>OX402052.1:17615773-20015773 GCA_947859365.1 Archips crataeganus | reverse complement strand
ACTTAAAACCGTCGGATTTGCTCGCTGGCTCGCTGTTGCATACTTGAAATTCTAAAGTCCGCAGACTTTTAAGTGCTCCATTGGCGGTTTAGACCTTTGGCTCGCGAGTTCGTTGGCGTACCGGTGGTTTTGCTCGCCAATGGATCACCCCCTTAACAAGGTGGAGCGACGACCTGGTTAAGGTTGCGGGATCGCGTTGGATGCGGATGACACGGGACCGATCTCTTTGGCGAGCCTTGGGGGAGGCCTATGTTCAGCAGTGGACATCTTTCGGCTGAAATTATGATGATGATGACAACAATGCTAATTGAGCAATGCTCTAAAATGAACTTTCAAAACTTAAGTAATTGTACCTAATACTAAATCTTAACGCTCCGAAACTCTATTATAAAATACTTCGTCCGTCGTTAAATAACGTTAAAACCTTTTTGGGATCATTCCACTAAATTAAACCAACAGATAACCGCAAAGAAACCATCGCAATGGCTTAAATGGCTTTTATTTTTAAAAGTCATCAAAAAGGTTTGACACTGAAAATTCGGTCACAGAGCCTCTATTCGAGATATCTGAGAGCCTTATCTTACACTAGCGATATGCAAACGTAGCGCGGAACGATTTCGCCGTGAAACCGTACGGTTCTCCCCATATCTATCGACGTGAAATCAGCTTCAGCCGATCGGAAAAACCTTTATGTCAACGCAATAAGAGCGAAAAAGACGTCGATCGGCTCGACTCAATTCGACCCGCGTAGCCGAGCTATCAACGTCTTTTTCGCTCTTATTGCGTTGACACAAAGGTTTTTCTGATCAGTTGAAGCCGATTCCGCGTCGATAGATATGGGGAGATTCTACTAACGGCCTGGCCACGACTCGAGCGGCGACGCGGCGAGCGTTTTCCCTGTTCATTGCGCGGCCGAGACGCTCGCTGCTCAGTGCTTACCTGGCAGCACACGCAATGAATGAACTGAGAAAACGCTCACCGCGCCGCCGTTCGCGCGAAGTCGTGGCTGAGCTGTTACGATTTCGTCGCGAGCGCACAGCGTTTTCGTCGTATCTATTCTAAGTTTACCTATAGAAGTTGTTTAAAAATGCCGCTAAAGGTGAAAGAAATACAGAGGAAACTTTATTTTTACTCTTTGTTTTTTGGCTCTACTGAAAACTCGTGTTTTGACTTTTCCCGACAAATGCGTTAATTAAATAGGAAACAATTCAAATTTATGTGTCGTCGTTCAAAAACTGTTCTACGGTATAATAACATTTATCTAATAATAAAACCGGCCAACTGCGAGTCGGACTCGCGCTCGAAGGGTTCCTTACCATTATCTACAAAAACGGCGAAAAAATCACGTTTGTTGTAAGGGAGCCCCCATATTTATTTTATTCTATTTTTTAGTATTTGTTGTTATAACGGCAACAGAAATACATCATCTGTGAAAATTCCAACGTCGCGGTTCATCGCGGTTCATGAGATACAGCCTGGTGACAGACGGACGGACAGCGGAGTCTAAGGGCCTACGCTAGCTGACGCGGACGCCCGCCGCGTGCGCCCGCTCGCGGGTCTAAAATGTACGTAAAATCCGTCGCACGCGCCCGCGCCACTTAGCGCTGTTCATACAATTTCTTATTAGACGCGCGCACGACGGGCGTCCGTTCCGGGCAATCCGCGTCAGCTAGCGTAGGCCCTTAGTAATAGGGTCTCGTTTTACCCTTAGAGTGCGGAAACCTAAAAATGTTAATTTGTTTCTAAGCTGATTAAGATTTAGTCCTTCTTACACGCTTTATATTAGCTTCACCTGTATGTTAGTTTGTATGCTTGTAACCGACTCCTTAGGGCGCGATTTTGACCCACTTCCCGGTTTCCGATTGAGCTGAAATTTTGCACATAAGTGTAAATTGGATAACAATGCAATATTATTGTAACATGGAGCTGATCTGATGATGGAGCTGGATGGTGGCCATAGGAACTATGTAATAAAACAACACAATCCCGTCGAGTTTGGGCTCGTTTGATTCGTCTTGACGAGCACATTGATCCCATATGGTAACCAGTGTCTTATGATGGGGCTGGAAGATGGCCAAAGGCACTCCACAATAAAACGAAACAACCCCATGGAGTTTGGGCTCGTTTGATTCGTTTTGACGAGTACTTTGGTCCTGGATGGTAACAAGGGTCTGATGATGGAGCTGGAAGGGGGGTAGGTGGCGGCGTGGGGGGAATGGGGTATGGGGATAGGGGTTTAGAGGGTTGGGGGTAAGGGTGTGGCGGTTGGGGTTAGGGGTTGGGGGGGGGTTTACGGGAAATAGGGTGGGGGTGTTGGGGGTTCGGGGGTAAGTGATTTTGGGGGGTTGTGGGAAATGGGGAGGGGGTAAGAGGCCTAGATGGTAACAAGGGTTTGATGATGGAGCTGGATGGGGGGGGGGCAGGTGGCGGGGGTGGGGGTTGGGGGTGGGGTTTGGGGGGTCCGGTGTTAGGGGGGTTGGGTTTAGGTGGTTGGGGGGTTTAAAAATGAGGAGGGGGGTAAGGGGGGTTTAGGGGATTGGGGGAAAGGGTGTGGGGGTTGGGGTTTGGGGTTTGGGGTGGGGTTTGGGGAAATGAGGTGAGGGATTTTGGGGGGTTGGGTTTAGGGGTTGGGGGGTTGTAGGTGAGGGGGGTAAAGTTAGAAAGAAAGAGGTTTACGTTTAGTAGTGTAGAGCAGTGCGCGCGCACCAAAGACCAAGTATAAGATGGACTGATTCTATTTAAGACGAGCGAAAAACCGTTTTGTCTCTTTTTAGCACATGGAAACTCTCACTGTGAAAAAAATGCAACTAAAAAATAGAAAATAAATAATAGTTAAAAAAAAAATAAAAAACACGCTTTAAAAAATAAAAAATAAATTTTAATAAATTTCAATTCACTATTCTTATAGTGCAGTAAAAAATCTTAATAAGCAATTATTATATTGTTATAATAATAATAACTCTTTATTCAGACAACTACATAGTCCACATGTTAGTAACAATATCTTATAGCTATGTTATATCCAGATCAAAATTTGTAAACAATTCTAAATATTGATAAAATAAATAATAATAGTTTAAAATATTTTATTGTAAAAAAGCGTGGGGTGCTTTTTAAGATGTTGTCAAAATGATAATCCTTGACAATTGACACCATGCACCCCACGCTTTTTTTACAATAAAATATTTTATACTATTATTATTTATTTTATCAATATTTAGAATTGTTTACAAATTTTGATCTGGATATAACAATATAATAATTGCTTATTAAGATTTTTTACTGCACTATAAGAATAGTGAATTGAAATTTATTAAAATTTATTTTTTATTTATTAAGCGTGTTTTTTAGTTTTTTTAAACTATTATGTTAAATATGTTTGGTGCAATTTCTAGAAAACTTTTATATTCCTTAGGCATAATGATTCTGTGATCTCTTGCTCTCCGTTAGCTTTTATATCGCATGGACGTTGCCGAATAAGGTCCCAGTGCTATAATAGTAGTCCCCTTTTCCCTTGACCTGAAGTTGATAAATGCGAAAAGTTTGAAATAATCCATTTCCTTGGTCGACCTTATTGCAGAGCCATAAGGCTTATGTTTAAATAGCGTGTACAACAGAACTGTGAGTTGCTAATAGCTTACTTAAACACGCTTTTGAATTTATTTAGGATTACTTGTCTTGTTGCCCGCGACTCCGTCTGCGAATTTTGTTTATCGCTATCCCGCGGGAACTATGCAATTTTCCGGGATAAAAAGTGTCATATATGTTAATCCAGGTTATAAACTTATTTACTATACATATATAGGTTGAACGGATTTAGACGAAAATTGGCGTACAGATGGACAAAGATCTGGACTGAGAATTCTTAATATCCCGGTAATGTAATGAATGAGTTCCCTTGGATAATATTTTTACATGAAACATGAATAGAAAAAAAGAAAGAAAGAAAGAAAGAAAAACATTCGGGAAAGATTCGTGTCTAATCTCTAGACCAGTGGTGGTGTAGGGGTATGGCACACGGCACGGAATGCTGAGGACCTGGGTTCGATTCCCAGCGTTGGTCTTTTTTCTGGGTTTTTTCTGTGCACTATATTTCAGTTTGTATTTAGAATGAAATATAAGTACCTACGTAAGTAAGTAATGTTCACCATTTGTATGAAAAGTCTAGTTTCCACTTTACTCCAGAATCCTCTTAAAATTCTCATTTTCACATAACATTTTTACGACCAGAATCTACATACTTGCATCTCTTAAGCTCCTAAACTGCTTGATCCACTCAAATTTTCCAATGCAGACTCCCAAAGCTTTGCTAAGTTCAATTCGTCTACCAAGAGCCTTTAATCAATATAATGGCGTCTGGCAGTGAAAAGTATTTACTTTTCAGCGCGGTTAGCAACACAGCCTTTTCATTTATAAAGAATCTGTATCTCAAACGGGAAATAGGCCAGAGTGGAGGAGGTTGGGTATCGGCATGAAAACATACGTGTCGCACAGATTTAGATGTCCTGTACGTGTGGTAGAGGAGTAGCACTGTAAAAGGTTTTAATTCAAAGTCTAAAAAATCTAGTATAATATAAAAATCTTTTGTCACGGTGTTTGTTATCGAACTCCCCCGAAACGGCTTGACTGATTTTTATCAATTTTTTTCCCTGTATTTGTTAAATCTGAGAATAAGTCGTAGGCTATAATTTATATGGCAAAACAATGTTTGCTGTGCAATGTTTGTTGGCAAAAAAAAAAAAAAATGTAGTTGAAAAAATAAATAGAAAAAGATACTTCATACTTAACTTGTAAATGTTTGCTGGGTCCCATAAAGTATCCCATAGCTAGTCATCGAATTAAGGTATCGGTGCGTAATATTATACGAGGATTAAATCGATCGACATATTTTTGCACTTGACCATAGAAACTTTGCTTAGTTTGAGACTAGGTCAATTAATTGGTGTCAATTGTCCCACGATATTTATTTAATTTCATTTTAATAACGATAACTTTCACTATTTCACTCTATCGCATAGGATATATTATCAAATCAAATCAAATCAATCATTTATTTGTAAAACATAGGTATGTTTAAGGTGTTACAATTTTTTTATTGATCGCTATATTTTGCCGTGAGGCGTACAAACATGTTCTTAAACTCTTAGTCTAAAAAAAAACACATGCAACATTCATTAAACAAATCGAATTAAATAAGATTACATAAATTAAATCTAAAAATTATATATTGAATTAAATTACATACATTGAAGATTTTATTTCATTGAATTATTACAATTATTTAAATTACATTCAATTAAATAATAAGAAATACTCTATATGTCAACATGAAGATAAATTTAATAATGTTTACAATAGCTATTATGTCACTGAACCTCATCTGCCAAAAAATCGTTTACAGTGTAGTAATTAAATACTTTTTTAGAGATTTTTTAAATTCTACACATTTTTCATTATTTCTAATCGCACTTGGGAGGTTATTGTATATTCTAGGACCCATCCCTAAAATGCTTTTTGATAGAAGAGCTGTTCTTGACGGGGTAGCTAAGATTTTATTTTCAAGTCGTTTGCTGGAGAAACTTTGAAACCGGTTGATATTCTGTTTTACAAATGTAGCCACTTCATAGATGTACAAACACGGAAACGTTAAAATCCCCAGTTGAATAAAGTGTGGTTTGCAACTCTCCCTTGAGGAGAACTCCCCCTTGTTATTATGAGGGTAGAAACAGATGAAGACTGCGATTGCGAACGTCCGCGCGTTGGACAGTACCTCAGGATTGTTATTTAGATGGGGCTTGACCTTACTAACGGTAGGTTTAGCACAGTAAACGCAACATCACAAAAGAACCCAGATGCTTGGGTTCCTTAGTCGCAAGCCACACAGAAGAGACGAACAGAGAGACGTCCACACGAAGAGAGAGACGTAGGACGGGGGCGCGTCGCAGTTCGTTTGTTAGCAGACCGCGTCTCCGCCCCGCCTCTTCTGTCTGCTTTGGATCGCGACGCTTCTATAAATTAAAATAAAAATAAAAAAAAATATCACGGGACAATTCACACCAATTGACCCAGTCCCAAAGTAAGCTAAGCAAAGCTTGTGTTATGGGTACTAGGCAACGGATAAACATACTTATATAGATAGATACATACTTAAATACATATTAAACACCCAAGACCCGAGAACAAACATTCGTATTTTTCATACAAACATCTGCCCCGACACGGGAATCGAACCCGGGACCTCAAGCTTCATAGTCAGGTTCTCTAACTACTAGGCCATCTGGTCGTCTAAACACTTAGTTTGAATACTGATTCAAGGGGCGCCGCGATTGCACGCGCCCCCGTCCCACGTTTCTTCTGTGTGGCTTCCGCCTTAGCCCCCTTTCCCACTGGAGCCGTCTCACCGGTTAGGCAAATAGCAACTGCTTCTTTAATAGTTATAATATTATCATCATCATTTTAGCCGAAGGACGTCCACTGCTGAACATTGGCCTCCCCCAAGACTCGCCAGACAGATCGGTCCTGTACCATCCGCATCCAACGCACTCTGCATATTTCAAGTCTTTGATTATAACGATTCAAATTGAGCAGCAACAACAACATTGAGCAATTACATTTGTAATTTACCATGAGCTTTACGGTGAAGGAAAACAATACATCATGAGGAAACCTTTATACACCTGCGAAGAAATTCAATAGTGTGTGTGTGTGAAGTTCCCAATCCACACTGGGCCCGCGTGGGAACTACGGCCCAAGCCGTCTCATTCTGAGAGGAGGCCTGTGCCTTGCAGTGGGACGTATATAGGCTGGGATGATGATGATGATAATGAAATTGAGCAGCAACTCCACCATCAAATAGGCTGTCCCTTCCTGTCCATTAGTGAGGCAATACTTCAAAGTGCTTGTGCATTTCACCTGACGTTGGTTGGAGTTGCAGCTGCACCTGATTAGTGAGATCGCGGCTAACCCAAATTGAGGTGCTTAGTGGTACCAAGGACGACTAAAAACAAAAGGTCTCTGTACCATTCATTTCGTATTATACAATAGCGCCTTCTCTATAGCGCCATCTATTAAATCAATGAAGAAACTCAATAGTTTCCTAATTGAGTTCTTAGATGGCGCTATTATGTTAAACAGCAATTTCTTCCACGTCTACAGATTCCCAATGCTACAGATTTCACATATTACAGATTCCCTTCTCTACAGATTAGTCCCGTATGTACAGATTCCCATTTCTACAGATCCCCATGTCTCCATATTTCCAATAAGTATTACAAATTCCCCATATTGCAGATGCCCATGTCCACAGATTTCCATGTCTACAGATTTTAATTTCAACAGATTCCCATGTTACATTTATAAGTTTATCACTCTAAGCTAAAAATCTATATAATTGGGAATCTGTGGACATGGGAATCCTTACGATTAAGAGTCTGAAAGTTGGGAATCTGTAGAATTACGAATCTGTAGGGTTGGGAATCTATTGATTTGGGAATCTGTTGAGTTGGGAATCTGTAGAATTGGGAATCTGTAGTATTACGATTCTGTAGGATTGAGAATCTGTATATTTGGAAATCTGTAATATTAAGAGTCTGTAGAATTGTGAATCTGTAGAGTTAGGAATCTGTAAAGGAAATCTGCTAGAATTGGGAACAAACCTTCTTTTTTGTCGATTGTCTTACTTTTTTTTATTATTTTCTCCTCCCGCTTTTAACAGTTACCTAGGTAAAACTTTAAGTTAAAACTTTCTCAGTTCAAATCACTCTTAGTAACTTAATACCCTGGTCTACTTGCTGAAGTTCTGTAATAAGGAGTACTTTGCAACAGTAAAGTTTTAGTAAAGAATAGGTGGGGTCTCACTGTACGCGGGTAAAATAAACCAGCCAAGTGCATATGGACACGTACACGAAAAGCTTTGTACCGAAGTACATCTGCTACTCTATTGAGTAGGTATTTTTCAAAAAAAAAGACGTAAATTGGAACCAAACTGAAACATTTTTTTTTAATTTTATGTAAGTATTTAATTATTAAATAAAAATAAAATCACAGTAAAACTGTATATCTGTTGTATCAGTTCAACAAATAGCCTGTACATAATGTAGCTACATAAAATTAATGTTATTGCACAAACAATACCGAGTATACTGTGTAAGTTTTCATGATCTATTATTATTTCAAAAGATGCAGGCAGTAGATACAATATTTTAATTACGTTCTTTAAAAACTACATTTTTAAATTAATACTTATGTTTTTTTTTAACAAAAGTGAAAAGGCCACCTCTTTTTAATATTCCTACGTACATAATCGTAATCTGGAAAGGTCGCCGCAGACCTACCTCAAAGAGATGTCCATTCAGAACACTCCAAACGACATTTCACTGAAACTAAACGTCCACAACCAAACTTATTTGTATTGTAATGTACATCTGTATTGTACAAGTGTATCGCTTCCGCTCACGCTCACGCACTCACTCCTACCACAACTCACGCTGCAACCTCACAATGAAGAAAACAATTAAAGTCGTTGCACTGGGAACCAGAGGCGCTACCACGAAATCTTAAAATCGAAGTTCGCATCGCATTATCCCTCTCACTCTCGTGTCAAGTCATATTAGCGTGAGCGGGACGGCACGAAACGAAGTGCGAATTATGCACTTCGTGGTAGGGGCCTCTGTGCGCGTAGTGAAGCAGAAATAGCTATCTGGAACGTTTATCGCAGACTTGTCTCGTAGAGATGGCGATTCAAAACACTCCAAAGGACATTTCACTGTGTTGCACCTCCGTAGTATGTTTGGTAGGTCTGAGAATAGGTCGTGAGATATTTTTTATACCTCTATTCTTCGCAGACGAAGTCACGGGCAACAGCTAGTCTAATACATGAAAATCTCGTGCCACGGTTGTTTTATCAAACTCCTCCGAAACGGCTTGACCGATTTCTATAATTTTTTCTTGTTTATATTTTGTAGGTCTGAGAATAAGTCTTAGGCTATTTTTATATCCCTATTCTTCGCAGACGGAGTCGCGGGCAACAGTTAGTATTTTACAAATTTCTACTTATCGTGGTTGTTTGCGCCGGGGGGGGGGGGGGATAGTGGTTCATCGTCACCCTCGAGTTGGAAAACAGTTTTGAACATTTCGTACTGCGTCAACAGTGAGTATGAGCGAACCTTTCCAAAGTGATGTTCTTAGTGTTGTCAAGTGCTACATTTGACAAAGACAATAAAAATGACCATGAAAACGTGGGTAGTAGTGTGTCGCTGTCAGTTTCGTCGAGTAGCCGCTTGAATAGAGCGCTGGCGCGCTGTGCGCGTTTGGCAGCCACCGCGACGTGTGGCTCCAAGAAGAAGAGCAACGGATTAGCCCGAAACATAGCGAGCTAAATCCGATCATAGACGTGAGTTATAGTTATAATCGGATACAACCTATGGACGCTTGCAACACCAGTAAAATTGCATGCTCGTTGCTGATCCTTTAGAATCCTTTGAATTCGTTTTTGAAGAATCCCATATTTATTGTAGTTCGTCTGCAAAATCTCGGCAATTCCTTGCGTTTTGTGCTTTCACATTTATAATATTGGTATAATTAAATACTTACTTATTTATTACCGCATTTTTGCAAGATTTAAAATTTGTACTTGTTATAGTACATTTTTTTTAACGAATCTTGATAATAGTGCCATCTAGCGTGTTTTACTCGAACTTCTTGCGCTTACTAGGAATGTGTAGTGCCTTTCTCTAAGTAACATCGGAACTGCTCGCGTAATAAACTTTTACTTTCCGACTCGCTAGACTAAGCAGCACCAAGTTCACGATGTTGTACACAGATGGCGTGATAGACAAAGCTGTAAAAAACAGCCAAAAGTGAGTCGGGTCGGACTTACATACAAAGGGTTCCGTATCCCGGTTGTTACAATTACCATTTATTTAATAATCGATTTAAACTTCGCAATGTTTGCACTTATTTCGGTGATTATTTTTTGTTTGTCAGCATTTACAATGATTGTATGAAAGATTGTTTGAAAGTACGGAAGTGAGACAATTTTGTAAAAATTAATTTGAAAAACAAGTAAGTGAGAAAACAGTAGAGATATGAAAAGATTTGGTCTCATTTTAATGTCAAACATAAAAAAGCAAAAAAAAAGTATCTTGAGCTGCTTTAATTTTAAAACACAAACAAGTTAAATTATGTGATACGAAGAAGTACGACCTTGCATAGAGTCCTGCCGCCCGAAAAATATAAAACTAATTAATACTAACATCAAAATAAATTATTTAATTTAGAAATGCTTGTGAAAGTATTAAATTAACCCGCTGAATTCTTAGAAAATTGTTCGCGCAAAGCGCAGACAAAACATCGAATAGAGCGATTGGATGACTCCGCCGTTTAACACCAACGATGTATTGTTTCGATTTCCCTTTTCCAAGAACCAAACCTGAGCATCCTGCTTATAAGAGAAACCAAGTCGATGCTTGTTTTATTATTATAGACTTGCTGTTGCTTGCAATTTCTTCTGCTGAGGATACGTTTGTCGCTATCCCGCGGAAACTTCGCAATTTCCCGGGATATTTTTTTTATTTTTTTTTTTTATTGTGAGAGGGAGGCAAACGAGCAAAAGGCTTATCTAAAGGAAAATGATCACCACCGCCCATAAATATCAACAACACAAAGAGAGTCCGGCCTTTAAATTAAGTATAAGCCCTTTTCTTGAAAGTCCCGATGTCATAGTTGTCTGGAAACACTGCTGCCGGAAGCTGGTTCTACAGTTTCACCGTACGTGGCAGGAAGTGCTGAAGAAAACGTACAGTGGTAGACTGCCATTAATCGAGATGGTGACGATGGAACTTAGACTTACGGCGGGAAGTGCGATGGTGGAATTTTGCAGCAGGCAGCAAATTAAACAATTCTTCAGAGCACGCGCCGTGGTAAATCCTATATAAAAAGTATCGTAATATAATGCTATCCAGGTTATACCTAAACTATCTGTGTGCCAAATTTCATCAGTCATCACGATCTGTTAACCGTTTCAGTGTGAATGAAAGAATACAAGTTAAGAGTAAGTTCGCAAGACTGGCAATCCGTTGATTTGGAACGAATTTGTGACATGCGCATTTGTTATTTAATACTTGTTTTATTTTTATTATTTTGAAAGAAACAAACAAAATACATTTATTTACAACAACACAAGAGACATAAATATTTTTACAAAAAAGGACAATACGAGGGCTAAAGATAGTGTATCATTACGGTTGTAAATTGGACACCGGCTCAGCATAATGCTGAGGCGTTTATAACACCCCAGCGCTGATTTTCAGCCAGCACCGTCGGGGTAATACCTGAAACGCCACACAGATAGATAAAGTGTAGGTACACTTGTAATTTTTCTCCATTGTATCACAAATAAATGTTTCCATTTCCTTTCTATTCTTACAAACATCCATACATCGATATGGATGGATGTATTCAAGCAGATGCTTGGGAGGCCATAGGTCAATCAACACACTAGACTACGCCACATTATTTCACAAAAACGTGTTAATGAAAAGTAACAAATCACACCTGCCAGCAATTTACTACAAAATCGTGCGCTAACCGGTCTGCAAAAAGTACAACTTGACCACTCTACGTGCAGTCGACTAGAAGCTGTATAGTAGCCCGCGCGGTAGCTAATCAACGGATACATCAGTGTTATTCGAGCGGCCGCCGTCGCTTTTATATCGCTTTCTTCGTAACCAACAAGACACATTTTACTTACTGATCCTTAATCCTACTCATAATATACTTAGTACTTACAACTTAAAATACAAAGTCAAATTTTCTCAACGTACTATGGAAAGGGCTATGCTCGGAGTTTCTCTGAAAGATCGCATTTGTAACGAAGTGATCCGACAGAGAAGCAAAGTTATCGACATAGCCCACCGCATTAGCACGCTGAAGTGGCAATGGGCCGGCCATATAATCCGAAGAACCGATAACCGTTGGGGTAGACGAATTATTGAGTGGATATCACGAATCGGCAAACGTAGCGTAGGACGTCCTCAGACTCGATGGAGTGATGATCTTCGCAAGGCGGCTGGCAAGAGCTGGATGAGAGTGGCCGAGGATCGTGCTCAGTGGCGTGCCATAGGAGAGGCCTATATCCAGCAGTGAACGAGCATTATGCTGATGTTGATGATAATACAACGTGTCTCTACTCTCTGGACACAGACCGAAACCCTGAGTAGAGTTCCTTCTCAGTAGTGTCCGACCGAAGTTTCGGTTTCGGTTTCGGTTTCGGCCAATTTCGGCCAAAAAAGTGATTTCGGCCGAGGTTTCGGTTTCGGCCAGAATCCGGCCGAAACCTTCGGCCGGGCCGAAATTACTTCGCGGCCTCTCGCGGCTCTCGCATCGGGAGCGCTCGGCTTAATTCGAACACGCTCGGCCGGGTAGGTATAGGTAATGCATCGGCGGCCGGCCCAGCTGGGACCAGCGACAGTAGTATGTATGAGTGTTTTTTATTTATTAAATTATTATTTACTTTTTAGAATCTGTTTGGCGACCGCTTTAGCCTAGTTGGTAGTGACCCTGCCTACGAAGCAAGAGGTCCAGGGTTCGAATCCCGGTAAGGGCATTTATTTGTGTGATGAGCACGAATATTTGTTCCTGAGTTATGGATGTTTTCTATGTATTTAAGTATTTATTTATCTATATAAGTATGTTTATCGTCGTCTAGTACCCATAGTACAAGCTTTGCTTAGTTTGGGACTAGGTCGATTTGTGTAAGATTGTCCCCTAATATTTATTTATTTTATTTGTTACTGCATTTTATGCTGTGATTAATGAACAATACGTTTGATATTAGGATTGTGAATTTAGTTTAGACGTGATAAGAATAGGTTGTTTGTTTTGAATAATATAATACCTATGCCAAGACATTTTTCATTAAAAATAAACGTTTTTTATTTTGTTTAACAAGAAAAGTAACTGTTCTCATATAAGAAATCCTTGCAATAACCTTTTCCTTACGATCTGTACAGTAATTTTGAATATTTTGTTTGATATGATACGTCTTCAAAAGTTTCGGTTTCGGTTTCGGTTTCGGCCGAAATCAGAAAAAAACCGAATATTCGGTTTCGGTTTCGGTTTCGGCTAAAAATCGTGTTTCGGTCGGACACTACTTCTCAGGAATGTTCTACTTTTGTAAAATTATTTTATTACATACAAAAATAATTAATAATACATTTTAATATCCACAAACAAATCAACAATAAGTAGGAATTGAGTTCTGGAAATAATCACATTTAACTAATTTAGAATGAAAATGTACAAGTGGCTGCATGAGAAACTAATTCAGTGAGCTAATTGTGTTCAATTTAAATAAAATGTAAAGTCATATGTATTTTTTTAATGTTGCAATGCTAATATAAAGCATAAGATGATGCTTAATTTCCAAAATGTAACACTTTACTGTACCATTTTTTATGCAAAAGACGATTATGAAATTATGATTATTCTAAAAATCCCGGCATTTAACATAGTAAGTACCTTCTAAAAAACTGGCATCAAAACTGACTTAACTAATGGAAAAAGAAATATTTTTTATAATATTAGGCTCCATAATAACGTCAAGAAACAAGTAATGCTGGGTTTACACGTGCTTAGTAGCTAATGCTTAGTACTTGTCACTTACACCTGCCAGATGGGTGTAATCATATTGGATAAGTTTAGTGATTAGTATAAGTGCATGTGAATAAAACCCGGTCTTGTTTACCAAGCGACAAGTGCCTACCCCCATCTAAAATCTACTAATAAATACCTTTTGCCAAAATCTACTAGCACCAGTGGTGTGAACTTTCATGTCAAGTGAAGTTTGATTACTTGCAACTGGGTCATTTTCAAAATTTGCGCATTACACGGGCTTAGTACTTGTCACTTACACTTGTCACATGTGTGTAAACATGTTGTATAAGTGCTTAGCATTAGTGCAACTGCAAGTGCAAGTAATTAAAGCCGGTCCTATTTACTAAGCGACAAGCACCTACCCAAAGCTAAAAATCTACTAATACTTGTCACTTGTCGAGTGGTGTAAACATTTAATGACAAGTGCAATCTGATTAGTGATTACTTAAAGCTCTTGTAAACTAATACAACTGGGTCAAAATTTTTTTCGTTGCAGTGTTTCATTGGTTTACGACCCATTTTTTTTTAAATTTAAACATTAAACAAAACCATTATTTTGAATAAATACTGATTACCTATTTTATGAAGATAACAATAACGTAAAGAGCAGCCAGGTTTATTATTATATTATATTGGAAATTTAAATATTCTAATGATAGGTAGGAAAATTAAACCACTCTGTCACTAATCATCTGTATTTTTTTGTATTTTTTTATTATGAATCAATTCAACATTTCTTATTGTTTCCAAATATTGAAACGTTCTATAATTATGGCACTGAATAATCAACAGCAAAATATTAAAAACTAACCAAATTTAAATCTTTGAATACCACTATGTCACAAAACAGTTTTATAGACATGAAAACATTAATGTATTTTATAGTTTACTTATTTTACGTCCAAAAAAGGTATATTTTCCTGAACACTATATTTAACTTTAACATTATTTATATTTATATCCGAGCTCAAATTAAACAAAAAGCAATTAAATTAAAAATAGTCTAGTTGACATGAGGGACAAGACATGTGACAGAGTATTAGCAGCAACGTGACAGAGTGGTATTTTTACATAAAATAATATCAAAAATAACAAATAATTCTAAATAAACTAACAAAGTTGTTAACAAACAATTATTCAACTTTCTATTAATTAAATCAGTCTTTAAATCAGTCATAAAGTACTAAGTTTAATCATTTTTCAAACACATTCACTGGATTTGGAAACTCGTAGAAGAGACGTCTTCCTTTGGTAATGATTTTTGGATTAGGAACAATTTGTGAAATATCTTCATACTTTACATATGAAATATCGCTTTTCATGAGTCTAAAGTTTTGGCCACTATCATCAACTGATCTGTAAAACATAACTTTAACATCACCTTCGTCATCTACGTTACTTATTGCTGTACCCAAGTAAGTATATCCTACCTTCTTTTCGTCTAAAATTTTAACAAGAACATGTACACCGTCAGATATTTTAGAGGGATGCATTTCGTTTGTAGAAATCAAATCATGTTTACTGGTACCAGGAGCTGTATCTGGGATCTGACCGTCCTTCAAACTACTGAGAGGCAGGTTATCTGACAAATCACTAGAACTCGGATAGTAGATTTTGTCGTACACCTGAGGTCTAGAAGGACTAATAATGTTTGTTATGTCAGCCAAAGGGCCTATGCTCGAGACATCACTTTCAGCATAGGGTTCAATTATAGATTGGTATATTCCAGGCTCATAACATTCGCAAAATCCTCTGTTGCAAAAGCAGCTTAGTTTTCGGTATTTTAATTTACCATAGTTCTCGGAGAAAACTTGGTGCACTTGCATCGTACCAGGCAAAGTCTGAATATTTTTTGTAATACTTTCAGCAACAAGTGATATATCTTCCTCCGAAATTAAAAAGAGTTTTGTTTTACTGCTTCCCTCCAGAATTGAAACGAAACTCGAAGCATCAAAAATATCTTGTCCTGTTGCAACAACTGTATCAGCTTGACGTTTGAGGAACCCACCGATTCCGTCCGCAGCTCCTTTCCCATGCCCAGCCTCAAAAAAGTTCCAGGTCACACGTTCGAAACCGTATTCATAGATTCTGGTGGACAAAAGGTAGAAATTAATCTTTTGCCTGTATTGCGTCGCTGGGCCATCCGAAAAAAAATGAATCGTCTTTACAGTAGGCATATTCATTCGAACATCTTCTAGAATGGGATATAAATGAGCCCATATAGCCGGTGGTCCGTGATTGTTGCTTGGAGATACCGTGCAGAACGTCTTCACACGATTTTCTTGGTCAGGTGAATACTGGTATAATACCACGGTATGGAGAGAAACTTGATTGCGAGAACCACCGAAATGATGGGCTTGAATTTCCTCGTGGTACTTACATGCATAATTTTCGCTAAAGTCAACATGCAAAGCAATTTCGGAATTTATTAACTCGTCTATACATTGCCGGTATGATCTGTATTGAATTTTAATGTTGAAAATATGTATTTTTATTTTAAGTAACTCTTCGTTAAATTTCTTTATTAAATTATCAATAGTAATTTGTTGTGTCTCTTTAATGTTCTTGCTAACTTTCATCTTTTTGTTATCTTTCTGGACTATTTCTGTTTTTCTCACCCATTGAGTTAAATCCACAAGTTTATGCTTATTGGTCATATCATAGTTTACTGTCTTACACTGACACAGTGTGCAAGTTGATTTCATACAGAGCATGGAATTTGAGCTACATGTTGTTTCTCGTATGATTTGGCTCAAGTCGCTGGTGTTAACGATTTTGTTTTTATGCAGTGTATTTAATATAGAGGTTGTGTTCGCATGTAATTTACACAAGCATGTATCTCGTCCGTCAATTGATGGAGGTCTGACGTAAAATGGTTTATATTTTATGAAATAACTGTAGTGGCACTTAAGACTTGGATTTTCTTTCAAAAAAGACTTATGTAAATTTTTCATCGTATCGAGTAGTATGCGTTTTTGCATTTTTAGTTTTTGCGAAGTTACTGTTTCCTTTTTTCCAGCAGTTGCTCGCGATACGTCGTCTCGCAAGAAAAAATCTTGGATTTTCTTAATCAGTGACGTTTGTCTGCCAACAACTATTCTGTGTCGTAAACTTCCTTGTTTCAGACCCAAGCTCTCCTTTATTATCTGTTGCTTCACTCTAGATTTTTTTATCGTTTCTCCTTCAAATATAGTTTGTAAACGTCGTTTCTGCTTAAGATCTTTAATCTTTTTGTAATGTTCTCGAATAGCACTCGAAAGAATTTTATATTTATCCTCGTCTTTTGTATTTTTTTTATTTATTCTTGTATTTTCTTCACTATTTTTATTCTGAGCTCTGTGATACCTTTTTTTGTATTTTTCATATTTTTTCTGTACCTTTTTTACCTCTTCTTGCAAAAGTAAATTTTCCCTGTAAAGCCGTGTTCTGTCTCGACGTACCTTTTTCCTTCTGTTTTCATTTATACTGGACGTTACAGAAGAAGGAGAGTTCGGAGGAGGGCTTCTTGGTGGTGTATATGGAAGCGGAGACGTTGCTGGCGTATCTTGTAGGAGATTTTGCAGAGTTTTTAACTTGTTTCGCCTTTTATTATTTGCTAACCGCCATTTTTTCTTAGCTAAACGATGCTCTCGAGCCGACATATCTTTTACAAGCTTTTTTCGTGCATGGTAGCGTTCCAGGTCTTTTCTTTTTATTTCAGCTATTTTTGCATCATTGTTTTTTCGCTTTTCTCTGCAACGCCGCTGTCGTTCTGCAGCAGACATCGCCATTTTGATTATTTCGGTATCTGAAAATAAATAGATACACATTCTGGTCATATAAATGCTTATTTTTTATTATAATAAAGAAAAGAGGTTTCTGTTACAACCTCGTCACGACAACCAACCACTCTGTCACAATGTGGTGTGACAGAGTTGTGTTGTGACAGAGTTGCAAATTTAAGACATCTGATGAATTTAAAAATAAATATGATGAATGTAGTTAAATTTGAAAATCGCTATTAAAACTATAAACAATGGGGATTATACTTGCTTAAAATTAAAAATAGAATCATAAAAAAACCAGTTAAAACTTACGTGACCGAGTCGACAACGCCAAAATACACGCACTCTACTTGAACACTCGCGGCCGACTAAAAGGCAAATGAAGGCGACGGCAGGGCATCGCGGGGTGCGGGGTATTGCGGAGCTTCGCGGCTCATCGCTTACACAAGGTCAAGCAACCTAACGACGTATAACTAAATGCCTAATAATAGTGACAGAGTATACTCGGAAATATGGCGTTAGACGGGGACATACAATAGTAATTTTTGTAGAAATATGTAGAAATGATATAGATTTTTTTTATCTCCACAGTACAATGCACACATTATCAAAGTTACTGTAAAAAATGTAAAAAACAGTACCTTCATAGAATAAAATGTGATCACGGGTCAAAACATTACGTCAATGGAGGCCTGGGACATCGTTTGATAGTATGAAAATCAACTCTGTCACGAAGAATGTATACTTCGTCACGAATATTTTTCAATAGTTATACATATTTTATTTCAGTTTTCGCCTAAAAATTATATCATAACCCCTATATTTCATGTTAATAATATGGCATGTTAGTATTTTAATAGGTTTTCATCTATAAAAAAAAAACTAAATTTAGGACAAGTTTCAATGCAACGAAAAAAATTTTGACCCAACTATTCTCTAACACCAATGTGTAGACGATTACTTGCCACTTGTCACTGTGCATATAAGTCCCTAACCACCTACACTAATGACAAGTACTAAGCCCGTGTAAACCTAGCTTTACACTCTATTACTATTTGTATGGAGCTACCACTCTGTTACCATTAGACATTACTACAAAATATAACATAAATACTAAGCATATTTTTTTGATTCTGATAATCAATAACTATCCGTGACCATGATACATAGCTGATTGCAAGTCATCAATCATTTTACTCAAATAACCTCAGAAAATAGACAGTGTAAACGAAAACCTCTTTTTTTAGGTTAGAACAAGTTTACCAGCGCAAAATTTTAAATTTACCCAACTACTAATACCATTCTCTAACACCAATGTAAGGACGGCTACTACTTTTAATTTAGACTTTATTTACTTTCAGGAAGGTCTGAATTAAAATGGCTGATTATTTGAGTTCATGTACTCTGGATTTAAGAGTGCGATTTGACACTCAGCAGACAATGCCCTAATCACTTACACTAAAGAAAGATAAGTACTAAGCTCATGTAAACATAGCTTGAAGTACAAACCGTCGCGGCCAGTAGCCCCGCAAACTTGAAACATCTACTCAAGTTCACCGCCAGTTTCGTACCGGCCGCCGACGCCTGCGCACGTCCGTGACCAAACAGCATAACCCAAGTTTTAAACGAAAATCATATGACTGAAGTTCGTTATTAAAGTTTTACAAAAATGTGCGTGTGATCTTGAACAGTGTTTGTGTGTGTTATGGAGATTTGATAAAGTGTGAAAGGTGAGTTTTTGTTTTTTTTTTTTAACTTGAGATCCAGTACTGAGACATTTGTAGTTAATTTCAGCTGAATCTGTCTTGGATATCCAAGTGATTGTTTAGGTTCCTAAAAATATGATATTAATGGGTCATACACAGCATAAGCTGAGCTTTACGGTGAAGGAAACCATTGAGAGGAAACGTGCATACACCTTTGAAGAAATTCAATGGTGTGTGTTAAGTTCCCAATCTGCACTGGGCCCGCGTGGGCCTCTCATTCTGAGAGGAGGCCTGTGCCCTGCAGTGGGACGTATATAGGCTGGGAAGAAGACAAGAAGACAGAGCATAAGAAACAAAAGTTGTCGCTCTTGGCCATAAAATTCGTGACTGAGTCAAGCTTAAGATTTTTTTAAATGGGCCGAAACTTGGCCAGCTGCGTTCTACAAGCCGATGTAGACCTGACTAAAAAATATTGGCTATAGATTCTTACGCAGTGTAGGTAGGCCTCCAACAAGATGGAGCGGCGACCTGGTTAAGGTTGCGTTGCGTTGGATGCGGATGGCACGGGACCGATTTGTTTGGCGAGCCTTGGTCCTTGTGCATGGTGGTGGTGCATGTTCAGCAGTGGACGTCTTTTTAACCGACTTCAAAAAAAAGAGGAGGTTATCAATTCGTCTGTATGTTTTTTTTTTTTTTTGTATGTTTGTTACGCGATTACTCCCTCAATTGTGAACCGATTTTCAAAATTATTTTTTTGTTTTTGTATACTCCTGAGGTGGTCCCATTGGCACCAAATCAAGATCTGATCATGGGATCCTAGAGAAATCGAGGGCAACCTTCAAATTTTACAGGCAAACCTATAGTGATTTTAGCATTTTTAGTATCAAGTGAAGTATTTGCATTCAGAAAGTATCATTTGGTAAACTAGACCTGATGAAGAAGACCGTAGATGGCAAACGGAACTCCTCAACGGGTCAAATCTTGCAAGTTAAATTTGACCCACTTCCCGGTTTCCATTTGAGCTGAAATTTTGCAGACATGTGTGAATTGGATGACAATGCAATATTATTATGACATGGAGCTGATCTGATGATGGAGCTGAAAGATGGCCATATAAACTCTATAATAAAACGATAAGACCGCATTGAGTTTGAGCTCATTTGATTTGTCTTGACGAGTACTTTGATCCTAGATGGTAACTAGGGTCTGAAGATGGAGTTGGAAGGTGACCATAAGAACTCCGTAATAAAACGACATAACCCCATCGAGTTTGGGCTCGTTTGATTCGTCTTGACGAGTACTTTGGTAACCAGGATCAAAAAGTACAGTCAGCAAAGAGTGCCTGTTGTATCGCATAATGTTGATTGTTCTAAAATTTTCTGGCGAAGAATGTTTGGCATACTGTTGAAAGTCCTAAAGCATATTTGTTCGTCCTTGTATTGATAACAAGAACATCGAATTACCTACAACGTTTAATTACTAATATTAATTGGCCAAAGCAGTCCTAAGAATTGTGTAAGTTATTCAACTAAACTATAGTAAGTAGGTATGGCACCTATGTACAAAGAAAAGGGGGCAATAAAAAATACCTACAAACCACCTCTCGCTTAACCTTCTTAGGTTCGTTAGTTATCTTGCGTCCCGTAGAGTGGGAATGGAAGTCTATTCAGCGGAGGGGGGCTCGGGGGGCAAAGCCCCCCGCAATAAAAAAATATAATTTAAAACCATCCCCCGATAACCTGGTTAGGTTCGTTAGTTACCTTGCGCTCCTCAAAGTGACATCAAAGTGGGGGGGGCTCGGGGGGCGAAGCCCCCCGCAATAAAAATATGCTTTCAAACCATCCCCCGTTTAACCTGTTTAGGTTCGTTAGTTACCTTGCGCTCCTCAAAGTGATATTAAAGGGGGGGCTCGGGGGGCAAAGCCCCCCGCAATAAAAAACTTTCAAACCATCCCCCGTTTAACCTGTTAAGGTTCGTTAGTTACTTTGCGCTCCTCCAAGTGATATTAGAGGGGGGGCTTGGGGCTGAGCCCCCCGAAATAAAAAACCTGTCAAACCGCCTCCCGTTTAACCTAACCAGATTCGTTAGTTATTTTGCGTCCCTCAGAGTGGAAATTGAAGCCTTGGCACTGAAAGGGGGGCTCGGGGGGAGGAGCCCCCCGTAATAATAAACACTTTCAAACCACCCTCTTTTTAAAACCAAACCTGTTTTAAACCTTGTTAGGGGCGGAGCTGGTTAGCTTCATTAGTTATCTTACGTCCCTCAGAGTGGAAATAGAAGGCCCACACTCGGAGGGGGGCTCGGGGGGCGGAGCCCCCCGCAATAAAAATACACTTAAACCACCTCCCGTTTAACCTGGTTAGATTCGTCAGTTATCTTGCGTCCCTCAGAGTGGAAATAGAAGCATCGCTACCGGAAAGGGGACTCGTTGGGCGGAGCCCCCGCAATAAAAAATACTTTCAAACCATCCCTCGTTTAACCTGGTTAGGTTCGTTAGTTACCTAGCGCTACTCAAAGTGGCTCCCAATCCGCCTTCGCCGTAACTCTCACGTTCTCCACCTTCTTTACGGCATTCTCTTTAACCCTGCAACTCCTCGCTACCTCAAAGAGCGGTTTAGCTACGTAACTTCTATTCGATGCTCTCAGAACTTTCTCCTTACCGTGCCTCTCTCTAACTCCAAATTCTATGTCTATTCTTATACTGTCCAGGCTATTCGGTTGTGGAATGCCTTGCCGATTGACTTACGACGGGCAAAATCTCTGTCAATCTTTAAATCAATGCTTAAGGTGTACTATCTGTCTTCTTGTAATTATTAGCTTTGTTATAGTTTATTTATTTATATGTGGCTGTTTATCCCAATGCTTATATTTGTTTTAGACGTGTACTTATTATATGTACGATATATGTATGAGTAGATGTACTATTTTTTGTTGCGTTTTAATTATCTGATCCACTGTTGATGCACCACCTGCTGTAAACTAGTCCTTCCTTCTTTCTGGTAAAGGGTTGCCTGGAAGAGATCGCTCTTAAGCGATAAGGCCGCCTATTGCTTACCTTGTAACTTACTCTCTGTGTACCTGTTTTCTGTATTGCTTACTATTCCTGGTGTACAATAAAGAGTCATTGTATTGTATTGTATTGTATTGTATATTAGGTGGGAGGGGGGCTAGGGGGCCGGAGCCCCCCGCAATAAAAAAAAACTCATCCCATTTAACCTAACCAGATTCGTTAGTTATCTTACGTCCCTCAGAGTGGAAAATGAAGCCTTGACAATGGAAGGGGGGCTCGGGGGGCGGAGCCCCCCGTATTAAAAAACACCTTCAAACCACCCCCTGTTTAACCTAGTTAGGTTCGATAGTTATCTTACGTCTCTCAGAGTGGAAATAGAAGGCCCGCAGACGGAGGGGGGCTCGGGGGGCGGACCCCCCGCAATAAAAATACTCACCACCTCCCGTTTAATCTGGTTTGATTCGTCAATTATCTTGCGTACCTCAAGAGTGGAAATAGAAACCTCGGTACCGGTAGAGGGGCTTGGGGGACGGAGCTTCCGTAATAAAAAATACCTTCAAATCACTTCCCGTTTAACCTGGTTAGGTTAGTTAGCTGTTTTGCGTCCCTCAGGGTGAAAATAAAAGCCCCGCTCTAGGAGGGGAGGGGGGCTCGGGGGGCAGAGCCCCCCGCAATAAAAACATCTGTTAAACCATCTACCGTTTCACTTGGTTAAATTCGTCAGTTTATCTTGCGTCCCTCAGAGTAGTAATGGAAGCCTCGCTACTGGTACGGGGGGCTCGGGGGGCAGAGCTTCCCGCATTAAAAAAATTCCTTCAAACCACCCCCGTTTACCCTGGTTAAGTTTGTTAGTTACCTTGCGATCCTCAGAGCGTAAACAGAAGCGGGGCTTCGTTTACTGGCTACTCCTACGCATCTTTTTTTATACCAATACAACTAAAAAGCCAAAAATAAAAAATTTAAAATAAAAAATAGAACCGACTTCAAAAACACCCAAAAAAATATTAATTAAAAATTTAACCGACTATAATGAGCGTTATAATATCTTTCTACTAATCTGTTTGAAGTCGGGCCTCAGCTCGAGCCAGCAGGAGTGGACCTAGTAATTAAATTAATAAATAAATATCCCGGGACAATTCACAGCAATCGACCTAGTCTCTAAGTAAGCAAAGCTTGTGTTATGGGTACTAGGCAACGGATAAACATACTTATATAGATAGATATATAGAAAGATACATACTTAAATACATATTAAACACCCAAGACCCGAGATCAAACATTCGTGTTTTTCATACAAATATCTGCCCCGACGCGGGAACCGAACCTGGGACCTCAAACTTTACAGTAGTAATTTAACTTACCTACCTATTATCCCTATTATACCTACTATCTGTTGGGCTTCTACCACTCCTGCTAGCTCGTGCTGAGGCCCGACTTCAAACAGATTAGTAGAAAGATATTATAACGCTCATTATAGTCGGTTAAATTTTTAATTAATATTTTTTTGGGTGTTTTTGAAGGCGGTTCTATTTTTTATTTAAAATTTTTGGCTGAAATGATGATGATGATGATAGATTCTTAACTTTTGTCATGGTACACAGGAGAGACGTAGTGAACAAAAAAATGTGTATGACTATGCCCATGTCAGATGGCTAGAAATGTCTAGGTACGAGATTATCAGATTATATTTAAATGAAGTTTAGATTACTAAAATGCAACCCACGCGCCAGCCAAAAATGGATTAAGTGTTTTTCATAACTACCTATTCATAGGTACCAGTGACTAAAAACTGTTTTTACCTATTATAAAACTACTAGATGTTTCCCGCGACTCCGACTGCGAAGAATAGGGGTATAAAAATAGCCTAAGACTTATTCTCAGACTTACCAAATATAGAGAAAAAAAAATGATAAAAATCGGTCAATCCGTTTCGGAGGTGTTCGATAACAAACATCGTGACTCGATATTTTTATACATTAGACTAGCTGCTGCCCGCGACTCCGTCTGCGAAGGATAGGGGTAGGTATGAAAAATAGCCTACGACCTATTCTTAGACCTACCGAATACAGAAAAAAAAGTTTCATTAACATTGGTCGAGTCGTTTCGGAGGAGTTCGACAACAAACACACGTGACACGAGATTTTTATTGTCCGCGTCTGTGAAGAATTCGTTAGTAAATTATCCTGTGTCAAAGTTTCTCCCCTTTCCATGGTAAGTATCAAACTGTCTCCATGTTAAATTTCATCAATAGAAGGACTTTCGTACCTATTTATAATAAGTATTTACTAGCTTTTGGTCGCGACTTTGTTAATGCAGAATTCAAATGTGTGGTAAAGTTTCTTCATCTATCTCATTGAGTAAAGCAAAAATCCTAAAATCCATCGTCATCATCATCGATATCAGTTAGTTAAAGTATGAATCCAGTTTTTTCTTTATTCCGTGGGAATTTCCAAAAATCAGTCAGTCAGTTGATAGATCAGTCTGTAACGGTTGCCTTTTATAACACAGATAAAAACCAATGTATTGATTCATTTTTTTTACTCTCAAACTTTTTGCGTACTTATTTAAATACTTTTTGTTTGTTTTAATACGTTAAAAACCAGTAAACGGACTTTAACCGTCCAGTTTTTACCTTTGTATCTAGTTATGTCGGGCACTTAACAGCGGGAGTCAGGTTAAGTTTTTTTGCAATTAAATATAGCGTGATAGAAATGCTTATCTTTTTTAAACCAACAGCCGGTAGTTGTCAGTTAAGTAACATTTTTTTAACAGTTAAGTATCGTAAAGTAGGGTTACTTTGATCCACACTGGAGGGTCATTTTGGCCCATACGAAAGACACATATAGTGGGGTATAATAAAAACGGTCAAGCGCAAGTTGGACTCGTACATGAAGGGATCCGTTCATACGTGCAATGTTTTAAAAAATAATTCAGTGAAAAATTATAAAGATCGTGGAAACGCTAAAATAAAGAAGTTTCTTGTATGACGACCCCCTTTAATTTTCAAATTTATTTTATTGTTAGTATTTGTAGTAATAGCGGCAACAGAAATACATCATCTGTGAAAATTTCAACTGTCTAACTATCACGGTTCACGAGGTACTGTCTGGTGACAGACGGACGGAGGAGTCTTAGTAATAGGGTCCCGTTTTTACCCTTTGGGTACGGAGCCCTAAAATTAACTTAAGCTCCATATTAATCTGTACACTACTACATACAACAGTTCATTTACTTAAGTTTTATTACCTATAGTTACAATGTATTCTTCTTATCTCAGTGTAAAAATAGAACCAGTGCTAGAGCTCGTGGTTACTGCCACATCTGACGGAAAGAAACCCGCACAGCTTTCCTTAATACGAGTATTAGTGTACGACCGAAACACGATTTTTAGCCGAAACCGAAACCGAAACCGAATATTCGGTTTTTTTCTGATTTCGGCCGAAACCGAAACCGAAACCGAAATTTTTGAAGACGTATCATATCAAACAAAATATTCAAAATTACTGTACAGATCGTTAGGAAAAGGTTATTGCAAGGATTTCCTATATGAGAACAATTACTTTTGTTGTTAAACAAAATAAAAAACGTTTATTTTTAATGAAAAATGTCTTGGCATAGGTATTATATTATTTAAAACAAACAACCTATTCTTATCACGTCTAAACTAAATTCACAATCCTATTATCAAACGTATTGTTCATTAATCACAGCATAAAATGCAGTAACAAATAAAATAAATAAAATAAATAAATATTAGGGGACAATCTTACACAAATCGACCTAGTCCCAAACTAAGCAAAGCTTGTACTATGGGTACTAGACGACGATAAACATACTTATATAGATAAATAAATACTTAAATACATAGAAAACATCCATAACTCAGGAACAAATATTCGTGCTCATCACACAAATAAATGCCCTTACCGGGATTCGAACCCTGGACCTCTTGCTTCGTAGGCAGGGTCACTACCAACTAGGCTAAAGCGGTCGCCAAACAGATTCTAAAAAGTAAATAATAATTTAATAAATAAACAACACTCGAGCGCTCCCGATGCGAGAGCCGCGAGAGGCCGCGAAGTAATTTCGGCCCGGCCGAAGGTTTCGGCCGGATTCTGGCCGAAACCGAAACCTCGGCCGAAATCACTTTTTGGCCGAAATTGGCCGAAACCGAAACCGAAACCGAAACTTCGGTCGGACACTAACGAGTATATTTTAAATTCTAGTACTAATGATGCTGTCTGTCACACCACTTTATCTTTCATCTCGATATTCAAGTTTTTACACCGGCCAAGGTGAATCAGAGTCGCCCCAAGTCAAGGTAAATATATATTATCTACTAGCTGTTGCCCGCGACTCCCTCTGCGAAGAATAGGGAGGGAGGGAGGAATAGGGAGGGTAGGTATGCCAAAAATCACCTACGACCTATTCTCAGACCTACCGAATGTAGAGAAAAAAGTTTCATAAAAAGAAGATAGATTATAATTATAAGGTAACTATGTTACAGTCAAGTGTAAAAATATGGGTGCACACAACTTGCTCATAAATATGTCTCGTAGCTCTTATGTCGTCGAATTAAGGTATAAGTAGGTATATAACGATTGGCCGCATTGGCGATCCCTAGTCTCAAATAGCGTATTATACTGTGTTAAAAAAATTAATTGTATCAAATACTTTAGATATATGTAATTTAATAACAATGTAGATCTTTTTGAAAAAAATACACCGTGAAATTTTAGTGGTTGTTTTCCCGAAACGAGGTGATTTAGTATCAATTGTACAATCGATTTATAATTACTATTTTGACTAGAGTCAAAAATCCAATTGTGAAAAACGAAAGTCCAAAATGACCGCAAACCAATAGTAACGCTTCGTTGGTACCTAACCTATCGTACGATCGTACGCTACTTGTACCAACGAAGCGTTACTATTGGTTTGCGGTCATTTTCGACTTTCGTTTTGCACAATTGGTTTTTTGACTCTAGTCAAAATAGTAATTATAAATCGATTGTACAATCGAAACTAAATCACCTTGTTTCGGGAAAACAACCATTAAAATTTCACGGTGTATACCTTGTTGAGTTTCTTGCCGGTTTCGTCTCAACAGGGTTTTTCCGAACCGGTGGTAGATTCTTCGACGTTCATAGGAGCATCAATTTGATGCCTAAATTGAATAAAGAACTTTGACTTTTGACTTTCTTTGATGGGAGGATTAAATCGTACTTATTTTTGCACTTGACCGTACCTCCTATCTTTCAAAAACAACGCCATTCAAGCGTCAATTTATAAAATGACTTCGATTCCTTCAAAGGTTGTAAATGCATTTCTCTCTTATTTTTGGTGAAACTAATTAACTTTAGACAATTTATTGGCCACCCGCTACTCAAATCGCCCTATAAAATTAATGACTATATCTTTAAAAAAATGTGAAAGCATCGCGATCGAGCTTACTTTCATACGTGATATCTCTGCTTCCAATTAAATAGCTCATCAAAACGAGATCGATCGAGACAAAATCATTCGGACGTAGAAAATTTCAAAAGGAAATTTGCCTTTTGCGCTACAATATTCATAGAAGAGATTTTTCACAAAAAATAAATTAGAACATTGAGATTGTGAAAACATAACATTAAACTCACAACATGAAACCCACGTCAAATTTCGGCTATCATAATTTAAAACTTATTGTCAATCAAGAAAAGTTGACATTATGTAGTCAAGTTAGTTAGTTAAGAAATCTATCAAATAACTTCAATCGTTAAGTTTTGTATACTTATTAATTTATTTAGGGGGTATAGAAACGGCTCTAACGATTTCTATGAAATTTGCTACAGGGGCGTTTTCGGTGGCAAACAATAAAATTGATCTAGCTTGGTCTTGGACAAACGCGTATTTTTGAGTTTTATCCCGAAGGAAGCTCGTTCGCTAAAGTATAATCGTTTAAATGTCAGTATCTTTTATTATTATCACAGATTATTCTACATATTTTTTGCGAGAGTTGATTTTATGGAACTGAAAGTAAGACTAACAAAATAAAGTAAAGCAAAGCTTCATTTGAGGTTCCAAAAATATAGTTCTATTACCCGTTGCCAGCAAAGAATTCATTAATTGTTATCCCGCGGGAACTACATAATTTTCCGGGATAAAAAGTATCTTAAGTTAAAGGTTATGTATGAACCATCAGTGTGCCAAATTGCATTATAATCTATTGAATCGTATTTGAGTGATGGAGTAACAAACATCCGAACATGTTTTCGTGGCCAACTGATCACCAAAAACTTAACATCGACAGCATAAAAGTTATTTTTCACAAAAAAAGATTCAGACAATCTGAAAACCTCGTGTTTTTTAAGTCGATTAAAAAGTCGACATCGATAAAAGCAATTAAACAAACGTAATACTTCTGAATGAGTTCAATGAGAACATAATCAAGCCATAAATGCCGTGCAATAAAAATAATTGAAGCACGATTTCATGGTATTTCGTTGCTTACTTTTTTGTGAAATAATTGTTAATATTTGACCCGTGTTTTTGCATAATGTCGAACCGTATCGAAGATGTGCAAGTTTTGTTTAAATTCGTAAATTTTTAACTACACATGATTTCAAAAGAAAAATATGTAATTGTTAGGAAGCCCCAAATAAAATTACACAAAAACAAAATAGCGACACTTCGAGCATTTTCTTTTATTATCAACAGTACTAACCTACTTTAAACAAAACTACCGTGAGACTCACTCATAGAGAAAATATACGGATCACTCACGTCTTAAAACGAGTGCACGTTTGGCAGCCGCCGTGACGTGTGGCTCCGCGAAGAAGGGCTACGGATTAGCCCAAAACATGTCGAGTTAAACTCGTTTTAAGACGTGAGTGATCCGTATATTTTCACTATGAGTAGGTACTAACCTAGTTTATGATTTATTTTTAAATCAAAAGATTTCATAAAGACCATGATTACCAAGAAAAGTTCGGCAAAAGAATCATGGCACAATTTAAAAAAAAATACGATTTCACTTACAATACACAACAACCACAAATGTTACAAGACAGCATTTTACTAAAAAGCATAATATTTCATTTATTTATTTATTGACAAAAACGTTAACGTGACATTACAGTATTAACCAATGTGTCACGGAACTAAGAGTAATAAATTAATAATTATTATATTTCACAATAATTAAAACAAACACAATAGATACAACTATTTAGAGATTTTTGAAGGACGTCTTCGTCGCTTCCCTAAAACGCTTTAAACGCTTTAATTATTTTAAGACATTTTTACACTTAATTCAGATATTAATTAATATCTACCGAAAACAACCGAAAGTATTTTTTTTTATATCCAGTCATCCAGCTCAGTAGTTCGAAAAAAAAAACGTAACATTTGTGTTTAATTATTTCCATTATACAGTAGCATGACATACAACCATAACTATAAAATTCGATTCAAAACAGCAATTCCAAATATGCATCTAAATCTAAATCACGAGGCACCTTGAAACTTAAATTTATTATAAAAATATGCGGTTACTTTTATTTTGTTGCTATTAACCTTCATGGTTGGAAACATTTTTAACGTTATAACTTATAATATTGGGGTTTCAGGGATCTAGTTATCTCAAAAATACTATGAAGATGTTTTTAATAAAATTAAGTACCGATACCTTCAACTCACTATTACATTAGTTTACAATTTTTGTTTTTTTTTCTTCCTTTTGCAGTGAGTTTTATATCTTCATTCCTGTATAAAAAAAATGTTAGCGATTTACAGAGATCTATGATTATTTCGATGGTCGAGTTAAACCCGATTAGTTGAAATAATTGCCTCGTTCAAAAAACACAATGTAAAACGTCTAAATAAGTTCTGACGTATGACCACGCAACTCTCGATGTTGACCCTCACAGTCGCATTAAAAAATCACTGATTTATCAAAATATGTGTGCTAAAGAAAAATTTTTAAACCGTACTGAAATAAATCTCTTTCATTGCTATAACTTCATAATCATAAGCAGACGTAACTCTGTCAAAGAACCCTCTACCTTAAAAGTTGATTCAACTTTTCCTCATCCACTTCAAAATACAAAACTAACGATGCATTACGAAACTTTATGCCATAAATAACTCCACGTATGTCCATTTCTACGGAAAAGTTGGAACATAATTAATGCTATGTTAATCTTGCCGTCACCGAGCTGTTGGCCTGACTCACGAATTACATAATACTTAAATAGAACTCGGAAACTAGTCATAACACATCGAAATTACGTAAGAAATGAATTAATGAAGCTTCCGGATTTACGGTCATCCCTTATAAGATAAACGTACCAATGCTCGACACCTCAACGCCCAGTAGATGACATTCATCTGTCACCTCTCTTACTATGACATAAGATTGAAGGTGAAGGTGCCATGTATTGGGACAGTGTCGAGCACAGGGACGTTTACCTTACCTACTCGTTTGTTCCACTGTAAATAAGTTTACAGGTATTTTATTCATTGGGTTAAATTAAATGAATAACATGGATAAAATGCTGATTACGGCATTTTAAAGAAGAACAAAATTTGCACGTAAAGAAAACGACTGGAGAATAAGATTGAGCTATTCAAAATTTTCAGTAAGTACCTAATCAAAAAATAATTAAAGCTCCGAAAAAGGCGGTATCAAAATAAATAAAGATAATAGATGCTCAAACGTATCAGAAGCTTAAAAAAACTAAAACTAAGAAAAACAGACTGGATTTAACTGTCGTATTTTACTTATCATTACTGATCACTGTGGCCGCGTACAGTTATACTCACATCCAATATTTAAGCTGCATATTCTAACAGGTTATGAATTAATTTACATGCATTTAAAATATATTTATTTCGTCCATAAATAAGAATCTTGGCATGTTTTATATTTTTATCCACTAATTGCTTTTCGTTGCGTAATTGTTATTTATCAATGTATGTACAGTCGACTACAAAAAATCGATACGGCCAAAGTTACAAAAATATGTATACACGACCTTAATGTTAAGTCAATAAAGGTGTGTATACATATCTTTGTAACTTTGGCGGTATCGATCTTTTTGTAGTCGACTGTACATAAGAATAAATAAGAACTGGGTAGAAGGGAAACTCCCGTTCCGGCCGGACTCAAAAGTCACGATATTAGAGTAACGGCTGGCTGCCCCGGCCCGGCCGTGACACCCTGATTGAGTTCCCGCTTAGCTTTACTCTAATATCGTGACTTTTGAGTCCGGCAGGAGCGGGAGTTTCCCTTCTACCCAGTTCTTATTTATTCTTATGGTATGTATACAGTTACTTACCTTATTTAATTTAATGACTTAACTAACATAGACTACTTGTAGATGAACTTAGGTCGTACTTTAGGATGGTTGGCTGGGTCCAAATAAAACACGTTCTGATGAACCGATAAATTGAACCGATGATCCTTGTAAAGGCCGCAGAAATCATTTGTAGGCAGGCGGGATCTATCCTTGTAGAACTTTATGGTAGAACCCTTTGTCCAGCAGTGAATGTCTTTTCGCTGATAATGATGATGCGATGGCCTATACCTAATAAATAACATCATCGTTTGGGCCTATGCGTCTGTTTTAGACGAATTATGGCGTATTGCCTGTGCACAACGCTTTTCGTGGCTGATTAGCCCGATGCGAGAGCGACATGTTCGTCCACAGGCCCTACAAGAGAAGCTTACGGAGGTTGGTGCAGAACTGCCTTGATGTCGTTTCTGTCTCTTGTCAGCAAGTGCCTTGAACCAAGCCTCATCGCAATACTTGCAACCCTCCAACACACGTTCGTGCCAAACAGCACAATTTTCCACCAGCTTTTCTCAGTCGTAGCAGTAAATTTTAAAGGTGGCCATATCAAGCTTAGCACAGTCCTTAAATCTGAGCAACGGTCTTCCGACGTTTCTTTTAGCATTTGCACTGCGCCAAGCAAGACAATGTCGTGGTAATCGATAGGGCTCCATACTGTACACGCCCTAGCCAATGCAAGCGTCAATAACAATAACATTTAATTATAACAATGACATTTATAAACCATAGTTTAGTTTTACTAGCATCGTGATTACGGGTGGAATAATGAACTTAAGAAGCAAAAATGTTTCACAGAGGTTCCTTTTACGATATAGACGAAGACTAAGGATAGATTTTGCGGAATTCCCACGGGATAAGGAGTTTTTCTATGAACAAATTGAAGTACTTAACATCTGCTTAAGTTATTCTTGAATGAGGTTTGATTTGAACATCTACATTAAAATGAGCGTACAATGTGATAAACTCATTGTAACCAACCGTGATCGTTTTTTATAGAATTCCAATTATATCACTTTAATTGTAACTCTTGTGTGTAATGGAACTAAATGGAGGAATCGAAAAAATTCGAGCGTTGCCTTTGGAATCGATTCACGTCCGCAAACGATCGAATGCATTTCGATAGCAATCGAATAGAACGCGTGACTTCGAGTCTGGCAAAGAGCAAGGCAAGCGTATGTGAAAACAGAACAGACGCGTAAAAGCATTTGCAAACCCTGAATATATGAAACAATAACATACAAGTATTAGTAATAATGATGCTACATTTTATAATGAAACCGAAACACGCTAATTAAATACAATTACAACAGAAACAGAACATTGAGAAAATTTACAAGGTAAGAAATAGGGAGTTATAATTATCTTATATCGCTGCAAAATGATTTCTTCCTGGCAACCTATAAAAAGAAAAAAAAAAAACAAAGTAGATAAAAACGAATGATTTATAAATACATACACTTAAAATTAGGTAGATAAATATAATAAATAAGTAATAAAAAATTGATAGAAAGTAAATAAGCACAAAGCGACAGAAAATAGTTGTAATCGTATTGTTATAAAATATTTTTACTACAAAGTCATTGCAGGTAACTAATGGAGCTGAATAACATGCAAGAGCAGCGTACGCAAGCAGCTTAAAACAAATATACAACGTGCCAAAAGAATCATCAATATTAAAGTCTGTTTTCGTAAAGTTTTAGGAACTTTGGATGTTTTAGGTAGTAACAAAATTAAATGTTTTGTCTAACAGTTTTAATGATTCACGGCTAACCTAACGGTCAATATTTGGACTAATTCTAACCGTACAAATTATAATCTCATAAAATTAAAAAATACGGAAGGCCAGCTGCAGAACTTTGGTTAATTCTTGGTATTTTTATGACTGATGTGTGTAATGCCTTCTCTGTTTGTTTTGTTCGAATAAACAGAGACGGCATCACATGTATCAGACAAGTACAATATCAAGCAATTCATCAAAAAATAGTGAAATAGTCTCTAAGTATACCTATGCAAAGTTATATTCTGCTATAATCTTTGCCAATACGTCCCGATAATTCAGCGTTTTTTTCATTTTGTGATAGACTGCTTTTCTTAAATGGACTCAGCGATAAAGTTACGTTAATGTGAATCACAGTAACTGAACAGATGAGTCAATTTATTATACTATTCGAAAAGGTTGACAATTTTACTTATTTGAACTAAAATTATTTTTAAACTTAATTTCGACGAAGGCAACAAAACGTGCCACCTAAATTTAGATGATTTGATTTTGATTCTATTTAAGATGGGTTGAGTGCCAACTCCAACTTGTTCTGTGGAATCCAACTTGTTCTGACATATTGATTCTTCGACGCTGGATTCTTCCATCTCCACGGAGCTTGCAACAGAGCTGGTGCAGCTTCTGGAGCGGCTGAAAATGCGAAAGCACACAAATACAGGGATCTAGGCACCCAATACGACTTTGTTCCGTGGGGTCTTAGCGCTGGGATGGGACTCTATGTATAAGGAAACTCTCTGTTTATTTTATTCGATTAAATAGATGTCTGGAATATAATGATGTCATCACTGCGTTCGATAAATTTCTGTCACATAAAAGGAACTTAACTGACATTAATAAAACAGAGGGAAAAAGAAGCAGAGCAATTTATTTACACGTTTTCTATATAATAACTTGGCATAATAACTTAATAAAAAATAATCTTGTTATTGCTTGACTACTGCTCATAAATCTTCTCGACATTCATTAAGCCCATATACTTAATTAAATAAATTTATGATCAGTCTGAACAAATATTACTCTAGAAAGTCTAGAATGTTAAACACCTCAGCATTGGATATGGACCGTTTCATGAATCATTAACGCTGGCTTAGCGCCTCTTACACAGTTATCTAGATTACCTAGCAATCCAGGTGGCCGTGACAGTTAAGAAAGATTATTCTCCGATCGCGATGATAATCTGCAGGAATGTCGGTGTGTTCTTGTTGATTTATATTGGCTGGAAGCCGGATGGTGAAAAATATAATGTCATTATCGTTACTTTATAACGTAGATGAGCGCATGTAGACCAATGAGGGTTTTCTATGAGTGGCTATTTGGCGCTAGTATCGTCAGGTCCGTCTGACGACTTTGACATTTGTTGTATGGGTGTAACGTCAAATAGACCTTACGATACTAACGGCATCTAGCGATATTCCACCTGTCAGAAAACCCTCATTGTGCGATCCATGCTCGTGGCCTTGTTTTCTTCATCATCGTCATCATTTCAGCTGAAAGACGTCCACTGCTGAACATAGGCCTCCCCCAAAGCTTGCCAAACATATCAGTCCCGCGCCATCCGCATTCAACGCGATCCCACAATCTTAACCAGGTAGTCGCTCCATCTTATTTTCCTCATCATCATCATTTCAGCCGTAGGACGTCCACTGCTGGACATAGGCCTTACAACGTCATAACAAAACATTCAACCCCCCCGCACCTCCAAACCCCCCCCGCATTGAAAATTACCCGAGCGCTAGTACTAAGACTGTATTATGTAATATTGCAACTGGCCTTCACTCTGCTCTGTAGGTACATGTAACTTTACGGAACGTTACATGTACGTTACATTGCGTCATCCTTTTTCGTGTATGTAGCCGGCGTTCATCGATTTATTAGACGTTGTCACGTCAAAAATTGAGTATGTGTGTGCGTGCGTTCATGCATGCGCGTGTGTCTGTGTTTGTTACTCCTTCGCGCTGAAACTGGTGGACGAATTTTGATGAAATTTGGTACGTATCCGTAGATATACTTAGGTAGACGTCTGGAATAACACATAGAATATTTTTTGTTTTTTTTTATTATGAGAGGGAGGCAAACGAGCAAGCGGGTCATCTGATGGAAAATGATCACCACACCGCCCATAAATATCAACAACTCAAAGAGAGTCACTGATCTGTTGCCGGCCTTTAAAAAGGAGAGGGAATAGGGGAGAGGGAGATGGAGAGCCACTCCCACCATACCAGTAATTCCAAGAGCTAAATGCTGGTATTGTCGTAATAAACTAAATTAAAGGGGATCCCAATAATCCATTATAAAATGACCCCATATTGCGTATATTTTGCTTAAATACGGGGCTCTGCTAACACTGGATTTTTTGTGGATGTTGTATTAACATACATTTTGACATTACTATATGGAAACTCAGGCGTGCGAGTCTGACTTGTACTTTCTTTGCCGGCTTTTCTAACGAGGCTTGTAGGAACGTTGAGCTTATTAGGTACTCACTTGAATCAAGCTTCATTATGTTCATTATATGCACGCAGTCAAAACTGTCATTGAATTGTTATGTCATAAAGTTTTTAATCAAACAATAGCATAATATGTCATGTCAATTAAAAAAATTGATCACTAGATTAGCTCGCGTGTTTACGTAAATCTATGAACTAGTTCCAAATAAAAAGTGTTTGATTTATCTATGGTCCTTATGCATGGGAACTTATCGAAAAGCGTCAGTCCATTGTGTTTATGGTAGATCTAAGTGATAAGATTATAGAGTAACGACTTTCATCCATTTTTTTTTCGATTTTTTTTTAGACTGAAATGAGATATACATATACACTATGTCTGCGTTTTATTGTACAAAATTAAAGAAAAAATATATATTTTTTTTCAATGGAAAAATATCTATATAATTATATCGTAATTATTTGAAAAACCTAACTTTAAAATGACAAAAAAATTATTTAAATGTAAGAATACAAAAACTTTACCTTACATATTTTTTCTTTAAGCTTTTATAATAATTATATAAGCAATGAAATCCGGATAAACCTTGAGCCTGTTTTCAGTCAGCAAACAAATTCTAAAAGTGCCCTCTCAAGCAGAGGGTCATAGGTTCGAGCCTGCGCTCGCACCTCAGAGTTTTTCGGAATTTATATGCAAAATTACACCTTAAAATGACCATGAGAAATCTGTACACATCCGCAAAGAAATTCAATGGTAGTGGTGTTTTTAGTTCCCAATTCGCACTGGGCCCGCGTGGGAATTACGGCCAGAACTCTTACTCTGAATGGAGGCCTGTGCCCTACACAGTGGTACTTATATATAGGCTGCGGTAATACCTAACTAAGGCCGGCTTGCACAGACCCGAGTTAACTAACTATATAACTCCGAGTTAAGTGCTAACCCATGGCTAAGAAGTGTCAAAATGTATGGAACTGTCATCTTTAACCCAGAGTTAATGTTTTAATTTTTTAACCCTGGACACTACAAGTGGCCCTAACAGGCAATTTTACGTAAATGTTAATTTAAAAGATACCGTTTTCACCATTTGATTTATGGAACGATCCTCAAATCTATATTAATCTTGGTCTTAAAATCTGATTCGCCCATAACCTATTTTTTTTTCAAACAGCCTCTAATTAAGCGCAATCTCACGCACAATCTTCACACACCTTAATCATTATTAATCAATTTCTATAACTACTGACTTGTGCTCAGATCATAGAGATAATTGATCTTAAGAGGAACGTTGCACTCAAATAAAACTCGATGAGGGTGTAACATAGATGTGCGCTTGTCACTGCATAAGGTGATGATTTAGCAGATTGAAATGTATGATGTATAGGAAAGATTCGTGTCTAATCTCTAGACCAGTGGTGGTGTAGGGGTATGGCACGCGGCACGGAATGCTGAGGACCTGGGTTCGATTCCCAGCATTGGTCTTTTTTCTGGGGTTTTTTCTGTGCATCTATATTTCAGTTTGTATTTAGTACGAAATATATGATTTCACGGGATGACCGTAAAAGTAATAAAAAAATGAAGTTGAAAAAATAAGTACAAAAAAAAAAAAAAAGATACTTCATAGCTAACTTGTTCAAATAAAAGGCTCTAGAAGAACAAAAGTGGCCTAACTCCACGGATATAAATTCGGCAATTTTAAGTTTTATCACATTTTAGATTGATGTAGGTTAGATTAGATTGACAATAAAAACATACCAAATTAAAACTATTATTAAAACCTAAAAAGAAAGAAACAACACATTTATTCGTGACAACAAGAAAAATACAAAACAAAACAAGAATGAAAAAATATGCGCATATCATGAAATGGTTCCAAATCACCGACCATAAAATAAAAAGTATAAAGAAATAAAAACATAAATACAAAAGTAGGATATACTACAAATAATCAAAAATATAAAAAAGTCAAAAAAAACACTAAGGGGCTGTTTCACCACCCATTGATTAATTTTAACTGACGGATAAATGTGATGCCGTCTCCGTCTATTCGAGCAAAACAAACAGAGACGGCATCTCATTTATCCGTAAAATAAATTTGATCAATGGATGGTGAAACAGGGGGTAAAACTAAATACCACCACCCCGCGCCATACCCGGCTCAAAAGTGCCCATAATACCGGCAGCATTGCCCCGCTGTATGGTCAGCGCAATGTGTTGAACCAGGTATGACCCGGAGCGGGGGTCGCCGCCCTTGTCGCTGGATATACTTGCTTAAATCTAAATTATATTTAATCTAAATAAGCCCCCGTAGGCTGTGGCATGACCCCAAGAAGCCGACAGCGTTTCCTCGTTGAAAAACGATACAGCCTTGTAACCGGCTCTTTGGTTTAACAGACTTGGATAAATGAAGGTTATAAATTCGGCCGTACCTTCTTCATTTAAAAAAAAATATTACTTTATAACACCGTCATTTCCAAAATAGTTTTTTTTTACTTAGAAGGTTTTTGGAGTCGGTTAATTTTTTTTACTCAAATCGATTCGCAATCGCCTTTCTGAGTAACATGGCCTTAACATGGCTGAGTTTGGTCATTCTGTGGTTATTTAAATGGCGGCTGATTTCGGTACCGAAATTGAAAGGCTGTGCATGATTTATGTCATTTTTGTGGTAGTAAAATAATTACCGGTCGGCTCTTGTGGTATTAAATTTATTACTTTTATGATCATCATACCTTTGAAAAACTTTGCTTATATTGAATTGTTACAAAAAGCTATAACATTATCGTTTGGTGATATTCATTTTCTTTATCATTAGGGGAAAATGGGCTCATATCCAAAATGACCTTACGAAAACCTAAAAAGGCGAAAGTATTTTCTCTTACAAGAAAATAATGAGTTTTTGTGTTTAATGAGTTTTTGTTATCAATGAAGTTACCTACATTATCTTTCTTATTCCCCCATCATTGTCATTCTGAGAGGACGCCTGTGCCCAGGAGTGGGACGTATATAGGCTGGGATGAATTCTAGATCATCTTTTTAACAATAAGGCTTAGGACACTCTAGTGTCTTGGAGAAATTAACTTCATCTTCCAGCGTCCAACTTTTTATGGACTGTTGCCCCCTCTACGAGAAAAAATAACAACACCCCTTTACATAACAGTCAATTTATACCAATTTTATATGTCTGTCTATATTATTACTTATCACAAATAAAAAAAAATGAAAAAAGTTTTTCCTTTATTTTGACTACAATTTTGTGTTAAGCATAATTCCTTTTTCACCCGTTTTCTTCTCTATCTGTTGCAGTCCAATTATAGTACCGGTATAAAGCACCGATTGTCCACTTTCTTAGAAGCTACGCACACTACACATTACGTAACAAATTAGTAGTAATAAAAAGTAGTAGCATACTAAGATCTATCCTTATTTAGTAGGATATTGACGTAGTAATGTCCACTGGACTAGACCAGATCGTTCCTAGTAAGGACATTATATCCTGGAGTCCCTACTTAACTTCCGCTATACTTCTTCGAATCGTGAGTCACCTAAGTAAAAAAATAATAATAAATGTCACAGGAGCATTGACACCAATCGAGCTACTCCCAAAGTAAGCGAAGCTTGCGTTATTGGTACCAGATAAATAGATAGGTATATGTATACATATTTACTTAAATACATATTAAATACCCAAAACTTGGGAGCAAACATTCGTATTTTTCATACATAATATTATGTGTCTAACCTGATTTCCAAACTTCAAATTAAACTATAAAGAGTTTACAAACCTACATTTTAATTTTTTTTTTAACATCTGAATAGCCTACGAGAATAACAAGTTTCTTAAGATATTTTTGAGCACCGCGGCAGCTCGGATACCTAATTAAGATAACGATTACCTAATGTACGAAAAGGTTCGTCAGTTTTCAACTGCTTTAATTTAACTCTTTGAAAACACATACCTTTCTAAACTATACCAGAAAATTATGCTTCACTGTTTCACAACAGGGTTAAATTATGACTTATACTCTGATAAACGAAGTGATTAAAAACTATTCGTTTACGTTAATTAAAAAAAAAATGCAAACAGCTGTCAATAGCATTTAATTTTGCAATGTCGTGTGACGTCAACAACTTGTCTACAAGCAAAAGTCGTCTTTAAGATGACGAACTTTTTCATTCAACGACTGTACATCGAAATGTTGTTTCTTTTCGATTTTCTTTTGCAATACTACGAAAATAGCCGAGCTGCTGGGACCAATAGTATGAACAAGCTAGAGAAATACGAATACCTATCCGTAGAATATCAGCTTTAATTAGAGATCGCATTCCCACCAGCGCGTGCGCGGTTGTCGCATTCCGATTACGATTGGAAATGTGTATATGTAGAGTTTTCCAGACTTTTTATAGCTGTCAAGTTATTACTTGGAAGAAAGTTTAGTTCACCTAATTTTCTGTAAATCATTCGTTTACGTAACAAAACGTGTATTTGTCTGTAGATTATAAATTTAATTATCTAAGTAGTTTAAGTTTCTCTGTGTATTGGTGTTACTGTAATTCCGTGTAAACTTTTTTACAATAAATAAATAAATAATAAATAAAATGCCCAGCGACCCAAATGGGTCCAGAACTGACAGAAAACTTTGAAACGAATAAATAATCAGTCCATTGAGCTGGTATAAAAGTGACGTCATAAATAGCTTTTTCCAATGGAGAATCGTTTATCGTTGGCGTAAGAAACCCTATTACTATTAATGCTCTTAACACAACACCTATAACGTAGAGCATCAAAAAGAAACCAATTAGTGTAGCATAATGTCCAAAATATATAATTTAAAAAAAGCTGTAGCAGAAAAAGCACATTATCAAATCTTTTTGAAAGCAGCTAACTCAAAATAAACCACCAAAAAGCAAATTATAAAAGAATTGAAAATAAAAAAATAACTTTCTCCATCATGGAATGTGTAAGAAAATCACGAGAAATACGATTTGGACGTTTTGCGTTTCAGTGTTTTTGAATTTTTGACATTTTATAAAGAGACTCAGACATAATAATTATTATCTATCATCTAGCCATGTCGCTTTGTGGCTTATGGATGGTAATCGTGCATTTTACGATTTAGACATTTTGTTTATTAGAGCGTCTTGGTAATTTTTATACATAGACGATATGGTGATGTGTTTGCTTTTAGGTTTACTGTGGCCGGGTAAAAAGGTTGTTTGTCCCTGTAGCCACCGGTAACTGCGCACACGCATTAAAACGGTACCGCTACTGGGCGTACCGTCTCGCGCCAGATAATCCGAGCTCTCTGTAATATGGGTTTATTGCGTTCAGATTATGTAATTTACTATGATGCAGTGTTATAAATAATAGGTTAAGGATAAAAGGATATGTGTGGAGAAGTGTACCTGTGAACACTTTAGAACTAGACAGCTAATTGCTGTTCGAAAAATAACTTTAATTTCAATACTAGTAGTAGGAGAATAACCCGCCTGTATAATTTCCGTTAACTCCGGGAAAATATATACCCTATGTCACTTTCGGAGTTGAGACGAATCTAAGGATACCTCACACTTCAAAATCCTTAGGTTGTAGGGCGTGCCAAAGAATGATACATACATAAGCATACATACGACTACATATATAAATACATACGCTTGAAAAACATAACCCTCCATCGGCAGTCGAATAATAATAATATGCAGTAATTTTACTTTTCAACAGTTCTTCGTTAGGTAATTTTTCTTTAGACCGTATGTTGTAGGTACTGCCTATTTAAGGGTCTGGCATGCTTGAGCCCAATTAAGGCTACAAGAGCATGATTCAGCATGTGCAAGTAGACTTTCAAACAGTTTATAGGGAGATAAAAGCTTAAATTACCCGCTAAACATATAGCCTATTAGTTTTATCACGTTAAGCGGTAAACCATATACTTTAATGCTGTTTATAAAGTAATATTTAACAAATTGTGGTAGAAAGTTATTATACAGGGAGTTTCGATATTAAAGACTTCATTTTTAATACAATTTTTTTTGCTGACTGTGCTTGTTGTTGTTACAATGTCATCCTACCTACATAAGTATGCCAAATTCCAAGTCAATTCGACTAGAACATTAATAAGTCAGACATCTGAACACCGGTACTTAAAATTTCTATGAAAGCTTTCCTTTCTGATACTACAATCCCATCCTATTCTAATAATACGCTTGAACGGATACGGATGAAGCTTGGCATTCAGAATCTGAATTTCAGATAGACGAAAATCTGTTTTGAGACATACCTACTTAGAATACTTAATATCCAAGAACGTTGAAGTACCTCTGCTTTTAAGATGATCCAATAACTTCATCTGTAACCGTAGATAGTGCTGTCTGAACTAACGTTGTGATTTATAGATGTTTTCTTTTCTTCTTCGTCGAGTTCTTAAGTTCTGAAGGTCGCGCGCATAAGCTTTTTAAATATGTTATCGTAACATTTTTTAGGCCAAACTCTCAGATTGTAAATGTTTCTCGTGAAGGTACTTCTAAAGCAGGCCAAGCTACGGGTCAAAACTAGTTAACTATGGAATGGGTCATTTACGTGTCACAATCGCATTTTTCCGGTCATTCGTTTTGTAAGGTTAACTACCATTTAGCATGGTCCAACTTCTTGATCCACCCTTATAAGTATCAAAAATTGCTCTGTACATTAACGTGCTGTGCTCGTGAGTATAGAAATAGACGCTTTTTATTCTAAACAAGACAGGTGTTACTTTAACAAAACAGAAAATCATCAATGTTCAGTTAAAATAATTCTTCGTTAGCACATTGCGAAGAAAAACACGCGTAATATAACTTTTGCATGCCTTAGAAGGCAGGTGGTTTGCGTCCAGGGCCCATTTTTTACCGAGACTGTGACAGGAAAAGGCCGTGCGTAGCTAAGCAGATAATAAATAGAATAGTGAATAATTGGATGGAAGCTATCAAAATGAACTTTATTGTGTAACCTCCTCCCACCCGACTTTTTTTACTGGTGTAGTGCTAAAGACCTAGATGACAGTCAAAAGCTTTGAAATTTGGAAATTATATGAACACATTTATGATTTTTTTTTATTTCTTTATTCATTAAATAATTGGTCTTTTATATACGGTGCTTACAAATTAGATGCCAATACTTTAAGAAACGTAAACTTACATCAAAATAATTTACTTTAAATAGGAATCAAGAAAACTTTTTAAATGCAATTTTTGTTTTCATTTTCCAAACAAAATGATTAAATTAAAATTCTGCTCAAAAATAATCACCTGTGCATTTAACTGACAAGGTGGTTATCACTTTCTGTCAAGTGAGCGTCCTTGATTGTCATCAATGACATTGATTAAGATTGGCAGGAAAAATGTTAGAGGGTACCGAGGGAAGGAAGGGGAGGGGGGAGGGGGGGGGGGGAGGGGCAGACAGATTAACCAACTTATCTGTGAACCAGACCAAGCAATACTACACTTTATGCGAACGGCGTAAAAACTTTTACAATTCACAGAATAAGCTGGTTAGTCTGTAACTAGGTTTACATAATTTTTGTTTTCAATTTTTTTAAGAACTGGCTATAGATTTTGACGGTGTTTTCAATTATTTATCAGAGGTCCTGTACCTACTTCTATTAGACTAGAAACTGTACCTACCAGAATCTCCTGTCATTTCTACAAAAATGTGTCTATAAAAATGAACACAAACAAACGCTCGAATAAAGATTCTATTACAGTCAACATACGAATTATTCTTCAAATTGAAGGAATATCTATAGCATCTCAGTTCTACACCAATAACTTTAATTTCAATACTAAATGAAAAAAACCGACTGCGTTGTTTGCTTTGTAATCGTATAAGTGTTTAAGTAGTAGGTACCGGAAATCCGTGTTTCCTGTGTAATACCCGTTTCCATGGGAATTCCGGGAAAATATATACCTTATGTCACTTTTGCAATTAAGACGAATCTAATGACACCTCACACTTTAAATTATATCGAGCTGTTAAGGCTGCAGGGCGACCAAAGAATGATACAATAAATACATATGATCGAAAAACATAACCCTCTTTCGACAGTAGGGTGAAACAGACATGCGTCTGCGGTTACCTCGAGTAATGGGAAGCGTTGATCGATCATTGCGGATGTATAATAATTTCCGTGCTGATATTCCTCGCATATTTTATCGGACAGATTATTATATCTTTATGAGATTCTCACTTCTTAGCAGCTTAAAGTATTAAAACCCAAGTAAGGCCCTCTCGTATGTAGTAGTAGTATATCAGTACAGACAAGTCACACACAACAGGTCCTCAAGGTATAGACCACTATGTCCATAAGCACAGTAAATTGTATTCAGCCGAAAAAGTTGTATGTTGTAGAAAATATACGTAGTTTGTTTAAATACCTACATTTAATTTTATTTTTGCTAATATAAAACATGACACGATAGTTCGAGTAAAATAATTAAAACTGGATAGTTAATTTAATAACTTAATGCAAAAGCAGGCTCAGTTATTGCCAATAATACTATTAAATACCTTTTAGGTACCTAATTATCAATAATGGTCATGGTCATTCATATACATCCATAAAAGTCTTATAATGCCTAAACATAGCTCAAAGCTCTAAACTCTGGAGCAGTCTTCATTTGAATATAATAGAAAATGGCCGCCGTCATGGCTGCTCAAAATGGCGGACAATTTATATGCTAAAGCGAACATCTGCCTCGGTTAAAGGAAATAATTGCAACTGACAATGCAATACAATTATGCATGCATAAAATAATGTGTCGTGTTCAACGTTGTTTGAAATGCGATTTTAATAGATATTTCAAAGAAACCGTCGACCTCACGACCGGATTAGAGAACCTGACTACGAAGCTCCTGGGTTCGATTACCGTTCGGGGTAAATGAATATGAATAAAAACTTTTTAACAAAAAATTAAACCGCCGAAAAAACTGAAAAGCAAAAAATAATACCTTTTTTGTTTGACCTTAATCTAGGTACCAGTTTGAAGTCGGTGCCTCAGCACGACCCAGGAGGAGTGATAGAAGCCAATCAGGTAGACGTTTATAGGTCCACTCCTCCTGGCTAAGTGCTGAGGCACCGACTTCAAACTGGTACCTAGATTAAGGTCAAACAAAAAAGGTATTATTTTTTGCTTTTCAGTTTTTTCGGCGGTTTAATTTTTTGTTAAAAAGTTTTTATTTTATACTTTTTTTCCATCCTTGGGGTAATTTTTTTTCCAAATTTATAATACCAACTTCAAGGTATACCCTATCTATCCAATAAAAAAGAATTATGAAAATCAGACTACTCTGTAAAAAGTTAGTCAATCATCCCCTGTTTTCCTACCCTTAGGGTAGGAATATTATTTCCAAATTTAAATGGGATCACCCTTGGGGTATACGCTTTCCAATAAAAAAGAATCATCAAAATCCGACTACTCTGTAATAAGTTATGCGTGGTCATATAGTACAATCAGTAACTGAACAATCAATCATCCCCTGTTTTTCTACCCTTAGGGTAGGAATATTGTTACCAAATTTAAATGGGACCACCCTCGGGGTATACGCTTTCTAATAAAAAAAGAATCATCAAAATCGGACTACTCTGTAAAAAGTTATGCGTGATCATACATAAAAAAAAAAAAAAAAAAAAAAAAAAACAAATATACACGTCGAATTGAGAACCTCCTCCTTTTGGTTTCGTCGGTTGAAAAATACGAATATTTGTGCTCGAGTCGGGATGTTTTATATTTTTATTCAGAAACATGAAATTATGCACGGGATTTGTAAGTAATTATTTAAGTTAATTTATTTAAGTAGGTACCTATATAATTTATCTACATAATGTTGTATTTAATATTGTTGTAATGTTGTTGTTGCCTATTGCTTACCGTGTATATTTTTTTCATTGTACTTGTTTTTCTGTATTTTTTTCTTTGTGGTGGACAATAAAGAGTCAATGTATTGTATTGTATTGTATGTTTATCCGCTGTCTAGTACCTATTGTACAAGCTTTGCTTAGTTTGGGTCAATCAATTGATGTCAATCATCCCGTAAAGAACAAACATTTTGCAAGTGACTTTACAACTTGCGAAGAACGGTGGTTACGTAGGAGTTAAATGAGGAGGTAATAAATCGATTAAACTGAAACTAGTTTATAAGAAGTTCTAAAAAAAGAACATCATCATCATTAATTTCTATCTTTTCATTTATTTTTGACATGCATTTTTATGGATGGAAGTTTATTATTTCAATTACCTACCTGCAAAATTATTTATTTATTGCGTTTCACATTGTACATTTGGTGTTACACAAATAAAAATACAGCTTCAATGTGAACCCTGTAAGGGCATAGCAACAGTAGGACATATACGCATTACATTAATAATATGTTATACTAAAACATTGTCAGCATAAATTATAATCTATTATTTAAAACATTATTAATCATTTTTACAGCTAATTAGACTTTCAGCTTCAGTAGTTAGTCGATTGAGTTGGTATAGAAAAGACGTGATAACTTGCTATTGCCATACAAAATCTATGGGTATATCGTGTTTTGACAGGTCATAAAAAGTACGTCAGTTGATTGGTGTTGTCACCATCCCTGTTGAACACAATGACTTTATTTAGTTGATGATTATGACAACACTATGTTTAGTTTTTATTAATATAAATTTCCAAGCATTTTATTTTTATAAAAGTAACAAGTTAGGTATGAAGTATCTTTTTGTATTTTTTTTTTTTATTTTTTTTTTCAACTTCATTTTTTATGAACGCTGAGGACCTGGGTTCTATTCCCAGCATTGGTCTTTTTTCTGGGGTTTTTTCTGTGCATCTATATTTCAGTTTGTATTTAGTTTGAAATATTTTATAAAAGTCCTGACTGATTCATCATCATTTCAACCCAGCCCAAACCCTTTATGACGTAAATAAGGAATACGAAAGAACTTTGCAATTTTTTGCACTAAATGGAGTTTTGCAACAAAAGCAAAGCCACAGGAGTGAGCTAGTCATGTCATAATCATAAAGCATTTGTATCGATTGGCCCAAAAATTTTTTGCACTAAATGGAGTTTTGCAACAAAAGCAAAGTCACAGGAGTGAGCTAGTCATGTCATAATCATAAAGCATTTGTATCGATTGGCCCAAAAATATTTTTTAATTAGAGTCGTTTTCAAAAAATTTGTTCACAATTAAGGGATTAAGTAAAAACAAATTTTAATTAATTATTTTTGTGTAACGGGTCTACCCATATACTTTGTATGACTAACTTTCGTTACCTACACAAAAATAGCGATCGTGATTTTTGTTTTGATTAAGCCGTTAACTACGTACAAATTTTTTGAAAACGATATACATAAAATATTTGATTTTTTCCTGATTCTTCGGATTCTTGTTTCGCCTTATTCTTGTTTTATCGGATTGTTATTTTGCCTAATATTTTCAGTTACAGAAAATCTAAACCTATGGAGAATGATCCTAGTTTATACTTAAAAATAATCTGATGAAACAAAAATCCGACGAAAGTAGAGTCCAGCGAAACAAAGATTATACGAATCAAGAACTAATAATTTTCAATTGGCAGTTACACCATTTATATTTATTGCAAACAAGTGAACTATGACCAACCAATTGGTTACAAAAACAGTTACGTTATAATTTGATCACCCACGCTCCTACAAATAAGGTGGAGAAATGAACGTTACTAGCAATTTTCAATACAAATAACATCTAAACCACCCGATGGAATCACGAACTGATCGAAATCAGTTCTATAACTACATGTTCTCGGTAATATTTTCTCCTTAGTGCCTTTGAATGGTACTATGCAGTAAGACATAATTCAATTAAATGAGATGCTGGACTAATGACTAGGCGTAGCACACGCATTCAGCCAAAAAAACCGCTTACCAAAAAAAAAACTTGATTATAGACCCTTAGGTTTTGCTATGTCCACAAGTGAGACGCGAACAAAAAATGTGTATGACGCGTCACTAACTTTTACCTCTTTTGTGGTAAATTTGAATATTCATAACAATTATTATCAAACAGATTGACTTAACGCAATTATAATATTAAAAATTATAAATGCTTGTTGAATTCATGTTAGTACAAAATTATTTCATTTTTATTTATCACTCCCACACAGATACAGGGAAATCATGAAATAAAATGAAAGAATAAGAGGTTAATCAACAGATACACAGAATAGAACACATTGTCATATGGTTGGTTTAGCTGACCGCTTACATTTTTTGTGTTTTTTTATTATAATATCCTTCTAAGCTAGCCGGCAAATAGCTAGGTAGGTAGGTACTAGTTATTTATTTAAAATACTTAAAACAAATAAAGATCTTTATTTATATTCATTCATACATACTTATCAGTTGTCAATCACTGCATAAAACCATCCACAAGTATAGCACGATATAATTAAATAACTAAATAACATGATTCAAACCCACGTAACTTTCTACCGAAAAAACTTGGCAAGATTATGTTTTACATATTACATGTCATGTTTTCTTTGTCTCGTCACACATGTTAAATTTACAATTTATTCAATTTCAATCTTAGCTTGCGTGTCTATTCTTTAACCGATTTTAAAAAAAGGAGATACCAGCTTGTTGGAACCGTTTTTGCAAACTTATCTTTAAACTTAAGCTTCTTCATAAAATTGTTTTTTATGGCTTGGTCGCCTCGAGCGCATAGAGGACGGTCGTGCTATGAAGAGGGCCTACCAGGGTAGGCCAACAGGGCTGCGTCCCGTTGGTCGCCCTAGACACCGTTGGGCAGATGTGGTGTGGTGGAGGCGGATCTGCGCGAGCTTGAGGCTGGTGACTGGCGAGAGCAACACAGGACAGGGATCTTTGGCGTGCACTCGTATTAGAGGCCAAAACACAATTTTGGGTATCGTTGCGCCAGAGGAGTATGTATGTAAGTATCTTCATAAAATACTGCAGTGCCTTAAGACGAAAGTATTTGACCAGTGTGTTGTCAGTGATGATATACGGAACTGAGACGTAGTCGCTTACAATGGGCCTCATAAGAAAGCTCAAAGTCACTTAAAGAGCGATAGAGCTGTTTTGCTTGAAGTTTCACTTTTTTTTTTTCAAAATGTTGTAGCCGCGGAGAAACGTAAAAAATATCATATTTCAGCCGTTTCACGAGATCTACAGCTTACAGAGTTCTTAATAGGTACAGTCAAGATCACGACGTCTAAACATCTAAGGTTGGTGTACATACATTTGACGTGGTGATGATGTTATGATGATAATGTAAGTTGAGTTTATATCACAAACTTGATTCGTGTTACTTTAATGCAATGTATGATGGTCTGTTACAGTTCATAAAATTACATGAGAAATGTAATATTTTTTTACGTATGTCAACATTTACAAAATCTGACCATGTTTGAGTTGGATTCATGCACAAATTCGGACAAAGTTAAAACTTCAGAAATTTTTATGTAAAAAAATTTCTTCTTTTTGCCATAATTATTATCTAATAACTAGCTGTTGCCCGTGAATCCGTCTGTGAAGATAAAAAATAGCCTACGACCTATTCTCAGACCTACCGAATGTAGAGAAAAAAGTTTCATAAAAATCGGTCGAGCCGTCTCAGAGGAGTTCGACTCTACTCTACTCCAGCCAGAATCCAGAAGTTTTTTGACAGCAACCGATAGAAACACAGTCATTTGTTTTATAGGTTTTAAATTGCCGCGCAAATAAAAAAGTTTTTATTTTTTACAAATAAAAAGTTATGGTGACCTTTTTTTCATTAAAGAGCAAAAATTGCTATAACAAACACCGTGAAATGAGATTTTTATATATTACATTTTATGTCAGCGGAAAGTATGTATGTGTAACTCTTTATTTTGAGACACACAAAAAGCAAAAAATGAATAGACGAAATTTTAAAAATTATGAACGCTATCAATTAAAGAACGTAAAGTAGTAAATAATCAAATTTTTTACCGAATTAGTTGTTAATTCGGTGATAGCATGATGTTTTACAAATAGTTAATACCTAACAAATATATAATCTTGTAGCTTTTCAAGTTCTACTCTATGGCCACAAATCACAAAAACGCAACCAACAATACGAATTAAATATTCAATCATACAGTGTTCATACATAAAGCGGAATGCGAGATTATTCGAGGTCTAGTGAGACGGAACGCTATTTTCACCATTCCGAGTAAGGCTGCCTCTCCACCAGAGCTAGATAGAGAAGCTTATCTTCACAAAAAAATCCCTACTAATATTATATATGTGAATGTCCGTTTGTTTGTTACGCTTTCACGCAAAAACAACTTAACCGATCATCATGAAACTTTGTACACATATTCTATGAGGTATTAGAAGTAACATAGGATACTTTTTACTAAAGAAAAATATTTTTTACAAAAGTTAAAAAAAATGTTAGTCAAAAAATTTCAAAATCTAGCTACTTCAACGCCATCTAGCATTCCAGTAATGAAGTTCCAACCCTGAGTACTGTAATACCGCCGCACAGTATTAAAGACAGTCACGTCTATGAAGCCTTTATATGGAGTGTATATAGGCTCCATCCATAGTCACGGCAATATCCAATCCAATTGACTATAGTTTCAGATGTTCGGAATTTTTCTATATTTATTGTTATTTGCTTCTGTCATTATCTATGCAGTATGGATTTTTTCTATATTTATTGTTATTTTCTTATGTCATTATACACCGTGAAATTTTAGTGGTTGTTTTCCCGAAACGAGGTAATTTAGTATCGATGGTACAATCGATTTATAATTACTATTTTGACTAGAGTCAAAAATCCAATTGTGAAAAACGAAAGTCGTAAATGACCGCAAACCAATAGTAACGCTTCGTTGGTACCTAACCTATTGTACGATCGTACGCTACTTGTACCAACGAAGCGTTACTATTGGTTTGCGGTCATTTTCAACTTTCGTTTTTCACAATTGGATTTTTGACTCTAGTCAAAATAGTAATTATAAATCGATTGTACAATCGAAACTAAATCACCTCGTTTCGGGAAAATAACCACTAAAATTTCACGGTGTATATGCAGTATAAAACTATTCGAATTTTTGAGGTGAGGTGTCATTTTTGTGGTTAAAAATTTTTTAGATTAGGTAAGTACCTAATCACTCTGCATTTTATCTTTTTAAATTAGAATTCAAAAATATTTATTTTTGTTACAGTGAAATTAGGGGTGTAGGTTGTAATTGTAATTACAGTTTTCAAAATTTGTTGTTGTATTTTGATAAACATATTTTAAGTTTCTGAAACTTCATTGTATGTAGTAATTTTTTAAAATTAATTATTTCAGCCAATCAATAAAATATAGTTATCATATTGATTCATTTCGATTGTAATGATCTCTGATACTCATTTAATGGCTTCAATGCGAGCGAAGCCGCGGGTAAAAGCTAGTAGAAAATAAAAAAGCGTGGCGTTGTAAGGCCACTCAGAGGTCCGACGTTCTAGTAAAAAATGTTGCAGGAACCGATTCCATGCGGGCAGCACAGGACCAACCGTCGTGAAACTCAGTGGGAGAAGGCCTTTGTCCAGCAGTAAACATTTTCTGGCTGATAACATGATAATGATGATTTAAAAACCCGCCAATTGCGCTCCTTGCTCCTTAGTTACCTGTTTCTGAATAACTGAGGATAGCTAACCATTTGATCAAAAAAAATTGCCTACCTCAATCTCATCTTTGTTTACATTGAATCTACTGATGACTTATAAAATCACATTACTCTTTCTATTTACTTTGCTCCATCATCATCATTAATACTGCACCAATAGACATCATCATTTTTTTACGAAAACGTGACTCGGCATTACACAATTCCTTTTAGTGCCGTCCACACAATACTAATTCAAATAATCATTAACCTTAGAAAACGAAACTTTTCATTCGAATTTCCGCTGTCTCGTTTTTGCCAGTCTTCCGTTAATCTTCTATCTCGCTCGGAAACAACAAAAGGAACTATGAGTCGTCAATATTTTCGATCTTTTTACTTAGCAGTGACTTGCTATTTGGTATTAGGAGAAAGTGAAGAAGACAAGATAAATGAAAATCGGTGTCAAGAGCGTTTTTTGTTGACACTTAATATTGTGCTCGGATTTCTCACGGTATGAATAAATTTACTTAAAAACTTAAATTAATAATAATCACCGTGTCAAAACTTTGAATCGGAACAAAATATAGCAAAATTGCTTTAAAATTTTTCTATTCAATGCCGATTTTTCTGGCCAAGGATTAGTTTCGCACGTACTCTGTTCTTTACATAACGGTTATCATAAATCTGAGGTTTCCAAGCAGCTTGTGAATGCTGAAATATTGTGCATGTAACATTACATTTCTGCGCTCGCTCGGTCACTTACACCAGTTAGCATTACGGCTCAGCAATGTAATGCAATCTGAACTATATCTCTTCCATGTGTTAAGAGGGGAAGTATACGAGAAACAATAGATGTACGAACCCTACCGTAAAATGTATGTTTTGTCTGTCTTGTATAAGCACATGTCAAAGTTAGCGATAAATTAAAACGAAGTGTTAAGTTAACGATAAGCTTAACAATAGGTTAGTTTATTGCATCCATTTAGTCCGTGAGCTGGTAGAATTTTAGAGTGTAAAGAATAGAAGAGTGTAGAGAAGTATTTGGGGTAGTGATTTTGAAAATTACATCAATATATTTAGAGTCTTTCTTTTGTATAAAAAATTAAACTCCACATAGCCTAATCATTCTTACAATTTTATTGTTTTCTGCTTTATAAAATGCGCTACGACTTACGAGGCTAGGGGTGGAAAAAATTTCTTTAAAGGATTTTTCAAAACCCTAATATTGTAATATAAGGCAATACATTAATTAAGAACAGCATTTGAGTGAAAATACTATCCTGCCAAGTGATAGAGAACATTAGATATAAGTAAAGGTTCTGTTGAATCCCACTAAACCTTCAATCAGGTCTGTCTTTTTGTTTTTAACTAGATAGCTATCATAAAAAAGTTTTTAATCTGTCTCAAATACTTACTCTAAAACGTCAGTCAGCTCTCGAACAAATCTCAGAATAATTTTATTCATAAACGTTTCTTTAGTTTATTATAGAAAACAATCTTTAGTGTATAAAGCCTTCAAAATTAAGGTAAATGTCTTAGTGTTGGACATTTTAATGCCCAATGGATGGCACTCTAATGTGACTTATTGCTTATGAATTTATGATATAAAATTACTACCTGTTGCCCGCGATTCCGTCCCCGAAAAATAGGGGTATAAAAAATAGCCTACGACCTATTCTCAGCCCTACCGAACACAGAGAAAAAGTTTCATAAAATTCGGTTAAGCCGTTTAGGAGGAGTTCGATAACAAACACCGAGCCACGAGATTTTTAAACATTGCAAAGAATAGATGAGAACTAATGAGTGGGACGTGACCAGTACTTGGTCATCTACCTTACATGGTTATTCGTTACACAATATTTTTAGAATACCTACCAACCGACGATAAAGAGTTTTATCGAATTCACGTCAAAACTAAAGATTTAGTGACTCGGTTTTACGGTTATTGAATCAGGCGTTACTTTGCGGAGGTCCATATCAATGAACTCAAACAATTTTATTACTTTGCTAACCCGCGACCTTCACGGACGGAGGTCGTGGGTGAGCAAAGTAATTGTTTCAGTTTGTTTAGACTAAAAATGACAATCTGATACGATAGTCTACGTGGTTTGTCAATTTACAAATTCAAGTAAAACTTGATTTAACTCCTTCCGGTTTTAAAATTACGACCGTTATACAATATCAGTTACGTATATGAAAGTGTAAAGTAGTATATAGATTCAATTATCGATCCATGTAGGCCAATATGCTAAGTTAGTCCTAGATCGGGATATAAAACTACTTTCTATGTGTCACAGTAATTGATGTATTTTTTTTATTTTTACAGGTATTTTTTTATTCTCGTTTAACGACTGGCAGCTTTATCAGGTACCTATCTATATTATTTTTAGGTATATGTATCTATACCTGTAAAAAATGTATGTGACTGAGACCCAATGCACTTAGGACATTTTTTATTACGGTCCCAATTTTTATAATAAAAGCGCATTACATCTTCTTTGTTTTTCTTGACGTCAAAATGTAACTTTTATTGCAAAAATTGGACTTTGATTGAGTAGGTAGTTACATGATAAACATTTTAGAGTTTAAAAATATATAATTATTTACTAGCTGTTGCCCACGACTCCATATGCGCAGAATAGAGTATAAAAAATAGTCTAAAAAAACTGAAACCCAACTACGGAAAAAAACTCTCTAAAAAGTATGAAATAAGAAAATGTACATGATCTATACCTATACAATTAAGTTGATCGTCCGGGACCACAAATATGAACCTCCGCAAAGTAACATCTGATTTAATCAAGCAAGAAAATATTCTTATCCAAAATTATTATACACAGACTTCAGAAGAAAGCCTGGTTGTATGCTACCTTGCCTTAGAGTTTGCTTTCTTAAAAATGTATGTGTCCAAAGTGTAGACTTTTTTAATATCCCACTACAATTCCTAAAAAGCCCAAAAACAAACTTTCGCTCAAAATCATTAAATTTAATATCAGTGTCAAAAGGCAAACACCAATTTATTTGAGACCAGTCACGTCCAAAGGCTGTAATTTCCACAATTTGCTGTAATATCTTCATTAAGTGCTCGAGTAACGTTTGAAGTGATTTTGCTGTAATAGGTGTGAACATGCGATTATACATTTACTAGCAACTTTTTTTAATGACAGGGAAGACTAGCTAGCGGGTCACCTGAATAAAACGCATCACGACATCTATAGACACACGCAACAGAGATGTGTAGTTTGCTAAAAAACAATATAAAAAGAGGACTTCAGCGGAATAAACTCATTTGTTCTCAAGTTCAAATAATTTATTGAATCAGGCGTTACTTTGCGGCGATCCATATCAATGAACTGAAACAATTACTTTGCGCCCACGACGTTATGATAGTCTTACATCTGGTAGTATAGTGAAAGGTTCCGATGCTCTGAGGATGAGCACTGATTGAGTTCAAAACGCGTCAGTGAAGTTTGGTGGTGGTGATAGTTGAGTTTGTGTGATTTGTGTGTGCATACACTTTGTGCATAAACGTAGCTATCATAAGGTCGCGGGTGAGCAAAGTAACGCCTGATTCAATAAATTATTTAAATTGAACTAAAAATGAATATATCTAACTAGTGTGTCTTTTTAGTGATTTAGCTTATTACTACCAGCAATAAAAGAGGCAATATAGGCGCACACATAGTCCCTCTCCTCTCTTTTAGGAATATGTAGAAAAAGCCACTTTAGCTTTATGTTGTAAAGGAGACCTATATCAAGTACTGTGGTTACTCAACTTGATATACATATGTTGCCGAGTGTGTGAAACAGTTTTGTCATACATTACAAGTAACGTGATATTTGTGCAGTTGTGCACTCATGCGCGAATATAATGCACCGAGGTCCTTTGAATATGGCAGTACAAATGATTCTAGAATTATGTATTTACTAACTTTACGCTTACCATAAACATAACCTAAATTAAGACCACGACCTAATTTCTGCGAGTTCCCGTAGAATTTAAGTAAAATCCTGGATTTTCAATTTGATTTCCAAATGTAATGATTTATGCAAGCAAAGCTGCTGGTAAAGGCTAGTTAATGAGTCTTTAATATATTATTAATCATTATAGTTTGTATATATCGAATAGATTTCGTTATATCATTGAATTCTTGTATTTGTGTCTCACAACGACGGATCTAACCGACGAAATCATAATGTTATTCCATTGAGACGTTTATTTTTTGCCTTATTAGTGAAAGTAGACGTATCGGTTACGTATCTAATGCCTAAATTATAAAATATTCATGAATCTGTCTGTCGCTGATTTTATTTAGAAATGTTTTGGCGAATTCGCGATGTTATTTTCTCACGAGCATAGAGAAACTTTTATTTAGTTGCATATTTTTTGTTCTGTGATTTATGAATTTTGGCTTACTCCCAAGGTGATCGCATTGACTTGATTTCATGTTAAAATGATAATTATTTTATAGTAAAAAAATTTTTTGACGAGCTGCAGCGGTCGCTGAGACGTCGAGAAGTAAATTTGTTTTTTTTTTTTTTATGTCATAAATAAATACAATGGGGCTCCAAAGTATATTAAGTGCTTAAAAGTTCAAATTCTAATACTAGTACCTAAGTATATAAGTAATTAATTCGGTTTGCTAATCAAAATACAAGAACGAGCGTTTTTACACTAAGTCGAGAAATGACACGAATATACTTTTAACACATCCATGTTTAATGATCATTTCTAAACCTTGATTTTAGAAAGCACTCAAACGCAATTACAAATTCCGCTTCTATTTGCAAATACTTATATGAAATCTATTCGCATTGAAATATGACAAATATGTTAAGCAAAAATCCATTTTCACCATTCCGCGTTCTACGCACGCAATCAAGGCATTCGATTCAACTCGATCCCATAACACGTTATCCATTAATCGTTTTACAAGCATCAAGCTCATCAAGCACGTAATAACTGAGCAGTGGAATACAAACAAGAGCGGAGGTAGAGGTATGTGCGAATTCTTGGTACCGCCGGTACGGCAAAACAGTGTGATAGTGGCTTGCTACTTTCGTTCTACATTTTAAATTGAAAGATTTAGTGATATAAGTAGCGGAATAGAACAATATGATGTTTTCTCATGATGATTTTTCTGAAACCATAGGAAAGTTTTGTATTGTTGCTTTTGTTTCTTACTATCGGATAATAAGCGGAAATTGGATTATTGTTATTTGTAATTTGTCTGGGTAAGAAATGTGAAGGTTACTATGGATAGAAAGATACATTGAGTAAGAAAACTTTCAATTTACATCGGAATCTCACTAGCTGCCTACATATTACCGTAAAGTCGGGTTACTTTTGCCCCAAAGGGTAACTTTGGTCATTGGGGTTTACTCGGTCCAGATTTTATTATTACCTACATTAAAATAATGGCACATTCCAAGGTTTGTTTTTTAGCTGACCGGCCACGTTCTTGTTGTTCATTTAGACAATTTATTGAATCAGGCGTTACTTTGCGGAGATCCAAATTAATGAACTGAAACAATTTGGTCTTACATATATATAATTAAAAAAAAAAACTCATTCCAGGTATCTTAAGGGGTGATTGGTTTAACAAAAAGGTCTATTCATCGGTATTGTAATTTATTAATGAGTGTTCACCTGATGTTACTTGGAATGAAATACATATTAAACGATCTTATATTCTCTTCGTTCATTTGAACCGGTCGCTACTGCCAAGTGGGAATAAATCAACATACATAACCAACTGCGGTACAAACCTACTTCCAATCGCGTAAAAACATTACCCTCCTTCTGGATTCACCGTAGTGAAACTGCCATCTCCCGTAACGGCCCGGTCGATCTTCTAATACATTACGTGTATTTCCAGCTAACCGTTGCACGGAGAACATCTCGACCGCGCAATGAAGAGTGGATTCGTTCACTCGTAATAGTCCGGGCGACCGCTGCACGTAGTTAAGTCAATGCGCAAACGCATCATGCGGCTCGCCGGCGCCTTTGATATGGATTTTGTCGCGCATTTATTTCCTTTTATGCAGAGCCATCTTAGGGCATGCTCGGCATGGGCCCGGCGCTTGGGCACCAACGAATATGGGGCCCCGTTGGAAAGGATAAAAGTGAATGTCATTGACAACAAGATCTATTTATTTTCGCGGAAACGAATATATTATCTCAGTTTCGCGCCCCGGGAAATAGTGGCCCTGGGCACGGGCCCAACTGCTCTTATGAGAAAACTTAGAGAGACACAAGTTCCCCGTCTGATGGCCGAAGGAGAACTAACGCAACTACTATATGGACAAGGGGGAAGCACGACGGCTCAAGATAGGTTGGTCAGACCGCGCGTGTATTTAGATATTTTCATCGTATTACTAAAACAAATACATGTTTTAAAATTGTAGCAACACTAGGCCCTAGAAAACATCTTGTTTTATTAACATTCAAAAAGTCATGACCTGCTGTGCAGTATTTACGCCGCACTAAGGATTTTTTTTATTTTTTAGATACAATAAACACCAGTCATTAGAGTGAATCTTCAAATATCTTAGGTAAGTACACATAAATTTCAGAACTTAAGCTTTGCTAATAATGATACAGCAAGGGATAAAATTAATGCAATTAATGCGCCAAAAGCTCGGTAGGGTATTAAGTCTGGCAACTCCTAGCTACGTCAGCAACTTTTGTTTTGGTTAGATATTATTATGTAGGTACAAATTTACCGCAAAAATGTTTTTTTTTACGCTTTCCAGTGCCCTATCGCTATAATGGCTCAATTTACGATCTATTGTTTCTGCCCCTAATTTTCACTTTCTCCATAAACAAATAATGCACCCAACTGTGTTGGAGAACCGTCGTGGAATCAATCAATAATTCGTCATTGTTTAGACATGATTGATTTGCAATGGTGCTATCATAATCAGGTATCATGAGAAAGAACTGTTATAACTGGACACACATGCAGATCTGTGTATTTATTACTTCGTTGTTTTGTGAACCTTGTTTATTTGTATGAATTTGTGTGTACTTTCTTGTATTTGTGTGTCTTGTAAAAGTGAATAAATGTCTTCTTTCTTTCTTTCTTTCTTTCTTTATAGATTTGAGCTAGTTTAAATTTTCAATTATGAACGTCGGATATTGGAAATTAATCAAAGCTATTGAAAATTTGGTCTGGCATTTTTTGTAATACCTAAATGAAAACCACGTCATTTTTGTGAATAAATTAGATTAGATTAGATTATTTATTCCTTCAATATAAGATTACATCATAAATTGTACACCGTCAAGTCAGGCGAATTTATATTGAAGTTGTCAAAAGCACACAAATTAAATTAAATTAAAGAATCAAATAAATAAGTCAAATCAAATAAATCAAATGCAATGGAGCGCAGTATTTTGCGTGTTCGTAGAACTGATCGCATCAAAAACACCGAACTGCGCTCCAAAACCCGCGTGCGTGCGCAGATGTTTGTGGATGCTAAGACCGCTAAGCTCAAGTGGAACTGGGCTGGTCATATTCTGGTCATGTCTGCCGCATGCACTCACAGCGATGGGCCCAAATTACCACCTATTGGGTTCCGAGGGATGGCCATCGAAACAGAGGCAGACCGAAGAGAAGATGGCGGAACGACTTGGACGCATATCAAGTAGGGTAGCAGGAGCATGATCTCGATAGGGACGAATGACAGAAAAAAGGGGAGGCCTTTGCTTAGCAGTGGGACACTTTAACAGGCTAAAAAAAATATATATTAAAAGTAAAATTCAAAGTCAAACCATAATATAAAATAAGTACACATGTCAAAAACTATAATTCAATGTCTACAAACTCACTAACAGAGTATAATGGTTTATCCAACAAAAGGTTCAGTTTGCGTCTAAGTATTTCGTCAGATGGCTCATTTTTCAGTTCGGCAGGAAGACGCTCATAATGCGTGCATATGCATAATTCCTTTGGGATATTAATAATATTTACGAACTGAACTAACAATAAGATGAATAGAAAGAAATACATTGCTTTAAACTTTCGCGATTTTCATCATCATCATCATCAGTCGCAGGCTGAATGACAGGGCTGTGGCTGTAGTTCCTGCGCAGGCCCAGTGTGGATTAGGAACTATACACACATCAAGGAATTTCTTGGCAGTTGAGTACAGGTGTTCTCACAATGTTTTCAGAATAGTGAAATTCCGATTCCTCAACTGCTAAGTCCAGCCAGAAACATGAAATTATGCATGGGATTTGTAACCAAGGCAATTTTCGAGAACCCTCATGGCGACAGCGCGTAGCACGCGTTTTGATAGCTGTGCAGCAGCTGCCCGTGGCGTGTGCTCCGGAAGAAAGGCTACGGATTAGTCTGAAACATAATTAGCTAATCTTAATTAAAGACGTGAATTATCGATTTATTTCACTACGAGTGAGTGTCACTGTATTTCGTAACGTTTATGGTGGTTAAAATGCTTCAGAACCCTACCCATTTATAACGTTTTAATTGACAGCTACCATTACAAATTATTTCTCGGAGAACGTTATAAATATGAGCACTTCATTACTTTTTATGTCATGTCAACGGCGCGTGCTATACTGAATTACAAACCTCAGTAACTATGCACCTTATTATCCCTCTATCATAACCCATTAGAGATTACATTACCTTGACTTAATCGCATTGTTCTTTTATAAAAGCAAATTTAATCAAGCGCTTTCAGTGCACCGTAATGCGGAACAATATGGTTTCTTATTCCTTGGCGTGCCTGAACGTTACTGGTTTTACTACCGGTCACTTACCTCTTGAGGTGGTATGGGTGCCTGCTACAAACATTGTTTGTTTAAGAAAAAAAAGTTGAGTGTTGAGTATTTAGTGTGATACAGTTATTTTATTACATCAATTATACGAACCGGGATTTTAGTTACTGTCGGCGCATGTTTAAATTATGTTTCAACTTATATTTGCAATGCAATTGCTTATTTTTTAAGTTTCGTAATCATGTTCGTTACAAAATGTGTAGGTAAGTTTAGTCAGGGCTAAATTTAGGGAAACTCCTGTCCCGTGGAAATTTAAAAAATCAGAGAGAGTGAGTTATTTGTTACTTTTTCGCGCTACCACGGCTCGACGGATTTGAATGAAGTTTGATTCGTAGATAACCACTAAATCTACAGACATGAAATTTTGGATGGGTTTTCATCATACATCACTAATGAAGACTACGACGTAATTTTTCGAAATTCCCGTGGGAATTTTGTAAAATCTTAGAATCTCAATTAAACTCCCAAATTAACGGTTGACGAAATCAAAGCTAAATACATAGTTGAACTCACGGTACAGTTTAACGACATGGTGTAACTTTAACGGAACTTTATCTCCAGATGTTAACTTTCTACGATTCACTGACGTCATAATAATAATCCAATTACCCAGCACAAGCCCTATTATAACTTGAAATTGTTGCGAATTATACAACAATGAAAGTAGGCAAATTCATCTAATTGTAAGGCAGCATTATGTATGTTGCATGACCATGCTCAGTAATAAATCCCTATGATAAAACGTGAGTTGAGTGTGCTATCTTTTATACACTACCTTATTATGAGCTACGCTCGGAGTTTCCCTTCGTGATCGAATCAGTAACGAAGAGATCCGTGGGCCATTTTTTATTTAATTCGGAAAATTTTATGTGATTTCTGCTCAGGATCGAGAGCTCTTTCGATCCTACTAGGAGAAAAAAAGTGTCCCAAGTTTTTTTTCCGTTCTGTTACCATTTTTCATAGGCTTAATATGACCGTAACGGAATGGAAGAATCGAAGATTCTAAGAAAGCTTTGGGACACTTTTTTTCTCCTAGTAGGATCGAAAAATCTCGTGATTCTGAACCGCAATCACATAAAATTTTCCGAATTAAAAAATGGTAGGGGAACCAAAGTTACTGACTCCTCGGAAAGTTGCCAGAGTTAAGTGCACAGGCCATATTGCTCGTAGAACCGATGTCGGATGAGGCAGCAAGGTTTTAGAGTGGCGACTGCGAAAAGGAAGACGTGACGGAAGCCCTCCCAACAAGATTGATCAATGAGTTGGTAATGGTCGCAGGAACCTTTTTTTACCTTAGGCACTACTGCTTGGCACTCTACCAGTAGTGTCATGGGAAATTTTACTTTCCCATGACACTAACCGGTAGTGCCACGGGTAAAAAATAATTTCCTGTGACACTACAGTGGCCTTAGGTATTAGGTAATTTATCTGCAATGCAAACTACTTAGAGCTTGTTCTAATTCGTATCTTCTATTCGTATCAACGGAGAATTATCAGTTGATAACAAGCTGGAAAAATTAAGATAGAGATTTTCAACGTGTAAATACGCATCAACATGATATTGTTAATTTAAGTAAGCTTAATACCTACTGCAGCATAAAAAGCCGTATGTGTGCACAGTGCACTTAAGGTGCGCGCAAACGCCTAAACATGCAAGCAATCAACCGTAAAACACCATTTAATATATTTAGTAGGGTTCTTAAATAACAATAGGGTTACAAAAAAAACCCTGTGTATGCCCTGTATGTGGATAAAAAAACGTATGCCTCACGTGAGGCGGTGGAAAATCTATATGATGAGCTGATAATTAGGTACTTTAAAATTTAGTGATTATCATACCAATAGAATGATTTATACCGAAATGAAACCGAAACGTACTTCGAAAAGTACTTAGGGCACTTATGGAAAGTCCCAATTAGAATTTAGGGGAATTATGGGGACGGCCTGGTACAAATTGAACCGTAGTGCATCGCGGACGACAGCGGAGTTAAGAGGATACGATGCGCACCATTTCTCCATACAAACGTAATCCCCAGTTTCCTCCCTGGATAATGGCTTTAGAGCCAATTTTTTTACTGTGTAATCTGTATCTGCCACAGCTATGCCCCTATGTTTAGTTTTTTCCCATATTTCAATTAACACAAGATAAATATAAGCTTTCAAAAACTTAAAAAATTGCCCAATTTCAACGTCATTTTCAGACACTCATCAGAAAAGAATCCCTCATATAAATAAAAAAAAAAGAAAACATAGGGGCATAGCTAAATCTGTCTTCTAATTATTTTTGAAAAAAAAATATTTTTATTGGTCCAGTTTTCGAGAAGAAAACAGGGGATTACGAAATGCTGTTTTGATCAATTTTACGCGCCTATTAACGGTCTGAGCTGCAGTTGTCCCGCTCTCGCTGTACTGACACGGAGGGGTTCGGGCGAGACAGTGACATTTCATTAAAATACCTATTTCTCAAAAGTCTCTCAGCCATCGTACCCTCTTAACCTAGAGCCTAACTCCTAAGTTATGCTCTCATAAGCCCCCTATAAATGTTGGACGTTGGTCTTAATGTCAGCTATGATGACGCGATTATACCTAAAAGACCAAGACGCAGACAAAGTCGCGGGCAAAATAAATAAATATGTGATACTAATTAGCTGTCACTTCATCTGAGAAGAATTTGTTTATCGCTATCCAGCGGAAGTGTGCAATTTTCCGGTAATAAATTATCATTATATCAGGGGCCACTAACCAGGTATTTTCTTACCATGTTTAATTTAAGTCGTTTCAGCGGTTTAATGCCCTACCGTGCTTTTGGCGCTCGATTTTAGGTATTCTATGCACTCGTGTACGTGATATGATATGTGTGCGTGAGAGCGACTAGAATCAAAGCCGTGCATAAGCGCGAGCGACACGAGTTCCCCGAAAGATGGCCGAAGGAGAACTATATCAGCACTCACGCGGACATGGGGGAACCCGATGGCTCAAGATAGGTTGGTTACACTGTGCGTGTATTTAGGTATTTTCATCGTATTACTAAAACAAATACTCATTTTCAAAATGTAGCAACACTACGCCCTAGAAAACATCTTGTTTTATTAACATTCAAAAACTCATGACCTGCCGTGCAGTATTTGGATTTTTTTTCTATCGAGCAAACTACAAGTAATCGTTTTTCGATAAACACTTGTCTTGTCATTAGAGTGAATCCTCAAATATCTTACACATAATAATAATAATAATTTAATGAATTTCAGGACTATATAAGCTTTGCTAGTAATGATACAGCACGAGAACGAATGCGCGCAATGAATGCGTAAAGAGAGCAATAAATGCGTCAAAAACTCAGTAGGGCCTTAAGCAAGAAGAGTTAAGACACAAACAGATAGATAGATAGATATGTAGACGATAGTAATTGTAGGTAGGTATGTAAACTTATCATTAGTCTAACAATTGGTAGCATAGCGTACGGTTGTGTTACCTACTCTGAAGATGAGCTCTGGTTGAGTTCGAAACACGTCAGTGTAGTTTGGTGGCGGTGATATTTGGGTTTTATGATTTGTGTGTTCGTAGTGTGGAGGTGGAGGAACTGCATGAACACGCATTTCTTACATAAACGTACCTAACTATCGAAAGGTCGCGGGTGAGCAAAATAATTGTTTCAGTTTATTATTGCACATTTTTTTCCAATAAAAGTACCTACGGATAAACCGAGTAAGTAAAAAGGCGACCTTATTCCTATATTTCATACTAAAAAGAAATACAAAAAGATACTTCATATAAAACTTGTTGAACTTCTTTTCGGCTAACCTTGTTGAGAGAAGAAAATTTACAAAGATAGGCGTTTGCCTTGACTGTTTACTTAATATTACGTGCGTTAAAAATAAAACAACAGTAGGTAACCGAAAAAAATATTGAAAATTACATATTTTATTATTTTTATTACCTACTTTACATTTATGATAGTAGTATAAAGATGTGTATGTAGGCCATTCCACTTGAAATTTAAATGACTCGGCTTACCTCTCCTGGAATGTTAGTCGTAAGCATAATATAACAGGTTATTAAACATAACAATCTGAATCCAATTAATTTAATAACGCTGGACCTCATACCAGTTTGTTGTTAGAGTATTACGCCATACATTTAACGGTATCCCTCAGATTTCTTAATCAACTCGTTTTGTAAGGCAATTTTAAACATGGCTAACCTTATTCGTGATGAAAAAATCTTTTGAAACCAAATCGATTGAAATGGGAAATTGGTTTGTTATGCTGAGGTTCAGTGATTTTTTTGCCGAGTTCAAATATGGTCAGAGCGGCTAGTGCACTCGTTATTTCAAGATGCATCCACTGACGAGCGACGAAATTGCATACATTGTGATACTTGTAGCTACTATAAAAAGTTGAACTCTCTGAAACAAAAAATGTTATTTAAATGTTTCGACTACCTATTTGCTTACAAATCAATGATTTTGTATAAGTATTTCTTCTTTTTCTATCATATCATTCCTGAACAATATAGCCTATGTACATGTGCCAATGTATTTAAAACTTTAGGCACATTGGTAAAACTTGATCGAGCCTTCCTGATTGGACATGAAGAGGCAGTTCTAGTCATTTAATTTCATTCTATTATACTTAACTAGGTCTAGTTTATCAGCTCGATGATATAATCGACTAAACTTCGGAGACTTATGATATTTCACATCTCATTTACTTCAGAAGTCGAGTTAGGTGGAGTCGTCTCCCTTAGTCTGCACCCTTAATATTCGCGCGAAGTATTTTTGCTTCTTTTATTATCCGGGAAGTTGAGACCTAAAACTCGCTGTCTGTGTCTATGTTCCCTAAAAGCTACTACCTGGCCGTCTCAAAAATGGATATACATTTATTAGACAAGCGTTCTCCATTTATCACAACTTCGTTTACCATCAGACGTAATTTGTGGTCAAATGAAATCCTATATGCATAAAAATATCAGGTAATTATTCACTGTTAAAACCACAACAGTAATACACATGCAATTGTATTACTAAATCGTGTAGATTAGTTACGATAGTGTTTGTAAAATTACCGACTTTTAAACACGGGAAGCGGTACGTTCTCACGCGAACTTCTATAACCCTGGCATTTGAAGAGTTTGTTGCAAAAGTTACAATTAACCAGACTTTTTCAAGGGAGACCTTATTACGTGCACGTGTACCTAATAGATAGATTTGACAATAAAGAGCAGAGCTGTATAAGACCTGTTGAATGGTACCGGTTTGTTTTGTACAAGCTTTTATTTTGCTTATTAATGTTTGTTTATTGGTATCATATCTTGTAAGTCTAATCTCAACCACTACTAGCTATCGGATTTAATTGAAATTTGGTATGAATTCGTAATTTGTAAGTAGATATACGAGAAACAAAAGGTACAACAAAAAAAAATGTTTATATGTGAACTTTTCACAGAAATAATATTCATTCCTACCGAAAACTGGCATCCGCTTGTGCGAAAACAAACTACATTAGTTCTAGTAACACAACGTTTGCATTTCAATTTCTATTATATATTTAAATACTTTCTGTTCTGTTATACTGTGGGCTCTACCTTTTTTACATATTCCATCTCAATAAACGAATAGCAAACTTGTACTTCTACTTCTTCATACTTACGTACGTATTTTACTTACATTAGCTCGCTTTCCTAGAAACTTACCCTACTACTCCCAATGCACCCTATTCGAGTCGATTTACTCTAACGACGTCAATCCCGTTGAGTACCTTGTTAACTGCGCAAGCGCATGCAGGCAATAGCTGCCATTGACTGCAGTGCTAATACCTGAAACATAATCAAGATGAGACAGATCTCGTTTAGAAATCGTCGTAAGTGATTTAGAATACTAGCTAAATTGAGAGTAATAAACCGAATAAGGCATTAGCGGAATGAAGCAGAGATCGGGCATGTTATGGCGAATATATTTTTTAAAGAGAATAAATAAGATAAATAAATAAATCACGGAACGATTGACACCAATTGACCTAGTCCCAAACCAAGCAAAGCTTGTAGTATGGGTATAAGTGTGGGTAATAGAACATATTCTAAAATACATGTTCTAGAAATACTACAATCCACGTTCTAAACAATTTCAATAAATGCTTGTGAAAATATAGAGCTGTAATCGCCAAAATCAAGCAAAACTGAGCCTAAGAACTAAATTTAAATAAAATTTTACAAATTGCCAATCCAAAGCTTCAATTAATTTTACCTCTGATGTATGCCGAAGTTTCAATGAACTATCTATTAAAAAAGTCTCCGGGCAAATAAGACGGAAATGAGAAGTGCTTAACACACACAAACTCGTCGCTTACGACCAATGACCCTCTCGTTCCCACATAACAACGGTACCGCAGGATTGCCGAAATGTACCGTTCACCCTGACGTAAAACTTAAACCAGATCACATGAAGTACAGAGCGACGGTAGTGATCCCATAACTTAATTAATATAAAAGCGTAAGAGTATTAACTAAATGTGTGATGATGAAGGAAATGCTTTTGTTGAGGTGAATGACCGCTTTTCTTGCTGTGCACCAAAGTTACTATAATTATAACCAATTTCAAACCTGTCGTTAAATCTTCGTTAAATTTCGGTTGCAAAATTAAGTTAACCGTAGATTTGTCGCCTAGTTTGATATCGTACTTTTATTATAAATCAGAAAGTTTGTGAAGATGTTTGAATGTTTGGATATTTGTCAGTCAATCACGCAATACAGATAGACAAAAATCTAGATTGAGAAATAGGATACTGGGATCTAGATCGAGAATGAGGTATCAACCTCAACGTTCTTGGACAATACACCTTGGCTTCGGTACGCGTTAACTTTGTTTGCAATCAATAGATGGCGTTGTCCGAGCGAACGTTTGGCTTTAAAATTAATAAAGTAACTTTTTCAGACCAAACTTAGATTGTAAGTGTTGCTCGTAAAGGTACTACTAACACGCACAAAGCCACGGGTTCAAGCTAATTTGTTATTAGATTTGTAATGAGAGCACTACACAGTCCACGTAGGACTATTTTTTAACCCCCGACACAAAAAGAGGGATGTTATAAGTTTGACTGCTTGTGCGTCTGTGTCTGTCTGTGGCATCATAGCTCTTAAATGGGTGAACCGATCACATCTGCCTAGAGAAATATTTCTCTATTGTAGCTTATATTTTTATTTGAAAGAAGATTTTTTGGCGATAGTTCTTAGGCATGTTTCATCAAAATTGGTTCAGCCGTCTCAAAGTTATCAGCTCTTTTTTTTATTAGCTGGGGAAGGGATCTTCGACACATAATCGGCATTTAAGTACTTTATTTTGAAACAAATTGCGACATAATTGCGTTGGAGCTTTTAATTTTTTTAATTTTGACCTCTCTCTATCCCTTCCACCCAGCCCCACATGTTAAACGATTACGAGCATAACAATCGTTTAAAACCATCAATAGCGACTAGACTAGCGTAATTTTCAATTAATGGGTCCATGGATTGCCGTCAAATAGACGCTGAGGTCAGGCGCTAGGGGACCAACGGAACAAAGGGCACGGTTGACCTCACCGAACAATGGTGCTTTGTCTGATTTTCCCACACTCCATCTAGTGCAGTTTCCTAGTTCGGACCGAAATGGGTGCTAAAGTGGCTTTACCTATTTAAACCATTATGGCTTAATGGTTAGGTAAGGTATAAAAAACAGCCTATTTATGACCCTCAGCTGGGTATAGTCTCCGCCCAGAATGAAAACGAGGCTTGGGTTAATACCACTGAACTGATTTGTAGATAAAACTAAGATGCTTTTCCTCTCACTGAAAAGCTCGTGGTAAAAAAAAAAAACAATTTTAACCCGTTATAACCTTGATCACTAGATAGCGGTGCCCAATTTCATGTGTTGATATTATTGAGTCATAGCAATGTCGTGATCGGTACATGACAATGATGCGATATTTACTTTTGTGATTTTTAAACAATTCAGGTCATAATGAGGTATAAATTTTCAAAACCTTTCTTGAACTGTTGACCATCTGTTTGTATTTTTTTTTATTGTATATATATGCAGATTGTCGTACGCTTAAAAGTATATGGTAGCTGTTCCATTTTCTAATATATCACTTATACAAACTCTACCTGTCATGACGAAGTAAAAATTGATTGATTGAGAGGCCATATGTCAAATCACTAGACTAGTACTACATTAACATTAAAACGCTGTAAGTTTAGACACTTAGTATTTGATCAGATGAAGAAGAAATTGTGTGGCGGGTCGTAAAGGAAGTCAAAAAGCTGCCCGAAGACCGTGCGGAGTGGCGGTTACCCTACCGACAAGAGCATAGCTCTTAAATTTATGAAGTCTACAATATGTGTATTTATTTGTATGTTTACGGTAATTATTGGAATAACTGAACCTATATTACATTACGTACATTACATCTATTGTCTACCTCTAAAATGAAATGGATAGAATAGTCACGTACACAGCAGACCTCTTACCACAAAGCCATGAAGGTCGTATTTTCACAAAATAAACGAAACCTAAATAGCCGTAAATATTGAGAAATCGAAATCGACAATGGTCGGTGAACGGAAAGAAAAAATTACAAATTACACACTAACCAAAAATTGTGTATACTAAACCAAATTTTTCCTGTTGAAATTTAATTGTAGCAAGTTGTAAATGCGAGATTTAAAAACTTTTTAACAAAAAATTAAACCGCCGAAAAAACTGAAAAGCAAAAAATAATACCTTTTTTGTTTGACCTTAATCTAGGTGCCAGTTTGAAGTCGGTTCCTCAGCACTAGCCAGGAGGAGTGGACCTATAATCGTCTACCTGATTGGCTTCTATCACTCCTCCTGGCTCGTGCTGAGGCACCGACTTCAAACTGGTACCTAGATTAAGGTCAAACAAAAAAAGTATTATTTTTTGCTTTTCAGTTTTTTCGGCGGTTTAATTTTTTGTTAAAAAGTTTTTATTTTATACTTTTTTCTCATCTTTGGGGTATTTTTTTTCCAAATTAATATAATACCAACTTCAAGGTATAATCCAATAAAAAAGAATTATGTAAATCAGACTACTCTGTAAAAAGTTAGTCAATCATCCCCTGTTTTCCTACCCTTAGGGTAGGAATATTATTTCCAAATTTAAATGGGGCCACCCTTAGGGTATACGCTTTCCAATAAAAAAAGAATCATCAAAATCCGACTACTCTGTAATAAGTTATGCTTGGTCATATAGTACAATCAGTGACTGAACAATCAATCATCCCCTGTTTTCGTACCCTTAGGGTAGGAATATTATTTCCAAATTTAAATGGGACCACCCTCGGGGTATACGCATTCCAACAAAAAAAGTATCATCAAGATCGGACTACTCTGTAAAAAGTTATGCGTGATCATACATAAAAAAAAAAATACACGTCGAATTGAGAACCTCCTCCTTTTGTTTTCTTCGGTTGAAAATAGCAAAAAACGTTTACGAAAAGGAAGTCTCACTGTTTAAGACTTATAGTTTAAGCAGGCATACACAAACAATCAATGACATGATCTAAGTTTTAGATTCTCAAACATGTCACTATTTTTATTTCAACATTAAATGATTACTTACACTACCATAATCGTCAATGCGTGTTAGCTTCTGTTAACTTAACATTCGTTTGTCTTCTGTCCCTTTTTTATCCGGTAATATTTGTTTACACACGAAATAATACAAAAATTATTTCACAAAATTATTTGTAAGAACAGGTAAAACACACTTAAACTAACTTCATCTAAACCTAAAAACCTATATTTTCAAATATCATCCAGATCGCTACGCTGAGTAGCACCCCCACAAGCTGGGTACGTTTCCTCATTGTATGTATGGCAATGCCAATACGTGGAACGAGGAAATACTTACTTAGCTCTATGGTCATCTGTGGATCTCACAAGATTTTTTTTAAAGTTCTCTAACTTCGAGTTCCCACAGGCCAAAAATCTCAACAGCAAAAGCCACAAATATTGTAACTGATTCCGTCACTTTGATTTTTTTTCTTACCAAACACAAATAAAATATATCTTATAACTGTCCTGTAACTTTTTGCATGTGGCATTACCAAAGCACGAGAGTAAATTATATCGGCGCCATTACCCACTCTTTCGCTATTAATTACGTGCGGTTCATTAATTTAACTCATAAATCATGTTGATTTTTAATTAATCCGCGCGTTATCTAACAAGTTACTAACAAAAATTGTGTCGATCAGAGACCAGTAGATCATTTAAGGCAATAAATACTCAATAGCTGTCAAAAATAGAAACAGGCTTTCATTTAGGTTTTCTGTTAAATGATATTATGATTATCGGTCCAAATATTGGAAGCCAATAGAAATATTCACCTTTGATCAGGGCATTATATTTAATTCTGTAGCTATAGATTACAGGAAAACCAAAAAAATGTGTGGTTTAAGTATGAGGGGCACAATTAAATCAAACATAAAATAAATATCAAAATAAATATCATGGGACAATTCACACCAATTGACCTAGTCCCAAAGTAAGCTTAGCAAAGCTTGTGTTATGGGTACTAAAGCAACGGATAAACATACTTATATAGATAGACTAGCTTTTGCCCGCGGCTTCGCTCGCGTGTACTATGAGTATTCCAAAGAACCAAGATATCAAGTAAGCAAGCATACCGGCAAGCAAGCAAGCAGGTCCACAATTGACCGAGAAATCGGTGAACATACCTACATAAAAAAAATCATAAAGTGGAATGCAACCTCCTACTTTTTTAGAAGTCGGTTAAAGTGCCCTTTGCAGCCTACTTACAGTACTTATGAATTTTGAAATTTTAGCTTTCTACAACCAGTAAAACGCTAAATCCTGTTTTTTCCCGTTCCCGTAAGAATTTCGAGAAATGTTTTCTCAATGCTCCCCTACACTCCCCAAGGAACCCACTTGCCAAATTTCAGCTTTCTATGACCAGTAAAACGAAAAAGCCCGTTTTTCCCGTTCCCGTGGGAATTTTGGAAAGTCCTCTCTCAATGCTCCTCGACACTCCCCAAACAACCTACATGCCGAATTTCAGCTTTCTACAACCAGTAAAACGAAAAATCCCGTTTTTTCCCGTTCCCGTTGGAATTTGGGAAAGTCCTCTCTCAATGCTTCTCTACACTCTCCAAGATGATGAGATGGCTGGGCTGAGCTTTCTACGACCAGTAAAACGAAAAATCCTGTTTTTTCCCGTTCCCGTGGGAATTTTGGAAAGTCCTCTCTCAATCCAGCTCTACACTCCCCAAGGAACCCACTTGCCAAATTTCAGCTTTCTATGACCAGTAAAACGAAAAATCCCGTTTTTCCCGTTCCCGTGGGAATTTTGGAAAGTCCTCTCTCAATGCTCCTCTACACTCCCCAAACGACCTACATGCCGAATTTCAGCTTTCTACGACCAGTAAAACGAAAAATCCCGTTTATTCCCGCTCCCGTAGGAATATGGGAAAGTCCTCTCTCAATGCTCATCTACACTCCCCAAGCAACCTACATGCCGAATTTCAACTTTCTACGACCTGTAAAACGAAAAATCCTGTTTTTACCGTTCCCGTAGGAATTTTGAAAAGTCCTCTCTCAATCCAGCTCAACACTCCCCAAACAACCTACATGCCGAATTTCAGCTTTCTACGACCAGTTAAACGAAAAATCCCGTTTTTTCCATATCCCATGGGAATTTATAATTACCTACATCTGTGCCAAATTTGAAGAGTCTAGTAATTATAGTTCATAGGATCCCGTTGAACTGAATATATAAATCCCGTTTTTTCCTTATCCCGTGGGAATTTTGAAAAATCCTGAAATTGATGTTTTAAATAATGTAATACCTACTTGTGTATCAAATTTGAAGAGTCTAGTTATTATAGTTACTGAGATAGGGTCACTCGGAATCGAATATATAAATCCCGTTTCTTCCCGTTCCCGAGGGAATTCCCAAAAATCCTTCCTTAGTGGATGCCTACATTGTATAAGGTATCTATGTGCAAAATTTCAAGTCTCTATGTCCAGTGGTTTGGGCAAAACCTTAAAAACGACACCCATATTGATATTTAGACATTTCAACCCCATCGCACCCCATCCAGGGAGATGGTATTTTACGTCTTGCACGTCGGATTTTAAAACCGTTGTTGTTTTCATAACCAGCGACCCGATAAACCATAGAAACAACACCCATGTTGATTTTCAGACTTTGTTACCCCTTACCCCCCTTTTAGGGGTTGAATTCTCAAAAAACCTGAAACACGTGTTTACTCATTTATTATTAGGAGTACTTCTGCGAAGGTTCGAATAAAATAATCGAACTAATCTTGTTTCCCCATACAAACTTTGAACCCCCTTTTCACCCCCTTAGGGAGTGAATTTTGAAAAATCCTTTCTTAGTGCACCCCTAGACCTTAAAAGGAACCTACATGCCAAATTTGGTATCTCTAGGCTCAGTGGTTTGGGCTGTGCGTTGATATGTCAGTCAGTCAGTCAGTCAGTTTCTTCTTTTATATATTAAGATACATACTTAAATACATATTAAACACCCAAGACCCGAGAACAAACATTCGTATTTTTCATACAAATATCTGCCCCGACACGGGGAATCGAACCCGGGACCTCAAGCTTCGTAGTCAGGTTCTCTAACCACTAGGCCATCTGGTCGTCTAAACATATCTAATTGTCTAACATATTTAATTGTATGGATCCTTCTTGCGATTTCGACTCACATTGTACCGGTTTTTTTTTATATTTTGACACAGACCAAAATTCCTATTATTGGTTACCCTAACTTTCTGTAATTTTTTCAAAAAAGATGTTTTACGCAGAACTATAACAATGGGTAGTGTTGCCACCCCGCCGATTGTCATCGATATCGAGCATTGTTCTGCTACCTGGAACTCGCGCTTCCTCCATATCGCTTGCCTGCTCATCGATATAATAAAGACAATTATGACAGCGTAGTCGTAATTCTTGCTTGGAATTTATGTGCTCGGAAACGATACATACGTATTGCATGGCTTGAATAGCTTACCTGTTTACTACCGTCTTCAGAAACATCAATTGAACTGTCTTGTCTTAATTTTCACCCTACTGTCGAAGGAGGGTTATGTTTTTCGAGCGTATTTATGTATGTATGTATGCATCATTCTTTGGCACGCCCTGCAGCCTAAGCGGCTCAATGGATTTGAATTGTGAGGTGTCATTAGATTCATCTCAGTTCTGCGAGTGACATCAGATATACATAATATTTTTGCGGAATTCCCATGGAAACGGGAATTATACAGGCGGGTTTTTTTCATCTATTATAAAGTTATGTATTTTTACAATTCATTGTGAATTTAAATTTTATTTATGATCATAATATATGAATTTATTTTGTTACAGGTATACATTTTTATAGTATCAAATTTCGTCGTAAGGATAAGAAAGTTTGAGGTATGTGATATTGGCATTTTTCCGGATTAACAGAAATGTCAACGTTAAATTATTGAAGAGAAGTATGATGATGAAATATGGTGACGATGAGATATCTATTGGGCAATAAAACAAAGTCCATAAAGTCTAAAGGATTTACAGAGAGAGAGGCGGGGGGGTGAGATTTGCTGACTAAGCTAATTACAATCCGAGGGCCCCCTGAGAGGAGGGGGCCCTGTTGCACGGCACCGCCTAGGGCGCAAGCCACACAGAAGAGACGTGGGACGGGGGTGTGTCGCGGTCGCGCGGCGCCCTTGAATCAGATTTCATGTTAAATTTATAGAAGCGTCGCGAGAGGGGAAGACGCGGCCTCGTCCCTTCTGTCTGCTTTGGATTGCGACGCTTCAATACATTTAGCATGCAAGCTGAGTTAAGGGACGCTGCGACTGCGACGCGCCCCCGTCCAACGTCTCTTCTGTGTGGCTTGCGCCTAGCCCTCTAATAGGTACGTCACCAGGTAGAGTCGTTTCACGATGATCCCTGCTCCGGCAGTTACGTTGCAGTTCTAATGCAGACCATCAATACTAAGTATGAGTACATTGACCAATCAACTTTCTTTCCATATCGTAATAACACACCATACACCTTCCACCATAGACTTCGCACCTCATTACCCTAAGAACATCTAGTTATCGGATCCACCAATCAAAATGCTTCAATAAATGTCACTTTCGCTGTCCATGCCGCCCAATTAAGCCAACTTAAGTCTTCATGCTATTACGTTAAGGTTATTACGGAGACATTTTAACGTATCCGCTACCGTGACAGGGTTCCAATTACCGATAGAAAGTGAGCATCACTATGCATATCTTTAATGCTAGTAAGTTTTAACAATATGCCAGTCAAATAGTACACTTGAGATCGCTAAAATCGCAAACTAAGGGTGCTTTTCCATTAGAGATATGCTATGCTACTTTTCTATGAACGCGTTTGATACCCACCAATCATATTCATTGGTGCAAATAGCATATTTAATTTCAGAACCCTAGATAAACCTCGAAATTTATGTAATTTAAAAAAATCGTTTTTTTTACTACATCTCCTAAACTGTGCATTTTTCATCTATCTAATGGCCCCTTTTTGTTTTTTTTTTATGTCAAAGGGGCCAGACAAACGAATTAGAGGGTCACCTGATGTTAAATGATCACCACTGTCCATAGACACCCGCAGCGCTTTACGCGATGCCAGTGCGTTGTCGGCCCTAGGGAAAAGGAGAGGGAATAGGGGAGGGGGAGAGGTATTGGGCCCCCGGAGCTCTCACTGACCGTACGAAACGCAGCAGGAGTACTGCTGCTTCAATGTCACATACGTTTTTAAAGCAGATTAAATTTTCTACAACTAAAGACTAGAAACACCTCTAGATGTACGGACGTCCAAGAAAGTGGTCTACCGTTTTGACAAAAGTTTCTCAGAGCTTTAATTATCGCTAAGGTTGACACTTCTAACTGAGTGAAGTCATTAGTCACTGTCACCATAATTATTGCAAGGGAAAATTGACCTCGTTGTATCATGACGTGCAAATGAACTTCAACCGTAGGGACGGTGGTAGACCATATTTTTGGCCAACTATACAATAGTCACCAAAATGAGCGCTACGCATATCTATGAAGGCTACCACAGACCTCAGCGCGGGTCGTGCGCGCGACGGCGACTGAGCGGGCCCAGCGCGTTGTATCACACTAAATCATAATGATACGCTACGCCAAGCTGACGGAGCGTGTCACCGTATAAGTGGTTCAGTGTTATACAACGCGCTGGGCCCGCTGCGATCTGTGGTGGCATTAAGTATCTTTTGTTTTTATGTAGACATGGTGCGAAGTAAGAAAGGTAATTAAATTAATGATCTTATAACAATCCAGTACCACAAGTTCGAAGCTCTCAGCCGAGATCACTAATTAAAAGCTGCCAACTTTTAAATTAAAAAAGCATTAAGTAAAAGCCAACATCCGCGCTTTAGTGTCGATTTGAAATTAACATTACATCCAAATTGTACTTTAGAAAGTACTATGTTCGGCGTTCGGTATTCAAATATGAAGATCATCGCAATCAGTTGTTTTATTAGAGCGGCGGTTACTGTTTAACTGTGGGTTACCGTTAAAATGTATGGTCGAAGTAGGTTAGTCGTTTATACAAATTCCTAAACGTTTGGAACTCTGTTGATGCGAAAGAGCCAAAACAATCAAATACGAAGTATAATTATTGTTTCCTCAATTCTGTCTCTCTTGCTAAATAGGCATAAAAGCTAGGTAGGTAACTAAAATAACTAACTCGGCTGAAAGCCTCAAACGCCGCAAATATGCCGCCCTAGGAACTAGCTACATGTTTGCAGCGTTTGGCGTTGAAACCTTGGGGCCATGGGGGCAAGTGCGCGTCGGCTATACAAAGATTTGTCGACGCGCCTAATAGAGGCCTCGGGCGACCAGAGGGCTGGCCACTATTTCGCACAGCGAATAAGTATCGCTATACAGCGAGGAAATACGGCCAGCCTTCTGGGCACCTTGCCCATTGACGGCGATTTAGGCCAAATTTTCTATTTATAGTTTAAGTTTTTATTATGTTTGTTATTGTTTTTACTAAAATAAATAATTTGTGTCATCGGCACCCAAAATACCAAGAAAACATTATTCTACTTCGTTTTTTCCCCCAAACTTTACGCTGTTTATAGTGAAAATAATATCTCTAATAATAATAACTACACTTATGACACCGGTAACGTTTTTTTTTCGCCGGTCATAGTATCCCATTGCTGAGTAAAGGCTCTTGACCTCCACAACTCCCGGTGTGGCGTTATGTCAGGCCAGTCCTTTGGGTACCGTCATCTACTTCTTGGTCTGCCTCGTCTTCGCTGGCCGCTCTCTGGCACCCACCAAGTGACTGTGTGAGCCCATCTTTGTACATTACTTGTCCAGCAGCCCAGTCCTACTTTAGCTTAGCAATATTTTACCAAAAGTCGGCTATGCGTGTTATTGAGCACAGCGTACTGTTCCGCATTCTATCTATCCTTTTCACTCCTAATATACTGCTGTCTATCGCTCTTTGGCAAACTTTATGCTTGGACTTTTAATATTCGGTGTATTAATTGATGATCAAAAACGATTTTCGTGGAGATCATAAGAATGACTCAATCATTGTCACGATTATGATTACCGTTGCAAAAAGCACAGAAAACAATGTCATGTGTGTCATCGTGTCATTTTGTGCAACTGCATTGTGCTAAGTGCAAACAATTGCACTTGAATACAGTTTTAAAGATCATTAGTTTGGTTCTGAAGAGCGTTTGGGAAATTTAATGATTATTATACAACTTTGGATTGGGGAACATAGTGGCTTGAGAAATAGTTTTGGCTGAGGACGACTGCGGCTGCTATAATGATGACGAAACTGTATTGCATATGGCAAAAGGTTAAATTTTAAACGCGACAATTATATAGTAATTGCATTTAAAAGGTATAAAAATAAAAAAATGTACTTATCAAGAAATGCGATGCAGTTCGAGCACTAGGTAAGTTTAAGAACTCACAAGTTTTTACAAAAACTTAACCGTACTAACCACCAACTTGTTTTTCATTTACTTTTGATTTAAATTTAAAATATTTCTATTAAATTTAGGTTATCTAATTATATAAAAATCTCGTGTCACGGTATTTGTTATCGAACTCCTCCGAAACGGCTTGACCGATTTATATGATACTTTTTTCTCTGTACTATTGGCTATTTTTATACCAACCCCTATTCTCCGCAGACGGAGTTGCGGGCAACAGCTAGCAAAAAGATGAAAGTCGAAAAGTCTATCACTGGTTCCGGAAAACTTAGCTGAGAAGAATCCGGCAAGAAATAATACTTGTTGAGTTATTTGTTTTCAAAACAGTTTTAAGCCAGGAATCGGACCTGATTCTTCGTCGATACATGACGCGTGCTTTTACCATAACACCAATTCCAATGTTAAACGCATTTGATAGTGCAATCATGCCTTATCTCTTATCTGTTTCTAGCAAAGGCAAAAGTTTAAGTGTCAGAAAAAGACAAAAGGAAGTTCAACTAATATAAACTTAGACGTTTATGTATAAAGGGGTTTGTAGTTTAGTAAAATAATCCACCGTCTTCGCACATGCGTAGAACATTTCACAGCGAGACATTCACAGTTAGCTAACTGTACCACACGTGTACGTACTGTGTGTATTGTTGACTCGACTTGGATCGTACGGCTGTACCTACTATACTTCTCGCTCCATTGAAGAAGTATGGCGTTTCTATTTCCTAAACAAGTACATGTGCACATTTTTAACTCACCTATTTCCAACCTAAAAAAAGCCGTGCTAACCTACTGGTTTGACCAATAGCCTCTCAAGCAGAAGGTCGTGGATACGACCCCAGGTTCGCGCGTCTGAGTTTTTCGGAATTTACTTATGAAATTACATTTTAAATTTACCATGAGCTTTACGGTAAATGAAAACATCGTGAGGACATCTGCGCATACCTGCAAAGAAATGCGATAGTGCGTGTGAAGTTCTCAATCCGCACTGGGCTCTCGTGAGAACTATATGGCCCAACCCTTCTCGTTCTGAGCGAAGACCTGTGCCCTACACTAGCGTATATTCAAGAGCTCAACTGGTACTTAATCGTGATTTAAATATTGCCAAAATCACCTTGACGTTTCGGCCACATTGTAGTCGTGGTCACGACTAGACTCCATTTCGCTTTGTTTTAAACTTCGAGCTACCTAGTTTCAGTAATATTTAAGTCGTAATTAAGTCTCGATTCTGCTATCAATTGAGAGGGAAAATCGCGAAAATTTTAATTACTTTTTCTTTTAATTACTGCTGTTGAAATGTAAGTTTTATGACTTCAAGAATTTAATTCAGTTCCACGGGAAATATATTTTTTGTTTTATCTTCGTATGACCCATTTAATAGTCAATGTTGTTTGTACTATGATTTGAATTGTAATGGATACATTAAAATTTATATGAAGTAAGTAACTGCATACTTAGCTAGAATCTCGGTCTTTCTCCGTTGAACGTCGTTCGTACTGTTTATTATAGAACTTTATTATTTTTATGGCTTCCGTAGAAGCACTAACAGATATGAAAGTGCCGTTTATCTTAGTTATGTTGTTTACACATAAAACTGTTTAATAAACTGTCTTACATGAAATCGTCTCTTGATTTCTATTTATTTTATTATCAAAGAGAAATTCTACGTCACGATTTTTGTATTACGGTTACGGTTTGTTATTACGGTTTTGCGTTAAAAATTGTTTACTCAACTAGCTGACCCGTGAAACGTTGTTTTGCCATTCATCTAAGGGTATAAAAAATAGCCTACGACCTATTCTCAGACCTAACAAATACAGACAAAAAAGTTTCACAAAAACCGGTCAAGCCGTTTCGGAGGAGTTCCATAACAAACACCGTGACACGAGATTTTTATTTGACTTAATTATGTATGCGCTAAATGAAACACATAAGCAAACCAGAAAAGACTGTGGGGCTGGGAACCGAACGCGGATCCTTGTCAATACCTACATAACAATAAACAAGTTCCCCATCCCGTTGAAATCCTAAATATCCTATCCTACAAATATTAAGTATATAAATCCGTAGTGGCTTAGTGGTTTGACCTATTGCCTTTCAAGCAGGGGGTTGTGGGTTCAAGTCCGGGCTCGCAACTCTGAGTTTTGTGGAATTTATGTGTGAAATTGTATTTGAAATTTACCATGACCTCATGAGAACCTTCACGGTGAAGGAACATATCGTGAGGAAACCTGTACACACCTGAGAATAAATTCAATGGTGTGTGTATGAAATGCCCAATCCGCACGGGAAACTACGGCCTACCTCTTAATCTGAGAGGAGACCTGTGCCCCGCAGTGGGACATATATAGGCTGGGATCTTGCTGGGATGATGATGATAGTGGTTCTCTGTCAGCCAGACAATCAGTCATCATCGATACACTTTTTCAAGTATAGATACTCCGTATGTGTTACACGTACTCATACAAACCTATAATTCTCCATAATAACCAGTTTCTTGTGCGTTTGAGCCTGTCATGTCGATGTCAAATTTGCTCTCTATAGTTTTTGCGATCTCTATTCACGTCTTTATTCCCTGGTACTGTTGCAACAATGTTATTCAATATCGATTTATATCGATAAAATACAGCTCGCTGACCCAAATGGGTGTAAAAAGCAAATCAACTTTATCTTCTTGCATCTTCAAATTGTCCAAAAAGAACAATTGATACAAAACCAAACACATAATAGGTTGAAAAATTCAGTAGTCATTATTGAGGCTCAGCAGATTAAAACTATCTGACGACTTTGAAATGCTTATGTTTTATGCATGGGGCTTTATAGAGTGAGTAAAAAGTTTTTTGTTATAAGATAAGAAGTAAATGTCCAAACAAATGAGCAAGGTAATGGGAAATTATCACCACCGCCCATGAGTATTAACAACCGACCGCTTGAACGACCGCTTTAGCCTAGTTGGTAGTGAACCTGCCTACGAAGCAAGAGGTCCTGGGTTCGAATCCCGGTTAGGGCATTTATTTGTGTGATGAGCACGAATATTTTTCCTGAGTTATGGATGTTTTCTATGTATTTAAGTATTTATCTATCTATATAAGTATGTTTATCGTCGTCTAGTACCCATAGTACAAGCTTTGCTTAGTTTGGGACTAGGTCGATTTGTGTAAGATTGTCCCCTAATATATATATATTTTTTTTAACTGTTCATCGTCATTATCATTTCAGCCGAAAGACGTCCACTGCTGAACATAGGCCTCCCACAAGGCTCGCCAAACAGATCGGTCCCATGCCATTCGTATCCAATGCGATCCCGCAACCTTAACCAGGTCGTTGCTCCATCTTATTGGAGGCATACCTACACTGCGTCTTCCGGTCCGTGCCACTCGAGAACCTTTTTGCCCCATTTGGCATCAGTTCTACGAGCGATGTGCCCTGCCCACTGCCACTTGAGTCGGGCGATTCTTCGAGCTATGTCGGTGACTTTAGTTCTCGCATGGATTTCATCATTTCTAATGCGTTCAGTCTTGCCTTAACAACTGTTGCCGGCCTTTAAAGGAATTATAAATCCTTTTCATTAAACCCCCGATGTCATAGTTGTCTGGAAACACTACTGCCGGAAGTTGATTCCACAATTTCACTGTATGTGGCAGGAAGTGCCGAAAAAAACGCACAGTGTTAGACCTCCATTCATCGAGATGGTGACGATGGAACTAAGACTTTGTTTAGATTTTGTTGTAGTATACATGTTAGTTACTGGCACAATAGCATGTGTTTAAAAACAAAATTTTGTACAGATCCAGGCAACCGTTTGAGCATGATTGGCAGCTAAATAAACCACGAAACTTACAAACTTTCACATTTGTGAACTAGTAGGTAGGTTCTTTCAAAACCTTACACATTTCAAAACCAAGATCCTATACCTGCGTGCACGTCGCTATGGCTTATAAATGGCGGCGCCGGGGCCAATGATAAAGTATAATTCATGCGTTCAATGGGAGGTTAGAACAGAAGCCGGATGGGGTTAGTTGCTTGACGCGTACGCACCTCCTCACGAGCCACGGGACTAGTGTAACGTTTTATTATTAATTTGACACATTTTAAGTGAAAAATTCTGTTGAAAAACCTTTACAGAAGCTAGTCTTTTAGGTTGAAAATAGCCTGAATGGCTTCGAGAAAAGATAGCACGGCTGTGCCACAGATTACTTAATAGTTACTTCGTAACAGATACTGCATCCCGTACAAAATCTTGGTACTTACCGCGATTGTAGCCACAGATTATACTACTCCGTCTTCTTAAGAATGTGTGCGTGCCGACAGTGACAAGGGCTGGCAGTTTGGATTAATTTTTTTTTCTCTACATGTTGTTTTACCATTTTGTCGGGATAATTGCTAATATATTATATCCATGCAAACTTTCTAGCACTAATATTCCCTAAGCTAAGCCACGGACGGACAAAGGGACAGACGGTCATGGCGAAACTATAAAGGTTCCGTTTTTGCCATTTTAGCTCTGGAATCCTAACAAAAAAGGATATTTATTGTAATGCGCAGAACACATTGCCATGCTCACAGTACCCTAACGTTATACTAGATACGACGGTCAACTTTTGAACTTCGTGCCATCCCGCTCACGCTTATAGCTTTATATAGAAGAGTAAGAGGGACAGCACGATACGAACTTCCAAATTGTTATATTAGCTATTAATTCTAGCATAGTCATATTAAAGTTTGCCCCTGTTTCACCATTTTCACTTATAAAAGTCCAGGCGGCATATTTTTTCCGTGGAACACGAATGAACGTGCGTCGGCGCGCGCTTGTGACAACCTACTGAAATTTCGATCGTAGCAGATCGTCCCCGCGGTAGGTAAATATCGCGCGTAAGTACATGGCATGCATGTGGCCTGGCTGTGCCTTTGTTTCGCTCGACTTGGCGGGGACACTGTTATGCCCCCAGATTCAACCATCTTCTGTAATATTTTAGATAAATTTTCGAAATTCACTTTCAATAAAATTGGGATAAAAAATAAGATTTAAATAGAATTACAATAGATCACACAAGAAAAATCCAATAATTAATGCAGAGAGGCTCAAACAGTGCAATTGACACTTTCACGGTCTAACTTGTAAAGGCTTCTGGTAAAAGGAGTTAGTGTCAATGTTAAAATGTAGGTACGTAAATTTCAAGATTTTATGGCCACAAAGTGGAAACGTTTCTCTCGTAAATACTTGTTTATTGACAAGAATGCTGCATTAAGGCAGATTATTTTAAGAGAAAGGTGGATTACATTTTGTTCGCAACATGACAACGCAAGGACTTAAGACCTAAAGTGATGTTGTGTTAACGGAACATGTTTTCAACTATAAACATGTACAAATTTGAGATGATGTTAAAAAAAATCAGTCTTGCCTTATTTAGTTTCACTGATAAATAAATACAAAGAAGGGTATCATTATACATGTGTTATTTGATAAAGATCGCTTCAGGCGAAAGTGACAAACGAAATGTTTTGATTTGGAGGATAATGTGCAAATGATACCAAAAGAACTACAATACCCAATCGGTAGTACGAGTCGTTGGAATGTAATACAATAACTCTTGCGCGCGGTTTCACGTCAGTTGCAATGATCTTTCACGCTTAATGCATACGCTGCAGACTGCCAAACCCAAGACTTCATCAGATGCCGCAAATGCATATATGCGGTGCCGGCTTATGTGATGACCGGTTGGACGGATTTGGAGGGAATTTGATAATTAAATAAGATAGCTAAAACTCCGGATTAACTAATAGGTAGGGGGCGTCCATTAATTACGTGAGGTATTCAGGGAGGGGGTCAAGCCAAATCTCACCAAATTTCACTTGGGGAAGAGGGGAGGAAGGGGGGGTCTCAGCAAATATCAAATATTTTTTTCTGGCAAAGAATACTGCCCAAATTGAGAGAAAATAAGGTTAAATTGAAAAGTTTGGAAAATCTAATTGTGCACGTCTCGCGTTTGTTATAATAAAAAATACAAAACACAAAGAATAAGTTGGTTTTTGAAAAATGACACTAGAGATGAGGGAGGAGGTCGAGGGGAATCTCACGATATCTCACTACAGGGGAGGGGGATAAAGAGATCCTCAAAAACGCCTCACGTAATTAATGGACGTCCCCTTAACATTATAGTGAAGCACGAAATGTAATTTTTGAGAATACTCGTAGGCTTTTGCAAAATCCCGGAATTCCAATTCAAATGACAGACCTAACGGTTCAAGTGAATTATAGTTGTGGTATAGATTCCCAAGGAAAGGGCCAACCTTCACAGTTACCTGTATGTCACATAACTTCACATTACGAATACGTCTGAATGGCTTCCTGAGCGCAGACTCAGGGTGTTTCCACACCAATGTATCGATTGGCTTAGTAACTATTGATCGACTTCGGCCAAATCAACCTATCAAAAAACCGGCCAAGAGCGTCTCGGACACGCCCAAGGTAGGGTTCCGTAGCCATTACATTTTCTAAGGATTTCGTATGTGTACGGAATCATCCAAGTTTAGGTATGTTTTATACCTTAGGCTACTATTTACTCTTAAACTACAAATAATTTCCAAGCAATCTTAGCCGCTATAATTTTCCTAGTAAATTTGATATATTTACTACTATTCTGAATTTTTTCAAATTTTTCCACCCAGCAGTTTAGATTTTAGAGGGGGGGGGACGGTCGATTTTAATGAAAATTTTCACTTTAAAGTTGAATATTTCGCAAACAGATCACTGAATAGAAAAATCATGTTAGCAACCCCACAATGGTTTTAAAATACCTATCCAACGATACCCAACACTATAAGGTTAGTTGAGAAAAAAAAAATCACCCCACTTTATGTCTATGGGAGGTACCCTAAAAAAATTTTTTTTTTTTTTTTATTTTACCACTTTGTTGGCGTGATTGAAATATATATATTCATGCCAAATTACAGCTTTCTAGTACTAACGATCTCTGAGCTTAGCCGCCGACAGACAGACGGACAGACATGGCGAAACAATAAGGGTTCCTAGTTGACTACGGAACCCTAAAAAACCCGCGGGGTGTCCAAAGTGGTGCGTAACTAACTGTTCATGATTTGCTAATTTTTGTTACCAGTTTCGATCACCTTTTAACATAGGGTACTTAGACAAAATGACCCAAAAAAGTCGATGGTCGCAAGACGGGTTAAAAAAAATGTAATAGTTAGGGAGGCGAGGTAGCTAAATGGCGTAATTCAACGGCGCCGTCGAGGCCTATCAAAATCGAAAGATAAAATAATTTCGTAAAGAAAAGCTCGTATGGCAAAAACCATTTTAGCGGTGGGTTTGGCGTGTACAGTTTTTCAAAAATGTTTAAAAAAACAGTTACTTGGGCATTCTCGAGCGCGTCAGATATTCATACTACGTATGCCCCGAGTGCCTCTGATAACAACGGTATACTAATCTGCCGGTTTGCGTGGTGGGGGTATAAAGTAGTCAAAAATGCAAAAAAAAAATTTACTCGAGCGCGTCAGATTTTCGGAAGGGACGTTAAGTAGGCCCCAAGGAAGCTCCCTTTAAAAAAACTGACGATTTCAGCGTGACGATAAGTTACGATGAATTTTTGAAAATGCAAAAAAAAAGTTTTTTTGAAATACTCGAGCGCGTCAGATTTTCATAGGGGAGGTTTATCTCGGTATCCTGAAAGCATATTTTTTTAATCTGACAAAAATGTTGGTGGGTTCTCTTAATCTGACCGAAAAAGGTTTTTTGGTTTCTTTTTTTCCTTTCTTTCTCCTTGATAAAATGGGGAATTTAAGAATGACAATAAAGCGATAGATACAACCAACGTAAATGTAGATGAAATGTAGTACGAAGTGTATTATTTATTGTATAAAAAAATGAAATGATATAAAAATTGGATTATAATTGTATTGTTATGTATGATCTTTACATTTTTGCTCAATACAATTCATCTTCTTCTTCTTCTTCATATCAATTTTTTTTTAACACCCTCAGTTTTCGAGATATACTCAAAAAACCGGGAGTTTGAGTTTTTATGATGCTTCAAGTCAAAAAGTTTTAACTTTGGACAAAAATGTAAAGAGACCTTTTTTGTGTAAAATAAAATAACCTTTTTTGTTTATTTAAACTTTTTTTTTGTAAAATGTATCGTTCGCGACTTATATGCCGTAACGCGTTCTTAGGAAGACGAAATGGCTCCTCCACACTTCCGGTCATGCGGAAACCGGCAGATTTTGTATTTTTAGTAAGTTTTAGATTATATTCGTCAAAATAAAAAATAAAAAAATTGCGCTCGAGAATGCCGGATTAACGTTTTTTTTTACAAGTTCGCGACCCTATAACTCGGCGGCGTGAAGGACTTATCGTCAGATTAGTTAAATTTAGTCTTTAAACACTAAAATCAACCCCCAATATCTTAATCTGACGCGCTCGAGTATTTCAGACTATCCATTTTTTTTTACTAATCTGATCGTCTATCCTAGGCGCGCGTCACTACATATAGAGCTAAATACTTTACAAGGTTGTTCTATTAGGTCTAAGGTATCTCTCATATCTTAAACTGCCACGCTCGAGTATTGCCGAAAATTCCCCTATTCGCCTCCCTAACTATAAGTATTATTTTATTTCCAGTGCCGAAAAGCATAAATAAAGGCGACACTTAGCATGATGCTGAGCCCACAGCGCTTGTTTTTAGTGTGACCCTTTAACTTTTACTTAAACCTGCATCTAACACTAAAACTGCTGTGACGGCACGAACGTCAGAAGATAACATCAATGTTAACAGAAGAAACGCTTACATTAATCACTACTACTGTGAAAACACCGTAGCGTTGTAGAATCTATTGATTAACGTCGACTGTAAATATTACCACTGATTGGCATCAAGCGATAGATGTAGTGGTAACTAGGTACTAATGGACATCACCCAATCCATTCTTCATCTATTAACCATTGATCGATAAGTATGGTAACACCGTGGTATAGTAGCAATTACAATCGACTTCAGCCGATCCATTGTACCATGGGTCGATGATTGATCGATTGGTAACACCCTTAGATCAATTCCCAGTAGCAGTACAGTCAACGGATTGCTGCCCCGAGTCACAATAAAAGGAATAATATGTAGGTTCCTTACAAACCGGTCACCGAAGTAGGATAGCCAGGATTCTTAAGGATCTAGGACAATGAATTCAAACCTAGATAATTATCTCTAAAGTGGTAAAATGATGTTTCTTGTCGGTGAAAAAAAAATCTATCGAACATGGTAGGTTTTTATTTATTTTTTATTCTCATGGAAAATGATCACCACCGCCCATAAATATCAACAACTCAAAGAGAGTCACTGATCTGTTGCCGGCCTTTAAAGGAAGTATAAATCCTTTTCTTTGAAGCCCTGATGTCATAGGTAGGATAAAATGATCATATCTCTTTTCATAATACCGCAGCTACACACAGAACACAGAACACTGATAGTTCCGTTTTGTCGTTCTGTCTGTCTGTTTGTATGTCACTGACATTTTAATCAAACACTGTGTGAATAAAATCTGGAAATCGGGTGTATTTTGTTAACCGCTATATCTTAGTAGCTAAAAAATATGGAATCATTTATTTAAGATTAAATATATTTCATCAAAGAAGAGCAAAAGTGTCTGGTCGACACCACTGGAGACAAAAGGGCTGGCAGCTATCTCTTTCATCGAATCGTCATCGCCATTCAATAAGGGAATGCTGCAAGCTTTTTGGGCACCTACGATGCCACGGGGGCCTTTTTTAGACTTAATCTAGTAGTTTTTTTAAGTTTGGTATTTAGTTTTTAGTTAAGATTTATTCATTGTTATTTTTTCTTAATATTTGTATTCTTAGTTTCCATAAACTTAATTAGAAATTTAAGATTGAATGTTAACGAAAGGTTATTACGTTATTAGGATTAACTTGGGACTTTTTTGTATAATAAAGTTTGTTTTTTAACAAACCTACTTACACAAACATACTTTTTAAAACAATCGAACCTCGTACGTACCTACGGTCGTACTCACTTCCGTCAGTTAAAGCTTCTTTGCCACCTTATTTTATATCCAAAAGTAACTGAAAAAAACACATAAAATACTTTTGAATTCCAAGCAAAAGAAGAAATTCCTGAGGAATATTCTTCTTTGTGGTTACCTCACAGTCGGTTTCCGCTCTTGTCAAGGCACTCGGCGGTCTGTACGGATAGATTTGCTGCCGACCGTTGACGGATCTATTTGCCGCGATAGCAGGACTTATAGTAATCCGATTTTCGAACTTCTTATCGTCCACGCTAATAATATTCAACAGAAGAATAAAAGGGACGGCACGATAGGAACTTTGAATTTCGTACACCTACCTAGTAACCCCCAATGCTGGCATACATTACGACGCAGCCACGATTCTGGCGACGCTGCGAACCCTTTCTATGTTCATTGCGTATTCTGTATGGCAACCACTACGCGGAAATCGCCTCAGGCGCGCAATGAAGGGACATAATTCTATTTATCCGGAAAAACAGAACATTACACACTCCCAAATCATCAACACATCAAAGAATGTACCGTTTTAATTTAGACTCTATCCAATTTTTGGAAAGTCTAAATTAAAATGGTGGTATTTTGAGTTGTTTTGTGACCCTGTTAGTCTGGGAATGCGATAAGTAAATATATGGATGGTCCAAATCAGACATAGGACTAATTTTCTAACTGATGAACTGAATTGCTAGCTTTATATTTCTTTGAAAGGACGAGTCAACAAGTCCGTTTAGTAATACTAAGACAGCTGTACCGCCCGAGGCAAATGTAGTGTTTTTCTTTAAAAAAAGAATTAAATATCTACAAAATTACCCAACGCCTTTTTTATCAACTTCATTTGAATAGGTGTATTTTTTAGCCAAAATACCGAAAGCTTTTGCGGATTCGACACTTAAAAACGTTATTGTTGTTTTCGTGTGTCATGCTGAGTTTGTGAAAATTAGACTCTGATTCCGTTTTTCTCCCTCTTTAAACCTTAAATGCCATGAATAAATTAACTTCTTGATTTCTTTTCTTTTTTGTTGCACTTACTTTTGTTCTTTAGTTTGTAAAGTCTTCTACCATCATTTTATAATGATGTTAACTAGACAACAATGGAATTTGCATGCAACATTGCTGGAGAGTTTAACGCTCCAGCATTATTACTTTTAATCTTAAATTGTCTATCAACTAACAATGCACTTCGCCTTCTGATAATACAGGCTGATTCAGGAGTCATAAGCAGGAGTGAAAGGTGTGATGACAAGATTCATGCTGAGCAACTTTTACTATGGTACCAGTCCCGAAATCGCGAAAAAAACCATCAAGAGTTAATAAACTTTTTTAATTTAATAAATTTGTCTCGGTTATTTCACTTTTTGTTTTAGTCCGCGCAGGGTTGTATAATTGGAAAGTGAGCTTTTATGATCTACAAATTGTCTATTTACGTATGTAGTTTATGTAGCTTATCGCTTATTATTATAAGTGTACATTTTATCTATCTGTGTGGCGTTCCGCGTATTACCGACGGTGTTGGCTGACAATCAGCGCTGGGGTGTTATAAACGCCTCAGCATTATGCTGAGCCAGTGTCCAATTTACAACCGCAATGACACACTCTATCTTTAGCCTGCGTATTGTCCTTTTTGTAAAAAATATTTATGTCTTCTTTCTTTCTTTCTTTCTTATGTATCTTGTGTTGTAGTAAACAATGACGACTTTTTCCTTGAGTTAAACCTAAAGCTCAAAGTCACTCAGAAGGCAATGGAGAGGGCTATGCTCGGAGTTTTTCTGCGTGATCGCATTAGAAATGATGTGATCCGCGCAAGAACTAAAGTCACCGACATAGCTCGAAGAATCGCCAAACTCAAGTGGCAGTGGGCAGGGCACATTGCTCGTAGAACTGATGGCCGATAGGGCAAAAAGGTTCTCGAGGGGCGTCCACGGACCGGAACACGCAGTGGAGGTAGGCATCCAACAAGTTGGAGCGACGACCTGGTTAAGGTTGCGGGATCGCGTTGGATGCGGATGGCATGGAACCGATCTATTTGGCGAGCCTTGGGGGAGGCCTATGTTCAGCAGTGGACGTCTTTCGGCTGAAATGACGATGATGTACCCTAAAGAACCCTGGGTTGTATCGATCTGGGAATTTTGCCGCTGTAAGTAAGCCGGCCTCGCATGCTTTACTAATTGGTACGTTAATATTGTTGACTCATTGATTCACAAACGTATTGTAAGTAACGTTTCTTCCAAAAATCCACCGTCACCATCATCAAGCCATCAACTCAATTTGAAAGTGAAAATTAAAAAGAAAACATTTCGTCAATACGAAACTAGCTTTCACAAGGTCGCAAGTGGTTGTCAAGAACCGTCATGGTCATGACTCGACGATAGCTGTGTTGGTTCATTAGCTGCCATGGAACCTTTTCCCAATAATAAGAACAGAGGGCATAAAAGCAGTTGCCCGCAACATCGTCAGCAAAGTATTCGTATAGTAGTAAGTATTCCGCGGGAACTGTGCAATTTTCCGGGATAAAAACATTCTATGTGTTAATTTAAGTTAAAAGCTATGCCTAAGTGTGCTAAATTTCATTCATGGATCAGTTTTCGTTTCATAGAGTAACTATAACATCTAAACTTTCGTGTTTGTAATATTATAAGGATTAGATAACTACAGAACCATTACAAAGCGCATGTTTTTTCACCATAAAGCACACGGTAAAATATCAAATGTAGTTTCGCACATAAATTTCGAAAACTCAGAGCCACGAGCCCGGATTCAAATGCACGACCCTATAACCCTAAGTATATAATATATATAATTCTATTGTTTAAATGAAATGTCCATCAAAAGAAAGACTGGTGCAGAAATTTACGGCATTTTCTTAAAGTACTGTCTCTTGGTCACCCTAGTCCTGGTTATGTATGATAGTATCACTTCCTTTCTCTATAATGGGTGTGGGCTACGCACTATGTTACGGGGTATTAACACTAGCTAGGCTAGCACACAATGAGGGTAGGCGGCCGGTTTGAGATACGATACTCAAACTTTGAAAAAATAGTTAAACATAAACAGAACACAGTTTTTATAAAGTCACCGATTAATGTAACCCTATCTCATTGCTCTTGATAATTATTATTGATTGATTGATTAAGTTGTTGTATGACACACAGTCTAATTAGGTAGGTTCAATTTCGATGAAGAGGTCAATCGATAAACCCGACTCGGTTGGGCAGCGTTCGGGAAGCTCCGCAATTTCTTGTCATCCAATGTACCGTAGTGTCTCAAGTCAAATTTCTTTGACCAGTATTGTGTTGTCTTGTCAGTGATGACTTATGGCACTAAGATAGGGCTCATAAGAAAACTCAAGGTCATTCAGAGGGCGATGGAGAAGGCTGAGCTCGGAGTTTCTCTTCGAGATCAAATTAGAAGTGATGAAATCCGTATCAGAACTGAAGTCACCAACATAGCTCGAAGAATCACCAGACTCAAGTGGGATTGAGTAAAGTACATTGCTCTTAGAGCTGATGGCCGATGCGATGGTGCCAAAAGGTTCTCGAATGACGTCCACCAACCGGAAGACGCAGTGTAGGTAGGCTTCCAACAAGATGGGGCGACCTGGTTAATGGATGCAAATGGCGCTGGACCGGTCTGTTTGGCGAACCATGGGGGAAGCCTATGTTCAGCAGTGGACGTCTTTTGGCTGAAATGATGAATAAATAAATAAATCCTGGTACAATTGACACCATTTGACCTAGTCCCAAACTAAGCAAAGTTTCTATTATGAGCATAGTCGACCAAAAATATGGTCTACCACCCTATGCTTGAAGTTTATTTGCACGTCATGATACAATGAGGTCGATTTTCCCTTGCAATAATATGATGACAGTGACTAATGACTTCACTCAGTTAAAAAAGTCTACCTTAGCGATATTATTATTTATTTAACGACCGCTTTAGCCTAGTTGGCAGTGACCCTGCCTACGAAGCAAGAGGTCCTGGGTTCGAATCCCGGTAAGGGCATTTACTTGTGTGATGAGCACGAATATTTGTTCCTGAGTTATGGATGTTTTTTATGTATTTAAGTATTTATTTATCTATATAAGTATGTTTATCGTCGTCTAGTACCCATAGTAACAAGCTTTGCTTGGTTTGGGACTAGGTCGATTTGTGTAAGATTGTCCCCTAATATTTATTTATTTATCTAGATCTCACAGAAACTTTTGTCAAAACTGGTAGACCACTTTCTTGGCCGACTGTACTAGACAACGGATAAACACACTTATATACATAAATACATACTTATTTTTTTATTTTTAAATCCAAAACTCGAGCACAAAATTCGTATTTTTCACACAAATATCTGCCCCGGTCGTTAATCGACCCCGGCACCTCAAGCTTATGTGGAATCTCTCCGGGAATTCCATCCTTGTGGTCAACGGCCATTAATTAACGCGTGGAAACTTTGAGAGCCGCTGCTCCCGATCGATTCATATGATAATGCATCTAATCGCGTGGTTAGCTCATGGGAAAAAAGTTCTAGCAATTTACGAGCACCTAACTTATTAACAACGCTATCTACCTTAAAGATACAGGGTCCACGTCAACCGGATGTTGGAAGCCCTAGTAATGGGAAACCTGCACACACTTTGAAGAAATTTGATCATATCAAATGATGAAGTTCAATCTGTACTGGGCCCGCATGGTGACTATGAGACTAAAATCTCTTTGACGGGTCAGTTTCTTAAACAAACTTTGAAAAGACCTGTCAAATTCCCCGCCAAAGCGATGACACTTGACGAAACTACTTCAACAGATGTAGGATGACAATGCATTCGGTGAATTGGAGGAAGTTTTAACAATGTTTTTTTTTTTAATTAAACTGAGGCTGCTTGAAAACTCATCGATTGAAATCTGTTTTGGCTAAGGATTAATATTTTTGAACTCCTGATCACCGAATAAAAATCACCGTGTATACTATAACTGTATCTAACACGCACCATTATTTTCTACAGAGTAAACGTAGATGGAAAATAAAAGACTCAGGTTTTTCTTTATCTTGAAATGAAATGAAAAAAAAATTATTTCGCACACACTAAAATAAAAAATAAATAAATAAAAAACAACTATTAAGACAATACAATTTTAAAATATAAAATAAAAATAAAATAATATATGAAAAAGTGTACGAAAAAGGTCCCCGTATCTTCACCGTAATTATTAGTTGTGTCAATAAGGCACTGGTCCCACCGTCGGCGAGTGAGATATGAACTATCGACTTTTTCTAGCCCAAGAAACGAACAAAAGATAATCGCTTTCGTGTAAATAAAAGAGAGAGATATATATTTATAGTTCATCGCTCGCTGTTCACACTGCCGGCGAGGACACTCTCCCAACGCCCGGCGAGTAAATATCTCTCTCTTTTATTTACACGGAAGCGATTATCTTTTTTCGTTTCTTGGGCTAGAAAAAAGTCGATAGTTCATATCTTACTCGCCGGCGGTGGGACCAGTGCCTAAGATTTGTTTGATATTTAATTTTCTTGATAAAGTAGGTAATTACAACAGGGACCATTAATATTGTATTATAAAATGTGCTTTTATTTCTATTAAAGCAGGTGGATGCAGTTTTCCTCATGATGTTTTCATTCCGAAAAACTCAGAGGCGCGAGCCCGGATTTGAACCCACGACCCTCTGCTTGAGAGGCCATGTCAAACCACTAGGCCACCACGTCAAAATAAACTACGTTTTAACTTTTGCTGCGACTAACTATTAAGTCAAAGTAATATACAATTATTCATGCGATAATTAAATGTACAAAGTCGTATGCTAAATAGAGACCCTCCTACCAAAATGTAAATAAATATAGTCTTGTCACTCAAAATGGACACATAAATGCCGAACACTCATCATCATAAATTGCCAGAGGTCCTTGATTTGTGACGTTAGTGACGTGCTACTAGTCCGTATGTCGATATATCGAGTAGGTATGGTTAACATGGCTTGCGGCTATTTAGGAGGTAAAGTAAATATCCTAGTACTCAACATGCCAATGACCGATAAATAACACCCTGCTGTCGTCTCTATTGCTAATGACATATAATTAAAGATGGCAACTACAAGGACAATGAGAATGATTTATTGCAATGAAAAGTCTTTTTCGCGCATGACTAAAGCGCATAAAATAAATCGCATGCATGAAAAATATAACAATCATGCTATGAAAACCTTACGTGAACTTAATTTAGTCAAATAAATTAATTGATCAAATAAATCTAATATATAAAAATCTCGTGTCACGATGTTTGTTATCGAACTCCTGCGAGACGGCTCTTTTATGAAACTTTTTTCTCTGCATTCGGTAGTTCTGATATGGTCGTTGGCTATTTTTTATACCTGCCCCTATTCTTTGCGGACGGAGTCGCGGGCAACAGCTAGTTTTATAAAATTATAACTTAGAGTACTATACTCTAAGACATGCGTACAAAGAATGCCTCTGTATTTTTATGCAAATGCTACCACAAGCCTACAAAGTGATTTTGAGAAATGGAATGTCGATTACAATAGGTATTAGCTTCATAAGGCCCAACAGCGTACCTACTAAATTCAGGACATAATTATGACTAAACAAATGTCATTTGTACGCCCGGTACGGGTAACTGCTGAAACTACGTTAAGTATATATATACTACCATCTAAGTGACACACTTATACAATCCTGATTTCAAAGTATCAAATTCTGACAATCCAAAATTGACATGGGTTTTATGAGGTTACCCTGCCACATCACTAGTGAGGTTATTTTAAAAACAATAGCGTCTTTTAAATTCCCACGCGCTATCCAGAATGCCACCAACGAATTTCACAGAGACAATGCATATTGAACTATAACGTGGAAACAGTATGACTCGAAATAGTGAAGCCCCGCACCCACATGTTACCTACACTTTTATTTGCACTAGAGTCAGCGCGTGTGTTTATATTTATTTGAAAAAAAAAACCTTAAGTCGTAAAAAAACAAGGTAACGTGACTAACTGACTAACAGGTTGTAGACATCCTAAGCTGCTGAGCTAAAATTTTCCATGGAACTGAAGCTGGACTTAATGATAACGAATAAGTTCCATGCGGCGCAACCGAGGAAAACTTTTGCGTTTACAAAAAGCTAATAAAAACAAATAATATTTGATAAAATAGAAGTTATACATCATGCCATTTGGATTGTAGGAATCGTGATTTGGGCGCTAATTCATCATTTGTCAAAATTCATCATTTCGCCGAACTCTTTTCGCAGAAACCACTAATTAATTAGGAATTTTGAAACTACCTTTAATTAACACTGAAGTTACTTAGAATCATTTGAATAGTCTCACAGTTGCAAAAGCCCTTCCAAAACTTAGTTTTTAATTAATAAATCATTTTGATTATCACGTTGTGGCAGTTACACTGACAGGCGGACAGTTCAATCAAATTTTAAAGCAACATTTTTAAATGTACGACTTGTAGTGAATAAGTTACACATAAATTTGCATACTAAGTTGACATTGAGTCGACGGACTATGAGAAAGAAAACAAACATTCCATTGTTGTTGTTTTTTTGACTGTACTTTAAAGAGAATCTCTTTTTAATGCTACATTGTTTATATTTTTATTCGAATCGCACAACAGCCGCGTTCCGTGAGTAATTTTTTTTGTAAATTATACACCAGTTAAAGCTTAGCAACAATGAGACTTACTTTAAACTGTTTTAAAATCAACTTCAAATTTATCACTATGCTTAATTAATAGAGGTAATAGCAAAGAGGATAATCGATGTCACAGACAGGAGGCTACAGAGCTGGCAGCTTCCTCGGAAAAAGAGTTAGCTTAGATATTCAAAGGGGGAACGGTGCCAGTACCTTCGGAACCTTGCCTAAGGGAATTCTTCCTCCTCTTCTTCTTCTTTTTCAAATATCAGACCTCTGTATTCTATTCTGTTCTGCTCTGTTCTGTTCTGTGCTTTCGCTTTTTCAGCCCCTTCAGAAGCTACACCATTATTTTTCTTAAGGTATTAGTTTAGCTTAGTTGTATACTTACCCCTTTATAGGTATACTTAAATAATTACTTTAAGGTGTATTTTATGTAAATTAATAGAGGTAGATTTTTTTTAATCGGGGTTGGTAGATACCTATCTACTTTTGTCAATAAACAACGTTTTTCCGGTGTTTTACTGTCTCAACGAATATTGTTACAAGGCATGATTCTCAGAGTCAACTTTTTATAAAACAGAAGACAGTACCGATCAATCTAGTTTAATCAAAGTTCTTGCGTTGTAATAATTGTGGGAGGGTAATGACGTTTGGTCCAAGCGGTTCAAACGCTCTCAAAAATTTGCTCAGTTATATGAACCGCTAGCAATAAAATACCTCAAACTCTCTAGGGAAACGCTCGTGATTTTTTCTGTTTCACCGCAACAACCTGACCGAGACATAAATCGTTATTGCTTGGCAACTTATGACCCAGCCACAAAGATGCGCGAGCGGCGGTGGAAGTCAATTCTCTTTTCATTGCGCGGTTGATACATCACCACACAGCGATTAATGGTTAAAACACGTAATGGGTTAGAAAATCGCCCGTCGCACCTCCGGGCGTACGTAGTCTTGATCTGGCTTTAAAACTAGCTATTGGCACACTTTCATTGATGCAAAACCGACTGGTATCGACATCCTAACATTATCTCGATCGACCGCGGAAAATCACATCTTTTCCTAACCAATGTTATCGACAAATTTATGCAGAACTCTCGTCCAAAACGAAAGTTGTACATTTAAAGTTAATGTTTCGTTGGTCTAGATTAATAAATGGTAATTTTATCGAAAGCAGATGCGAAATGGTTACAAGGTAAGAGAAATTTTTAGTGGCGAATCTAAACAGTTCAATCTTCATTCCATGTGTCAGATGGTAGACGGACCAGTGAGAAGGTTACACTACTTAGTCTTTAATTAATTACTTCACCAATGTGATGTAGGTGCCTATGTGTCGACTCGACGCATACGAAAATCTAAATTCAATTTAAATTGAAAATCTATGCAAAGATTGAACAGTCCAACGATGTGATTAAAATACAGTTCCATATTTGTCTATTTTAAATGAATGTCAATTTTATTGACGACTTAATAATTGGGAATGTCTAAAAAAAATTACCAGTGGTTTTTATATTTTTTTTGTATAGAAAAGTCAATTATAAGAAACTAATTTCAACATTTTGTCACTTAGTTCACTACTTTTTTCAAAATTAATTATTGAAACTATTTTGGTTGATGACGTCAGATTGTAATTGAGGGCTCCCACACTGCCAAATTTCTAAATCTATCTAAATGCGTACGATAAGGCAACCCCTTTAATTATTTTTTGCGTGGTGGTACACTGTAACTAGTGTCACTTTACTGGCGCTGTCAAAGTGCTAGATGTCAGGCAGTGGGTCCAAATCAAACTCCGTAGTTATAATCCACGCGTAAATTTGTGAAGAATTCTAACCACACAGAATAAAGTACGACTTGGACCGGTCACGCAATTTACACCAAAGTCAAATGAAGGTCATTGCTTATTTGTTATGTAATAAATTCATTATATAATATTAAAATTAAATAACTACAGAAAACGAGTTAAAAACCATTTATCTCGAAATGGTTTTCGATTTACTATACATTGCAAAAAAATAGACATCCCAATTAAAACCCTCATGTAATTGGCATAAGAGTCGTTTATTCAGGATCAACAAATACAGGGTGTATTTTAACCAAACCTGCAGTTGAAATCACCATTTATTTATTTATTATTAAGGATCACCAATAGATAATACAATCGTACAAAAACTAAAGTACCTAACTAGTAGGTAAACATTCCTGGTAGATGCTTATCCAATTACAGGTAACCACAACTTAAACACCATTTCAGAAAAAGACGTCCATTGCTGGACAAAGGCTTCCCCCAAAGCGTTCCACATCAATCGGTTCTACGCTGCCCGTATCTAAGGGGTTGAAAAAAAATTAAACTGTTTACTTATTTCAGTAAAATACAATGGTCCTACGACCTTTATGAGATCTTCGATCCATTTTATTGGGAGACTTCCCATGGCATGTCTTTCGGTTCGCGATTGCCACTCTAGAACCTTCTACCCCATCGGCTGTCGGTTCTACCAGCAATGTGCCCTGCCCACTGCCACTGAAGTCTGGCAACTCTCCCAGCTATATCAGTAACTTTGCACCTCCTCATTTCGATTGAAATAGGTGTTTACAAAAATTATCACTGCGTCAATTGCTAAAAACTGACAAGTTAAAGACTTAATGCGTACATAAAAAATCGGAATAATATCGGAGAATAAACCTCGACATCGTACTCGATTCGAAGATTTCTAACAAACGCACTTAAATACTTTTGTGTGGTCTTTACGTTTTTGTTAACTTTATTTCTTTTTATTTAGCTTCTCGGAGCAATTAACACCGATATGAAGCCATTAAAGCCATAAAAAATAATCCATCCGATTCTATTGCCGAATTCTACTTCCGATCGTGCTTTACCTGCGTGGATCGAGTATTCTAATCAATTATGTAAAAAAAATATCGAGACCAAGTTGAAGAAAGTGACGATTTTGTTGAGTAACATCCGTATCGATTAAGTCACGGTTGGATGCTGTGATATATCGATGAACTAGTTTTTAACGTGGAAAAGTATAAAAACTACGTAAACATAGTAAGTTATCTCATAGTTCGTGAGAGAAGCTTTCGAATGACGGCGACCAGTCAGTCATTCGTTAGTTTTGATATGTTTCAACATCTCTTGTGGCATAAGAAATGAAGGAAACTAGAGTTTTGCAGTGAAATTAACAAGTTTTAATATTTAACGGTGTGAGTACAAAAATAGAGTGACGACAGACATATGGAACACAAAATAATATTCAAAAATATAAAACATATTTACACGATCACAAAAGTGGCCAGGGTGTTAAATATTACAAAATATAAACGAAAAGGTTTAACAGTAATCAACTGTTCTTGACAGCGACGAGAGGAGGCAAGAAGGGAAGACTTTTACCCAGTAGACCATTTTAATAAGCTAAGAAAAAAAATCTAGATATTTTCGAGAAATTAAAAATCATTGTTAACTAGTCAGGGGTAAGAAATAAGTCCCTGTTGTGATCTACTAACTATGGCAAATTAAAATAATTATTTGAATATAAAAATATACCTAGAAATTATAGCATATATTATAGAATATATATTACTAGTTATTATTATAGATAATTAGACCAGTAAAGTTATTTTTTCGGTTGTCAAGACGTAGGTAAGTATAAATCAAAGATCAATTTATTTTTAATTTGTAAGGAACCCTAGTACGCGAAACGACTCGATCTTTTTCTTTTTTTACTGTCTCCATCAGTGTCGAATTTGTGCCATCAAATGCGCTTATTTCTTTCTTATTTACTTTTCCTGTAAACATGATCTTGGGTACTTTGGGAATTTTCGTTCATTGTGTTATTTTCCTTTAACAAAATGAACCTACAAGGTATTTTCCCTGACAGATTACCCTAAGCTACGACCCGAACAATTCATAAAGTGTATTATTAAAACTGATAGCACAAACAGACGTCCTCGCATCTGGAAACAGCCGGCGGGCGCAACGGGCCGGATAAGTAAATTACGGCACCGTCCCTGCGCGAGCGCCGCGCCGGTAGCGGGGCCGCCGCGAGCGCCTGGGCATCGCGAGGCACAAGTCAAGAGCGAATAGATAGAATAAGATTTATTTTATAATACAGTCAGGGGAAGCTCCTGTATGCATTTCGGTAGCTTGTTAAAAAATTTCATACACATGGCAAAGCAATGTTTGCGACATAATGCTGTCCTACGAATACAAACGTGGACCAGTCTTTCAGAATTCCTTTTTAGAGAAAGATTAACACCATATGTATGTATTTCATCCATAATTGACACCCCTATTCGAGTGCCAGGCAAAAGCCTTTCATTTTTTTTTACTGGTTTCTATCCTTCGCAAAATCTTGTAATGTCTTAAAATAACTTAAAATATCAAAAACAAGAGGTGTCTTTCGTATATCCAAAACAAAACGACTTTTATTATTGAAGTATGTATTTTATCTGAATCGTTTCAACGGTTCAAGCATGAAAGAGTTACGTTCGCAATTATAATATTAGTAGGTAAAGAAGGATTGCAACACTTCAATCTATTAAGTAATTTCAAACATGACTGGACACTTTTACCGTGTTTTATTTCTATCGATTCAACAAACTAAATTCTACTTTGTGTAGATGCCATCAAATTCCTATATAACAATTTCGAACAATACAGACAAATAAAATTAATGCTCAAACTCAACAAGATCACAGAGAAAAAATACGGGATTTTTCGAAGTCTCGCCTATTTCTTATAACTTAAACGACTTGTAACCAGGCCGCTAGATAAAAGACCCAACTTATTCCATACCTTAGTGGTACAAATAACAAATCGCTGCAACGGATTACTTACCAGCAGATAAATAAAACCGTCGAGGGGTTACGCTAATAACGGTGAATTGTCGTCTAGGAAACTATTTTACACACGACACTGATATAATTATACTTATCTTGCTTTCTGTAGGAAACAGCGGTCTCTGTGGTCAGTGGCGTAGCTAGTGGAGGTTCCCCTTATACAATTTTAAATCAAATTAAATTAACTCTGAACTGAAACAATTACTTTGCTCACCCGCGGTCGCGGTCGGGGTCGCAGTCGCGGTCGCCGGTGAGCAAAGTAATTGTTTCAGTTCATTAATATGGACCTCCGCAAAGTAACGCCTGTTTCAATAAATTATTTAAATTAATTCTGTTTATTTTTTGTCGACCAAATGGCCTAGTGGTTAGAGAACCTGACTACGAAGCTTGAGGTCCCGGGTTCGATTACCGCGTCGGGGCAGATATTTGTATAAAAAATACGAATGTTTGTTCTCGAGTCTTGGGTGTTTAATATCTATTTAAGTATGTTTATCTGTTGCCTTGTACCCATAACACAAGCTTTGCTTACTTTGGGGCTGTCAATTGGTGTGAATTGTCCCGTGAATTATTCAGGAATTTTGAAATGGTTATCCTCCTTATAGGTGTCAGGTTTATTTCATAAAAAAATCTAAACAAAGGTTTTTGAGAATATAGAGTTGCGAAATGATAAATAAAGCCAAGTGGGGAATTGCGTAAAAATGTTTTGTGAACCAACAGTGAACCTTCGTAAATACATACAATCACGCCTCCTTCCCAGCAAAGGGATAGGCAGAGACTATTTGTTTCCACCTGCTATGACCCTGACATACATGCTCGCCAGTTTCAGGCACTCTTGACCTGACCCTTCTTCAAGACATCTTCAATCTGATCATGGAACCTGTGTCGTTTAAAGGACGGAACCCTAAAAAGAAGCCAAAGTTTTGTCGTGAGCTAAGTCCACAAGGGCAGACCAATCAATTCGCAATCCTCCGCGGCCAATCATTCGTCTCAGATAGGCGGTCCCGTAAACCATTACAGACGCTGTAAACTTGTGTTTCCTATGTTGCAGGCAATAGGTACACAATATACGGGGACCTAGGTATTTAGTGGATAATCTTTGACCTTGTATATTAGCACTTCGGACGCTCTAAAAATATATTAAGTTTACTTCTTTCCCAAACTGCTTGTCACTTTGAGGTATTTAGTGAAATTAGCCTTTAATATTTTAAGCCATATCACTGACATTGAACTTTAGAGTGGTATACACTATGTTATGTGGTTGGTACACTATGGGTTCTACGTATAAACATGCTATAGATAAATACATACTTAAGAGGGTACGATGGCTGAGAGACTTTTGAGAAATAGATATTTTAATGAAATGTCGCTGTCTCGCCCGAACCCCTCCGTGTCAGTACAGCGAGAGCGGGACAACTGCACCTCAGACCGTTAATAGGCGCGTAAAATTGATCAAAACAGCATTTCGTAGTCCCCTGTTTTCTTCTCGAAAACTGGACCAATAAAATTTTTTTTTTTTTCAAAAATAATTAGAGGACAGATTTAGCTATGCCCGTATGTTTTCCTTTTTTTGTTTATATGAAGGATTCTTTTCTGACGAGTGTCTGAATATGACGTCGAAATTTGGCAATTTTTTCAGTTTTTGAAAGCTCATAATTTCTTATGTTAATTGAAACTAGCTCTTCAGCTTTCGTGCTGTCTTCTGTTTTGTAAAATATCGATGATGATGGATGTGTCTTGTGTTGTTGTAAATAAATTTATTTTCTTTCTTTTTTTCTTTAAATATGGAAAAAAACGAAACATAGGGGCATAGCTGTGGTAGATACAGATTACACAGTAAAAAAAATTTGGCTCTAAAGCCATTATCCAGGGAGGAAACAGGGGACTACGTTTGTATGGAGAAATGGTGCGCATCGTACCCTCTTAAACACATGTAAACATCCAAGACTCAAGCATAAACATTCGCATTTGTCTTGCAATTATCTGCCGCTACCGGAGATCAAACCTGGGACTGCAAGCTTAGCAGTTACATTCTCTAAGCACTAGACTACATGGTTCTTTTTTATGTTAGAGAGGCCAGACAAACGAACTAGTGGGTCACCTGATGTTAAATGATCACAACTGTCAATAGACACCCGCAGCGCTTTACGCGATGCCAGTGCGTTGTCGGCCCTAAAAGGGAGAGGAAAAAGGAAAGGGAATAGAGGAGGGGGAGGGGTATTGTATTGGGCCCCCGGCGCTCTCACTGACCGTACGAAACGCAGCAGGAGTACTGCTGCTTCACGCCGGTGTTCTGTGAGAGAGTGGTACTGCCCCGGACGAGCCGGCCCATTCGTGATGCAGCGGCTAGCTACAACATGGCTCTACCACTACTCTGTTGTCAAAAATTAATGTTCTCCTGGTTTCTGTCGTTGTTTATCTCAATGGTTTTTTAGAAAAAAAAACGACTCGTCTCACACTCTTGACATATCTATTCGTCTTACCTATACTGTACCAAACAAAACGTAACTTTGAAATAAATTTCCAAAATACAAACAGTGCGCGCGTGACCAAATGCCGGTTGAGAACTCAATCGTTGAGTGAAAAACACTGAATCATCTAGTGAAAAGTACAAACAGAAACTTGAGATCACGATCTTCGAGTCGTGATAGCGGGGACAAATCTATACAACAATGAAACTGGTCGTGCGTGGCCGAGGTCTAACGGTGTGTGAACTAATGAACTTTGTGAAATATGGTGGATTAGGAACGATGTTACATAAGCCTAGTAAACTGCATCTGGCACAATATTTGTCGTAATAACTGGATCCTGATAAGAGTGATAAGCAATAACGAGGCAACCCACAAAGACTCGAAAATTGAGATTTTAATACGAAATTGTAGAGTTATTCGGGCGGTTCAATCGCCTCAATTTCGTTGTCACATTCTTACGAATTGGCTATAGATTTAGGCGTTTTCAGTTACTGAAGGATTTGCTACACTGGATGCGTTCTGCAGTCGCGGTCAGGTCAAATTGAACGCAGCCCGCATTAAAGTATGGACAACATTGTCGGTCTCTATATATTTTGTATAGATATGCGATCTGACCGTGCGGGACCGTAAAGTTAAAATATTCCACTGGAACTCCTTATCAATCAGCATATTAGTATCTTATTTCTCAATAGGGATGTTTCCTAGGTAAAAAAATAATAATTCTTATTAGTCCGTATTTTACATTATCAAAAAATATTAGACACGTAATTTTTCTTTTGACAATCAAACATAAAATGACGAAGATATGGCGCGTTGAAGTTCCGCGTGACGAGGCGTGACGTCACTTGTTCCTAAAACGCTCATACAAAGTGTAGGAACAAGTGACGTCACGCGAAACTTCAACGCGCCATATCTTCGTAATTTTTTGTTTAATTGACAAAATAAAAAATACGTGTCCAATATTTTTTGATAATCTAAAAGACTGACTAGTTAGGAAAGTAGCCTATTCGGATCTTTGTTTGTAAAGCAAAAAAACATTAAAAATTAAACGTTTCATTACGGCGAAAACCCTGCTGCTATAAATTTACTATTTACATTTGCACATAACAATGTCGTTCACTTCACTTCTTCATTGCCCGATCAACTTGCTAGGGTTGAAACAGGTGGATTTTTGCACTAAAGTTTAAAAAGCTTTATCTCGTAAACGGTAAAGAATACCTATTAACATAGTTTATTAAGAAAAAAAATAAAGCCCTTAGGGTGAACAATTCCCCGTTTTAGTAAAAACTTCATTCTGTTCCACGCGGTATAAATCCTTTCAGCCATTATTGCGTGGTTGCTTGACTAATAAACATACAAACGTCCAAATATCCAAACAGCTTTACAAAACTTTTTGATTTATGTTACTAATAAATAGGATTTCTTTACCCAGGATACTATCCTGTTAACATAGTCACTCGTTGCCTCATGTTTATGAAATAGAACCCAGGTGTCTTTTAGGGACAGGTTTTACAACGCGAGTAAATATACTAGAGTCTGTTCAGAAACATCCACCATGGCTATTGATTGAGTGAGCGAACGTAATAATATGATGTTGATGTCAAAAGTAGTAATAAGCCAATCCTAATTTTCCTAACAGACTGTAAATGATTCCCAAGCTCTGTAGAGCTTTATTATACAGTCATGGTATGAACCATAGACAAAGGCATTTTATGGGTAGGTACCGAGAACGATGGTGACCAACATTACGGCCGTAATATTAATGCAGTTACGGTATTTTGCCCCGCTGTTGTATTTTGCATGTATACTTACTCATTAAGTAAAGGCACAGAAGAATTTACTAATAGTATAATACCTGTCCAATTCTCCAACACACTTCCACCGTACGAGCGCTAGTTTTCGCGATTGTTTTAAGAAACTATTTTTTTGCTTACAAAAAAATATTTTTTGTTTACAAAAAAATATTTTTTGTTTAGGATGGAAATCAAAACATGGGAGCACGTTAAATTGTAGTTAGCTAAAACGACCGACTGGAAAAAGTTCCGTTATGACACGAAAATTACTCTCACGTATGGTTGATTTTTATGTCACAACGGAAACTTTCATACAAATTTTAACTAGGTACCGTCGTTAAGTTGTCCAACTTTATTCCATTATTGGCATCGATGAAAATATTTGCTTCCTCACTTCTAGTGTCCTAATTGTGCACCAACTAACAGTTAAGTCGTCCTATTACAACCTTACCGACGTTATGTACGTACAAGATGTGTAAACACGTACCTACACGTTTTTATCTTCACTATGGTCGTTTATCGCCGGGGTTCCGCATTTGTGTCATAAAAGTAAAATTAACTGTTCATTAGATTGTTAAGATTATAGCTGTGCCGTTTTTTGTTAACATTCCACAGTCAGCTAACGGGTTTGAAGGAATTAAAGGACCGTTTACTACCTTGGACAGAATCTTAAAGATGTTTTGCAAAAGTGTTAAGACGCTATTATCAGTATTATCAGTATCATGATCATTATCAAAATCATCATTATTATCATCATCATCGTTGTAATATCACCTGTAAGACGTGCATTGCTAGATATATAGGCATTCCCCAAGGAGCCCCACGGAAATTAATTTTAAGCTTCCCGTAGTCAATGGCTTTCTAGCGATCTTTGCTAAAATTTTTCCATTGCAGGACATAGCTAGGCCACCTCTCAGAATGAGACGGCTTGGGCCATAGTTCCTACGCGGGCCCAGTGCGGATTGGGAATTTCACACACACCTTTGAATTGAATCGCAGGTGTATGCAGTTTTCCTCACTATGTGATCCTTTACCGTAAAGCTCATGGTAAATTTAAAATGTGATTTCGCACATAAATTCCGAAAAACTTAGAGGTGCGAGCCGGGATTTGAACCTACGACCCTCTGCTTGAGAGGCCATAGATCAAACCGCTAGGTCACCATGGCTTTTTTTCCCACAGATATATAATAAATAATATAATTTCCACAAATCTCAACAGCGAACTTTAGAGACATGAAATTCGGCATATTTAGGTGTTTTTTATGCAGCTTTGATGAAGACTATGGAAGTAAGATTTGGGGATTCCCACGAAAATTTTGCGGAATGCCAGAATTTCAATTGATATGCCAAATCTAATGGGCAACGCGAACGAAGCCGCGGAAACATTTAGGATACTTTTTATCCCAGAAAATTACACAATTCCCGCGGGATTCTTCGCAGACGGAGTCGCGGGCAACATCTAGTGTGTTTATAATAGAGAACCCTCCGTTGTTAACATGACAAGGATCATAACTTTCCCTGTCCGTGCAACCTGTAAATTCAACCAAAAGCTGTGTGATCTTAGTTATCATACAGGTTTACTATAAATAACTGCATAGGCTTTTACTGTAAAAAGCGGGCGCGTAAAGTCTTATCTGCTATATTTTACATTTTATGGCCTCGTAGCTATAGGTAACTACTTAACGCATGTAAAAATAGTAGCCGAGCGACCGACCTTTTATCCGGCTAAATCGCGAACACACTTTTTCCCAGAGATAACACCAAGCTAGATCGATTGTTTTGCCCTTAAAATTCCACCATAGCAAATAAAAAATAATATGTAATAATATGTATAAATTTTTAGGGTTCCGTACCCAAAGGGTAAAAACGAGACCCTATTACTGAGGCTCCGCTGTCCGTCCGTCTGTCCGTCTGTCACCAGGCTGTATCTCAGGAACCTTGATAGCTAGACAGTTGAAATATTCACAGATGATGTATTTCGGTTGTCGCTATAACAACAAATACTAAAAAAAAAAACAGAATAAAATAAATATTTAAGGGGGCTCCCATACAACAAACGTGATTTTTTTGCTCGTTTTTGCTCGGTATTGATAACAGCAACAGGTAGACGCTTGAAATATTTATAGAATATTTAGTTATTTATATATATATTTACTTAAAAATTAATAATAAAATTAAAATAAAACAAATATTTAATTGTTTTATTTTATTGATTTATGATTTTGATTTTTTAGCCGTTTTTATAGATAACGGTACTGAACGCTTCATGGGCGAGTCCTACTCGCACTTGGCTGGCTTTTTTTTGTCTTCGTCTTTCTTGTGGACATGACAAAAGTTAAGGGCCTATAGCCAATATTTTTAGTCAAGTCTACATCGGCGTGGCTGACTCGAAGTCGCTAATTTTATGTCCACAGGAGAGACGAGTTTTGTTACTTACGCTTTTTTTTACCCATATTTGTTTTCAAAGAGCATTATGGGTGATGAGCAAGTAGTATCATTCTATAAAGCTAATAAAATGTTTGTTTTGTTTCAGTGAACTGACACTGTTGGAAGGCATGGCAGGCTGTGGAGGATGGAGTGAGGAGCCTGTCTCCAAGGTAAAACATTGTACCTCCATTCCAATGGATTTTTTTGGTGCTCGCATTCTGAATTATCATCCCGTGGGTCGTAGAAACAACTCGATACACCTCTGTTATTATACCTAGTTGATTTTTTGATTCCTAGGCCACTATAGAACCATGTCATAATGAATCATTTTGTTTATCTTCTACGACAGTGATTGTTGCGTGATGTAGGTATGTCATGATGTATGTGATGATGAGCGTAAGTGTCGCCAGGGTGCTACTTAAATCATCTGTCACAGACGTAAAAGCCTATTAAGTATATAATACGTATATCATGATGACACATCGATCTTTGCGAATATGTGTCAACGACAATGAGTAGGAAAGGATGTTTGATTGTGTATTTAATAGCTTGAATTGACACAATCCGTCTGTCAAAACTTCTTTTTCTTCTCATGTCATAGAGCGAAAACGTTTATAAACTCTTTTCGTTTATTGCATGTTGTGATCGGAAAGTTGATAATCCTTTGACTCGCACTGACGTTAAAATTATCTAGTAGTAAATGCGACAAGGTTCTATAGCGGCCTAGGAATCAAATTCAAACAAATCAAAAGCAGAAGTAATTCACGTCAGGCGGGCCCAGTACGAATTGGGGACTTTACACACACCGTAGGTACGATGTTTTCACAATGTTTTCCGTCACCTCACCGTAAAGCTCGTATTCGAATTCCAAAAAGCCCAGAGGTGCGGGCTTGAAATCGCGACCTGCTTGACAGCCCATAGGTCACACCTACTTAAGAGGATACGATGGCTGAAAGACTTTTGAGAAATAGGTATTTTAGTGAAATGTCGCTGTCTCGCCCGAACCCCTCCGTGTCAGTACAGCGAGAGCGGGATAACTGCAGCTCAGACCGTTAATAGGCGGGTAAAATTGATCAAAACAGCATTTCATAGTCCCCTGTTTTCTTCTCGAAAACTGGACCAATAAAATTATTTCTTTCAAAAATAATTAGAGAACAGATTTAGCTATGCCCCTATGTTTTCCTTTTTTTGTTTATATGAGGGATTCTTTTCTGATGAGTGTCTGAAAATGACGTTGTAATTGGGCAATTTTTTCAGTTTTGGAAAGCTCATATTTCTTATATTAATTTTATTGAAATATGGAAAAAACGTATGTACGCCCTGTATGTTTTGACTCCCACGATACAGGCTCTGCCTAGTGTGGGTGTCGCAGAATTATTTTTGTTCTAAATTGTCTCTAATTTTTTGGTAAAAAAGAACTTTTACTTTTTTTTTTTTTTTTACTTTTTTAAACGAAACATAGGGGCATAGCTGTGGTAGATACAGATTACACAGTAAAAAAAATTTGGCTCTAAAGCCATTATCCAGGGAGGAAACAGGGGACTACTTTTGTATGGAGAAATGGTGCGCATCGTATCCTCTTAATTCTTGTAAACTTGTGGTTTCTGATTTGCAAAGCGTCTGTTTTACGACCACTAAAGTATTTTCAAAGTTTAACGACCGCTTTAGCCTAGTTGGCAGTGACCCTGCCTACGAAGCAAGAGGTCCTGGGTTCAAATCCCGGTAAGGGCATTTATTTGTGTGATGAGCACGAATATTTGTTCCTGAGTTATGGATGTTTTCTATGTATTTAAGTATTTATTTATCTATATAAGTATGTTTATCCGTTGCTTAGTACCCATAACACAAGCTTTGCTAAGCTTACTTTGGGACTAGGTCAATTGGTGTGAATTGTCCCTTGAAAAAAAAAAAAAAAAAAAAAAAAAAAAAAAAGTGTTAAAGTAAAGATGTCACTTTCCCTTTACAATCGAGTAGCTGTGTTGTCGAAGACTGGTATACCCTACTATCTGGCACAAGTTCGAGGAAAGATAAACCGCAGCAAGGGATGCCATTCGTCAGGGTTTTCTCGGATTTTTCCTGATTCGGAGGACGTCCAAGCGGAGTTTTTTTTTATTAATGCGACATTTCTTGTGTCCAGGAAAACTCGGTATTGTGGTGAATTATACATAAGTATTTGACCTGGGGTAAGACGCCAAGTTATTAAGTAGGTAAGTTTTTTTATTTTTGTATTAAGGTAGACGTCCCTGTGCTCGACACTGACCCAATACATGGCACCTTCAATCTCAAGTCATAGAAAGAGAGGTGACAGATAGGTGTCATCTACTGGGCGTTCAGGGTCGAGTATTGGTGCGTTTATCTTAAACGTGGTTAACAATAGATCTTAAAACAATTATAATGATCAAACTTTTTTGAACTGTCACGTAGAATGTAAAAATACATCTTGATCTAAATCTATTTCGAGTAGTATCTTAACATTCAAACATAAGTAGGTAAGTATTAAAAAATTATTAAAGAAATAAAAAGTACTTAGCAATGATTTTAATATTAAATAAATAATTAGTTAAATTATTAATAATAAAAAAGTTAAAAGAGTCCTGAAAAAAAATATGTCACTTACTCAAGCGATAAGACATTTTTTTCAAATTACCTACTACTGAATGTTATGTTCTGTGACTCTGGTTATTGCTTGGATATGGGCTTTTTGTTTTTTCTAGAACTGTTATATATAACTCTTATATTATTAAGTTTCAGCTCAAATAAAATCACCTTAGTAATTTTCTCTGACTCTACTCGTATTTCAAATTCAGTACAATTTTAAAATGTGCTTAGAAAAACAGCCTCACACAATAGGGATGTTTCCTAGGTAAAAAATAATAATTCTTATTAGTCCGTATTTTACATTATCAAAAAATATTAGACACGTAATTTTTCTATTGACAATTAAACAAAAAATGACGAAGATATGGCGCGTTGAACTTCCGCGTGACGAGGCGTGACGTCACTTGTTCCTAAAACGCTCATACAAAGTGTAGGAACAAGTGACGTCACGCGAAACTTCAACGCGCCATATCTTCGTAATTTTTTGTTTAATTGACAAAATAAAAAATACGTGTCCAATATTTTTTGATAATCTAAAAGACTGACTAGTTAGGAAAGTAGCCTATTACAATTGCACTTTAGTTACTAAGTAGCAATCATGATTATTAATTATTTCACACCTCACAAAAGATTACTCATATCGATTCTGCAGTATCATAACAATTAGACTAATAGCTTTTGTATCTGATAAGAACCCGATTCTATCCCGTGATATCAGTTTTTCAAAGCAACAAACTAACCACCAGAACCGTGACCCACTCTGGTACCTTTGTACAGAAAACATCACAGTGACATCGCGTTGCATGACAAGGAAAATCATTATGACGCTTACTGTGAAAACGTTCTAAATGGTTCGACTGTAAAAGTCCCACGCTCTCGATACATACGTGCTAACTAACTTTTTCATTCCAACGAGACTGATTCAATGGAAACGTCAAAATATAACGTATTGTATGTGAACCGAGTGTACTAAGTTTTATTGCTGTTTTAATTATCAAATGGGAAAGTGATACCTCGTTCCCTTTGAACAAAGAACGAAGGAAAGAAAGATTTATTTGCTATATAATAATCACAGTAGAATTATAGAACAGTAACATAAACAAAGCCACCGCAAAGCCGTGGCGGCCTAGTGGTTTGACCTATGGCCTCTCAAGCAGAGGGTCGTGAGTTCAAATCCCGGCTCGCACTTCTGGGTTTTCGGACTTTATATGCGAAATTACATTTGTAATTTACCATGAGCTTTACGGCGAAGGAACGTGAGGAAACCTTTATACACCTGCGAAGAAATTCAATGGTGTGTGTGAAGTTCCCAATCCGCAGTGGGTCCGCGTGGGACCTACGGCTGAAGCCCTCTCATTCTGAGAGGAGGCCTGTGCCCCGCAGTGGGACTTATACACCGTGAAATTTTAGTGGTTGTTTTCCCGAAACGAGGTTTAGTTTCGATTGTACAATCGATTTATAATTACTATTTTGACTAGTCAAAAATCCAATTGTGAAAAACGAAAGTCGAAAATGACCGCAAACCAATAGTAACGCTTCGTTGGTACAAGTAGCGTACGATCGTACGTTAGGTTCGGTACCAACGTTACTATTGGTTTGCGGTCATTTTCGACTTTCGTTTTTCACAATTGGATTTTTGACTCTAGTCAAAATAGTAATTATAAATCGATTGTACAATCGATATTAAATCACCTCGTTTCGGGAAAACAACCACTAAAATTTCACGGTATATAGGCTGGGATGATGATGATGATGAACATAAACAAAAGCTCTTTCGGGCTGGTCTCTTTTCTGAGTTTTTCTGTGCATCCATGTTTCAGTTTGTATTTCGTGTGAAACATATGGATTTCACGGGATGACCGTAAAAGTAACAAATTTAGAGTTGAAAAAATAAAAAAAAATACGAAAACGACTCCAAAAAACCAATCTCGGCCATTTAAGCGCCTTTTAGGTCGTGTGACATTTCTATTGTCCTTATCAACTCTGTGATTAAAAAGCTATAACACCTATAAGTTACCGGCTCATTTCTACAAAAGTTCTATTCTATTACCTTGTTAGAAGCTCTCATCAAATACCACCATTACTACAGAGACGTAGCATAATAGCCATTAAATTAAACTTAGTTGATGGCAAATTACGTCTGATTTGCCGTTCCATTGTGTAAACTGGTTGAGGTTCTCTCAGTAGCTTGGTAGCGGTACTCAATGGGCGATTAGCTTGATGCATCTACTGATTGTATGTATGTATGTATGTATGTAAAACTCTTTATTGTACGTAAAACATGAAAATTAACAGTTAACAAGAGAAACAGATGTACAAAGGCGAACTTATCCCTTAAAGGGATCTCTTCCAGTTAACCTTTGAACGATTGACAGGACACCAGAGACAAGATTGTGTTCTGTCCATTCTGCCAATCGTCTTGGAGTTCAGGTTTTACTCGAGGAAGTAATTTATCTGTATAAATAAAAACGAATCGGCGCATAACTTCCGATCTACTGCACCAAATTAGATGACTCTTTTTTTTTGGGCTAGTAAATATCAGGAAAAAAAGGAAAAAGGAAAGGGTTAGTAATTATCAGGAAAAGGTTTCGTAGAAAAAATCAACGGGAGCGAAGCCGCGAGCAACAGCTAGTCTAATAGGTATATAAAAATCTCGCGTCACGGTGTTTGTTATCGAAGTCTTCCAAAACGGCGGTCATGCCATGTGATGGTATAATCATTTTATGATTTTTTTTTCTCTGCATTCGGTACGTCTGAGAATAGCTCGTAGGCTACTTTTCATACCCCTATTTTTCGCAGACGGAGTCGCGGCCACCAGCTAGTTTAATAATAATAATATTTTTTTTATGTATTGTATGTAAATGTGTGTATTTATGTATTAATGTTTTATTTATTTATGTATAATAACTTATAAGTATATTGTATAGATATAGTTAGGTATTTGAGATTTACATATGCATTTATATTTATTCAAATGTTTTGCTCTATTTGTCGATCCTTGTTTTTTGATTGCTCTTCTCTACCACTCAAAGGTTGACTGGCAGAGATCCCTTCAGGGATAAGTCCGCCTTTAAACTTTTAATTTTTTTATCTGTAACCTTTTTTTTTGTACAACAAACAAATTTATTTATTCAGAACGCGAATCCATAATTTCTTAGTTACAATGGGTATTTAATAGGTATGTTAGCAGAACCTACAAAATATTATAAAAATAATCTATTTGTGAATCAAGCGACACCTCACCACATGTCACCAGGTGTGAAAAAAAAGAAAAAAAAAACATTAACACAATCGCATTCTATATTTCTTTTGTCAAACGGTTTAGGTTGAGAGTAGAAGGGATGGTGGATGGTAGCCTCAGGTTTAAGGCTTAAACAGTGCTTAAAAGCTTTTTTTATTTTATTTTTTTTATGTTAAAGAGGCCAGACAAACGAACTAGTGGGTCACCTAATGTTAAATGATCACCACTGTCCATAGACACCCGCAGCGCTTTACACGATGCCAGTGCGTTGTCGGCCCTGGGAAAAGGAGAGGGAATAGGGGAGGGGGAGAGGTATTGGGCCCCCGGCGCTCTCACTGACCGTACGAAACGCAGCAGGAGTACTTCTGATTCACGCCGGTGTTCTGTGAGAGGGTGGTACTGCCCCGGACGAGCCGGCCCACTTGTGATGCAGCGGCTAGCTACAACATGGCTCTACCACTACAACTCAGCTTGATAATTCCGTAAATTTTGACACTACGAAACGGCTTATATAATCTATTTTTTTCACAAGGCTGTAACAGCTGGCTGCTATTTTCTTTAATAGACTATCATGAGAGAGAGAATCTTAGCAGACCACTTTTCACCAAGCCTTTGGACTATTCAGACAATTAAGACAAACGCATCCCAGTACCACCGACCCTGTGGTTTGGTTTAATTAAATTAATTAAACGTCTAGTGGTTTTAATTACTGCGGTGAGAAATTTGCGGCCACCACGGCAACAAGTAGCTACCTTAAACACAGTAGGCAGATTCCATACAGTAAAGCAAGTCACTGGTAGAATAGTTGTCGCGTTGTTGTCAATGTAAATCTAGATAGTGGAACTTTTCTATTGTTCATTTTATTTCGTTTTTTTATTCCTTAAAATCTTTGCAGCACACAATGTCAGTACCGAATCACATTAATATAATTCTCAGTGAGAGCTGTCGAGGAGGTTGATGCATGTTCTTTATAAGAATTTAGAACATAAGAACTATTATTATACATCCATTTCTGTTTGTTCTCCAAATAAAACTGTAAACTATAAACTAAACTCTAGTACTCACTATCTATAGCATTCTGAAGCAGTCGCACTTTTGTCCTTTGAATTTGTTGTTATGGAAAAATTAGATTAATGTGTGACATTTAGCCTCCAAGCATTATTCATTATTAATTATATCCTATTCAGAGGTCTAACCATAACGTCTAACCATAGCGTTGTCTAGGTACCTAATAATAATATTTTTTTAGCACTGTAGTATTTTGTTCCAGATTCTTCTTGTAGGCGTTTTAAAAAAAAAGTATCCCATCAAAAACACTACATGTAAAAATATGCAAGTCTCGCTGGATAGTTCTTATACTACAAAAAAGTTTTGAGATGCAATTTTAAACCAAGTCGGTCATCTTAGTCAGTACCGGGAGTTGTCCATGTAACTCGTTTTCCACCGACTTGCTTATTTTAAAACCGTGGAGGAACCGTCCTGAAAATAGATGAAGTCTAAATCCAATGTCCAATATCTATGTCCAATTTGCAACCGCAATGACACACTCTATTTTTAGCCTTTGTATTGTCCTTTTTGTTAAAATATTTATGTGTCTTGTGTTGTTGTAAATAAATGTATTTTCTTTCTTTCTTTCTTTCTTTAAATAATTAGAACAGGCATTATTTCGAGTTAGTCGACTCGATCTTTATCTAGGTGTGCGAGTGAGTTTTAAAATATATATATATTTTAGGGGACAATCTTACACACATCGACCTAGTCCCAAACTAAGCAAAGCTTGTACTATGGGTACGACGATAAACATACTTATATAGATAAATAAATACTTAAATACATAGAAAACATCCATAACTCAGGAACAAATATTCGTGCTCATCACACAAATAAAGGCCCTTACCGGGATTCGAACCCAGGACCTCTTGCTTCGTAGGCAGGGTCACTACCAACTAGGCTAAAGCGGTCGTTAAAGTTTTGGGTGAGCATCCTATATACGTCCCACTGCAAGGCACAGGCCTCTCAAAATGAGAGGGCTTGGGCCGTAGTTCCCACGCGGGCCCAGTACGGATTGGGAACTTCACACACACCATTGAATTTCTTCGCAGGCGTATACAGGTTTCCTCACGATGTTTTCCTTCACCGTAAAGCTCATGGTAAATTTCAAATGTAATTTCGCGCATAATTCCGAAAAACTCAGAGGTGCGAGCCTGGATTTGAACCCACGACCCTCTGCTTGAGATGCTACAGGTCAAACCGCTAAGCCACCACGACTCCAGCGAGTGCGATATAGACATAATCTACGATAACATGGCCCGCCCTTCCAAAATTCAAGAAGTCTTCAATGTATTTGTGAAAGTATTTATAAAGCACACCAAAACTTTCAACGCATGTGTGCGTGTTGAGGCAGCCGTCAATCAAAAGCAGATACTACTACATAAAAACTCTTTCGTAAATTATTATGTATGTGACTAAACACAATGTTATGTGGAGGGGCGGGACATGTTATCGTACTTTATCTCTACTATGACGTAAGAATTCTGAGTTATGATATCGATACTGTTATGTATACTGTGATTATTACTTGTTACTTCCATTATGAAGCAGTTCTTATAACTCTTGTATTTGTTCTTCTAACGCGTACATTCAACTCGGCACCGTAACGGATGAGGGAGAATTTCAAGCATTTTTAGCAAACCGTTTCATACCATAATTTCCGCAACGTTTAACGGATAAGATTTAAAAGCGAAAAAGTTTCCGGGTGCGCCGGTGGGACTTGAACCCACGTCTCCCGGGTATGCGCCCCAACGGGTGTTCTACCAACTGAACCACGTCGCATCCAACCGACCTCCCCGAAATTCTTAATCGCTTACATACGCCAACAGTGGCGTGTGGCAACATCCATCACAACTATTAGAAGCTATGACTCCTACGTTCCAAATTAGTTGGAAATGCGTAAGAAATGATGTACCCCTTCTATTTAATTCAAATATTATTTATTTTATTAGCAGTTACGTCTGCTCACCGAACCTAAGATTTCTTTTAAATCGGTCGCTCGGTTCGGTGAGCAGACGTAACTGCTAATAAAATAAATAATATTTGTTTAACGGATATTTTGTTTAATTGCTTGTTTTGTTTCTCATTTTTTGTTTTTGTTGAGATACCGTAAGGTCGGGTTATTTATTTATTTGTTATGATTTATTTATATTATTCATCATCATCATCATTTCAGCCGACTGAACTGCTAAACATAGGCCTCCCCAAGGCTCGCTAAACAGATCGGCGCTGCGCCATTCGCATCCAACGCGTTTCTGCCATCTTAACCAGGTCGTCGCTCCATCTTGGTGGAGGCCTACCTACACTGCGTCTTCCGGTCCGCGGACGCCACTCGAGAACCTTTCGGCCCCATCGGCTGTCAATTCTACGAGCGATGTGCCCTGCACAGTGGCGATTCTTCGAGCTATATCCGTGACTTTAGTTCTTGCGCGGATTTCATCTTTTATTTATATTTATTTTTATATTTTTAGTATTAACTCAGTTCAGTTTGTAAATTCCAAAGGAGGAAGTTGGAAGTTGTATTTACGCATCAGAGTTCAGAAACTTCGATAGTGTGATAAAGAATGTAGCGATTTTTCTAATTAATGACTAGATGGTGCTAGAGGCCGCTACACCTTTATAAATGTTTTTGTTTTTATTAGCAGATTGTTTTCTCTACGAGATATAAGATAACTAGCTGATGCCCGCGGCTTCGCCCCCACTGAAATAGATTAAAACGGGTTTTCCCGTGAGGATGAGATATTTTCACCTAATAAAAGGTAGCCTGTGTGACCCTCTAGCCCTTCAAATATGTCCATACAAAAAATCACTGCAATCCGTCGCTCAGTTTCCATATGAAAGAAGGATAAACAAACACACTTTCACATTTATAATATTATAAATTAGGTATACTTAGATATGGATTAAAAAGGTTTTTTATTTTTTTATTTTAGGCCGCAGGTCCAGGGTGGATGCAAGCAAATGATTGGGCGTCAATGAAGGAGGCCTATGTTCAGCTATGGACGTCCTAAGGCCGAAATGATGATGATGATGATAATTTATTTGGGACGTCAGCGATCACTTTATCAGAGGCCATGACATGACTTACTAACTAATCTGGCAATCACATTCACCCTCTCTTTCCACCCCATCCTATACCGTTTCACAGAATGAAATGATGACTACAAAATTATGATTCCGATCGTCTTAGACGATTCGCTTTAGAGGAGACTGTACTTAAGAATCAAAACCGTTTTAACCATTTCTCTCTATCACACGTTAAAGGATACGAGTAGATACAGAGGTGAATGTTATCGCGAGCGCCTGCGCGTTATGCTAGGTTTACACGGAGCTTAGTAGCTAATGCTTAGTACTTGTCATTGACACTTGTCAGAAGTGTGTAAACATATTGTACAAGTGCTTAGTATTATACAATACACGCATCTGACAAGTGTAAGTGACGAGTACTAAGCATTAGCTACTAAGCTCGTGTAAACCTAGCATTAGACAATACGGTCTTAGCAGGCTTATTGTCTAACGCTTCTGACGCTTGCCTTCGCAATCACTATTTCTTTCTGTCAAACGGTGTAAGATGATGACAGAAAGAGATGGTGAAAGCGAAGGCAAGGTTCAGAAGCGTTAGACAATACTGCCTCAGATGACCTTCTGTCTAATCCCTTTTCTAAAAAGGACAGGTGAATTGTGACCCAAGTTATTTAAAAGTTCCCCTTGTTAACAAATCGAGACGCAGTCTACCGAGACGCCACATCTGAGTGCGTCGGTGCAAGGAAGGGTCAACTAATTCATTAAGGTGTAATAAGCTATGTTCTTAGAAGACAATCTTTTACATGAGTACTGCTTAATCTTCAGATCTTTGTTTCTTTATTTGAGATACAATTCTAGGTACACGCAATTGTCAAGTCACGTACGAAAATCTTGACACGTGGTTAAATGATTTTGGTTCCATGGATCCAATATTACCTATACAAAGGCCCGCGCTTTTGTTAGTCCATAACATAGACCTACGAGTGTACTGGGGATGTTAATGTTGTTTAAGTGAAAAGATATTTATTGAAATACTAGCTATTGCCCGCGACTCCGTCCGTGAAGAAAAGTAGCCTACGACCTATTCTCAGACCTACCGAATATGCACAAAAAGGTTTCATAAAAATCGGTCAAGCCGTTTCGGAGGAGTACGATAACAAACACGAGATTTTTATATGTATAGATTAGACCGGCCTCCAATACTAGACTCTGGGCCTGTTTCGTAGAGACTAATGAACTACATAAAACTTTTTATTGTATAAAACAAACAGAAATTAACAGATATCAAAAGAAACAGATGTACAATGGCAAATTTATCCCTTAAAGGGATCTCTTCCATTTAATCGTTGACCGATTGACGGACATCAAAAAGATAAGTACCTGACTAGACATGCAATGAAAAATAAAGACAACCGAAATCTAAAATTAACCTATTATGCAAATTACAAATAAATAAATACGTATAATAAATAATAATAATAGGCCTTTACGTCTGTGACAGATGATTTAAATTAACGTTTATTTCAAGCTCGTGGCTCATAATATGTTATGTTTAATTATTTAAGTAGCACCCTGGCGAAACTTGCGCTCGTGGCTAATAAGACCGGTACGGGATAGGATCCCTCGGCTGTACTCGCGACACGTACACCCCAGATGGTCCAGGGTTGGTAAAAGTATAAGTACAGCGTAATACATTATAATGATGATAAGTATGGCGCCAAAGCTAGGTTTAAATCAACTTTACACATAATATTACTTAAAATAACCTCTACAATAGCAGTATTACATTACAAATGCTATAAGAGCGCACAAAGCGAGATATTATGTCAATTACAATTATAAATTAAACCCAGATTACGTTTTCGGTAACACAAGTAACATAACATTAACACAATCTCAAATTTTAACACATGTTCTCCATTTGTTCAACAAACTTTATGATCGTTCTGTTTCTCAGGGCAACTGACAAATCAAATCACACTCTGTTCAACAAAATTTTATTACTTCACGATTCTTTTAAACTAGATTCACAAGCTGCTTAATAATGTAACAAATTGCTATCAAAACTGCAAGATAACTATCGGCCTTTCTCTACGAAACTCGTCCACTGTTATTAAAGTAGGTACTATGAATATATAATTAAATACATGTAAGAACATGTTTCCGGTTAAAAAATAAGAGGGAAGAGCGGCGTTTGAGTGGCGGGTTCTTTATATAGTTCTAATGGACATTTGAATTAAGGGCTAGATTAAAAATGCTCTGATTCTGGATGAAGGGTCTGAGCAGTTGTGCAGCGCTCGCGTACCGGGTACAGTGCCCTGTAGGAATTTGTTACGTCTGCGAAGAATAAAAAATAGCCTACGTCCTATTCTCAGTCCTACCGAATATAGACAAAAAAGTTTCATGACAATCGGTCAAGCCGTTTCGGAGGAGTTCGATAACAAACACCGTGACACGAGATTTTTATATATTAGAGATTTTCAGAAATCCATATTTATTACAATGTTAAGTTAAAATTCCTTGCGAGCCATACATTTTGAGGTTAAAATCTAATTTTTCAAAAATGTGACTACACAATGTCTTTCCCGTGTGCCCTTCAGTTATTCTCGATGAAGATTTAAAACTTTTTTTCTGCGTGGAACCCTAATGATCTCTGGCTTCTTTGGTGATTACATCCACATCATCGCGCGATAGCATCAGTGGGTCGGCACAAAAGATGCTACCAGTGTAATCGTTATACGGAGTTATGGCCGAACGGCGACGAAACTAGAGCGCAAGACTTAGACTGCCGCTTGGTTGAAAAAAATATAATGCTAGGGGAGACCGATGACAGTTTTGTGACAGAGGAAAGTAGTGCCAACGTCGATTTTTTAGAACTTATTAACTGCTAGCGAGCTCGCAATAGCGCGCGTTTAGTAGTTCAAGTATCGAGCTATAAAACACGCGCTGTTGCGAGCTTGCTAGCACTAAATAAGTTCGCAATAATCGACGATGTCACTACTCTCTTCTATCACAATTCTCCTCGATCTCTCCTACTTCAAACTTCAAAGTTTTCGGAGTGCGCTGAACGAAATTCGATCCCCTCATTTTTTTTCCATACGCGTTGAGTATACACGTCGCCCCCCCACCAATCTTAAAACATGAATCGCTTCCAAGCTTTCTTACTAACATCCAAATATCCATCCATACAAAATTTCATCTTTATAATTATTAAGTAGGAGAGAGAGAGAGAGAGAGAGAGAGATGTTTATTTACACATATTCGATACAAACATAGAAAAAAAAATACATTTGACAGGAAATTTACAAATAAAAAAAAATATATCGAATAGTATAAATTGGGCCCCACTCAGCATAATGTTGTGGCAAGCCACAACGCTGTTTTTCAGTGAGACCCATTTAAAAACTAAACACAAAAAAATACACACTGTGACGACACGAACGCCAGCGAATAGTTCGCAACAAAAATCAAATTAGAAGCCGGAAGTAAATATGTATGGCAACACTTGATCGGCTTAATCGCATTTGAACTTTTAAACCGTAACAAATTAAGCCAAGATTTGTTATGGCTATTGCAGTGAATCATCAACAATTTCAATAATACAGTGATAATAATGATACTGGAATTTTTGTCCATTTTGCTCATTAAATATCTATATCACGTGTGCGAATTGGCTTAATCCATTTTCAACGTGAAGTCTTAGGGCGAGTGCACACTGTCGTGCTCCGGCGCATCTCATATGCCGTTCCGTTCATTAACCCTCAAACGCCGGCTACTTTCTTTCGTACGTAAGCTAATTTGACAGTAATTGTTAGTTTAACACTTACTGCGCTCATCCATTATTTATATTCACGCAACTTTTTTTGTGAACTACTATATATTTTCCAATTAAGTAATTCCCGACTTATGTACCTGCTTCATTCGGAAGGGGGTTAAGAGATTTATTGGTTTGCGCGATAATAAATGGGGATATTCTTTGAATAAATCAGTAGAAGTGTAGATTTGTATCATGCTGTATTTAATGTAGGTGTAGGTTCGTGAACTTTTCATTATATATAAAACACATGAAATTAACACATAACTAGAAAACAGATGCACAAAGCGAACTCATGCTAAAATAGTACCTATAAAATATTAAAATTACCGTTAGTATACCGATTCTCAAAATGATTCATAAATAAATCTGCCATTAAAGGACTCGAGGTGACCCCATAGCTAAACCATCACTCTGTAAAATAATAAAGTCCATTCAACTAGAAATAATTTTGTTTCATGCATAAAGTCACTAAATCTATCAATTCACCAACTTCACCCTGATGTAAGGATGTAACCGCTTCCTTTCAAAATAAATAAATAAATAAATATTAGGGGACAATCTTACACAAATCTACCTAGTCCCAAACTAAGCAAAGCTTGTACTATGGGTAGTAGACGACGATAAACATACTTATATAGATAAATAAATACTTAAATACATAGAAAACATCCATAACTCAGGAACAAATATTCGTGCTCATCACACAAATTAAATTAAATATTAAATATTAAATTAAATTAAATTAAATTAAATATTAAATATTAGGGGACAATCTTACACAAATCGACCTAGTCCCAAACTAAGCAAAGCTTGTACTATGGGTACTAGACGACGATAAACATACTTATATAGATAAATAAATACTTAAATACATAGAAAACATCCATAACTCAGGAACAAATATTCGTGCTCATCACACAAATAAATGCCCTTACCGGGATTTGAACCCAGGACCTCTTGCATCGTAGGCAGGGTCACTACCAACTAGGCTAAAGCGGTCGTTAAAATTACATCTGACATTAAATGACATCTGCATCACTACTTTTTAAATTTTTTTGCGGTAGGTAGGTACGGTTTATATTTTAACACCAATATCAACGTAAACAAATCTTTCAACTCAATGTGTCCCATTCCAATTAATTAATGTTTTTTTTTTTGTGCGTATTCCATTCAATAATTTATTGAATCAGGCGTTACTTTGCGGAGGTCCATATTAATGAACTAAAACAATTACTTTGCTCACCCGCGACCTTACAATAGTTACGTTTATGCAAGAAATGTGCGTTCATGCAGTTCCTCCACCTCCACACTGTACGAACACACACAAATCACATAAACCCAACCATCACCACCACCAAGCTACACTGACGCGTTTCGAACTCAACCAGAGCTCATCTTCAGAGTTACCACAACCGTATGCTATGCTACCAAACGTTAAACTAACAAACCAAAACAAATGTTTTAACTTGTCACTGTAACTTCTCAAGTACCCACTTTATTTTTCTTATTCTCAAACTACCCCACAAAAATTAACTTTTATTGACATATTTAAAACTACCTTGAATTTTTTTTTTTTGTTTATTTATTTATAAGGCATATTTAATTAATACTAACTGTTCAAATTCGACCCAAGCCGCAGTAAAGGAGAAGATACTAAATTTACCTGTTCATTAATAATAGACCCCATAGTGTTGTACCTAATTATTTCCATGCATTCCAGAGCATCCAGACGCAACCCCTTGCCGCAATAATGTAACACTTCATAAGAATCTGAATCTAACAATGAATGATTTGATTCCAACAAATGTTTTGCAAAATTCGATCTATCTGGATGCTCATTCCTATATGCCGAAACATGCTCTTTAAATCTAGTATTAAAACTTCGGCCTGTCTGTCCTACGTATATCCCATTGCAGTCATTACAAGTAAGCTTGTATACCCCCGATCTAGTTCCCTTATCTACCTGTTCTTTGTGGTTACATAGCCTAGAGTACAAAGAGTTGTTAGTCTTAAAGGCAACATTAATATTGTTTGATTTTAAAATGCCATAAATCTTATCAGACAAACCCCCGACGTAAGAGATGCTAGATCTATATTTGTTAGTAGACTGAGAAGGTAGATAGTTTAGTTCAAAAGAAGCAGGCACGGTTAGTAAATAGCATGCTTTACGCTGCGTTACCTTCTCAGTCTACTAACAAATATAGATCTAGCATCTCTTACGTCGGGGGTTTGTCTGATAAGATTTATGGCATTTTAAAATCAAACAATATTAATGTTGCCTTTAAGACTAACAACTCTTTGTACTCTAGGCTATGTAACCACAAAGAACAGGTAGATAAGGGAACTAGATCGGGGGTATACAAGCTTACTTGTAATGACTGCAATGGGATATACGTAGGACAGACAGGCCGAAGTTTTAATACTAGATTTAAAGAGCATGTTTCGGCATATAGGAATGAGCATCCAGATAGATCGAATTTTGCAAAACATTTGTTGGAATCAAATCATTCATTGTTAGATTCAGATTCTTATGAAGTGTTACATTATTGCGGCAAGGGGTTGCGTCTGGATGCTCTGGAATGCATGGAAATAATTAGGTACAACACTATGGGGTCTATTATTAATGAACAGGTAAATTTAGTATCTTCTCCTTTACTGCGGCTTGGGTCGAATTTGAACAGTTAGTATTAATTAAATATGCCTTATAAATAAATAAACAAAAAAAAATTCAAGGTAGTTTTAAATATGTCAATAAAAGTTAATTTTTGTGGGGTAGTTTGAGAATAAGAAAAATAAAGTGGGTACTTGAGAAGTTACAGTGACAAGTTAAAACATTTGTTTTGGTTTGTTAGTTTAACGTTTGGTAGCATAGCATACGGTTGTGGTAACTCTGAAGATGAGCTCTGGTTGAGTTCGAAACGCGTCAGTGTAGCTTGGTGGTGGTGATGGTTGGGTTTATGTGATTTGTGTGTGTTCGTACAGTGTGGAGGTGGAGGAACTGCATGAACGCACATTTCTTGCATAAACGTAACTATTGTAAGGTCGCGGGTGAGCAAAGTAATTGTTTTAGTCCATTCAATAACTTGAAACTTGGTAGGTGGGTTAATCAACTTTTTCTTTTCCCGGAAAATTCGCAAGCTAGTGAAGCGTTTAAAATTGAGTAAATAAAACCTGTACTTCCTTTTTTTCTCCAAAATAATTTGTGACCTATTTATAAATATTATTTATTATTATTAAACACATACAAATATTAAGAGAAAATAACAATAATAAATTAATACTATAACTATAAATAAAATAAAACTAACTTAAACTAAAACTAAATAAAATTATTTATTAATTATTTATTAATAAAACTATTTATTAGTACGTAATAAGTATTTCTAATGATAAAACCTCAGGGCATAATAATAGGTTACATGCAAATATTTTGTATTTATGGTTGCCCAGTTTCAAATCATTTATTGTCAGAAAGTGAGTGAATATTATAATATGGTTTGGTATGGTATGGTATGTTCACGCCAAGTAGGTATAGTAGATATTGTGGGCCAAGGTTGAAATTCTCTCGGGATAAATAATAAACACTATGTGTTCGATTCAGAGTGACCTTATCTCCATAACTATTACTTATTATTATTACTAGAACGTTCAAATTTAGCATGCAAAAACCTAGGTATTTATACAAGCTGAAACTCATTTTGTATATTTTCAAAATTCCCACGGGATAAGGGAAAAAATTTGATTTATATATATGTTCACTAACTGATATCGATGATGATGGATTTTTGGATGTTGCGTTGCCTTGCTGGATTTTTACTTAATTCGAGAAAGAGGTTAAGAAGTTTTAGCACAAATTTGAATTCTGTGCTGACAAAGTCGCTAACAAAAGCCACTCAAAACATAAGTATTAGTATTATGTATCTTAGGTACACACTTTCCAGAAGCATTGCTGCAAAATAAGATATTGTCATGGAAACGAAAACTTCTAGTCATCTAAACCACTTTCTACGTGAAAATACCTAAACTATTATGATGTTAATATGTATATTAAATGTGAAAACGCCATAATTAGTAGTCAAAAGCTTCCACGCGCCTGTTAATCGCTTATTCAAATTCTTCGCATAACAACTGGTAATGCTTATTACGTGAACAGAATGGATAATAAAGATTAGTAGCCTACGATCCGCTTATACAACGACCTACACCGATCTGGTTAATGGATGAAAAGTGTTTTATATTAAATTAAATATGTTAACAAATATATTAAAAAAAAGATTTATATTTTTCACAACCCTCCACCAGCGAAAGCTTCGTTCACTGCAATCGTATTAACAACGATTGACCCACTTTAAAATGCAACCCCTTGAAGATCGACGTTGGGTCTCGGATCAAGTCTTGTTGCATAAAATAGTAAATGGGGCCTTAGACTGTCCCCGTTTGTTACAAAAAAATTAATATGACCGTTCCGAGACAGCACGCTCGTGTGGCAAATTTTCAACCATTTGCTACAAAAACTTACAGGACCAAAGTTGGCTCTCATAGTATTATTCCAAGGATTTGTAGAAATCATAACGAGTTTTTTAAGGATACAAGAGTCGATATTTTAAACGTTTCTATTAATAAATATAAGCCCCTTTTGGGTGCCCCTTTTCTCCCATAATCTTTTTTATCCGAATTTTGAAAGTCAGAAATCGATGTCCATAATATTCTTGCTCATAAATATCGATGGTCATAATTTTTTTAAAGCATATCGCTTAATAGTTCTAACTGCAATGATCCATAATCATATTGATCATAACTTTAAAAAGTCATAATATTGATATCAACAACATTTAACGGAATATCGTTGATTATTCAGAAACATTGTAAGGCATATATCTTAAAGTAATAATTGTTTTCAGTCATAATTTTGCCTTACCTAAAATTCACTAAGTATATACATCGAAATCTATAACATCTAAAGGAATATCGATAATTATTCAGAAACATTGTAAGGCATATCGCTGGCAGCGAGCGAGCGGAGCGAGCGAGCAAGACCTTTCAGGGCAGAAGCGACTCGGACAGGCTAGGTTCAGAAGCCTAAGGCGGGAGCGAAGCGTAGCGTAGCTCCCGCCTTAGCCTTCGATGTTAGGTATTTTTTTTTATGACAGCACAGAAAAGGATTATTACCTTTAATATAATTAAATGTCATACAACCATGACACTGAATGTTATTACAAAGTAATATTATGCCTAAAAATAATTATGACCTGCGAAAAAAGAACATGCAATAATTATTATGAGTGACTTTATTACCTTTAACATTATGAAGAGTGATGCATTCATGACACTGAATGATATGACTTTACTTATTGTTCCTTACAATAATTATGACTTAAGAAAATCGTAACTCCAATTTATGTTGTTTAATATTATTACTTTCGATAATATGACGAAAAAAAAATATGACAGAAAACGTTATGGGCTTGAAAATTCGGAACAATAATTTTATGGGAGTCATTATAGACCCGACGCTTTTATATAGATTTAAAATAAATAATTAGCATAGGTTCGAGACCCAGTATTTGTTATTGTAATTGAATTGTCTTACGCTTTCAAAACTGTAGCAGGTTACTTGGGTAACGATTTAGTTCAATATTATTTGCCGCTGCTTCTGGTAGTAGTACCTAGGTAGTTTTTGTTGTAGGACCACTTTTGTTCTCAAGTTTTTTTTTATATATTATATTGTTTCTTCATATTTTTATGGTTAATAGCTTATGTCGTAAGTGTTTTTTTGGAGTAATTTGTCTTTGGCGACATGCGTATCTTCCCCTTACTGCTAAAACCGACTAACTGCATCAATGTTAGTTTCGAGAAAAACGCATTTAAAGGTTTGAGTGGTACGTTCTCTAATAAAACCTAACATTAATTGAAGTGTTTTTGTGTTTTTATTTAGATGGTTTATCTGTAAGTAAAACAGTATGAGGAAATTTAGCCTATACCCAATATAAGTAGGTAAAATCACGCTTTGAGTAAAAAAAGTGGTGCAGATAGTCGGTTTTGCTTGTAGGGGATGTGTAACGTTTCGAAATTAAGCGCCATTAAAGTATAAAAATGTAACTAGTATGTTTTGTCACTTAGCTAATTTTACAAACTGCATAGATCCAATGAGGCAAAGCAAGATCCTTTGTAACGATTGCAGTTATTTTGACTCTATTTTATTTGTATACAAAATTATCATGGAGTTATATTTACAAATCTGACGATTAAGTATTTGACTATAAAGAAGCAAAACTATAAAAAAACTACATAAAAAAAATATTTAAAAATAATATTTGTATAAAGAAGCATTTGAACATCAAACAAGACAAAGATGACAATTTTAATAAATATTTAACAATTAATATAATGGAAATTAACCCAAAAAGTCCCTTGTAACCACAGGGAGGAATATAAAATCTAAAAAATATACAAGAACGTGTCATCGAATAATCACAACAAGGAAATTTTTGTTCATTATCCGATGGGTGGTACGGTTCAAAGAAAATAAACAGTTCATCTGTATCAAAACCTTTTATTTAGCATAATTCAAAATATAACCTTAATAATATTCAATAATAATTAAATATCAAAAATAATAATAGGTATTATTAGGTATATCGTACCTAGTTTACATTATTCCAGTAAAATCATTCCAGTAGCATTCCATGGCGGAGCTCGTTTGAACTCTGTTGTAACTCGTTAGCATTGCGCCACCGCAATGTCATGCTACTGGAATGATTTGACTGGAGTAATGTAAATAGGGTCTTGTTCGTCACTTGACTCGCCTTCGGCCACATCTGGCACGCGGTCTACGATATTTTCGCAGACAAGTGACTGAAACCAGCCATGGTAGGTACTCTTCAGGTATAATACCTTTCTTTTATGTCAGAGAGGCCAGACAAACGAACTAGTGGGTCACCTGATGTTAAATGAGCACCACTGTTCATAGACACTCGCAGCGCTTTACGCGATACCAGTGCCTTGTCGGCCCTGCAGAAAATTTAACACTCGCCTCTTAAAGGCACCCAGGTCGTAACTCGATGGGAAGACCCCAGCGGGAAGCTCGTTCCAGATTTTGCAAGTTCGTGGCAAAAAAGACCGCTTAAAACGCACCGTCGTAGACTGCCATTCATCAACATGATGATGATGAAATGAACGCTTACGATGGGTGGATCTGTAATGGAACCCCGCAGCTGGAATGAGGTCAAAGAGTTCCTCAGAGCATTCCCCGTTGTAGATCTTATAGAACACGCAAAGGGAGCTAACGTCTCTGCGGAGAACAAGAGGATCGAGTTTATCGGAGAGTGAGGGGTTGCCGACGACTCGGCCTTTTAAACAAGTCTGTTTTTTTGCTGCGCTGATAGGCAGGGCAGAAGTGTAGGTTACTTTTTCTAAGTACCTCACCACCATCTGACGATTCGTGCTTATTTTCAAAATCTGAAACGAAAACAATTTTGTTACTAAGGTACGGTACGGCCGTGCGATTTGCTGTCATTTAACGCAACAAAAAAATAATCCTGAGACATCAATGCTCACTTTTAAGTGTTTGCACTATTTATTGCATTTAGATAAATATAATTAAGTAGCTTAAAACTATAATCTACACTCTTAAAAGTGTAGGTAGGTTAGAAACAGTAAAAAGTTAATTTGTACTTACTTTTATTCGTATCATCGTCTCCAAGTCTAGATTTAAAAGTTTTCGAAATCTTGAACTCATTATGTACGAATAAAGTATACGAACTCATTAGAAAATAAATTCAAAACGGGATGCGCGCGCGCGTGTCCATTCTCGATCGAGGTTGAAATGCGACTAAGTGCGGGGAGGGTCGCTTCCGCGCTCTTAAACGGTTTTGCCTGTACCATAATTCTGCCGCCGATAGGAGAAACGTTACATTTAAAACCAACTATTTCAAAGTTTAGTTGGTTTTTGCAGTTGAATATTTTTATCTATGCAATAATTTAGTACAGGAAAAAAATACTAAGGGTAGGTTTGATTGTTTTTTCAGACGTCCGAAATGCCATATTTGTTTTATAGTTTACAGCAAAAAACGACTATATATGGTTTAGTCGCTTTATGCAGTAATAAAATTGCTATTTTATTCATTAACGTGCACTTAGTAGCTTTTGCTAGTTGTTTATTTCTGAAAATCACCAATAACCTACCTTAAGCTGGAGGCTAAATAAAGAACGGAGCGGCGTATCAAAAAACGCGTTTTACCATCAGATAGAGCTTGGAAAGCGTATTTTAACGGTACGTCTAACTCATTTTTGCCAAAAAGGGAAGTTAGTCGGTTTTAGCAGTAAGGGGGCGGTATGTTTATGTTTAATGCATGCTGTGTTTGCCTGTAATTGGGTGAATACTCTTCCATTTCTTATTAATATGTTGTAGTGCAAGTTTTATAGTATTTTACCTGTTGGCAAACCATAATAAATAAATAAATAAATAAATATTGCAAGTGGGTTGACTAAAAAATTTCAGTCCAGAATATGACTAATTATTTTTTTTATTTTTTTTTAAACATTTTACCGTTTCGGTTAATACACAAACTACGTACCAATCAAAAGTATAAAGCCTTTAGAACATGCAAACGTTAGGTTGACTAACCAGACCAGTGCATATATCGATTTACCTGTGTTTACCTGTTAAACTTCAAAAGTTCTGTTCCGTTCCGGTCAAAAGTTATGGCCGGAAAAAAGTAGTCAACCTAACGTTTGCATATTCTTTAGGCTTCATACTTTTCATTAGTAGGTATTGCATTTGTCTATTAAACGAAACGTTGAACTGTAAAAAAAAAATATACTGGACTGAAATTTTTTAGTCAACCCACTTGCAATATACTTATTTGTTAACATATTTAATTTAATATAAAATACCTTTCATCCATTAACCAGATCGGTGTAGGTCGTTGTATAAGCGGATCCTAGGCCTAAGGTGCCTGTGACGTGATTGTTGATGTACCCTGAAAATGATCCTGGAAGATTATGCAGTGATGAAATTACAGGTTGTCCCAAAACTCAACAATGACCTGGTACGAGGCGAGAGGTCTAGCTATACAAGTTCTGGAAAAAATAAGAAAAAATCCATGTCACTTAGTTCAGCGATAATACCTCAGGAGTCACATGACATATACCACGTAAATGAACTGAAACAAATACTTTGGTCACCCGCGCGCGACCTTATGATAGTTACGTTTATGCAAAAAATGTGTATTCATGCAACTGCAACTGGAACCCCTCCACCTCCACACTGTACAAACACACACACACACAAACCCTACTATCAGCATTACCAAACTACACTGACGCGTTTCGAACTCAACCAGAGCTCATCCTCGGAGTATCGCAACCGTTCAAATGCTGCCAAATGTTAGACCACCACCACCATCACCACCACGTATTTTGCTCACGTAACATACCCAAATAAAATTTAAAAAAATTAACAATAATAATGAGACCAGAAATAAGTGGCAGCCTAGTGATAACCCATGACCCCTCAAGCAGAGGGTCGTAGGTTCGAGCCCGACCACTAAATTTTTCAGATTTATTTATGTGAGAAATTTACCGTGAGATTTATTGGTAAAGGAAAATATTGTGAAGAAACCTGTTCATAGCCGCGGAAAAATTCAGTGGTGTGTGTGAAGTGCCCCGTGGGCAGTGGTTCCGTGTAGTATCTGCGGCCCAAACCCCTCTCATTTGAATCTGGGATTTGAATCCACGATCTTCTGCTTGAGACGCCATAAGTCAAAGCACTAAGCAACGACAGCTTTTTTGCTTCGCTGTACAATACAAGAAAGAGTAATCTTCAATTTCTACTCTGTGCAGTTTCTCATTCATAAACTAATTTGCACTAATAACATACAAAATAGATCTCAGATCTGCACTAATGGTTTATTTTACAATGAATTGTCCAAATGTTTCACATAGCTTAAATACTTGAAGATTGTTCTTAGCGGCTTTCTCTGTTGTCATAACGCATTGTTGAATGGTATGAGTGATGGGCGGCCCGCGGTTCCCAGTTAATTTGTTATGATATGTGCAAGTGTCGGTGAAATTTGCAATTTACTATAACAAAAGGTGTTTTCTATACGTTCGCCATGATTGCTACGTTGGTATTGTTCTTAGACCAAACTAATCAAAGTCGTAATCTAAGCTAAGCCGTTCATAATTTTGTTGAGATTTCGAATTTTTTTCGGAGGTTTCTGTGGCTTCGCTTCCGCTGGAGTAGATTAAAACGTATTTTCCCGTAGGAATGAGATATTTTTCCGTGGTAAAAAGTAGCCTATGTCACTTTCCAGCTCTTCAAAATTAAAGTGGTAGGTATATTAATTTGAGTTGGCGTTATTTTGATCTAGGTGTGCGAAATTATAATATCAGTATGGATTTGAAAGTTTGTAAGTGCGTAAGTTTGTTTGTTACTCCTTGCTGCTAAAAACGACTGAACAGATTTAGATGAAATTTGGTTTGTAGATAGCGGACTTCTAGAATAACACCATAAGCTACTTTTTATTCCGATATTCCCACGGCATGGGGATAAAACCTAGAAATCTCAACCCTTAGGTTAGTTTAAATAAAATTTGTGACGGGTATTTTGTGCAACGTCAATGAAGACCATGTTTAAAATTTTCGATCGGAATTGCCCAGAGGCGCTACTACGAAATTCGAAAATCGAAGTTCGTATCGTATTATCCCTCTCACTCTCGTGTCAAATCATATTAGCGTGAGCGGGACGGCACAAAACGAAGTTCGAATTATGCACTTCGTGGTAGGGCCTCAGGAGTTTTTTACGAAATCGAATCAAATGTAATAATAATTTAAAGTAGCTAAGTGATATTCCAAAAATGAACATTTTATTTCTAATGTTGCTATTTCCAAAAATTCAAGTAACTATAACTAATAATTACTTACGTAGTTTTTTTAGCTTGAAAAGGTATAAAATACACAAAACTTTCACAAACTTTCAAAATAATATTTTCCCAGTAGTTTTCATTGCTTTTACACTGGTTACCTTTTTCTTTTTTCCAGGAAAAGCAGAGACCACCGATTTACAACCCGGAAGATTACGCGACGTCCCTCAAGAAATGGGGCAAGAAGGCAGGCGGGGGCAGTCTATATGAGCCCGAACAAGATGCAGGGAAGGCACGTACTCTACCCAGCCAGGGCAGCAAAGACTTCAGGTATAACAAGAGTAAACTAACTAGAATAAACTAAAAACTCTCACTTATTGGGATTTACTTTCGGGAAATTCATAAAAATATTTAGTACGAGCTGATGCCCGCGGCTTCGCCCCGCTGAAGTAGATTGAAACGTGTTTTCCCGTGGGAATGAGATATTTTCCCGTGGTAAAAAGTAGCCTATGTCACTCTCCAGCTCGTCAACTACAGTCCATACAAAAAAATCACGCCAATCCGTCACTCAGTTCTACGTGAAAGAAGGACAAACAAACACACTGAAAATGGTATTTTCGCTCTGTATTATTTTTTGGCTTTTAGTAAAATATAGTACAGTTATAGACGATTATAATTTAGCCAAGTAATTTATAGTCGAGTAAATATTGTCAACTCTAGCTGTTGCCCGTGACTTCATCTGCGCAGGATTAAATTTTATGGCATTCATTCAATAAAGTAAGAATCCGGCCAATCAAAATGCGAAATTCCATCGTCATCGGCATCAGTTATTAAGTTTTTAACTATTTTAACGTCATATTAAAATGAAGACTATACTAATAATCTGTAATATTTCCAACGTTACAGGAACCCGTGTCTCGGGTTAGGCGAGGAGATGAGTCTGCGCCAGTTCGGTACTCCGAGCGAGCTTCTGACGAAGCTCCGAGCGGACTTGAGACTCTCATTCCCAAGGTAAGGAAACTCATGGTGTCAAAAATTAGACATAGGTATGACGAATTTAAAAGGAAAACAATGTAGGCATCACAGCTTAATACGCTTTACAAATTAACGAGTACCAACTAGCCCATCAAAATTTAATAAATATCTAACACTAGCCGCGGGGCTTCGCCCCCACTGAAGTAGATTAAAGCGTGTTGAATGAGATATTTTCCCGTGATAATAAGTAGCCTGTCTCACTCTCCAGCCCTTCAACTATGTTCATATAAAAAAAATCACGGCAATCCGTCGCTCAATATTGACGTGAAAGAAGGAATAACAAACAAGCAACCAAAGACACTTTCACATTTAAGTAAATAAATAAAATAAATAAATATTAGGGGACAATCTTACACAAATCGACCTAGTCCCAAACTAAACAAAGCTTGTACTATGGGTACTAGACGACGATAAACATACTTATATAGATAAATAAATACTTAAATACATAGAAAACATCCATAACTCAGGAACAAATTTCGTGCTCATCACACAAATAAATGCCCTTACCGGGATTCGAACCCAGGACCTCTTGCTTCGTAGGCAGGGTCACTACCAACTAGGCTAAAGCGGTCGTTTATAATATTAAATATGGATTTATCGCATGTACTTAGCCATGGCTAGTTTATTGTTTATTTATGAACGCATCGTATAAATTTTATGGAAATATCACATGATTATTAAGTGGTTCATTATCTCCGAACTATTAAACTTAAGGTAGACCATGAAACTATTAAGTAGCGAAACATGTTAAGTATCTTTATTGATGCACTTAATGCTACTTACTAGCAAAATCATTAAACCGTGGTTTATGGTTTCAAGTGCATTTTTTTTAATAGAAGGATATGGCACAAGACTGCCAACCACAAAGTACCAACAAATAAAACCATAGAGGATCTATTTTTGATATCATCATTATCATAATCTCGGTCTATAAATGGCGTCCTAAAACTCAACAATAACGTGGTAATGAACTGAAACAATTACTTTGCTCACCCGCGACCTTCAATCGCGGGTGACCAAAGTAATTGTAACAGTTCATTAATATAGACCTCCGCAAAGTAACGCCTGATTCAATAAATTATTAAATAACGTGGTACCAGAGAAGAGGCCAAGTTATATAGAACATTTACGGAAAAAATAACATTTATTTTTCTAAAATATCTTATACTTACTAAAAGTGTAATTTTTTTCTTATTTTTTCCAGAACTGGTATAAATTGACCACTCGCCCGGTACCAGGTTACCGTTAAGTTTTGGGACGCCCTTTATAGGTCCCACTGTAATGGGGACAGACCTCCTCTTAGAACGAGACCAAGTACCTGCGTATTAAGAACGTACACACACCAATTGCTTCGCAGTTGTAATTTTCAAATGTTATTCCGGACATGAATTCTGAAAAACTCTTGAGGTCCGAGCCAGGGTTTGATTGAACCCACAATCCTCTACTTGAGAGGTCATAGGTCAAACCACTAAGCTACTACCTATAGCTTTTAAAATAACATCACTCGAAATTACCATTCGGAAGTTGTGAGTAATAGAGAATAATAATCTGATGATTACGGTACTGGCTGAAAATCAGCGCTGGGTGGGGTGCTCTAAAAACGCCTCAGCATTATGCTGAGCCAGTGTCCGATTTGCAACCGCAATGACACATTCTATCTTTAGCTTTAGTGTTGCCCAAGAATATTAAATAAAAAACTGGATGTTGCCTGCCGAACTATGAGTTGAAGCCAGGTTCATTCACCTTTGCTCCTATGTTCTATCTCTTTTCAACACTGTGATATATTGCCAGGTTATTTATAAAAAAAACCTTTTTAGGGATGGATGGTTGTGAGTCGCTACATCAGCCCCCCTTTTAGACCGAAGGTCGATACGAATTGCAGTGGAGTGCAGTCTGTGCGTCATGTGGGCGCTTGCAAGGGCCAGTCGCTCAGAACCTCGTCGGCGAGCATTGTTGTTCCTCTGCTACTTGTAGATGCATGCCTGTTGCGTGATTGCTCAGAGCCTTGTTGGCGAGCGTTGGTTGATTGTTTGGCAAGTGGAAGTAGTGGGAGGAGGATTTGCGAACTGTAGACACCAGGCAGATAATATATACATGCTAATGGTGCACAGTGCGGTGAGTACGGCTTGCTATGAGACTGCGTCATCGTCTAGTGTGTCTGAAGATTGCGATTTTGTCCAATGTCGTGGGTCACCAATTTGGGGGTGGTAACCATAGAGAGATCTCTCTCCAGGTAGATGTTATGCCTGGGGACCGAAGTCCAATGGATGAAAGTTGGAAGTTGTATTTATGCAGCCGACTTGAGAAACTTCGATAGCGTGATGTAGGATTGTAGTTGATAGTTCCTTATGTGATGACTAGATGGCGCTAGTAGTCGCTACACCTTATTTTTTTTAGAAATACGAATTATCCGGCATCACCTAATTAATTTACATTAAGCTAATTTCAACAGAAATTTATATTTTTCTTATAAAACTTCCTGCAATAAAATTTACTTAGTTTTCTTTGTATTATACAAAAAAAAGAACCCAGTCAAAATCCTCATTTCACCGGTATGCACCTCCTGCGTACTATGGCAACACTAAATGGCCGATATGTCAGAATTGTCAGAAGTCATTCACCAATGTCAGAGGATTTTTACGTTAAATAAACGTTTTTCGTCGATTTACTTGGGTTATGCGCTATGTATTGCATAGTAAAGCATTGTAGGAGTAATTGGAGGCCGAAATCCGACATAAAACTTCACAGGTGAGTACTTATTTTACGAAAATGTTCATAAATCTTAGTGGCAATCAATTTTCCTATATTTTGCTTCTAAGCTTTGTTAGTTTTTATTCAAAAACCCCACGAATAAGTTTATAATGTTAAGTTAGAAGTATATTTTGATTATTTGGAGTTAAACATGACCTTAAATGAAAAATTTAAGAATGTTTGGTTTTACTACTAGGGTGACCAATCCTTTTTCATGCATGGTATTTATTCGTATTGAATGGAGCTAGATCTATCAACTTGGTACGGTTTCTATCTTCATAATTCATATCACAGTATATAATAACATGTTTATTGTTTGTGTCTTTACAATTAACATGAATAATATTTTACATTGCAGTTTTCCAAAAGATGAAAGAAGGAGGCAAAATTGGCTGTCGATTGTACCGATAAAGGGAAAGGTGTAGAGCGTTTGACAATTTGCAGCTTGCATTTTAAGCCTGAAGATTATGACTATGACCCAGAAAGGCCGGGACGCCTACTCAGTACAAAACAATATTATTCTCACATGTGTAGAAAATAAAGAAACTGTTATAACGTCCTAGTATTTTATTATTTTTTCCATTGACAAATACTTCCCTTATGTTTTGCAGTAAGTATTTGTAGCGTCCTCAGGTAAAAGGTAACCTTTTGCCGGATATCAGTAAGGCCGAGTAACTGCAGAGTGGCACAGAAATGCAACCAGAAATGGACCTTATATTGACCACTGACAAAAAATTGGTACCTTTTACTTGAGTTTGTGAGGATGGATGTTCACTTTCATGATAAAACGGTTAAATAAAAATTTAATAACAAAACCGGCCAAGTGCGAGTCGGACTTGTGCACCGAGGGTTCCGTACAAATTTATATGTATCCATGAACATCCAGTCTTAGCAGACCCCTGTTCCTAAGCAAAATGTGCGCAGTGTGGGATCATTGTAGATTGGTTACTGATATAGACAGACAAAAAAAATTATGCTTTCTGCTTGCAATTTATGCTTGCAATTTTTCCTTTATCTGTTCTATAAGACAATGCTTCGTACCAAATTTCAAGATTCTAAGTTCACGGGAAGTATCCCTTGCGAGTGTCGAAAATAAGCGGCAAATGGCTGTAGGTATCTTTTGATTGCGTTGGGTTAGAAGTTTGATTTTTCACAGCTCCAAGGGACAGTACAGTAGACTTGAGTATTTGATTTAAATTTCAGCTTGATACCTCCACGCGTTCCTGAGAAAAAGGGTCTTGACAGACGGACGAACGGACAACAAAGTGATCCTATAAGGGTTCCGTTTTTTCTTTTTGAGGTACGGAACCCTAAAAATTGAATTGAATTGAAATTGGTTGAATTTAATAAATTACAAAATCAATCTGTTGTATAAAAGTATGTCAAATTCCGTGGGATATTCCTAATGTACGCTTAATTATGGACACCCTAAAGAAAGAGATGCAAGATCGGCGTGACGTAATTCAAGGTCATTTTTTCTGGCTTCAAAGGAATGTTCGGCATGCAATATCCAGTTTTTTATTTAATATTCTTGGTGTTGCCTTTTGTTTTGTAAAATATTGATGATGTGTCTTGTGATGTTGTGAATACTTAAATGTATTTTCTTTCTTTCTTTCTTTCATTCTTTATGATACAAATATGAAACGTTTTCAGACAAATAAAATTCGGGCAATTGGTAGGTAATGTAAATAGAAATTTAAACACTTATTTTCTAACAAAATATATAAGCAGAGTTTAGATCACAACACAAAGAAACGAATGCGAATGACAATAAAAATCAATGTCAATAAAAAATTTAAATAAAGCAGAAACAAGATGGAGTCGGCCAGGATTAGAAATAAGGTTAATGTTCAATGAAACCTAACAAACAACAAATTGGTTTTATAGAAAGTACATAATTAAGAGCGCGCGCAGACAGAGAGCGGTCTGGAGTTCCGCGTTCCGCGTTCAGAGTTCTGCGTTCTGGCCGCTCGAGAGTTCCAGTCGCCTGCTGTGTGCGTTATCGTAAGAGACTCAGTACATTCGAAAGAACGCAGAACTCTGAACTCGGAACTCAGAACTCCAGACCGCTCTCTGTCTGTGCGCGCTCTTAAATCTTAACTGAAACTTAAATAAAAGGTAAATACCCAACAGGGTAGTTAGGTATTGTTTACAATAATTATCTATTAAGTATACAACGTTCTGACTATTGATTCTTCATTTTATTGTATTGTAAAAGGTTCATAAAGTGTGTCCCGGAACCCTTAACGTTAGTCTTTTAAAATGCACATCTTTGCTTTACTGACCATAAACTTTTTTCAAAGATAATTAAGTATTATGGAGACAAGTCGTAAAAGTAAAACCACATGCTACTGTGCAGGAGCACTTCAAAGCACTATTTTAAGCTTTTATGCATATTTTAAATTATAGTGTCATTTGATACAGTCAACCAATTTGATTCCTAGGCCAAAATGGAACTTTAGCATAATCATAATCATAATCATTTAATTTATTGTCATAACTGTGTACATCAAAGATCATGTTATAAATAAATGAGTAACAACAGTCTGCCCATTTCGGACGTACAATATAACATTAGAAGAAAATTTAAATTAAAACTGTATAGAATAAATTGAAAAATATAACATCAAAAAAAAATACACTAAAAATTAAATAAAATATTCATTTAGGTCATAAAAACATTTGCAGAGCAACCAGTCCTTGAATTTCTTTTTAAACTGAGGCCCTTCCAACGACTTAATATTACCAGGCAATTTATTAAATACTTATAATATTTCCAGTCACAAAAGTGCTCTTCATCAAGTCATGTCTATATTGGGATCGTATATAGTAAATGATTTTATTTGTCTATACCAAATACTTATCGAATAATGTAAAATGTCACGGTGACATTGTTTTGTGGTGGCGGCCTAAGAATCAAATTTGTTGACGTACTTATATATAACTGTACAAACATAAACCTCAATTACAACAACTCAATTTGGCCCTTAGCCCGACCTCCCCCCCTCCGGGATCTGCGAGTCTGCCAGTTCAGAAAAATACTTATTACAGTTTTTGTACTAGGGCTAATTGCAGTGTTCCCGTGGCACATAAAAAGCTCATCCTTCGTAAAAGGCGTAAGCGTATATTTTAAAGTGCATTACAGGAGCATTATAAAATTGCATTACCAATGTTATAAAGTAGCACGTTTCTAATAATAAGGCTTCGCCTAATTACATCTTACTCAGAAGTAAGTGCGTAAGCGCGGTTTGCTTTATTGTCATGCCTGGCTTAGGGTTTAAATCATAGGCTGAAGCGATTTAACACCAGCCCGTCCAGCCCGATACTGCCTGCCACGAGAGTTTGTTTATTTGTTTTCTCTTACGCTGCCAAGACGTGGACATGTACAGGAGGACTATTCCATAAATACAGAGTCACTCAACGTGCTATGGAGAGGGCTATGTTCGGTATCTCGTTGAGAAATAGGGTTCACACCGTGCATTTATACCTATTCCTTTCTTCTCTCTGTAGGTACATAAATTACTGTTCGCCTGGAGAGAGATCTCTCTATCGTGGCTTATCCCCACGAACACATTGACAAATTGTTTTCTTTTCATACCAGGCTAGCTTGAAAAGATCCAGTAATATAAGATAAGTTCGCTTTTGTTCTCTTTTTTTGTATTATTTTGTTGAATTATGTACAATAAAGTATGTACATACATACGTACATATCAGGCAAAAAACCAAAGTCCTTGACATAGGCCGAAGGATTAGCACGCTTAAGTGGCAATGGGCTGGTCACGTCTGTCGTAGAATCGATAATCGTTGGAGCAGACATGTCTTATAGTGGATACCACGTTTGGGAAAGCCTATAGTGTAGGACGCCCTGCAACACGTTGTTCTGATGGACCTTAGGAGGATACCTAGCAGCGGCTGGATGATGGAAGCCCAGGAGCGCAAGTTTTGGCGCAATATAAAGAAGATCTATATCCAGCAGTGGACGGACAATGGCTGTAGATAGATAACATCGTGACAAAGTCTTAATTTTACAAAACAGGGCCAGGTTTTTAAAACAGCGGACGTTTTTTTCGATTCTTATGATATTATGAATAACTGATTCTACAAATATTCAGGTTTAACCGCTAGCGCTTCCACTCCAAACCGCGCGCCAACTTTTTACATTCCAAATTGCCAGGACGTCTGAATCCGTGGTAATTTGTAAAAGAAAATTTCTTTATGCCGCCAAATTATACGGCCAGTATTATTGCTGGATACCATACCTGCCTAATGATGCGCTCGTTTGTTTATTTTGTCTTTTCCTTTTTTTTTCGTTTAGTGGCAACGTTTATGACTGGCCAATGTTCCATCGGCGCCAGACGTAAAAATAATATCGAGATAAGTACCTAATGTTGGGCAGGATTTTAATCGTCGTCTAATGAGATCGGGTTAAGTGTGCATGTAGATAAAAATGTTGTTCTTAAACACAGGTCTGCAAAAAAAATAGCGGCCAGTACGTAACTCGAATAGTTTATTATACCCGTATAACCAATGGTGGATAGATGGAGTTAAAAAATTTGGATATTTAACACGAGTAACCGAGTCGTTTTCAAAAAATTTGTACGTAGTTAAGGGCTTAATTAAAACAAAATCACGATCGCTTCCTTTGTGTTACGAAAGTCAGTCATACAAACTATATGGGTAACTTTCGTCACACAAAGGAATCAATTAAGTTTTGTTTTTATTAAATCCCTTAATCGATTAAGTACACTTTTTTTGAAAACGACTCATCTATCTATTTGTTTTCAAATCTAATAGGACTAATTTTTATTTTGTTGTACTTACATACAACATTATGACTTTTTTTTAATTTGGTAAATTGTACTTAATGTTGTTTCTGGTCAGAATCACGGGCTTTTTCGATCCTACTAGGAGAAAAAAAAAGTGTACCAAAACTTCCATATAATTTTGGATTTTTCCACTTAGTTACCTACGGTCATACATATCTATAGGTATCAAAAATGGTAACTTAACGGAAAAAAACATGGAACACTTTTTTTCTCTAGTAGGATCGAAAAAGCTCTTTGATTCTGAGCAGAAGTCACACATGAAATTTTCCAAATTAAAAAGTAAGTACATAATAACAAAATTATAATTGGCCCAATAGTCAAATTACTTATTATACAGTACTACTTACTACACTTTGTACTTTATTGTACTTATTATACTTACTTATTAAACGAATCCAAATCTTTTCCCTTTACAAAGTTTGTTTACACTAAAATGTCAATAACATCATGCAGATTTATTTTATTTATTGTGTGACCTTCCAGTTTCGTGCAAGAGTTCGCGTGCGAGCCGCTAGATGGCGTGGCGTTGCTTCTGGAACTCCTGCGCAACGTGCAACTCAGCCAGGCGGGGGAAGGGGCGCGGGGGCCGCCCGCCGTGCGGCGACGACCGCTCTTGGATGAGCTGGCTTGCTTGTAAGTTTGAACGCTATTAGATGTCTATTTAATTTGGTTCATATCAATAGTAAATACTTTAATATTTAGCGCTTTTCAATTAAGGTATACCCATTGCCCATGCACCGGTGATTGACCACTTTAAGAAAAACATTAATCAAGTTCTAAATGTCTATCATTAGCGTTTGATTAGCTACACAACTTGACTATAAAGTTAATTACAGCACCATCAAACTGATTTCACATCAAATTGACCATTGACCACTAAAGTGGTCAATACCAGTGATTGGCCATGGATAATAGCTGAGTAGTTTACCCTACAACAATCAATAGTTTCAACACCACCACCACTACTTAGACATCGACATAGTCCTTCGAACCGGATTACTTGTAATTTTCTGCATTCTCGCCGAATTTATTGACTAAATACTAGTTTAATAATTTTAAGTCTTTCTGAAGGTAGCCAATGCTACCTTATGTGTTTACTACTACTGTTGAGTTCCGACTGATCCCTCCATTTTCCAGGCAATGCCTTTGGAGCTGCAGCAGCAGATACCCTGACTGCGTGCGACGGCTGGTAGCAGGCTCCAACGGCGTCTACACTCTGACCGTTTGCATCATGTCCACCGTCAACAAGTCCAGGGTGCTGGCATTACAGGTACCAATAACAATAAACGCGGGTCATTTAGACCCTAACAGTGCGGTTAATGTACGACGGCGTAAGTATTTGTCGACCCGGAATGAACGGCAAAATAATACACGACTTGATATTTCAAATCGTTATGTAATTTACATGGGCATTCGAATTATTGGATGAGCGTTCTAATTAATTTAATCCAACTTTTTGTTGCCTAAGAAATTCTAGTTTAATATATTTTTTTAAGTAAACCTTTGACCCCCTTTGACCTTTTGGGACCTTTGGGCCGGGCGCGGTTCGGGACGGGACGGGACGGGGATTTTTGTTTTTTTTTTCTCGATTTTAATTATTATTATTTGTTTTGTTTTAGTTTTAAGGGTTTACATTTTTTTAATTTAATTTCATTTAATTTATTTTGTCTTTAATTATATTACGTACAGTTTAACATATTTTAAGCACCACAGTGCCTATCTTTGTACTTGTTTATATTAATGTACGAGATCTAAATGTATTTTTGACCAATGTGTATTTTGATGTTGCCGTTGTAACTGTATTGAATGTAAATCTAGTTTGTTAATGTTTATTAAATCTAATAAAAAAGTTACTCGGTATAGAAGTCCATAATAAAATATCTTCCATGACTTTCCAGAGAGAGAGAAAGAGAGAGAAAGAGAGCGATACACTTTTTCGATACACAGAAAAAAATACATTTGACAGGAAAAGATACAAATAAAAAACATCGAATAGTATAAATTGGACCTCACTCAGCATAATGTTGTGGCAAGCAACGACGCTGTGTGTTCAGTGGGACCCATTTAAAAACTAAACACAAAAACTTACACCCTGTAACGACACGAAAACGCCAGCGGAAAGTGTAGTTCGCAATAAAACCTAAAAATAGAAACCGGAAGCATGGTTGGCAACACTTGACCAGTATCTGCATTATGTATCCATTATCACTATCACAACGGTACCCACCTCCACGATATTTTAATCCAAACGCAATGCTTCCAGCTGCTCACCAAATCCTGCTATCCTCCGGCCAACGGGCACGCTATGGTCTCCGAAGCACTCTCGACCCTGCGTCTCCGCTACGGGGAGCCGGTCCGCTTCAGGTTCCTCGTTGGAATGCTACAAAGCACTGGAGGCTCAGGAGACCTGCAGGCAGCTGGTCTGGCCTTCATCAACGCGCTGCTGTGCAGTGCACCAACGCCGCAGCGAAAGCTGTACATACAAGCCGAGTTGGAGCAGGCCGGATTTGATATCGTCACTTTGAAAAAGGTCAGTAATAATGTTACATACGATACCATTTCTTAATTATGAAAAAAATATATACGAACATATAGAGACGGACGTAATCAGAAATGATACGACTGAATTAAGCACGAAAGTGGGATCATAATTCATAAGTAGGTAAAGTACCTAAGTAGGTGATTAAAAGCAGTAATCGTTACAGTGTGATCAGATCACCCTACTGACAAGAAAGAGATGCAAAGAGAAACGTATCTCATGTGCCTCAAGTCTCCACTTCAAAATTGCAGCCATTATCAATTAAAATTATCTTATCTTTCATTTCATTATCATTTCATTTCTTTCTTTTCATTATCTTTTAAAATGCAATAACCACAATTTTTCGCTAAAATAGTTACGTGGAAATTAACAAATAACAAAGAAATCTAACGAAAATACTGATGGTTAGCATTCTCTTAGCATTACTTTTTGTATTTGTTATTGAATAGTTGTGTGGTTGTGGTGTGGTTGGAAAAAGCCAGATACGCTTTTGGCCAGTTTTTAAAATTCACAGCTGATCTGACTTTGGTCAAATAACTTTGAAACACACCCACCTTATTTTGTAGACTTGTTCAATTAGACTTCGTTTACAATTTAGTGTTAAATAAAAACCAGGTGTAATCTATTATTTATTTAAATTATTAAATCAGGCGTTACTTTACGGAGGGTCATATCAATGAACTGAAACATTTACTTTGCTCACCAGCGACCTTAAAAAGAAGTAAGTAATAGTTATATAAAAGTGGTGAAAGTAGTATACTTAGTGGTCGCGGGTGAGCAAAGTACTTAATTGTTTGAGTTCATTATTATTTATGTAGGTACTTACTTGAATTATCGCTTCCAGCTCGTCACTAAACTCCCGAATACAAACGACCACGTCACAAAAGAGATAGAAAGCTACGAGAAACAGCTGATCGACATCGATACACTGAGCGAGAAGGCACACGAGGCACAGAAAGAGAAAGATGATCTCAGGAGCAAGCTGGATTTGCTTGAAAAGAGGGTCAAGGTGAGAAAGTGAACAAAAATTAGCCATTAGGTACTTTTAAGGCTCGTTTGGTCGTAATTATATAGATACGATAAAATCTCTCCTGGCATGTCATATATTTCATGTATCACTGCTTTTATGTATCAAATTAGATTTGAATATCAATTCACGAATTCCTTCCATACCGCAATTTTATTGGTGGTATTCTTGACGCTGCAACGAAAAGCATTCTTTTTGCAAAATTAGCTACAGTTCTGTCATATCATATTATCATTTTCAACAAAAGTCAAAACTAAATAACATATAAAGTTAGTTAAATTGAAGCAAAGCTTTATGATTTATTCATGTTTATTATCTAGAACATCCAACATCTAAATGGCTACTGAAATTATACTTATTTTAAGCCGTCTACCGTGGAAATTTTGCCTATAACCTAATATAGAATTATTCATCATCTCAACAATTTTCAGATTCTCCAAGAGGAAAAAGGCATACTGTTATCCCTAGAGAAATGCTTGAAGGAAAAGTGCTGCGAACTTCAGGAGGAGGTGTCAACGCTGCGGTCAGAGCACGGGAACTCCAACCGCAAGAAAACGTTCGTGGTTAAGAAAAAAAACGTGGTTCACAAAAATAGAGGTAGTAAAGGTTAAGCTCTTACAATTTTAAATTTTTAGCCGAGTATAATTCTTAATAATCGTAATTATCATCACACTTTTATAATTACAGACGAGTCGTCACCGCCTGAAGATGAAGGGATAAGTTCCTCTGAAAGATCTTTGAGTCCTGAAGGTGATCCGCAACGGGAATCCATGGTATACGAAGTATTTAATGTCAAGAATGAAACTTTCGACATGATAAGAAACAAACGCAATCTTCACAAGAAGCTGGAGTCAACTAAGAAAAGTCACGATATACAGAAATCATCGGACGAAGAAGAGGAGACAACCATAGACGAAGTTATTCAGGAACTTAGAAATATAGTCAATGATGCAGAATCCGAGCAATACGCTAAAACCAGAGCCTATGATGATAAATCATCAAGATTTAACGAGACTTCAGAAATTAATGTTCCGATTCACGCTTTGGAATGTCAAAAACATAGACATCTAGAAAAAGAAGATTCTATTACTAGCATGAGACATAGTATTCAAATCACGAGCAGCACGGAATTTCTAAACGAAAATTCCAACGAAGATGATGAAGAAACTAAAATAGTTCCGAGCAAAATATTACCACATCCACCGAGGAAAGCCAAAAGCTTAATACATTTACTTGTCCCTCCGGTCGACCATGGTTTGCTTTACAATAAACCACCTGATTTGTACGACGATACGTACTTTTCAAGCGATGAGGGATCAGACTCTTTGCTTAGTGCTTCACGTTGCCAAAACCCAATTGTTGCTAAGAAAAATTCGGTATCCAGTTTCGATTTTAACGAATGCCGAGCCGTTTTTAACTCGTTGACAGAAAAAGAAAAGGACGACAATAGAGTAAAACGATCGCGAACCAGGTCTCGAGAGGAGAACAGAAGAAATTCTGTCAAGCGAAGCGAGTCGTTTCAAACGTCCGAAAAAGGGTCAAGGCAGAGAGAATACATAGATAGCATGTTCTACAACGAATCACACAATACTACACATAACAATAATGGAGGAACACCATTGCAGAGATCAAATTCAAAGTGCAGTCGTGTCGATGAAATCGTGAGCCTTATTGAATCCAAGAAACTGACCAAAAGTTTGGACAGGATCGACGAAGGCTTAAACTCCATGGTAGATATCGTAATGATGAATGAACCCAAGAAACCTGTATGGCCTTACGAGAGGAGGCAAAGATCTTGTTCGCGAACCAGCAGTGAGGCTGGTAAGGAAAGCCCCTTGATTCCCGTGACTAGATCTAATAGTAAAAGAAACGCCATTCATCAAATATTCGACTCAAAATCATCAGACAGAAAAGTTGAGCCGTTCAACAAACCGGATTCTCCGCAGAAATTTTTCATGCCTCAACCGAAACTGAGTACCGGGTCCTTTGAAAATGCGTCATCTTATAATAACTCGTTTCTTATGAAACGTGGCCATCTGAACGCTGGATTCTACTCCGGACCTCACATCATGAGGGATGCTCCAGCAAGTATGACCAGTTTGGTTATGACAGGGACACACAGCCACTCGGATTTAAAGAGAACTTTATCGCCGATGAGTTCTTCGGGTTATGGCATTCACAAACTGGCAGATATGCCTTCAGGACTGTACTGATACTTTCATATTTTAATATGTACTCAAAACCAACGACTAATATAAGATTTGCGTAGGTAAATATTTTGACTAGTGCAATATAAACCCATATGGGTATCTAGTATCGGAGCAAGCTGCTCGATTTACGTAATGTAAAGTAAGTCTTGCGATTAGTTAGTGGAATCTTGGTAATTTTGTATTGTAAGCAAAATTAGCTTAAGATCACAAAACTTCCATTGCGATCATTTTGTTGATAATCCCATTCTTTTTCTATTGTCTAATTCTTCAAACTTAGTTGGGGTATTTAGACTCTTTGTGTTTTCTGTTATGTTTCGGTATTTATTCTACATCATCAGTTTTTGCTATATTTACGTTATCTTAAGTTTGTGAACCGATAGGATATTAATATGTTACAGTGTAATATTAAAAAGTTTGATAAATCTATCCCACTCTTTATTTTTTTGAAAATGACTCACAGTTCAACGATGACCTAGAGCACTGGACTCCTGACCTCACTAAATCAACATTAGCACTAACCTTCGTAGCACTGTATGTTTAATCAACAACAAACTATCAATATTGAGCGTCCGAAACAATCACCCTTTGCCAAAACAACGTCTAACAAAAACAAAGCGGTGTCAATGTTTTAAACGTGGGTGCCAAAGGGCAGTCAGTTGCGTTGTCTTCGCCACAAGATGAACAACCGATTAGTCCTGGCCATTTTTGTGTTTTACCTCGGCAGGGGGCTAACACGGAGCCCGATAGACGACGACCTCCAAGTAATACAAGTGTTTGACTTAACGCATCCTACCACCTGGAAGGATATGACGGAATATTTCAACGCGCTTGAAAGACAATGGTAAGACATTTTTATTCTTCTGGGGCTACAATCAGTACTTTAAATAAGGGTTTTAAAATGTCAGGAACATGTTGGGTTAGTCTGTCTAAACGCTCTCGTGAAAGGTACTTTAAAAATCAAATAAAATCGAAAATATTTCTTTAATTAGGCCGTTAAGTGCTCTTTTACACGTCTTTTTTCAATCATATTTTGCCTAACCATTTGCTGAAATAATGGCGAATAATTTTATGACATACATAGCGTACGAAAAGACTCGTCTTATTCACAAGAATCTTGTTTCAGGAAAATCTGCTACAATTGCGGCTTCCCGGGGATAGGAACTGGTATGCATCTCGAGTTCTCAGGCCCTGCGGACTCCATGCAGCCAGCCATCATTCCCTCAGAATACCTGCTAACCAGGCGTAAGTATTACAAACATTACAATTTACACAATTCTTTAGAGTAAATATCGCATTCAGTGCCTTAAATGCATGAGCGTTTTTCTGACATTCGCCTTGCGCCTTTAAAACAGATTTGAGTGTTGAGAAACTTTGCCCTGGTTGTGAGGTAACTATACTGTTGTGTTGTAGGGTAAATCGCCAATAACTAGCCACCCTTCAATAACTGTCCCCCTCATACCTACTGAAAATGAACTCTGTTCTCCTACAAACAGAATTCAATTTAGTATGACGTGGCCAGTTATTGAAGGGTGGCCAGTAATTAACACCTTATACTAAAAATTAATTCTATTATGGGTGAATAGAGTTCAAGTTTAGTATGAGGTGGCCAGTTGTTGAACAGTGGCCAGTTACTGGCGAGTTACCCTACTGTGAACCGAATGCCCATATGCGTTTAAGGCACTGAGTGAAAGTCAAGTGAAGGCATAAAACATGCTGGTTATTCCTTTGGTTAGTTGTATCTTATAATGGAGAATAAGAGCCAACAAACAGCAGGTAGGAACACTAGGACACTCATGATAGACTATAATAGTCCAGACATAAAATAAAAATGAGAGAAAACAAACGGTGAAGTTGATGTACAGTCGAGGTCAAAGATATCTTTACACTTTACTACTTTGTCGCAGTCACTTCGTGTTTGAACTTTTATATGAAATTGTCAGAAGGCATATAATGACAAGACACTGAAGTGTATCTTTGACCTCGACTGTACCTAATTACGTCACAAAGAAGCTTGTACAAAAACTTATTAGGTAACTGTTACACTCCTGAAATAAAACATTTTAAATAGGTAGGTTACCTGTGGCAACAATTTTGTACAAGATCTTGGTACTACTTTCATCCATTTTCTACTTTAAATAGGGATAACACCCACCAATCCAGACGACCAGACATTCAGACGACCAGATGGCCTAGTGGTTAGAGAACCTGACTATGAAGCTTGAGGTCCCGGGTTCGATTCCCGTGTCGGGGCAGATATTTGTATGAAAAATACGAATGTTTGTTCTCGGGTCTTGGGTGTTTAATATGTACTTAAGTATGTATCTATCTATATAAGTATGTTTATCCGTTGCCTAGTACCCATAACACAAGCTTTGCGTAGCTTACTTTGGGACTAGGTCAATTGGTGTGAATTGTCCCGTGATATTTATTTATTTATTTTTTATTTAATCCACTGACGTACTTTTTAATAAAGTAGCTTTTTATAAAGGGTTTTGAGCGAGTTTATTTTTTATTGCACCATTTTTATTGTACAATGTTATTGTAGGTCTAGACCCCTAGGGCTAGGGGCGGGGCGGCGCCTTACTTCTTTTCCAACTGAATCGACTGACTAGGTATTTACCAAATATCAAAATTTGCAGTTAATTGAAAATTAATCAGGTTTTCAGGGCTAAATTCGTGTTTTTTACTAGAATAGTGTCTTGGATTTTTTTATGGTTACATCTACCCCATTGCTGTATTCTACAATTTCTCAGCCCCTTAAACCAAAAACCAATAAGTAGTACCTAATATAGCTTTTATTCTTAGTTTAAGAGTATCCTCTCAACTTGGCTACACCTTTCTGTTCGCACATGAACAAGACAAGATGAGATAATAAATTCCCACTAACAAACGTGAACAAAAGGACGAAGACGAATTGTTATATATAACCCAGAGTTTTAAGTCTCACAAAACAATATGAACCATTTTAGAACAGGTTGTTTAAATTCATTGTTTTATCGGATCCTTTCCCACAGTTGTTGTGATCGACGTGACTTCAATAACAAAGATCAACCCAGACTTGGCGCTGTCTTTGGAGGTGGCGCGGCAATGGATCGCCGTGAAGCAAGATCCTACGGAGCCAACGCTGCTGGTCTTCAAATTTGGATGGACAGAACAACAGCCTTATTATAAAAGGAACAAGTGCATCTGCCGGATACCTGGTAAGTTATCATATTATTGAGCATAGTGCATTGCTTTGGACAGTATAAATTCGACGAAGTTTTTTGATAAGGGCCTACTCGAAACCCGAAGCACAATGAATTGTGCCATCGACCAGCCAGGCCTTATACTATGGAATTCGATTTTCAAATTTCGTATCATGCCGTTCCGTTCACGCAAATAACTAGTATTAGGTAAACAAAAGAATGAAAGGGACGGGACATTAATTGAACTTCGCATTTTGTAGTAGCGCTCGAGACCGTTTCACCTAGTATTAAAATTAAATTTAATATTCCAGGACTCAGTTACGAGCTAGCACAGTGGATCGCGGCGAACCTAAGCCACGTTGTGGGCGTCGCCACAGATGCACCGAGTTTGGAGTCCGAAGAGACCAGGGAACTTACAACACGGACCGTGGCCAATCTGCTTGGCCAGAGCGGGATCTACATGATCGAAAATGTGAACTTGAGGAGGAAAATACCAGGTGAGATACCGATGTTTATCTGCCACCGTAAAACTTATGTAGGCAAATTGCAAATGTACTTACGCACGTAAATTTAGAAAAACTGCGCTGCGCTGTGTTGAGGTGCGAGATCAAAACTGCTATCACGGCTTTTTTGGTTTGTTTGATCAAAACAAAAATGTGATACAAAATGTTATGATGACTTTTCGTTTTTTTTTTCAGAAACTGGCTGCATGGCAATAGCGATGCCGCTGAAAATGCTAAGCGCTACCTACGTCCCTACCAGACTGACGAGCTTCTGCCCGCCATACCACAGCGCGGAACGGGTCGTGCTGGCTCAACGCAAACCACAGCGCTCCCGCGACCAAAACCGCCTCTATGATGACAACTTGGACGAGATGCTGAATTAAAAAATAGATTTGATTTTTTGTTTTATTATATTAACCACTAACAGCCTCAACACTGGCGATTTGCGAAAGTATTACAAGCGAGGCGAGCGTGCAACTGCGTACCGATTTCGTCGCGTGTATAGGGCTGGGACGCCATGACTGCTTGAATGAATGCTTTTAACACGTTCGCAAATCACCAGTGTTGTTAGGGCTCTAAGCTGACATCACGATATCCGTCAGATGCAATTTGAATCCGATTAGTAGGTAAACTCTGGGCGGACTCTTGTCACAATGACGTCACAATAGAGTAGTCTGAGGAGTAAACGGACACGGTGGAACATAATGAAAAATATATTCCAGCTCGCGCAAGTACTGTGTGTACGAATAAAACATTAAAAGTTGAATAAATAAGCTTTATTTTTGGCCAAACTATTACATTTCATAAAACTTTACACATCTATTGAAATATTCCATTACTATTTGTTTTAACAAATACAAATCATAAAAAAATAGCACAAATAAATTGTAGACCCAACATTTGTAACTGGAGTTCTAAATTAAGTGATCCCACGCTAATCTAAAAGTTCTGCGAAAAATCTATTCTACATACATTATATTAAACTAAAAATATTATTAGTATATCAAGCGTTGGGCCTTGGGCAACGACCTTTAATGGGAAATGGTTTTAATTAAATTGTTTTAGTACAATAGATACCAATAAAAAGGAAGCCATATTCGTTTCACCACATGTACGCTAACCTCACTTCGCTGTGTTCGTCAAACATTGTTTTTGCATCTCTTTCAGTTATGATTCAAACGGGTGAGACAGTGCCGTAGCTGGGTGAATCAACTTTTTTGCCACCCGTTGCTATGGTTACACAAATTTCGTCCCTTGGACAACCTAAGCATTTTTCTATGAAACAGTACGCATATGTCACTTGGACAACCGGAGACAGAGTAAACAACACAAAGAAGTTGATTCACCCAGCTGTAACGTCTGGGGGGTCCTTTCCTCAATATAAAGGGCACCATCATCCCTTGTGTTCTGGCTTGGACCAGAGACGTTGTGACGGTCGTGTCACCTTATTGTTACGTCAAAAGACAGAGATGTAATGAAATAACCAAGAGACGAGGTGAGTATCAGCTCACGGAGTTTCTTACGTTAGTTACGTATTTGTTAGAATCAAAAACCTACTGTGGTGAAACTGTTTTTAATACTTATAATAAGACCAGAAGAGCACCAGTGGTTATATTCACTGAAGCACCTTCCCTTTTCAAGCTTATATCCGAGGCCCGGGATCAAAATACTAGGCGTAAATAGTGAAGTTTAATTATTAAATTGTCTTGGAAGAAAAAAAAACAAAAGGGAAATAGGCATAGGTTTTTATGTTCTCATAAAGTTGCACTATTGTTTGTTTTGTATATCAACTGACAATAATAGTGGGTTTCTTATAACGCACGAAGAATCACGAGTATACGAGTATTGCAACCAACCGACGATATGCATATTTCTCTCTAAGATTTTTGATCTAAGATACAGACAAGTTAATGAGCAATCTTCCAATTAACAGTAACCAATTTTACAGGAAGTTCCAAACGGGGCCTCGGACGTGAACATTGACTAACAAATCCTTTTAAATGTCGTCTTGCTGGAGAGCTTACTCCACAACAGTTCCTCAAGTTTTCGCGATTACATGATAGCATACACAAAGACTTCAAACACAGTATAAATCCGTATCTGATTTTCAAACAACGCGAATTTATTACACTCGTGGATGACATACTGGATTTATACTCTGCTTTAGAGGTTATATTACAAGTGGTCAGTAATGCTTCCAGTCCGACCACGCGAACTTTATAATGTACTTTATTGCGAACACTTAAGGTCTAACTCCGGAAACCGCTTCCGTTCACACAATTTTAATACTTTCATAATTATTGCCACGATTTACGCTATCTGGCACTGGTTTGCGTTAGAAGCACAGTGAGATATTAAAATATTATATTATTTTGGTGCACCAATGTTTTTATAAGTAAATATTAATTATTTGGTAACTGCGCAAGCTACCGGCTTGTCATTCTGCCGTAGGAATTTCCACAAAAGCAACAAACTTCCATACTTTTCAAGACAAATAAAACCTTAGTATACAAAATTCTAAACATTTGAAGTAGATTTTAAAAGCATCTGCCCTTTTTCAATAAAATCAGCAGGAAAACGACACTTTTAGGTCCGAAACAAACATTAGCACTCGAGGTACTTTATTTTGAGGTTATAACGTATAATAAACCGATGATTTTGCTTACACAGTTCCACCTGTTTACAAATACCGATATTTAAATTTGAGACAACGCTCATGACGTATAATACAGAGTACAGTCGAAAAAATAACGTTCTATCACACCCATTGCTTTTGCGTTCGTACCTCAGTCTTGACATTATTTCTCTGACTGTACCACACATCAAAGACAAGCTTGAAAACCACGTTAACAGCAACAAAGTAGTTATAACTGCTTCAACTTATCCTGGCAACTATGAGTCAGAGGCAGTAAGGTATAAACGGTATTGTTTCGTAATTTCGTAGGTTGTCACTACTATTTGGATTACTAGTCTTAGACTCTGCAATACGTTTACTTTTAGTTTACCACTGACATATGGCTTGCCTTCATTTAATTTCCAACTTTAACACCATACAAATAAAGTAGCTAATACAAAATCTGCAAACGTGGGTAACAGTATTCTAAAATTGGCTTTATTTGTAGGTCGTTAATGTTGAATATGAAATGAAGGCAAACCATCTGTCAGTGGTAAATTTTACTGTACCTAATTATTACACGTTTTACTACTTCTTACACATTGTAACCAAGTAAATTTTGAGCAGTTCTCCAACTGATTTTGTAGCTTTTTTTACATGGTTAGCCCGTTTTTGAACTACACGCATATTCTCAGCTTGGCTTAAAATGCTTTAGGAATGCCAGTTGGTAGCATAATTGTGTCGCTATGAAAGTGGACTGACTATTAATCTGCGTATACTAATACTATGTCGCATTCTATATAATACTTGCATGCTATATTAAAATTAGACGCATACAAAAGTGTCTCGAGGTTCAATCTCAATTGATTCCTCGGCATTTTTGAGCGGGATATATTGTGATTTTAAATTATCTTATGATAAATAAATAATTCGCATATATTGATTCTTCGTACAGCTAATATACGCTAGGGTTTTGAGTATTTGAATGTATCTAATAGGTACAAAAATATGGTAGGAAATATCTTTATACTTTAAACACTCTAATGTTGATTCCAATAAGGCTCATTGTAATGACCTACTTACAGAAATTAGGAGACAAAATACACTTTATAATGACAATATTGAGTTTTGTGTACAGCAAATTTTGTATATAAATACTAGATACTTTCAAAAAGGTACAAGCCTATCCAAAGCTTTCTTACAAATATATCTTATAAAGGATTACACGATTTCAATCTCCAAAACGGGGTTTTATACACTAAATGAAAACTCCATACTTTGTTCTATCATATGAAAACGAACATAATGAAATATGGGATATAATCTAGTGACTCTTAGACCCTAAATTTGTCAATATTAAATATTTCAGTCAGCCACCATAAACGACACAAGCCTAAACAGATTACAGCTGGATTGGACATTAAAAACAACCTCACTGGAAAGGAAATACATCAAAGATTTTAATATTTAATCACAATCATGTTTCAATAGAAGACATTACGCAAATGGAATGACGACAGGAGTGAAAACAACATTTCACATATCACTTTATCAAAACTTATCATCCCAGTGTATATTCCATCCAAAATTCCACGCCTGTCAACTTACCATTTAATCTGCAACTCGAAGAAGGAATTCTGATTCTAAATCATAGTTCACTGTGGACCTCACAAGAAGCCTAATTCATTAAACGTATAATAACCGTCTGACAGCAAGCATCCAATCCAGTCTGTGTCCTACGAGCCAAGCTTAATCTTTCCAGTCCTTCTTGATTTCGAAGCTCCACTCCCATTGGAGATGGACGTTTTTGTCGTCGTCGGTGAACAGACTGTTGACGGTGTAGGATCCCCGGGCCATGAGGCCTGACGGAGCATCCTCTGGCGGCGTCGTGTACGACTGGATCTCGGTTTTAGGTGGGTAGGAGCCTACCATGTGGGTCATTTTGTCCACTGAAATAAATACGAAGGATTGTTAGCGATGTCAGGTTAGACTGTGAATTAGTCCACTTTTAATGGCGGTAAAGGAGCATTTTTACTTAAAAACGTACCCGCTACTTTTTATTAAGAATTAGGTAGTTTTGGAGTTCTCTTACTCAAAATCAAGAGCTCTATTGATTTTGATGGTAAGTAAATAAAATTAAGTACCTTAATTTTTCATATATTTATTTTTGACAGTTTTGTGACGAGTCATATAAATTATATGAAAAAAACCGTCACAAAACTGACTTAAAAAATAAGGACACTTTATTTCTTTATGAACAAGAAAACTCCAAAATTTTTTCAGAAAAAATAAAAAATAACAAGCTGAATTTTCATTTGCTCAAGTGTGCACTGTCCTTACTGTATATAAATTTAGCAGGAGAGAAATGATAAGGCACGCTTGTGAGGATGAAATGGGGACTAATTCAAGGAATTGCTAGTACAAGCTGGTGAGAGAATAGTGTCAGCCTTCTATCTCTGTTGCTCACGTTAGTTAACAAAAAGATAGCAAACTTACATGTAGTTCGGTTTTGAAACCGTATTAGCGTATAATCTAATTTTATTTATGACACGAGCGTTTATTATCATATTTATAAATACAGCTCATTTGAAAAAGTGGACCTTATGGGACACTGTGACACCAGGGAAAGCGTTTTTTTTGATAGTGTATTGGGAAGTGTATTTTTTGAGATAGTCCACGCTCCAAAAAGTGCTCCTTCTAAAGAAAAACATCTTTAGTGAAAGTAGATTTTACAAGCCTAAGCTGACGAAACCGGAGTTGTTAGCTTACTCTAGCTTGAAAAACTGGCCTCTAGTATCCCAGGTGTTTTCGCAGACTCAGCTTTCTTATTACTAGAAATCAGCAGTGCAGGTTTATTAGCGGCTGAGTAGGCTGGAGCCTAGACCGGCAAATTAGGCATAATTTTTTTTCTTAGGTAAATAAAAATAAACATTATTAATACACTTTAAATTTAGGGTATTAAATTTTAGTGGTTAGTAGGGGCGGCAAAAATTGAATGGCCTACTGGCAGCTAAGGGTAAGGTGTAAATCCGCCACTGCAGCAGTGAACTAACCAGTGCTTACATTTTGCCTTCACACAAATGTGCAAGTTTTGTACTGGTGTATTAACATATTGGTTCTATCGCTGTTAGGAGGTCGGAGGTGGTTGTTATGAATACTTGAAAATCCCTTTACAGCACACAATCACATGCGATCCATAATGAGTCAGCGTGACAATGACAAGGCCGTCGCCATGCTATGTGACTTACATACGATACTAATACTACAGTCAGTGACAATACCGTTTCTATATTTATGAAGCCTCCCAAGTATAAAATGCAAAGGGTGCGGTAAAATAAGGCATATATTTGTCGGTCGACCCTGTAGAACGACAACAATGTACGACCTGATAATCAATGGGCGGCGGATGGATGCGATACGGTGACGAAAGCACGAGATGGATACGACTTTCATGAAATTTTGAGTAATAAAAATACAACTTTTTTACACGACTACGGTAAATCCAAAAGGAAGTGTAATGATTTTAACAGTCTATGTATGTTTATATTTACGTATTTTCCACCGTAGTTACTTTGTATATTAAGAAAGTATTGACTACTTGTAAATTGTCACCTGTTGAGACTCTTAACGTGTTTATGTCTATTACCCTCTTAGACTTGTCAATTAAATTGACGTTTTCTCTTATATGCGATTGTATCAATATTACAAATCATTAACACTGAATCAAATACGGTGTGCCACACTGCCAGTGTGTGTCACGGTATATTTGATTCAGTGTTATAGAACGCGCTGGGCACGCTCCGACGGCGCCCCGCGCTCCCGGTTTGTGGTGGGCTTAATGCTTTAAGGTTCTTTCATACTATTTAAAATTTCCGAGCTAAGGGGATTTTAGATTTTTTAATTCCACCCAGATATTTTCTGATGATTAAATCTGGCAATGTACAGACGGCCTCCAATGACAAATAAATTGATTTTAGTGTTGATGACGATATCCAACTGACTGTATGTTAGTGTGAATCTATCTATCAGTATACCATTCGGTACGTACCAGGTACTGTCCGCGTAGAAGCGTGAAACAATACAATAATATGTTAATCACGAATAATGATAACAATGAATACCAATAAAGTAGAGCCATCAGCAGAAGTGGATGCGTGGCCGTAGAACTCAAAACATTTACATGACTCCAGGGTGTCCACTGCAAATGCTCAATAATATTCTCTCACTTCCCCTGACAATTTTACCGAATTTCCCTGGCAACATCTTACAGTTAAAGGCATTTTTTTCATAAGAGTTCCCAGACAAACATTCGTAGATACATAAGTTTTAAGACCACTCTGTAAGTCTAATATTAAACTCTCTAAAAAAAATTTTTGTAACAACTAAAATACCTTGATTACCCTTACTTTCCTAGAGCACCTTCAGAGCTTTCCTGACTTTCCAGAAAGTGGACACCCTAGATTCTCCTCCCAACGTAATATCGGTATGTAGATCTATAATTTGACCTTTCCCTAATTCATTTCTGCTGGTGACTTTACAATCGATGTAAGTAACAAACAAAAGAAACTGTTAAATGTGGAAATAAATTAGATAGGCACAGACAATAGTCAATAACGATTGTGCTAAATTTTATACGTACACGTTCAAGACCCCGTATTTATTATCGACCGGGAATGAATGACAATTAAATTATGTACGAGCTAATAATTCAAAACGTCATGTTAATGCTCAGGGTTTGAATCATCAGGTCGTGCATTATTGATGTCCATTCCGTGACGACAGATTCAGGTCGTGTTTTAATTGCACCCCAAGCGTATTACGCTATTACAATTAGAAATACATAGTTACTACTATCTATTAAAAAAAAGTTTTTTTCACAGATTATATTGCAGGGTAATACCTCTATTTACTTTATATTGTTATTGGTGTCATTATCATTAGATTTTGAACCAATAGTTGAGCTTATTTTAAAAAGCACAAAAAAACATTAAACAATATCGACAACAATTTAATCGTTAAATGAACACCCTAAAACTACCCCTCCTATTATGAAGGAACCGCATGACGTATATCGAATAAAAACTCGATAGTTAATCGTCCTTGGCTTCATCGATTCGCTGAGACATGCAACCATAAATAAAACCCGGATATCGTTAACACATATAGGTCTTCCGTGATTGTACAGACGAATGGAGCAAAAAAGATTATTTTTCAAGAGTTTGTTCAGACGCGTCACATCTCTTTAGTTTTTAAGGTTCCATAGTGAAAATGACAAAAACTGATCCCTTGTTGTTTCGCCATGTCCGTATGTCTATGGCTAGTAGATAGTAAGTACAACAAATTGAAAATAAAACTATTATATCTAAGTCGATTTAAACTAAATATCGAATGTTTGCCGTGTATTAGTATTGAACTCTACACTGCGCGTAGCCGTATGCGCGTGGCCGGTTGTCTCCATACCATATACAATAAGTTGGGTAGCAGTTAAAAAAAGAATTCCCAAACAACACCAAACCAATTCAAAATAGTTTGGTACACTGTCATGTTTATAAACATACTTTTATTTGACTCGACGTTGTCCCACTGCCACGATTTATGGACGATAGCAGAGTGTACACATTTCAGTGTTTTATTAATAACAAAATTTACAGGCGCTCTCGCGTCAACGTCACAGGTACCCCGAGGGATTTAGATCACGCTCGCGATTATCGTACTATGACAAATAATAGAACTGGATGGTAGTTAGTTTTCTTTGAGTATCCTACGCACATGAAGTGTGCCAAAAAACACAAGAAGCACAGATGAGTGAGACACTCCATGTTTTTCAATAAGCTCCCATCAATAAATTGAAATAATAAAAAATAAAATCTTTGATGCATTATTACAGCTTTTTCTTTCTGTCATTACCGTTTCAGCAAATATTTATAAAAGAGATGATGCTCAGGGCTAACTTTTTATGAAAACCACAAACAGTACCAATGCTATATCTAGTTTGATCAAAGATTTTGCGACTTTGCTTTCAATAGTGGTATTAAGAAGCATCTTTAACATGGAGTGTAGAAAAAGTCCCGTGTCCCGTAATCTTGTTATTCAGGCGGATTGCACGGAAAATATTCTAGTTTTTAGACAAGTATTAGTTACCTGGTACGCCAAGCCGGTAAGTTTTCTGCACGTACTTGAGCCCGTGGACGATCTCGCGTTGAACAATAAAGTCGATCCTTATCCGGTATTGCACGCCCTCTTTTATCACGAATACCTGAAATTAAATGATAAAACACGAGTCATTTGCTTCCATCATTACAATAAATTTTAAAATATAAGGTGAAATTATAATGAAAGAAATACACAAAACGGCCCGGTGATACTGCAATACCGCTAACTAGCTTTTTTCCATAAGGCTTAACTTGAAATGAAATAACGGTGCAAATTATTAGACATTATGGAAAAAGCTAGTTACGCGGTATTGCGGTATCACCGACGAGATAGATGCCTAACAGAAGACTTCGATGTTCAATTCAATTGAGTCATAAAAGCATTTCGAATTTGATACGAAGTTCAGAGAGATATTGTTAGTTTTTAGCCAAGGATTAACATGATATTTTAAGATCCGGTGTTTCATTTCATTCGAGTTGTCCAAAGATCGCCAGGTCATTTTTATTCGAGTTGTCCAAAGATCGCCAGGTCATTTTTATTCGAGTTGTCCAAAGATCGCCAGGTCATTTTTATTCGAGTTGTCCAAAGATCGCCAGGTCATTTTTATTCGAGTTGTCCAAAGATCGCCAGGTCATTTTTATTCGAGTTGTCCAAAGATCGCCAGGTCATTTTTATTCGAGTTGTCCAAAGATCGCCAGGTCATTTTTATTCGAGTTGTCCAAAGATCGCCAGGTCATTTTTATTCGAGTTGTCCAAAGATCGCCAGGTCATTTTTATTCGAGTTGTCCAAAGATCGCCAGGTCATTTTTATTCGAGTTGTCCAAAGATCGCCAGGTCATTTTTATTAAGCTCTTTAGATTATCTCAAGCCAGACTCAGATTATGTCCCTTTGCGTTTTGAAGTTAGGTAATTATGGACATAGTAATAGCAATTATCAATAGGCTATTCAATTAATTGCTCCTAAGATTTTTTTTATGTTAATACTGAACTGCAGGTTCTGTAAAGTTTAACTGTAAGTCGTGGTAGACGTATGACCGCTCAAGCAGAGAGTCGTGGATACCTTCCCAGGCTCGCACCTCTGAGTATGTTGAGGAAAATATCGTGGGGAAACCTGCACACACCTACAAAGAAATTGAACGGTGTGTGTTTAGTTCCACATCCGCACTGGCCCGAGTGGGAACTACAGCCCGAGGCCTCTCATTTTGAGAGGGGGCCTTTACCCTGCAGGGGGCACTTATATAGGCCGAGATGATGATGATAAATACCGAATTGTGACGTCACTTATTGGCCAACTGAATAACCTAACTTATTTTTCGATAGCTCCTAAAAATCAAATTTACATGTTTACTGAAATTAATCTGTTTTCCAGGTCAAAAGGCTTGATGATGATAACATGAACGACCTTTAATACATTCTGAAATCAAACTCAGATAAGTAACAGAACTGAACCGCCATTTTAAAAATGCAATGCAAGCGTCGAGTTCGTTTTGCATACAATCGGCACGGGTTCAACCGCCGTTCACTATTTATTTAGGACGATGACAGCGCAAGCTTGTATACAGGATGTCGTCTAGTACTCAGGGCAGGTTAGGGTAGTTAGTTAGTTCTTAGGGTGTAGCGAAAGGGTGGCAACGGGACCCTATTACAGAGACTCCGCTGCCTGTCCGTCCTTCCGCCTGTCACATAGCTCTATCTTTTGAAACGCAATAGCTAGACACTTGAAATTTTCACCGATTATGTATACTATGGTCGCTATAGCAAATAGGTACTAAAAAACCAGCCAAGTGCGAGTAGGAAGGGTATAGTTAAAATTTTATAAGCTGGGGGTTTAGGACTGCAGAACTCATTCTGGTAAAGATAACATTGTTCTCGTTTGTTGAAGCCTACCGCTAATAACAAATCAGAACAAGTAACAAAAAATGCAAACAAATAGCTACCGTCTTCTCTAAGTTACAAGGTAGAAATTGCAAAAGCTTAACTCATTAAGAAAGGCCTTTCGTCATTGTAAGCGGTACTCAGGTGGGTCGTCGGCGTTGTAGTGAGTCCATAATAGAACAAACGAAAACATTACCAGATGAGTTCTGCAGTTCTAAACCCCCAGCTTATAAAATTTTGACTATACCATTATCTATATAAAGGTTCCTAGTTGACTACGGAACCCTAAAAAACGGCAAAAAAACCACGTTTGTCGTATGGGAGCCCCCTTAAATATTTGTTTTATTTTAATTTAATTATTTATTTTTATAGTGAATATATAACTAAATATTCTGTGAATATTTCAAGCGTATACCTGTTGCCATTATCAATATCGAGCAAAAACGAGCAAAAAAATCACGTTTGTTGTATGCCCCCCTAAATATTTATTTTATTCTATTTTTTAGTATTTTTTGTTGTAGCGGCAACCGAAATACATCAACTGTGAAAATTTTAACTGTCTAGCTATCACGGTTCATGAGATACAGCCTGGTGACAGACGGACGGACAGCGAAGTCTCAGTAATAGGGTCCCGTTTTTACCCTTTGGGTACGGATCCCTAAAAATGGAACAAAGCTAAAAATTAAAGACGATCGTCATACAAGAAACGTGTTTATTTAGCGTTTTTTGGTTGCTAGATGTTGTTAGGTGTTGCTAAGCGGCCTAGGTCAAGGGTCTTCAACCGGCGGCCCGCGGTTGCTTCCATAGCGGCCCGACATTGTATTGACAAAATTAAATTCACATGTCTACCAATAGGGATGTTTCCTAGGTAAAAAAATAATAATTCTTATTAGTCCGTATTTTACATTATCAAAAAATATTAGACACGTAATTTTTCTTTTGACAATTAAACAAAAAATGACGAAGATATGGCGCGTTGAAGTTCCGCGTGACGAGGCGTGACGTCACTTGTTCCTAAAACGCTCATACAAAGTGTAGGAACACGTGACGTCACGCGAAACTTCAACGCGCCATATCTTCGTAATTTTTTGTTTAATTGACAAAATAAAAAATACGTGTCCAATATTTTTTGATAATCTAAAAGACTGACTAGTTAGGAAAGTAGCCTATTGGGGATGTCTAATTTTTTGCAATGTATAGTAAATCGAAAACCATTTCGAGATAAATGCTTTTTAACTCGTTTTCTGTAGTTATTTAATTTTAATATTTTGTAATGAATTTATTATATAACAAATAAGCAATGACCTTCATTTGACATTGGTGTAAATTGCGTGACCAGTTCAAGTCGTACTTTATTCTGTGTGGTTAGAATTCTTCACAATTTACGCGTGGATTATACTACGGAGTTTGATTTGGACCCGCCGTCTGGCATCTAGTACTTTGACAGTGCCAGTAAAGTGACACAGTGTATAGTGTACCACTACGCAAAAAATAATTAAAGGGGTTGCCTTATCCTACGCATTTAGATAGATTTAGAAATTTGGCATTGTGGGAGCCTTCAATTATAATCTGACGTCATCAACTAAAATAGTTTCAATAATTAATTTTGAAAAAAGTAGAGAACTAAATGACAAAATATTGAAATCAGTTTCTTATAATTGACTTAACTATACAAAAAAAATATAAAAACCACTGGTATTTTTTTTTTAGACATTCCCAATTATACCCATTTACAGATTAAAAAGAACTTTTAGTTTAGAATGGAATGTTTTTAATATGTTGCGGCCCACCGAACCAATATCAGAGTATACTAGGCCCTTGACTTCAAAAAGGTTGAAGACCCTTGGCCTAGGTGACAGTCTTCACTTGCTACGCTACCGCAAGCGACCCTATGCTGTTTGAATGTTCGAGTGTTTACAAGCTGTAGCCCGCAACTCCGTCCGCGAAGAATTCGTTTATCGCTATCCCGCGGGAACTATGAAATTTTCCAGGAAAAAACTATCCTGTCCTTCCCAGTGTCTCAAATTACCTCCATATCAAGTTTAAGCCTAACAGACAGAGTTAATTTCGTGTTTATAATATCAGTATGTATTATCCTTGGTTATACCAGCTAAATTTATCGCGGGTAAGTGCAAAATTCGTAAAGTTGTTACAAATATTTAGCTAAATTAAAACAAAAAAAAACAATGATTACATTAGCTAGGTCAAATGCCATTTTGTAGTAAAATCACAGTAAAATAGTAAACATAAAAGCCCTCGCCTCATCCTGTGCACACGCGTCGCGTTGGGCGATCGCCAACTAAAATGTAATAACGTTGCTAATTGCGACAAGCGACTTTATGGGGGTGATGGTGTAACGTCCACCTGTTCCCAGTGAGTTCGCTTTGCTAGTGATTTATGAGACATCTCCGGCCTATATACGTCCCAACGCGGGGCACAGACCTCTCACAAGGGCCTGGGCTATAGTTCCCGCGCGGGCCGAGAGCCAAATGAGAACTTCACACACCAACACCATTGAACTACTTCCCAGGTACATGAACTCAGATGTGAGAGTCCAGGTTCGAACCCACAGACTGAGTTACTTAAAAAATTATGATATTATAAATGTCATAAAAGTACTTTTATCACCAAAAAGATACGATGTATTTTAAGTAGGTACATACCTACAAAAAAAAATACAAGTTACAGCAAACAGTGAAATCACCGAAAGGTATTCCCAACATTTTTGGGACCAACACCTCCTGCAGCCCACGTCAAATTTTGTTTCAGTGAACTTTAAACCACATGAATAAATACGGAGCAGAATAAAAAGTTCAAACAACGTCGCGCACGCATTACACTACTACACGCAGAACATTATGTGTGCGTGACCTGACACAGACAGGACGGGGGGGGGGGGGGGGGGCGTGCACCGGCGCCCGCTCGGAGACAAACTGGTTCGAACTAGCTCCGTGAGTAGACAAAGTTCAGGTGTGTCGCCAGCGACGACGCGACCGTTTAGCGTTTAGCTACATAGATCGGGTGTTCGGTTGTTTTTAAAGATGCCTACCTGTTGTAGTGTTTGTAGATATACAGATATTAGATACTTAGGTACTTATTTGAATAAAATAATTTGATTTTTAATTTTTTTTTTACCGAGCGACAACCCTATGATAATAGGTAAGAATTTCGAGCTCTGTTCGGAAGCTTTTATTCTGCTCCGTATTTATTCATGTGCTTTAAACTTTATGTCACTTTATGAGTGAGTTTGATGTCAACATTACAATATGTCCTCAGGAGGTTATTGAGTTTTATCGCCATTTTTGAATTTTTTTTAAAGCCTATAAATATTTGGGCACGCAATAAACCTATTTCTCAGCTCGATTGTGTCTATTAATATACATGATAAGTTGATAACGTTAATTACTTTTACCAAGTGTCTTTGTTATATTAAAACTAACAAGGAAAATCATGAGACGTAACTCTGCTCAGCCTCCATACATCAAACAATCAAGTATTATTAGAAGGCTTATTTGTAACCAGCGAGGCACGTCGATGCAGATGTAATTATAATTACACTTACGGCACACTTACTGAATACGAAATATGACAACATTGACAACAGTTTGAATTATAGGCGTAAATGATAGACGCTGGAATTCTCCTGGCACTTTTTAGGCTGTCATCGGGACTTCTCGTTTATCGACTTCCGCTATACATATTAGTAGCAGAAATGATGCGCTTAAGGCTCCGTGCGGCCTTGAGGCCTTACCGAGTTTTTGCCGCTAATCGATTTTAGGTATTCTATGCACTCGTGTATGTGTGCGTGAGAGCGGATAGAATCAAAGCCGTGCGTAAGCGCGAGCGACACGAGTTCCCCGTGCGGTGGCCGAAGGAGAACTAAAGCAAGTGACTATTGGACAAGGGGGAAGCACGATAGCTCAAGATAGGTTGGTTAGACTGTGCGTGTATTTAGGTATTTTAATCGTATTACTAAAACAAATACATATTTAAAAAATGTAGAAACACTACGCCCGAGAAAACATCTTGTTTTATTAACATTTACTACGAATTTATTTTATTTTTTAGACACTACTTTGGATTTTTTTCTATCGAGCGAACTAAAGTAATCGTGTTTCGATAAATACTGGTCATTAGAGTGAATCCTCAAATAACTTACACATGACGTTGTATTTCAGGGCTAAAGCTTTGCTAGTAATGATACAGCACGAGATTAAATTAATGCAATAAATGCGCCAAAAACTCGGTAGGGCCTTAAGGTTGTCTAGCGTAACGCTGAATCCGCGCACAATGTTTGGTTAGAGAATAACACACCTGTCACCTATGCTCCCTCCCCACGCTTCTCGATAAGTTATATGCCTACAATAACTCCGATGTTACGCATTCGCACGTGTTAATAAAATGGTATTAATAGCTCTTCTTGACGAGAATTCAATGCATAGGCGTCACAAAACTAAATAAAGGTAATTAAGAACTAATGTAAGCATGAAATATTTTATTAATTTTTTGATCAATATTATTAAAAAAACCGGCCAAGAGCGTGTCGGACACGCACAAGGTAGGGTCCCGTAGCCATTACAAAAAAAATCAAGTAATATTTTTCTAAGGATTTCGTATGTGTACGGAATCATCCAAATTTAGGTATGTTTTATACCTTAGGCTACTATTTACTCTTAAACTACAAATAATTTCCAAGCAATCTTAGCCGCTATAATTTTCCTAGTAAATTTGATATATTTACTACCATTCTGAATTTTTTCAAATTTTTCCACCTAACAGTTTAGATTTTAGAGGGGGGGGACGCTCGATTTTAATGAAAATTTTCACTTTAAAGTTGAATATTTCGCAAACAGATCGCTGAATAGCAACCCCGCAATGGTTTTAAAATACCTATCCAACGATACCCCACACTATAGGATTTGTCGAGAAAAAAAAATCACCCCCCTTTACGTCTAAGGAAGGTACCCTAAAAAAAATATTTTTTTATTTTTTATTTTACCACTTTGTTGGCGTGACTGATATGTATATTCATGCCAAATTACAGCTTTCTAGTACTAACGATCTCTGAGCTTAGCCGCGGACAGACAGACAGACGGACAGACATGGCGAAACTATAAGGGTTCCTAGTTGACTACGGAACCCTAAAAAGAAGGGTATTTCAATGATTATTGACGCAATAAATTAAAAAAGCTAATGTTAGTTGTCAATTTTGGTAAGATTATAGTTAACATTGTTTAATATTTTAAATCAAATGTCACTTGCGCGTCAGAGGTGTGTATCATTTATTATTCAATAATTATTTAAACTTATACTCTAAATTGCACTGTGTTTAAAATAAATGGAAATAATTTAACATCAAATAAACTAAATTTAAATCTGCCTATTTGACAACTTTTTAGCATACCTACTGCATTTGATTAATGGTAATGTAGAGTTGTATTTTCTTGGATAATGATTTAGTTTGACAGTGGTTATTGAGTGGAGTCTTTTGTGCAGTAAAGAAGTGAGAAAACTGGGTCTATTATTTAATATCTGATTTAGTTTTACACTAACTTATGTGTTGTGATGAGGGTGGATGAAGGAAGCCATGGATCGCGAATTTTGAAGAAGGCCTACGTACAGCAGTGGAGAGACAATGGATGTAGATAGATAGATAAATAAAATAACTCACTAATCTGATATTACTAATTGTTAAAATCAAATCCAAAAAAGTAACACAAAATGTGACACGCGTCTATAAAGGAAGCCGAACAGAGTGGAGCCGATGTACGGTCGACCAAGAAAGTGGTCTACCAGTTTTGACAAAAGTTTCTGTGACATCTAAATATCGCTAAGTCACTGTCATCATGTTATTGCAAGGGAAAATCGACCTCGTTGTATCATGACGTGCAAATGAACTTCGACCGTAGGGGGGTAGACCATATTTTTGGCCGACTGTACAAAGTATTTTGATAAACATAAACCAATACTGTGTCGTTAGATGTGAGAACCCTAAGACCTTTCGTACACAACGCTACGCAAATCTTCGTTACTCGGCGATTTTGGTCCCTAAGCGACTGCCGCAATACAAATTCATAGAGGTTCGTACACAGGCATGCGTCGCGATCTTTGGCACTCGACGATTTGCTGTAAATATTTGATTTATTGTAAACTACTAACCTGCTTCTTCAGGTCAGTGAGGTCCCCAGACAGGTCTAGTTCCACGTCGTCCCTGCCGACTACGCACAGCGCCAATTTTTTCACGATCACCTTCCGGGGGTCAGTGGCATCTGTGGATGAAAAGAACTTCAGAAAGTTGCTTCATAAACTTTATAGGTTGCTGCCCGGGATAGGCGCACGAATTCAAACACAACAGTTCAGCATCCTCGCCTTCGCTCGACGTAGCCTTGGCATGATAAAGAATCAAATTTAAATGACAACACATGGAAAATTAAACAGGTGAAAACAGACTGTTTTTATACATCTAAACATTCTTAGAATCTTCCCAAGAAAACTACTGCTAATATTAGAAGTGAGAAAGTTTGTGCAGATGCTTGGATGTGTGTATGTTTGTTAGTCAATCTATCATATAAAAGAAAACTGTGCCTTAGCAATCTAGGTATGTGCCATAGGCATGAGTTCCAAATGTATATTTTTTCTTTTAAAAGCTTTTTATTAACTTGCAATGTATGTAAATATGTATGTACGGGTCATATCTTGGAAGTTGAATTTGACCCACTTCCAGTGGTTGGATCAACTTGAAATTTGGTATACTTATGTAGGTTGGATGACAACGCAAGTACAGTCAACAAAAAGTACAGTCAGCAAAAAAGCTTGCATTCAAAATGAAATTTTTATCAAAAACTTATTTAAGATACTTTTGGCGCTTAAAAGTTAAAATCGTTGTAATAATGCTCATATATAGCTGATAAGCTGCCAACTCAGCGACCGCACGGAAGCAGCAAAGTCCGTTTTGATTTTTATCTTTATATCAACCCTTACACCTTGAGTTAAGTGTGAAAAGGTTACCACTACTGTACAAATGGCTACAGCATTGAGTCTAGAGTAATAAATTACGGATTTACATGATCTATGACTAGCATTGTGCTTAAAAAGTATAAATGTAACAGGAAAATTGTTACATCTATTCAACAGAAGTGTGTCAACAACAGGTCACAAAACCTAAGTTTATGCGAGGTGATGAAATCAATAAATGTGAATGCAATTATACAGTGAATATTGATCTTATAAAAGAGTATACATATATTTAACATACAGTACATACAAATTTACGTATTTATTATATTAGTGGGACTTCTTCTTGGAGGACTGGCCCTCGTCTACAGCGGACAAAGAGCAGTGGAAATGTTGGGGGGAGGCCTTTGCTCAGCAGTGGGACCAAATAGGCCAATAATAATAATAATAATAATATTAATAATATAGTTGCCTAGAGTGGAGCGCAAGAGCTAAATGCTCGAAGGATGGATGTGTTTGGCCGTAAGTGGCGAGTTGGCATTTTGAAGTTTAAAGTCCAGGGACACCTCTCCATCCTTAGCCGTTCACACCAATGTTGCCGCCTCGTTGCCCCGAGTGGGCAATAGTTTGAGGGGCCCATTTAGTGAACAGCGAGTCTCCGCCTACCAAAAGTTCAGTTTATGAGATATTGAAATGGTAGGTGTCCGTTATCTCACTCCATAGCCCGGTAATCCTGTCCACAACATCCCAACCCCATAGCCAATTCCATGTCACTTCCTACCTGGCAATAGTTTGGCAACTGTGGGGGACTGTCCGCTAGCACATCCTCATGGTGTATTAGGGGATAGACCTCCATAGTTGCGCCCATCTCATTTATATTATATGGTACCAAAGGCCTCTTCATGTTGGCTTCGGCCCCATGTATGCCTTTCAAATGACCGGGTCCCCATGGGCCCGTGATCGGAAATCCGTACCAACTTAATAATAATAATATATATATATAGGCATTATTAACTGCAGGTACAGTCAAGGATTTAATTCATGAGCCACTATGGAACCTTTTCAAAGGAAAAGTCATTACGTTTTTCCTTGTTAATTAATGCTATGTCACTATGACGTTTACTGTGAAATGGTTCTATGGTGGCTCATGAATTAAAGTCCTTGCCCATACCTTTGAGTTACTTTATTTAACTACTATACTAAGCGGGACTTATCACACAATAAATATTTATTTATTTACCTCAATGTTAACACGAGTTAACTCATGACCAAACGTCGAGGTAAATAAATAAATATTTATTGCGTGATAAGTCCCGTTTAGTATAGTAATTATGAGTGAAAATCACGAAAATTTAAAACAGTATACTTTATTTAAAACAAATTTCACTAAAATCAAACATAGCAAAAATATTGTTAGTAAATATGATGCAAACCTACTATTTAAAACTGTCCTTATTGCATTACCAAAAGGTTTCTATTGCCTTGATATTATGTATCTTATAAACAAACCATGATATTTGCTGATACTGTTACTGATAATAAGATAAAGGTGTCAAATTGTCACCTTGTAGTGGCCAATCAATTCCGTGGCATTCATTGTAATATATTTTAATAAATAAAATAAGTATTTATTAATTTACCATGGCTGTTATTTTAACTTGAATAGGTCAAAATGAGGCCCTACATATTATACAAAGGTTCTGTGCATTTATTTGCTTACATAGGTATATAACTATATTATTTGTAAGTCCCACTGTAGGGCACAGGCCTCCTCTGAGAATGAGAGGGCTTGGGGCATAGTTCTCTTGCAGGCCCAGTGCGGATTGGGATCATAATATAGCAAAATGGTAATAATAATAAGTACAAATGTAACTATAAAGCACTAGTAGGTGTTTGTTTTGAAAGATGTATTAAGAGCAATACATAATTTAAGTTGTTCACAAATTTTAGTTTAGCCTGTAAAAGGTTACCACAGAGCACTTACCAACAATAACGATCCCAGTCTGGGCTTGTCCCAAGAGGGCTTCCTTGTACTTCCTCAAGGATTCATCCTCCTGATCCGCAGCCAGGATCTCTTCGATTGTCTTTTCCGGAGGAGGCTTGTATGTAGACTTGATTTCCTCCTCCCCTTCTTCAGGAGTGTGCGCTACATCAGGCTCGCCAGACATTCTTCTAAAAGATATTTTTGCATTAGTGTGCTTTGAATTAGTTTACAAAGTTTAAAAAATAATTGTAACCAGTTTCTGTTAAGCAAACCTTTAGCTACAAACATAATCTGAATAAATATGAATTCTCTACCAGACAGAAAGTCTATTTTATACTAAACATACTGTCAGTCAACTATAGTTGACACCTGGGGCCTATTTCTTGAAACTTATTAGACTAATAATATCAGTCCATCAACTAATATTTTTTACAAGTTTACTAGTATATGTTTCTCGAATCTATTGAGTTTTGGTTTCATGAATAAAAAGAAAAAAAAAATACACTAGTAAAATACACTAATAAAGCTATTGGTCTCGGAAGGCTTGTAAGAAATATTAGTTGAAACTATTAGTGTCACATTTTACGAAAAAAAATTATAAAATGAGGACCAATTCGGACTTGGATGCTTCGGACGGTGAAGGTTTAATAATAATTCGCCGTCGTAGAGTCTTTTTGAACAGAAATACATACAAAAAAACGCCTGAAAAGCTCCCAAAAAGTATTTCTTTTGCATCTAATATGCTTCTTAGAACTATTAACTTGAGATCCATTTTAAAATATATAATATCTAAATTAAAGCAACAATTCGCTTTTACCGCCTATGTGCAAACATCAAAAGAAAACAAATACAAAAGAGACGGGAACTTTTCCCGCTTTTTATTAGGTTAGAAGTCATGGGTAGTAGGTGCATTCAGCCAAGTCAGACTAATATTTTTCATTAGCCTACCAGTATTAGTTACCAGTCTCATTATAATTTTAGAGAAACATAAAATATTAGTACTCATAAATTTTTCACTAATAAGTAATAACTAATATACTAGTAATCTAATAGTTTCGAGAAATAGGGCCTAGTTAGAGGGTTAATCACATTAGATCAACTCTCAATGGGATAATGACAGAGCAACAAATGGACTTCTAAAAACCCTAGACAGTATAATATCACAATAATTGGGTGAATCAACTTTTTTGTGTTGTTTACTCTGTCCCCTGTTGTCCAAGTGACACTTCATACTGTTTCATAGAAAAATGCTTAGGTTGTCCAAGGGACAAAATTTGTGTAACCATAGCAACGGGTGGCACTTAAAAGTTGATTCAACCAATTGCTGAATGATTAATAAATAATAACTATACTTAATTAAAAAGTGTTGCAAGCTTTTGAGCAAACTGCATCCTAATTTGTTAATCATTTTGAGGGCTATGATGTCACAGATATTGTCTGTCTACAGCAGTGATCCTCAAAGTTTTTGTCTTGTAGACCACATAATTTCTCTTAAATCTCTGTCAATATTTAAATCTATGCTTAAGGAGCACTATCTGTCATCTTGTAAATTGTAACAATTAGCTTTGTTATACCTAGTTTATTTATTTATATGTGGCTGTTTATCCCACTGCCTATATTTGTTTTTGTCGTGTATTATACACCGTGAAATTTTAGTGGTTGTTTTCCCGAAACAAGGTGATTTAGTATCGATTGTACAATCGATTTATTATTACTATTTGGACTCGAGTCAAAAATCCAATTGTGAAAAACGAAAGTCGAAAATGACCGCAAACCAATAGTAACGCTTCGGGTACCTAACCTATTGTACGATTGTACGCTACTTGTACCAACGAAGCATTACTATTGGTTTGCGGTCATTTTCGACTTTCGTTTTTCACAATTGGATTTTTGACTCTAGTTAAAATAGTAATTATAAATCGATTGTACAATCAAAACTAAATCACCTCGTTTCGGGAAAACAACCACTAAAATTTCACGGTGTATGTATGATGTATGTATGAGTATATGTATCTACTATTTTTGTTGCGTTTTTAATTTTCTGATCCACTGCTGATGCACCACCTGCTGTAAACTAGTCCTTCCTTTTTTCTGTTAAAGGGTTGCCTGATAAGGCTGCCTAATGCTTATCATTGTAACTTTCTCTCAGTGTACCTGTTTTCTGTATCACTTACTATTTCTGGTGTACAATAAAGAGTCATTGTATTGTATTGTATTGTTGTAATTTTGAATTTTAGGTAGACCCCTGCTTACTAAACATACATATATTGATTTAATCACAAATTAATCAACTTCAAAATGTGGTTTACCCCTTGCAGTTTTTAATGACCCCTGTCAATATACACCACTTTGGGTATCACTGGTCAAGTAGGTACATATTAGCATTCAACAATGTTCAGATGCATTTCCTTCAAATATTGGAAGTGAAGCTTTAAATTTTATAAACTTAATGAATCATAAACAAATGAAGCTCTATTGTTAAAATATTAAAAAAAAGACACCAGTTTTCAAAGGTAAAGTAAGTAAGCTGCTGAGCTAATTATCAATTCAAATTTTAATGTTACTGGTGATATGAAAGAATAGACTATTATTTATCACATAAAAATAAAAGTCACCTGAATTACTAAAAGAAGACATACTATTTACCCTGATGTTTTTTTAACAATTTTCCTTCTCGTGTATACACGAAAATAAATTATAATTTGACAAACGGATGTTGCAAATGATTCAAACTACGCTGCCGAGCCATTTCATATCAATTATCCGCGATTTAATTCATGACAAATCAGCTTAAAATCTTCATAAATTCTAGATTAGAACACGTTAGCGCGTTGTTGGTTCTGGAACCGCCCAAGCAATCGACAACTCATGATAAAAAAAAAACCTGGATCATCCGTAAATTAAAGCGGTGAATGGAATTGTTATTTATATCCATGAAAGTGCATTGACAATGACGCACGGTTCAATAGTTTTTACAATAACAGATATAAGCGGCTTCGGCTCCGTCAGTACAAGCCCAAGCTTATCAGAATCTGAGAACGAACGCGATATGTAATGTAAAAAGTTTCCACATACCTTTCTCGAAGTTTTCGATGTCGCAAGAAAAATCAGTTGCCCGAATTAGCAATTAGAGGTATTATTTCAATAAAATCACGCGATAAACGCACTAAATTAGCAATCAAAATTATAGCGACTTCTAAAATCTATAGATCAAAAATGACGGACGAAATACTTCCGGCCACAGAGTCAGAAATATGTTATTCGTTTCCGGTGACATGTCTATGGTTGTAATTAAGCGTCTGCCACATAGTTCCAAATAGGGACATTTTCATTGATTTATAAGGCCTAGTCGCACAGGATGAGGCCAAATAACGCAAACCTATGCAACATCTATGCAAAAATGATGTCGTATTTCTACTCTATGTCATGCAAGACTCATGCAAGACTACTTTACAAACTCAAAAACTAGAATAAAATTGAAACTAAACGCAACTGTCACTGTCATTTGCCAAGTGAGTGCCAAAAGTCATGCAAAAGTCAAAATAAAATTGCTATATTTTGACTGGCATTCATTTTCATTCAAAATGTTCACAATTTTCATTAGTATTTTACGGATGTAGTATCATAAAAATATTATGTAAGGATTTCGTAGCACTCTTTTGTCAGCTTACTTAGTACCTTTTGTTTGTACTAAGATTGGGCTTCTCAAAATGACGACAAATTCTTAGTATAATAGATTATATTCACATAAATTCGATTTTCGACATGTATGTAAGTATATACTTGTGTGAAGTTCAAAGATCAAGCCCCGTTTAATTAAAACCAAAGAGTCTGCATTAGATTAACGACATCTTGTTCAAGTATTTGTTTTTTTTTATTACAGAGGTCTAGGTTCTTGCCGTTAAATCCGGCCATAAAAGATAAAATAAAATATCAAATCAACAGTTGTACTACACAGTCGGATGCCGAGGCTGAAAAGGAAAAAGAATTGGCAAGGATTGCTAAAGATGTAGGTAATGCCTGTATAATACATACATTAACAGTAAATCCTGTAAGAGCAACATGCGCGGTCAGATGTGATGTTAGCAGTTAACTCGGAGTTATCTAGTTAACTCTGGTCCATGCAAGTCTGCCTAAGTAATGCTTCTGTAAAGTTATCGAGGTCTCATATTGTCACTATTTTGAAAAAATCTTGTGTCTCAAATCAATACGTAAACCAAACTGAACTTTACTGCATACTCAGTAAAGTTCAATTAGCCAGATTATCGATTTTGAGATACAAGCTTTTTTCAAAGCAGTGATGATATGTGCTATTCCAGAGATCTGCACAAAACTTCAAAATTTCATCCACATGGAACCAAGCATTCTAGCGTAAAAGACTTACAAACTTTTACTTTTATATTAGTAGGACAGGATGTTTCTTCTAATTCTTTAATTTCAGGCATCAATAGATGAACCTCCAACAGCTTGCTGCCAGTCTGGCTGTGCCAACTGCGTCTTCATTGTGTGGGCGGAGACACTCTCCAAGAAACTGGACAATGCGGGACCGGAGATAGCCGAGAAAATATTGAAAATGGTTGAAGACCCTTCTATGAAAGCATACTTAGAATTAGAACTTAGGATAAGAGGATTAAAGAAATAATAATTTACTTATTAGCAATTAAATCTAGGGTGAGTGGGGGTAAGATGAAAAGCAGTGTAAGATGAAAAACACTTGGGTGCTACGAGTAGTTTTTAACCGACTTCAAAAAAAGGAGGAGGTTCTCAATTCGGCTGTATGTTCTTTTTTTTTTTTTTTTTTTTAACGTGTGTTACCTCAGAACTCCGTCATTTATGAACCGATTTGGAAAATTCTTTCGTTGTTTGAAAGCATATGCTTCAAGGTTGGTCCCGTTGTTACCGGAATCCAGTTCTGATGATGGGATCCATGAGGAATTGAAGGAACTCTTCAAAAGTTCAAGGGAAATGTAAAGCGATTTTAGTATTTTCAGTGACAAATCGAGCATTTGCATTCATAAAGTGTCATTTGGTAAACTAGATCTGATGAAGAAGACCGCAGATGGCCAACGGAACTCCTCAACGGGTCAAATCTTGCAAGTTGAATTTGACTCACTTCCCGGTTTCTGATTGATTTCATATTTTACATGCATGTGTAAATCAGGTGACAATGCAATATTATTGTGACATGGAGCTAATCTGATGATGGAGTTGGAAGGTGGCCATAGAAACTCTGTAATAAAACAACACAACCCCGTCGAGTTTGGGTTCATTTGAAACGTCTTGACGAGCACTTTGATCCCAGATGGTAACCAGGGTCTGATGATGGAGCTGGAAGGTGGCCAAAGTTACTCCATAAAGTAACGGCACTTACCCCATCGAGTACGGACTCATTTGACTCGTCTCAACGAGTACTTTGGTCCTAGATGGTAACCAGGGTCTGACAATGAAGTTGGATGGTGACCATAAGAACTCCGTAGTAAAACGACATAACCCCATCAAGTTTGGTCTCGTTTGATTCGTCTTGATAAGTACTTTGGTAACCAGAGGCAAAAAGTACAGTCAATAAAGAGTGCCAGTCCAGGCCATTAGCAACAACTAAAAAGAAAAAAAAAAATTTTAAATAAAAAATAAAACCGCCTTCAAAAAACACCCAAAAAAAACTTGGAAATAAAAAAAATTTAAATAAAAAATAAAACCTCCTTCAAAAAACCCCCAAAAAAACATAAAATAATAATTGATTGAACCGACCACAATAAGCATGAAAATGTCTTTCTACTAATCTGTTTGAAGTTGGTGCCTCAGCACGAGCCAGCAGGAGTGGACCTAGTAATCTAACTTACCTACATACCTATTATAGGGCTTCTACACTCCTGCTGGCTCGTGCTGAGGCACCAACTTCAAACAGATTAGTAGAAAGATATTTTCATGCTTATTGTGGTCGGTTCAATCAATTATTATTTTATGTTTTTTTGGGGGTTTTTTGAAGGAGGTTTTATTTTTTATTTAAATTTTTTTTCATCTTAGACTGCTTTTCATCTTACCCCCACTCACTATAATATACAAAAATCTTGTGTCACGGTGTTTGTATTAAAACTCCTCCGAAACGGCTTGACCGATTTTTATGAAACTTTTTCCTGTATTTGGTTGCGTTAGGTCTGAGAATAGGTTGTAGGCTATATTATTTGCAGACGGAGTTATGTAAATAAAATTACTACTCATTTTCTGAATATTATATGGTCATTTCGTCCCAGAGACATGTAAATCTTCATGAAAAAAAAGTACTTGCCATTCTCACAGAAATATATCGAGATAGAAGGAAAAAGCTCGGCAATTTGTAGCGAGACCGAGCCTGTAACATCTTGCGTAGGTACTTTGACGTCACGAGTGTAATTTAGTGATGGGAAACATAAGCCGCGCGAAAACAATTCAAAAGCATCGATTCACAGATCGATTAGGGAACCGATTCTTATGCACAGAGGAAATTATAATTATTTTCGACAGAGGACAGAGGAAATGAGAAAGTTCAGAATATCAAATCGAAAAATATAAATGTAGGTAGGTACCTTATGTAAATGTGTACCTTTTCATCATATGACATCATCACTACATCAATATCAATAGTCGGATAAGCTGTACTGATTACTCGTCGGTACTTTGATGGGCCAGTAAGTAAAAGTGTCTTCGTGGAAATGTATAGAACAAATCTTACTGTTTTTTGTAGGAAACCATTTTTTACGACCAGTTGTTTTCAATCCATTTATTTTTAATATGAGGATCATTCGGAAATTTAAAATAAAATTGTAATATAGAAGTAACCATAACCTGTTTGTTAATAATATTTGCTTTGCACTACGTACATTATATAGCTACATAATAATATAAAAACTTAATTATCAATTCCTCTGCTTTCAAAATCGATTTTAATCGAGTAAGAACTGCGATAGTGTACTGTACATCACTATTCTTACTTTTGACAGAAAAAAATGATAAATCGACCTTGGACGTGACTCGACAGTTTGAATAGCATATTTTTACATCGTTGGTTTTGAACGCACGCCATGTCTGGCTCGTCAAATTAAAGCCGCAATGGAAAGCTAGCGTGGATACACAATCGCCCGCTACTGTTCTGATGAAAATAATAAAATAAATCGTTTTTTTTAAATTAATAACAGATATTTTAGGACAGATAGTATTTACCAATGAAAGGAAATACCTCGACTAACTGCTCCAACTTTATCTGTAGTATTTGAACAGTTCATTGCTGAACAACGAGTCATTTTATTTTTAAAACCTGACGTCGCACGCAGAACGCGGTCGGGAGCAGACTAAAGTTCGCGGCGAGCAAGTTATCCGTTTGAACCACTTTTCGGCACACGAGGTACGTACCTACACTCTTTCCTTCTATCTCGATATATTTCTGTGAAACGGACCCACCTCAGCATAATGCCGGCTCGAGAGCCAGCGCTGGTCTTCCGGTGGGACCGTGAGGCCGTCATTTCGACACCAGCAATTAACATTACGCTAACTTAAAAATGGTAACTGGTAATGGTAAATAAATAAATATCACGGGACAATTCACACCAATTGACCTAGTCCCAAAGTAAGCTAGGTAAAGCTTGTGTTATGGGTACTAGGTACTAGGCAATGGATAAACATACTTATATAGATAGATACATACTTAAATACATATTAAACACCCAAGACCCGAGAACAAACATTAGTATTTTTCATACAAATATCTGCTCCGACACGGGAATCGAACCCGGGACCTCAAGCTTCATGGTCAGGTTCTCTAACCACTAGGCCATCTGGTCGTCTAAATAATAGGTACTAAAGTATGGATAAGAAGCCGTGGTGGCCTAGTGGTTTGACGTATGGCCTGTCAAGCAGAGGGTCGTGGGTTCAAATCCCGGCTCGCATCTGATTTTTTCGGAATTTATGCGAAATTTATTTGAAATTTACCACGAGCTTTACGGTAAAGGAAAAAATCGTGAGGAAACCTGCATACACTTGCGAAGAAACTCAATGGTATATGTGAAGTTCCCGATCCGCGCTGGGCCCGCGTGGGAACTACGGCCCAACCCCTCTCATTCTGAGAGGAGGCCTGTGCCCTGTAGTGGGACGCATATAGGCTGGGATGGTGATGACTAGTATGGATAAAGTACCTAAGGATGAGAAAGTTTGTAAAAACGTTTGGTTTAGGTTAGGTAAGTACAGTCAGCGTCAAATAGTTCGTGACACCCAAAGTGGCCAAAAAGTTAGCAACACGGCCTTATTCCAACTGTAATAAAGACGTGTTGCGAACTATTTGACCACTTTGGGTGTCACAAACTATTTAACGCTGACTGTACAGTCAGCAGTACATGTGGAGCGATTCTAGTGCTCAAAACAATCTACACACGACTCTATTTAAAAAAAAAAATTAGGGGACAATCTTACACAAATCGACCTAGTCCCAAACTAAGCAAAGCTTGTACTATGGGTACTAGACGACGATAAACATACTTATATAGATAAATAAATACTTAAATACATAGAAAACATCCATAACTCAGGAACAAATATTCGTGCTCATCACACAAATAAATGCCCTTACCGGGATTTGAACCCAGGACCTCTTGCTTCGTAGGCAGGGTCACTACCAACTAGGCTAAAGCGGTCGTAAAATGTCTAAGATAATAAGAGAGTATTTAGAGCATTTTGAGCACCAGAACCACTCATTGATTTCTGCGGTTGGCTGTAGGTACCTAGCTCGAGTTTCAACTTCCGGCAGCAAGAAAAAGATATACTTCCCTTAAAGGCAGGCAACAGATCAGTGGCTCTTTGAGTTGTTGATATTTATGGGCGGTGGTGATCATTTTCCATCAGATGACCCGCTTGCTCGTTTTCCTCACTCTCATAATAAAAAAATAGTAATAAAAAGAACTCGTTAACTTAGTCAGTAATCAAAAGATAGTGTAATCCGACCGTAAATTATGCTTTAAAAATTTTACCACTGTTATATTTTTTAACTCGAAGACTTCGAAGATTGTATTTTTTTTTCTCGTGGAGGTATTTCCAACGCGGTTAAAGCTAGTAAAAAAGAAGCCTGCGTAGTTGATATAAATTTTATTTCTCATAAATAGTCACATCGATTGTAACATTGACATACTCACTTAAAAACTATTGTCAAACATTTTATTTACATAATTTTCTTTGGATGGATTTTATATAATATTTTTTTAATGTAACAGGTAACATTGACTTAGGTACAGTACCTACTTAACAATAATATCGATCACACTTTAAAAGCAGTACCCCTACCATGAGTTTACACTAGTTTACGTGACCGTACTCGCTAGCGACGGCGTAAATGATTTGTATGGAGAATTGTACAGTGCCTCTAGCGGTCACTTACGGAAGTACAATTCTGCATACAAATCATTTACGCCGTCGCTAGCGAGTACGGTCACTGTAAACTAGTGTAAACTCATGGTAGAGGTACAGCACACATAATCGACATTTAATTTAACATTTAAAATGCATTAAAAAAAGTTAAGAGAGCCTTATAGGATCAAGATCATAGTTTTAGTTCTTAGTATAAACATACAAAATATTATTATTTATATTGTTATTAATTAGTACATGTATACATATATTTTCAATGTAGTTATTTACATAAATAATCATCACTCGTGCCACTTGATTTCTTTTAAAACCTTGGCCCAATAAGTTTCTAAGTACCCAATTGAAACTAGGTATATAATAAGTAAGTACTTAGTCATTCTATTTTAATATCCAAGTGTCAAAACTTAGAGCATTCAAAACCGGCCCTAGACTTGAAATCTGATAACTCCAGCCAAGTAGCATAACTTTCGTATGCCGACCCTAAAGAGGTCAGCGGCTACCTATCTTATCTGTACCTCTACCATGAGTTTACACTAGTTTACGTGACCATACTCGCTAGCGACGGCGTAAATTATTTGTATGGAGAATTGTACAGCGCCTCTAGCGGTCACTTACGGAATTACAATTCTCCATACAAATCATTTACGCCGTCGCTAGCGAGTACGGTCACTGTGAACTAGTGTAAACTCATGGTAGAGGTACTGGTAGGTAGCTAGATGCAGGTATCGACAAAAACTGATCGTTTGATATTAGGTATCTAGAGGCTGTTAACATTCTGTTAATTGTCCCTAGAGAGATCCTGACCAGAAATATATGATCATCATCAAGAGAGCTCTACTATTTTAATTTGTGTGAACATATTTTGGTACCTGAGTTAGGTATTTTGACTTAGTTACCTACTTACCTACTTTCATTCACTGTAATCAAAATCAGAATTCAAATTAAAATTAGTTCCAATTAATTCCGCAACATAGCGCATGATCATACCTATATTAAGCTGCGTACGGACTGCGCCCGGGCTCGTGTAGGGTACGCGTGTCCTGGAACGCCATGTCCGTACGCTATGTACGCGTACACTGTACGCGTAGCTGCAAGTACGGACATGGCGTTCCAGGCGCGAACGCGCGCCCGCGATGGTACGCGAGCCCGGGTATGCGTACCTACCCGGGCTCGCGTTGGGTACGCGTAATGTGCGCGCAGTCCGTACGCAGCTTTACTGGTCAGGCTTTACACGCCCATCGGAAAAAAATTGGTAGGTACTTAAACTTTACGTGTTCGTAAAACAAACCACTTTATACCTAAACTGGCTCATCAAAATATAACTGCATTGCCTCCGGCTAACTCACTCTCTGTAAATATTATCTAATGCTTACGTTGTTGCCGCCCTGTCCATACTTACCTGATTAAATCCTAAACTCAACCATATCCACACACACACACACACACACACACACACGCACACGCACACTCGTTAAATTTATATTAAGATAAATCTTTTCTTTTTATAGCTTTTGTACTCCACATGTTTTCTAGTTAGGTTCAGTTTTCACGGCATGACCTCTGTGGTTGCTGACATCTGGGTTTTGGTGGCCTGGTGACCTAAAATACAGGTTTCCCCTAGTTCAGGCACCAGTCTCCACCACACAAGTCTTGTACTTAGTTAATTGTAATTTGTATTAGTGAAAAATTGTTGATTGTACTTACTGGAACTGTGGTGGATTGAATAAATGCTTTTTATTATTTATTATATATTATTATATCCCAACAATTTGGAATCCTATTTTTAGCTGGCGCAGGTATAAATGAACAATGAGGGTATCTTAGACCGGGGGATGGTGACACAAAATACAAATGCAATACTGGTTCAAATCGTTTTGCAAAAAAAATAAAAATTACTCCTGTATGGCGCCCATTTGGAACCGTCAGAAAAGTATGGCATGGTGATTTTCGTGAATGGCTACTCCACGATTATTAGCTGTGCAAAAATTTGCTTGGTACAAATGGTTCAATTGTTGTTTTTAAATTAACGTGTTCGCGTCGGTATGGCGGGCTGTAAGCCACACCGGAGAAGTATGGCATTACGCTACCGCCTTCTGTTTTTTTATCGACTACCGGAAAATACAAGAATTTTTGTGGAACAAATCGTTCGGTTCTCGTTATTTATCCGACACGTTCGATTAACGCCCACGCGACTGGGCCGCCGGCACCAGCGCTATGACCATCAATTTCCTTTTTGTCTTTACGTCATTAGACCCCTGAAGAACCGCCATACTGGTACAAATGATCTAGTACTTTGTGTCACCATCCCCCGGTCTATCTGTGACAACATTGACAATTGAGGTTTGGGATTGGTTTTTATGTAAGTTGTTCTAATGGTAAGTTATTACTCTGCGAGCTCTACATTTTGAGATTAAAACCTCATTTTTCAAAAAGGTGACTAATGTTCTTTCCCTGTGTGTACCCTTCAAATGCGATTACCAGAATTGTTTATTAAACAAAAACAACAAAACAAAAAGAAAACAGTTTTTGTTTCGTGTAAGAACTATTGGTTGTAAATGACTGTCAATTACCGAAGCTGGAAAAGTGGTTTGTGATTCCTCTCCGGTGTTGTGTACTGTACGCTTAGTATAAGTTTTACTTCACCAAAATACTTCTCGATCGCGTTTACGTAAAAATTTCAATTCTATGGAAACATGGACGCGCGGCCGCGGAGGCGCTGTCCATGTTTCCCTAGTAATTGATTTTTTTACGTAAACGCGATCGAGAAGTATTTTGGTGAAGTAAAACTTATACTAAGCGTACTGTACCTCTACCATGAGTTTACACTAGTTTACGTGACCGTACTCGGTAGCGACAGCGTAAATTATTTGTATGGAGAATTGTACAGCGCCTCTAGCGGTTACTTACGGAAGTACAATTCTCCATACAAATCATTTACGCCGTCGCTAGCGAGTACGGTCACTGTGAACTACTGTAAACTCATGGTAGAGGTACTGTAAACGGTAGAGATCACTGTGACATACGAGTACCTCGTAATACTACGTAAACCATTAATGCGTAAGTATGGTCCTTAATCCTTCCATGTATTTGAACGTGTAAAGTAGGTATCTATATCTACATGGAATGTTAAAGTGCGACGAACTTTTGATATGGTGATGAATTTTGTATCTACTCTAACAAATAGTTAAAACTTTTACCACAAAGGGCGGGCAAAATTTTTCGACATTTTTGAATATCATCAATAACTTTCAATATTAGAAATTCACACTTTTTATCACGTCTCTGGTACCTACTCACATTTTAAAATTAAGTACTGAAACTAGCTCTACATTTAGTAACTAAATGAAGGGTATACTGAAAGAATATATCGAGTCACCTTAGCAACATTTTGAGTTATGAGTAGCGGTTTGAAAGTTAGTCATCCATCACGAACAGTTTACTATGGTAGAGCCATTAATTTAAAAGTGACAAAATAACTTATTTTAAGATATCAATATTAAACCAATGGTAAGTTAATACTTTAAGGTAGTACTTTACGAACTGTACATTTTGAGATTAAAATGATTTCACAGAACTTCTTTGATTTTTATTGTCTCAGTTATTTCATTTTTTGATTTAGTCCGCGCAGGGTTGTATACTTACTTGACAAGTGAGATTATACTGATTACAGGGTGAAATTTTGAACGTGATACAAAATTAGTGTTTCTAGCTTAGTTAATGCTGCCATGGACAACATAATGCATTTACCCAGTTGTTAGAATTAGTATTGTTAAATTTGAGGTGTCCATACATTAAGTTCATAATTTTTTAACTACAACAAAGTATGAAAATCCAAAATTTTATCAGACGAATTTCAACAAATGAGTAAATGCATTGCATGTTATCCAGCATTAACTAAGCTTGAAACATGTATCACGTTCAAAATTTCACCCTGTATGTTTAAGTAATTTTGTTATTATTATTTGCTTTTATAATCTACAAATTATTTATTTACGCACGTAACCTTATGTAGCTATTAGTGTGCATTTATCTATCTGTGTATCTCTGTGTATATTTATCTATCTAAACAGTGATCCGGGTGTCACCAACGGTAGGTACTGGCTGAAAATCAGGCTACACTTCGTTTTATTTAAGGTTTGAATTAACGGTCAAATTGTAACACACGTTTCTCGGTATTTCTAACGCAAATGGACTAAAAATAACTACATGTATATTTATTAGCGGTATTTATTATGTTTTCAGTATAGAAGTTAACACGATTTTAAATAGTTTCGTTGTTTCATTTAAAAAAGTGTACAAATTTTACCGTTAAGTTTCAAATGTTAAAATAAATGTAGTATAGGGTGCTATAAACGCCTCAGTATTACGCTGAGCCAGTGTCCGATTTGCAACCGCAATGACACATTCTATCTTTAGCTTTTGTGTTGTCTTTTTGTATTGTAAAAATATTGATGATGTGTCTTGTGTTTGTGTTGTTGTAAATAAATGTATTTTCTTTCTTCTTCTTTCTTTCTTTCTTTAAAAATCTAATTTTTTCAAAAAATGTTCTTTCCGTGTACCATAGCCTCATATTGTTCAATGTTCAGGCCTTCATATTGGCTGTTTAGTTTTTATTAACAAAAATGTTGATGCGACAAATTAAAAGCATAATTCGCTACCTTTGATGATCACGTACTTCCATTGTCTGCGTCAGGCAGCGAATTATACCTATAGTATACAGTATCTTTTAATAGACAACGAAGAAAAAGGTTCTGACGTAAAATGCTGCCGCTTCGAAATTTGGCGGTAAAATTAACGAACTGGAATAATCCGTCCTTCAAAATTGTACGATGTCGTCTACATATAAGCCTGCAGACGAGTTAACCCTCTGCATGCATACGGTACCATTATTAGTGAATTCCAAATTTATAATTATACTATATAACTAGGTACTTAGTATAATATAATATAGTGGACAAAAATGGTTTGAAAATTTGAAAATAAACATGTATACATACGACAGACTTCTTCTTCTTCTTCTTCTAACAGACATTATCTCTAAAGTACATTAACTTTTTATTTCACCGTACTACTTATGGCTGACATGTTCTAAACCTTTTTTTAACACGACATTGGTAGTTTGAACATAAAACTACTGTGAGACTCACTTATAGTGAAAAAATATGGATAACTCACGTCTATGATCGACTTTGTTTGAGATGTTCGAGCAGTGTGGTGGTGCGCAGTGTGCGTTTGGCAGCAGCCGCCGTGGCGTGTGCTCCGTGATGAAGGGCTACGGATTAGCCCGAAATATGCCGAGCTAAACTCAAACATAGATGCGAGTTATCCGTATTTTTTCACCACGACATTGGTATAATAGGGTAGATGACACTGCAAAACAATAATTGCGACTAAATAAAAAAAAACACTATTTTAGCTCTGAGCATCAAATTCGTTTTCAAACAAATAATTAGGTAATCGTTTGAGTTTGCATAGAAATGACATCATAACCTAACTATAGCCATACAAAATCTATTGGAAAATCATGTTTCGAGACTCGAGAGCCCATAAAAAGTAGGCACGACAGTTGAATGGTGGTGTCATCCTTAATATCCCCCAATGGAAAAATTTGTAGTCATATAAAAAAAAACTAAACTAAGTAATAAAATAGACATTTATCGACTTATTCAATGCATAAGTGCTATCTATAAACCACATTTACACACACAGCCTCCTCTTAACCTTATCAAGATTCTATATTTTATCTATATCTTAATCGATTGATAAATATTATACTTAGACTAATAACATGGAGCACATTCAATAGAAGTCAGCAACAAATTGATATTTTTTTTTCAACATTATGTATCTTCACGAAATCTTTATGGAAAATTAGGAACACGTGTTTAGGCCATCGAGGCTAGATATTGACTAATGCATTTGGGACCACAATTGCATTTACTAAGTTACTTCTTTCTGACAACAGTATAGGACGAGGGCAGAAAGAAATGCAAAATGCGGTCGCGAGTGTTGAACAATACGGCACTAGGATCATAATCAGTAATCCGTCTTTATTTATTAGGTACTCACTTCTCAATGAAATAGGAATCTATTGGCTAAAAATACCAATTCGATAAAGATAATAGGGTTTATTAAGTTAATTGAGGGTACCAACATTGTTCGAGTCGTGTACTGCCTTTTCGCAAACTGATTCATTTGGCAAATGTTTAATTTCCCAAATGTTATTTTTTTCTGAAACTGTAAACTATTCAGAATATATTTCAGGACATTCCTGTAGGTTAGGTTAGGTTTGTTTTATAACAATCCTGAAAAGTTTACAGTTTCAGAAAAAATAAACATTTGGGAAATGAAAACCTTATTTAGAAAACCCATGATATTTTGTACGCCATGTGGCAAAACATACAAGGTTCTAATTTTAAGTTTACCATCTATATTTGAACCTATGTTTGACAAATACAATATTTTTATTATTATTCTCTTTATTTATATTTTTTCTCTTAGGTTAGATTTTTACAGTAATCATACAAAAAGTAAAATATAAAACTATACATACAAAACGTAAAATCACTATAAAAACCTAATCTAGGGTGCCACCGGCAGCGAGGCGGGGCCTAAGCTAATATCGTTGGTTAGGGCGACAGAGAGAGGAACCTCCTGACTATTATTATTATAATTATTATGAAACATTTGCCAAATGAATCATTTTGCGAAAAGTTTTTCGCCGAAACATTAGTAAACCTGTTTGAGCTTTACTGACTTTGCTGGTCAGGATCCGAGGGCCCCTTGAGCGTGTGTCGTAATTGAAATAATTAATAAATTTTGATTAATTCTGAATACTTATTATAATTTGATTTTATAAAATATTGCCTGTAAAATTTGATAGCCGACATTATGCTGTCCATAGATTCTGAAGGGTTAAGTCCCAAGTAAAATGTTGGAAGCGTGTGACACAAACTCCAAGTTGTTTTGTGTAAGTATGTGGCTTATTTTGGTACTTTTAGTGACAAATTATGATAAATTGTGTCAAGTTTCACTACAATTTAGATCCTATCTTCTAGAGAGAGATCCTATTTTCGCGGTGATTTTCACAAATGAACGATTTTAACTAGCACATCAAAAAGTTCCAATACTTACAATGTGTTATAACCTGTTATAACTACTTAATCTATTAAAGCAACAGTCCATTCCAGCATTGGGTATTTACCTATCTATTAAATACTGACTTATCTCAAAGTCTTTTGTCCTTACTGGGTATACATAGCACGAACCCGAACCATCGAACCATTTCATAGAACCATCGTGGAACGTTTTCACAGTAAGCGTCATAATGATTTTCCTTGTCAAGCAATGCGATTTCACTGTGACATTTTCCCGTGAAAAGGTTCCAAAGCGGGTCACAATAAAGGCCACCACAAACCGGGAGCGCGGGGCGGGGCGCTGACGGAGCGTACCCAGTGCGCTCTATAACACTGAATCAAATATACGGTGACACACACCGGCAGCGCGGCACACCGTATTTGATTCAGTGTTATTGAACGTGCTGAGCACGCTCCGTCGGCGCCCCGCGCTCCTGGTTTGTTGTGGCCTTAAAACATGGATAACGTCTGCTTACTTAAGTGATTGCGTACTGAGCGTTGTCTTTTCCGGCGTTCACCAAATGTGTGGATCCAGCATTTAATATAGATTTTTTTTTTATGGTGTAGGGGGCTAACGAGCAGACGGATCGCCTGATGGTAAACGAACACCGTCGCCCATGGACAAAAGATAGATTTTAAAGATTAAACTTTAAATTAACTCCGTAAACCGGAAGGCAAGTAAGATTGTTACATGAATTATGGCCGAAATTTATGTTTAAACGAGCAGAAGCTAAATTATAACTTGGTCCATTAATAAATACTTACGCCAACGTGAATTTTGAATTCTTAAAATATATTTATCTAGAGCAGGGTTTTTCAACCAGTGTGCCGCGGCACACCAGTGTGCCGCGTACATTTTCAAGTGTGCCGCGATGCTTAATTGCAGTCCAACCTAAAGGGTATCAATACAACCCCTACGTCCGTTACATATAAATCAAAGCCTCTAATATACCGAATTATTTACTGGTGTGCCGTGAAAGTTTACTGAAACTAAAAGTGTGCCGTTGACAACAAAAGGTTGAAAAACCCTGATCGAGAGCGTAGTATAAAAATATTAAGTTTAATCGTCTTTTAAATTTGACCTAGTAGTATTTTTGTTTGTAGGTCAACACTTCATTAAGTAAGTTTAAAGAGAATTTCGTTCCAATTTGATTCATCAGAATTTAAAGTGAATTAAGACTTAAAAGCTAAGTAGTGACTGAAATGTTCGTGTACATCAATAATTAAAGACAATAATTAGAGTATAAAAGTAATAAATGATGAAGTAATTTGACTAATATAAAAGGCGTGATTAGTAAAGTGTCGGCAGTAACAGTAGTTACAATAATATATCTCTGTTTAGGCCTCCACAGTAGTTGACCTAGATGCCTTCAAAATGTTTGGACTGAATGCAGACTATAACCAGGTACCGTAATCAAAATCGACAGAACAAAGCCTCTGCATGGCAGCCAAGCCTCTCGCTCTATCATCAGCCTCTTCTTTCTGCCTTCTAATTTCCTCTTCCTCAGACCCGCACTCATAAACTATATAAGAATTCCCGTTGAAATAATTAACATTGACTACCCGTACGTGCTCGAATTCTGTCGTTCTGGACAGTCCTATATCAGTCTTTTCCTCGATTTTTGGGAAGCATCGGTCGGTGGGCGGTTAGCGTCAGTCATCGCAAAAGGTGACAGCGGGGGCGGAGTGGTGGTCGCGAGGAGGCACGAAGCAGGCGCAAGCGGGGGGACCGGGCGAAGACAGTGCGGACCCCGGGCCTAGGGAACCCCCACACGACAAGCGGGCGCGGTCCCTGATGTTCTGGATAGACCGGTTTGGATTCCACCACGGTTCATAGCTGTCGCTTTCCGATGTCCGCTCTAAACCTGGCTCTGGAACAAAATCAAGCGTTTTATCTACTGAAAACAGGCTATGATGATGATGATGTATGGGGACGCCTTGCTGAGTCAGGCGGGCTGTCGATCGTTTTGCACAGTCATTCAGCCCAGTTCCCCGTGGTTGGAGCCGACCAGGCCGAACAGGCTAAGTAGCAGGCTCCTTAGTCTACTCGAAATATTATACTACGACCAAATGTGAAAGATATGGGTATTTTGAAAAGCCGTGGCAGCTTATTGGTTTGACCTATGGCCTCTCAAGCATAGGGTCGTGGGTTTGAGGCGGAACTTGCACCTCTGAGTTTTTCGGAATTTATCTTGAGCTTTATACAATGAAGGAAAACATCGCGAAGTTTCCAATCCGCACTGAGCCCGCGTGGGACATACAGTTGACCTTAGAAGTTGTTGAAAACTGCAGTACCTACCTACTTTTGTCGCAATAACCAATTATACTCTGAGGTTTGAAATAAGTCACGTTAGTGAAAGTGACAAAGTACTCAATACCAGTGTTCGGCGACTTCTGAGGTCAACCGTGCATAGGCTGAGACGATGATGATGACGGTGATATACTCGTATTTTGAATACTCTCGACCTTACAAATATGTTAATGTTCAACTTGTGACCACCTACAGTAAGGCAGCCGAAATATCTGAATTATGCTCAAGATGCCGCAACTTACTAACGTTTATGAAATCTAGAACTACTTACGAATACATTAGGAGAGATATTCATCGACTTTATAAATCACTAAATGACTTTATTCATTGACTTTAATATTCTAACCCGCAGCACGAATTACTTAAGATAAATAATAGATCTAGACGCAACTAATCGTCTCGTGACCCAAACGCCTTTTGAACTTGTCATTCGCAGTTTTGATATCACCAAGCTATAATTTATTACGTAAATTCAAGTGTCGTGAAGCTGGATCAAATAATAAGAATTGACCTACAAATCTTTTTCATGTTTTTCTCAACATTTTCTCAGTATTTCTCAAACCTGTGATCAAATTATGATTCGAAGTCCCGCAGTATCTGAATTTATTCGGAATTTGTCCTGGAATATTTTCTTTCGTTCTACATGAATACTTTTGTCCTCAAAGTAGTGTAATGGATGAAAGAATTCGTGTCACAGATTCGTACAGTTGCGCTTGGCATACTTAAGACCTATACAACTTCTTTAATGTAAAGGCACCACAAGCCGCAGCGCGGGGCGTGCGCGCTAAGAATCAATTTTCAACCGACGAAAACAAAAGGAGGAGGTTCTCAAGTCGACGTGTATATTTGTTTTTTTTTTTATGTATGATCACGCATAACTTTTTACAGAGTAGTCCGATTTTGATGATTTTTTTTTTATTGGAAAGCGTATACCCCGGGGGTGGTCCCATTTAAATTTGGAAACAATATTCCTACCCTAAGGGTAGGAAAACAGGGGATGATTGATTGTTTAGTTACTGATTGTACTATATGACCACGCATAACTTATTACAGAGTAGTAAAATTTTGATGATTCTTTTTTTGTTGGAAAGCGTATACCCCAAGGGTGGTCCCATGTAAATTTGGAAATAATATTCCTACCCTAAGGGTACGAAAACAGGGGATGATTGACTAACTTTTTACAGAGTAGTCCGATTTTCATAATTCTTTTTTATTGGATAGGGTAGGTATACCTTGAAGTTGGTATTATATAAATTTGGAAAAAAAATTACCCCAAGGATGGGAAAAAGTATAAAATAAAAACTTATTAACAAAAAAATTAAACCGCCGAAAAAACTGAAAAGCAAAAAATAATACCTTTTTTGTTTGACCTTAATCTAGGTACCAGTTTGAAGTCGGTACCTCAGCACTAGCCAGGAGGAGTGAACCTATAATCTTCTACCTGATTGGCTTCTATCACTCCTCCTGGCTCGTGCTGAGGCACCGACTTCAAACTGGTACCTAGATTAAGGTCAAACAAAAAAGGTATTATTTTTTGCTTTTCAGTTTTTCGGCGGTTTTTTAATTTTTTTGTTAAAAAGTTTTTATGTTCGTAACAAAAACGATGTGTGGCATTTAAAAGGTACAAGACTTTATTGTCAATCACGTAAGTGCACTGGTCGGATATTTCTTACAGACCGTTCTGATTACGTTTAATTCAAATTTATATATTTATTTCGGACTTCTCCACATAATGTGCAAAAAAAAATTCATAATAAAAGTCAAAAAGCCTCGGTAGTGTAGTGATTGATCTTGGTCTTTCGCGCAAACGATCACTCAGTGTGCTCAGTGTGCTCAGTGTATATGTGAAATTTATTATGAGCTTTACGACGAAGGAAAATATCACGACGAAAGTATCTAATGCCAACTAAGCGGATTTGCACTACCTATCCCCGACGACTTCCCGACGATAAAGAAATTTCATGGTAAGCGATAATAATTAAAAACTTTGCTTGCATTACGACCATACGAAGATAGAAGCCGTGAATGGCCTAGTGGGTTTAAATTTTCGATTAACAATATCGAAGTTTCAAATTGAGAAGCTGTGGTCATGGACATTTCGTTCCAATCGCTACACACAATTAAATTCACAGATTGAATTATGCGATCGATTACACAAACGCGATTGTTCCTATTCGTGATTCCCATACAATATGGACTTCACACAACTGCAGTTTACGACATTCGTGATTCTACACAATGATGGATTCAACACAACTACAGTTTATTACTACAATCATGTTTCCAGACAGGCGTTATTTTAACGTTATAATAGCAGTTCATTCAACAATTGTGTAACAAATATTAATAAAAAATGTTTTATTTATTTTCTTACGAATTAAAGTCTTGTAGACAGTTATGGTAAAAAATTATTGATTAGGTACCTACGATTGAAAAATAATACAATATCTGCATAATATGAGAAGGAAAAAAAAACGATTTTTAAAAGCTTTTCTTAAACTCAATTTCGTAGTTTTATCCAGCACGAACGAGTAAAGCAGCAGGGGGGGCTACTCCGAAATTCGAAAATCGAAGTTCGTATCGCATCGTCTTGCTCGCTCTTGTATTAAATACTATTAGCGTGAGAGGAATGGCACGATACGAAGTTCGAATTTTGCACTTCGTAGTGTAAGGCCAGTCGCCTATTCAGAATAACTCTGGTTTTTTTACAGCTCTGCTAACTTTTTTTCCAAACTAACCTTGTCTGACACGGGGATCAGCTTGATTAAGGTCGGGTTTATTTAATGACTAAATCTCAGCTGAGTGCAAACCCTTTCGGCTTAACACATTTCGAAATAAATCCGCGAAAAACTCAATTACTCTTAATGTAGACAAACTGGTTTTTTTTTACGGATCTATAAGGTTACAACAAACCGGGAGTGCGGGGCGCTGACGGAGCGAGCTCAGCGCGGCCAATAACTCTGAATCAAATACGGTGTGCCGCGCTGCCGGTGTGTCACCGTATATTTGATTCAGTTCGAATATTACAACCTTCACCGCCACCGCACCGCCACGCCTTCGCTGTCTGTGCGTTTGGAGCTTAAAAGGTCAATAAAAGTTCCAAATCCTTCCAGTAGGTATAGCAGTTGTTGATAGAACGCTTGAAGTCTAGAATTTTCCTCAATTCCTTTAAAATTCACCCACTTGGTACTTAGCGCCGCCTATTTTTTTGGACACGCACTTTATAAACAGAGATTGTTCTCCTTTAAAACCTATCCTCGCTCTCGCTAGCAGCGCTCCCGGTTTGTGGCCTGCATTGTTTGAATTGAGTGCTATATTTATGTCTCGAGGTACAGATTAGTAACGAGTGTGCCTGTGCTCTGCAGTTGGACGTGTATGTATAGGCGGGGATGATGATAGGTACAAAGGCATGAATACTTACGATATCGGGACAATGAGTGTCTTCTCCTCTCGTGGTCCTCTCCCACAAGCCACCAGGTCCTCATATCACCTTTACCCTAAACAACGGAAACATAGTTAACATAACGAGTATATATTCGTAAAAGCTATACAACATCATCGTCCATAAAGGAACGACTTCCGTTTGCTTAGGACTCTGAATTTGACGGAAGGGTATTTAAGCGTGATCTCTTGAGAAAATAAATAAATATCTACGTGGAATGTTAAGGTTTCAAACAAATGACAATATTCGCTTCAGTACACCTTATTCTGTGGGGATGTCGCCAAATTATTGAATAGCAAACAAACAAAAAGCAATATCAAAATTATTTATATTGTTGACAATTCACTGCAATAGGCATAACAAATCTTAGCCCAATTTGTTACGGTTTAATTGTTCACGTAATTTTCTTAGATTAAACTGATCAGATGTTGCCATACATGCTTCCGGTTTGTACTATTTCTTGCCACGCGTTGCTATGGTTACACAAATTTTGTATCCTGGACAACCTAAGCATTTTTCTATGGAAAAGTATGAAGATGTCACTTGCACAACCGGGGACAGAGTAAACAACACAAAAAAGTTCATTCACCCATGTGTTAATAAATCTCTCCCCTCCTTTTCTCTCCCTCTCCCCCTTCTTTCCTCTCTCTCATTACCCTATCTCTCTTTCTCCCCCTCCCTCCCCCCTCTCACAGTTATTGTCAAGCTCTCAAGCTTTATTCAGGCTTCCAAATTAGTGATGTGCCAACTCGGGAAAAAAAGAACTCGATTTAACTCGAGTTAAAATTCACGTAACTCGGGTTGAACTCGAGTTATGTAGCTCGAATTAACTGGATTAAACACAGAGATTTTTCAAAGTTTTTACCAATTTATTCAACAACATTCGCTCTAATAGTTTAAAAAAAAGGGAGTAGGCAAACAAATGATATTTCTATGTTTCAATTCTTTAATTTTTTATATTATTTATTTATAATGTATTGGGAGAGTTATACTAACTAAAGTAAAAAGGAAAGTATTGTTTCAGATCGAATCATTTTTCATCAGACGACCAGATGGCCTAGTGGTTAGAGAACCTGACTATGAAGCTTGAGGTCCCGGGTTCGATTCCCGTGTCGGGGCAGATATTTGTATGAAAAATACGAATGTTTGTTCTCGGGTCTTGGGTGTTTAATATGTATTTAAGTATATCTATCTATATAAGTATGTTTATCCGTTGCCTAGTACCCATAACACAAGCTTTGCCTAGCTTACTTTGGGACTAGGTCAATTGGTGTGAATTGTCCCGTGATATTTATTTATTTTATTTATTGCTATCAAACTCGAGTTGCCCATCACTATTCCAAATTTCCTTACCTTGATATTGACGATTCCTCTCTCCTTGAAGTGGTATCCTCCGTGCTGGCGCAGCAGATTGTAAGTGTCGTTGCTGACGTGGATACGCTGTGGCTCCCCACTCGATTCCATGCGAGCCGCCGTGTTCACAGTGTCACCGAACAGGCAGTAGCGTGGCATCTTGACGCCTACCACGCCCGCTGCGCACTGGCCGCTGTGTATGCCTGAGAAACATGGTTGGATTAACCATTTAGCTCCACACGCACAGACAGCGGAGGCAGTGCGGTGGCCGTGACGGTTGTAATATTCTAACTTGTATGAACGTGTTCGCGGTACCGCACAACCGTTCATACAAGTTAGAGTATTACAACCGTCACCGCCAACGCACCGCCACACCTCCGCTGTCTGTGCGTTTGGAGCTTTATGCAGAGTAGGCAACTGCCTAGGAGCCCCGCATCGCCAAAGGGCCCCGCGTGCGCAACAAAGAAATTAAAACGGTTTCGGAGTGAAAATTGAATTGGCAAATTTGTATCCTCGTTGACAATATCCTTGCTATTTTTCCACGGATGCTACCAGTTGATTCGAATTGGCTTCTTGAAAAGTACAATTGGGATGTCCCAATTTTTGACAACGTATAATAATTCGAAAACCGTTTGGAGAAATAGGCTTTGTGAAGCGTTTTCAGAAATCAGATTCCAAAAATATGACAAACTGAATTAAATAAAGAAAATTTAAGTAATGACCTTCATTTGACCCCTGCAGTGAATCGTCACAAAGGCAGATGTAAAGCAGGTCTACACTCTAAAGCAAATTGACAGTTTGAAATGTTGCTGTCCTGCTTATAATAGCAAAGAGTGACAAAGACAGAACTTTAATCACATGATGCGCACCTGGCTTTAAACAGTTGTCATTTATCGTAAAGTCCGAAATGTATACGAGTATTTCCAATGTAATTTTACAAATTTAATTATTAAAATACTACGTTACAAGTAAATATAAAAGAATTTAAATATCAGATTTTAATAAAAAAATATCTATTTACTATCACACCATTAAACAAACACGAATAATCGAAGCTAAAAAAGATAAATAAATAAAACTATTTTGTCATGGTTAATTTAGGACCCTAAGCCGTGCTTGCACGTGCTTGTATTATTGACAGTGACAAGACAAATCAGTAGTGCTACAGATTATGTTATGTACGACTTGAATTTTTCTAGGCAATGGAACGTGGCTCTCTCACTGTGACGTCATCCAACGTAAATCTTAAAAAAAATATAAAAAATTAAATACTCAACCAAATTCAAAATCAATGAAAATGGTTTCTTAAAATATCCTATTCTTTTCAAAAAAAATATAAAAACTATAGGTTATTTTTTTTGGTGCATCCCAATTGGGGATGTCTAATTTCTTGCAATGTATATATAGTAAATCGAAAACCATTTCGAGATAAATGAGTTTTAACTCGTTTTCTGTAGTTATTTAATTTTAATATTATGTAATGTATTTATTATATAACAAATAAGCAATGACCTTCATTTGACATTGGTGTAAATTGCGTGACCGGTTCAAGTCGTACTTTATTCTGTGTGGTTAGAATTCTTCACAATTTACCCGTGGATTATACTACGGAGTTTGATTTGGACCCGCTGTCTGACATCTAGCACTTTGTCAGTGCCAGTAAAGTGACACAGTGTATAGTGTACCACTACGCAAAAAATAAATAAAGGGGTTGCCTTATCGTACGCATTTAGATAGATTTAGAAATTTGGCATTGTGGGAGCCGTCAATTATAATCTGACGTCATCAACTAAAATAGTTTCAATAATTAATTTTGAAAAAAGTAGAGAACTAAACGACAAAATATTGAAATTAGTTTCTTATAATTGACTTTTCTATTCAAAAAAAATATAAAACCACTGGTAATTTTTTTTAGACATACCCAATTGATATTTTGGCTGGTACTTAGGGAGCCCCAACATTGTTAATCTGGCCCTGCTGAGGAATAATCAGGAGGCTACTAAGAAATTTGAAGTTCATATAGTGCCGTCTCTTTCTCTCTTCTCTTTAATACTATCAGCGTGAACGGAACGGCACGATACGAAGTCTGAAAATCGAATTTCGTACTATCTATAATGCCAGGGGCGGAACACTTAAAACTCCGTATTTCCGTAGCCGAAAGCGGCCTCTGATGTCATATTGATGAAATACAACTGTCAAAAATGTGAAACGTGGACTTAGAGAAATTTAAGTCGTTCAACTGTCTGTTTTTTTTTACCACTACCACATTATCTAATCTGAACTGCGGACAGATGGACGGACAGACAGACAGACATAGCGAAACTATAAGCGTTCCTTGTCCGGCTACGGAATTGTAAAAAAAGGTATGTAGTTAAATAGAAAAAACACACGTTACGCTGTTAGCCTTATCTCTTCTAAGCAAGATAATGTTTTTAAATACTACCAAGATTTTGTAATTACTAAATTTTCAGTTCTAAAACAAGGCTTTAAAATATTATTTTTGGTCTTGTAAGTACTTTACTGGAAGTCTAAGACAACATTGTAAATAATTTATAATTTATTGAATCAGGCGTTACTTTGCGGATTTGCGTTGCTTTGTTATTTACAACATTGTAAATTAACAAACTAACTTTCCAGCAAAGTTCTAACCACCTAATTAAATGTTGCAAAAATCAAAGTGAGCTCTTTTAGGTTATTATTATTATAGAATTCTAGACCTACTAACGGAATGAGTAGAGCAAAAATATAGGCTGTCTTACGATAGCTATTTATGTAGGTATGTAAGTAAGATACGATCAAGTACAAAGGGCAATGGATACGATTAGAATTTCTCATGTCCATGTGTGTTCCATGTGTAGTTTTAGCAATAATAACAGGTTTCATATAAAATATTGGTCTATGACTTTCTAGCTAATTTGTGAATATATATTATGAAATATATGTTATGTAAAATCCTAAATTCACAGTGGGTGTAACTGTGCTAGAGCCATAAGACAGATTTTCAAGCCCCTTAGAAGTAAAAAACGTTATGTGAACCAGGGGCCTGTTGCATAACAAAGTACAACTTATATTACAAGCGGAACTCCCTTTCTAGTTAATATAACTGAAGCGAGAGTTCCGCTTGTAATATTAGTTGTACTTTGTTATGCAACAGGCCTAATATAATAATAATAGGATAATAATAATAGGAGTCTAATAGACAATTTTAAATTTCCTTTACTTTTTCACCTTAGAACGAGCTGAACGCATTCTAAATTATTATGACGTTAACTGTTAAAAAAATGACTTTTTATGATTGAAGAGTGACAACGTTGCCTATCATTAGGGTGTGTTCCACAGCAGAATAGGTATTTTTTTACAAGATAAATATTTTCCGAAATAAGCCAAATTGACCCGACTTTATACTACGTTTTGGCTCCAAATAACCAACGAAATCTATAATGTAAATCTGTCAAGTTACTTGTCGTCCATGTTGTATGTTATCCTCACTAAAACTTATCGGATTTGACCACGCACTCCTCGAAATATTATATTCTAAAATATTCTTCCAAATCTCTACTAATGAATGATCCAGGTAGCAATAATATTACAAAAATTGAAGACGGCGTGAAAATTTTCAGCTCAAAAGTAATATTAACAATCGTTCAAAGCATCCATGGTCAAAGTCATCTGAATACCATAGTCATAATAAATTAAATATACCTACGTCCAAAGGTTAGTTACGTTTGATATGGAATTACCTTCATATATGAAGTAGATAAGTCACACTATCATCATAATCTATCTAACGTTCGTACAGAGACGTCGTAATGAGTTTTGTTGATAAGGTGATAATAGTAACAGGGGCGAGCTCTGGCATAGGAGCTGCCGCGGTCATATCTTTTGCTAAAGAAGGAGCCAAGGTTACTCTAGTCGCTAGAAGCGAAGGAAAATTAAACGAGGTCGCTAAGCAATGCGAACAGCACGGCAAGAAACCCCTAACTATCATAGCAGACGTTGCTAAAGATGAAGAAGCAAGAACAATCGTGAAAAGAACGGTAGACCACTTTGGACAAGTAGACGTTCTTATCAACAATGCTGGAATCGCCAGAAACATGTCAGTAGCAGACGAACATTTAATGCATTATTTTGATCAAGTAATGAACACAAACCTACGCTCAGTTGTCCTCCTAACCAGTTTAGCTGCTCCTCATTTGGTGAAGACTAGGGGAAACGTTATCAACATTTCAAGTGTCGTTGCTCTAACCGTCCCGGGGGAAAAATATATGAGTTATGCAGTGTCAAAAGCAGGGTTGGATCATTTCACTCGGTGTACTGCTCTGGAGCTTGCAAGGTACGGTGTAAGAGTGAATGGTATTAATCCAGGGCCAGTTAAAACGGATATAGCGGCTAACGCAGGAGTTTCTAATCCAGACCTAGTGTGGGAATCATTTAAAGCTGGTACAGCTTTGAATAGAATAGGAGAACCAGAAGAAATCGCTGACTTAATTTTGTTTCTAGCCAGCGAAAAGGCTAAGAGTATTACAGGCTCCTCATTCCTATCAGATAACGGATCGCTTCTGAAGTAATTTGTTTTGATTCGATTCCTACAATAACGTTCGTAAAGACGTACATAACTGATATGATTATTATGATAACCATTACTTATAAGTAAGCCGATAACCAAATTGTAGTCATTTTTATTGCAAGTCCGTTCAGTGTGTTTGCAATGAGCTTCACTGATAAAGTGGTAATTGTGACGGGAGCGAGCTCAGGATTAGGGGCTACTGCAGCTATAGCTTATGCGAGAGAGGGCGCTAAAGTTGCCATAGTTGCTAGAAATGAGGCAAAACTAGCCGAAGTTGCCAAGTTATGTGAACAACACGGCAAGAAACCTCTCGCTATCAAAGCAGACGTTGCTAACGACGAAGAAGCAAGAACTATCGTCAAAAAAACAGTAGATCATTTCGGACAATTAGATATTCTAATAAATAATGCTGGAATTGCGCGGAACGCACACGTGTCGGATGAGAAAATATTGGAATATTTTGACCAAGTAATGAACACGAATCTACGTTCAGCTGTTCTCTTGACGAGTCTAGCTGCTCCGCATCTGGTGAAGACCAAGGGAAATGTGATTAACATGTCAAGCTCATTTGGTATGACTGTCCCAGGAGAGAGATATATGTCTTATTCGGTTTCGAAAGCCGCATTAGACCATTTCACTAGATGTACAGCGTTGGAACTCGCACCACATGGAGTCAGGGTTAACAGCGTGAACCCAGGTCCTGTGCAAACTGATATAGTAGCAAATGCTGGGGCCCCAAAACCGGACCTAGTGTGGGAGGCTTTTAAGGCTAGAACAGCTTTGAACAGAATTGGAGAACCTGAAGAAATTGCTGATTTGATTTTATTCCTAACCAGTGACAAGGCAAGGAGTATAACTGGATCTTCATATGTTTCGGATAATGGCTGGCTTTTGAAGTAAATGCCATTGCTCAAAATGTGTTGACATTGATTTGAAAATAAACCCTTAATGCAGTTATTGATGCATTCAGTGCCTCAAACGCGACGCGTTTTGCTTACTTGCATCCAGTGTTAAATACTAAGTACTGTGAGTTTGTACAATTTTTCAATAGCACAAGTTAATTATACAGTATGTTAACATACGAGAACAAAATAAAATATTAGTTAGCTTTGAAATAGAGATAAGTACTTTTGTAATTATATATTTTTATTTCATTGTCCTCCGATGGGCAGAGTGACATTAAAAAAAGTACGGAAGCCTAACTAACTACTCAACTTTTTTCCTATCATAATTATAAATAATACTTTGATATAGAAATGCTTTCAGTGAACTAATAACCTTACATGTGAGCTGGATAGAGTTTCCAAGGTAAATTCAATACAAACGTGTAATTTCAACAACTTTCATTTAATGAAAATGCGTTAAAGTGATATCTAAAGTATTATATTTGATGTTGCGGTTCGGTAATGTTGAGCTGTGATAGGATTTGTTGAATTATACAAAATTAATATTGTGTTTAAATTATCGGCTTCAGTTTATTTGATTTCACATAACCACATCATAGGTGCACAAGATGTGTTAGCCGACTTTAAAAAAGGAACAGCTTCGTAATTTCCTTGTAATTTCCATAACAATCATAAAGCTCAATTTAACCATCAACGAGTTTGGAGGATAGGTTTTCATAGTTTACATAGTGTATAAAATTGTTGGCAATCATTATCATCATCAATTCAGCCGAAAGACGTCCACTGCTGAACATAGGCCTCCCCCAAAGCTTGCCAGACAGATTGGTCCTGCCCCTGCGCCATCCGCATCCAACGCGTTCCCGCAACCTTAACCAGTGTGTGATGCCAGTGATGACTTATGGCGCTGAGACGTGGCCACTAACGATGGGCCTCGCAAGAAAGCTCAAGGTCACTTAGAGGGCGATGGAGAGGGCTATGCTCGGAGTTTCTCTGCGGGATCGCATTAGAAATGATGAAATCTGCGCAAGAACTAAACTCACAAACATAGCTCGAAGAATCGCCAGAATCGAGTGGCAGTGGGCAGGGCACATTGCTCGTAGAACTGATGGTCGATGGGGCCAAAAGGTTCTCGAGTGGCGTCCACGGATTAGAAGACGCAGTGTAGGCAGGCCTCCAACAAGATGGTGCGATGTGGGCAATCAAGGCAATAACTGATAAGCAGATTTATTATCAATATAAATTATAAATAATATTTTTAGATTTTCATAACGATTGTGATGCCGATAAAATAATTATACAACGTTAAAGATAGATAACATTTGCGGTGGATCGAATTATGTGGGTGTAGGTATGGTGAAAATTCTATAAAATTATTTGAAAGTATTTTCGATATAATATTATATTATTGTTTATTTACTTTACGGCGCCTTTATCATGTCATAACCAAAGACCCTAAAATAATCCTGGGATTTGTTGTAAAATATTAAATTCAGTTTGCTCCTCACTCGGAGAACATTTCATACTTATTTATACCTACCTACATTTTAGAGGATTATTAATACTTAAAAGTACTTAAATATATACAAGGCTTTTCGTAGTATGTATCAAGGATACGGGTTCATATCAAATTACTGAAATTTCGAAAGTAATCCTTACTTTTTATTTAAATATATAGCCTTAATAATATCATGAATACGAAAGTTATTCTGTTTGTCTGTCTATCTGTTACTTCTATGTATACTTATGCTTAAATAGCTAAACCGTAGATTAAATTTGGTATGGAGATAGTTTGAGACCTTGGAGAGGACATAGGATAGATTTCATCCCAAAAAGCTTTTTTTTAATTAATTTTAGGGTTCCGCACCTCGTAAGGAATAAGCGGAACCCTTATAGGATCACTTTGTTGTCCGTCCGTCTGTCAAGACCCTTTTTCTCAGGAACACGTGGAGGTATCAAGCTGAAATTTACATCAAATACTTAGGTCTACTGTCCCTTGGAGCTGTGAAAAACTTAAACTTCTAAGCCAACGCAATCAAAAGATACAGCCATTTATGCCGCAAATTTTCGACACTCGCAAGGGAATCAAAACCTACAGGCTACAGGGCACTTCCCGTGAACTCAAAATCTTGAAATTTGGTACGAAGCAAGGTCTTATAGCACAGATAAAGGAAAAATTGCGAAAAGCATAATTTTTTTTGTCTGTCTGTCTATATCAAAAACCAATCTACAATGATCCCACATTGCGCACATTTTGCTAAGGAGTAGGGGGGTCTGCTAAGACTGGATATTCATAGATACATATAAATTTGTACGGAACCCTCGGGGCGCGAGTCCGACTCGCACTTGGCCGGTTTTTTAATATGTACAAGCTTTTTGCTTACTGTACTTGTGCTCCTGGTTACTTGAATCTAGAACCTAAGTACTCTTCAAGATGGATCAAACGAGCGGAACGGAACGGGGTCGAGTCGTTTTATACAGAGTTCCTATGGCCACCTTCCTGCTCCATCATCAGATCAGCTCCATGTCATAATAATATTGTATTGTTATCCGATTTACACATGCATGCAAAATTTCAGCTCAATCGGATATCAAGAAGTGGGTCAAATTAAACTTACAAGATTTGATGACACACTGGAAGTGGGTCAAATTCGACTTGCAAGATTTGACCCGTACATACATATTGCAAGTTAATAAAAAGCTTTTAAAAATGCCCATTTTCAAAGGTGTAGCGATAAACGAATTCTTTGCAGACGGATAATATTACAAATGCAAAAGTCTCTCAGTCTTTGTGTCGGTCTTTCACCTCTTCACCTCTGCAGTACAGGTTTAGAAGAAATTTGGTATGAAGATTGTTTCAAACGTCTAATTAGCAGTTTCACGGAAAATTGTACAATGTGACACGACCATTACGTATTTCGTCTAATCATCATCATCATTTCAGCCGAAAGACTACTTACTGAATATAGGCCTCCTCCAAACATTTGCTTGGCAAACAGATCGGTCCTGCGCCATCCGCATCCAAAGCGTTTCCGCAACCTTAACCAGGTCGTCGCGCCATCGTGTTGGAAGCCTACCTACACTGCGTCTTCCAGTCTGTGGACGTCACTCGAGAACCTTTCGGCCTAATCGGCCGTCAATTCTACGAGCGATGTGCCCTGCCCGCTGCCACTTGATACTGGCAATTCTCGAGCTATGTCCGTGACTGTAGTTCTTGCGCAGATATCATCATTTTTAATGCGATCCCGCAGAGAAACTCCGAGCATAGCCCGCTCCATCGCCCTTTGAGTGACCTTGACCTTTTTTATTTCGTCCAATATTCTTATTAAACTAAATCAAAACACGTTCTTGCTTATACGTTTATTTTTTCTGTTAAAAAAGATAGTGTGAGGGCGATTCTGAATCATGCATTGCGGTCACGATCACACAAATTTCAACCAGTAAAAAAAGGTGTATGTGTCAGTTGCAACGCACGACTGGATTTATCTCATTAAGTACGATTTTCTTTGACTACACGACTATACGATGGGCAAAGAGTAAATAAACACAGCTCACATAATACAAAAAGCTGTCACATGATTTCAAAGCCAAAGGTGCGCAAAGTACGTTCAGCATCAAAAATAGCTGGTCACTTTTGTACTTTGTCGTAATAACACAATTATCAATCAAGTATGACGTTTTGCACCTAACTGTAGAGCGACAAGGTACAAAAGTGACCAGCTACTTTTGATGCTGACTGTACGTAGTGCAGAAAAACGTAGACAGTAACGCTTTTTTGCCAGGTAAGAAGCGACATGGAATGGGCTGTGGGGTTGGGATGTTGTGGATACGGAACGGACACCTACATTGCAATATCTATTAAATTAAATTGATTTTGGTAGGCGATGACCGGCGCTATATGGGCCCTTCAAACTGTTGCCCGCTTCGGGGCAACCAGTTGGCAACTGGGTGTGAAGGGCTAAGGATGGAGAGGTGTTCTTGGACTTTAACGTCTCGACTGCCATAATACGAATGAAGTGATGTGCTCTGTACGCCACGAATTGACAGTTTAAGTAGTACATATTTGTTATTGGCGTGTGAAAAATTCCTTTGGCTGTAATGACTAGACGACTGTGGTTGTCAAGAGGTTAAATTTTGAAGTGCCAATTCGCTACTTACAGAAACACATCCATCCTTCGAGCATTTAGCTCTTGCGCTCCACTCTAGGCGGCCAATATCTAAAGGCAAACTAGAGGCGGGGTGGGTGTGTAACTGTGTGTGAGTATGTCATCGATATATATGTATGTACTAACGTACTAGATATCGCGATCCGAACACTCATTCTGTTACACTGCTTTGACCCGTTGAAGGTGCAACGGAGTTCAGTGCGACTTTGACATTCATGAGCGGCGAACGTACTAATTTTTGATTGAGACTCCGAATGTAAGCGTGAACCTGCACGTAAGTAACAATTCACTACTCAAGTAAGTAAAATTATAATTACTAAACTAAACGGGACTTATCACGCACTAAATATTTATTTATTTACCTCGACGTTTCGGCCACATTGCAGCAACCGTGGTCACGAGTCAACTGAAGTGTAGGGTGTCAAGTTCGTTTAGTCGCACGAGTCTTTCGACTACCCGCACTTGATCCCGATTAGAATCAGCACCCGTATCTCGAACTACCCGCACTTGACCAAGATTTTTTAACGGCATCCCATCACACCGACACACAACACTCACAACATCCGACGACCTCTCCGAACACTCCTGCCGACGCCAACATTTGTTTATAACAGGATTCCACGCAGACGAAAGCTTATATCCATCCTCCCGATTAAAATTTTTGTGTTTTTTAATTGCAACCGCTTCACGCACCATTCTAGAGTAGAAATGACGTTCCGTTGACAGAATTCTGGGATTGTGCAGTTCAATCCAGTGGTTTGGTCCTGACTCCAACAAATGCTCGGCTATGGCTGACTTATTTACTTGGCGATTTTTAACAGCCGCGATATGTTCCTTGACCCTCTCAGCTATTGTTCTTTTTGTTTGTCCGATATAGGAACTACCACAACTACAATCAACCTTATAAACACCCGGTGTTTGGAAGGGAACAACATCCTTGGGTGTCCGCATATGCCTCGTGACCTTGGACAAAGGCGTGTAGACAACCTTGATGGAATACTTGTCCAAAATAGCGCCAACCTTGTCAGTCACTCCCTTAACATAAGGCATATACGCAGGCTGTCTAGCCACGTCAGGATGTCTATCTCTACGTTTCCTTCTGGGCTGCCGTTTATTCACCACAAAACCGTTACGTTTTAGCACCTCCTGAACATGTCTCAACTCATCCTCAACAAATTCAGGGTCACACAGATCCAATGCCCTATTTTGCAGCGAACTCACAACAGATTGGAGATGTCTGGGATGGTGGTGAGATGAAGCATTCAGATACCTATCCGTGTGCGTCGGCTTCCTATAGACAGTATGTGCTAAAGAACCATCAGTTCTCGCCATTACCTTAACATCAAGGAAAGCTAATGTACGTCCTACCTCCAATTCATAAGTGAACTGAATCTTGGTATGGATGGAATTGAGATATGCCAAAAACTGTTCCACTTCAGGTTTCCCACCTTTCATAACGCAGAAAATATCATCGACGTATCGCTTCCACAATTTGACATTCCATGCTTGCAAATCTATAGACGTCTCAAAATATTCCATCCAGATATTGGCCATCACCGGTGCCACAGGACTACCCATAGCAACGCCATCTATCTGTAGATAGTGCTGTCCACGATACAAAAAGTAACTCCCTTCCAAACAATTCCTAAGCAACACCATGTAAGACTCTGACATGTCATTAACAAATAACTTTCCTCGAATTACCTCACAGCATTCTTTAAGCGGAAGATTGGTGAAAAGCGACGCAACATCAAAACTCACCATGATGTCGTCCGGTTCCAGCTTAACAGACTTGAGAATGTCCACAAAATGGCGAGAATCCTTAACAAAAGGTGACGTTTTTCCCACAAACGGCTGCAACACCGATGCTACATGTTTCGCGAGGTCGTAAGTAGGTGAGAAAATTTGACTTACGATAGGCCTCAGAGGCACGCCAGTCTTGTGCACCTTCGGCAAACCATATAACTTCGGCGGCTGCACGATCCTTGGCTTGTAAAGGCGGTTAAAGTCATCCTCGTCAAACAGATCCTTATAGTCCCTGACCATAGCTCTTATACGGCGCGTGACCCTAGCCGTAGGGTTGTACGACACTGGCTTATAAACCTGATCGTCATCCAGCAAACTCCTTACCTTACCCTCATAATCATTAGAGTCCATCACCACAGTAGCATTGCCTTTGTCCGCTTTAAGTACAAAAACTTCTTGGTTCTTCCTAATGTTACTTAAAGCCACACGCTCTTCCGCCGTGACATTGCTCTTCGGCAGCTTGGCCCTTCTTAAAATAACCGCAACATCCTGTCTTAAGACATCGGCGTCACTAGACGTCACCTTGTTGCGAATTATTGCTTCCTCCACGCTACTAATTACAATCTCGTAAGGAATTCGCTTCGGTGTCAAAGCAAAATTCAACCCTTTTGCTAACACGCTCATCGTTGCATCATCCAAAGGAGTGCTGGATAGATTTATTACCGTCTCCGATAATACCGGCTGTGCACCTCCATAACAACTATTGATCACATTCTCGTTTCTTCCACATCGAGCTAACAACTTCGAAAATTTTTTGTCATGCTTCTCACTGCACAACTCAAAACTACGAACCGCCTGCTGATACGTAATCCGATCACGCAAATCAAAATCATCACGGGACAATGCCGCCACACACTCACTATGCAACCCGTATAATTTACACTGCACAACGTCCAGGCCTTTGTGATGGTTTCTTATTTGCTGTTTCAACAAACCAACACTCGCAGTCCGCAAATTTTTTTCAGAAAAAGCGATATCACCACGCGGTTTTATTCTAACACAAGTAGGAAGTAAGTCACAATCACGGCACTTCGTTAAAAATACCAATGAAGTCTCTATGCGCACCCGCTTTTTCCGCAAAAACTCTAGTTGGCAAATTTGTTTTAATAAACCCGGCCCGTAACGGTTTACAATATACTGTTTTAAACTTTCGTGATTTTTACTCATAATTACTAAACTAAACGGGACTTATCACGCACTAAATATTTATTTATTTACCTCGACGTTTCGGCCACATTGCAGCAACCGTGGTCACGAGTCAACTGAAGTGTAGGGTGTCAAGTTCGTTTAGCCGCACGAGTCTTTCGAACTACCCGCACTTGATCCCGATTAGAATCAGCACCCGTATCTCGAACTACCCGCACTTGATCAAGATTTTTTAACGCCACCCCATCACACCGACACACAACACTCACAACACCCGACGACCTCTCCGAACACTCCTGCCGACGCCAACATTTGTTTATAACAGGATTCCACGCAGACGAAAGCTTATATCCATCCTCCCGATCAAAAGATAAAGTAAAATAAGTAAAATTACATGTTGTTCAAGTGACTAAGCGGCTAAAATAATATTGTAATACCACAATAAAAACATTATTTTAAATAAAACGTCACGCCATCCTACAATCATAGACTAAAACATGCAGACGTTCCCATTCAAAATTAGTTGTAGGTAAAAAATTGTGACTGACTGAACTTGAATGACAATTTGTTTAATTGCTTTATACCCAGTCTGATATTTTTGAATATTTATTTTATGTTCTTTCTTTTTAGTCTAAATAATATCAAAAAATTTATGTCGTCGTAAAATATGACGTCGTGCGTTTTTCGATACTGCAAAAACACGGCAAAAAATGACAGCGAATCATCAGGTGTCAGTTTTCATAGGTAAGTTGAGTTTCATAGGTAAACTTGGGAAACTTTTTTCCTCCTAGTAGGATCGAAAGAGCTCGTGATTCTGAGCAGAAATCACATAAAACTTTCCGAATTTAAAAAAAGTCAAAAGGTACAAAAAAAAATTGCCCAGGTAAAATAGCTGTGTCACTTCTGCGGTGTATAATCTATATCGCGATGAAGTCTTGTGACAATCCGGTATTTGAACCAATTTGAACATTGTATATCGTTGACATGAAAAGTCTTGTCTATCGGTAGAATATATGTCAATGGAGTATTTCTATAATAGGCTACTTTCCTAACTAGTCAGTCTTTTAGATTATCAGAAAATATTGGACACGTATTTTTTATTTTGTCAATTGAACAAAAAATTACGAAGATATGGCGCGTTGAAGTTTCGCGTGACGTCACTTGTTCCTACACTTTGTATGAGCGTTTTAGGAACAAGTGACGTCACGCCTCGTCACGCGGAAGTTCAACGCGCCATATCTTCGTCATTTTTTGTTTAATTGTCAAAAGAAAAATTACGTGTCTAATATTTTTTGATAATGTAAAATACGGACTAATAAGAATTATTATTTTTTTACCTAGGAAACATCCCTATTATGGAGAAGGTTGTTATTATTATAAGACAAGCTTTGCGTCCTTTGGGACCATGTCAATTGGTGTAAAATGTCACGTGATATTTATTTATTTATACGTAGGTGCCAAAATCTCCAGTCTCAAGCCCCTATTAGACTGCTGCGTTGTTAGAATCACTTTACTGATTTATAGACAAAGTTCAAAGATATCTTTACACTTTAGTGCCTTGTCACTGTACGCCTTCTGACATTTTCATATAAAAATTCAAACACGAAGTTACTGCGACAAGGTAGTAAAAGTGTAAAGATATCTTTGACTTCGACTGTACAATGCTTACCTATTCGTATGTAAAGACGTGCAGCAGGCATGTTCCTCATCCGTATCTTCGGAACAGCGTCGAGCACATGGAGGGCGAGTGAAGCCACCTCAGCAGCGTGGCGGGAACACCTCTCTGGCACACCACCTACCACCATATAGGCGTCCCCTATCGTCTCCACCTGGACAAAGAAGTAGAGAAACAGATAAGATGAAATATTATTTGCCAACAGCAACAAGACAGGCACGGTTCCCAACTTAGGGCTTTTCCCCCAAATTCAGGGGGTAAATAAGTGCGATTGGATTTTTTAGGGGCGTTCTATTTTAGGGTTATTTTTAGGGCCTTCTTATAAGACTGGGATGATGATGATGATTATAAACAACAACCGCTTTAGCCTAGTTGGTAGTGACCCTGCCTACGAAGCAAGAGGTCCTGGGTTCAAATCCCGGTAAGGGCATTTATTTGTGTGATGAGCACGAATATTTGTTCCTGAGTTATGGACGTTTTCTATGTATTTAAGTATTTATTTATCTATATAAGTATGTTTATCGTCGTCTAGTACCCATAGTACAAGCTTTGCTTAGTTTGGGACTAGGTCGATTTGTGTAAGATTGTCCCCTAATATTTATTTATTTATTTATTTATTTAACACAGATAGGTAACGTAAGGAGAGCTTCTTGTTACGAAATTCGAAATTGGAAGTTCGTTTTGTGCCGTACTTCACTCCTCAGTTTCATACCATTGGGATTTTGTAAAAAATACCAATGATTTTTATATATTTTTTGTACACATAAGTCAATTATAAGAAACAAATTACAATATTTTTTCATGTAGTTCATTATTTTTCTCAAAATTAATTATTAAGACTATTTTGGTCGATGACTCCCACACAGCGAAATTTCTAAATCTATCCCTCAAGGCTGTGTGCTATCGCCTACACTCTTCCTTCTGCATGTCAATGATATGCTGCCATCCGGCGGCATTCACTGTTATGCGGATGATAGTACGGTTGATGCCTCTTACACCGGCCGCGCCGGTATTTCTCGGGAAAACGTTATAGAGTGCCGAAACAAACTTGTGTCTGAAATTGAGACTTCCCTAAAAGAAGTTTCAGAATGGGGTCGACTTAATTTAGTCCGTTTTAACCCCACTAAGACACAGGTTTGCGCGTTTACCGCAAAAAAGTCTGCGTTTGTCGCGTCACCTCTTTTCGAAGGCACTCCCCTTGCTACCACAGCCAGTATCGGAATCCTTGGTATTGACATCTCGAGTGAAGTCCAGTTCCGCGACCACTTGGAGAGTAAGGCTAAATTAGCCTCGAAGAAGCTCGGCGTGCTCAACAGATCGAGACGGTATTTCACTCCAGCCCACCGCCTTCAACTTTATAAGGCGCAGGTTCGCCCACATATGGAATACTGCTCTCATCTGTGGGCGGGGGCTCCCCGGTACCAGCTTCTCCCTCTGGATCGCATACAACGGAGAGCGACTCGAATAGTCGGCTGCCAACGAACTTCTGATGGGCTTGATTCCTTGGCGCTGCGTAGAGATGTAGCTTCACTGTGCATCTTCTATCGCATGTACAACGGAGAGTGCTCCGAGGAGTTATTCGGGTTGATCCCTGCCGCATCCTTCCGCCACCGCCCTACGCGACAACACTTCCATCCTCACCATCTGGATGGTTGGTTGTCTTCTACTGTGCGTTTTTCCAGAAATTTCCTGCCTCGCACAGCAAAGCTCTGGAATGAGGTTCCTGCTGCGGTATTCCCGGACCGATATGACCTTCAAGCTTTCAAAAAAAGAGCGTACTCCTACCTAAAAGGCCGGCAACGCACTTGTGACTCTTTTGGTGTCGCAGGTGTCCATGGGCGACGGTAATCGTTTACCATCAGGCGATCCGTCTGCTCGTTTGCCCCCTATATCATAAAAAAAAAAAAAAAAAAAAAAAAAAAAAAAATATCTGAATGCGTACGATAAGGATTCTTTTCTGTGTACCTAGTGGTATACTGTAACTATTATACCTTGACAAGCTCGTGCGCGGCGCTCGGCGGAACCCTGTCGCAGGGAGCCTCTGCTGTCCTTAACAAGATTGTTTTTAATAAGTGCGGCAAACGCTGACTGCGACAGGGTTCCGCGGAGGGTAGCGCACGAGCTTGTCGGACTATACAGAGGCCCTACCACGAAGTGCATAATTCGAACTTCGTTTCGTGCCGTCCCGCTCACGCTAATATGATTTGACACGAGAGTGAGAGGGATAATGCGATACGAACTTCGATTTTCGAATTTCGTGGTAGCGCCTCAGGCGCTGTCAAAGTGCGTCAAATCAATCACAGTAGTATAAACCACGCGTAAATTGTGAAGAATTCTGAATAATGCTATTCCGCACAGATTAAAGTATAACTTGGACCGTCTACGATATCTTTATCAATGTCAATTGAAAGTCATTGCTTATTTGATATGTAATAAATGCATAACATTAGATTTAAATTAAATATTAACAGAAAATGATTTAAAAAGCATTTAATTATCTAGAAATGGTTTTCGATTTACTATACATAACAAAAAACAGATAGATAACCCCCCCCAATTGGGAATGTCTAAAAAAATTACCAGTGATTTATATATTTTTTTGTATAGAAAAGTCAATTATAAGAAACTTATTTAAATTTTTTTGTCATTTAGGTCTCTACTTTTTATTAAATTAATTATTGAAACTATTTTGGTTGATGACGTCAGATTATAATTGAGGGCTCCCACACTGCCAAATTTCTAAATCTATCTAAATGCGTACGATAAGGCAACCCCTTTATTTATTTTTTGCGTAGTGGTGCACTGTAACTAGTGTCACTTTACTGGCGCTGTCAAAGTGCTAGATGTCAGACAGCGGGTCCAAATCAAACTCCGTAGTATATTCCACGCGTAAATACCACACAGAATAAACTACGACGGACTGGTCACGCAATATACACCAATGTCAAATGAAGGTCATTGCTTATTCGTTATATGATAAATTTATTCATCATCATCATCATTTCAGCCGAAAGACGTCCACTGCTGAACATAGGCCTCCTCCAAGGCTCGCCAAACAGATCGGCCCTGCGCCATCCGCATCCAATGCGTTCCCGCTACCTTCACCAGGTCATCGCTCCATCTTGTTGGAGGCCTACCTACACTGCGTCTTCCGGTCCGCGGACCGCGCACGCGCGCGCGCGGATGTTGTACCAACTCCCGTCGTAATCGGAGATACTTTGCTCGAAGTTGTTGACGACTATATCTATCTGGGACATACAATCCAATTGGGTAGGTTCAACTTCGAGAAAGAGGACAATCGACGAATTAGACTCGGCTGGGCAGCGTTCGGGAAGCTCCGCAATATCTTGTCTTCCGATATACCGCAGTGTCTCAAGTCAAAAGTCTTTGACCAGTGTGTGTTGCCAGTGATGACTTGGCCGCTAACGATGGGTCTCATAAGGAAGCTCAAAGTCACTCAGAGGGCGATGGAGAGGGCTATGCTTGGAGTTTCTCTGCGGGATCGCATTAGAAATGATGAAATTCGCGCAAGAACTAAAGTCACGGACATAGCTCGAAGAATCGCTAGACTTAAGTGGCAGTGGGCAGGGCACATCGCTCGTAGAACGCGGATAAATTTATTACATAATATTAAAATTAAATAACTACAGAGAAAGAGTTAAAAAGCATTTATCTCGAAATGGTTGTCGATTTATTTATTTATTTATTTATTTATTTATTTATTGATACACCAACAGTGTTTACACGGGAATTACTGTGAATAGTTACAACGATTCTTATCCTATATGTAACACTAATAACAGGTATATACAACACTCAACGTAAATGTTATTTAATTTAGACTACTACTACACAAAATAGATAACCCTAATTAGCGTGAACGGAACGGCACGTTCTCAATCCGTACTGGGCCCGCATGGGAACTACAGCTCAAACTCTCGCATTCTGAGATGAGGCCTGTGCCCCGCAGTGGGACGTATATAAGCTGGGATGATAAGGAATATTAAAGACACTAATTTAACTTATTAAAAAAACATTTTAAACTGATGCAAATAGACGATATAAATAATAGAACCCAAATGGTATATTATAATAAAGAAAAACAGTCCTGCAACCTATTTAATTTAGACAACATGTTTTATTGAACAGTTTTGTTTACTTAAAAAGCATTTTCTCATTACTGGCTGAATGAATAAAAATAAAACTTAATTAAATTCTCAATTAATTTATATCACGTTTCCAAAGCTTTTAAAATCTTATCAGCTACTTAATGTTTTAAAAGTCGTTTTAGTTAATTTGTGAGAAGGTAAGGCAGCTGTCCCACTGCCAACGACTAGGTATAATAAGTATTTAAACGTATGTACAATACGATGTAGATTTTGTATAAACAATTGTACCTACATACGTTTCTTGTGCGATAAATACTTATTATTATAAAGATACCTAACATTTAGATTCGGTAACTACCGTCCTGGGTCAACTCTAGCTATGTACTTAATTGACTTAGGTCACTTTCCGGAAATCTATATCCGTAACCACACGAGCAAGATAGCTACGACTATACGACACATGTGGGTCTTAATGTACAGTCAGGTGTAAAAATATGAACCTATTAAAAGTTTCAAAAATAAGTACCACAGACTCTTATTCCGACGCAATAAGGCCGTAGTAACATATTTTTGAGTGGTTCGAATAGATACTTATTTTTGCACTTGACTGTACATAGAAATCCGCCCTCTTCCACTTCCGAAATGTCTTTTAGACGTAATAAAATTAACCCTTTAACTCCGGGTGACAACCAGAGTTGTTTTGGGCCCGCATCGCTGCAATACGGGTGACAACTCCAGTTGATCGAGAACGGGTAAGATTTAAAAAAATATTTTAGCTAATCTAGACCTTATGCCTTGGTATTAACTGCTAAATTATACAGTTAGAGTAGTGTAGATGCAAAGAAAAAAATACCACAATATTTTGATAGATGGCTCTGTAGTAGGTAAATATAGGTTTGAAATTTCCGCTTTTTTACTGACAACTATGGTTGAGGCTGCGGCTCCACTGAGGCGGAGACGAGAGGAGCGGAGAGGAGACGTGTAGGGGTCGACCAATCATATCAGTTCCATTGAAGCGGTGTGGAGACGAGATGGGGATTTCAACTGATATGATTGGTCGACCCCTACACGTCTCCTCTCCGCTCCTCTCGTCTCCGCCTCAGTGGAGCCGCAGCCTGACACCCGTACTGCATAAGTGCAGATTATTTTTTACAAGATGGCGACGATTAGTGTTGTCTTACATTTTATCGAGTTGTCATAGCAGTGAGGCCGTTGAGTACTTTGATGCGTTCTCCTTTACCCGACTGCGTAGAAGGAAGGGTTATGTGTTTGACCCGTATGTAAGTATGTATGTATGTATGTCCATTCCTATGTCTTCTCGTAACTACACAACGGCTGAACCGATTTTAATAAGTGATACGTTATTGGATTTGTCTTGATAACGCGAGTAACACTGAATACATGAAGTTTATGAAAAATTAAAATGGCGGATTTTTGGCGCCAAATTGTGAGTCTTCAAAAAAATTTTTTATTCAAACCTATCGAGTAGGGTATCAAAATAAAAAGATTTCAAAAGAGATTACAAAAATATATACAAGTCATGTGTTTAAATTTAATTTGGAATAATAAATTGGCAATCAATGCATTAAAACGACGACGTACCTACTTACTCAGATATCTTTGAGCAATAATTTTCTCTATATCAAAATTGGTTTTGAATTTTAACTAAAAAGCATCTGATTCCTAATTCAAATACTTAATCATTTATCTGGGTCTCAGGAGGTTACACTAAAAATAAAGAAATAAAAAAATAATCAGAAAAAAAAAACCCGCCTACGGTGTAAATAAAATAATAAATTAAAAAATCAAAAAAACCCGCCTGCAGAAATACTGAAAAGGTGGAAACAAGATAAAATGTTCAATAACAACAATAAAAAGCTAACTGAACTCAACGAAAGACATCGAAAAAAAATACTAAACATTGAAACGAATTTAAATAGCAAATATTGTCTTAGCAAATAAATTTAAAAAAATGGTTTTAAATTTATTCTAGAATGTTGTATGTTCTTAATAAATAAATACCAGGATTTTGGCACCCATTTAGATGTCAATTATTTTGTCGGGGAAGTCGACAACCATGCATCGCATATTCTTAATAATGACCTTGGCTCCCATTTTCACATTTATGTTTTGATGGGATATCATTATTTTTTGTCAAATAAGTAGGTCCACTCTTTCATAATTACTAAAATTAATTAAAAAGCATAAATCGTTAATAAAGTAATCAAATAATCGAATTGCAACCCATGAAATACTAATAATTATTGAGTAGCTCCGGTGAATCTGTGATCTTCATTCATCATCAGTTATATTTCACCAAGTGGTGTTTTTCAAGAGCAAATGCACGAGTTATTCTACAAAATACCCAAATTGCTATAAGTGTATCTACCAAAAATATTTGAAGAGTTCCCTCAATTTCTCCAGGACCCCATCATCAGATTCTAACCTGATGACAATGGGACCACTCCAGAAATATACCCCTTCAGTCAAAAAAGGAATTTACCAAAACGAGTAATAAATGACTAAGTTCTGAGGTAACAAGCAGAAATAATAATTATTAAAACTTAAAAAAAAACATTATTTTCTAACTTTTTTATTTGTATACACACAATTACCAAGCTGGATGTAAAATTTCACTTTTCTAGGTCACCTGGAAGTGGATTAGGTTTTTGATTATTAGTCTGTCAGTCAGTCAGTCAGTGGTAAAAATGCCGATTTTTAGACGATATTATCTCTACAGGTAACCGTTCCACCTATATTTGTGAAATATGGGGGCTTAGTTGATTTGAAGGGTTTTAATACATACACCAAATTTCATGTTTTCAAGTCAAATAGATTTTGAGTTATTGAAGGGGTCAAAAGTAACGCCTGAATCAATAAATTATAGAACCTTACATAAAAAAAATAAGAATGTGATACGAGCAAAAAGCGCGAGTGCCTATTTGGCCAGAAAGCCACTACTAGGTTTAGTTTCTCAAACAAATTGGTCATTGCCGTGATTTTACTAAAAACCGGCCAAGTGCGAGTCGGACTCGCGCACTGAGGGTTCCGTTCAAATTTATATGTATCTATGAACATCCAGTCTTAGCAGACCCCAGCTCCTAAGCAAAATGTGCGTAGTGTGGGATCATTGTAGATTGGTTACTGATATAGACAGATAGAGAAAAAAAATCATGCTTTTCGTAATTTTTCCTTTATTTGTGCTATAAGACCTTGCCTCGTACCAAATTTCAAGATTCTGAATTCACGGGAAGTACCCCGTAGGTTTTGATTCCCTTGTGCGTAGTTGCGAGTTTGAAAATATGCGGCATAAATTGCTGTTTCTTTTGATTGCGTTGACATAGAAGTTTGATTTTGTTACAGCTTAAAGGTATTATAGACCTGAGTATTTGATATGATTTTCAATTCAATACCTTTACGCGTTCATGAGGAAAAGGGTAGTAACTTTAAAATTATTAAAAATATTTTTTTTATATGATGTGACTAAAAATTTACGGTTTTCGCAATTTTTCCTTTATCTGTGCTATGACACCTTGCTTCGTACTAAATTTCAAGATTCTGAGTTCACGGGAAGTACCCTGTAGGTTTTGATTCCCTTGCGAGTTTCGAAAATATGCGGAAATTTGCGGCATAAACGGCTGTATCTTTTGATTGCATTGGCTTAGAAGTTTGATTTTTTCACAGCTCTATGGGACAGTAGACCTGAAAATTTTATATAAATTTCACCTTGGTACCTCCACGCGTTCCTGAGAAAAAGGGTCTTGACAGACAGACGGACGGACGGACGGACGGACAACAAAGTGATCCTATAAGGGTTCCGTTTTTTCCTTTTGTGGTACGGAACCCTAATAAGGATTTTTTTTCTAGTCTACTAATTAGTAAAACTTTTGAAAGCACAAGGAAATATAAAAGATAACATTTCTATTACTCTTGTTTAATCTGTGGAAAATATCGACCATCGTATCGTATCGTATACGTACATCACTATTATTTACAAACTGCAGACGTGTTTTTATATCACGTTTTAATTGTTGATTTTCTTGTAATTTACTAGTAGTAATAATGATTTTGGTAGTTTAATATGTCCAATATACTATAAACAAGATATTAATCAGGTGAAACAGTTAAAAAACAGTGGTAGTAACTCTAAATTATTCAGTTTCTTAGTGTGAAATATTAAGGGTGAAATATGATAAATTAGTGGTTGTGAGTGAAAAATATGACTAGTTATCAAATCTGCATAGAATAATGAATGTGTATGTGAAATTTCAAGTCTATAGCTGTAATAGTTTTGAAAATATAGGTAAGTGAAACAATGTCACACCGCCGCCTATCGTCAAAATCAGCCCGTATTGCACGGTGACTTAGCTTTTGAGGCCCCGGAGTTAAAGGGTTAAATTCGGTATTTTTGTATTTATTTTGCAACAGGTTTGCCCGCGGTTCCGTCTGCTAAGAATTATTTTATAGCTCGGCTTGCTTTAAGTGGTGAAACACGCATCAGAATGATGGGGAGCCGGGACGATGATGAAAATATCGTCACCTCCACGCCAAACAACCGACACTTATTTTTGTATGAAAGACCGCGGACATTTTTTTACTCCATTATAATCGATAGTGCTATTAATTCTGAGCAGATCCGTGCAAAAATTTCTAAAATCGGAGAAAATATATAGTTGTACCATATTTCTGAAATTCCCCAAACATAAAACTGAATATAAAAAAGAATAGCAATAAAGTATTGTACAAAACAACCTATTATACCCAATATAACTTTACTTATCGGAGTATAGACATTATTTTGTCGCCTAAATCGAAGCCATAATAGATAATACGGCATGTTTTGTTGCCACTATAGGTAAAGAAATAGCTAGCAAAGGTCATGACCTAAAACCGGCTGACAAAAGGATCTGGACCAAGAATGCTCCAGAACTTTGTTATAATATGCGATGAATAATATGCGAGGAGAAAGACTGTCAAAAGAATTCGCAATTTCACGTCGTACCGAGTTTCAAACAAAGATAGTTGGAAATTTCTTGCATATTTATATAATTGTTGCTGATGGAAAGCGTAGATGAGGTCTAATGAGCTTAGTTAGTAAATCCTATCATCATCATCACCATCATCAATTTCAGCCGTAGGACGTCCACTGCTGAACATAGGCCTCCCTCATTGACGCCCAATCATTACGGTTGGAAGCGACTTGCATCTATCCTGAACTTGCAGCCTTCACCAAATCGTCCGTCCATCTCGTTGGTGGACGTCCCAGCTGCGCTTGCCAGTCCGTGGTCTCCACTCGAGAACTTTTGGGACCCAACGGCCATCTGTTCTGCGTGCTATATGGCCTGCCCATTTGCCATTTCAACGAGCTAATCCGTTTGGCTATGTCAGTGACCTCGGTTCTTCTATGGATCTCCTTATTTCTGTTTCTGATTTCTGATTCTCCGAGCATAGCCCTCTCCATAGCTCGTTGAGCGACTCTGAGCCTATTCATCAGTAAATCATATACTTACCTTGTATACGTTGTAATATGATATGATGGCATCGCAGCACGTGTACAAATCATTCAGAATCTCCACCACCTGCGGGAAAAGAGTAAACGTTTTACACAAAATATTTGATTATGCCATTGTTCATTGTAAGTATATTCGACCAAGAAATTCCTTTACCACCCTGAAGTTCAATGTCGCTTGTACAATTGAAAACGTCAATGACTATTTTCACGTCCAAATCAATGGACAGTAGCATTAACGAATCGAACCCGTAACCCCGAGCTTCGCAGTCACCGTTCTCTAACCACTAGACAATCCGTATGCTTAGTATAAGTTTTTACTTCACGAAATACTTCTCGATCGCGTTTACGTAAAAAAATCAATTCTATGAAAACTTGGACGCGCGGCCGCGGATACGCTGTCTATGTTTCCCTAGTAATTGTTTTTTTTTTTTACGTAAACGCGATCGAGAAGTATTTTGGTGAAGTAAAACTTATACTAAGCGTACCGGTCGACATAGACAGGTGTAACGATGTAATATTTCACGACATCGACATAACGCGTTCAAGCGCGTCATATTCAAAGCTCGGAATAAAATTGCGCTCGTCAATTCTCTCTTAGAGCCCATTTGCGCGTGGCAGAACATCTTAATAGCATTTCGTGGAGAATTCCGGTGCTCGGTTTTGTTATTATTAGACGGTATCCCAAGCAGTGCTTCAAATCGGTACCAAAAATACCGACACACAGTGTGTAAAGCTAAGGTAAGTACTTAAAGCTATTCAGCAAACGAGTTGACGGCCAAGTCGAGTATATTACCTACTGCACTACCTACAGATTTTGTTTCTATTTATCAATTATCAATTTATTTAAAATAAACATCGATTTATTTTTAAATTAAGTAAATAAGGTTGGTTTAGTTAGGTAAACGACAGCTTTACTTGAACTGAATTTTTTCAACGTATGTATAATGAATACGGACTATACAACATTATAAATAAGGAATCTTTAGTTGATTTGGGCATGTAAAGAGGACGGATAAAGGAAGAATTACGAAAGGTATATATTATATATAAGGTGAGTGTAGACGGAAATGTTGAGAGGGGGACACAATGAAGTGCAATCCATGATTAGATTAGGGATGTTTTTAAGAAAGGTCAGGTTAGGAGTAGGTACTCGAACCCAGCGAGCATGTATGAAAGAACTAATGAGTGTTGTGAAGCGAAAGATGTGTTGTCAGGATCGTGGCAGATGGAAACAAATAGTCTCTGCCTGCCTCTTTACTGGGAAGGAGGTGCGATTGTACGTATGTATGTAAATTAAAAAGTTAAAATTATAAAAAATTACTGTATTTCAAAAATATAATTACCCCAACTTTATTTCTCGTCTAAACGAGCACTGATTAAAGAATGAGGGGCAGATATATATGGAACCCAGCCTGATCACCAAAAGGGTTATAATGTACTAGCCTTCGGTCCGCAGCTTCGCCCGCGATAAATTAAATTTCCTGTAGGAAAAGGTATTTTCCCGCGGTAAAAAATAGCCTGTGACACTCAGCGATAATGTAGCTTTCTAACGGCAAAAAAATTTTTGAAATCGGTCCAGTAGTTATTAAGTTTATTCGTTACATATAAAAATAAAAATCTTTCCTCTTTATAATATTAGTATAGATGTAGAATTATTGACCATTTGCTATAATTGTTATTAAGAAGACTGGACTGAGTAGGCCGGGAGATTTTACGGGAGATATTATAGGATGAACGCAAAAAAAACAAATATAAATAATTAATGGCTTGTAAACTCACGTATTTGAGGGCTGAGAACTCGCATCTCTAGGGTTTTTGAAGTTTTTTTTCCATTTTAGAAAATTAAGCTTACCTAAATAACTACCTTTCACTTGGCATGCATGCATGTTCGTATTGGACATACAGGCCAATTTTCCCATCATTCTTTGGCTCTCGTTCGATTACGCGCTGTATGATTAACTTACAATTAACTTTATCTTCATTATTAACTGTAAGGCCGGGGCCGCACTGGTAAGGCGACCGGCGACGCGACGCGACGGCGACTAAATCAAACATAGTTCGAGTTATGTGAGCGGCCGCAGCGGCCGCAGCGGCGCCGGCGACTAAATCAACTATGTTTGATTTAGTCGCCGTCGCGTCGCGTCGCCGGTCGCCTTACCAGTGCGGCCCGGCCTTACTTCAAGTGACTGCTTACCTGCATCGGTGTATTTGTAGCGGCCAGCTTAGTGAAGCCCACGATATCGCTGAAGTATATAGTGACGCACTCGAAGCTCTCAGCTTGCACCCGCTCTCCTCGTTTCAACGCCTCTGCCACCGTCCTGCTCGAAAACAATATCATCATCATCATTTCAGCCGAAAGACGTCCACTGCTGAACAGAGGCCGCCCAAGGCTCGCCAAACAGATCGGTCCCGTGCCATCCGCATCCAACGCGTTCCCGCAATCTTAACGCTCCAACTTGTTGGAGGCCTAGCAATAACAAACAAACAAAACAATAACAATAGCGAAAACAATCTATAGTTTTCATACTCATTCTGAGAGGAGGCCGGTGCCCTGCAGTGGGACGTATATACCTATAGGCTGGGATAATGATTCGTTGTTATAGCGGCAACGGATATACATCATCTGTGAAAATTTTAAATGTCTAGCTATCACGGTTCATGAGATTATAGCCCGGACACAGACGGACAGTGGAGTCTTAATAATAAGGTCACCCTTTGGGTGTGGAACCCTAAAAAACTATAAAAGTACACTTTAATGATCAACCTGCCTGACTGCTCCATTATTCAAAGTGTCAAAGGCGTAATACCGGCCAAGATAAGTGCGAGTCGGATTCGCGCACGAAGGGTTCCGTACCATTAAGTATCTATAAAAACGGCAAAAAAAATCACGTTAGATTTATGGGAGCCCCCCTTAAATATTTGTTTTATTTTAATTTTATTATTTATTTTTGAAGTGAATATTATTCTTGCTTGAACTTAATATTCTGTGAAATATATTGTGTGTGTGTGTGTGTGTGTGTGTGTGTGTCAAGCGTCTACCTGTTGTCGTTATCAATATCGAGAAAAAACGAGCAAAAAATCACGTTTGTTGTATGGGAGCCCACTGAAATATTTATTTTATTCTGGTTTTTAGTATTTTTTGTTATAGCGGCAACCGAAATACATCATCTGTGAAAATATAAACTGTCTAGCTGTCACGGTTCATGAGATACATCCTGGTGAAAGACGGACACGGACGAACGGACAGACGGACAGACGGATGGACAGCGAAGTCTCAAAAATAGGGTCCCGTTTTTACCCTTTGGGTACGGAACACTAAAAAAGATCTACCTGTATAAAATAAGAGATTTATTTCTCAAAAAAATATCGTACGAAGGCAATGAAAAAGTTGCATATACAGGGTTATTTGTAATTCACTAGCATCCTTTTAACCCTAAACTCCTACCACTTAAACAAATGTTTTTTGTTTTACGGCTTTTGTCATAACTTATTATTTTTGGTGTAATAACGTTTTGAAAATTTGAGATTTGTGTGGGAAAAAAAGTGCTTCATTTTAAAAAGTATTAAAACAAAAAACATTTGTTTGAGTGATAGGAATTCAGGGTTAAGAGGATGCCAGTGAATTACAAATAACCCTGTATACATTCATCTACATACATACATCTTTTTTGAGAAATATTAAGTTGCAGTTTAAGCAAAGTAACTGTTTAAGTTGCACAAGAAGTCTTTTTATAAATAAAAGAGTGACTATAATATTTCTGATGATTACCGGAAACTCTCCTTCCTTCTTTTCTTTCGTCCTTCCCCCCTTTTTTTCGTGGCACCGTTGTAGCGATGTTTTTTTTTGTACATATTTGATCAAATAACTATGAATTTAAGAAACTTCCAAAGACAAGACCAAACTTTGACTTCCAAAGTTAAGATAAAACATAGCTTAAAAATGCACTATTAGAGCAGTATATTAATCAAGTAGCAAAAGTGGTTGGTAATTTAACTCGCTTCGTCTTATTGTTAATATGCATGTCTTCGCTAATTATTAATTTTAATATCATTAGCATTAGAATAACAGAACTCTAATGCTACATTTCCACGCTTGCCGAGGCTTGGCAAGCGTGTACAAGCTACAAGCCTTTACAAACGCTTGGACGCCATTTACACGCTTGCGATTGGGTTAGTGTGCTCCGGGCAAGCAAACATGGCAGACGTGGACGTTGAAGTTGTGTCAGCTATTGCGTTTAGTTTGACATATTTTTATTTAAAATATAAACAAAAACAAAGAAAGCGAAAAGTTCGTCAGAGAAGATGGTGGATGTTAAAAATCCATAGAAACTGTTGTAACTAAATTCGAATGTTTTAACGTCCTATTTTTAATTATATATTTATTTCAATTGATATGCCTCGAGAAAGGCCAGTTTCATCGTTTGACCAACTCATGGTCGAGACGCGATCGAGGTACAGCACAAATAGGTACGTCCGTCCGGCGCGAGTTCGTGAGCGACACTAAACATGCGCCAACGTGTAAACACGTCGCAAGCGCTTGCCGCAAGCTTCCTTTGATCTGTCTTCAAAAACCGACACTAGCCCGGATCGCGACAAGCTCACGCAAGCCAAGCCAAACACCCCCGTTCACACGCTTGTGTTTGTCGAAGCTTGCCGAGGCTTGCCAAGCGTGTAAACGTACCATAACCTTATAAACTTTGTTAAGTAGTAATGTGATTTGAGCGTGGCGCGCCAACAAACTGGTCACTCCAGTTTGGCGCATTTATTGGAATTTACCTAAATTGTATTTGTTTTTATTTGAATAAATGATTTCTATCTCTATCTATAATTATACCTTTTGCTTGCAACGAGAAATCTTAATGCGCAGTTACATACGACATCTAGAATGAAAACAAATGCCGCAATTAAATTGCAATGTCCTCCTCCAGTAATACATTTATTTGAACTTCGCTATACCTTCACCCTGTCCGTAACGTAACATATTGTAAGTCCTGTGGGAACTTTAATGCTCATCCAACTTTAAAAGGTAATCTAAGTAACATACGACTGCAATCTATTACAGGAAATGTCAGAGATATAAAGTATGTCTCTAGAAAAAATGTGCGTCCTTAGTTGCAAGCCGACAAGCAATATTTATATGTAGAGTTAATATCAAAAGACATTAATTATTTGCAATTTGTTTAAAACTTTAAAGTATTTTGAACTAAAATGATTGCCAAATCTTCTCTAGTATTCAGGTAATCACGATCTAAAACCATAACTATTTATTTATTTATTTCATTTATAAGTCATGTTCATTACATTAGGTGACATATTATGCAGTAGTAGGTACACAACACCCTGTTGGGGTACAAAAATGAGAATTCACAGACTGTTAATTCTAATTACATATTAATAACTACATAATTAACTACATTTAATTTATTATATGGATTTGGTAGATGAGTGATGTCATAAAAAGCTTATACTCGTACTCAAATACAATATGATATGAATTTAATGTAATTTTTCTAAATATAATTAAATTGAAATTTTAGCATAACTTTAATAATGTTCAAACAAGTAAGTACTTTGAATCCTTCATTCATTAAAGCTCAGATCATGTACCATTTTGCTTAGACAAGCTTTCTCTCCGTGTTTCTTAAGTTTCACATTTCGAATGAGAGAGGGTTTTATTTTCAAGAAATGAAACTTAAAGCTAGCCAGTAGGAGCGTGACTTGAGTTTTTGTGTAAATTGATTGTGCAAAGTTTGCTTTTGGCGCTAAATTTCCCTTGAGGATAAAGTGATGAATTGTGGGACAGATTGGCGCACCTAAGAGGTTAACGACGGTCTTATAATCCGATAATAATCCATTTAAGGTGGTGGGCTCTTGAACAAACTATCTTGGAGGACATTTGCTTGTTTACATACAATACAATACAAATATTCTTTATTGATCACCAAAAGTAGTACAGTGAACATTACAAAAATAAAAATTCAGGTAGACAATAGGCGGTCTTATCGCTAAAAAGCGATCTCTTCCAGACAACCAATTTCTTAGAAATTAATAAATATGATCAGACTAATTTAATGTACATAGGTAGGTAGGTACTGTAGTAGGTACTCTGCTAGCATTTTTTCTGTTTATACATTCGACAGCCATAGAACTGTTAGGAGTTTGCAATGATCTGCATAACAATTTTGTTAATTTTTATTTCGCATGTAAACGAAATGCATAATGTGTAATTGTATAATGAACAAACATAATAATAATTAATTCAATATATTTTTTTGGGAAAACGCGTGTTTGCAAGGTATCATGTGTTTTCCTTTCATCTTTGATCAATTATAAAATTATAACTGTAGATCCACAGTCGCGCGCCCGAAAATGTCCGAGCCAAATGAGCGCCACTTTGATAAAAGTGGCCTTCTTTTTTCTCAGTACGTTGCGTGAAATTGTCAAGTTTAGCTGTCAAGTGTCAGCCGAAATTCGACTGTAATGAAGTAAAGACTAGGTTCAAATTTCTGTGTAGGTGATGATTTTAATTGTTATGCAAACAAATAAAAAAGTTCGGACATTCTTTGAAGGGGATTTTGTTCGGCAATGTGTATCTTCAGTTATAATTGATCAAAGCCTTTCATGCGCAATAAGATCGGTAATTCCACTCCCATCAACGTGATTGCGGTGGTCTGGCTATTTATAAACGTTGGATTTGCAAATTGGTGTCCCGAGCAAATGACCAGAGAAAATGCTCGCTGCGATGTCAGTCGTGCGTAGTCCTAACTGGGCCTTTAGTTACGTAAAACGACAGACGTATTGTTTTATTTTTCCTTAAGGAACAAGAGGAATATTTACGGACAAATTTACTGTCGATCTGTATTTTTCTCTCGGGGCAATTACGAGCACAAGAGGTAGGTATCTTATTTTAGCCCTCTAGGATGGCAACCTCTGACAATGTAAGTGTTAACGAGACAATTTGACTGACAGAATTAGTGGTTTACGCGAAAAATCCCACGGGAAAAGTTTAATTATACAGGATGTACCAAAAATATCACGTCACAGTGACACAACGGGTAAGTCAGCTCAAGAGGGACCTAACCACCTTAAGATGACCTCAGTAAAAGATGCGGATTTAGAAATGGTATGACACACGTATCTTACTACGGTAAAATAGCCTTTATTGTGACATTTCTGATGCCCTGTCGAACTTAATTAAAACTAGGAACATGAGAACCGTGCATTTGTGACTGAGGTCATGTTAGGGTGGTTAGGTCCTTTTGAGCTGACCTACCTCTGGTGTCACTGTGACGTAGTACTTTTGAGACATCTGGTACCTATATTAATCCCGAACGTGACATAAATATCAAACAGACTAGGCCACACCAATTGATCGACGTTAACAGTAGCTTCGATTGGCTGTCGATCAATCGTTTATTGACCGGTATTCATCAGCCAAACCTACCATAAAAATCCAAGCAACCAGTGATCGATCGATTGGTGTGATAGCATTGCAACGCCATCTAGCGATATACCACCAGCGGGTTTCTTTGTTGTTTATAGTATCGATGGAGCTATTTTTAAAAATAGAATTTTATTTTATTGTATTTAGTTACCTTGGCAGCATCCTGTGCAACAGGTCGTCTGTCCTCCTCTTCTCCTGCAGCAGCTGTTCCGTCCTCGCCGCTACCAATGCTTCCAGGTTGCAGGCATACTTCTCCATCATGGCCAACATGTTGTCGAATATGTTGGATTTCCTGTACGATAAAGATACCCAATTAAACAAAGAAGAATATAATTCCAATCCAATCTTCATCATCATCATCCCAGCCTATATACGTCCCACTGCAGGGCACAGGCCTCCTCTCAGAATGAGAGGGCTTGGGCCGTAGTTCCCACGCGGGCCCAGTGCGGACTGGGAACTTCACATACACCATTGAATTTCTTCTCAGGTGTATGCAGGTTAATCCGATGTCTAGTTATAAAGAACTGAAATAAATTGACCTCCGCAAAGTAACGCCTGATTCAATAAACTGTCTAGTTATAAATATGTATGTTAAGAAATAAACAAATACAAAATTTAGGTCACCTGATCAGCAGTCTAAACAGAGTAACTATACGAGTATTGTGCATTTTTTAACCATAGTAATATATCAAGTCTTCCATATCGACATCAACTAGATACACCGCAATCAGCAATCCAGCCCCCTTCTGAGCATGTTGTCAAAATTGCAAAATGTTCAACCAAAACGTATAAAAGCGGACAACAAAGTGTGATCAGCTGATAATATATAGGTAGATTTATTTTCCTTTACGCGGTAACCCGAAAAAAAAAATAAAAAAAATGCAGTACACACTACAGACGATTCCCATTATTATAAATCTTTCCACCTCAAATTATTCACTGGAAGATTCTCTGGTAATAAAGGATGAAATCGATTTAGCAAACTTAAACTCACTTGGCACGTAACAACTGAATTCAAATAATGAGTTGGCACTTAATAAAGCTTTATTTTGCTAAGGGTCAGTCCCCTACAAATTGTGTGCGCAAGGGGTATTGAACTTGGCTAGTTTACCTACCCGTAAACATTCTGCATGAAATTAGACTTTTAAAAAAAGTTCATTAACTGAAGAATAAATCTTACGTTTTAATGTTGATTTGGGCACAAACGGTACAATTTTACTTACATCTAATGTGCTTACATTTAACATTAACCAATAAAGATGCCACCAATAGTTAACTCATAAATGCAAGTTGGGTGAATTGGTGTTCTTAGACTTATCTAACAGCAGACACTGAATGTTTGTTAGAAAACAAGATTTAGTGGTATTATGTCGATTTTCTTTAACATATCTAATCACTGCATATTATTATTAGATGTTCGACAAATTACTTATAGTCTATCGATTTGTTTATATTAATTTACTCAAAGCAATTGTTTGCCAAACCAAAAATCCTGAAATAATAAAGCTAATCAAGACTACACCTCCTCTCCTCCTCATCACCTCCGTCCTTTCCTCCGTACAATGCACAATGTTTTAAAAACAGTTCAGTAAAGAATCGCCGAAATGTCACCACTAAAATCGAAAACTTATAAGTAGGTAGGCTTTCGAAAAATATCCAAACAGCACAGGATTGCTCGCGCGTATGCGCGCGGCCACCTAGCAATTGTCACCTGTCGCCTAACAACCAGCGCCGCAGTTAAAAACGCTGAAAAAGACATTTTGCTATTCCATATCTATATAACAAGACGAGTTAGTTAATTTTAATTAGTCAAAGGGGCCTTCCTTTCGCTTCTAAATTCTGTTGAAAAGCGGTGAAGGTAGGTACTTAATTACATTTATGTTAAGATATAGATTATGTCACTTTGAGTTGATAGGATGTTATTAACACTAGATTAATCCTAGTCTTAGTTTAGTTTAAGAGATAGCATCTGACAGAAAGGATAATTACACGAATATTTTAATTACCTACTAGGGGCGTTCAATAAAAAGTGAGAATGAGTATGTTATAAACAACTTTTACTAAATGTCATTTTATTTTTCGACATAGTCACCTTTTAGCATAATACACTTAGTATATCTTTTTTCTAAACTTAAAATTCCATTTTTAAAAAAGGTCTCATCTTGAGTACTTAAAAAATCTTGTACTGCAGCGACTACCGCGTCGTCGTCTTCAAATTTCTGGCCTCTCAGGTATTGTTTCAATCTCGGAAATAGGTAGAAATCACTGGGAGCGAGATCTGGTGAATACGGAGGATGCTTAAGGATATCGAACCCAGCATCACGAATTGCAGCCATTGCAACGGCGGACTTGTGTGCCGGGGCATTGTCCTGATGGAACAGCACAACTTTCGAGAGTTTACCTCGCCGTTTTTCGCGGATCTCATTGCGCAATGTTGCTATTTGTTTGGCGTATAATGTGTCCGTAATAGTGGCTCCATGCTCGAGATACTCAATCATTAATACCCCTTTACCATCCCAAAAAACAGAGCCCATGATCTTACCGGCAGATGGGCTCACCTTGAATTTCTTCGGAGTTGGAGATTATGGCCTTTTCCATGTCATAGACTGCAGTTTCGTTTCAGGGTCGTAATGATGGAGCCATGTTTTGTCCATTGTTATAAATCGCGCCAAAAAAAGTTCCCGGTCTTGCTGCATCAGATTCAAAGCTTCTTGACAAATCTCTAGTCTAGTTTGTTTTTGCGTGTCAGTAAGCATTCTTGGTACCCAACGCGCAGATACCTTTTTCATACCCAAGCGTTCATGTAAAATATTATGCACGCTCCCCGTTGAAATCTTTACATTTTCAGCAATAAAACGAACTGTGACACGACGATCCGCCAAAACTGAGTTTTCGACTTTTTCCACAATTTCTTCAGTTACTGCTGTAGTAGGGCGTCCGGAGCGGGGGTCGTCCATTGTCGATATTCTTCCACGTCTAAATTCGGCGCACCAACGTGCGACTGTCGAATACGGAGGAGCATTAGACCCTAAAGTGTCCCGCAAATCCAAATTGACTTGGTCCGTAGAAAAATTTTTCAAATACAAGTATTTGATAACGGCGCGCATTTCAATTTTCTTCATTTTCGCTAACGTACTCAATAGCATTGCAAAGAAATTACCGTATATTTTTTTAAACAAAAGACAGTTAGTTTTTTTTTTCATAGCAATCAGCTAGATAGATTAGCTTTACCGGCCAGTATTTAATTTCGTAATATTAAAAGAGTTTGCATCTCATTCTCACTTTATATTGAACGCCCCTGGAGGCAATGTCCACGTCACTAAACACTATTTACTGGATTTTTATCGATCTGGAAGGTATGAAAGATAACGGTGAAAAAAGTACATGTTTCGAAGACGACCAGGTGGCCTAGTGGTTAGAGAACCTGACTACGAAGCTTGAGCGAACTCAGAGCATGGCTTGTGGGAAAAGCCTGCTGCTGCTGAATATTTTTCCTCTTTTGACCAATGACCATTATGTTATGATGTTATGTTATGTTTGAGCATTAAAAATTTAAATTCATCTTGCTTCTTAGTATGTAGTAAAATTTTGCATGCCAGATTTTGGTGAAATATTTGTGATCTCTATACTGTGTTCCATCTTCCGTACCATATTTTAAGCAAAATAAATGATTTGTATTTGTATTTGTTTTTGAGGTCCCGGGTTCGATTCCCGTGTCGGGGCAGATATTTGTATGAAAAATACGAATATTTGTTCTCGGGTCTTGGGTGTTTAATATGTATTTAAGTGTATATCTATCTACATATATAAGTATGTTTATCCGTTACCTACTTAGTACCCATAACACAAGCTTTGCTTAGCTTACTTTGGGACTGGGTCAATTGGTGTGAATTGTCCCGTGATATTTATTTTATTTTTTATAAGGTTTTTTGATACCTGAAATGTACCGTGTGTATACTCACATGCCAGCGTGCATGTCCTTCAACCGCAACCGTACCAGCCGTAAGTCAGGCCGCCGGTCCGGTCGCTCGCTCCAGCAAGCGTTGAGCACGGCGAGCACAGACGGCCGTGCAGCCAATCCGCTCATCGGAGGCCGGAAGAGAACGCCTCCGATTGGCTGGCGGACGCGACCGATTATTTCTGCAGAAAATTTGATGGAATAAGTCACGTGTCAACAGTAGAGTAAAGGATTTGCCACACTATATATTTGTATAGAAATGCATACGTATACGTACGTACGCATAAATCAATATGGCAAAAGAGTGTGGTCAAATTACTTGCCACATATCCTAAACAGCTTCCCTAACAATACCATAAATTGTATACTTAATAAGCCAACACAGCAGACTAAGAGTATTGTAAAAAAGTATGTATTAACAAATATTAACTAATTATAATAAGTTAATGTAGTGTTAATGAAAGTAAGTTGTTAGTATATAATCTTAAAATTTAAAAGATTGTACTAATAATATTAATAATTAATTTTGTATTTCTTATGAAAGTAATAAACAGTTTAAATTTTAATTTCTTTTTTTTATACAAATACTTTAAAATTTGATAATTTTTTGACAAACACTTCCAGTAAATATTGAGAAAGTTTGCTGTGTATGCCGTAGCTCGGCTTATTAATATGGTAAGCACGCATCATGGATTACAGAGGAGCCAGTTTCGATTCCTGAAGCTTAGCTTTATCTTTTTTCTTACGGTAAGAATGGAAAGAGTTGCGTTCTGATAATTATCTGAAAAAAATATCAACTCAATTGTTACCTTCCAGCCACGTTTTTCTTTAGCCAATCGATTATGGAAACTATACTTAGGTACAGTTCATCTATTTCAATTTCATGTTTATGTATGAATGTTTATTTCAAACTAAATACAAACTGAAATATAGATGCACAGAAAAAACCCCAGAAAAAAGACCAATGCTGGGAATCGAACCCAGGTCTTCAGCGTTCCGTGCTGCGTGCTTACCTCTACACCACCACTGGTCTAGAAGTTAGCGACGAATTTTTCCCATACATCGTACACTTCAGTCCCAGCATTGGTCTTTTTTCTGGGGTTTTTTCTGTGCATCTATATTTCAGTTTGTATTTAGTTTGAAATATATGGTTTCACGGGATGACCGTAAAAGTAATACAAAATGAAGTTCAAAAAATAAAAATAAAAAATAGAAAAAGATACTTCATACTTAACTTGTATGAATGTTTGTTGCTCAATAAAATAAAATAAAAATAAATAAATAAAATTAAAATGTGAACAAAAAAGTAGATACTTTAATTCAATTCAAATAATGAATCCGTTTTCTAATGTGTAAGACCAGCTTCATAGTTTATGACAGCTCGGTAACTTTGTGAATAAAGTGAGGTATCTTACCAGCGTTGGTCAAATCAGTGTCTCCCCAAGGTCCATTGCGGCCCAATATCTCGTAGAGTATTATCCCGAAGGAGTAGACGTCCCCCTTCTGGGATCCCCTGGAGAGGGCGTTGGGATCCCTCAGGAGCTCAGGCGCCCTCCACAGCATCCGACGCTCCATCCGCAACGCGTCCTCTGCGTCGGTACATCCATCTTTGCAAAAAGAAAATACTGGTTGCAAAAGACAATTTTAATTTCCGGAGGTAAGTTGATTTGACGAAGGCACTGAGAGTCCTGTATCTGTAACACGCAATAGCTTTATGAGCGCATCGAGCTTCTGGCGCATTTATTGCATTCATTTCAATTGCTGTATCATTACTAGTAAAGCTTTAATTTTTAAATTCAGATATTTGACGATTCTATAAATCAGTTACTTTAGAAACACGATTAGGTACTTGCAGTTCATTCAATAGAAAAAAATCTAAAGTCGTCTCTAAAAAATAAAATAAACCCTTAATACTGCGTAATATTGCACGGCAGGTCACGAGTTTTTTATAGCGTGTACTGACTTGTTTCGATGAGTAGATTAAGCCATAGAAATATTGATACCTAATATGTTAACACCTGGTATAATTCTACTATCCATTTAACTGATGAAAAATAAATATAAGTAGTAAACAAAATTGAGCAACAAAAAGTACAGTCAGCTAAAAAGCTTGTATTGAAAATAAAGTCTTAATCAAATACTCATTTTTTAATTTAAGCTACAGATTGCTCAGAATCAAGAGCGTTTATAGATTTTGATGATAAAAAAAGTCCCAATTTTTTTTTTTTTTTTTTTTATATATAAGAGGTTGCAAACGAGCAGACGGGTCACCTGATGGAAAGCGATCACCGTCGCCCATGGACACCCGTAACACGGGGGGCATCACAGGTGCGTTGCCGACCCTTTTAGGAATTGGTAGGCTCGTTTTTTAAAGATCCCTAATTTGTAACGCTCCGGGAATGCTGCCGCAGAAAGCTGATTCCAGATCTTTCATACAGGGGCCATTCTACTTTTAAGTAACCATTAATCTTTTGTGAAATATAAGGCATACCTGGTGATTTTTTTCAAGTGTAAATAACTTATATACAAACTGAAACACCTAAATTTAAAGTTTTAAAGCAATAAAACTTAAAATTCAAAGAAATTTTGTGGAAAAAATTGGTAACTCAGCGGAAAATACATCAATTTCCATACAAATGGCGGGGACATGCATGTCCACTGCGTTACCTACTTTATAGATAATAATGATTACTTTTTATACGTAGTGATAATTTTAAATGTAAGCTTAATTATGTGCCTATTTAAATCTTTAATGATTTAAACCGAGGACTTTACCGTTTTTGTAAAAAAAATATTTGAAGAGCACAGTACAAAAAATGACTGGTCAACGAAAAGTAGAATGGCCCACAGTTTATAATGGCTCGTCATAAAACTGACACAAAAAAAAATATTAAGGAAAAACGTACACTTTTTTTGAGGAAAAATACTGTTATCGCTCAGCTAAGTACCTAACATGAATTTTTTTCTTATTTTTCCAGAACTGTTATAACTTGGCCTCTCGCCTGGTGCCAGGTTCTCGTTGAGTTTTGGGACACCCTGTATAGTTTTCAATGCACATCGCCTATAGCCCAGAATAAACGAAAATTAAGTTAGAGGTGGGCAAAACGGCTAGATGAAATCCGTTTTGATATCGTTTATTACACGGCCGGGTGAAATGATCTGTAGCTAAAGAGATTGTTATATTAGACTGAACAAACAACAACGAACCAACGAACCATACCATTAATCATTAATCAACAAACCAACCACCGAACGACGTACATTACTCATTTATAACTTGGTCACAAATGCATGGTGTGACTTCATAAATACCACGTGTTTTAAATCGTTTAACAAGTTGTAAAAGTAATTATTTCGCAAGCATAGAGCTATTAAATGATAGAGTGCAAATGACATGACATTTTTTTTAAGTACGCATGAACCCTGCGGCGATAACTGCACTGTATGATGCCGAGGTGGGGCAATCCAAGAATATTGATAGTAGACTGTTTTTTTAATATAATAATAATAATAATAAAAAGGCGTAGGGATGTGACGACCTCATCGCCCGCTGGTGTTGTCGTGTCACCAGTGCAGTCAGTCATCGCAGGGCGGCTTGTGGCGAGCTGTTGGTGCGTAGCGACACCACGAACCCGAGACCTCCAGGGGTACACATACACACATGCGCTTATACACACACTCACACACAGTTACACACCCACCCCGCCTCTAGTTTGCCTTTGTTGGTTGCCTAGAGTGGAGCGCAAGAGCTAAATGCTCGAAGGATGGATGTGTTTGCCCGTAAGTGGCGAGTTGGCATTTTGAAGTTTAAAGTCCAGGGACACCTCTCCATCCTTAGCCGTTCACACCAATGTTGCCGCCTCGTTGCCCCGAGTGGGCAATAGTTTGAGGGGCCCATTTAGTGAACAGCGAGTCACCGCCTACCAAAAGTTCAGTTTATGAGATATTGAAATGGTAGGTGTCCGTTATCTCACTCCATAGCCCGGTAATCCTGTCCACAACATCCCAACCCCATAGCCAATTCCATGTCACTTCCTACCTGGCAATAGTTTGGCAACTGTGGGGGACTGTCCGCTAGCACATCCTCATGGTGTATTAGGGGATAGACCTCCATAGTTGCACCCATCTCATTTATATTATATGGTACCAAAGGCCTCTTCATGTTGGCTTCGGCCCCATGTATGCCTTTCAAATGACCGGGTCCCCATGGGCCCGTGATCGGAAATCCGTACCAACATAATAATAATAATATCACGGGACAATTCACACAAATTGAACTAGTCCCAAACTAAGCAAAGCTTGTGCTATGGGTACTAGACAACGGATAAACATACTTATGTATATAGATAATTTATACTTCCATCCATCCACAACTACTAGACATTACTAGGCAAGGGATAAACATACTTATATAGATAAATACATACTTATATACATACTAGCTGTTGCCCGCGACTCCGTCCGCGAAGAATAGGGGGGGGGGATAAAAAATAGCTTACGACCTATTCTCAGACCTACCGAGTGTAGAGAAAAAAGTTTCATAAAAATCGGCCAAGCCGTTTCGGAGGAGTTCGGTAACAAACACCGTGACACGAGATTTTTATATATTAGATTAAACATCCAAGACTCGAGCACAAACATTCGTATTTTTCATACATATATCTGCCCCGACGCGGGATTCGAACCCGGAACCTCAAGCTTCGTAGTCAGGTTCACTAACCACTAGGCCATTTGGTCATATATAAAATCATATTACGTAGTAGAAATTGTTTTGTTCGATGTAGGGGATGAACCGAACTAAACGAAATTCGACGTGGCCTGCAATCAGATAGTCCTCTCATTCTACAAGGAGGCCCAGCAGTGGCACGTGTAATCGTGTAGGTATAGGCCGGAGGTGATGACGAAGGGATGAACAAGAGACTATCGCGAAAACCCAGTACTAGTACGATAGAAGTGGTAAGTCACTGACGAGTTTCAGAATTGGACGGCTCGTCCTACCACTCTATTGGTTAATTTCTCTATGTTTGCAATCGGAAGCGCTCTTTTGAACCACTTCCGCATTAATTAACGAAATTCACGGCTCTTTTGATATTAATATTCAAAGGCTCGAGTTATGCTCGTAATGTAAAAATAATCTGAATTTTATTCAAGTTTATTGTCCAATCGAACAATTTATAACTATGCCAAGCTTTTGTCCGCGGCATTCCTCGCGTATCTGGCAAGCGAATTGTAATTCCGGGACTTTTACTAAATTTCCATGGGAATTTCCGAAAATTACATTACGGCTCTTATTTACGTTGTATGACGCGAGACGAACGGGTGCAAAAAATTCATGTTCCTAGACTTAGCGGTTAATCCCGTGGAAATATCGTCTAAATGGGTCTAACCGTTTTAGCGCGAATACCTAAAATCGATTAGCGCAAGAAGCTCGGTAGGCCCTTAAAGATCTAAAAGTGACCGATACAGGCGCGTGGTGTGGGCGGCGTGGCGCGAAACGAAGCGAGCGCAATCAGTTGGTTCGCTATTTTCGCGCGGCAATGCGGCGTCGGTTGGCCGAGTCTAGGTAGTCCTGTGGCGTGCGATTCGCGCGCACGTAGGACAAGGCCGCCGCGTCGCACCGCATCGCATTGCATTCGCGTGTCACCGCATCGGATCGCTTCGCAATTCTGTTCGCTTTGAATTGCCTACGTATGAAGTAGCCTAACAATAACAAACGCACACGCACACAGACACACACACGCACGCACACACAATACTCACAAACATTCGCAGAAGAGTATTATTTAGCCGCAATTTGTATTTGATAGCATTTTCTAAAACGTTTCGCTTAATTGCGTGAATAAATTAAAAATCTCATTTTCTCACAACGTAGTTTCTAAGTAGGCTTGACTTCCCAAGAACGATGATAAAATGAATTTTGTTATTATGATACCAAAGTAATTTTTCACTAAAAATACTTGGCAACATAAATATTCCATGGTAACCTTGAAGCTAAATTAGGCATACTTACGAGGGGCGTTCAATATAAAGTGAGAATGAGATGCAAACTCTTTTAATATTACGAAATTAAATACTGGCCGGTAAAGCTAATCTATCTAGCTGATTGCTATGAAAAAAAAAACTAACTAATAATATGGTAATTTCTTTGCAATGCTATTGAGTACGTTAGCGAAAATGGAGAAAATTGAACTGCGCGCCGTTATCAAATACTTGTATTTGAAAAATTTTTCTACGGACCAAGTCAATTTGGATTTGCGGGACACTTTAGGGTCTAATGCTCCTCCGTATTCGACAGTCGCACGTTGGTGCGCCGAATTTAGACGTGGAAGAACATCGACAATGGACGACCCCCGCTCCGGACGCCCTACTACAGCAGTAACTGAAGAAATTGTGAAAAAAGTCGAAAACTCAGTTTTGGCGGATCGTCGTGTCACGGTTCGTTTTATTGCTGAAAATGTAAAGATTTCAACGGGGAGCGTGCATAATATCTTACATGAACGCTTGGGTATGAAAAAGGTATCTGCGCGTTGGGTACCAAGAATGCTTACTGACACGCAAAAACAAACTAAACTAGAGATTTGTCAAGAAGCTTTGAACCTGATGCAGCAAGACCGGGAACTTTTTTTGGCGCGATTTATAACAATGGACGAAACATGGCTCCATCATTACGACCCAGAAACGAAACTGCAGTCTATGACATGGAAAAGGCCATCATCTCCAACTCCGAAGAAATTCAAGGTGAGCCCATCTGCCGGTAAGGTCATGGGCTCTGTTTTTTGGGATGGTAAAGGGGTATTAATGATTGAGTATCTCGAGCATGGAGCCACTATTACGGGCACTTTATACGCCAAACAAATAGCAACATTGCGCAATGAGATCCGCGAAAAACGGCGAGGTAAACTCTCGAAAGTTGTGCTGTTCCACCAGGACAATGCCCCGGCACACAAGTCCGCCGTTGCAATGGCTGCAATTCGTGATGCCGGGTTCGATATCCTTAAGCATCCTCCGTATTCACCAGATCTCGCTCCCAGTGATTTCTACCTATTTCCGAGATACCTGAGAGACACTTTTTATTGAACGCCCCTAGTAGTTATATTTAAGTCATTATTATTATTATCAAATCGGCGGGCGGTAGCCATTTTATTTGGAGACTACGTAGTTCGGAGATCAGGACTACAAGAGTAGCGACATTTTTTTGGAATAATCTTTAGTAAGATGTACTATTTATTCTGTGCGCTTACAGCAATTTATGAGTAGACCTTGCATGAGTTGTACTTACATTTTAGATTGTGCAAGCCGCAGTCGGCTATTTGGAGCACCCAGCGGCTGTCGACCAGGCAGTTGCTCGACGTCAGGTTGCCGTGCGAGATGAGGGCCGAATCGTGGAGGTACGTAAGACCTCGCAGGAGGTCCGCCACCTGGTACACAAATAATTCACAATACAAGGCACATGCTGTGTTCCTTCACGCTTCTCTGGGTCTTGCTTCGTCTGCCCAATGTAAGAACTACCACATCATCACCATCATTTCAGCCGAAAGACGTCCACTACTGAACATAGGCCTCCCCCAAAGCTCGCCAAACAGATCGGTCCCGTGCCATCCGCACCCAACGCGATCCCGCATCTTTAACCAGGTCGTAGCTCCATCTTGTTGGAGGCCTACCTACACTACAAAAGTCAAAAATCTTTGACCAGTGATGACTTATAGCACTGAGACGTGGCCGCTACGCTAACGATGGGTCTCATAAGAAAGGTCACAGTCACTCAGTGGGTGATGGAGAGGGCTATGCTCGGAGTTTCTCCGCGGGATCGCAATAAAAATGATGAAATCCGCGCAAGAACTAAAGTCATCGACATAGCTCGAAGAATTGGCTAAGGAAAGTTTTTTGAAGAGATGCTAATTATATTTTTTTTCGACAGTGGTCGACTTCAACACCAAGAAACTGCAGCTGTTTTATTTTTATCTCCTTTTATTTATTAGAAATATTTTTTTAAGTGTTCGAGATGATATTTGTGAGATTTTATGGCTGACAAGCGGTTCGTGCTCAGTACTAAGAAGAAATAGAAAAAAAAACGAATTCAACTGTCGCTTCTGTCAATGTCAAATGAAATCTAACCGTTTGCGTTTCGTTTGCTTTGCGTTGTCCAAGAAGCAGTTCCAAAATAGTGATCGAAAGTATTCAATCGTGATCCAATTATCGTGCATAGGTCGTGGAGAAATGCGGTAAAATTGAAAGTCCGGATTTTATAATAATAATAATAATAATAATAAATCATTTATTTCAAATCACAATGAATCCATAGTTTTGTTAGTATACATTTACATTCTATAAACTATGTTAGTAATGAATTTAAATAATAAATAAATAAATAAATAAATAAATATCACGGGACAATTCACACCAATTGACCTAGTCCCAAAGTAAGCTAAGTAAAGCTTGTGTTATGGGTACTAGGCAACGGATAAACATACTTATATAGATAGATACATACTTATATACATATTAAACACCCAAGACCCGAGAACAAACATTCGTATTTTTCATACAAATATCTGCCCCGACACGGGAATCGAACCCGGGACCTCAAGCTTCGTAGTCAGGTTCTCTAACCACTAGGCCATCTGGTCGTCTAATAATAAATAATGATAATAATTTAATCAATTAAATGCAATTTATAATTAATAAGTCAAATCTAAAATGTTAATAAATTTCATATTTTGCATGTTCATTAAGGTGAAAGGTTTTGACTATTTTTATGCGAAGGTCGATAAAAATAGTCAAAAAATCACACTGAGCACAACAAAACGCAAAGCAAACGAAACGCAAACGATTTGACATTGACAGCAATAACAGTTCACTTCGTTTTTTTTTTCTGTTTCTACTAAGTTCTGAGCACGAACGGCTTATCAACCATAAAATCTCACAAATGTCATCTCGAACACTCAAAAAAAATATTTCCAGTAAACAATAGGAGATAAAAATAAAACAGCTGCAGTTTCTCGATCTCCAGAACACCGACTGTCGAAAAAATATATAATTAGCACCTCTACAAAAAACTTTACTTAGCCAATTGTCAGACTCAAGTGGCGGTGGGCAGGGCACATCGCTCGTAGAACTGATAGCCAAAGACGAGGCAAAAAGGTTCTCGAGTGGCGTCCACGGACCGGAACAACTACCACAACTTCAATTAAATATAAACACGCCCGGCGTTTGAAAAGGAACGAAATCCTTCAGTATTTTATGTTAGCCTATACCTACGTTCTTAATAATTAAGAGACCTTCTTTTTTGAAGTCCGTCAAAAAATTCGGGAGAAAACTTATCGTAATTTGATTTCAGAAAATTAAACAGACTTTTTACACAAAGGGAATTCTAAATTTGACCAGTAGCGAGTAAAGTAAGAAACGGTAACGGTACGTCAAATACAATAACCCACCTAGTACACCCAAAATTGCAATTACAATAAATGGTTAGATCTTAGTAGACGCTAGTGCGTTTCAACTGTTATCTGTATAATATCCTGGCGGATATGTATATTGAAGAAATTAAGAGCTACACCACAGACCGATAGAGAACCAAAGCTATCGACATAGCCCACCGCATCAGCACGCTGAAGTGGCAATGGGCAGGCCATATAACCCGAAGAACCGATAACCATTGGGGTAGACGAGTTCTTGAGTGGAGACCACGGATTGGCAAACGTAGCGTGGGACGTCCTCAGACTCGGTGGAGCGATGATCTTCGCAAGGCGGCTGGCAACAGCTGGATGAGAGTGGCCGAGGATCGTGCTCAATGGCGGGCCATGGGAGAGGCCTATGTCCAGCAGTGGACGAACATAGGCTGATGATGATGAAGAGCTAACCAAGTGGAAGGTATGATAAAACGATACGGCGTACTTTCGATACAATTTTATTAAAATTTCATGCTACGTGCAAGTTACGAAGGCAAGCCGGCTGCACATGTGGTATCTGTATACGTGTTGAAGTGTGCGTGAGACTAAATCCGATATGGTTACAGTAAAAATAAAAAGAAATGGTTACAAATTTAACGTAGGGTCATAAATTAGTGATCACTTTTGTACCTTGTCACTACGTCATGTTTGAAAAGTCATACAGAATTATGTAATGACTGAAAGCGACAAGGTACAAAAGTGAACACTTATTTATGACGTTGATTGTACAACACAAAGCTTATACACATTCAATCATGCACGTTAAATTTGAATAAATTATCTTTATCTAATCACGTTGGCTACGAAACCATGCCTTTTCCGCACGGAACGCGTCTTACCGCCTGTGCGGGCGGGGCTGTGTGTCGCGTAAGTAACGCACGGTCTGAATGTACGTAAGGTATTTTCTTCGATTAACATTTAGTGTTTGTTTTATTTGAATCGGTTCACAAATAAGAAAGATACGTCTATTTTAAGAAACTAAAACAATTACTTTGCTCACCCGCGACCTTACAATAGTTACGTTTATGCAAGAAATGTGCGTTCATGCAGTTCCTCCACCTCCACACTGTACGAACACACACAAATCACATAAACCCAACCATCACCACCACCAAGCTACACTGACGCGTTTCGAACTCAACCAGAGCTCATCTTCAGAGCAAAATTATTATTAATTTCTATTTTAAGAATTTATCGAACAGGTTTTTTTGTTTGAACGCGCTAATCTCAGGAACTACTGCTCTGATTTGAAAAATTCTTTCAGTGTTAGATAGGACATTTATCGAGGAAGGCTATAGGCTATATAATCATCACGCTAACACCAATAGGAGCGGAGCGGAGCGGAAGAATGTTTCAAAATCGGGGGTTTTTGAAGTAAAACTTCTATAGGCACGCTTGACTTGTGGTGAATGTGAACGCGGGTGTGCGGTGGGGTTCGGTGGGGGGGGGTTGGGGGTTGGGAGTGGAGTGCGGGGGGGGAGGGTTCGGGGGCGGATAATTTTTTATATCGAGGAACTAAGGAGAGCCATAATTGATGAAAAAGCAAATCGGATAAAAAAATAAGCTGCTCAAATTACTAATTCCACGCAGACGGAGTCGCGGGCAACAGCTAGTCGTGAATAAAAAGCCTGCTCGCCTTCGTGACTTGGAAGAACTGTAACTGTAGCTTATTTCATCAATACACTTACTTAAACTTAACGAGACAGAAAACTAAACCAGCTGAAACATAAATGTATGTGAATAAAAATGAATCGCCGAATGTGTCACTAAACACAAAACTCGTGAACCACTGCACCAAATCGAATAATTCTTTTTTTGTTGTGTTCATAATTGACAACATTTCATTTATTGAATCAGGCGTTACTTTGCGGAGGTCCATATTAATGAACTAAAACAATTACTTTGCTCACCCGCGACCTTACAATAGTTACGTTTATGCAAGAAATGTGCGTTCATGCAGTTCCTCCACCTCCACACTGTACGAACACACACAAATCACATAAACCCAACCATCACCACCACCAAGCTACACTGACGCGTTTCGAACTCAACCAGAGCTCATCTTCAGAGTTACCACAACCGTATGCTATGCTACCAAATGTTAAACTAACAAACCAAAACAAATGTTTTAACTTGTCACTGTAACTTCTCAAGTACCCACTTTATTTTTCTTATTCTCAAACTACCCCACAAAAATTAACTTTTATTGACATATTATAAAACTACCTTGAATTTTTTGTTTATTTATTTATAAGGCATATTTAATTAATACTAACTGTTCAAATTCGACCCAAGCCGCAGTAAAGGAGAAGATACTAAATTTACCTGTTCATTAATAATAGACCCCATAGTGTTGTACCTAATTATTTCCATGCATTCCAGAGCATCCAGACGCAACCCCTTGCGTCTGCTCTGGATGCGTCTGGATGCTCTGGAATGCATGGAAATAATTAGGTACAACACTATGGGGTCTATTATTAATGAACAGGTAAATTTAGTATCTTCTCCTTTACTGCGGCTTGGGTCGAATTTGAACAGTTAGTATTAATTAAATATGCCTTATAAATAAATAAACAAAAAATTCAAGGTAGTTTTATAATATGTCAATAAAAGTTAATTTTTGTGGGGTAGTTTGAGAATAAGAAAAATAAAGTGGGTACTTGAGAAGTTACAGTGACAAGTTAAAACATTTGTTTTGGTTTGTTAGTTTAACATTTGGTAGCATAGCATACGGTTGTGGTAACTCTGAAGATGAGCTCTGGTTGAGTTCGAAACGCGTCAGTGTAGCTTGGTGGTGGTGATGGTTGGGTTTATGTGATTTGTGTGTGTTCGTACAGTGTGGAGGTGGAGGAACTGCATGAACGCACATTTCTTGCATAAACGTAACTATTGTAAGGTCGCGGGTGAGCAAAGTAATTGTTTTAGTTCATTAACATTTCATTTTTTTAACACCTGAAAATTACTACAGGAATCGAAAGAGTTTCGCCTCCTGAACACGGAAAAATATTTATTATAATTTATTTCTTCATATTTAAAAAACATATGTGTACTTACGTGTACCTCCACAGAATAGATATGTTTCCTTTACCCTTTTCACTAGAAAAAAGAGCTGTCATAATTTTAAATTTGATAACAACCTTAATGTCAAATTTACGTCATCACTTTTTTTTAATAGAGACCAGACAAAAGTAATGGATATATACTATCGTTACGCTCTTTTAGAATAAACACATCTTTAAAAAATTGTAATAAATTAATTAATAATCCTAGTGAAAATTTAAAACTATCAGCGTCTTTCTCTTTCCAAACAGTATACAGAGAACGAATCAAATTATAGTCTTAGAAATATGAAATGTTGTCAATTGTTAATACAAGGTTTTTATGAAAAAAAACTTCAGGGGAGATGAAACCGCAGGCGTCAGCTACTACGAAATAAACTTACCAGACTGGCGACGAACATGTCGTCGAGGTGCAAGTCGCGATCAGCCAGGACCCTCGCCAGAGAGCCTCTGGAGCAGTAAGCGGAGACGATGCAAGTCGAGCCCGCCTCCACGCACACCCCAACAAACGCGTTTATGTTCTCATGCCGGAGCTCACGAATCTAAACAAGTAATTACTAATTAGCAGATGTAGCGACTACTAGCGCCATTTAGTCATCACATAAGAAACTAATTACAACATCCTGCATCGCACTATCGAAGCTTCTCAACTCAGCTGCATAAATACAACTTCCAACTTTCATCCATCGGATTTCGGTCCCCGGGTATAACATCCTGGAGAGAGATTTCTCTATTGCGACTACCCCCAAACAGATATGGAGAGGGGGGAGTGTTTGTGCACAGGCCCGCAGGTTTGCGAGGTGTGCGGTTGCAGTAAAAATAAAACTTTTTAATTGCTAAAAGTAGTAAAACACAAATATAGCGTTTCGTGTGCCCTGCCTACCCTCTTTGGAATACAGGAGTGATGTGTGTATGTAAGTATGAGCATTTGCTCGTAGTAGCGACGTGTATCCAGTTACAACCTCTCTCTTCTTTTCCATGGCCTTATGAGTAGGATATAAATACAAGAGAGATGACTCTCGTACTGTACCTGTTTCAACTCCTTCTTAATGGCTCTGTTGACGTCAATGCTTTTCTTCTGCAGCCTCTTGACAGCCACAATGTTCCCTCTGTAGAGCGCTATGGTTGTGTGCGCTCGCCTTGCTTCTGTGTCCTGAGGAACCTGCATCTGTAATATCACCATTATATTAATAAGTTATTACTAGCTGTTGCCCGCGACTCCGTCCGCGAAGAATAGGGGTATAAAAAGTCCTAAAATCCAAGACATTAAAAATTACCCACTAGGATTTTTTTTTATCATGGTAGGGAAGAAAACGAGCAAGCGGTCATCTGATATTTAAAAACTCGCGAAATCACTGATGTGTTACCGGCCTTTAAAGGAAGTATGAACTCTTTTCTTGAAAGCCCCGATGACATAATTGTCTGGAAACACAATAATAGCCGAGATTGCACGACATTTTTTAAGAAAGAAATAAAATACATTTATTTACAACACCACAAGACTCATCAATATTATTTTACTGTATTACAAATAGACCGCATGAAAAATAAATAAAGTGTGTCATTGCGATTGTAAAACGGACACTGGCTCAGCATATTTAATGCTGAGGCGTTTATAACACCCCAGCGCTGATTTTCAGACATTACATGCTACAATGTATTACGAAATCTCATCTCTGAACAGCACACTAGGTAGGTGTATATTTTTTTCTACTTTAAAGAAAAAAAAAATAGGCGCACCGCAGTTCATCGCAACGTTCGAATTTCAAAAACCGAAGTTAGCGGGTAAGAGCGTTTTTTTCAAGCATCGATACCTATATCACGCAAATTTCCAAGAAGAAAGAAATATGTACATTTATGATATAGAATAGAATAGAAAAACGTTTATTCAGACAACACATCACAACAAAAAATAATTTACAAAATGAAAAAGAATACAAAAACAAACAAATAAGGATGTGAAGCCGAAAAGGTCTCCACTCAGCAATGCCGTTGGCACGACTAGCGTTGTCAACGGCGCTGGTTTTCTGCAGAGCCAGCGAGGTGTGCGGGACAGCATACTGCGCGACTTACGTCAGACAAATTAAATAAATATAAATAAAATATAATAAAATATAAATATAGTTCCTACTCGTATTAATAAGGAAGGTAAATATAATAATTTAATTATTTGGCGGCCACCCAGAATCTGACAGTGTGATACCCTACGCCTGGGCAACAGTACCTTGTTGATCCATAAGATAGCTTTTTAGTTTGGACTTGAACCCACCAACAGTAATGCTCTCCCTGATTGGTGGGGGAAAATATGAAATAATAAATGATATGAAATAGCTGCTCTAAAAACGAAATCTGAAACCTGTGTTCGAGTTTTCACACTTGATTGATTAACTATTGAAGTGTGCCTATCAATGAGAGAAAATTTATTTTTCTTTACAGGCCTTGAATAAGTACAGGAATTAAATAAAAAATAAAACCGACTTCAAAAAACACCCAAAAACTAAAAAGCAAATATAATAAAATAAAAATTTAACCGACTACAAACAAAAAAGCATAGAAATATCTTTCTACTAAGGGTGAGGCCACACGAGCGTAATTTTGTGAGTCGTGAGCGGCAGAATTTCTGTTCGCGCCATACAATATGCGGGCCATCACGTGACACTCACATGACACAAAGTATGGTGCAACCGAAATTCTGCCGCTCACAACTCACAAAATTACGCTCGTGTGGCCTCACCCTAATCTGTTTGAAGTCGGTGACTCAGCATGAGCCAGCAGGAGTGGACCTAGCCATCGACTTTACGTACGTGCTATCTATTGGGTTTCTACTACTCCTGCTGGCTCGTGCTGAGGCACCGACTTCAAACAGATTAGGGTGAGGCCACACGAGCGTAATTTTGTGAGTTGTGAGCGGCAGAATTTCGGTTGCGCCATACTTTGTGTCATGTGAGTGTCACGTGATGGCCCGCATATTGTATGGCGCGAACCGAAATTCTGCCGCTCACGACTCACAAAATTACGCTCGTGTGGCCTCACCCTTAGTAGAAAGATATTTCTATGCTTTTTTGTTTGTAGTCGGTTAAATTTTTATTTTATTATATTTGCTTTTTAGTTTTTGGGTGTTTTTTGAAGTCGGTTTTATTTTTTATTTAAAAATTATTTTATTTTTTGCTTTTTAGCTGTATTTGTATAATTAGATACGTAGGATAAAATCTCCCAGCTCCATCATCAGACCCTGGTTACCATCTGCGATCAAAGCACTCGTCAAGACGAATCACACGAGCCCAAACTCGACGGGGTTGTGTAGTTTTATTGTTGAGTGCCTTTGGCCATCTTCCAGCTCCATCATAAGACCCTGGTTACCATCTGGGATCAAAGTGCTCGTCAAGACGAATCAAACGAGCCCAAACTCGACGGGGTTGTGTCATTTTATTGTGGAGTGCCTTCGGAAATCTTCCAGCTCCATCACCAGACCCTGGTTACCATCTGGGATCAAACTGCTCGTCAAGACGAATCAAATGAGCCCAAACTCGACGGGGTTGTGTCATTTTATTGTGGAGTGCTTTCGGAAATCTTCCAGCTCCATCATCAGACCCTGGTTACCATCTGGGATCAAAGTGCTCGTCAAGACGAATGAAACGAGCCCAAACTCGACGGGGTTGTGTCGTTTTATTACAGAGTTCCTATGGCCACCATCCAGCTCCATCATCAGATCAGCTCCATGTTACAATAATATTGCATTGTCATCCAATTTACACAAGCGTGCAAAATTTCAATTCAGAAACCGGGAAGTGGGTCAAATTCAACTTGCAAGATTTGACCCGTTGAGGAGTTCCGTTGGCCATATGTGATCTTCTTCATCAGATCCAGTTTACCAAATGACATTTTCTGAATGAAAATGCTTGACTTGATGCTAAAAATGCTAAAATCGTCATAGGTGTGCCTATAAAATTTGAGGGTTTCCGTCGATTTCCCCAAGATTCCATCATCAGATCTTGACTTGGTGCCAATGGGTGGTCAAACAAAAAAATAATTTTGAAAATCGGCTTACGATTGGCGGAGATATCGATGAATATACATAGAAAAAAATATAAACAGTGGAACATAGAACCTCCTCCTTTTTTGAAGTCGGTTAAAAATTACTGAAAGGTACAATATCAAAGACTCCGGATAAAAACTGTTTTTTTATTTAAAGTACAGACAAATGCTCAAGTGAGAATGCCTCTGACAAAGAAATTCGCACATATATTTTTAAATTAAAAGATGAATAGCTCGCGTCACAAACTCAAGTAAAACCCAAATCCCATTTCAGAAATTTCTATTATTTTTTTCAGTAAGACATTTTTTTTACAAAATACCATAGGAAAATTCACTCATTTCACTGAGGTAATTGTTGCACTCAAGATGATGATGATGACGGAATGTCAAGTGGGACATTAGAGTAACAAAATAAGTATCAGATGTTATGATCAAAGTAACTATAGATTAAGTGTAATTTGGAAATCTCAATCACTAGTAAAGAAACATGAAATTTTACGCACGTGTTTTTATGCAAAGCGTATTTTATAGCGATTCTCACGGGATTTTCAGGGGATTTTCAAGGAATTCCTGGAATTCCAATTTGACTGCCAGTGCTAATGGTTTACGTGAGGAAAGCCGCGGGAAAAGTTTAAAAAACAAACCGAAGAGATTTTCTTGAAATTTATTTATTGTTCAATGTTTTTTCCAGCGTTAAAGGCTAGCGTCCTTGGAAGAGGCTATTAAGAACTAAGAGTTTTCTCAGAATCAATATTTTCTTTGGGCTTAGTGTCGATATATATTAAAAATCGTTGAACTGAAAAAAATATAATCAATACAATACCTCTACAACGCTTATATTTTTATCGAACACCACAAAGCGGTACAATCAATGGTTTACACAAAAGAAAAAACAGTGTAGATACTCGTAAATACAGGGTTATTTGTGCATCCTTTTAACCCTAACCTCCAACCACTTAAACAAATGTTTTTTGTTTTACGGCTTTTGTCATAACTTAATATTTTTGGTGTAATAACGTTTTGAAAATTTGAGATTACCTCTTATTTTTACGATACTTTGTGTAGGTATTTGGGAAAAAAGGGTTTCATTTTAAAAAGTCGTAAAACAAAAAACATTTTGTTTGAGTGATAGGAATTCAGGGTTAAGAGGATGTCAGTGAATTACAAATAACCCTGTATATACAGTCTTATCTCTTAAAAGCGGTGTCCTCTAGACAGCCATTTAGTTCCTTGGAGGTTCTTGGAAGTTCATGAGTGAAAGTACATTTAAAATTTACCACAAGCTTAGCTGTGAATCCACACACCTGCGAACCAATTCAATGGTGTGCAGTTTCCGATCTGCAATAGACCCGTGTGTGAATTAACACCACAAGTTATCTCACACTGTTTGTGCCCAGTTGGACGAGTAGGTATATATTAGGTGACATGATGAATCTGTGGCTGAATACCTTACCTTGCCACTGTCATTGAACGCCGGTATGAACGTAAGTTCCTTCGCTTCTATGCGCCAGAGCACGCTTGCCAGCTTCTGCTCATATCGGTAGTGCCTCAGCAGCAGTGCCGCTGCTAGTACAGCGGCCTCAGCCACCGCCGCGACTGCCGACAAAACCCCGGGGTCGTAGGACAGGGAACAATTGAACTACATCCAAAGCTCGCTCATTCTGTCTGCCCAATAGGGCTTGTATACATAGAATGACATGATGAATCTGTAACTGAATTCCTTACCTTGCCACTGTCATTGAACGCCGGTATGAACGTAAGATCCTTCGTTTCTATGCGCCAGAGTAGACTCGTCAGTTTCTGCTCGTATCGGCAGTACCGCTACTACTATAGAAGCCTCAGCCACCACCGCGACCGCCGACAAAACCCGGGGTCGTGGGGCAGGGAACACTTGGCCCCGTCGAAGTCACCCCGCATGCGAATTACATCCCTAGCTTTCTCATTTTGTTTGTGCCCAGTGAGACGTGTATACATAATATCGACAAGATGAATCTGTTGCTGAATGCCTTACCTTGTCACTGTCATTGAACGCCGGTATGAACGTAAGATCCTTCGCTTCTATGCGCCAGAGCACGCTCGCCAGCTTCTGCTCGTATCGGTAGTGCCTCAGCAGCAGCGCCAATGCTAGTATAGCAGCCGCAGCTACCGCCGCGACCGCCGATAGAACCCCGGGGTCGTGGGGCAGGGAACACTTGGCCCCGTCGAAGCCGCAGGAGGGTTCGGCGGCGGGCGGCTTTCCGTTAAGCCACACTATGTTGCTGCTGCCTACCAGTTCCTGTTTAAAGAAGGGATGATGATATCATCAATTAACTGACGAACTTTTTACGACCTGTAAAAACAGGATTCTCCAATAGATCGTATGGGGGGTCATTATTTGTACGATTCGACCGCCTCAATTTTGCGGTCACCTTTTTACGAATTGGCTGTAAATTTTAATGGCGTTTTCGGTTATTTATTCGAAGTCCTGCACTTCTGCCAGATAGGTGAAAACTGATTAGAATTTTCTGCCATTCCTACAAAAATAATACGGAACAATAAATGCTAAAATACTGACCCATGACAATAGCTATGTTGTCACTTCTATACAGACTCAAAATTAGCCAGAATGTATTAAAAACAACACAAATTATTAAAACAAGAAAATGCAGTTTCCAGAAAACATAGCTAATAAAAAGTATTAACCTAGATATTTTAGAAAAAATTATTTCTCTTCTTTGTTTACAAAGGAAGTCCTTTTTTGCAAGCCCACATACAATATATTGTTCGGCATAATCATTTTACTTCGTATTTCTTACCTATCTATATTATAAATGCGAAAGTAACTTTGTTAGATGAAATTTGATACAGAGATAGTTTGAGACCCTAAAAAAGAGTTAGGACAGTTTTTATCCCGGAAAATTATATAGTTTCCGCGGGATACCAATAAACGAATTCTTCGCAGACGGAGTCGCGGGAAACAGCTAGTAATTTAATATAAATAGAATGTTATATTTAACTGTTTTATGCAAAAGCGGGTAATACGAAGTCTAAAGTAGTTCACTCAAAGCAAAGATTAGATAATCTTCCGGGTTCCTGCTATGCGGCCTTTGACATTTCTCGAGGAAAGAAATCATTGTGTAGTATATGTTATCAGGCAAGCAATATTGCTGAAAAGAAATATCGTATCAAGAGTCCTTCACGCCCTTGTGCCGAAAGTGTTAGGGTGCCTTTCCACCAGAGATGTGTTAGGCACTGGTGCCACCGCCGGCGAGTGAGATATGAACTATCGACTTTTTTCTAGCCCAAGAAACGAACAAAAGATAATCGCTTCCGTGTAAATAAAAGAGAGAGATATATCGTCGCCGGGCGTTGGGAGAGTGTCCTCGCCGGCAGTGTGAACAGCGAGCGATGAACTATAAATATATATCTCTCTCTTTTATTTACACGAAAGCGATTATCTTTTGTTCGTTTCTTGGGCTAGAAAAAAGTCGTTAGTTCATATCTCACTCGCCGGCGGTGGGACCAGTGCCTTACGCTACGTTGCTAGGGGTGTGTATGATATCCACCAACCATGTTCATTGGTCCACAAGAGCGTACTCCTGCCTAAAAGGCCGGCAACGCACTTGTGACTCTTCTGGTGTCGCGGTGTCCATGGGCGACGGTAACCGTTTACCATCAGGCGATCCGTTTGCTCGTTTGCCCCCTATACCATAAAAAAACATAGCATAGCACTGTTGGTAACGGGTTCATTTAAGCTATGATTTTTATATGGAAAGATGCATACCCTGGATGCGTGCTACGGATGCATGCTACGGATGCGTGTTATGGATGCGAGCTATAGAAGGTCGCGAGTCGTGTAGCAATGTCCCCCTCACCGCGCTGCCGCTCCGCGCGCCCCTGTCGATACATCGCATAGCTCGAGCTGCGCATCTTCCTCGCACAGCTAGATAGCTCAGCATTGGTGGAAACGGTCACACAGTTTCGTAGCGTAGCTTTCACATCTTCGCAGTATAGCTGCATAGCTCATCTCTGGTGGAAAGGCACCCTATAAGGACGTGTTGTGTTGACAGCAAAGTATTAGTGTGATGGACCCATTATTAAAGATCTTTGCAGACGACAGAAAAATAGTTGCTTTGTGAACGTTTTTAAGCCGTTGATCCGATACCCAGATGAAATAGAGATGCGGAATGAAAAGGTGCGTCAACTTAAAGTCGATTTTAGTTTATAGACAAGTCGTAGACATCAATAATTACACGATGCAATGATGATATTGACAAAAGCTGTTTGCATTTAGTTTTAATCATCGTAAAGGAACAGGTTTTATCACTTTAATAATTTTTAGAGTGTAATGGCATGTCAAACTAATAAAAAGGTTTCAGCTCAACTATTGGCACGGACTAGACTATCAATATTATCACGTATTACAAAAGTATTGACGTGTATCGCAGTGTCTTAATAAAACTGAAGTGGATTTCCGGATGTTTTGAAACCTGCGATGATATTGTCAATGATAATATCAGGATAATATTGATAGTCTAATCCGTGCCATTCATACTGGTAGTCAAGGCACATTCATCATCATCATCATCATCATTTCAGCCGAAAGACGTCCACTGCTGAACATGGCCGCCCAAGGCTCGCCAAACAGATCGTCCCAGCGCCATCCGCATCCAACGCGTTCCCGCAATCTTAACGCTCCAACTTGTTGGAGGCCTACCAATAACAAACAAACAAAACAATAACAATAGCGAAAAAAATCTATAGTTTTCATACTCATTCTGAGAGGAGGCCGGTGTCTTAACCAGGTCGTCGCTTCATCTTATTGGAGGCCTACATACACTGCGTCTTCCGGCCCGCGGACGCCACTCGAGAACCTTTCGGCCCATTGGTTCGAATAAAATTTTAAGTCATTGTCAAACATTAAGGTCCTACCGAGCTTTTCGCGCTAATCGATTTTGGGTGGGCGATTTCGGGCGTGGGGGAGGCACGATGGCTCAAGATAGGTTGGTCGGACTGCGCGTGTTTTTGGGTATTTTCATCTTATTACTATAACAAATACATATTTTAAAAATGTAGCAAAACTACGCCCTAGAAAACATCTTGTTATGTTAACATTCAAAAAGTCATGACCTGCCGTGCAGTGCAGTATTAGCGTCGTACTACGAATTTATTTTATTTTTTAGAGACGACATTGGATTTTTTTTTCTATCTTGTGAACTATAAGTAATCGTGTTTCGATGAACACTTGTCATTAGAGTGAATTATCAAATATCTTACACGTGAATTTCAAGACTATAGTTTTACTTGTAATGATACAGAACGAGATTAAATGAATGCAATAAATGCGCCAAAAACGCGGTAGGCCCTTAAGCATAATTATATATGCAACAGTCCGGTGTGCTATATAATTTAGAAAGGTATCATGTGTTTCCAAAGTGTTAAATTAAAGTAGGTATTTGAAAAATACAATCCTTTTCCCGACCGAATTTTTCCACAGAACTGTTATTCTCATCGATATTATAAAAATGAAAGCTCTGAATATCAGTGGTTTGGCATTATAAAATATTATTATCCTGCGCTTTAGAAAACATTTTTTTTATTTAAGTAGGTACACAATTGAATTTGATTGAATTGAATTGATTGTTGATTGGTGCCTCACAGCCTCAAGACAAAAGTCTTTGACCATTGTGTGTTGCCAGTGACAACAGAAAGAAAGAAAGAAAGAAAGAAACAAAGAAAAATTTTATTCGTGATACATAAAAAAAAAATAACAGGAATAAAACATAATATAAAAAAATGCACATATCACGAAAAGGTCCCAAATCAGCAAACAGACAGACAAACAGATTGAGACGTGGTCGCTTACAAATAGGCCTTATAAGACTGTTCAAAGACACTCACATGGTGCGACCTATGCTGGGAGCTTTACTTGATCGAATCAGAAATGAGGAGATCCGCTGGAGAACCAAAGTTATAGACAGCTCGGAGAGTTGCCAGACTTAAAAGTGGCAGTGGGCAGGGCACATTTCTCGTAGAGCCGACGGCCGATGGGACAATAAGGCAGTGTTGTTGCGATAGTGATAGTTTCGCTATCGATAGTTGACCTTGAAAATCAGACATACTATCGATAGTCCTATCGAAACTATCGACCCTTGACGATACTATCAATAGTATCGATAGTGAAAATTAGGCGATACTATCGATACTTATCGATCTTTAGCAATAGCATTACTTATGATCGATACTATTGATCTTTAGCAATAGTATTACTTATTTTCATCAATCGATAGTATCGCCTAATTTCCACTATCGATACTATCGATAGTATTGTTAAGGGTCGATAGTTTCGATAGGACTATCGATAGTATGACTGATTTTCAAGGCCACGATACTATTGATAGACTATCGCTATCGCAACAACGCTACAATAAGGTTCTAGAGGGGCGACCGTGAATCGGAAGACGTGACGTAGGAAGGCTCTCAACAAGTTGGACCGAGGATCTGGTAAAGGTTGCAGGAATAACTTGGTTTACAAGCAGCGCATTGCTGATCGTTGTGAAACCCTTTGGGGGAGGCCTTGTCCAGCAGTGGACAATTTTGGGTGATATGATGATGATTATTTATTAATTTATTCGTCAATAAAAATAACAGGATTACAGTATAACATCACAAAAGATGTCACAATTGAATATTATAACAACTGTCTTTTAGTTCCATATTTAGGTGTCTATTTCTATTGTCATTTAACAGTTTTTATTCTGGTAGGTACATTCAAATGCATGGCGAAAAAATACCAAATCTTTTTAATGACGACTATTTTACTTTTTAAAAGAACACTTTCGATGCCCATCTAGACCAGATTTAGTCTGTTTGCATTATATATTCATTCCAAAAAAGCTTTTTATTCGCTGGCAGGAGCAAGACAAACAATTTTTCCGGCGACGCTAAACTGAGCTTGTTTTATCTTCATCTCGAAATTTTTCGGCTGGCAAAGTGTGAATATTATGCTCGGTAATTTCATTAAGTTACTTAGGCAGGTAATTGGTCGTTTTTGGAAATCTTCTTCGCAGGTAAAATTACTTCTATAATACAAACTAGATCGTAGCGTAAGTGTGAAATGCACAATTCACGTACGCAAGGCGTCCTGGCAATGGAGATTTGTTAAGCTGCGTACGGACTGTGCGCATATACGCGTACACGGGGTACGCGTACCCGGGCTCGCGTACATTGGATACGCGTACAGCTCTTGTACGGACCGCTGCGAACCTGAACGCGAATTCAATCGATCCACTGCGAGCCGAGCCTCAGTCATTCGCCATGAATCGAAACAGACCGTCTAAATACAGCGTACCCGGGCGCGCGCGATCGCTTTGACTCGCGACCAAAACCGACAGACGGCGGCTCGCAGCGAGCCGAGCTCGCGCGGCGCGCGGCACGCATTCCCTAGCTAGAGTGTATGCGTAGCTGCAAGTACGGACATGGCGTTCCAGGACACGCGTACCCGGGTAGGTACGCGTACCCAGCCTCGCGTAGGGAACGCGTAATCTGCGCGCAGTCCGTACGCAGCTTTACAAACTGTGTCACCATAGGAATGCGTAATAAAAAATAATAAAAAATACATAATGCTCTCTCGATATAATATAATTTTCAGTTAATAATTTTATTAATCAATACTAACTCTTTTCGTCGTGTAATCTACAGACTCGTGTAGATTATGGAACAATTGACCTATTGACCAAGTCCCGAACCAAATAAACTAGATAGCAAATAAACATACTTATGTATGTAGACATATAAATAGATACTTAAATACATATTAAACATCTAAGACTCAAACACTCAGGCTCCGTAGTCAGATTTTCTAACCAGTAGGCCATCTGTACCTCTACCATGAGTTTACACTAGTTGACAGTGACCGTACTCGCTAGCGACGGCGTAAATGATTTGTATGGAGAATTGTACTTCCGTAAGTAACCGCTAGAGGCGCTGTACTAATCTCCATACAAATAATTTACGCCGTCGCTAGCGAGTACGGTCACGTAAACTAGTGTAAACTCATGGTAGAGGTACTGGTCGTCTTTTAGCACCCTATTAGTGGCGAAGCGTAAGTACTAACAACCCGTTTCTCCCGGGTTGACTAAACTTTCGAAGTTAACAAACGCTTCTCTACCATTACTGCACTTTCAAGAAGAGGATAAATGGGGATTTTAGGTTATTTTTTGCCCCGGCTTTACTTGCGAAAATTTTCACGCTCCGCCACCCCTATTTAACGTATAACAATCCAAACCAATTTTAAGATTACCTATGTAATTTCGTACCTCGTACATATCCGTTATCTTTCTTAATACAAAGAAGCAATGTGTATTATGAATTATGAAGTAAACTTATGGCTTATGGGTCATACACAGGGTAAGAAACAAGTTGTCTCTCCTGTGGACTTAAAATTAACGACTCCGAGTCAGCAAACTTAGGATTTATTTAAATGAGCCAAAAGTTGACCAGGCGTCCCACATGCCGATGTAGACTTGACTAAAAAATATTGGCTATAGACCCTTAACTTTTTAAAATTAACGACTCCGAGTCAGCAAACTTAGGATTTATTTAAATGAGCCAAAAGTTGACCAGGCGTCCCACATGCCGATGTAGACTTGACTAAAAAATATTGGCTATAGACCCTTAACTTTTTAAAATTAACGACTCCGAGTCAGCAAACTTAGGATTTATTTAAATGAGCCAAAAGTTGACCAGGCGTCCCACATGCCGATGTAGACTTGACTAAAAAATATTGGCTATAGACCCTTAACTTTTTAAAATTAACGACTCCGAGTCAGCAAACTTAGGATTTATTTAAATGAGCCAAAAGTTGACCAGGCGTCCCACATGCCGATGTAGACTTGACTAAAAAATATTGGCTATAGACCCTTAACTTTTTCCATGTACACACAGGAGAGACGCGAACAAAAAAAAACCGGCCAAGTGCGAGTCGGACTCGCGCACGAAGGGTTCCGTACCATTATCCATAAAAACGGCAAACAAATCACGTTTGTTGTATGGGAGCCCCCTTAAATATTTTTTTATTTTAATTTAATTATTTATTAGTGAATATAAATAGCTAAATATTCTGTGAATATTTCAAGCGTCTACCTGTTGCTGTTATCAATATCCAGCAAAAACGAGCAAAAAAATCACATTTGTTGTAGGCTCCCATACCTTGAATATTTATTTTATTCTGTTTTTTAGTATTTGTTGTTAAAGTGGCAACCGAAATACATAATCTGTGAAAATTTCAACTGTCTAGCTATCACGGTTCATGAGATACACCCTAGTGACAGACGGACAGCGAAGTGTAATAGGGTCCCGTTTTTACCCTTTGGGTACGGAACCCTAAAAATGTCCCTTATATCATCCAAAGTTTGGTCCAATGTTATGTTGTGATTGGCGTAATGTTATGTGGTAACGTTAAAGTTTGGTTGATGTTTTAAAATTAAACATGCAATTCTCACGAACCGGCAGCTTGTCTGAGGAGTTGGCATATCGGAAGGTGGCAACGGGGCGGGCGCCCCAACCGCCAGGAGCTGAGGGGTCCTCCACCAGACCGATCACCGTGAAGTTGCCTTCGGCGTCTCCGGCGCTGTCCATGTGCACCTGAACATTAAGGGTTAATTTCGTCTGTAATCGATAGAACAGATGGCGTTAACCGAGCGAAAATTGTATTCTAAAGATGTTAACAATTTTTTTTTTTGAGACCATTCTCTTAAGATTGTATAATTTATATTTCTAACGCGGGAAAAGCCAACGCTAGTACTAAATAAATACATCGCATTGATACTCATGTGAAATTCATTTTATTTGTACGTCGGTTAAAGGCTTAATGCCGGAATTTGTCAGAAAGAACCCCCATTTAAGGCCGGCCACTCTTACAAAGAGCCATTCATTTACAAGTTAAGTATGAAGTATCTTTTTCTATTTATTTTTTTATTTTCTTCAACTTCATTTTTTTTATTACTTTTACGGTCATCCCGTGAAACCATATATTTCAAACTAAATACAAACTGAAATATAGATGCACAGAAAAAACCCCAGAAAAAAGACCAATGCTGGGAATCGAACCCAGGTCCTCAGCGTTCCGTGCTGCGTGCTTACCCCTACACCATCACTGGTCTAGAAGTTAGCGACGAATTTTTCCCATACATCGTACACTTCAGTCTGTTATAATCACATTTAGGCAGTGATAAAGCGCATCTATGTTATGCCCTCTACCGAGAGACTTCAACACTCCTTCGGAGCTACCCGCTCACCTGGACCAAGAGATGGCGCTACTAGGCCAACTTTTACAAGTTAAGTATGAAGTATCTTTTTCTATTTATTTTTTATTTTCTTCAACTTCATTTTCCATTCATTTGTTAGAAAAGAAAAGGCCCAACCTACGTCATTTCGGACAACACATGAATTCGTTTGCTGAAAAACATCTGAAATAAATGAAGGTCCATCCCAATTTTATTTTAAAACCCTATACCGGATAAAATCTGGTCAAGCGCGAGTCGGATTCGCGAACTAACGGTTCCGTACAAAATTATTTTATTCTGTTTTTTAGTATTCGTTCTTATAGCGGCAACAGAAATACATCATCTGTGAAAATTTCAATTGTCTAACTAGCACGGTTCATGAGATGCAGCCTGGTGACAGTCGGACAGGCAGACAGATGGACGGACAGCGGAGTCTTAGTAATAGCTAATAGGGTCCCGTTTTACCCTTTGCGTACGGAACCCTAAAAACGGCGAATTGGAGGACACAGTACAAAGAAATTCAAATCTTACGAGTACATGGTGTATTATTAAAGTTAATGTTACGTAGAGACCTTTGAAGTGCCCTAACAATATACTAATGATTAAACCCCGATCATTAATGGAGAGCATTAATCTTTAATTAAACTCTTCGACATCTAGCGAACTTAGCCAATAAGTTTCAAGTCTTTTGGCATCGTAAAAATTTAATATTAAGTGTCAATCATAAGTTCATAACAAATGGCGACTGGATAGTCCATATAACATGATCCTACTATAAATGTTAAATTTGGGAATAATGTGCTCCCGAGCGCGCGCGTGTGCCTACGTGTGTGTGTGTGTGTGTGTGTGTGTGTGTGTGTGTGGGCGCAAGTGTGCGTACTTCTGTGCGCGCGTGTATGTGTATGTGCATGAGTGAACCTGTGCGTGTGTGCGTGTATGCGTGTGTGCGTATGTGCGTGAGTGCGTGAGTGCGTGAGTGCGTGAGTGCCTGAGTGCGTGAGTGCCTGAGTGCGTGAGTGCGTGAGTGCCTGAGTGCCTGAGTGCCTGATTGCCTGAGTGCCTGATTGCGTGAGTCCGTGAGTGCACGCGTGTGTGTGAATGTGTGCGTGTGTGTTTGTGTAGAAATTTGGTAGGGATATACATGGAAGTCTGGAATAATATATAGGCTAATTTATGTCGTCCCGATATTCTCAATGGCTCCATGTAAAAGCCCAAAATCATAGTCACTAAGTCTAGAGACACGAAAATTTGCGTGATTGTTCTTCATATAAATATTATACTTATCTCCTTCTTCTCCTCAAAAACTTGACCAATAACTTTTTTTCAAGATAATTAGAGGAAGGCTTTCTATGCCCCTCTGTTTTCAACCGACAAAAAAACGGACCTATATATTTTTTTTATTGTTGATTTGTTTATAATGTTTTTTTTTGTTAAGTGTCTGAAATTGACCTCACGAGTGATTGAGTCTCAAGGTAGTTTCATGTATAAAGTCTGAAATTGACGCTGCGATAGGCAATTTCCGCAGTTTTTGAAGGTTACTACTTCTCATATGATAATTGGAAGACGTTAAAAACAAAACATGGGGCATGGCCGTGGCATCTAAGGCCATGGCGGATGTAGATTTTACGGTAAAAAATATTTGCTCTAATGTCATTATCCAGGGAGGAAACAGGGGACTAAGTGTGTATGGAGAAATAGTTCGCATCGTATCCTCTTCTTTCTCTAGTGTCATTTATACAAATTAATATTGACAGGCTGTCTGCGTGGGCTTCGAAGGGGATTAGCGGTCGTTCGCACAAGCAAGGTCGATAAACTTAGTTCCCAACTGGGAACTGATAGGACTCCGTAATCAAGAAAGGCTTTGTTTTAAAGCGATTGGTGATGAAATTTGAAATGGTGGTGTCCTATTTTAAAAGTTAGAGATCAATCGGCGATATTTAATTAAATGCCTTATGGTAATAAAAGCTACGTTTAGAAAATAAATTATTTTACAATGACGTAATTGAATGACCTTTCAAGCAGAGGGTCGTGGGCTCAAATCCCGGCTCGCACCTCTGTGTTTTTTAGAATTTATGTTCAAAATTACTTTTTTTTTATTTATTTTTAATATTAGCTCATACATAACAATATATTTAAGTACGCCAAACTGTGAAACAGTTTGTTGGCGTCATTTGTAATTTACCATGAGCTTTACGGTGGAAGGAACAACATTCAACATCAATTTTATTTTATTTATTTATCAATGACAACTCTATTATGCCCTATGCGTTTATGCCAAGTTTATGCCATATACTAAACATAGACTAAATTGCCAGAAGTACCTAGCATCAGCGGTGGCCGGTAACCGAGCCCGCATGGCCGCCGTGCCAGCCCAGGCCTAAACGGCCTAAACGCATCGTGTAAAATAGCTTCACTTACACAAACCCCTTTTACACAAAAGATCCCTATGGGTCGAAGTGTATCCGCTAGGACTCCTATTAGTAAGATAAGATTATTACACAAACCCTTGCATGAATCTGTAGGTAGTAGGACGTAGAAACCGCATCAACCAACCTTCAGTGGTCGATAACACAGCCCGCATCGCCCCCGTGGCATCCCTGGCTCACCAGTATCACCGCGTCGTACAGAATAGTTTCACTTACATCAAACCCTTGCACGGATCTGTAGGTGGTAGGACGTAGAAGCCGCATCAGCGAGGCGCCGTCGGTGGCCGGTAACCCGGCCCGCATGGCCGCCGTGGCAGCCCTGGCCCACAGTATCACCGCGTCGTACAAATGCGCTGCTTCTATCGGCACCTGACAACAAATACTGTTTTAAATAGTGAAACACCTTCAGGGTTTCTTAGGGTTTCTTAAATAGTATATACTAAAAGGGTCAATACACAACGTAAGAAACAAAAGTTGTCTCTCCTGTGTCTGTGTACATACAATTAGCACCCCGAGTCAGCAAACTTAATGGCTCGCCTTCACAATGGCCCATGACGGGCGAGTACGGGCTTGCACGATTGTGAAGAGAGCAAGAGCGGTTGTGATAATCGTCTGTGAGTGGCCATCATTGCCTGTAATCGGGAATAATCGGAGAATTGTCGGTACATCAAAGGAATGCGTGCGAATAATCAACAGGCGACAGTGAGTAAATGAACAGTCACGATTGTGTAGCGAGCAACCAATAATCGCGACGATGATGGCCACTTTTTTAATCGCCCATCATGGGCCATTGTGTAGACGAGCCATAAGATTTATTTAAATGGGCCGAAAGTTGGCCAAACTCTCACACGCCGATGTAGACTTAACTAAAAAATATTGGCTGTAGACCCTTAACTTTAGCCATGTCCACAGGAGAGACCCGAACAAAAACCTCCCGACGCATGCGTATTGGTCAATAAGAGTTTTTAAATCAAAAATTATTGATCATTATGCGTCGGGAGGAACAAACAAAACCTCAAATGTGTATGACCCAAAACCTATCGCGTATCGGATCGTTTGACACGTGTCAAATAGGGATGTTGACACCACCAATACCAATCAACTGACGTACTTTTTATGAGCTGTCAAAACACATTTCACCCATAGAGTTTGAATGGCAATAGCAACATATGACGTCACTTGTTCGCATACTCAATTAACTAACTATTTATTTGTTTTAAAGCAACAAAAATCTAATTTTGCAAGTAATCGAAAATTAATCTGGGTTTCAGGGCTAAAATAAAGCGTTTTTTACTGGAGTCGTGTCTTCGAATTATTTTTTAATGGTGTCAACATCCCTATTGTGTTCCAACACAGAACTGCACCACTATCTCTGTTGTTTATTAAAGTTGGAACAATACAACTGGCATACTATTCGTGAGGATTAAATTTATTTCTAATACATAATGTTTAATTGTTGTTCACAATTGTTGTGCAAATTTATTGCTTTGCACGTGTGACTTTGTTACAGATAACTAGGTTTAACCTGCTGCTTCACATACAAATTTTACTAATATTATAAATACGGAAGCTTTTATGGATGGATATAAGGATGTTTGTTAGCTACTCCTTCACGCTAAAATGGTTTGACGGATTCTAATGCGGATTCTGTTGAAATTTGGCGCATAGATAAATGAGTTGATGAATATCAAACTCCAAATATGTCCACCCTATGGTGATTCTTGAGTTTATTTTTTTATTTAATGGGAAACAAACAGCTCCAAAGTAACACCTTTAAAATAATCATGATAAACACATAAGCCAAATCAGTTTCCACTTATAGTTCATTTACATTTTTTATCTTTATGCTCAGATGTAATTTAAGTAGACAACGCAGAACAAACATATAATATTTTATGGAACTACTAGATTTGCGAGAAGCTAGGTAGATAGGTACATTGGAAATAACTATTCCACATGTAAATGTTTTTAGTGAAAATAAAATTATTAAAAGTAAAGTTGCATAGTTATCGCGGGACAGTCGGCCACGAAAGTGGTCCACCAGTTTTTACTTAAGTTTCTGTGAGATCTAAATATCGCTAAAGTTGACTTTCCTAACTGATTGAAGTCATCAGTCACTGTCGTCATAGTATTGCAAGGGGAAATCAAATCAACCTCGTTGTATATGACGTACAAATGAACTTCAACCATAGGATGGTAGACCATATTTTTGGCCGACTGTACCTATCGCAACGTTTTATACAGTGCCTTCTCCCCTTGTTTACAGTTACAAATTATCCCAGGGGAACGAATTACCAGGATATTGAGTATGCTATGTCTAAATGTAGATTTTCAAGTCTATCTGTACGACATCATCATCAACATCATCATTTCAGCCGTAGGACGTCCACTGCTGGACATAGGCCTCCCTCATTGATGCCCAATCATTACGATTGGAAGCGATTTGCATCCACCCTGAACCTGCGGCCCTCACCAAATCGTCCGTCCATCTCGTTGGTGGACGTCCCACGCTGCGCTTGCGTCCGTGGTCTCCATTCCAGAACTTTTCTGTACGACAAGTGTCATCTAAATCCGTTCAATTTTTAACGCGTGACGGACTTACAAACATCCAAACATCTTCACAAACTTTTGCATTTATAATATTAGCAAGATTAATAGATTTCCGTTTGAAGATAAAGTTAAAACAAAAGAATAATTTAATCAGTTAGATCCCATTGTCGTAAGTATTTAAATTCAATATCGTTCCCTCTTAAGTGATGGCAATAGCTATCAAGCATTTTTCCTAGTCGGTAAACAAATCACAATTTTAAGCAATAAAAGGGTTCGTTACGCAATTAAAGTTATTCAGAATAATTTTCTGAATAAAATTGCAATTCCAATGATAGATCGTGGTCCAAATTGTAATATCCGTGTTCTATTCTAAAGGTTATTTGTAGATAGTACAGAGACTAGTAGCTTCTGTGTGTAAGCGTTTCAACCGGTAAGACTCTGCTTGTCTGTTAGCTTGTCAACAGGGTTTATCTTTTGAACAAGGGTTACACAGTGTGTCGGGTAACATCGTGTACTCAAGAGCTGCGCTGCCATGTCAAACTTAAACCCGGTACAGTAAAATTACATAAAGTTTACCACTGACAGATGGTTTTCCTTCATTTCATATTCAACTTTAACGACCTTCAAATAAAGCCAATTTTAGAATACTGTTATAGTATAAATCTTCCCAGGTGAATTTTTCGCTTCAAGCCCTTATCTTTCAAAACAAACGGTATCGTCATAGTATTAAGGTTTAAATTTAATGTAATGGCCGAAGCGAAAAATTCACCTGGGAAGATTTATACTATACCCACGTTTGCAGATTTTGTAATAACTACATTATTTGTATGGTAATAAAGTTGAAAATGAAATGAAGGCAAGCAATCTGTCAGTGGTAAACTAAAAGTAAACGTATTGTAGGTATCTTAAGATACACGAGTTACGCTTAACAAAAGTAAATGTAATTTTTCCGATGCCTTAACATACCTACACAATTCGTTTTAAGGGTTCCTTACCCAAAGGGTAAAAACGGGATCCTATTACTGAGACTTCGCTGACCACCCGTCCGTCTGTCCGTCTGTCACCAGGCTGTATCTCATGAACCGTGATAGCTAGATAGTCGAAATTTTCACAGATGATGTATTTCGGTTGCCGCTATGACAAAAAAATACTAAAAAATAGAATAAAATAAATATTTAGGGGGCTCCCATACAACAAACGTGATTTTTTTGCTCGTTTTTGCTCGATATTGATAACGGCAACAGGTAGACGCTTGGAATATTCACAGAATATTAAGTTATATATTCACTTTAAAAATAAACAAATAAATTAAAATAAAACAAATATTTTTTGCTGTTTTTATAGATAATGGTACGGAACCCTTCGTGCGCGAGTCCGACTCGCACTTGGCCGGTTTTTAAATATTTATTTATTGTGATGTGTTATTGATGTGTGAAACTCTGATCAATACCTAAATGAATATGTCAGTGTCAACAGGCATTTTGTAGTCTTACTTTCCATTTGACGAGTTCACCTGCCGTGTGAAACAATGTAGGCAAATCCAATTTCATCATAAATTGAATCATTTTGAAATTCTTCCCACGTTCAGTCGATATTATATTATGTAGGGCCGTCATCCACTCTATAAAAATATGTTCAGTTACCAAAAAAAATACCTACTGCAATTGGTTGACATAAATATAGGTGAACAACTTAAGATGACATACAACAGTATCCGTATAAACCAATTAACGTTCCATACCTAATTAGAAAAATTACTTAAACTCCATATCGATTGTGTCCACTACTACATACAACAGGTCATCTTCTTAAGTTTTTCACCTATGCAATTATAAAGTAGCGCTCTTTCCAATCTTTCCATGTATAAAATTCGCCCGGTCCTGTCCTTGGGGAAGAGTCCACATAGAGCTGGTAGCATTTCTACACAAGATTATGATGCCAATCATCATCACCATCATTTCAGCCGAAAGACGCCCATTGCTGAACATAGACCTCCTCCAAAGGTTTGCCAAACAGACCGGTGCTGCCTGCACCATCCGCATACAACGCGTTCTCTTCATCTTGATGGAGGCTTACCTACACTACATCTTCCGTTACGATTTGGTCCTATCGGCCATCAGGTTTACAACCGATGTGCCCTGCCCACTGTCACTTGATCTAGCGATTCTTTGAGCCATGTCGGTGAATTTAGTTCTTGCGCGGATTTCATCATTTCTAATGTGATACAATACAATACAATACAATGACTCTTTATTGTACACCAGGAATAGTAAGCAATACAGAAAACAGGTACACAGAGAGTAAGTTACAAGGTAAGCAATAGGCGGCCATATCGCTTAAGAGCGATCTCTTCCAGGCAACCCTTTACCAGAAAGAAGGAAGGACTAGTTTACAGCAGGTGGTGCATCAACAGTGGATCAGAAAATTAAAACGCAACAAAAAATAGTACATCTACTCATACATATATCGTACATATAATAAGTACACGTCTAAAACAAATATAAGCATTGGGATAAACAGCCACATATAAATAAATAAACTATAACAAAGCTAATAATTACAAGAAGACAGATAGTACACCTTAAGCATTGATTTAAAGATTGACAGAGATTTTGCCCGTCGTAAGTCAATCGGCAAGGCATTCCACAACCGAATAGCCTGGACAGTATAAGAATAGACATAGAATTTGGAGTTAGAGAGAGGCACGGTAAGGAGAAAGTTCTGAGAGCATCGAATAGAAGTTACGTAGCTAAACCGCTCTTTACCCCGCAGAGAACTCCGAGAAAAACTGAGTTGTCGATTAACTAACATGACATGGACTTTTTCTTATTTTTTTCAGAATTTTTATAAGTTGAGTGCTCTTGCCTAATATCAGGTTATCGCTTTGTTTTTTGGGGCAACCCGTAGACATTAAAATGTTCGACATTACAAAAAAATAGAAACATGGCCATCAAATTTCCTAATCAAATTGTCCCTATAATAATATGACAACTGTGGCGGCAAAGGTGTCAATCACTTTTCCTCGACAGACAACCCTATCCGGCCTACGAGAAGGGATCCATTCCGTTATTCCTTCGGGAACATTACACTCCAATGACTTTCTGACTACGCGTAGTAATTCATGAGATAGACAGGTACCTACTCTATTGATTAAACTGTCAGGAATCCTCAAGGTCAGCCTGGGAAATGTATTTAGATACTAGTCTGACTGAAACAGAATGAATACGTCAGAACTACCGGCGAAGTGCGAGTCAGACTCGCACACCAGCCCCGGATCTAAAGCTGCGTACGGACTGCGCGCACTCGGGTACGCGTACCCGGGCTTGCGTGTCCTGGAACGCCGTGTCCGTACGCCATGTACGCGTACACTGTACGTGTACGTGTACAGTACGTGTACGTGTACGTGTACGTGTACGTGTACGTGTACGTGTACGTGTACGTGTACGTGTACGTGTACGTGTACGTGTACGTGTACGTGTACGTGTACGTGTACGTGTACGTGTACGTGTACGTGTACGTGTACGTGTACGTGTACGTGTACGTGTACGTGTACGTGTACGTATACGTGTACGTGTAAGTGTACGTGTACAGTGTACGCGTACAGTGTACGCGTACATGGCGTACGGACATGGCGTTCCAGGACACGAAAACCCGGGTACGCGTACCCGAGTGCGCGCAGTCCGTACGCAGCTTAAAGGGGGCAAACCGGGGCACTTGCCCCGGGCGGCAGTTTCATAGGGGCGCCAAATCCTTGAGGCAAGAATTCGAAATATCGAACAAGTGAAGGGAGGGAGCGCCACTATCAAGTTATTGCCCCGGTTCGAAAAAATCGTAGAAATTGGGGCTGTCTCACACGGAGGGTTCCGCACCAATTAGCCGAATCAAGATAAGTCTTTTATGGTGTTTCTCATCCCACCCTATACACTCATATAGGGCTTGAGCCACAGTTCCCACGCGGGCCGAGTGCGGATTGGGAACTTCACACACACCATTGAATTTCTTCTCAGATGTGTGCAGGTCTCATGGTAAATTTCAAATAAGTTCACACATAAATTCCGAAAAAATCAGAGGTGCGAGCCCGGAGTCGAACCCGCGAACCTCTGCTTGAAAGGCCATAGATCAAACCACTAGGCCACCACGGCTTCTATACCTATTCTATGAAATCTTTTCCTTCTCATACAGAAAATGGTCGAAACGCAAAGTGTGTCGTTATCATTATTTATCGCTTGCAATAAAATTTTATATCGTCGCAGATAGTGCAAATCCACTTAGCTGGCATTGGATAATTTCGCATACCTATTTTAAAAATTTTGCCAATTTCTATTCCAAATTAACCTAAATGATTAGCAAATAGATATTTTATAGGTATTCACTTTTTTTGTACGATGTAAAGTGCTCATTATTTGGTGTATTTTTTTACCTGGATCTTGTAACACAGGAACTTCTAGCACAGGATCCAGAGTCAATGATTCTTCTTGTAAGCATTTCTCGTACAATAAACTTTTTTTTTTTTTTTTTTTTTTTCAAATTCGTTAAAATAAAACAAATATGAAGTTAAAACTATCCCCTGTAAAACTACATGTAGTGCTGTACCTCTACCATGAGTTTACACTAGTTTACGTGACGTACTCGCTAGCGAAGGCGTAAATTATTTGTATGGAGAATTGTACAGCGCCTCTAGCGGTCACTTACGGAAGTACAATTCTCCATACAAATCATTTACGCCGTCGCTAGCGAGTACGGTCACTGTAAACTAGTGTAAACTCATGGTAGAGGGTTACCTATCAAAATTTAGAATTATTTTTTTCCGAATATTTAATATCCCGAATGCTTCATTTATCCGAATGCATTTTTTTCTGAAACTGTAAATATTTCAGGACTTTTATAAAACAACCCTAACCTAAACTAAAGGTTTCTACACGATGGTCCTGAAATAAATCCTGTAATATTTACAGTTTCAGAAAAAAATGCTTTCGGATAAATGAAGTTTTCGGGATTCTAAACCTTAGGAAATAAAATTTTCTAAACATCGATAGGATCCCATGGTAGAGGTACAAATCGCGTGGTATTTACGTATGGTAATAAGTGGATTTGCACTGCATTTCTTTAAATAGTTTAAAATAAACAATTAAGAAAAATGTTAGTGAACTATAGCATAATTTAACAAGAAAATGTTTATATTCAGTAAAAATAAATTTAAAAGTATTACAGACAGGAGACTTAACAAACTTTAACTTGCAAATGTAGTCGTACCTAGAGCTTGCGTGGGTTTATTATTCGATCAGAACGATAATGCAAGACAAATAGACGTTTTATTTATCAATAGTTTACTCGGCGAACACAGCAATACCGAAAGTAAACAACCCAACAAACAAATAGTAATTGAACAAGTTAAAATACGCGGATTCAAAGTCAAAGTCAAAAAATATTTAAGTACCTATTCAATTTAGGCTATAAACACTTATTTATGAATGTCGAAGAAACTACCACTGGTTCGGAAAAACCCTGTTGAGAAGAATCCGGCAAGAAACTCAACAAGATATAATTTTTATTTAAACAGATCTATGTACAGTCGCGGAGTGAAAATGTTCGTCACTTTTCAACTCTATGTCAACGAGTTAAGGTCGAAAAGTGACGGACCTTTTCATTCCGCTACTATACTATGTTACAAAGTTACATAAATCTAAATCTGAGAGGGAGCCTGTGCTTTGTAGTGAACGTATACATAATAGGTTGGAATGATGATGATGACTTCAACGTTTCGACCACATTGCCCGGCCGTTGTGCAGTGAGAATCGTGAAGTCCCTAAATGTGATACTTTGTAACTAATATTTAAATTAAGAAAAACGCGAGAGTCGTTTTTATTATACTTGGCACCGTCGTTCCTTTATAATTGCCTCCGCGTACAATTTCCTGCTTTTTCTGACGTACATGAAATACATAAATGCATAACGCTAGAAAGAGGAATAATTTGTCGTTTTTATTACTTGTCATGTAGACGCCAAGCTCAGCTTCTCGTTTACGGGAATTACGGGACAAAATTTATCGTTTTACAAGGCTTTTTCCCAAACCCCAAAACACCTGCGAAGAAGTTCAATGGCATGTAGGTATATGTAAAGTTCCCAACCCGCACTGGGCCCGCGTGGCAACTAATAGGTCAAGCACTTTCATTCTGAGACGAGGGCTGAGCCCAACAGTGGGACGTCTGGATAGGCCGAGATGAAAACTTTTGATTGGTGTACCTAAAAGTGGATGTCTTGCCGAGGTATTACAGACTTAAGATTGATTATATTATAATTATTAGAAGTAAACTTTGGCGAGCATAAATAATTTAAAAGTATCTATATAAAAGGCAACCGTTACTGACTGACCTATCAACGCACAGCTCAAATCACTCAAGGGATTGTGCTGTGGCATACAGATAGCTATTATGATGTAGGCATCCGCTAAGAAAAGATTTTTTGAAATTTACACGGGATAGGGAATACATAGTATTTATATTAGCTTATAAGTGGCCCTATCTCCGTAACTATAATTATTAGAGACTTGAAATTTGATATGCAAGTAGGTTATTATACCAGTAAAAAACCAGTTTATGGATTTTTTTGGAAAGTCCCACAGGATAATTAAAAAGCGGGATTTGTATATTCCATTCAATGGGAAACTATCTCAGTATATATTCGTTAAGGATTAGTATAGAGGGTGCAGTAAAAAGATTGTTTAAATTTCCCAAGTTTAAAGATAATTAGCAGTGCTTGCTTCCATTGCATTTTGGATGAGATGATGATGATGATGTGTTCCTGTTATCCCTCATTAGGGACATAGGGCTCGTAGAAGAGTTTTCCATTTGGCTCGATCTTGCGCGGCTTCTTCCAGCTCTTCCCAGTGCCAGTAGATTGCCAGTGGAGACCCTGCTTGGGCAGGTGGTTATCTGACCCTCGAGGCGTGTGGCCAATCCATCGCCACTTCCTTGTCAGAACTTCTCGGCTTACTGGCTTCTGGTCAGTCATTTGCCACAGTCTTGCGTTTGAGACAGTTCGCGGCAAAAAAATTCCCAGGATGCGCCTCAAGCATTTGTTAACAAACACCTGCAACCGATCGGTGATGTCCTTCCTTACGAACCATGTCTCGCATTCGTACATTAGGACTGACTTGATTTTGGATGAGAGAAAGAACAAATATATTAATAACCGGCCGACTGATATTCTACAACTTATTTAGATCAGTTCTTTCTTTGAATACTTATGTGTCGGTTAATGACCTGTTAAAACAGTAAATATTTTGATAGTAGGTAGGTAGTTAAGGAACCACAGCAAATATGTACGAAACCCTAAAAATTCGCAACATTGTTAAACATGCATAATAGGGATGTTTCCTAGGTAAAAAAATAATAATTCTTATTAGTCCGTATTTTACATTATCAAAAAATATTAGACACGTAATTTTTCTTTTGACAATCAAACATAAAATGACGAAGATATGGCGCGTTGAAGTTCCGCGTGACGAGGCGTGACGTCACTTGTTCCTAAAACGCTCATACAAAGTGTAGGAACAAGTGACGTCACGCGAAACTTCAACGCGCCATATCTTCGTAATTTTTTGTTTAATTGACAAAATAAAAAATACGTGTCCAATATTTTTTGATAATCTAAAAGACTGACTAGTTAGGAAAGTAGCCTATTAGTCACACCTAATCTAACTGTATGGTCGTAAAACCAATATCCTGCTGAACTATTGTCACCGGGTCACGTTCAAGCAATAACTTATACTTTATGAACATCGTTATCAGAAATACGTGCTTTTGTATCCGTTAAGCTTATTAGAAAAGGGTGACGAATATGTTAACGACAATACTTTTGCATATAAAAGCAGGAGCTGCGTACTCCTGAATCATTCTGTAGCACGTCCTCTCTCCGAACAGTTGTGTTTAATATATTATATCAGTACACCAACTTCGTGAAGTTTATACTTTATCAACCACACCCTGAGCTGAAATCCCATCTGCCGCTTCCAGCAGGTCAAGCCTAACCCTGGAGACGACTTGACTAGGTATCTCAGAGGAAAGCAAAATAAATGTGACACTCACAGGTCGATGCACCGAACTATGTTCTCATTAAAGTTTCCGTAGGTACTGTCATCCAATATCGTGGTTGAGTGAGATACCGGAGCCATTTTTACTGGTACTGACATTAATAGATACCGCTTATGAAATTAACATTTTGATTTTTGTTTTCGGAATAATAAGTTAGCGAAAGTCAGGTTACTTTGGCCTTTGGGATTAATTAACTACGTTTAGGTTTTATTCTTGTATTGAAGTTATGGCACATTCCCTTATTTTTAACTGCCCGCTCTCGTTTTCATATTTTTTATTAGATCATTGTATATGTGGTTTTCATATAGACCAAAGTTACCCTCCATTAGGTAAAGTAGGTACAGTGGAAAGCATAAATATGTATATATCAGACTAATACTAATAATGTAGAGTTGTAAAGATATTTTTGACACCTTGTTAACGTATAAATATATTAAATATACTTATATATTTTTTTGCACTAGATCGAAAAGTGACATCACCAGTAATGGACAAGAACTAATTATGTACATTTTTTTCCGTAAACCCAAATTTTAAGAAACGGATATTACATTTATAAACTATCAATCAACACTATGCTCAGATAATTGATGATCATAACTGGTAAAGTCAATGAATAGTAAACTTAGCACTTGCATCTCGCTGGGACCGCTCTTTGTCTTGCGTCTTGGGCTGGCTAAGAGCTCTGATAATAACTTCTATATTTAGAGTGACTAGCATGTGCATTCGAGGCACCCGACATAAATGGAAGCCAGCATCGAAGCTGTTTGGCTTTGATGATGGTGCTGCCCTACCACACTCCGACTGACACACTGACTTGACAATTTTTTAATAGTTTACTAATTTATTAGTTTCCATTTTTATCTGTTATTACTTCCTAATGTATTTTTCTAATGTATGTAGAATATGTGTAAATGAATAGTAAACTATAAGGCATTGAATCTTTGCTGTCCATTACTGGGTACTAATGTGCTTAATATGTCCATGATTGGTGCCGTCACCTATTTAATTATTGCCTTTACCCGAATATTACGGAATATTAACAATTCATTTTAAATTCGTCTCTAAGAATAATAATTATGCGTGGTTGAATGAACCGTCATATGTTTTGAAAAGGCAATCTATACATATAAAATCCTTTGTCCTGACTGACGGATCAACGCACAGCCTAAACCGCTGATCGTAGAGACCTGAAACTTGGAGGGTCTGTTCTTTGTATGACGTAGGCATCCGATAAGAAAGGATTTTTCGTAGTTCTACTCCTAAGGGGGTAAAAAAGGGGGGCAAAGTTTGTATGGGGCAACGTGATTCCTTGGTCCAATCTACTTCAAATTTTGCATAAACATTCTATAACAGAATTGATGGAAGACGTGTTTCGTATTTTATTGAAATTCATCCCTTGACGGGGTTAAAAAGGAGTAGAAAGTTATTTTGGGGGTGATTTGCTTCGAAGTTGATATCAATACTCCTTAGTGCTTTTGATTTAAATTACTTTTTATTTTGACACAGTGTAAACGAAACGAAACTTCAAATTTTGCAAACCATTTGTCTACGTTTGTCAACCACTTCCTGATCTGATCTCTAATAATAACTAATTATAATAAGTAGTATTTGCATTTCACCAAGCTTTTGCTTTTACAAGCGCAGCGTGGGACGTCCGCCAACGAGATTGACGGACGTTTTGGTGAAGGCCGCAGGTTCAGGGTGGATGCAAGTCGCTTCCAACCGTAATGATTGGGCGTCAATGAGGAAGGCCTATGTCCAGCAGTGGACCTCCTACGACTGAAATGATGATAATGATGATGAAGCTTTTATGTGAGTTCAACCTTTTTCGAATAAAATCGAATTGAGTATTCAAACATCATTGTTGAACTCGCATAAAAGCTTGGTGCAATGCAAATACATATAAAATGCTTTGTCCTGAAGTCCTAAATGACTGACTGGCGGATTAACGCACAGCCTAACCGCTGTATGTAGAGACCTGAAACTTGGAGGATGTGTCCTTTGTATGACGCAGGCATCCGATAAGAAAGAATTTTCCGGAATTCCCACGGGATAAGGAATATACGGGATGTATTTATTTCATCAATCGAGAGTGACCCTATCCACATAACGAAGATTACTAAACTGTTCCAATTGGGCATGGTAGTAGACTATTAGAACAGGTATAAAGCTAATTTCAATAATTTTGAAAATATCCACGGGATAAGGATAAATCAGGATTTATATACCTACTCAAATCAACTGGATCCTATCTCCGTTACTACAATTAAGTACTAAACTTTTCAAATTCATTATAAACGTAAATGGTCATACATAACAGCAAAAAAACTTATTGCAGGATTTTTGGAAATTCCTGTGGGATAGATACCTAATCTCTGAAACTTCCGAGCCGATTTTAAAAAAAATCTTTTACCAGTAAAAAGTTACACCATCCTTTATTGACATAGGCTACTTTTTTCCGGAAAAATGCAAAATTCCCAAGGGATAGAAATAAAAATTAAACTTCGGAGCTCATTTTATAATATTTATTATTATTATTATTAAAATGTCTTTCACCAATAGAAAAGATACACTGTCCTTGATTAACATGGGATGTTATTTTCCGGATAAATGCAAAATTCCCGCGGTATAGAAAATAGTAAATTTAACTTCGGCGCTGAGTTTAAAAAAAATGACCAATAGAAAGCTACACTATCCTTTGGTGGTATAGGCTACGCTACCTACTATTTATTCGGTAAAATGCAAAATTCCCGTGGGATAGAAAGAAGTGAACATCACTTGAGGGCTGATTTGAAAATTTCTTTCACCAATAGGAAGTTACACCAACCATTATTTACATAGACTACTTTTCTCCGTGAAAAAGCAAAATTCACACGGGAAAAAAATAAGTGAATTCAACTACGGGGCTGTTTTTAAAACTTCTTTTACCGGTAGAAAGCTACACCTTTAAGGACATAGACTACATTTTCTCGGGGAAAATGCGAAATTCCCGCGGGATAAATATAAGCGAAAATGTGCATAGAATAAGGACAAATTTGTTGAAATTCCCACGGGATAGTGAATAAACGGGATTTATAATATTCACTAACTGATACTGATGATGATGAAATGATAATAATAATGGATGTTGCCGTTGCCGGTTTTTTGTTTTATACAATGAAAAAGATGAACAAGCTTTACCACAAATTGGAATTCTACGCGGACGAAGTCGCGGGCAAAAGCTAGTCTATACATATAAAAACAAAATTCCTGACTGATTGACCGACTGATTCACTTATACTCTCTGACTGACTAATCAACGTCCAGGTCAAACCCTTAGCCCTAGAAGGTTGAAATTTTGCAAGGAGGTTGCCTTTACGATGTGGGTAAAGAACAAGGACGAATTCGTTGAAATTCATTGTCTGACTGACTTATTCATTAACTTTCTATTTCAACGCGCAACGTGCAGCTTACTGCTAAAATTTCGTTTAGATATTCCCAAGACAAGGAATAAGTACGTATTTCGTGAAATTCCCATAGGACAGGGAATCTTGCTATTTGCGGACATATTTTATGTAAATTTAAAGCGACTTACGGAGGCTGAATCGAACAGGCTGTGGTAATTTGGCACGCAAAACGGAGGTGCTGCGGAATGCTCGCGTATCTTCTGACATAGTTCTCTGTAAAAAAATGTTATATTAGCTAATTGGCGTGTTAGTATGGGACAAATTGTAAAAGTCGAATTTAAAGCAGAGTTTAAACATGCAAATAAAAAACCGTGCAAGTCGCATTACATTGCGTCGGTTGATTGATTGAATCAGTCAGATACTATTATACAAAATAAACAATTGGAGCTTGTTTCGAGGGATGTAACTGTAGGGCATTTTTTAGGGGTCAGACTTGTCGTTACACCAGGTTGTCACACGTCACACCATTAATAAAGGTAGTTTGAAATTTTTAATAATACATATTTATTAAAAAAGTGGATGTTTAGTCTTAATAAGTGTACAAAAATGGCAGTAGCGAATAATGGAAATGGGCGGTTAGTAGTGCACCTATCCCTATCAGTGGGATAGCTCAGTAGGGATAGCTCGGTAGGGATAATTGTACCAGGGTGTTGGGCAGTGCACCTATCCCTACCGGTAGAAATAAATCTACAAAATGTCACTTATCCCTACCAGTAGGGATAGCTTGGTATAAGGATAAGTGTATCCCCTGATCTCGTTCGCCTTACTGCCTCGCAATGTAATCCAACTTGCACGTTTTTTCTTGCAAGTCTAAACTCGGCTTAATACACTTCCAGCGATAGGAGTGACTTGAAATTTGGTTTGTAAGTTAGATGACTTAATTTAACAAAAAATATATGTACACGGAGAAGACACAATACTTATTTATATCACCAAATTAATCTGAAATAATGGTTTTCTCTCATTGCGCTTAAAATAGCTTTAACAAGGATTAGACGTAGACATAAACATATTTAAATTGTAAAATTGGGGACGACACAAACGGCCCAAGAGGTAATCCTTTTGGGTGTTGATCCATGTTCTATAAATCAAAGCAGATTTGCGTCCGTCTGTTTTGATCTCGCTTCAGTTTTCTATTTTCCTTATTACAGCCTTTGTATTTTCCTTGTACAATACAGCTCCTGTACCTTCTTGTACTTGAAATTAACGGTTTCAAAAGAATCAATCAGTCTCGCCCATTCAATTTACTTAACTATTAAATCAAGAAAATGCCGTGGTGGCCTGTTGGTTTGACCTATGGCCTCTCAAGCAGAGGGTGATGGGTTCAAATCCCGGCTCGCACCTCTGAATTTTTCTCAATTTATACAGTGCGTTCATGACTCAAGAAATGAGTCAAGGAAAAGTGGTCACATGAGACTCATTGGACTTGGTGGAATAAAGTTTATGTGCCACGTTCATGAGTCTCAAACGAGTCAAAAAATAATGGTGCTTGTTCACTTATTGGACTTGGCCGAAAAAAGTGCTGATATCACACTCATTGAACTTAGGCGAAAATAATGTATGTGCCACGTTCGTGAGCCATATATGAATTAAAAAAAATAAATAAAAGGAAAACGAAAAGAAAACAAGAATTTTAATTTGTTATGTTATGATTATTTATAATTTCTTGTGGACATAGTCCATGGATTCAATTAACATAAAGTTTGAACGTGGGGCACCTAGTTTGAAAAAGCTTGTATGGGGACAGTGAAGTTGTTAAATATAAGTTACCGCCGCATTACTGTCCTTGTGTTCAGGCAGACTAACCCAAATTAATTATAAAACCCTTTGCATAACGGGTCAGATGTTTTTGTTATGCAAAGTAGGCTTGTATATGCCTATTCCTCTTAGGTTAATATCAGTTTAACGGATTGATATTGAAAGTTTGGACAGATAAGTACAAATAGATAAGTTTTTGTTAAAAAATTATTTTCAATGCAAGCTTTTTCGCTGACTGTACTTTTTTGACTGTACTTGCATTGCCATCCAACCTACATAAGTATACCAAATTTCAAGTAAATCCGACCACTGGAAAGGGGACAAATTCAACTTCCAAGATTTGACCTACATATATATATACTTACATACCTACATTGCAAGTTAATAAAAGCTTTCAAAAAAGAGAAAATTCTCAAGGAAAGTTGACAATTACTACAAATAATTTACCAATTCAATAAATTTTGGGCTAAAATTCAGTACACCACAGCGTGTAAATAACAATCAGTGAGGAAACTCGTCTACTAGACTACCTACTAGAGGGCGTTGCGGTGCGGGACAGATAGCTCCTCAACGCTAATTTGTATTTTACAGTACGCGCCAGGACTTCGCCGATTGAAGACAATTAGCGCCGAAACAAAAGCATACCCTATATTACAAATTACTGCGCTATATCATCACTCATCACTATAATTTAACTAAGACGAACGCCCAAAATTACATTTCTATACCACGATTACGCAACAATATTTTGCGTGAACACAAACTATGTGCGTAAGGGGCTTTGCGAGCCCTCGATATGAATGGGGCCTGAGCCGCTGAGCCCCGGACACGCCAGCGGCATAATGATGACACGTTCACAATTATAAAGCATCCAAGTCGTCCTTAGCGTCAGAGCACACGTACCACACGCGACAGCCACAAAACGCCGCCACGTAAGATATACAAATCATCATAATCATTCATTTCAGCTGAAAGACGTCCACTGCTGAACATAGGCCTCACCCAAGGCTCGCCAAACAGATCGGTCCCGTGCCATCCGCATCCAACGCGATCCTGCAACCTTAACCAAGACGTCGCTTCATCTCGTTGGAGGCCTACTTTCACTGCGTCTTCCGGTCAGTGGACGGCACTCTAAAATCTTTTTGCCCCATCGGCCATCAGTTCTACGAGCGATGTGCCCTGCACACTGCCACTTGAGTCTGACGATTCTTCGAGCTATGTCGGTGACTTTAGTTCTTGCGCGGATTTCATCATTTCTAATGCGATCCCGCAGAGAAACTCCGAGCATACTTAGCCCTCTCCATCGCTCTCTGAGTGACTTAGAGCTTTCTTATTATGAGGCCTATCGTTAGCGGCCATTTCTCAGTGCCATAAGTCATCACTGGCAACACACACTGGTCAAAGACTTTTGACTTGAGACATTGCGGTATATTGAATGACAAGATATTGCGTAGCTTCCCGAACGCATATACATATTTGTATAGGTACGTATTTTTATCAGCAGCAGCGCCATCACATCTTCAGAGTCCATTATGACCAGAGATCGGACAGATTGGCATCATTGCTCGCAATAATGTGGACATGACTCCAAGATTAATTTTAATTTGCCATTTCATTAATTTCTTACCTGAGATTTAATTCTGATTCCTCAGTATCAGTTCACTCAATAAAATTCAGGGTTTCTTATAAGTAATGTAGATTAATTGAACAAAACAATCAGTATTTTTTACGAATAAAATTATATATCCACGGATGATTTACAAATAAATAAATAATGAATTTTAACTGGAATTCATTATAAAAAAACCGGCCAAGTGCGAGTCAGACTCGCGCACCGAGGGTTCCGCACAAATTTATATGTATCTATCTATGAACATCCAGTCTTAGCAGACCCCTGCTCCTATTCATTGTAGATTGGTTACTGATATAGACAGACAGACAAAAAAATTTATGCTTTTCGCAATTTTTCCTTTATTTGTGCTATAAGAACTTGTTTCGTACCAAATTTCAAGATTCTGAGTTGACGGAAAGTACCTTGTAGGTTTTGATTCCCTTGCGAGTGTCGAAAATTTGTGCCATAAATAGTTTGGTTACTGATATAGTGATAAAGACAGACAGACAATTTATGCTTTTCGCAATTTTTCCTTTATCTGTGCTATAAGACCTTGCATCGTACCAAATTTCAAGATTCTGAGTTCACGGGAAGTACCCTGTAGGTTTTGATTCCCTTGCTAGTGTCGAAAATTTGCGGCGTAAATAGATTGGTTACTGATATAGACATACAGACAAAAAAAAAAATACTTTTCGCAAGTTTTCCTTTATCTGTGCTATAAGACCTTGCTTTGTACCAAATTTCAAGATTCTGAGTTCACGGGAAGTACCCTGAAGGTTTTGATTCCCTTGCGAGTTTCGAAAATATGCGGAAATTTACGTCATAAACGGCTGTATCTTTTGATTGCGTTGGCTTAGAAGTTTGATTTTTTCACAGCTCCAAGGGACAATAGACCTAAGTATTAGATATTAATTTCAGCTTGATACCTCGACGCGTACCTGAGAAAAACGGTCTTGACAGACAGACGGACGGACGGACGGACTACAAAGTGATCCTATAAGGGTTCCGTTTTTCCTTTTGAGGTACGGAACCCTAAAAATAATTCGAAAACCACAAGAACTGCCACTTTTATTATTCTCGTGTCGCGGTGTTTGTTACCAAACTCCTCCGAAACGGCTCGACCGATTACGATTCTCATGAAATTTTGCGTGCATATCGGGTAGGTCTGAGAATCGGTCAACATCTATTTTTCATACCCCTATTATTCTACGCTGACGGAGTCGCGGGCAACAGCTAGTTACATATATGCATGTGTTAATTTCAAGAAATAATTAAATACATTAATTAATTTGGGAGGCATGCCCACATTATTGCGACCAATGACGCGAATCCGTTCGATCCTTGATTATGACACTGGACAGCATGTGACATTCATGCGACACAAGTGGCTGAAGCGTCCTTCGGCTACGTTTGTAGCCGCTTCTAGCTTCAAGTGGCAGCGTTTTGTGGCTGTCACGTATAGACCGCGTACGCCGACCTTTAAATCTTCGCATAGCGACTCGTCTGTTCATTTTTTTTTTTAATTACATCGAACATTGACATATAATTTCAAGTATAAGCTAATACAATATATAGAAGAGAAAAAAAAAACAGTATTTACAAGAGAAAAATAAAAATTATTATTTACAACAGAAAAAAAAAAATTATAAAAAGAAAACCCCGTCTAAAATGTGTTGTGTAAATCGTCTGTTGTGTAATTCATCTGAGTCGCTCCCGCAGTTTCAGAATGGAATGCCCTATGACGGAAGGCTCTACTAGGGGCGTTCAATAAAAAGTGAGAATGAGTATGTTATAAACAACTTTTACTAAATGTCATTTCATTTTTCGACATAGTCACCTTTTAGCATAATACACTTAGTATATCTTTTTTCTAAACTTCAAATTCCATTTTTAAAAAAGGTCTAATCTTGAGTACTTAAAAAATCTTGTACTGCAGCGACTACCGCGTCGTCGTCTTCAAATTTCTGGCCTCTCAGGTATAGTTTCAATCTCGGAAATAGGTAGAAATCACTGGGAGCGAGATCTGGTGAATACGGAGGATGCTTAAGGATATCGAACCCAGCATCACGAATTGCAGCCATTGCAACGGCGGACTTGTGTGCCGGGACATTGTCCTGGTGGAACAGCACAACTTTCGAGAGTTTACCTCGCCGTTTTTCGCGGATCTCATTGCGCAATGTTGCTATTTGTTTGGCGTATAAAGTGCCCGTAATAGTGGCTCCATGTTTGAGATACTCAATCATTAATACCCCTTTACCATCCCAAAAAACAGAGCCCATGACCTTACCGGCAGATGGGCCCACCTTGAATTTCTTCGGAGTTGGAGATGATGGCCTTTTCCATGTCATAGACTGCAGTTTCGTTTCTGGGTCGTAATGATGGCGCCATGTTTCGTCCATTGTTATAAATCGCGCCAAAAAAAGTTCCCGGTCTTGCTGCATCAGGTTCAAAGCTTCTTGACAAATCTCTAGTCTAGTTTGTTTTTGCGTGTCAGTAAGCATTCTTGGTACCCAACGCGCAGATACCTTTTTCATACCCAAGCGTTCATGTAAAATATTATGCACGCTCCCCGTTGAAATCTTTACATTTTCAGCAATAAAACGAACCGTGACACGACGATCCGCCAAAACTGAGTTTTCGACTTTTTTCACAATTTCTTCAGTTACTGCTGTAGTAGGGCGTCCGGAGCGGGGGTCGTCCATTGTCGATGTTCTTCCACGTCTAAATTCGGCGCACCAACGTGCGACTGTCAAATACGGAGTGTGTCCCGCACATCCAAATTGACTTGGTCCGTAGAAAAATTTTTCAAACACAAGTATTTGATAACGGCGCGCAGTTCAATTTTCTCCATTTTTGCTAACGTACTCAATAGCATTGCAAAGAAATTACCGTATATTTTTTTAAACAAAAGACAGTTAGTTTTTTTTTTCATAGCAATCAGCTAGATAGATTAGCTTTACCGGCCAGTATTTAACTTCGTAATATTAAAAGAGTTTGCATCTCATTCTCACTTTATATTGAACGCCCCTCGTAAAGTGAACCAGATTACCAAGTTTTGAAATCATCATGCCATCTTATAGGTATACGTCCCACTGCAGGGCACAGGCCTCCTCTCAGAATGAGAGGGCTTGGGTCGTAATTCCCACGCGGGTTCAGTGCTTTGGGAACTTTACATACACCATTCAATTTCTTCTCAGGTGTATGCAGGTTTCCTCACGATGTTTTCCTTCACCGTAAAGCTAATGGTAAATTACAAATATAATTTCCCACATAAATTCCGAAAATTTCAAAGGTGCGAACCCAGACTCGAACCCACAAGCAGAGCAAGGCTGGGAGAGGGCTGCTTGAGAGACCATAGGTCAAACCACTAGCCACCAGCTTCATTGAAATCACATCATTCAAAAATACTATCCGAAAGTGGTAAAAAATGGTCGACACAATTGGAAACCAAAGGCAGCTATCCGTTTCAACGAATTTCCATCGCCATTCAACGAGAAAATACTGCCAGTCTTGGACACTATGTTACGGCAGCCTTTTTTACATTTAATTTAGTTTTTAATATTTTTGAAAAAAATGCGTTGAATTTCAAATACAAGTACTTAGTAGCTAGTTAAATACACTCAAGACAATTTTATCAAAGAGTAAGTACCTACAATTTTTTATTCGAGTTCTAATTTTACAGCAACATTCGAGTGTTTATTCACGCACGCACACACAAACACACACTTTATGTTTTTTTTGTTTAGTTTTAATATTATTATTTTTTTCTTTTTATTATACCTGCCATGTTTTCTGTTTTATTTTATGTCAAAACATTTATCTAACTCTGTGAAGTGAGGGGGAGCACTGCTTATCCTAGAGCACAGCTTTTACCTATCTAGGGAGTAGTAGAGTTTCTAGATTAAGGACTTTGTATTAGATGTAAAACTTTTTTTCAACAAATTATTGTTATTATCTTAAAAACTCGGTCCTTAGGGGCGTTTTTCGAAATAACATGTGTGAAAATACCGGGTTCTAAATTGTCGTTATTACGCACTCACAAATGAAATGACGCATGTTTTTAACCGACTTCAAAAAAAGGAGGAGGTTCTCAATTCGGTTGTATGTTCTTTTTTTTTTTTAACGTGTGTTACCTCAGAACTCCGTCATTTATGAACCGATTTGGAAAATTCTTTCGTTGTTTGAAAGCATATGCTTCAAGGTTGGTCCCGTTGTTACCGGAATCCAGTTCTGATGATGGGATCCATGAGGAATTGAAGGAACTCTTCAAAAGTTCAAGGGAAATGTAAAGCGATTTTAGTATTTTCAGTGACAAATCGAGCATTTGCATTCATAAAGTGTCATTTGGTTAACTAGATCTGATGAAGAAGACCGCAGATGGCCAACGGAACTCCTCAACGGGTCAAATCTTGCAAGTTGAATTTGACTCACTTCCCGGTTTCTGATTGATTTCATATTTTACATGCATGTGTAAATCAGGTGACAATGCAATATTATTGTGACATGGAGCTAATCTGATGATGGAGTTGGAAGGTGGCCATAGAAACTCTGTAATAAAACAACACAACCCCGTCGAGTTTGGGTTCATTTGAAACGTCTTGACGAGCACTTTGATCCCAGATGGTAACCAGGGTCTGATGATGGAGCTGGAAGGTGGCCAAAGTTACTCCATAAAGTAACGGCACTTACCCCATCGAGTACGGACTCATTTGACTCGTCTCAACGAGTACTTTGGTCCTAGATGGTAACCAGGGTCTGACAATGAAGTTGGATGGTGACCATAAGAACTCCGTAGTAAAACGACATAACCCCATCAAGTTTGGTCTCGTTTGATTCGTCTTGATAAGTACTTTGGTAACGAGAGGCAAAAAGTACAGTCTGTAAAGAGTGCCAGTCCAGGCCATTAGCAACAACTAAAAAGAAAAAAATAAAAAATTTTAAATAAAAAATAAAACCGCCTTCAAAAAACACCCAAAAAAAACTTGGAAATAAAAAAAATTTAAATAAAAAATAAAACCTCCTTCAAAAAACCCCCAAAAAAACATAAAATAATAATTGATTGAACCGACCACAATAAGCATGAAAATATCTTTCTACTAATCTGTTTGAAGTTGGTGCCTCAGCACGAGCCAGCAGGAGTGGACCTAGTAATCTAACTTACCTACATACCTATTATAGGGCTTCTACACTCCTGCTGGCTCGTGCTGAGGCACCAACTTCAAACAGATTAGTAGAAAGATATTTTCATGCTTATTGTGGTCGGTTCAATCAATTATTATTTTATGTTTTTTTGGGGGTTTTTTGAAGGAGGTTTTATTTTTTATTTAAATTTTTTTTATACTGATCCTTGTTGATCAACAGATAGCTCATGTAATGGTTTTCAGTCCGACTTAAGTAGTTACTTAAGTTGAGTTCAGAGAACTTACTTCGAGAAATTAATGATTGAATTAAATTTTTCTTCGTCTTGTAAATCCATGTCACTCAAGAAAAGTTGAAATTAATTTATGGACTTGGCCGCCGTAATGTAGGGCACCTGGAGTACGCGAAGACGCAAAAGGGGGACGAAAATAATAATATTTAAAGACATGATGTATGTTTATGTGTGTATGTATTAAATCTCTTTACTGCACATAAAACAAATTTACGTAAAAGATAACAAGAGACAAAGATGTACAAAACGTAAGCACTAAAAAGTACATACTTTTCGCTCATGTAGAAGTACACCGACACAATTACAAATTATTGTCATTTCAAAACTAAACTTTATATAAAAAGAAAAACAAGTTTAGTTTTGAAATGACAATAATTTGTAATTGTGTGAGTGTTCTTCTGCACGAGCGAATTATGTATTGTGTAAGAAATATTTTATACGTTACGATTGTATAGGTATGTGCATATTTAATACCTGTGTATTTTGGAAGTCAAGTTACTCACGCGTAGTAAGGGTTGGTCGGGAACGAAGGCGTGAGTTTGAGCACAGCTCTGAATGCCGTGACGTCACCGCTGCTGTTCTGCCCCAGATGATCTACAACAAACACCAGAAAGTCAACTTTACCCCTTCGCGATAGAGTGAGAATTACGTTGCACTTGAAACGTAATATCTACGATTCAAATTGGGTTGACACAGTAAACAATAATATTGACATAGGCACGTCCCTGAGAGCCGAGATGTCTTAACCTTTAGCAGTTAAGTAATTTTCTCATTTCTTCAGTACATATTATTGTTGTCGAGTTCGTTTCGAATGAAATTTTTAACCCTTCTGACCTTCGCTTGCTTGTAATATCGACCACAAATATTGAGTTATAGATGTCTGAGATTTCTTTTATTGTAAACGACTGTAGAAATCCGCGGTTTGACCTATGGTCTCTCAAGCAGAGAGTCGTGACTTTGAACCAGGGCAAACACCTCTGAGTTCTTCGGACTTTATGTGCAAATGTATATTTGAAATTTACCATGATCATAATGGGTAAAATGCACACATTTGCAAAAAAATAATGCTGTGTGTGTGTGTGAAGTTTCCAATCTACTCTGGGCCTGCGTTGGATCTACGGCCATACCTTCTCAGTCTTAGAGGCCTGTGATCTATACTTATAGTGACACGTATATAGGCAGGAATGGAACACCCAGAACACTATAGTTAGTTGTGAATCCACCTTAACCTTTTTGGCGCCAACGACACCTATATCCGCACCACAGGTTCTACGCCAACGACTGATATATCTCTGATATAATATCAGTCACGGCGTACAGAGCGATATCTACCAACATGCATTTCTGTAGGGTTCAACTTCGCTTCGCTGTTTCACCACCCATTGATTAATTTTAACTGACGGATTAATGTGATTCCGTCTCCGTATATTCGAACAAAACAAACAGAGACGGCATCACATTTATCCGTTAAATAAATTTGATCAATGGATGGTGAAACAGGGGGTAAATGTGATAGTTTACCAGCGTGCACGATGGTGGCAGCACTGGGGTCGTATATTTCGTCGTCGACGGCCACCACGGCGTAGTCGCCAGTCTGCAGCAGTCCACGCCTCTGCAACACTTTGACGAAGTCCGCGAGCGCTATGTGCTCGCCAAGAAACACGTACACTGTGAATAATAAAATAATGCTAGAAATCACAAACTTAATACAAGAACTATCATAAGATTATTTAAAAGCGAAAAAGTTTTTCGGGTGCGTGGGGGTGGGTGTTGGCGTATGTAAGCGATTAAGAATTTCGGGGGAGTCGGTTGGATGCGACGTGGTTCAATTGGTAGAACACCCGTTGGGGCGCATACCCAGGAGACGTGGGTTCGAATCCCACCGGCGCACCCGAAAAACTTTTTCGCTTTTAAATAATCTTAGATTCGGTGAGCAGCCGTACTGCTAATAAAATAAAAATAATATTTGAATAAAAAGATGTGGTACATCATATCTTACGCATTTCCAATGTAATTTGGAACGTAGGAGTCGTAGCTTCTAATAGTTGCGATGGATGTTACCACACGCCACTGTTGGCGTATGTAAGCGATTAAGAATTTCGGGGGAGTCGGTTGGATGCGACGTGGTTCAATTGGTAGAACACCCGTTGGGGCGCATACCCAGGAGACGTGGGTTCGAATCCCACCGGCGCACCCGAAAAACTTTTTCGCTTTTAAATAATCTTAGATTCGGTGAGCAGCCGTACTGCTAATAAAATAAAAATAATATAAGAACTATCATCTAATAAATACGACCAGTTACCTTGCTACTCCGTTACCACATTGCAACACAGCTGCATCTAAGGCGCAAGCCACACAGAAGAGACGTGGGACGGGGGCGCGTCGCAGTCCGCGTCGTTTGTTCGCAGGCCGCGTCTCCGCCCCGTCTCTTCCGTCTGCTTTGGATCGCGACGCTTCTATAGTATGCGAACTGATTCAAGGGGCTGTGCGACTGCGACGCGCCCCCGTCCCACGTCTCTTCTGCGTGGCTTGCGCCTAACTAAGTCAATGTCAAAGTTGAAACATCTAGTCAATTTAGGCTTATAACAAGTATTTTATGAATTTCGAAGAATCTACCACTGGTTCAGAAAAACCATGTTGAAAAGAAACCGGAGAGTAATTCAGCAAGGTATAATATTTTTGAAACAAATCTAAAACTTGAATCTCATTCAAAACTATTTTAACAAACACCATGTAGGTAGGTACTTACGAGTATCTACTTAAGTTTTTTTTTATAGCTGACTAAGAAAGTAGTTCAGTCAACATGAAACATTAGATTGAAATAAATTAAAAAAAAATAAAGCGAAATTAACCTATTTGATTGTATTTTAATTACATTTTCTTGCTGTAATTGATTTTGTAATAGGAATGTTGACGCCAATAAAAAATAAATCGAAACACAACTCCAATAAAAAATGCTTTATTTTAGCCCTGATAACCAGATTAATTTTCGATTAACTGCAAAATTAGATTTTTTGTTGCTTTAAAACAAATAAGTAGTTGACTGAATTCTCGAACAAAGTGACGTCATAAGTTGCTATTGCCATTCAAACTCTATGGGAGAATTGTGTTTTGACAGCTCATAAAAAGTACGTCAGTTGATTGGTGGTGTCAACATCTCTATAGAAAACAGCTGTATTCTATCTGCCTTTTATTGCGTTTTATGTACGTTTGACCTTTTCTAGAAAAAAGACAATTGAATTTGTCGTTGTATAAACTACGGACAAATCATACAAATCATACATTCTCTTCTTGTTACTGAACTGCACGCACGATTTTTTTAATTACATTTTCTTGCTCTAATTGTTTTTATAATAGAAAACAGCTGCAACTAGCTTTTATTCCTTTTTTTGTACGTTTCACCTTTTCTAGAAAAATGACAATTGAATTGACGTTGTATAAACTACGGGGACAAGGGCAATCATACTTCACTTCTTGTTAGATTGAAGGTGTTCCGTACCGGAACAGTATTATTTAATTTTATTTTAATATTTTGTTCGTGTTAACAATAAGGTGACGCAATTTGTTATATATTGGTGGTTTTCGTTTCATTTAAACGTTTTTATTTTGACTGGGTTTGCGACTAGCTGCCGAGATCGGAACGCACCACCAACCAATGGGAAACGGTCTTGCGCGCGATACCAGCGCCACCCTCGGCCGCCACCTACGCCGCTAACGCGGCTTGAAAAAACAGTTGCGAATCGCGGACGCTTCCGAAATGCAGCAAAAATAACGCTCCGTTGCAACTCACGTGTAATATTCGTCTGACTTGTGTTATTGTGTTCAATTTACGATACAAACTTGGAAGATAGTGTTAGTGACCTATTGGATTACATATGTAAGGATTAAACCAGCTGGAGCTTCTTATGTGGTGTGCCGACGAACCCCGATTGTACCAGGACCCGTACGGCGTGGTTGTGGGAAGATTGAAGCGGTAAGTCGCTGGACCCAGTTAGTTATCCTACATAATTGTTTGGTCCTTCGAACCGGATTAATATCTTCCAATTTGCGTCATCTTTTGTTAGTGCAATTAAGCAGTATTACGTACTCATTTTCAATTGCATTTGCGTGCCTCCGCGCCATCTTGTAACACAATGTCGGACGATGAAGCGTCGCCTTGCGACCAAGATATTTTTGAAAGAGACTTAATATTAGACGAGTTAAAGCGTATCATTTTACTTGCAAAATCAAACGAGCAACAATTTCGCTCGCGAACTACAGATTTAATAGCTCACCAAAGAAAGTTCACCAAAGTTCAGGCTAAAATTGAAAAGACGCTAATTAAATCCAAATCTTTCAACAAAGACGAAAACATCAAAATTCGTAATGATTTTAACGACTTGTACTACGACATAGTCGGCCACTTGAACGCGTTGAAAGCATCCGATGAGCGCCAACGCCGTTCAAATCGGTCTAGTAACAATTTAATACGGATTGGCCATCGTTCTATGATTTATTCACATCGCTAGTGCATAGCAACAGTGCCTATACGAACGCGGAGAAACTTAGATACCTACTTCTTGTAGTTAAAAACGAGCCGTTTAACCTCATAAAATCCATACCTATCACGGATGATAACTACACGATTGCCTTAGACATTTTGCAAACTCGCTACGAAAACAAACGAGTAATCGCATCAAAACATTTAGATCGGATTTTAGATATCGAACAGTGTACCGAAAAATCTTCGTATAGTGTGCGAAAGTTACTAAACGCCTATCAGGAAAACATTCGCGCATTAGAAGTCATGAGATTTCCGACTGATCAGTGGAGCTTCGTTCTCTTAAACATTTTACTACGTAAAATACCTAACAGTTTGAGAAAAGGATTCGAACGTTCGCTTAATAATCCATCCGAAATTCCCGATATGAATACGTTAATTTCATATTTGCAACGCGAAATAACCGCGGAAGAAATTGCATCGAGTTCCGTTGTTATATCTTCGCCGCACGCTAATAAGCAAGCTTCTAGTATTGCGGCAGCTAAACGTTCTTTCGCTGCCAATGTTCAAGCGTCGTCAGACCAAAATCGACCTACGGTCGATAGTAATAAGGTGCGATCTTGCTTGCAGTGTAAAGGGTCACACTTCTTGACAAAATGTTCGGAGTTTTTAAATCTTTCTCCGCAAGATAGGTATAACCTAGTGCAAAACAAAAATGTGTGTTTCAATTGTTTGAACGTCGGGCACGACGTAAAAAACTGCAAATCGAATTTTGTATGTAGAACGTGTCACAAACGACACCATAGTTTGATTCATTTTTCGACGCAAGCCTTCCCGGTTGTAAACGAGGCCGAGCCACCTATAGCTGTCCCGCTCACTCCTACGGAGGAGCGATCTAGTCCCGTCGCGGTGCATGGAAATTGCGCGTCTGACATGCCCGTCGCTCGCGCGGGAACAGTGTTGTTGTCAACTGCGCTGATCGATGTACGTGTAGGTGACGCGAAGGTATCGTCGGTGCGATGTATGGTAGATACCGGTAGCCAAGCATCGTTCATTACGGAAGCTTGTGTTCAGCGCTTAGGCTTAGTGCGTAGGCGTAGTGATGTACCGGTGTTCGGTATTGGTGACACCGAACCTGTGCATCCAAAAGGTTTAATTTCGTGCTCAATTACACCGAAAGGCAAACAACAACCCATCATTCCGGTAAATGCCTTAATTTTGCCCGAATTAATTTCAAAAATGCCAAGTGTACCATTACCTTATACAGGGTGGTCACATTTGAAAAACATAACCTTAGCCGATCCGGAATTTCATACGCCTCAGCCGGTTGAGATGTTACTAGGAGCGGATATACTATCCCACGTGTTACTAGGCAACACTATTACTGGCCCCCCGGGCACTCCGATCGCGATGAATAGTGTGTTAGGTTATTTACTTTTAGGTAAAATAAATTTCGATAGTGTTGGGACGCCTCCACTCCAAGTGTGTTTTAGCTCGTTTGACAACGACAATCTTCAAAGGTTCTGGGAGCTGGAGTCAGTTCCAGAGAAGCGGAGATACACTCCCGAAGAGGAAATATGCGAATCCTTTTTTCAAAAGACGCATACTCGTGACGCGGACGGGCGATACGTGGTCGCTCTCCCGTTTAAGCCCGATGCACCGCCTCTCGGCGAGTCGCGGCCTATTGCGCTAGCGCGGTTCCGTAAATTGGAATACCGGCTAGAGCGTAATCCTACGCTGAAGGATGACTATCACGCGTGTCTCCAGGAGTACGTGGATCTCAACCACATGGAACCCGTCGATGATCAACCTTCAGCTGAAAAAAGCTATTACATTCCGCACCACTGCGTGGTCAAAGAATCGAGTACGACGCCGACGCGCGTAGTGTACGACGCCGGGTGTCGTTCGACGAGTGGGTACTCACTAAATGACGTCTTGCTAACGGGTCCTAAGCTTCACTTGGACATAGTCGACGTACTTTTAAAATTTCGTGTTCATTCCGTGGCTCTTACAGCCGACATAAAACAAATGTATCGCAACATACTTATTCGTGAATGTGATAGGGATTTCCAGCGTATCGTGTGGCGTCAATCACCCGACGATCCTTTACGTGACTATCGCTTACGTACAGTCACATTCGGTGTAAACTCATCGCCCTATCTCGCTTTGCGAACTATCAAACAGCTAGCTCATGATGAGGCTGACCGGTTCAAACTCGCCTCGCCTGTTTTATTGAACGATGTCTTCGTCGATGACGTCGTCTCCGGCGAAGACTCAGTAGCCAGAGCACTCGCTCTGCAACAAGAGTTAGAAGGCATTTGTAGGACGGCTGGGTTTGAACTGCGTAAGTGGCACAGCAACTCGCCAGCGTTACTCGCTGCGGTGCTGCCGCCAGAGTCTCATGGTGAGCGGCCGGAAAACGTTCCGTTCGCTGAAATGGAAAATGATAAAAAGGTCAAGGTCCTTGGTCTACAGTGGAATCCTAAATCCGATTCATTCAATTTCAAAGTGCAAATTTCGTCTCAAAAATGTACAAAACGTGTCATTCTTTCTGAGATAGCCAGAATTTACGACCCTCTTGGTTTATTATCACCGGTCACATTGTTTGCCAAACATTTGATCCAACTACTGTGGATAGCCAAGGTAGACTGGGACGAGGCACCGCCTGTGGACATAGTTAATTCGTGGATTTCATTCGTTAACGAGCTACCACTCATATCCGAGATTTCGTTTCCGCGTCACCTATTTAAAAATAATAATTTAGAGCCAGTACAAATTCATGGTTTCGCTGACGCATCTAGTAAAGCTTTTGGAGCATGTGTTTACATACGCTATCTGGATAATGATGGTAATATTCAAACTCACCTGATTATGGCAAAAACCCGCGTAGCGCCGTTGAGTGTGTGTCTTACCATACCGCGCCTCGAACTAATGGCCGCTGTTCTTCTATCTAAACTTCTCGAAAAGGTAATACTTACCTACGGAGATCGTGTCCGCCTCAACCAGGTACACGCTTGGTCCGATGCCTCCATCGTGCTTGGCTCCGCTCAAGTCCGCACGAATGGAAGACGTTTGTTTCGAACCGTGTCAGTGAGGTCCTCTCCCGCCTGCCCGCGGACCGTTGGCACCACGTTCCGTCGGCCGACAACCCAGCCGATGCTGCGTCTCGTGGCCTGCTGCCGGCTGCGCTGGTGGACCACGATTTGTGGTACCATGGACCCTCATGGCTACGTCAAGGTCCCGACTCATGGCCCGTTCAAACTCAGGTAGAAGACACGTGTGAAGAAAAACGAAACTTAACGGTGTGCTCCAGCGCGTCTACGACGCCGCCTATACAGGATGTTGATTTTATCACGCGATTTTCGTCGCTAGGTAAACTTGTTCGCGTAACAGCACTTATTTTTCGTTTTGTTAACAAGTGCAAGAAAACAAAACAAGCGTTTCCGCAGTATATTACTGTGCCGGAATATAACTTCGCGTTAACGCGACTTATTAAAATAACCCAACGATCCGTCTTTAACGAAGACATAACCAACATAGCACAGGGTAAATTACCGTCCACGCGTTTACGACGTTTAACGCCATTTCTGGATAATTCGGACGAACTATTTAAAGTTGGTGGTCGAATCCACAAATCCTTTTTACCATTTGCGTCTTAACACCAACTGATTTTACCTAAAAAACATCACTTAACTTATCTGATCATTGATGATGTACATTTATCTACTTTGCATGCCGGGCCGCAGTCGGTACGCCACACGCTCTTACAGCGATATTGGATTTTGTCTAGCCGTGACATCGTTCGTCAACGCATTCATCGCTGCGTGCCGTGCTTCCGCGCGCGACCCACTCGCAACCAACCGCGCATGGGACCGCTCCCTGCCGTACGACTCCGTCCCGCGCGACCATTCATTAAAACCGCAGTAGATTTTGCCGGTCCATTTTACGTACGTGCAAATAAAGTGCGTAACGCAAAAATTATTAAATGTTATGTGTCAGTTTTCGTATGTATGAGTGTTAAGGCTATACATCTTGAATTAGTTTCGGAACTGTCTACAGAAGCCTTCTTGGCAGCCCTGCGACGTTTCACGTCCCGTCGTGGCTTGTGCACAGACATTTATTCAGATTGTGGAACTAATTTTATCGGTTGTGATAATTACTTAAAAGAACTTTATGCGTTTTTACGCAACGATTCGGTGCAGAGTGCGCTTAATCAACAAACCCTTAAGCAGGGGATCACGTGGCACTTTCAACCTCCGTATGCGAGCCATTTCGGAGGCCTCCATGAATCGGGGGTCCGTATTTTTAAGCACCATTTTCATCGTGTGATCGGTACTCGCACTCAAACTTATGACGAGATGCATACATTCTTATGTCAGGTCGAAGCAGTTTTAAACTCACGTCCACTTTGCGTTTTAAGTGCGGATTCTTCGGATCCTCTTCCTTTAACTCCATCTCATTTTTTAATCGGTGAACCCATGACTGCTTTACCCGATATTTCCTTAATCGATGAGACGCCGAATCGTCTCACTCGTTGGCGTTGGATTCAACAAACGGTCCAACACTTTTGGAAAAGATGGAGCAAAGAATATCTCCACGAGCTCCAACAAAGTAGCAAGTGGCTTCAAGACAGAGGCACCGCTCTTCGTGAAGGCACTGTTGTAGTGATATGCGATGACCACTTACCTCCGTTACAATGGAAGTTGGCACGCATCCATGCTCTTCACCCCGGTTCCGATAATGTCACGCGCGTAGTGACTCTTAAAAGGGGAAATTCCCTCTTTAAACGACCCGTCGTTAAGGTCTGTCCTCTACCTTTAGAGTAATTAGAGTCATTACGAATCTTAGTGTAAATACTTAAGTTCTATTTCATTTCAATATTAGTTTCAACTTTTGTGTTAAAAGCAACTACGTGCTTTTAAGGTGAGCGGCATGTTCCGTACCGGAACAGTATTATTTAATTTTATTTTAATATTTTGTTCGTGTTAACAATAAGGTGACGCAATTTGTTATATATTGGTGGTTTTCGTTTCATTTAAACGTTTTTATTTTGACTGGGTTTGCGACTAGCTGCCGAGATCGGAACGCACCACCAACCAATGGGAAACGGTCTTGCGCGCGATACCAGCGCCACCCTCGGCCGCCACCTACGCCGCTAACGCGGCTTGAAAAAACAGTTGCGAATCGCGGACGCTTCCGAAATGCAGCAAAAATAACGCTCCGTTGCAACTCACGTGTAATATTCGTCTGACTTGTGTTATTGTGTTCAATTTACGATACAAACTTGGAAGATAGTGTTAGTGACCTATTGGATTACATATGTAAGGATTAAACCAGCTGGAGCTTCTTATGTGGTGTGCCGACGAACCCCGATTGTACCAGGACCCGTACGGCGTGGTTGTGGGAAGATTGAAGCGGTAAGTCGCTGGACCCAGTTAGTTATCCTACAGAAGGTCTACTATTTTACTTGAAGGACGGAATATTTTTCTTGAACAACAATGAAATAGATAGCATACGACACATCGACTGTGTGGCGTCTGGGTACCCTTGGATATTATAACGGAAATGTTTATTATTGTGAGTTGGAAGAAGACTAAATTTTTTATACGAAATCGTCTGTCCTTGGGTATGGTTAAGGCGGATCTTCTGGCTAGAATGAGTTTTAACTTAGTTTTTTTAAATGCTTGTAGGCCTCGACAGTAGGGTTTATTCATACGTCGTACTTCAGCGGGCATTTTGGGGCACGTCATTTGGTATGGTTTACAAAAAATATTTTAATTAACGAGTATACGTACTTAGTATTTGTAACATACTCGTTATCAATCTTAAATTGTCTACGTAATACTCTTTGAAGTGATAACTGATAGCCCATTTAAGTGGTGGCATGTCAGAATGATAGAGAAGGTTCACGAATCAATCAATTCATTTTCGAGTAGTCAGAATAAGGTATTTGTACTTAGTATTTGGTACCTAGTATTTGTAATGTGCAATCCCAAATATCTTAGCAACTAAGGCTGTACGTTAGTTAGGTGTTTATTTTTTTATATCCATTCAATTTTTAATAAAAATAAGATTGAATAGTATGTGGTATATTTATTGTGGCCACTTAAATGGGCTATCAGTTATCACTTCAATTAAAGACTAATAAATATGATAACGGGTAACTAATTAACTATGTTACAAATACTAAGTACATTATAATACTCGTAAATTAAGATTTTTTTGTAAACCTTACCTTGCCCCCAAAATGCCTGCTGGAGTGCGACGTATGTTTATTACTGCTTAACTTCGTTTTACTCTTTTACCAATACTCCTAGATCTCAAAAAGAGTCAAAAAATAGTGTCAAAAAGTAGTGTCAGAACACCTAAATCCCAATTTTGCGCAGGTAAACTTGTCCTGACGTAAAAAAAAGTTGTTTCCGTATACATCGTCTATTTTCTGCGGTTATTTGAGAGAAATGATTGATGATTTGCAATGAGATATATATCACAGATAATTGATTATCGCAATCGGAAAATGATGTAATATTTGTAAATGCATGGTAACAGAATGGTAGCTCCATACAAATAGTATCAGTGTTCTGCCCAAAATTTGAAAATGACCCATTTGTCACTACATAACGTAAACGTCCCTGTGCTCGACACTGACCCAATACATGGCACCTTCAATCTTATGTCATAATAAGAGAGTTGACAGATGGATGTTATCTACTGGGCGTTGAGGTATCGGGCATTGGTACGTTTACCTTAATGGTTTCTTGTGTTACAAAAGTCCGGCTCACCTCTTGTCCGGTCGAAGGTTTGGTCCACGATTCTTTCCATGTTGGATATATTCAAGGGTATGTAGTCTGGGAAATGATGCTCAGCTGTCACCGTCATGCCATTATGTCTGGCCAGCTCCTAAAAATAATGTATGTATGTATGTATGTATGTAAAACTCTTTATTGTACGTAAAACATGAAAATTAACAGTTAACAAGAGAAACAGATGTACAAAGGCGAACTTATCCCTTACAGGGATCTCTTCCAGTTAACCTTTTAATAATAATAGGATCATAAACATTTTGTTGGTCTCGTCTCTCCTGTGGAAATGGCAATAGTTAAATAAATAAATAAATATTAGGGGACAATCTTACACAAATCGACCTAGTCCCAAACTAAGCAAAGCTTGTAATATGGGTACTGTAGTCCGACAAGCTCGTGCGCCACCCTCCACGGAACTCTGTCGCAGTCAGCGTTTGCCGCACTTATTAAAATTACTACTTATTATTAGCAGAGGCTCCATGCGACAGGGTTCCGCCGAGCGCCGCGCACGAGCTTGTCAAGGTATAGACGACGATAAACATACTTACATAGATAAATAAATACTTAAATACATAGAAAACATCCATAACTCAGGAACAAATATTCGTGCACATCACACAAATAAATGCCCTTACCGGGATTTGAACCCAGGACCTCTTGAAGTGAAAATAAACGGAACACTCACGTCTTAAAACGAGTTTAACTCGACATGTTTCGGGCTAATCCGTTGCCCTTCCTCTCGGAATCGTACGCCACGGCGGCTGCCAAACGTGCACATGAGCACGAGCATGAGCATGAGCATGTGCACGAGAGGAAGGGCTACGGATTAGCCCGAAACATGTCGAGTTAAACTCGTTTTAAGACGTGAGTAATCCGTTTATTTTCACTATGAGTGAGTCTCACGGTAGTTTCATGTTTAAACCAGGACCTCTTGCTCCTTAGGCAGGGTCACTACCAACTAGGCTAAAGCGGTCAAGTACAAGTTAAGGGTCTATATCCAATATTTTTTCATTATCATCATCATCTCAGTCTATACACGTCCCACTGCAGGCCACCGGCCTCCTCTCAGGAGGCCGGGCGGGCCCAGTGAGGATTGGGAATATTTTTTGGACAAGTCTAAATCGGCCTGTGACGTCTGGCCAACTTTCGGCCCATTTTGGTAAATCTTAATGATGAGCTGAGATGATGATTAAATAAATAAATAAATATCACGGGACAATTCACACCAACTACTCACACTTCTACTGTGTTAAAAAATTTAATTGTATTAAATACTTTAGATGTATGTAATTTAATAACAATGTAGATCTGATTGAAAAAAATATACCTTGTTGAGTTTCTTGCCGGTTTCTTCTCAACAGGGTTTTTTCCGAACCGGTGGTAGATTCTTCGACGTTCATAGGAGCATCAATTGATGCCTAAATTGAATAAAGAATTTTGACTTTGACTTTGACTTTTTTACCTATCATATTCTCGAAAATTTTTTTTCCGAATATTTAAAATCCCGAATGCTTCATTTATCCGAATGCATTTTTTTCTGAAACTGTAAATATTTCAGGATTTTTATAAAACAACCCTAACCTTACCTAAAGGGTTCTACACGATGGTCCTGAAATCCTGAAATATTTACAGTTTCAGAAAAAAATGCTTTCGGACAAATGAAGTTTTCGGGATTTTAAACCTTCGGAAAAAAAAAATTCTAAACAACGATAGGTTCCCTAGATACATACTTAAATACATATTAAACACCCAAGACCCGAGAACAAACATTCGTATTTTTCATACAAATATCTGCCCCGACACGGGAATCGTACCCGGGACCTCAAGCTTCATAGTCAGGGTCTCTAACCACTAGGCCATCTGGTCGTCTGATTATTTCCCTTCAACTCCTTCAACAATATCCTAAACCTAGTATTTGTCGCTGAGTATTACATAAAAGTCTTATGTAATAATAATAAACAATCTTGGGTTAGCCGAAATGAAAACGGTATGAAAACAAATAAAGCATTTGGTTATATGAACTTTGTTTCTAGCTATGATAAATACGGCGTCTTACGCCAACAATATTTTATCATTATTTAGGCCAAGATTCCTACGGCGCGCACTAGGAGCCTAAGTATTACATTACATTTGACTTTCATAAACATAATCTAATAATAATAATATACTTAATAAAATAATTTAAAAAATGACATGTAATAAATATTATGAATAAATGAGTATGAGTATGAGGATGAGTATAATTCTTTTATACGATAGTTCAGGTCAGGATGTGAACTCAACCAATTTTTAGGTCATCCTGTTTACTTACACTAAAATCTTCTTTTTAATCGGGTAAAAATATAATTACTATTAACAAGCGTTTTCGTTTATTTGACGACCGGATAGCCGACTTGTTAAGAATAAAAATCAAGCTTTGGGCACTAACAAAACTATTTTTTTATGTATTGCATCGTCCGAGATACCAGCCCATTTTACCTACATATTGATATGCCCGCCATTATCAACAACGCGTGACTAAATCTTCTGCCCGTCATTTATTTTGGTTCTCACGCAATTTTGCGGAGAAAACATAAATCATGTCACATAAATAAATCATGAGTAAACTAGTATCGAGATAGAACAATAAATATGTATTAAATTTATCCCTTGACGCAGCTTTGGCCGCAGTTGGATTGTAGCCTCATGAACGCTAAAAGGTTTTCTACGATAAAGTTTGAGGTCGTTTAGTTTGAGTAATAACAAAAAACCGGCCAAGAGCGTGTCGGACACGCCCAAGGTAGGGTTCCGTAGCCATTACGAAAAAATCAAGTAATATTTTTCTAAGGCTTTCGCATGTGTACGGAATCATCCAAGTTTAGGTATGTTTTATACCTTAGGCTACTATTTACTCTTAAACTACAAATAATTTCCAAGCAATCTTAGCCGCTATAATTTTCCTAGTAAATTTGATATATTTACTACCATTCTGAATTTTTTCAAATTTTTCCACCCATCAGTTTAGATTTTAGAGGGGGGGAGACGGCCGATTTTTATGAAATTTTCACTTTAAAGTTGAATATTTCGCAAACAGATCACTGAATAGAAAAATCATGTTAGCAACCGCGCAATGGTTTTAAAATACCTATCCAACGATACCCCACACTATAGGGTTAGCCGAGAAAAAAAAAATCACCCCCACTTTACGTCTATGGGAGATACCCGAAAAAAATTTTTTTTACTTTTTTTTATTCAATCACTTTGTCGGCGTGACTGATTCATATATTCATGCCAAATTACAGCTTTCTAGTACTAACAGTCTCTGAGCTTAGCCGCGGACAGACAGACAGACAGACAGACAGACGGACAGACATGGCGAAACTATAAGGGTTCCTAGTTGACTACGGAACCCTAAAAAGAGGTAAACTTATGAAGGCACTAAACATAACACAGTTTTTTAGGGTTCCGGAGCCAAACCCTTATAGTTTTGCCATGTCTGCCTGTGTCTGTCAGTCTGTCCGTCCGTCAGTGGCTTAGCTTAGAGACTATTAGTGCTATAAATCTGTATTTTTGCAAGGATATATTTAACAATTATGTCAACAAAGTGGTTAAATAAAATGTACATAAATTTTTTTTCTAGGTTACCTCCCATAGACGTAAAGTAGGGGTGTTAGGTGTTTTAAAATTTAATTACAGGATTCTAAAGAATACTTATTTTTAGACATAGTGATTCGTTTGCGAAATATTCAACTTTAAAATGCAATATATTTCAAACTAAATACAAACTGAAATATAGATGCACAGAAAAAACCCCAGAAAAAACACCAATGCTGGGAATCGAACCCAGGTCCTCAGCGTTCCGTGCTGCGTGCTTACCCCTACACCATCACTGGTCTAGAAGTTAGCGACGAATCTTTCCCATACATCGTACACTTCAGTCTGTTATAATCACATTAGGCAGTGATAAAGCGCATCTATGTTAACTTTTAAAATGCAAATATTTGTTAAAATCGCCAAACCGTGGTCTCCATACGAGAACTTTTCGGCCCCAACAGCCATCTATTCTGCGTGCTATTATGGCCTGCCCGTTGCAATTTCAACGAGATAATCCATTTGGCTATGTCGGTGACCCTTGTTCTTCTACGGATCTCCTCATCCCTGATTCGATCCTGTAGGGAAACCTCGAGCATAGCCCTTTTCATAGCTCGTTGAGCGACTCTGAGCCTAGGGAGGAAGGGGGTTCTGGACAACATCCATCGGAGCCAACCTCACCGGCCCGTGGCACGGCCAAACAAGGCTCTGGCGCTCCACCCACCAACCCGCACTGGACCAGCGTGGTGGTTTATGGTCCAAACCCCACATTGAATGGAAGAAAAATGAACCAAAGCACTGAAATCTGTCCCGAAGTGCCCGGCGACACTGGGGGTGCTGATGACAGTAGGCTAAGAGCCAGGGTCAGGGGTGATAATCTCCGGGCGAGGAGTCTTAATTGTCAAACGACCAACGCGCGAAAAAAGGTACAAAGATTTTTTTTAATTAAAAACTTTGCATGAGAAATGAATACCGGGCAGGCTAGCTTCTCGACAAAAACTAAAATACTTTTTTCTTTAACAAACCCATAATTAAACCGAGCGTAATCATTAATTATTCGGAGAAAAAAAATTAATATATAGGTCCTCGAGTCAAATATTTCTTTGATCTATGAAATTAAAACACCGCCTCGTAAAATACGATTGTCGATGTTGTTTGTACAGCTTGACAGAAATATTAAAATTGTTCTCGCAGAATTACGTAGTAGCAAAAGCATTCACTAAATGCACAAACACAATTAGGTAAGTAATGTTTTTTAGGGTTCCGGAGCCAAAATTGCAAAAACGGAACCTTTATAGTTTTGCCATGTCTGTCTGTCCGTCCGTCCATTCGCGGCTTACCTCAGAGACTATTATAGGGCTAGAAAGCTGTAATTTTGTCCGAACAATGTGCAACAATAAAAATTTAGAAAAAAAAATTGTTTAGGGTACCTAGTACCTACCTACCACAGACGCAAAGTAGGGGTAGGTTTTTTCTCGTCTAACCTTATAGCTTATTGTTGGATATATTTCGTACTAAATACAAACTGAAATATAGATGCACAGAAAAAACCCCAGAAAAAAGACCAATGCTGGGAATCGAACCCAGGTCCTCAGCATTCCGTGCCGCGTGCCATACCCCTACACCACCACTGGTCTAGAGATTAGACACGAATCTTTCCTATACATCATACATTTCAATCTGCTAAATCATCACCTTATGCAGTGACAAGCGCACATCTATGTTACACCCTCATCGAGAGATTTTAACACTCCTTCGGAACTAACCGCTCACCTGGACAAGAGATGGCGCTACTGTGCAACTTTAAACAAGTTAGCTATGAAGTATCTTTTTTTTTTTTTTTTTTTTGTACTTATTTTTTCAACTTCATTTTTTTATTACTTTTACGGTCATCCCGTGAAATCATATATTTCGTACTAAATACAAAAAAAAAAAAAAAAAAGATACTTCATAGCTAACTTGTTTATTGTTGGATAGGTCTTTAAAATCGTTCAGAGGTTGTAAAGATGATTTTTCGATATAGTGATTCGTTTGCGAAAAATCCCCCAATCCCCCATCCCCCATCTAAAAGCTAAACTGTTGGTATAAAAAAAATATAACGGGTAAGTTTGCTTGAGAATTATTAGTAGTTTTAGAGTGAATAGCAGCCTGACCTATATAATATTGCTTGTTTAATTCGGACAGTAAAAAAATAGTAAAATTAATAACTTTAATAAGATATGCAAGGACTTTTTCGTAACGGCTGCGGAACCATAATCTTGAGCGTTTTTTCTGTACATTTTCAATCGTGTTTTTAGTACCTAGTACTCAGACATCAAATACTATTATACTATTATCGTTACATTTGAACATTTTAAAGAAGCAAATCGAATTGTTGTACTTAATTGATTTTAATTGTTCTCAAAATACTCGTGAAGGAGGCTACCGGTAGATACAGGCGGCAAGTTGACATTTATTGTAGCGGTCTTGGGGGACGACGACGGGGGACTCTTTGTTCGGAGGCGACTTCCAGGTAGTAGCCGTGGTGGCCTAGTGTTTTGACCTACTGCCTCTCAAGCAGACGGTCGTGGGTTCGAATCCGGGATCGCACCACTAAGTTTTTCGGAATTTATATGCGAAATTGATTAAGTGTTTAATTTAATAATTTTTTGCTCGCACCTGAGAATAAATTCAATGGCGTGTGTGAAGTTCCTGATCCGCACTGAACCCGCGTGGGAACTACGGCCAAAGCCCTTTCATTCTGAGAGGAGGCTTATACTCTGCATTGGAACGTATATAGGCTGGGATGATGATTATAATGACTTGTAGGCGATGATGATGATGATGATGATGATGATGATGATGACGATGATGATGATGATGATGATGATGATGATGATGATGATGATGATGATGATGATGATGATGATGATGATGATGATGATGATGATGATGATGATGGTAATGATGGTAATACTAATGATGAAAATAATGGCGATGCCAATGGTGACGATATTTGCAATGTTAATGATGGCAATGATACTGTAGGTGGTGATGATGGTGATGATAACGATCATAACTCACCTTAATAGCATCAGTTTGCTGCGCGGCTGCGCTGAGAGCGTCCCCAGCGATGATGGCAAACTTGTCCCACTTAAAGGCTTTCAGTAGAGCCATCACTGATTTGCTGACTTTAAAGGCAGGAGGCAGCGTCCGTGCGAAGGTGATGCCCAAGCCAGCACCCGCTTCACGCTTGGAGCTGCGTGCGCCGGCGCATTTCTAAAAAAAGTTCAGTTACGCATGAAGGTCGTTTCGGGGTAATTGCATAGGTATGTTTTTATCATAAAATCCAGATCTTTATAAACTATCAACCAGATACAAAATTCGAAGCCATCGTCAAGAAGATACATAAGACGTATTATATAATTAATGATCATAATCTGCAATGCGGTCGGAACTTCGAGGTAATGTCACCAAAAGTTTAAAACAAAGGTTCCCAAACTTTTTTTCTCATAGACCACATTCAAAATTTAGCTGGTTTCGGTAGACCCTCTGCAGCTACATTTCTACCATATTCGCAAAACTCGACAAAAAATGTAAAGAATCTAACTATGGACATTTGCGTTGCGGCTGTTGAGTTCCAACCACGAAGTTTTCGAAAAAAAAAGCGGGATTTGATTGGTTAATTAATTAATTGATTGTGCTGTGAAGTTGGTCAATCAAAAAACCAACTTTTTTGTTACATGAATGTTACACTGCACGTGTTAGCCAATAAAATAAATGTAGATAATGTTATTTAAATAATAAATTATTGATTACTTTTTATCGTTTTTATCTTTAACTGTTTTATCGAGTAATCGGTTTAAGATTTAACCTAATAAAGTACTGTACTTGATAGAACAGTTAACTACAACTTAGTTACATTTTAATGCCCTACTACAGGGTTTCATGTCTGGGAAATGTATTAGTTTTAAGAACCAATGCACCCATGAAAAACAATTAATAAATGACTAATGTCATTCAGTTCCAACTATCGCAAACACAACACAAAAGGCTAAAGCGCTTCAAATACTTTAAGAGGTAATTTTCAAAACAAAAACAAGCACATAACAGTTCCCAATCAAAACGAATGACGTACGCTACGAGTATTGTCGTACATATGTAGCATGCATGTGTGGTGCAGTGGTAGCGGAGGGCCAAAGTTAAAAAGGTCATAGTTCACTGAAATGGATCTCCACAAAATAACGTCTGAATCAATCAATTACTCAAACGTGTCAATTTTCTGTTCAGATCAGGGGCTAAGTTCAGGAACGGCCCAACACGGTTTGCGAGCGGTAATTCAATCGTTTGCAAGAGGATAGGGATGAACTGCTATTCAGGAACGCTGGTTTGCCAGAGGTTTGGGCTGAGATTGGGATGAGCCTAAGGTCGGTTGGATGCGACGTGGTTCAGTTGGTAGAACACCCGTTGGGGCGCATACCCGGGAGACGTGGGTTCAAGTCCCACCGGCGCACCCGGAAACTTTTTCGCTTTTAAATCTTAGGTTCGGTGAGCAGACGTAACTGCTAATAAAATAAATAATATTTGAATTAAATAGAAGTGGTACATCATTTCTTACGCATTTCCAACTAATTTGGAACGTAGGAGTCATAGCTTCTAATAGTTGTGATGGATGTTACCACACGCCACTGTTGGCGTATGTAAGCGATTAAGAATTTCGGGGAGGTCGGTTGGATGCGACGTGGTTCAGTTGGTAGAACACCCGTTGGGGCGCATACCCGGGAGACGTGGGTTCAAGTCCCACCGGCGCACCCGGAAACTTTTTCGCTTTTAAATCTTAAATGTGTTTTTATGCAGTTCCTCCACCTCTACACTATCACGTAGCTATCATAAGGTCGCGGGTGAGCAAAGTAATTGTTTCAGTTCATTGATATGAACCACCGCAAAGTATCGCTTGATTCTATAAATAAGTAATTTAAGCAATAACATTTTAGTTTTAGTAGTCGTTTAGAAGTCGGTAAAGTGCGCGACGTAAAAACAGTCTAGACAAAAATTAGGTCATTTATTGAATCAGGCGTTACTTTGCGGAGGTCCATATTAATGAACTAAAACAATTACTTTGCTCACCCGCGACCTTACAATAGTTACGTTTATGCAAGAAAAGAAAGAAGGTGGAGGAACTGCATGAACGCACATTTCTTGCATAAACGTAACTATTGTAAGGTCGCGGGTGAGCAAAGTAATTGTTTTAGTTCATTAAAAATTAGGTCATCTACATTTAAGTATAAAAGTGTATTACCATTATCTACCGTGCAATTTCACACTCGGGTTCAATTTGATTATCTTGGTATTCTGCGTAGTTTATTGTGACTTTGTGCTTATGCCTATAAAAATGGGCTTAAATAAAACCGTGTGGTTCACAGACTTGATTTTTATTAAACTTAACTAGCAGAAGGCTTATTGCCAGAGCGTACAGCGCTCCTCGCTCTACTACTCGCGTTTTGTGATACAGCAGCCACTCATTCTAGAGTCTCATGACGCTCTCTTGTCATTAGACAGAAGAGATTATTTTCCATCAGATGACCCGCTTGCTCGTTTTTCTCCCACTCATAATAAAAAAAATATAAAAATAAGAGATAGCACTGGACATAATGAATAGAATACCACAACATGCGGCATCACAAGACGTGACGACGTGATGACGCCATCTATGCTATTATTATGGTACTTTTGTAATTATGTTATGAGCTAAGATCTCCGTTGCTGTTCGATAGCTAGAAACCGAAAAGTTTGAAGGCTAGACTAAAAACTGCTAGATGGCACCACCTGCGACGATTTAGAATACAAAATGGCATTGTCAAGTCTTTTCCAATAAAACCACGATCAAGCAAAATAACTGCCTAATTTATTATATCTTCTGCTCAACCAAATGGAATATCAGGATCGACATTCAACAAACATATTTAACGACCGCTTTAGCCTAGTTGGTAGTGACCCTGCCTACGAAGCAAGAGGTCCTGGGTTCGAATCCCGGTAAGGGCATTTATTTGTGTGATGAGCACCAATATTTGTCCCTGAGTTATGGATGTTTTCTATGTATTTAAGTATTTATTTATCTATATAAGTATGTTTATCGTCGTCAAAGTACCCATAGTACAAGCTTTGCTTAGTTTGGGACTAGGTCGATTTGTGTAAGATGTCCCCTAATATTGATTATTTATTATTTATAGGGAAAACCAGGATAGTTGCCCCAGGGGTATAGTTGCCCCGAGTATAATTACTCTAGTTTTTCGAATGAGTCGTATTTTATTTCAATTGTTTTATCGAGAGGCTTTCCTGCTACCACTAAGTTGACCGAGTCGCATGTCTCTGTGTGATTGCATGGGAAGGGAAAATGTATTCAAAGATTTTAGGTGATAGTTGTCCCGTGTCGGATGAGGGCACTATACGTGGGATAGATGTCACAAAATGAGAGGTCTGCTAAAATCGCTAATACTCTGAAAATATTCAAGAAAATCTTTTTTACTTTTTATAAATTGATCGATGAAAACACGAAGTACTGGCCGGTTTTATAAATAAACATTTTACTTAGAGAATTATGGAGTGATTTCAAAAGTTGGGACAACTATCCCGGTTTTATCCTATTACACTTCTTTACCTCGTTTCCTCGCTATTTGCCATGGATGGCACTTGAAATCGAGTGCCGCCGGCATTATAGACGGAACCCTCTACGTGACTTACGTGTGATATGAGAGGCAAGTTCCACGCTGCTGCTAACTTGGCTTCAGTGTGGCAGGTGCCGTCGGGGCCGAAGAATGCGACCACGCCGTGGTCCCGCATCTGGGTCATCACCCTGTACAAGAAAAAACCGGTTGTCTGTAAAGTCGGTTTACGAACGATAGTTTAACGTGACAACGTCATAACAAAACATTCAAAAACAAAAATGAAACCAGGCCAGAATGTACCATCCAAGTACTGACCACGTACTGACCGCGCCCGACGTTGCTTAACCTCGGTGATCGGATGAGAACCGGTGTTTTGTCAAATATCTTGAAAACGGTGCATCTACGGCAAACCCGCACTCCCCCCCGCAACCACCCGCATTGAAAATTACCCGAGCGCTAGCACTAAGATTGTACATACTGGCGTTCACTGCTCTGTACGTACATGCACGTTACATTGCGTCATCCTTTTTCGTGCGTGCAGCCGGCGTTCATCGACTTATTAGACGTTGTCACGTCAAAAATAACATGATTACATCACTAAATAAACCATTACACTATTATACCATTTTTAGACGACCAGATGGCCCTGTGGTTAGGGAACCTGACTACGAAGCTTGAGGTCCCGGGTTCGATTCCCGTGTCGGGGCAGATATTTGTATGAAAAATACGAATGTTTGTTCTCGGGTCTTGGGTGTTTAATATGTATTTAAGCATGTATCTATCTATATAAGTATGTTTATCCGTTGCTTAGTACCCATAACACAAGCTTTGCTAAGCTTACTTTGGGACTAGGTCAATTGGTGTGAATTGTCCTATGATATTTATTTATTTATTTATTTTACCATTAAGTATCAATACCCTCTGAGATACTAGTTCAGTATTTCAAATTAAGTATATAGGAAGCGATAGTGATTTTGTTTTGATTAAGCCCTTAACTACGTATATTTTTTTTGAAAACAATCCTATTAATACATACTAGGCTACATTCGTTTTTTATTTTACTTATTTCATTGTCAAGACAAGTCATGTACATAATTATAATAAGGGATGTTCCACTGATATAATTCTGTCCATGACGCCTTGTAAGATAAAATTACATGGCTGTCAAAAACGAATATGAATTAAATTACACGAATTAAACGAATATTAAATTACATTAAAATATAGTCAAGTGTTGAAAGTATTGATAGCAGGATTGATTGCTAATGTTTTCTGTTAGAGTATCAAAGGTTAGAGTTATTAAAATTTGATGATTTATATTAAAATTATTCATATGTCAAATAAATTTAACTGTCATAATTTCAGCCGTGGGGCGCCCACTATTGTAGATATACATACCCCCTTATTGATACCCAATCAACACGGTTGGAAGCGGTTTGCATCTACCGTTAACCTGCGGCCTTTACGAAATCATCCGTCCATCTCGTTGGTAGACGTCCTACGCTGCACTCGGCAGCAAATAAATTCAAAAATTATTAATTATTTATCTGTCAGTGTTTATATATGTATATACGTTGTTTTGCCATATAAATTATAGCCTACGACTTATTTTCAGACCTACCCAATATAGATCTAAAATCAGTCAAGCCGTTTCGGAGGAGTCTATAACAAACACCGTGACACGAGATTTTTATATATTAGACTAGCTGTTGCCCGCGACTCCGTCCGCGAAGAATAGGGGTATAAAAAATAGCCTACGACCTATTCTCAGACCTGCCGAATACAGAAAATAAAGTTTCATAAAAATCGATAAAGCCGTCTCGGAGGAGTCTATAACAAACACCGTGACACGAGATTTTTATATATTAGACTAGCTGTTGCCCGCGACTACATCTGCAAAGAAAAATAGCCTACGACCTATTTTGTCAGACCTACCTAGTATGGAGAAAAAAGTTTGATAAAAATCGGTCAAGCCGTTTCGGAGGAGTTCGATAACAAACATCGTGACACGAGATTTTATATCATCATCATCATCATCAGCCTATGTTCGTCCACTGCTGGACATAGGCCTCTCCCATGGCACGCCACTGAGCACGATCCTCGGCCACTCTCATCCAGCTGTTGCCAGCCGCCTTGCGAAGATCATCGCTCCACCGAGTCTGATTTTTATATATTAGATTTTAATTAAAATTACATCCAATTTCATCGATCAAAAACCGAATAATAGCATTTTTCTAGTATTCGTTTTAAGGTATATTAAAAAATCAAAAATCAAAAAAATCAAAACGTTTATTCTGCAATTAGGCCGCAAAGGGCTCTTTTACATGTCACTTTTTTTAAACTACCAGCGCTTTCGTAAGGACCATCATTGCCAAGAAGAATGCGCCACAAGAAACTTGGCAGGAAGTCATCTTTTCAAATTAAAATATAATAATTACAAACTAAAAAACCATACAAATATAAATAAAAAAAATAAAAAAAAATAAAATAAATGAATAATAAATATCACAGGACGATTCACACCAATTGACCTAGTCCCAAAGTAAGCTAAGCATAGCTTGTGTTATGGGTACAAGGCAACGGATAAACATACTTATATAGATAGATACATACTTAAATACATATTAAACACCCAAGACCCGAGAACAAATATTCGTATTATTCATACAAACATCTGCCCCGACGCGGGAATCGAACCCGGGACCTCAAGCTTCGTAGGCAGGTTCTCTACCTACTAGGCCATCTGGTAATATAAAAAAAACAATACAGGGATGTATTGGGTCCCTTAGTTAAAAAAAAAACTAAAACTATACCTACATCTTAACTATATCTATGTTCAGTGGAAGTGTAGAATGCTCCCACAATCAAAAAAAAAAAAAAATTTTGTAGATAGTCTTCCAATGTCAGAATATTAGACGAGTAGAACTCTTCTCGTAACCACGGTTGCTGCAATGTGGTGAAAACGTGGAGGTAATTTGAGCAATTATTGTCGTGATAAATCTGCAATAGGTGCAATAATAACTATGAGTGAAAATTGTGGAAGTGCAAAACAATATGTTTTAGTTTTGTCAGCTTAGATAGTACTTTAAAACATCCTTAAAACTTAAATATGTATTTCCTTAATTATTATACCCTGCCTTTGAACACTGTCTTTCGAAGTTGTTTGACCTATTTGAGGCAAAGGGTCGTGGAATCAAGCCGCAGCTCGCACCTCTGAGTTTTTAGAAATTTATCCGCAAATTTAGATTTGAAATTCACCAATTTAAGGAAAACATCGCATCGCTTAAAACCTGGTCACACCTGCGAAGAAATTAAATGGTGTGTGTAAAGTTTCTAATCCGCACTAGGCCCGCGTGTGAACTATGGCATTCTGAGAGGAGGCTTGTGCTCTGCAGTGAGACATATATTTATGATGATTTGAGCAATGTATCAATTGCGAAATCTGGGTCAGGTGTGCATCCTCTACCGACCCAGAAAATGCAATGTCTAGCAAAACAATTGAATGCAAATATCTCCTGCAACCGCTTTACTTGCTGATCGAAATAGCCATGTTAATTATTTGACCTGGTTTCGAAATACGATTCAAATTTAGGCCACAGGAATAATGTCACTGGACTATATAACGTGATAGGTCTAGATAGGTGCAATCACGAGTATTCATTTGCGATTCACTTAGCGAGTGGGTCCCAAGTGTTAGTGATTGTAATTGCGGTAACTAGTAGTAATTGTGGTTTAAGTAAATGCCAATATGATCAGTAAAGTTTAGATTGTTGTCAAGAAATACAAACTTTTTGTGGCGCCAAGTAATTTTGACTGAAGCAAGTTTTGCAGCAAGATTATGCAGAAGCAAGGTAGTAAATATTAAGTGAAGTGAATTGGCAAAAACTAAACACATGTATAACCTATATAATATGGAAACTATTGTGGCTGTGTATCAAATTAACCTTACAAGCTGAATATTTTGTGTTATCTATGCTGTATATTTCCCATTGCAACATATAAATATATCTTAAGGGCAAAATGAATTTTTAGTCAAAAAATTCCAGAGCAATTTCCTATCGTCTACCTCTAGAAGACATTTTATCTACAAATATTTAGTTACGATTGACAAAATGTGCTTGTGCCTTTGTTCATTGGTGTGCTTTTTCCCGTGATATTTATTATTTATTTAATTTATTTATTGTTTTGTCATTCTGTTTAGTTATTGAACTGAAACAATTACTTTGCTCACCCGTTGCCTTTATGATAGTTACGCTTATGCAAGAGATGTAGTATTGTGTGTGCATGTTGACATCTGGTGGCATAGTAAACGGTACTCTGAGGATGAGCTCTGGTTGAGTTCGATACGCGTCAGTGTAGTTTGGTGGACCGTGGGATGACCGTAAAAGTAATAAAAAAAAAATAAAAAAAAAATGAAGTTGAAGAAAATAAAAAATAAACAAGTTAGCTATGAAGTATCTTTTTTTGTACTTATTTTTTCAACTTCATTTTTTTTTTTTTTTTTATTACTTTTACGGTCATCCCGTGAAATCATACATTTCGTACTAAATACAAACTGAAATATAGATGCACAGAAAAAACCCCAGAAAAAAGACCAATGCTGGGAATCGAACCCAGGTCCTCAGCATTCCGTGCCGCGTGCCATACCCCTACACCACCACTGGTCTAGAGATTAGACACGAATCTTTCCTATACATCATACATTTCAATCTGCTAAATCATCACCTTATGCAGTGACAAACGCACATCTATGTTACACCCTCATCGAGAGATTTTAACACTCCTTCGGAACTAACCGCTCACCTGGACAAGAGATGGCGCTACTGTGCAACTTTAAACAAGTTAGCTATGAAGTATCTTTTTTTGTACTTATTTTTTCAACTTCATTTTTTTTTTTTTTTTTTTTTATTACTTTTACGGTCATCCCGTGAAATCATACATTTCGTACTAAATACAAACTGAAATATAGATGCACAGAAAAAACCCCAGAAAAAAGACCAATGCTGGGAATCGAACCCAGGTCCTCAGCATTCCGTGCCGCGTGCCATACCCCTACACCACCACTGGTCTAGAGATTAGACACGAATCTTTCCTATACATCATACATTTCAATCTGCCTAACTAACTACTACTGCTAACTTGTTTAAAGTTGCACAGTAGCGCCATCTCTTGTCCAGGTGAGCGGTTAGTTCCGAAGGAGTGTTAAAATCTCTCGATGAGGGTGTAACATAGATGTGCGTTTGTCACTGCATAAGGTGATGATTTAGCAGATTGAAATGTATGATGTATAGGAAAGATTCGTGTCTAATCTCTAGACCAGTGGTGGTGTAGGGGTATGGCACGCGGCACGGAATGCTGAGGACCTGGGTTCGATTCCCAGCATTGGTCTTTTTTCTGGGGTTTTTTCTGTGCATCTATATTTCAGTTTGTATTTAGTACGAAATGTATGATTTCACGGGATGACCGTAAAAGTAATAAAAAAAAAATGAAGTTGAAAAAATAAGTACAAAAAAGATACTTCATAGCTAACTTGTTTAAAGTTGCACAGTAGCGCCATCTCTTGTCCAGGTGAGCGGTTAGTTCCGAAGGAGTGTTAAAATCTCTCGATGAGGGTGTAACATAGATGTGCGTTTGTCACTGCATAAGGTGATGATTTAGCAGATTGAAATGTATGATGTATAGGAAAGATTCGTGTCTAATCTCTAGACCAGTGGTGGTGTAGGGGTATGGCACGCGGCACGGAATGCTGAGGACCTGGGTTCGATTCCCAGCATTGGTCTTTTTTCTGGGGTTTTTTCTGTGCATCTATATTTCAGTTTGTATTTAGTACGAAATGAATAAAAAATAAATAGAAAAAGATACTTCATACTTAACTTGTAGTTTGGTGGTGGTGATAGTTGGGTTTGTGTGATTTGTGTGTGTTTGTACAGTGTGGAGGTGGAGGAGCTGCATGAACACACATTTATTGCGTAAACGTAACTATCATAAGGTCGCGGGTGAGCAAAGTAATTGTTTCAGTTCATTAATATGGGCATCTGCAAAGTAACGCCTGATTCAATAAATTCTGTTTAGTTAGTCTAGTTCACAAGTTGAAAAAAGTGAAAAAATAGTGTTAATGCTCCTAAAAATATGAGGGATGGCTCATTGGCTCATTGGTTCGGTTTGGACCTATAAACTATTTAACGCTACGATTTCCTTTATGTTTCTATACTTAATATAATCTGTTTTTGTTTTGTTTTCTTCATTTATGTTATATTTGTAAATGTTTTGCTTGTTGGATGCGTTGGCTAATAAATAAATAAATAAATTTGAATCGGAATGAAGTCTAGAAAAATGTATTTGAAGGATTTTTGAGCGCGTAAAGTATTGCAAAAGTTACTAACAAATTAAGTTGAAAAAGGTTATTAACATTCAAGTAATCGCTCCAGATTTCTCTGCAATGACCGCGTCGAGCCACAAACCGTCGAAATGCTGCCAAGAATCCTTCAGTAGTCAAAGAACTTACAGCTTCTAGATGGATGCAACGCGTCACCATACAAACAAAAAGTGCGATATAGCCCTTGTAAGTTTTGCAACCTCTGCCCTTGGATATTCTAATATTAATAGGACCAGCGTAGTCGACGCCACTGCGGTAAAACGGTCGAGCTACTGTCACTCTGAAACTTGGTAAGTCCGCCATAAAAGGGTTGGTTTTAGTTAAACTGTATTGTACACATTTAACACACTTCTTTAAAATCTGCCTTATTAACCAATCCGGCGGAGTTTGCTTCACTTTCAACTAAGCTGTTGTTACTATTCATTTCATGAATAGAAAAGTCCTCTCCCGAAATATCTCCACAAAAATCTCGAAAGAAACGTCCAAAGTAAATGCGGCAATATTTCTAAGACCCATTCCCACTTCCAATAGCATAATTTATTGGATATCATCTTTTTCAGGGCCATTCAGCTATTTCTGTTAGAACTCTTATTTATTATAGAGAGGGGATTATCGGTTGTTCACTAACATTCAATGCCTTTAGATAAAGTACCGTAAAGTCGGTGCACTTTGACCCAGCAAAGGGTGGCTTTGGCCTGTAACCCCCCAAACTGATAAGAAATATTCGCAACAAAAATTCGGTATTTTATAAAAAGCGAAAAATATGCTTATCTGATTAAATAAAATAGATCAAAATATTTTATTTTCTGTTTTGTTTGAACTACCTAAATGTATTTTGTTAAATAATCGTTAACGAAATAGGTTGAAGAAATTTTTAGTCAATTTTGTAATTCACTGTTGAGTCTGTTGATCTTTGCTGTCGGTACGAATAAGCGCCAAAATCCCGCTGTCATTACATGAGATGTGGTTGTGTGCGTGACCTCAACTCTGGTGTGGTGGCGTTACCTATACATTGCGTCATCCTTTTTCGTGTATGCAGCCAGCGTTCATCGATTTATTACACATTGTCACGTCAAAAACCACATGTTAACGAGCCTAATATAGAACATAAAAACATGGACTGTCAGTTAAAACCATCCTTATGGTTATTTGCAATAATTTCAATAACATAAAAAATATAAATCTTTATATCCAATAAGACTGTAACACCATATAACCGATTTATCCACAAACCTGTTTTTCCACTACTATAAGGTACAATCATGGAATCTGAATCACGTAGCAGGTGAACCCTTTTAATTGCAAATGTCATCTTGACATTCCATATCCATACATCTGCCAAAGAAATCATTGTGAAATTGTTTGTGAAAAGGTTCCACCCCGGTATGCGATTAAGCTTCCTTGTTTGTACCTAGGTCTACTATGTCTTAATATCAACATCAAAAAACAATACCGGCCAAGGGCACTGGTACCACCGCCGGCGATGAGCGATAAAAGAGTAGAACTACAAACTAGAAACGAGTGGGCGCGATTGCTTTATCGCTCGGCTATAAGCGAGTGTTCGAGTGCGACGGGCAATTGTACCATTGCATTGCATTGCATGCAATTGTTGGGAATTGTTGGAATTGTTGGGTTGTTGTTGGGCATTGTTGGGATTGTACGGTAGAATGATCGCTCTGATCGCCAAGCGTTCATCGCCGAGTACCGCTGAGCGAGTTTTATCGTTGACAGCTTTTATCGCTGCGATCAACTAGTGAAGAGAGAGTCCTCGCCGGCAGTGTGAACAGCCAGCGATGAACTATAAATATATTAATAATATATATATATTAGACTCTTTAATTTACACGGGAGCGATTATCTTTTGTTCGATTCTTGGGCGAGAAAATCGCCGATAGCTCATTGCTTACTCGCCGGCGGTGGGACCAGTGTGCCAAATGATAATTTAGTAAAATATTTCCGAAGTAAAGTGGAATGGTACGTACCGAAGTAAATTTTAATAAGTTACTTTAAAATAAAATTAATAAGGTTCAAAATTTCATTATTTGATGTAATCTTTGAATACAAAAGCGGATGTTAATAGGTATCGAGTTGCGACTGAGAGAGGACGCTAAAAGGCTTAAGATATTTTTAAAGTCCTATGAAATAAGGTGAGGAGAGAATGACTTTAATAGGGATACTTAATTAAAATTTGAAGATCGCCAAGTCGAGCAAGGGGTCATCCTTTTCTCGAAGCGAGTCACGGCACTTTGACCCCCTTTTTAAAGATTCGCTGCCACGTGTTGCTACGCGCTAGGCTCGTAACCAGTAGCAGCGTTTTTCCACTTTGTATACGCCTACGAACCTACGAACACAGAACTGGCCCTATACTACGAAGCGCGAAATTCGAACTTCGTTTCATGCCGTTCCGCTCACGCTAATGGTATTTATTACGAGAGTGAGAGGGACCGCACGATCCGAACTTCGAACTTCGTATTTCGTAGTAACCCCCCAGTGGATAAAGCAAGAAGTTTGAATTTTTAGTATCATACTTATTATAGCCGTGGCAGCCTAGTAGTTTGACCTAGCTTATGGCCTCTCTAGCAGAGGGTCGTGGGTTCAAACCCGGATCTCTGAGTTTTTAGAAATTTATGTTGGAAATTACAAAAAAAAATGTTTGTGTGTGTGTTGTGTGTGTGTTGCCCAAGCTACAGCTCATTCTGAGAGGAGTCCTGTGCCTATAGTATATTAGGATTATGATGATGTCGATGGTTATAACTGGTCATAATTATTTCAATTTACCTAATGTATACTTTATAGTTTTTACGAATTATCGCCAGTCAAATTCCTTAATGAAATAAAATCACAATGATTTTGACTTTGACTCTAACTTTGACTCACCGATCATCACTTCAATTACGTACGTATACGAGTTTCATAACCTCAAATTTTTAGTTTTACCTAACATTTAGCCTATAAAGGGTTGAACAAATAAAAAAATCCGAAATTTAATTATTCAGAATCAAATAATCCTGTGTAAGCAGAGCCCTGGTCCTAAGCAACATGCACACAGTACGCAGTCATTTAATGTTGGTTGTGATAAAAACTCACAGACATAAAAAAAAACAAGTTTCGCAGACTTTTTTCATTAGTTGTGATAAAAATATGTCATAATATGAATATGGAAAATTAATAGTCATAGAATATAAAATTATGGAAAATTTAATTTGGGCATGAGAAATTAGTTGGTATGAAATTCGAGTAAATGGCAGAAAACCCAAATGCCAAACAGTATCCTAATTAACTTACTTATTAAGTGATTTTTAGGTAAAAGATCCGGGTTGAGCGCCTCTAGTCTAAATTTAGAAAATACTTAACATAATTGAATAAGAGTTACTAATAAATATCTCCCGACGGCGACATAACTTCCTAAGTAATCTGTAACATAATGGAAGCCGGCAAGGAAAATTAATTATAAAAGCAATATGAAACGTTACCATTGAAAATTGCTTGAAATCACATAATTATGAAATTCATGAAACCACGGTCAGAATATTCGAACTAATTTTGATGAGGGTCTACATGTGTGAAATTTTAAACACTTTACCCTCTTTAACATAACTTTATTTTAGAAATCTTTATTTTGCGCTGCAGGCGTCTAACGCCTCAGCATAATGCTGAGTCAGCGACCGTTTCACTTTTGCGGGGACACACATGCAGAGCTGTGTGTGTATGTACATGTTTATTACTTCATTGTTTGTTATCTTTGTTTTTTTTTGTGTGAAATTGTGTGTACATACTTTCTTGTATAATGTGTGTCTTGTAAAAGTGAATAAATGTCTTCTTTCTTTCTTTTAAAAATTATGACCACTTGCTGGGTAAAAATAAATTGATAAAAAGTGATTTTAGGTACTTAAGTCTTAGAGTTTTACTTTACCTAAGGTAATTTATTGAATCAGGCTTTATCTAATGTAAGGTTTTATTAAGGGACTGGAAAAAATAAATTAAAAAGAATATCAATTTTACGTTTTGATTGCTAACGCTCCAATAGTGTGAAGCTATGTGAAAAAACCGGCCAAGAGCGGACCGTGTTGGTCACGCCCAGGATAGGGTTCCGCAGCCGTTACGGAAAAATTCTTGCATACCTTATTAATTTTACCTACTTTTAATAATACTGTCCGTATTAACCAAGAAATATTTTATAGGTCAGCCTTTTTACTCTTAAACTACCTACTAATAATTCTCAAGCAAACTTAGCCGTTATAGTTTTCCTTGTTAATTTGACAAACATCTTTCCATCCATACTGATTTTTTTCAAAATTTTTATACCAACAGCTTAGCTTATAGAGAGGGGGGACGCTCGATTTTTACAAAAAATTGCACTTTAAAGTTGAATATTTCGCAAACGAATCACTATATCGAAAAATCGTCTTGAAATACAGCCCTGTGGCAAACAGACACTCAGACAGACGAACAACGGATAGTGCAGCGCTAGGGCAGGTGGGGTTCACTCCGCAGTTTAGGTATGTTCGGCCGGCGCTCCGCCCGGGCGGAGTATGGCAGTAGGTTGTCAATTGGCCTTCTAGTTCGCACGCTAGCCGCGTCGCGCGTAATTAAGAATTTTTTTTTTTGTGATTTTTGCAACAAACAATGTCTTCTAAACGATCTTATAAACAACTTGCTTACCAAAGGTGGTTTACTGAATTAATACACACTGTTATCTTTCTTGATTTTTATACCTACCAAACATCGGCGAGTCGGAACCCTGTGCCCTTGGTTTCGGATCAGCGGTGCCCAACGGAATATGAACGCTCGGATCACACGATAAGTTTCAATTTCGCATGCAAGCAGTAAGAATAGACAAGTTTTTATACCTAAAGTTGACTTTTGTTCGAGAGTGATCCTTCTGTACGTTAGTACTATTACTTATTCTGTGGCTAGGGTTCCATTTATCACCATTCGGCTATGGATCTCTAAATACTAGAGTGGAAAAAAACCTGTCCTCTGTCCCCAATAACCCGTTAAGCGATTAAACAACGCTTCTTGCCTATCCATGATCCCGTTCATTTGTCTCTGGATTAACCGGAGCTGTTAACGACACAGTTTTTCTGCTTTGAAAACCGACGGGCAAAACGGTCAACGATAATATACAGAACATAATATTCTATTGTTGGCGCGTATTGATGTTAAGTAGTAATGTTGCTAGATTTCCTCGAACTCGTACAAAGCGGTTTCGCTCTCCTTTATTATTCTGACAGCTAAGGATTCAAACTCCCTGCCTGCTTCTGTGCCCTTCGAACGTTACAATAATCATTTTGAGCTCTAGGGCAAATGGGCTGCAATGGCGAGGAAGCATTTTCGTTGGGCAATCCAAAGAGAGAAGCACGCAACGCCTTACAGTTAGCGTACACTAGCTTGGCCATGCTTGCTATGAAATCACTATTTTACGGGATTGAAACTGTGCGTATCAAAATAAAATAAAAAAACTCGGTATCAGTACTGAGATCACGTCGTTTCGCATAAATTTATGTGTCATATTTTCACTTGCTATACAATGTTTGCCATAAAATATATCGATGCGTGCTGTTTTTGGTCATCTTATAATAATGCAGTAGGTACTTACCTAAGGTTAATTTAACAACAAATGTCTAAAAAAATACAATATTTTTTGTTTTGTACAGAAAAGTCGATTATATACATAAAAGTAATTTAAATATTTTGTTCATTTAATTCACGACTTTTTTCAAAATTAATTATTAAAACTATTTTGGTTTATGTCATCAGAGTCCCCTATTTCATAAATCCCGATAATATTATAAACGTGAAAGGGGTATGAACAGAATTAAAAACGAATACCTTACAGAAAATTTCGCCTAAATTCCAGCCTATTTACATTATACTGGTAAACACAGGTAAGAGTCTCAGAGTAAGAGGGCTTCAGGGTAGTTTCCACGAGCATTTCATCTAGTTCACACACATTCTAATATTGTTCCACAATTTTGCATAATTTTACTTCATCAGAAAGGTCATGCTAATTAAATTTATTCCGCATAAATTTTTTTGGGAAATATTTAAGATGAGTGAGCTTGAGCTCGAACCCACAACTATGTTTGAGATACTAAATAGATAAAAGTCACACCACTACGCCACTACGACTTTTTGTACGGAAAAGGTCCGTAACTATTTTCTTACGCGATAATGTAATGAGATCTTACTGTAAACAAACAAAGAGCCTACTTAGGTTTTATGCGTATAATCTGAGACCAGGAGCTTTTTACGCCCTCCATAATGCCCTAATGTGGGTGTTTATAAGTGTTTAATGCGATTGTTTGCGAAGAAACATAGATAAAAGTATTTACTACGGCAAGATAAAGCATTTTACTGGTTAGAGAAAGATGGACACCTCAATTTGATTGGTCGTACATTGGACCTTGAATAAAAGTAACGTTACTGCATGTGTTGTGTAGACAAAACCTAGTTCCATTATTTTTACAAAGTTTTTCTTAACGCCGTTTTCTTTGGGTTGGTTTGAATAATAAAATCTCCATTTAGAGGAACGTGATCGATCAATGTAGATTTTAGTAGCAAACAATTTTATTTTATTATATACGTGGAATTTTCTTCGTTTAATTGGCTACTTTCCTAACTAGTCAGTCTTTTAGATTATCAAAAAATATTGGACACGTATTTTTTATTTTGTCAATTAAACAAAAAATTACGAAGATATGGCGCGTTGAAGTTTCGCGTGACGTCACTTGTTCCTACACTTTGTATGAGCGTTTTAGGAACAAGTGACGTCACGCCTCGTCACGCGGAACTTCAACGTGCCATATCTTCGTCATTTTTTGTTTAATTGTCAAAAGAAAAATTACGTGTCTAATATTTTTTGATAATGTAAAATACGGACTAATAAGAATTATTATTTTTTTACCTAGGAAACAACCCTATAACTCTATAATACAAGGAATCCGCGCAAGAACTAAAGTCACCGACATAGCTCTAAGAATCGCCAGACTCAAGTGGCAGTAGGCAGGGCACATCGCTCGTAAAACTGATGGTCGATAGGACCTAAAGGTTCTGGAATGGCGTCCACGGACTGGTAGACACAACGAGATGGAACGACGACCAGGGGCCTGTTCAATAACAAAGTAGGTACAACTAATATTACAAGAGGAACTCTCGCTTCAGTAACTAGAAAGGGAGTTCCACTTGTAATATAAGTTGTACTTTGTTGTGCAACAGGCCCCTGGTTAAGGTTGCCGGAACGCGTTGGATGCAGATGGCGCAGGACCGATCTGTCAAGCGACGTGTGCTGCCTTTACGGCGAATTATTTTTCGCAAACTGATTAATTTGGCAAATGTTTCATTTCCCAAATGTTAATTTTTTCTGAAACTGTAAACTATTCAGGATTATATTTCAGGACTATCCTGTAGGTTAGGTTAGGTTAGGTTATGTTTATTTTATAACAATCCTGAAAAGTTTACAGTTTCAGAAAAAAAAACATTTGGGAAATGAAACATTTGCCAAATGAATCATTTTGCGAAAAGTTTTTCGCCGAAACATTGTAAACCGTTAAGCGAACCTTGACGAGGCCGATCTTTAGCTGAATAACAAAAGGACAAATGGAGAGACGGACAGTGTAGCGAACGAAGTGTATTTCGGGTACAGGGGGGTTCCTACGAAATTCGAAGTTCTTAACGTGCCGTCCCTGACACTCTTCTGTTTAACACTATTAGCGTGAACGGAACGGCATGATACGAAGTTTGAATATCGAATTTCGCAGAACGGTTGAACACGAACCTCAAAGACAAGCTGTCCTTTTCCATCGGCATGTGAGGGCGCGAGCGGCCGATGTCGGCGGCGACGAAGCGCACGCGCAGCCCGGGCAGCAGGCTCGGCTCGCGGTTCACCGCCGCCACGGCCAGCGGCAGGGCTCCCAGGATCGTCTGAAACAACATGGCATGTGTTGTTATGTAACATGCATGCAATGAAACGCACCGCCCTCGATAAGCGTTAATGTGATCTGCCTTTAACACCTTCCCTGTCTGGGTGCCCCCAAAATGTGGGGTCATGAAGGTTTTTCAAAGTGGAAGAACACCTGGGTATGGGACTTTGTGAAATCATTGTGTATGGGGACAGTGAACGTGTTAACGTCTGTGAAATAATAATAGGGTAGCTGAGAGAATAAATTTAAGTAAAATAATGTGGGTAGTAGCAATACTGTCCTTACCATAAGGTCACACGGGGCCCGTGTTTAGTAGAGCTCCCAGCTCAGGGAGCCCCCGAGCCCCAAAAGACCGATATAAATAAAATAAATAAATAAATATCATGGGACAATTCACACCAATTGACCTAGTCCCAAAGTAAGCTTAGCAAAGCTTGTGTTATGGGTACTAAGCAACGGATAAACATACTTATATAGATAAATAAATACTTAAATACATAGAAAACATCCATAACTCAGGAACAAATATTCGTGCTCATCACACAAATAAATGCCCTTACCGGGATTTGAACCCAGGACCTCTTGCTTCGTAGGCAGGGTCACTACCAACTAGGCTAAAGCGGTCGTTGAATCATTTCATATATTCACTTTATTTTTATTTTAGTGCGACAAAAACTTTATGTTTATGTATTGTATTTACTAAAAGTTGTATTGTAGCCTTTGCTTTGTCCGACTGTTTTATTTTTACTTACTCTTTGTCGGTCCCTTACTAAATGCTCCTTTCATCCACTCAAAGGTTGACTGGTAGAGATCCCTTAAAGGGATAAGTTCGCCTTTGTACGTGCATTTCAACGGTTGTCAATAATGCTTTTCTTTTTTTTTCCTTATTTTGTACAATAAAGAGTTTACATACATACATACATACATACAAAAACTTTTGAGAGTAAATGATAAAACCAGTCAACTTATGCTATCACCATGGGCGGTGGTGATTTGCTGTCCATCAAGAGAACCGCCTGCTCATTTTCCCTCTAGCATCTAAAAAAAGACGGCAACACTAAAGTCGAGCTCACGCCATGAACAGTCTATACATATATATGGTTTGGGGGATTCGCGAGAAAGCCGGAAGAACCAAAAAAGTAGCAAAATCTATAGACATGAAACTACCGTGAGACTCACTCATGAAATAATACGGATTACTCACGTCTTAAAACGAGTTTAACTTGACATGTTTCGGGCTAATCCGTAGCCCTTCCCCTCGGCAGAACTCGCCACAGCTGCTGCCAAACGCGAACTCACAAAATCTATATAGCAAAATATATGCTGGACGGAAATACCTACAGATTATGACAATAATAATTCTGTACCTCTTATTACTAGTCTGTGGTACATAGTATATCGTCAAAGACTGTGTGGAGGTACTTAGAGCTTATAATCGAATGGGATACAATCACAGCTTGGCCTGGCCTGACCTTATTTGCTAAAAGCTGGCACAATAGCCCTTTCAAGTTAAAAACCCTTTTATCCTCCGTAAACACTGGAGGAAATTTTATGAATGGTCAAAAATAGGTTTCAATGTACTGTTTCGTAGGTACCCACTTATAATTGTTAGCGTAAAGTTTCCAACGTCGTTTTTTGTAACATTATTTCACTTCAATATTTTTTTTATTTAGGCGTTTAAAATATCATAATATTAAATTCAGCATTTAAACAATTAGGGTAAGTGCCAGTGAGTGAACACTTAAGGAAATTTTCAACTTTGAAAATTAATTTTAGGCGTTTGGGCACAGTTTATTTAAAATATTGCTTTTTGTATAGCACAACCAACTACTCTAGTTGGCTAACATCATCATTATTCAACAGTATTACTGCACAATTTGAAGATATATCACTATTTAAGGGAAAAATTGGAAAATCACCAGTGAATGAACGCAAAATTCTAGTGAATGAACAAATGAAACCAGTGAATGAACAACTTTGAAAATGATGTTTTGTTATACTATAAAAATACAAAAGCGAAGTTATACTAACACAACTACATTCAATATACTTATTTGGTCGATTCCATGTTCTAAAACAATTAAAATACAAAAATAAGATTATTGTTCATTCACTAAATCTTGGAAACCAGTAAATGAACTAGCTAATAAGTGACATAGTTCATTCACTGGAAAACTTGAACCAGTTAATGAACCTATATTTTACGTTTGTTCCAATACTAGCCTTTCGGTAGATAATATATTTGGATCAATGTCACTGAAAACGAAATCTTAATATGACTACTAGAAGAAAAGATATTACACAAATAGAAAATCCTGCAGTCCCAGTGAATGAACACCCCCGTTCATTCACTGGATTTAGGCGATTTTGGGTTCCAGTAAAAAAAAACTGTATTAAAAAGTATTGTTTATAAATAAATTACATTAAACTATATATTAATAGCACTAACAGGTCTTTAAAGCTTAAAAAAACATACCCAATGAATGATAGATGGCGGGGACAAATACAGTAACACATCAGAAGTATAGTAGCTTTCCTTCTTCCTTAATACTGCTCCATAGAAAAAATGTACAACATCTGTACGTCCACTTTACATCATCGCCATTTCAAAACTGTTGCTTAGGAATTAATGCAAATTTACCAGAACCTAACAAGTAAAGGGGCTAGTCGAAAAAAAAATACGAGGCGAAATAGAAACGTACCAAATTCTTATTATTTCAAAAAATGTACGTTTTGTTCATTCACTGGTACGCTTACCCTAGTTCTTGTCCATTACTGGTGCGGCCACCCTAGATTATTTTTAAATTTCGAGTCCAATGTTAGACAAATTTCAAACTCTAACAGACACAGGACACATCGGAGTCTATCTAACATTAGGTAGCACAGTGAACGGTTGCGGTACTCCGAAGATGAGCTCTGGGGCCTGCTGCATAACAAATTACAACTTATAATTACAAGCGGAACTCCCTTTCTAGTTAATATAACTGAAGCGTGAGTTCCGCTTGGAATATGTATGTATGTATGTAAACACTTTATTGTACATAAAACACAAAAATAATACAAAACAACAAAACAAAAAGAGTACAAAGGCGAACTTATCCCTAAAAGGGATCTTTTCAAGCTAACCTGGAAAATATTAGTTGTACTTTGTTATGCAACAGGCCCCTGGTTGAGTTCTGAGTGTAGTTTGGTGGTGGTGATAGTTGGGTTTGTGTGATTAGTGTGTGTTCGTACAGTGTGGAGGTGGAGTAACTGCATGAACACTCATTTTTTATTTAAACCTAGCTATCTTAAGGTCGCGGGTGAGCAAAGTAATTGTTTCAGTTCATTGATTGAAATAAATAAATATATTTGCAGCCGTAGTTATTTAAAGTGACTCTATTTTTGACTCTATCGCTTAAGTACAGTGTCATGGTTTTTTACCTCGTTTTTTAGAACTGTTTAACATGCCCTCTCGCCTGATAACAGGCCCCTATTTAACCAACGCGCAACGTGAACATTGTCGCACCTATCAAGAACAAAAAATCATCCCAAATGGCTACGCAACGATCTTGTGTACCCCAGCCTTACGACCTAAAGCGGATAGCAGAATTGATCTTGGTAACCACAGTTACCAAGTTGTAGTTGCAACTTACCGTCACATTTTGCGTTTGATAATTTTTTTTTTATTTTTATTATTTTCCAAATTTAAAACAATAATATTTTTACAATTAAATAGCATCGTTAAACCTGAATCAGGTTTGTCACGATGCTTCGTTCCGCCTCATACATTTTCACAAATATTATAAAACAAAATATAATAAAACGGTTAATAACATATCTAACCTACTTAAGCTACACATTTAGATTTAGATTTACTCTCTTTACAAATATAATCATTAAATAACAAGCACGAGAGCAACAACCGGTATTCTCTTTGGTATTCTGCTTCGCGCGCCCCGGCCATGTATAGGTTGCTCCAGTAACACAATGTACTTTTTATGCGTTATTATTTTATACTATTATTAACTAATATGTAAAAATCTCATCTCATAATGCTATAAAATAATGTGTGGTTGATTAGTCAAGTAATATTTTTTTATTATTTTTTAGCCTGTTAAAGTGTCCCACTGCTGGGCAAAGTTAATTTTGATAATCTTAAAAATGTAGGGCGTTTAAATACGAAACACGTCAAAAAACTACTGAACTTTGTCTTAAAGTAATTTTTTTGTTCATCAATATATGCAATAGAACAAAAATATAGATTTAGTATAATACACCAATAAACCCCGAGTATTTTGATATCTAATACTGATAGAAATATATAAATTTGAGTGCTTAATAAAAAATATTTTAGTTCTATCCATTACGCTGAAACATTTTTTAAATATTGCTATATTGGTACTCTGTATTTTGACTACATTTTATAATGTATCTGTGCCACCATTTACATATTAAAAATTGAAAACCGCCTATATTGCCTCTGGTAATCAGAGCTACCAGAAGCAATTTGGAGGTGTACAAAGTTGGTAACTCTGGTTACCACAGTCAAGTGAGTGGTTAATACACATTATTACATACAAATTATATTAAAACTAGCTGGTGCCCGCGACTACGTTTGCGTTAATCATTGATGCTCCGCTCCTATTGATCTTAGCGTGATGATATATAGCCTTCTTCGATAAATGGGCTATCTAAAACTGAAAGAATTTTTCTAATCGTACCAGTAGTTCCTGAAATTAGCGCGTTCAGGCAAACAAACGATCGATCGATCGTGTGTGCAGCGAGCAAATGACGGCCTCACGGTCCCGCCGGAAGACCAGCGCTGGCTCTCGAGCCGGCATTATGCTGAGGTGGGTCCGTTTCGTGATACCTAGTTGCTTTATATTGTAATCTTTATACCTTTATGCTATTGTTGTCACGAATAAATGTTTTTCTTTCTTTCTTTCTTTCTTTCTTTCTTTCTTTCAAACTCTTCAGCTTTATAATATTAGTATAGATATACGCGTGTGTTGACCACAAAATGCTACGATTGTAACGCAAGACTGATACAGCTTGAAGGATTTGCCACACTGACAGCACGGACCGAACGGTCAGATCGCATATCTGTACAAAATATATTAGAGACCGACAATATCATACATAATGCGGGCTGCGTTCAATTTGACCTGACCGTGACCGCAGAACGCATCCAGTGTGTCAAATCCTTTAATCTCATGTCAAAATTTACCGACAAATATTCTAAAAATATTCTCTTTTCACAACATAATAGTTATTAACACAAGTTAGCTATGAAGTATCTTTTTTTTGTACTTATTTTTTCAACTTCATTTTTTTATTACTTTTACGGTCATCCCGTGAAATCATATATTTCGTACTAAATACAAACTGAAATATAGATGCACAGAAAAAACCCCAAAAAAAAAAAAAAAAAATCTCTCGATGAGGGTGTAACATAGATGTGCGCTTGTCACTGCATAAGGTGATGATTTAGCAGATTGAAATGTATGATGTATAGGAAAGATTCGTGTCTAATCTCTAGACCAGTGGTGGTGTAGGGGTATGGCACGCGGCACGGAATGCTGAGGACCTGGGTTCGATTCCCAGCATTGGTCTTTTTTCTGGGGTTTTTTCTGTGCATCTATATTTCAGTTTGTATTTAGTACGAAATATAGTTATTAACACGTTTAGTGCCAAGAACCCGCCAGTGGTAAAATAGTTTCTCGACATTATGTCACTGACAATTGTCACGTTGGTAAAATAGGGGACTGGTCATCGTTGAGTTTTGGGACAATAATTATGGTTTTCACATGGGCCGACTTTACAGTACTTTACTTCCGTTCATTACAGAAGGAGTCACAAAAGTCAACACTAAAATTTATTTTATTGCAGAAAGTTAAAATTGTTATTCAACTTATCATTTATTTGACTGTTTGTGGTACGGGCAGTAGGAATAACAAAAATAAATGTTTAAGTGGTAAAGTTTGATTGTTTACGTACGCAAATAACAGTTGTTTGAAACTTGTATTATTTTAGTTTTCGCATAATACCTAGCCTTACAATTGCAACAAAACACTTAGCAGTTTCGAAGTTCTCAATTTGAATTAATGAATCAGATTTGGTTCGTAAAGCCCACTTTTTCCAAATGTAGACTTTGTCTGAAGGTTTTTTTTTTATGGTATAGGGGGCAAACGAGCAGGTGCACTATTTCAAAAAGAGCACTTCCCAGCGGGTACACCTTGCTAAAATTTCACTACCCAACGGGTACACCTTCTTAAAGTGCACTTCCCATCGGGTAGGGAAGACCGACGAGAGTTGTGACAGAGGAGAGTTGTGACATCGTTAACTTTTGGGAACTTATTTACTGCCAGCAAGCTCGCAACAGCGCGTGTTTGATAGCTCGAGACTTGAACTAAAAAAACGCGCGAAATTACGAGCTCGCTAGCAGTTAATAAGTTCTAAAAAATCAATGTTGTCGCTACTCTCCTCTGTCACAACTGTCCTCGGTCTCCCCTATACCTTCCTAAAAGTGCACTTCCCAACGGGTACTCCTTCCTAAAAGTGCACTTCCCAACGGGTGCACCTTTCTAAAAAAGTGCACTTTTAATTTTAACCGAATCTGTTCACTCAGCTAACTGTAAAATTAGATGTTTAATACAAATGCACCCATCGCGCCTGTATCCCCAAAAGGGGTAGGCAGTGCACACGAAACGCTACCTTTACATGTCGGGGCTACTTTTAGCAATTTTAGGTTTAAAGTATATATAAGTGGTACAATAGTGGCAGGTTGCTAGCCTGTCGCCTACAATATACCGTAAAATGGGGTTACTTTCAAATGCAGGGGCTTCTTTGGAAAGCAGTTTTTACGCCGTATCCTTATTTCTTTCGACCATCTGTGGCAGTGAAATAACTACCTTGATAAATGACCTAACTTTTTACGTCATATTTTGCTCAATCGAGCTATGATATTTGCGTTTTTATAACCATTTTAAATCTATCAAAGTAGCCCCAAAATTTCCTAAAGTAACCCCAGTTTACCGGTACCTTAAACAATTTTTAGCTTGGAAGTTAATAAAAGTGTGGGTAGAAAAAGTACTAATTATTGGTGTCAAATAGCCTATTTTTAAATGTCCGACACTGAACTGTGAACGAAATGAACTCATGGAATTTCCCGAGTAATCACGTGAAGTCGACAATTAATCTAACTCTATAGTCAATCTAATTCCACAGTTAATGGAACCGCGGGGAGGTGACCAATCTCAGTTTTGCAAACTAGGGTGTGAAGATAACTAATCCCGAGTGCACGGCCAGTTGTAAAGTGTCAAGCGGGCAACCCGGGCAATATTAGAGAACTGGGCAAAGTTGGGGCAGATGCGTAACAAATTATTGGAACAAAAGTTGTGTGATCATCTTGAATGGTTGTTATGTAAGTTACAATTGACAAGATTTCATATTTCTATGTCTATAATTTGATTCGTTCTCTGAATTCTGTTCGGAAAGAGAAAGACGCTGATAGTTTTAAATTTTCACTAGGATTATTAATTAATTTATAACAATTCTTTTAAGATGTGCTTATTCTAAAAGGGCAAAACTTCAAAACTACCACATTATAGATCCATTACTTTTGTCTAGTCTCTATTAAAAAAAAGTGATGACGCAAATCTGACGTTGAGGTTGTTATCAAATTTAAAATTATTACAGTTTTTATTCCGGTGAAACGGACAAAGGGAACATATCTATTCTGTGGTACCTAGTATTGATTGATAAATTCAGATATACCTATTTTTTAATTTCTTGTATTTTTTTAAATATGGTGTAATAAATTATAATAAATATTTTTCCGTGTTTAGGAGGCAAAACTCTTTCGATTCCTGTAGTAATTTTCAGGTGTTAAAAAAAATTAAATCTCGTCAATTGTATTTTTTACGTCATGTTTTTACGTTTATTTATGGAGCTCAGTGTTTTTCAATCTTTTTGAATACGCGACCTCTTTACGACTTAAAGTATTTTAGCGACCCCCTAGAGGCTCAAAATCGAAACAAAATCTAAGTCGACTTAAAACTGAATGACTGTATTGAGTATTGAAAAGAGTAATTGATTCCTACTTGCCATTTTTTTGCTCGTGACTCCCTGGATAAGGTTTTGCGACCTACAGTTTGAAAAACACTGATGTAGATAGGTAGGTAGGTAGGTAATATGATTATTATTATTGTTATTATTCTATTAATGAAACCAATGCACACCTGCGAAGAAATTCAATAGTGCGTGTTAAGTTCCCAATCTACACTGGACCCGCGTGGAAACTATGGCCCAAGCCCTCTCATTCTGAGAGGAGGCCTGTATCCTGCAGTGGGACGTATGTTGCCTATGCTCAGATGATGATGATGACAGCAGTTAGTTATTCTTTTAACACAGTAGTAAATAGCGACAAGTTAGGAACAGGTAGGAGGAAATCGATTATCTGAAATTACCGGTCATTACATTACATTTGTCATAGTTTTGGTGACGCGGCATGGGCGTAACAAAATGGATGCTCATCGTTAGCTTTCGTAAATTACGTATTCTTTTAAATATTTCGGTTCGATTCTTTTTCTGCCTTTATTTTTTTTGGTCGTTAGCTGAACGGGTAACTACGTATCAAATTACATAAAGTTGAAAGGGCACAATACATGATAATGATGAATCTCAAAAATTTTACATTTAAAGAGTTCGTCCGAATTTGTCATTTATTCTTTTCAAACTTTATGTATTTTATCATACTCTTATTGTAATAGGCTATTCACTTTTTAATTAACTCATCTATTAGTAAAATCTGCATAAAACAACCACGTCCTACTCTCTAAAGCTTATATCGGTCGTTCGCTTGAAGAAAATTTCCCCGAATTAAAATCGTTAAATGCATTTCTTTCTTATTATACTTTTCTTCTCACATCATTTATTCTAAGGTCAGAAGGGTTCTCAGAGTAATGGTGACATTTAACTCTCAAAGCTTAGGTGTAAAGTAAAATGTATGTCGATTGCTTCGACGCAAAGTGTATTTGTAAACCGCATGTTTTGGGAAGCCCAAGATTTACGCTAAAGGGCCTACTGGGAAAAAACAACGCAATAAAATTCAAATGGTTGTGACCGAAATAACCTGTCGTGATATACGTCCGTATTAATAAACGTACAATCGATGTGAATAATTACACCTGAGTCTGTGTTATCCAAAACGCGGGCGCTTGTCATCGCTTTCACCGTCTCTTTCTGTCACGATCAACCATTAATTTGACAGAAAGAAAATAAATAATCAATAATGGCGTAATCTGGTGTTGGAGGCCAAGACCCACTTTGGGTCACTGCGCCCTGGTAGTAAGTAAGTAAGTGAAGTCAAACGGTATAAGATGGCTTCATAGCGGTATGTTTACACTTTACTTGGTACCTTGCCGCTGTCACTTTGTGTTTGAACTTTTATATAAATTATCGGAAGGCATACCGTGATAAGGTACTGAAGTGTACCTAAAGATATCTTTGATTTCGACTGAACCATATCAATACAAAGGCGGTAAATTTCGGAGTGGTGGTTTAAACTGTGATGGCCTAGTGGTTTAACCTATGGCCTTTGAAGCAGTGGGTCGTAGGTTCGACACCGGGCTCGAGCCTCTGAGTTTTTCCGAAATATGTCCGAAATTACATTTGACATTTACCATGTGCTTTAAAGGTGAAGAAAAACACTGTGAGGAAACCTACACACACCTGAAAATAAATTCAATGGTGTGATGATGTCATGGTGTGACGTTTCCGATCCGCACTCGGGCCGCTTGGGAACTACGGCCCAAGCCCTCTTAATCTGAGGGAGGCCTGTGCCTATAGGCTGGGATGATGATGATGATGAAATTTCGGTGAAGTAAGCATAAATAGCTGTTAAAAGGTATTTTTGAGAGTAAGAGTAAGAGAGTAAGAGAGTACTTTATTTGCCAGAATACATAAATAAAGGTGCAAGATGTTAAGGTACATAGTGGTGCGATACACCACTATGATGACTATATTGATGCTTGTTAACCTAAAATTAAATCCAGCGAACACTTCCTAGGAAAAAAGTTTCAAAGGAACAACGTAGTACAAGTCATAAAAAGAGTTTTTGTTATATATATATATATATATATATATATATAAAAAAAAAATATATATTAGGGGACAATCTTACACAAATCGACCTAGTCCCAAACTAAGCAAAGCTTGTACTATGGGTACTAGACGACGATAAACATACATTATATAGACAAATAAATACTTAAATACATAGAAAACATCCATAACTCAGGAACAAATATTCGTGCTCATCACACAAATAAATGCCCTTACCGGGATTTGAACCCAGGACCTCTTGCTTCGTAGGCAGGGTCACTACCAACTAGGCTAAAGCGGTCGTTAAGACAAATCAAAACAAAAAATAATATCTTGGTTGAGGTAAAAGTAGATTATTACTGCGTAGTCTACATAATAACAATAGCTTACTTTTGTTTGCAAACAAAGGTCAGTGAGACGTAAAAGATTGAGAAGAAAAGCTTGCGAAAAATTGGGTAAAAACGATACTAACGCAATGTGGGAACAGTGCCTAAAGGTAAAGAGGAGACATCTTTGTATATGTCTTGTCGTAATCCCTTTAAATATAAATAAATATCACGAGACGGTAAAATTAGTACTAATTGCCTTTAGCCGAAGCTAAGTACCTAGATAATGAATGAACATTCTTAAATACTTACCTACATTATCAACACACGAAAGTTTGCCAGAATAAATTAAAAAAAAACGAATGACACTGTTATGTAATTCAACAATTCTTCAATTCAACAATTGTGAACATTTACATGAACCCCCTGCAGCACTATACGTAAAATTATACAATCTGGACGCAAGAACAAACCATTCGCATTTTTCATACATAAATCTGCTCCTAGAATCAAACCTCGGACTTCCAGTTTTATAGTTATAATTGTCTATCCATTATCTGATCGTCCAATGAAATCCTCAAATTGGCTATCAGCTATCCCAACGAAAAAAGATAATTTCGACCTATCCCCATTAGAATTCAGAGATGCGCTATCATTACGTTACTATAGAACACCTAACTCCATGCCACAATCATGCGATGGCTGCGGAAACAGCCATTTTGACATCGATCACGCGCTCTGTTGTAAAACCGGCGGCCTAATCACAAGGCGACACAATGAGATCAGAGATATCTTTTGTGAACTTTGCCAAAATGCTTGGGGCAACGTAACAAAAGAACCAATCATTTCTGAAAATGATTGCGGACTACGTGCAGACCTATCCTGCCGCGGCGTATGGAGTGTTCAGAGGGAGGCGTTATTTGACATCCGTGTTGTTGACACCAACGCTCTTTCTCACCTCTCACGTCCCGTCACTTCTGTCCTGAGATCAGCCGAAAATTAAAAACAGAGAAAATAATACTAACGCCTGTGAAATGCGACATGCAACTTTCACTCCACTGGTAACATCCGTCGATGGTGTGTTTGCACCCCAAAATGTCCGCATTCGTCAAACACTTAGGAGAAGCAATTTCAGAACGATGGAATCGCTCCCTGACCACAATATTGGGCTGGCTTAGAGCCAGGATAAGTGTTGTCATCATACGTGCCACTAGTATGTGCATCCGCGGCACACGACACCGGTTTAAGCCCGCTGCCAGGTGGCTCGGGTTTGACGACGGCGCTGCCCTCCCACACATTGATCAAAAATAATGTATTGTATTGACTTGTAATGTATTGTTATTATTATGTTCTGTAAATAAATAAATATATAATTAAATATATAAAATAAAATTTTTGTTTCACTTAGGAGTGTCCTTACCTCCGTAAAGGTATAAGTTGGCAGCCCACTGCACGCAGCAGCAGCTGACGACGTGTCGCTAGCCACGCTTGCTACGGAGGGAATTTCATAGAAATAAGGTATAAGTTGGCGTAGCTAGCGACTCGTCGTTTGCTGCTGCTGCGTGCAGTCGGCTGCCAACATATACCCTAACTATAATTATTAGAGACTTCAAATTTGGCATGTAACCATATTCCATTTGTATCGTAGATTTTTTTTTTTTTATAAAAAAATAGGCTTACGTTTGACCTCAATCTCGCTTGATGGAAGGCGAAGATGAGGCCTAAGATGGTACACGCTTGCCTAGAAGGTGTCTGTTCACTTTGACCTTAAAGATATCCAGATTAAAGCGATCCGCAAAAACTGACCTCGGCAGAGAGTTCCACTCCTTAGCCGTCCGCATAATGAAAGAAGAGGCAAACCGCTTCGTGCGTAATGGAGGAATGTCTACAACATAAGGGTGAAAAGGGTGATCATAGAAAAAAAAGGATTTTCGAAATTTCACGCTGGATAGAGATCGGAATCATCATCATTTTTTCATCATCGACATTAGCGACCATTTCTGACTTACTCAATTTACGTCTAGTGAACTTAAAATGTCAGTGAAGACGATCGACGCATTAATATCGAGGCGGATAAGTCGTTAGTCCTGTAGTCCTTGATACAGATGCAATTTAATTTAGAACCAACCGTACGTCGTTGCTTGTGTATTCGAAAGACAACAAATGGTGTTAACTCCATTTCATTAATAGCCAAGCTTTAGCACTACTTGGAAAAATCTTGGAAAAAAACTGAAGGCGTAACCTAATCGTTCGTTTATGTTGTCAGTCTTATTTGTTGAATTCTCTTTATTTATCATAGTTGTTGCTCGCGACTCCGTCTGCGAACGTCTTTTGGTGCAGGCGAGCCTAAGCCAAGTAGGTACTTGCTCATTCGATCCGGGTAGGAAAGGTAAGGCGCCTGTCCACTGGCGCAGAACAAGGCAGCAGAGCGGTGAGCGAGATAAAAATCCACCAATTGAATTGCACAATATCTCCGCTTCTTTTCAGTGGACGGATTAGTTGCTAACTTCCCGTTTAGAACGCCACACATCGTTTTTGTTACGAACAAAATTTACTATTATGCGAATGCGGGTAGGTTAATTTTCGTGCTACCGTATTGTCATCTATAGACGACGCACGCTGGCGTTAAAAAGATTAAAAATTCATACAAAACCGGGAATCTGAGCGAAAAAGCGAGGCGGAACGAGCGCGGGATTGCTCCGTGTATGTATGGAAACCGCTGCGCTGTCTAATTGGGGATGTCTATTTTTTTGCAATGAATAGTAAATCGAAAACCATTTCGAGACAAATGCTTTTTAACTCGTTTTCTGTAGTTACTTAATTTTAATATTCTGCAATGAATTTATTAGGTAACAAATAAGCGATGACCTTCATTTGACATTGGTGTAAATTGCGTGACCGGTGCAAGTAGTACTTTATTCTGTGTGGTTAGAATTCTTCACAATTTACGCGTGGATTATTTTACGGAGTTTGATTTGGACCCGCTGCCTGACATCTAGCACTTTGACAGCGCCCAAACAGCGCCAGTAAAGTGACACTAGTTACAGTGTACCACTACGCAAAAAATAATTAAAGGGATTGCCTTATCGTACGCATTTAGATAGATTTAGAAATTTGGCAGTGTGGGAGCCCTCAATTACAATCTGACGTCATCAACCAAAATAGTTTCAATAATTGATTTTGAAAAAAGCAGTGTACTAAATGACAAAATATTGAAATTAGTTTCTTATAATTAACTTTTCTATACAAAAAAAATATAAAAACCACTGGTAATTTTTTTTAGACATTCCCAATTCCTCGTCTATGGACAGACCAAGTCCACAACGCTACTCTGCTTTACCCCCTTGTTCCGCTCCAGCTGGAAGCCATAGAATGAGCGGAAGCAATCGTGTCCTCGATACCGCTCTGCATTCAGACATGAGGGCATGAGAGCCAACGTCAGGACCGGATTTAGAGGTCGTGGAGGCCCCTTGGGCACAAATTATTTTCCATATAAAATGACCATATTTTTCAGTCGAGATTTCATTAAACAATTTTTCGAAGTCTCTATTGTGGGGGTACGGGATATGTACAGTCAGGCTAAGAAAAGGTTCGTCGCCTTAAAGTTGACATTTGCTTGCACCAAGGCAATTGTCAGTCCTGTCATCATTTTATTTCAAACGAAACAATATCGCATTGACGGTTCCCATTTTCAAAATGTAGTAAGAGTCTATGACTTGATAAAGGATTCAGTTTGATAACTGCGAAGGTTTCGTACCCCGACTGTGCAACAAATCAAATACAATCAAAGTCAATACTCGTAATGGCGTTGTAACCATCGAAATAAATCCGGATTTGAAAATGCCTTCCTGAAGCCAGCTGAGGCGTACGCAACTCGCAAAGGGAATAATTGAGTAATGTGTGTGTTACAAAGGGGTAAAATAAAACACGGCCCATCCTACTTCTGCTTACGTTAAGCTGCGTACGGACAGCGCGCACTCGGGTACGCGTACCCGGGCTTGCGTGTCCTGGAACGCCATGTCTGTACGCCATGTACGCGTACACTGTACACGTCCACGTACACATACACGTACTGTACACGAACACGTACACTGTACGCGTACATGGCGTACGGACGTGGCGTTCCAGTCCAGGACACGCAAGCCCGGGTACGCGTACTCGAGTGCGCGCGCGCAGTCCGTACGCAGCTTAACGTGAACCTTCTCGTTACCTCAGTCGACAACAACAACGTCTTTCAAACCTTTTCATATACTTTGGGTCAGGTTGTTGTGAAGATTTAAGCACGTGAATACTGCATGGGAACGTGTCAAAATATTTTTTTTTTAATTGGAGGTGTTTAGTGTAGGTATTTGGCCACCATTAGAAAAAAAAGGTGGATGAATAATCTAGCAAATTAAAAAAAAAACTAGTTTTATATCTACATAAAATATAAACTGTAAGTATAATGTAATCCGAAATAATGGCCATTTAATTAGCCAGCGTTACTGAAAATGAGAATTAGGTAATTAGAGAGTCATTTAACCTATAATTTATAGAATAATTCAACATCTAGATCTAATTGTAATACCATCTGAAATTTCTAAGAAATGCTAAATAGATGTAACTCTAGATTGAATCAAGCCAAAGCAAATAGAGAACATAATAACATCAGAGTGTGTCCGTGCGTGGTCCTTGGGAAATGTTCCTTTGAAATTCAATTAAGTACTACAGCATTCACTAAGTATTTTTGATTTCAATTAATGTATTCGAATTACTAAGAAAGTCTATGCTTCAAAGTGATAATCTTCCTGGAAATTATAAATAACATTTAATAAGTTAAATTTGTCTATCACTTTCAATTTCTGCTGCAACATTTTCTCCATGTACATATGGATTTACAATTAGATGATAAATGTTACTTCGTTGTAAACTGTGTTTTTCCCCACTAACTTTAAGAACAAGGACGACATGAACTCAATGCCATGATATTTGTCATTCAGTCTCTTCTCTGATCAAAGCTGAGAATAAGTACATATGTGCGTAGGTATTGTGAGGGTGGTATTAACTATGCTCTTAGGGAGCTTAATTACATTTAAACTGAAATCCTAGTATTACGAGGGGCGTTCAATATAAAGTGAGAATGAGATGCAAACTCTTTCAATATTAGGAAATTAAATACTGGCCGTTAAAGCTAATCTATCTAGCTGAATGCTATGAAAAAAAAACTAACTGTATTTGTTTAAAAAAAAAATACGGTAATTTCTTTGCAATGCTATTGAGTACGTTAGCGAAAATGGAGAAAATTGAACTGCGCGCCGTTATCAAATACTTGTGATTGAAAAATTTTTCTACGGACCAAGTCAATTTGGATTTGCGGGACACTTTAGGGTCTAATGCTCCTCCATATTCGACAGTCGCACGTTGGTGCGCCGAATTTAGACGTGGAAGAACATCGACAATGGACGACCCCCGCTCCGGACGCCCTACTACAGCAGTAACTGAAGAAATTGTGAAAAAAGTCGAAAACTCAGTTTTGGCGGATCGTCGTGTCACGGTTCGTTTTATTGCTGAAAATGTAAAGATTTCAACGGGGAGCGTGCATAATATTTTACATGAACGCTTGGGTATGAAAAAGGTATCTGCGCGTTGGGTACCAAGAATGCGTACTGACACGCAAAAACAAACTAGACTAGAGATTTGTCAAGAAGCTTTGAACCTGATGCAGCAAGACCGGGAACTTTTTTTGGCGCGATTTATAACAATGGACGAAACATGGCTCCATCATTACGACCCAGAAACGAAACTGCAGTCTATGACATGGAAAAGGCCATCATCTCCAACTCCGAAGAAATTCAAGGTGAGCCCATCTGCCGGTAAGGTCATGGGCTCTGTTTTTTGGGATGGTAAAGGGGTATTAATGATTGAGTATCTCGAGCATGGAGCCACTATTACGGGCACATTATACGCCAAACAAATAGCAACATTGCGCAATGAGATCCGCGAAAAACGGCGAGGTAAACTCTCGAAAGTTGTGCTGTTCCACCAGGACAATGCCCCGGCACACAAGTCCGCCGTTGCAATGGCTGCAATTCGTGATGCTGGGTTCGATATCCTTAAGCATCCTCCGTATTCACCAGATCTCGCTCCCAGTGATTTCTACCTATTTCCGAGATTGAAACAATACCTGAGAGGCCAGAAATTTGAAGACGACGACGCGGTAGTCGCTGCAGTACAAGATTTTTTAAGTACTCAAGATGAGACCTTTTTTAAAAATGAAATTTTAAGTTTAGAAAAAAGATTTAATAAGTGTATTATGCTAAAAGGTGACTATGTCGAAAAATAAAATTACATTTAGTAAAAGTTGTTTATAACATGCTCATTCTCACTTTTTATTGAACGCTCCTAGTAAATGAAAGGATTTCTATCTTATATATTTTTGAGTTTGTTGTGAACTAAGTACATATTATTGTGTCATCATCATCATCAGCCTATGCTCGTCCACTGCTGGACCTGGCCTCTCCTATGGCACGCCACTGAGCACTATCCTTGGCCACTCTCATCCAGCTCTTGCCAGCCGCCTTGCGAAGATCATCGCTCTACCGAGTCTGTGGACGTCCTACGCTACGTTATATGTTCGCATCAAAACCTAAGACTGAATGGTTACCTAGACTATGCATTGAGCGTTGCTCTCTTTAAAACGACGAAAACACGGAGGAGGTTCTCAAATCGACGCGTATATTTTTATTAGGGTTCCTATAGGGACACACTGTACCTACTAAGCTCAGAATAAACACAAAATACTTTCATTTAAAACTAGAATTTCAGTTTAAATATAATTAAGCTGCCTCTCAGCATAATTACTTTCCAGGGCTCTAAATATATTATATTTATTGTTGTGAAAGAGTAATAAATAATTTTATTCAATTCAATTCAATAGTACCACACCCTCACAATACCTACAAACATATTTTAGCTATTATCAGTTTATAGTTTAAACATAGTTTAGCTCAAGTAGCTCCCAATCCGCCTTCGCCGTAACTCTCACATTCTCCACCTTCTTTACGGCATTCTCTTTAACCCTGCAACTCCTCGCTACCTCAAAGAGCGATTTAGCTACGTAATTTCTATTCAATGCTCTCAGAACTTTCTCCTTACCGTGCCTCTCTCTAACTCCAAATTCTATGTCTATTCTTATACTGTCCAGGCTATTCGGTTGTGGAATTCCTTACCGATTGACTTACGACGGGCAAAATCTCTGTCAATCTTTAAATCTATGCTTAAGGAGCTCTATCTGTCATCTTGTAATAATTAACTTTATTATACCTAGTTTATTTATTTATTTATATGTGGCTGTTTATCCCACTGCCTATATTTATTTTTGACGTCTATTATATGTACGATGTATGTATGAGTAGATGTACTATTTTTTGTTGTGTTTAATTTTCTGATCCACTGTTGATGCACCACCTGCTGTAAAACTAGTCCTTACTTCTTTCTGTTAAAGGGTTGCCTGGAAGAGATCGCTCTTAAGCGATAATGCCGCCTATTGCTTACCTTGTAACTTTCTCTCTGTGTACCTGTTTTCTGTATCGCTTACTATTTCTGGTGTACAATAAAGAGTCATTGTATTGTATTGTATATCAGAGATTGACTGTCAATCATGACATTGCGTTCATGTCCCCACTTTGATATCCCTTTATAATTACTGTAAAAACAAAACGGGAATGAGGTAGCCGCTTCGTTTGTAATCCTTAACATGACCGCTAAAAAAGGAGCCCGAAAAAGAGGGTTTATAACACGTTCAACCGAGCGGCAACGAATTCTGGACTTCATTACCGCAGGTCATTCGGGACGACTATATAGACGACATATCCTTTGTCTCTACTTTATTATAGGTATGCTCGAATAAAACGAAGTATCTTCTTCAAGTCTCCTAATTTTATTTTATCGAATGAGTAAGTAAGCAACTACACCTTATAAGATCTACGCGTAATCGTTAAATTTTCCGGCACTGGAAATCCCGTCGAAAGATCTCATGTGAGTGCGGATGAGGGGCGTACACATTATAAAATCATCATCATCATCATCTCAGCCTATATACGTCCCACTACAGAGCACAGGCCTCCTGTCAGAATGAGAGGGCTAAGGCCGTAGTTCCCACGCGGGCCCAGTTTGGATTGCGAACTTCACACACATCATTGAATTTCTTCGCAGGTGTGTGCAGGTTGCCTCACGTTAAATTTCAACCTAAATTGGTTCAGCGGTTTGAATTTAGAATTTTACCCTTATTATTATCATTACCATTATGTCCTTCCCAGCGGTAAAATCTTGAAGTGGTAGCAGACAGACAGACAGACGGAGTTGGTTACGCATTTCCAATATTAGGATTAGAATTAATGCTTGATACCCGCAATGGTGCAACATGCAACATAACCAACATTCAATTTGAAATAAATCCTTCTACAATGGTAGTAAAATAAAGCTCTGTATAGCGACTAGATGCAATGGTTTCTTCCGTGGCGTACAGTACCTCTACCATGAGTTTACACTAGTCCACAGTGACCGTACTCGCTAGCGACGGCGTAAATGATTTGTATTAGTGTCCGACCGAAACACGATTTTTAGCCGAAACCGAAACCGAAACCGAATATTCGGTTTTTTCCTGATTTCGGCCGAAACCGAAACCGAAACCGAAACTTTTGAAGACGTATCATATCAAACAAAATATTCAAAATTACTGTACAGATCGTAAGGAAAAGGTTATTGCAAGGATTTCTTATATGAGAACAGTTACTTTTTTTGTTAAACAAAATAAAAAACGTTTATTTTTAATGAAAAATGTCTTGGCATAGGTATTATATTATTCAAAACTAACAACCTATTCTTATCACGTCTAAACTAAATTCACAATCCTAATATCAAACGTATTGTTCATTAATCACAGCATAAAATGCAGTAACAAATAAAATAAATAAATATTAGGGGACCATCTTACACAAATCGACCTAGTCCCAAACTAAGCAAAGCTTGTACTATGGGTACTAGATGACGATAAACATACTTATATAGATAAATAAATACTTAAATACATAGAAAACATCCATAACTCAGGAACAAATATTCGTGCTCATCACACAAATAAATGCCCTTACCGGGATTCGAACCCTGGACCTCTTGCTTCGTAGGCAGGGTCACTACCAACTAGGCTAAAGCGGTCGCCAAACAGATTCTAAAAAGTAAATAATAATTTAATAAATAAACAACACTCATACATACTACTGTCGCTGGTCCCAGCTGGGCCGGCCGCCGATGCATTACCTATACCTACCCGGCCGAGCGTGTCCGAATTAAGCCGAGCGCTCCCGATGCGAGAGCCGCGAGAGGCCGCGAAGTAATTTCGGCCCGGCCGAAGGTTTCGGCCGGATTCTGGCCGAAACCGAAACCTCGGCCGAAATCACTTTTTTGGCCGAAATTGGCCGAAACCGAAACCGAGACCGAAACTTCGGTCGGACACTAATTTGTATGGAGAATTGTACTTCCGTAAGTGACCGCTAGAGGCGCTGTACAATTCTCCATATAAATAATTTACGCCGTCGCTAGCGAGTACCGTCACGTAAACTAGTGTAAACTTATGGTAGTGGTACAGATCACGTTACTTCGTTTTTTTTGTGGTGGTCAAAAGGTTAATGAAAGAGCTTGATAAGCGGTACCTAATGCTTATAAAAATACTATTTCAAATCCTCCTATTGTGTGGCTGTGGTTCAACGTAATCGGCACCAAAAGTTCGAGCCCTGCTGATGGTATAACTACGGCCTCCGAGTGGCACGTTACGCGACATAACGGCGCATCAGGACGCGTCGACCATTAAATAATCATTCATCAGTACCTCTACCATGAGTTTACAGTGACGGTACTCGATAGCGACTGCGTATATGATTTGTATGGAGTCTCTATACAAATCATTTACGCAGTCGCTATCGAGTACGGTCATTGTAAACTCATGGTAGTGGTACAGAGAGTGAAAAATACATCGTTACCAAATATTGGTTATTTCTGACGAGAGTAAATTAATAGATCGTTGGGATTTTAATGACTTTTTCAATGCATCACGCTAATTGGAAACTGAATATGCTTGTTAATGTTTTCGGACAGTGTGACAGCTTTAAAATTGATACGCATAGATAAAGTATAACCCTGAACTCAAAAATATTAATTAAATAGAATCAGAATTTTACAATTTTATTATCTGTAGGTATCTACATCTCAAACTACTGGGAATAAAAGCTTGGAGTTTTACACAGGACTTCCTTTTACCGTATGCATCATAAAAGAGTACCTACTAATACACCACATCAATCACTTAATGCCATTCAAGTAAAAATCCGGTATTAGTAGAGCCCTGTTTTTAAAGAAAATGTACGCAGTAGTGTACCTAATTTCATATTGGTTGTTTACTTATGATTTTATTTTAATTTTTGTTTCTTGTTGTAGCGGAAGTAGAAATGCATATTTGAATGTAAATTTCAGCTCCATATCTATTGCGGTTTTATGGAGATATGTATAGCTAGGCTCAGAGTCGCTCAACGAGCTATGAAGAGGGCTATGCTCGGAGTTTTTCTACGGGATCGAAGCAGGAACGAGGAGATCCGTAGAAGAACAGTGGTCACCGACATAGCCAAACGGATTAGCTCGTTGAAATGGCAATGAGCAGGCCTTATAGCACGGAGAACAGATGGCCGTTGGGGCCAAAAAGTTATCGAAGGGAGACCACGGTCTGGCAAGCGCATCGTGGGACGTCCACCAACGAGATGGATGAACGATTTGGTGGAAGCCGCAGGTTCAGGGTGGATGCAAGTCGCTTCCAACCGTAATGATTGGGCGTCAATGAGGGAGACAGTGGACGTCCTACGGCTGAAATGATGATGATGAAATGATGATGCATAGCTTTACGAGGGATACTAATAAGGTTCTGTTTGGCACCTTTCGGGTACCGAACCCTTGATAGACAAAAACAGAAACAAATGTCTCGAAATGGCCCCTTATTGGTATAGTCGTAATAACTTTAGTACTTAATACTTTAGTAGTGGTAGAGCCATGTTGTAGCTAGCCGCTGCATCACGAATGGGCCGGCTCGTCCGGGGCAGTACCACCCTCTCACAGAACACCGGCGTGAAGCAGCAGTAATCCTGCTTGCGTTTCGTACGGTCAGTGAGAGTGGCGGGGGCCCAATACCTCACCCCTTCCCTCTTCCCCTCCCTCACCCCCTTCCCCTGTTCACTTTCCTTTAGGGCCGACAACGCACTGGCATCGCGTAAAGCACTGCGGGTGTCTATGGACAGTGGTGATCATTTAACATCAGGTGACCCACTAGTTCGTTTGTCTGGCCTTTCTAACATAAAAAAAAAACTTCCCGGTAGGGTGTAGTAACTTAATAGAACAATTATACAAAACCCTTACCTGGCTCCATCCGTACGCGCTCAGGAATCCAATCGTAATTGTGTTTTCTGATGTCCAATTGAAACTAAGACTCGGACAAATTTTCGTACCACCACATTCACTGTTCACCAACTCATACAAACTGGCACCGTCCACTTCAATTTTTCCAGAAAGTTCTTCTATTAAACTCGTCATACCCGTGTAGATATTGTTTAGATACACTGAACTCATTTTCGACTGGCTCTCGCGTTCATCGACATGCGATAGGTTCAAGTTATCGCAAGAGCTTTTTTGAACGGCATCTCTTTCTTTGGCATATTCCGTAGCGTTATCCTTCGCTTCGGTCAGATTTAGTGTCTCGTTTGATTCGTTAGCATAAAGTGTGTCTGTTTGATTGCATTGGGCCGTAGTGAATAGGGCAATCATAATAAGGATCGATACGACGGCCATGTTTTCTAATTCATTTTCGTCGTGGCGTCATTCGAGTCCTGGAAAAAAGATAATTTAATTTAGTCTCGGGCTTGGAACGTGATCAAATTATTTTCTTCAATGGAAAGATACGTGTTTGGATCAAATATGTACTCAGATTAAGTTTTTCGCAAAACTGAAACTCATTATTTACCGTAAGGTTGGGTTACTATGGCTCTGAAGGGGCCATCGGGATTAAAGGCCGGCGCAAACCAGAACGAAACTGTAAAATCCGGCCAAGCGCGAGTCGGACTCGCGCACGAAGGGTTCCGTACAATTATCTATAAAAATCACGTTTGTTGAATAGGAGCCCCCTTAAATATTTTTTTTAATTTTAATTTTATGATTTATTTTAAAGTCAATACATAACTAAATATTCTGTGAATATTTTAAGCTTCTACCTATTGCCGTTATCAATATCGAGCAAAAACGAGAAAAAAATCACGTTTGTTGTATGGGAGCCCCCTTAAATATTTATTTTATTCAATTTTTTAGTATTTGGTGTTATAGCGGCAATTGAAATACATCATCTGTGAAAATTTCAACTCTCTAGCTATCACGGTTCCCGAGATACAGCTTGGTGACAGACGGACAGACGGACAGACGGACGGACGGACGGACGGACAGCGGAGCCTCAGTAACAGCCCGTTTTTACCCTTTGGGTAAGGAACCCTAAAAAAGATGGCGCACTAGATGCGTGCACTGCACATGGTGCGCCATCTTTCTTACAGTTTCATACATTACGACTGGTGCGTGACACGCACATGCAGATTGGTCTGCGCTGGCCTTAACTTGGTTCAGATTTCATTAACGCATTGAAATTATGGCTACGTTATTCGTCACACGGTAGATTCCGTATAAAAGGAGCTAGCAAAAAATAATAAAATTGTACTTCACATTATTTATGTGAAAAGCAAAGTTATTTTTTGCGGTTGCATATTTTTATTTTTTCCTTTGCTTCTACATAGGTTTTGGTTCCCACGATTTTAAATGATCGCATAAACCCACAAACTTAATATTGATAAGGTTTCAAGAGACTATAGCCCTTTAGAGTTTCATATTCATTTCAACTTGATATCTCTACGCATTTCTGAGGAAAAGGGTCTTGACAGACAGACAACAAAGTAATCGTATCAGGATTCTCCTTTTCGAGGCATGGAACCCAAAAATGAATCATCTGTCAAAATCCCGTTTCATCCACTCTATTCGCGCTGTGTTAATTTCAAAATTCTCTGAACCGAATAACTTCTGATTCGAGTGGGAAGTTGATATTATTTTGTAATTATTATCCAGTGTCCATATAAATTAGACGTAAACAAACAGTTTGCCATTGAATAAACATCACTAAGGGCATAAAGGGCACCTTCTCATCTCTAAAAGACAAATAAAAATAGGGCATAATAATATTATTTACGGTATAAACACGTTGTTTTGATTATGAGACTTTTTAGTTAAAGTCTAGGCAGGACAGGTCTGTTGAGAGAGTAAATCGTTCATTAAATAATATTTACTTATATTTTATGTGAGACTACACAAAACCCCTGATAAAAGATTTTTCGTTCTGAAGTCTATCGTACTGTCCTACTAGGTAATATTATAAATCTGATAGTTTAGGTGATTGACCCCTGTTTCACCATCCATTGATCAATTTATTTGACGGATAAATGTGATGCCGTCTCTGTTTGTTTTGTTCGAATAGACGGAGACGGCATCACATTTATCCGTCTGTTAAAATTAATCAACGGGTGGTGAAACAGCCCCTGAATGTTGTTTATTCCATCCATCGATTTAGAATACCCTGTATTTAGGGCATTCTACATAATATCGATGATTCCATCACGCAAAAACGGTACAGATAACCTAATACTCAGTTCGTATATAAGATATATTTATCGTAAAATAATTTAAAGTGCCCACATTACACGTTAGCGAATTCTTCACAAACGAAGTGTAAAAAGTAGCGAGCGAGTCGGACTCGTACATGAAGGATTCCGTACCTCCAAACAATGTTTTAAAAACAGTTCAGTAATAATTCCCCGAAAGGAAAGCACTAAACTCGCAAACTTATAAGTAGGTAAACATCCAAACAGCATGGGGTCGCTCGCGTTGCTTAGCAACTGCCGGCTATAGCATTATCTAGCAATCGTCGCTGTAGTTAAAAACCGGCCAAGTGCAAGTCGGACTCGCGCACGAAGGGTTCCGTACCATCTTTATATATAAAAGAAGAAACTGACTGACTGACATATCAACGCACAGCCCAAACTACTGGGCCTAGAGATTCCAAATTTGGCATGTAGGTTCCTTATAAGGTCTAGGGGTGCACTAAGAAAGCATTTTTCAAAATTCAATCCGTAAGGGGGTGAAAAGGGGGTTCAAAGTTTGTATGGGGAAACAAGATTAGTTCGACTATTTTATTCGAAACTTCACAGAAGTACTCCTAATGATAAATGAGTAAATACGTGTTTCAAGTTTTTTGAGAATCCAACCCCTAAAAGGGGGGAAAGGGGTAACAAAGTCTGAAAATCAACATGGGTGTTGTTTCTATGGTTTATCGAGTCGCTGGTTATGAAAACAACAACGGTTTTAAAAACTTTTTAACAAAAAATTAAACCGCCGAAAAAACTGAAAAGCATAAAATAATACCTTTTTTGTTTGACCTTAATCTAGGTACCAGTTTGAAGTCGGTGCCTCAGCACTTAGCCAGGAGGAGTGGACCTATAATCGTCTACCTGATTGGCTTCTATCACTCCTCCTGGCTCGTGCTGAGGCACCGACTTCAAACTGGTACCTAGATTAAGGTCAAACAAAAAAGGTATTATTTTTTGCTTTTCAGTTTTTTCGGCGGTTTAATTTTTTGTCAAAAAGTTTTTATTTTGTACTTTTTTCCATCCTTGGGGTAATTTTTTTTCGAAATTTATAATACCAACTTCAAGGTATACCCTATCTATCCAATAAAAAAGAATTATGCAAATCAGACTACTCTGTAAAAAGTTGACTAACTTAATCGTCCCCTGTTTTCCTACCCTTAGGTTACGAGTATTATTTCCAAATTTAAATGGGGCCACCCTTGGGGTATACGCTTTCCAATCAAAAAAGAATCATCAAAATCCGACTACTCTGTAATAAGTTATGCGTGGTCATATAGTACAATCAGTAACTGAACAATCAATCATCCCCTGTTTTTCTACCCTTAGGGTAAGAATATTGTTTCCAAATTTAAATGGGACCACCCTCGGGGTATACGCTTTCCATTATAAAAAGAATCATTAAAATCGGACTACTCTGTAAAAAGTTATGCGTGATCATACATAAAAAAAAAATATATATATATACACGTCGAATTGAGAACCTCCTCCTTTTGTTTTCGTCGGTTGAAAATCCGACGTGGCAGACGTAAAATACCATCTCCCTGGATGGGGTGCGAAGGGGTTGAAATGTCTAAATAAACTAAATGACTGATCTCAGTAACTATAATAACTAGACTCTTCAAATTTGATACACAAGTTAGTAGGTATTACATTAGTTAAAACATTAATTTCAGGATTTTTTAAATTCCCACGGTATAAGGAAAAGACGGGATTTATATATTCAATTCAACGGGATTCTATGAACTATAATTACTAGACTCTTCAAATTTGGCATAGAAGTAGGTAATTATAATAGTAAAAAACAGTTTTAAGGATTTTCGGAAAAAAACGGGATTTTTCGTTTTACTGGTCGTAGAAAGCTGAAATTTGGCAAGTGGGTTCCTTGGGGAGTGAAAGGGAGCATTAATAAAGCATTTCCCGAAATTCTTACGGGAACGGGAAAAAACGGGATTTTGCGTTTTACTGGTTGTGAAAGCAAAAATTTCAAAATTCAAAATTTATACTGTAAGTAGTCCGCAAAGGGCTCTTTAACCGACTTCAAAAAAGGAGGAGGTTATGCATTCCACTTTATGTATTTTTAGGGTTCCGCACCTCAAAAGGAAAAAGCGGAACCCTTATAGGATCACTTTGTTGTCCGTCCGTCCGTCTGTCTGCCAAGACCCTTTTTCTCAGGAACGCGTGGAGGTATCAAGCTGAAATTTATATCAAATACTCAGATCTACAGTCCCTTGGAGCTGTAAAAAAATCAAACTTCTAAGCCAACTTAATCAAAAGATACAGCCGTTTAAGCCGCAAATTTCCGCAAATTTTCGAAACTCGCAAGGGAATCAAAACCTACAGGGTACTTCCCGTGAACTCAGAATCTTGAAATTTGGTACGAAGCAACGTATCATAGCACAGATAAAGGAAAAATTGCGAAAAGCATAAATTTTTAACGCAATCAAAAGATATAGCCTTTTATGCCGCAATTTCCCGCAAATTGTCGACACTCGCAAGGGAATCAAAACCTACAGGGTACTTCCCGTGAACTCAGAATCTTGAAATTTGGGACGAAGCAAGGTCTTATAGCACAGATAAGGGAAAAATTGCGAAAAGCATACATTTTTTGTCTGTCTGTCTATATAGGTACCCAATCTACAATGATCCCACACTGCGCACATTTTGCTTAGGAGCAGGGGTCTGCTAAGACTGGATTTTATAGATACATATAAATTTGTACGGAACCCTCGGTGCGCGAGTCTGACTGGCACTTGGCCGGTTTTTTTATGTATACCTACACACCGATTCACCGATTTTTCGGCCAATTGTGGACCGATTTTAAGAATTCTTTTTTTATTCGAAAGAATATAATATACTCCTGAGATGGTCCCATTGTCACCAAATCAGGATCTGATGACGGGATCTCATGGAAATCGAGGGCAACCTTCAAATTTTCTAGGCACGCATTAGGTTTTTCATATATTTTCGCAAGCTATTTAAGTGTTTGCGTCTGGTAGACATCATCTCATGTTCATGAGCTGATGATGGAACCGACATAGCTCGAAGTACCGCCAGACTTAAGGTGGCAGTGGGCAGGGCACATCGCTCGTAGATTCACATGAACGTCCGGAATATTGCAGATGTGGATCTCTAAATAGATGCGGAAGTTTCGCAATTGTGAATGCGGATGCGAAAAATATATCGACGGTGGAAAGGTAAAATCGCCAAAGCATCGCAACAAGGGACCAACTCCAAGATTGTCAAATCCCTTAAACCGCTCAGATTGGAAGTGCCATAAAAATAAAAGTTTGTTGTACAAGTTAATTTGTCTGTCTTTATTTTTTCTTATGATCCACATAGTACCTTGATTGAAAACATGAAACCGTTCAAATCAACTCAGTCTAGTCCTTCAAACAATCTTCTGACCTTATAAAGTTTATATGTCACCTACCGTGTCACATACTTTAAATGTAGGTCTCATTTTGCTGTGTGATTCGATTAATTCAATGAAATGTGAACCTGAGTCTGCTCAGCCCATTATGAACCATAAGCTTACAATTGAAATTAAATTTCGAGATTTCAGTAAAAAAAAATGGATAAAATTGTCCTGCATATCCAATACGAACCACATGCATTACCAAGTGGAAGTAAGTTATTTAAATTTCCTAAAATCAAAACAAACGTCAAAGACCCCGGTGAAGCGAGTTTAATAATGAGGGTTTTCTATAGCTGCGTACGGACTGCGCGCACTCGGGTACGCGTACCCGGGCTTGCGTGTCCTGGAACGCCATGTCTGTACGCCATGTACAGTCGACTACAAAAAGATCGATACCGCCAAAGTTACAAAGATATGTATACACACCTTTATTGACTTAACATTAAGGTTGTGTATACATATTTTTGTAACTTTGGCCGTATCGATTTTTTTGTAGTCGACTGTACGCGTACAGTGTACGTGTACAGTACGTGTACGTGTACGTGGACGTGTACCAGTGTACGCGTACATGGCGTACGGACATGGCGTTCCAGGACACGCAAGCCCGGGTACGCGTACCCGAGTGCGCGCAGTCCGTACGCAGCTTAAGAGAGGCTATTTGGCGCTAGTATCGTCAGATCCGTTTGACAACTTTGACATTTGTTGTATGGGTGTAACGTCAAATAGACCTTACAATACTAACGCCATCTAGCGATATTCCACCTGTCAGAAAACCCTCATTACTTATGTGAGCTTACAATATTTTTAACACGCTTTTATTAGCTTAATACGTATGTTAGTATGTAACGGAAGCTTTGAACATGATTTTGACCCCCTTGAAAACGTCGGATTAACTCGAAATTTGGCATACTTATCAAGAAACGATGATAATGCGTGTTTTTTATTTGATAACTTAACTGACATTCGAGGATATTTTTTTTTTGTGTTCATCCCGTAACTTTATTACGAGTAAGGGTTGCCAAATAACAAAAGTTGGAAACAAGCATTACGTTCTACATAGATAAGAAGCGGGTCGCCTCGCCGCCGGCCTTCAAGCATTCGACTAAGTATAATAAAGAGACATCCGAAACCACAGCATCAGCATTCTGAACACAGCTCGTCCTACACATAAGGAAATAAACATATAACTGAATATATTGGTCAAAATAAACAGAGGCACGGTCATCGGTGATATACGATTATGTCCTTGTCTTATGTAGATAGTGGAACAATTGGAATAAGATACTCGTAATTTTGTATGAAATAAATACCTCGTCTGTTGTGTCTCGGCTTCGGGGTTGAGGCTTTATGGACTCTAACTCTTCTTTTTAAGGCTCCATGCTCAAAGGAAATCGATGGGATCTTATTACTCAGGTTCCGCTTTATTTTCCGTCTGTCTCAGGACACTTTTTTTTAATCGGAAAGGGTAAACTCAAAAAATATCGCAGATTTTTTTATAACCGGAAAATATGCTTTCATGGCGTTTTTACTAGATTTGCACACTGTGTCTAAAAGCACTCAATTCACTGTGTCCAATGGTATTTTTTTTTAAATCAAGTTTCATAGAATTAATTTTATTTTCATCACACCTGTTCGAAAAACGCCAATTGGCTTTAGAGGACAACGGGAACAAAACTCAATTTCGTCCCCATAGGAGTTTGAGTTTTCTCTCTTCTGATTGATCCGAATTTGTCCTTCTGATAGATAAGCGTAGTTAGGTTGGTTGGAGGCGCTCGCGTTAAGGTTGAATTAAAAAATGTATGAAGAAGTTACTGGCCGGTTAGATAACGGCAATGCGCGCTGGAAAAAAAACTGTCACGTGCATTCTTCTATCATTTCATTTGTATTTTTTTTTCAAAGATTTTCATAGTGTTCGCAAAGTTCGTGCAAATAATAATTATAAATGAGTTCGACTGTGATAAGTCCCAAATAAAACCATTAACATATCATTCACGAATTGTCAAAATGTATCCCATATAAATATAAATGTTTAATTTTTTCATAATGATTGATTTATTTTAATGTTCTTTTTTCTCCATGTATAGTCGACCAAGAAATTCGTTTACCACCCTAAGGTTCAATGTCAGTTGCACGACTTAAAACATAAAAGGCTATTTTCACTTACAAGTCAGTGTGACAATCACCCTTATTGTTTTTATTTTGATGTAGGAACTGTCATGAAAGATGGTAAAGCACTTACTTGGTCGACTATACCTATTTTTCTGTAATATTTTCTTTGTGGTGGCCAAAAAACAATAATTGTATTGTATTGTAATGATTTGTTTTATTTATACTTTCAGTCCTAAATTTATACATACGATCTCGAGACGTAACGTTCTTTTTCTCATAGGTAGTAATGAAAAATAGTGTGTGTCATTCGAGGCCAAAACATTTTGTTCTCGGGCGGCGTTTGTTGAATTCCTTGCTACGCTCAGGATTCTACTTTAGAATCCCTTGCTGCGCTCGGGATTCTACTATAGAATCCATCGCTTCGCTCTGAATTCAAAACAACGCCCTCGAGGAACAAAAAATTGTTTTGGCCCCTTGTAACACAAATAACTATTTTGACATACCTTCACTACCTCGCACAACGTATCAGTATACAGCGAGGAAATGCTGCCAGCATTTGGAGTTAATCAACTTGTTTGTGTTGTTTACTCTGTTCCTGGGTGTCCTGTTTCAAAGACAAAATTTATGTAACCAGAGCAACGGGTGGCAAGAAAAACTTGATCCATCCTTTAAGTCCATGCTGTGGGAGAAGCCTTTTGTGATTTTTGTCTAGTTTTAGTTTAGTTATTAGTGCTACTTTTCTTTTTTTGTTTTAGTTAAAGTTCCCATTATTTAATATTTATTCCTTTTCAAAACATATATGTAATATTAACAATAATAAATAGTTAGTTAATTTTACAAAAAAGAAATTCAGTCAAATAAACCCACGCTCCTAGTCGCTTCTGGCGCAAAGGTGCCCATAACACTTGCGGCATTTCCACGCTGGATCGCCAAGGAAAGCCTTTGCCTCAGAACTAGTTTTCAAAACTAGTTTAATTAGTTGTAATTAATTTTATATTGCTACGCCCCAACATGGATCGTTTTTGTAATTTTTTTGTAAGAAATCCCCACTTAATTCGCAAATAATCTAAGTGATTTATTTATAAACTTCATTGTAAACACTTTTGTAAGTATCATGAATACGTAGTTAATGTAAAGTTAGAAGACTGTTAACTCAAAAAAAACAACCATTGAATGCTTTAGCATCGACAATTAAAAAAGATATCTTTTTTTCACGAAAATGTAAAGCAATATCCTGAAACAAGCAGAAAAAACGTTCATAGCCAGCTGCTAGACAGTTTTTCCGAGGGCATTCAGCTAATAACAAATGCTTACCATTTGTCATTTTCCATCTGGTATTTTTCCAAAGACTTTTTATTCAGTTAAAAATGCGGCAAAAGAAGGAAATGTTTTTTTAACACGAACTAACAGATTCGTAGAGAGTGTTTCTGTGAAAAGTTCGTATAAATAGCAGAAATCACCTGTGTTCTAGATACTTACCTAATTATAAGTGCGAATAGAAAAAAAAAATACTGAGTCTTGATTTCTTTAATTCAGTGGTCATTAGGGCACTAAGATACCATTTAATTCTCAAGATGCAACACAGTAATGGTATATTAGTAATTAAATGATGTAGAGATAGATTGAGCTAGGTCGCCAAGCGATTCTCGTCGTGTCCCGGCCTGTTGCCTATAGAAGCCATTCTGGAGGAAGGGTCTGAGCAGTTGTGCAGCGCGCGCGTACCGGCTCCACTGACCCGTATTTGTTGTATGTTTTGCACTGCTTGGGGTCGCACGCAACACCGCTCTCAACTGCCTTCTTGCTGTTTCCAAAATTAGTAAAATTGCTGATAATTCACTACAGTAGCCAGAATGATCCTTGGCGTAATTTGTTGCGGTTTAATGGTTCAACTGATCAAGTGTTGCCATACATACTTCCGGTTTGTACCTATCTAGTTTTTGTTGCGAACTACACTTTGCGCTGGCGTTCGTGTCATCACAATGTGTTGTTTGTTTTTTTTTTGTGTTTAGTTTTTAAATGGGTCCCACTGAAAAACAGCGTTGTGGTTTGCCGCAACATTATGCTCTCTCTCTCTCTCTCTCTTTCTCTCTATCTCTCTCTCAAAGATACTGGCAGCGTTTCCTCTTTGAATAGCTACTCGTAAGTTAATTCTTTGTCTGAGGTAGCTCCCAAGCTCTTCGGTCTCCTATGACGTCGACTAACATAATAATATGGTTTGTTTAACATCTTAAAATATTTACAAAGATATTTTTCGTTCAAGCTTTTCGTAAATTGAAACATGATATGGTAGTTCTCGAACAAAAAAATGTTTTCAATAATAACTGCGCCTGCAAGCCTAGACAACGTTTCTTGAGAAGAGCAAGAGGGTGAATTTATTTGTATTAAAAAAATCGAGAGGATGAGGTGTCCCTGTGCTCTACACTGACCCAACACGTGGCACCTTCAATCTTATGTCATAGTAAGACAGGTGACAGATGGGTGTCATCTACTGGGCGTTGAGGTGTCAAACATTGGTACGTTTACCTTAAATTTAGAAAAAAAAATTGGAAAATTCGCCAAATAACTTGATGAAAGGTTTTAGCTGCTAAATAAACATTTATTTATTTGTTGAAACAGTTGTTGCTTGTGTTGATTTCTGTACCTATAATCACATTGAACAAATATCGTCATAATTAAGGATCGGAAATTCGGATACATATATTTACTTTGACGAAGCCCCGGAAAGAGCTAAGTAAATAGGAATAGTTCAAACCTTGAAGGCTCAAATTTTTCTCTTAAGTCTCTTTCCTAAACAATGATGATAAAGAACCAGACGACACAAGCGTAAAGTGAGGATTAAATAATTACGAAAATATCTTTACATTTTTAAATGAAAACCGGATTTCGAGATCCTTTGATTGCTGAAGAATAAATAATTAGCTAGGGCAACAGCAATATTTTTTGGGTATGCGTGAAAGCTGGCTTTTTGCCATTATAGAGGTTAACGACGTGGAAATTTTTCTGCTTGTTGCTAATCGATTTTATCATAGCATGTACATTAAGATAGGAGCTATGCCAGGAGAAAAGCGGAGATCCGCTGGAGAACTAATGTAGCGTCACCAGACTTAAGTGGCAATCATTATCATCATCCCAGCCTATATAGCCCCTTCCCTCTTCCCCTCCCTCACCCCTTCCCCTGTTCCCTTTCCTTTAGGGCCGACAACGCACTGGCATCGCGTAAAGCGCTGCGGGTGTCTATGGACAGTGGTGATCATTTAACATCAGGTGACCCACTAGTTCGTTTGTCTGGCCTTTCTAACATAAAAAATATATATATATATATATACGTCCCACTGCAAGGCACAGACCTCCTCTCAGAATGAGAGGGCTTGGGCCGTAGTTCCCACACGGGCCCAGTGCAGATTGCGAACTTCACACACACCATTGAATTTCTTCGCAGGTTTATACAGGTTTCCTCACGATGTTTTCCTTAACCGTAAAGCTCATGGCAAATTTGAAATGTAATTTTGCACATAAATTCCGAAAACTCAGAGGTGCGTGCCGGGATTTTAACCCACGACCCTCTGCTTGAGAGGCCATAGGTCAAACCACTAGGCCACCTCGGCTTGACTATGATTCATATTAAATTACAAGTGATTAAATGCATGGTAGTACGTTTGCCTTTTCAGAACGATCGGAAAAGATAAACTTAGGTAGATACGTTCAATTGTGTTTCTTTTGTTATAATATGTTACGACGTGTTGAACTACACTTACCAGGGGCTAAATTCAGGAACGGCCCAATACAGTTTGCGAGCGGTAATTCAATCGTTTGCGATAGGATAGGGATGAACTGCTATTCAGGAACGCCTAAAATCACTGGTTTGCGAGAGGTTTGGGCTGAGATTGGGATGAGCCTTATTTATTTATTTATTCATTTATTTATTTACAAAGCGAATTAACAGGAAAATAAGGCTCATCCCACGCTCAGCCCATTCCTATCCTCTCTCATACGATTGAATAACCGCTCGCAAACCGTGTTGGGCCGTTCCTGAATTTAGCCCCAGTAGATCCAGAGACCGTTGCAAGTTTACACGTCTATCGATACATAGAAAAAGTAGTCCTGACTGATTGACTGACTGACGCATCAACGCCCAGCCCAATTAGTTATGGTTGTAAACTCTAAAACGAGTGAACCGATATGGATGCGACTTTTTTTAGGGTTCCGTAGTCAACTAGGAACCCTTATAGTTTCGCCATGTCTGTCCGTCTGTCTGTCTGTCCGTCCACGGCTAAGCTCAGAGACTGTTAGTACTAGAAAGCTGTAATTTGGCATGAATATATATATCAGTTACGGCAACAAAGTGATTAAATAAAAAAAGTAATTTAAATTTTTTTAGGGTACCTCCTATAGACGTAAAGTGGGGGTGATTTTTTTTTCTCGTCTAACCCTACAGTGTGGGGTATCATTGGATAGGTATTTGAAAATAAATAGGGGTTTTCTTTAACCATTTTTTGATAAAGTAAATTTTTTCGGAGATATTCACTCCGAAAGTTCAAAATAATGTGCCCCCCCCCCTCTAACTTTTGAACCGCACGTCTAAAAAATATGAAAAAAATCACTTAAGTTAAACTTAATTAAAACTTTCTAGGAAAAATATTTTTAACTTAATCAGTTGAGCAGTTTTTAAGTTTTTGTAAAAAATATTTCTAAACTAAGATTGCAATTTAACCGCCATTGCAAGCATTTTTTTTCTTTAAGGACCTATAAGATCACGCTAACAGTATCTTCTTTCAAATAAAAAAATATATTACATCTGAAAAACAATCAACATACATACTAGTTCTAGTAGACTGCAATTAGATTAGTTAGGTACCCAATTCGCCGATAGATGGCGCTGTACCGCCGACGTTGGGACCAAACCAACCACATTAATAAAGTATGCAAAGATTTTTTCGTACCTGCTACAGAACCCTATCTTGGGTGTGTCAAACACGCTCTTGGCTGGTTTTTTTATTTAATTGAAAGCAGTTTTTTTGGCGATGGTTCTTAGAAATGTTTCATAAAAATTTGTTCAGCCGTTTCAAAGTTATCAGCTCCTTTGTTAGCTGCGGAAGGGATCTTAGACACATGATGGGCATTAACTTTATTTTTTTTTAAATGTGTGACTAAATTGCGTTAGGGGTTTTTAAAATTTTTCATTTATAGTATGTATGTATGTATGTAAACTCTTTATTGTACAAAAACAAGGGAAAAAAAAATACATTATTGACAACCGTTGAAATGCATGTACAAAGGCTAACTTATCCCTTTAAGGGATCTCTACCAGTCAACCCTTGAGTGGATGAAAGGAGCATTTAGTAAGGGACCGACAAAGAGTAAGTCAAAATAATACAGTCGGACAAAGCAAAGGCTACAATACAACTTTTAGTAAATACAATACATAAACTCATAATATAAAGAAACCTAATAAAAATATACTACCATATACAACATATATATGCAAAATACATACAATAAATAAGCATTGTTCTCAATATATTAAAGTGATGGTGTGAGCCACATCTAATAAAAAGTAAAAAGGTTTGATAGCATGAGCTTGGAAAATTAACATTTTCACGCTTCCAAGAGAGTTCAGAAACTTCATTTTATTTCGATTTCATACCTCTACGCGTCCCTGAGAAAAAGTATCTTAGCAGAAAAACGGACAACGATGTGATCTTTCCCCATTTTGAGGGACTTGCCCAAAAAAACTGATATATGCGTAAATGCCTACTGTTCATGAGTTCATCAATTACCCAATACCCTCCCAATGCCTGGTGCACAAACATTCTCACACTCTTTTGGCAAACAAAGTTACGGCATGAATGGGGACGTTGTTCATTTTATACACCCACGATAATTTTCGGGAGCTGGAAGGACGTTGGGAAAATAGGCGTATCGAGACAGTGGCCCACACAGTTTATTAAGTTAATTAGTGCTAATGGGTAACGAATTCATGTTTATAGAAATAACTATAAATTAAAAATTTTGAAAAACCCCCAACGCAATTATCTCACTCGTATGCGTCTAAGATTCCCTTCCGCAGCTAACAAAAGAGCTAATAACTTTGAAACAGCTAAACCGATTTTGACCATCGCCAAGAAACCTGCTTTCTATTAAAAAAAACCGCATCCAAATCGGTTCACCCGTTTAAGAGCTATGATGCCACAGACAGACAGACAGACAGACACACACACATAGCGGTCAAACTTAAAACACCCCTCTTTTTGTGTCGGGGGTTAAAAATATTTCTACGTAGAGAGTTACCTTGAAGTGCCCTATAAGCACAGGTACCACAGGTATGATACAATTGGTATGTATTAGAGTTAGTATAACGACCGCTTAATGCATATTCTGGCTTATCACTGAGGACGATAGAGTACGGTATATGATGCGTTTCAGCGAGTAAATAGTTAAGGTAAACATCCCTGTGCTCGACACTGACCCAATACATTACACCTTCAAACTCATGTCATAGTAAGAGAGTTGACAAATGGGTATCATCTATGGGCGTTGAGGTGTCGAGAATTGGTACGTTTACCTTAGCTACACATCAATAATACAAAACAGCAATTTCTGACGTAAGCATTTCTAGCGCCGGGTGTAACTACAAGTTCTGTGTGCGACGCACTTCGTTACTACGTAGTTGGCAGAATTTTAATCGAGTTAACAATTTGCCCTTCGTTTGGCCGTCATTGACGGTAACTTTGCCAGTTCCCGTGGGCCCTCAAACGGGTCCAATCGCGCTTAAGTTGTTTATCGACGATCTTTTGATAAGATTTTATTGAGGAGATTTGGATTTCCGCTCCTACGTTAGCACAGTAAACAATAGTAGATTGATAAATAAGGGTCGTTAGTGATCATTCACACCCAAGATATTTAGGCGCACGAGCGAGCAAAGCAAGCGAGGGTGCTTATAGTTTGCGGGTGTAATTGATCATTAACACTCGAGTTGAACACTCTATTTTTTAAATTTAGAAAAACCGTTATGTTAAAAATGTATACGCAATTTGTAACAGAGCGGAAGAAAATTTATCGCGCAAAACCGTATTTTGTTTTTTTTTAATGGGTTTGCGCTCTTTGGCTTTGGTACATTCAGCCAGCACTGGCCAGCAGCATTATGCCAGCTTGGAGGTTTGGAGGTAATTATTACGCATTACAATCTCCATGTTTATCAGTTCGTGAATACAAAGGAGCACCATTCGAAAAAAAAAATATAACGGGGGACAATCTTTCACAAATCGACCTAGTCCCAAACTAAGCAAAGCTTGTACTATGGGTACTAGACGACGATAAACATACTTATGTAGATAAATAAATACTTAAATACATAGAAAACATCCATAACTCAGGAACAAATATTCGTGCTCATCACACAAATAAATGCCCTTACCGGGATTTGAACCCAGGACCTCTTGCTTCGTAGGCAGGGTCACTACCAACTAGGCTAAAGCGGTCGTTACAGCGTTCGTTCGTTAGGTCGTTAAGCGGTCGGTATTCGATTTTTAAATTTACTTACACATCCCTAAAGATGTAAATCGAATTTACAACACGGATTTCAAGTTAAATGCAACCTATTTTCAGAGCTTAAGTGAAAAACTAGGCTAAAGCGGTCGTTACAGCATTCGTTCGTTAGGTCGTTAAGCGGTCGGTATTCGATTTTTAAATTTACTTACACATCCCTAAAGATGTAAATCGAATTTACAACACGGATTTCAAGTTAAATGCAACCTATTTTCAGAGCTTAAGTGATGAAAAATAATAAACGACACCTACTTACACAAATACGCTGGTAGACAGCTACATATTTGCGGCTTTTGCTGTTGAGATTTACGGGCCGTTGGGACCCGAAGCGCGAAAAATTTTAAATTTTAAAAAGTTTAAGCTTAAGTATTCGATTCTCAGGTGATCATAGGGCTGGCTGTTTTCTCGGTCAACGTATTGGCATTACCATATAACGAGGAAACGCAGCCAACTTTATGGACAACATGCGCAAAAGCAGCGATCGGTGATATTTTGTAAATTTATTGCGCAGGATGTTCATAAGGTTTGCTGCGCTATATCGTTAGATTTGGATAAGTTAGTTTGAGTTTTTTTATTACAGTTTTTAGAAAACAAATCGCTATTCTTTGGTTTATTTAGTGTGTATGTATTTAAATTGTAAAAAAATGTTAAACTCAAAATACATTTATCCAATTGAGGCACAAGATTATCGAAGAATCTACCACCGGTTGGGAAAAATCCTGTAGAGAAGAATCCAACAATATACTCAACAAGGTATAGGTATAATATTTATTTTTTTAAACAATGTTATTAAATTACCTATACCTCATTCATCCCAGCCTATATATGTCCCACTGCAGGGCACAGGCCTCCTCTCAGAATGAGAGTCATTGGGCCATAGTTCCCACGCGGGCCACACACACCATCGAATTTCATCGCAGGTGTATTTAGGTTTCCTCACGATGTTTTCCTTCACCGTAAAGCCCATGGTCAATTTCAAATATAATTTCACACATAAATTCCGAAAAACTCAGAGGTGCGAGCCGGGATTTGAACCCATGACCCTCTGTTTGAGAGGCAATAGGTCAAACCACTAGGCCACCAGCCCATGTGGCTTAAGAATACTTTTCTCATCCAAACATTGTTAAATAAAATCATTGCTAAATTAATTTACCTGCTTCAGAATTCCGAAGTTTAAAAAAGTTAATATACCGTTCACAAACACTGTTTAAACATTCACACACGAAGATAATAAACAAACTTTTTCACAAGAAAAAAATTTAAAAATATTTAATAATGTTTATAAATATTATGTACTTTTCTATGTTTTCAATTCGTAGATTGTTCGTACGTATCGTCCGATATGGTAACCGTGCACTCTGGTTGGAGGCTCGCGAGATACTGAAAACTGTAGCAGCGAAGGCTTCGAAGGAAACTAAATAATTGGAGAGGCCCTTAAGGGGGTGATCCACTTGCGGACTTAAAAACCGTCGGATTTGCACGCTGGCTCGCTGTTGCATACTTGAAATTCTAAAGTCCGCAGACTTTTAAGTGCTCCATTGGCGGTTTAGACCTTTGGCTCGCGAGTTCGTTGGCGTACCGGCCGTCGGTTTTGCTCGCCAATGGATCACCCCCTTTATTGTTTCGTTTATTTAGGTAAGTATGTTTTCTTTTTTAAGTTGGTAGTGTCATATTTGCTATGAGGAATTAGTTGCCTTAGGAAAGCCTTAGACTTCGAAGATTCATTTGTTGCTCCACTTACAGAGATGTGTAAAATCGAATATAACAGACTCCTACTTCCAAAATTTGCAAGCTGTGCCTTAATTAATAATATTAAGGACTATATGAAGGGTCCACGGAAAGAACATGTCTAGTCACTTTTTTGAAAATTGAGATTTTAATCTCAAAATGTAGAGCTCGCAAAGTACTATAACTTACCATTATATTAAATAGGGATATCTGAAAATAATATATATTTTTTTCACTTTTGAGGAAATGGCTACCATAGTAATTGTTCGTGATGACTAACTTTCAAACTGTTATAACTCAAAAAGTTGTTTAGGTGACTAGACATGTTCTTTCCGTGGACCCTTCATATTATGTCTGTCAGTGGGTATATTGTGGGTTTGTGATGACAATTGCTACTTCAGAAGAAAACCAATAAGGCTGGCTGTCACATTTAATAGGGATGTTGACACCATTAAAAAATAATTCGACGACACGACTCCAGTAAAAAAACGCTTTATTTTAGCCCTGAAACCCAGATTAATTTTCGATTATCTGCAAAATTAGATTTTTTGTTGCTTTAAAACAAACAAATAGTTAGTTAATTGAGCATGCGAACAAGTGACGTCATATGTTGCTATTGCCATTCAAACTCTATGGGAGTATTGTGTTTTGACAGGTCATAAAAAGTACGTCAGTTGATTGGTGGTGTCAACATCCCTATTGGAAGTGAAAATAGCCTTTGATGTTTTGAGCCTTACAACTAGAATTGAACTTTAGAGTGGTAAAGGAATTTCTTGGTTGACTATATCTGACTTTGTCAGCTTTTTTTTCAAATGTACAGAAGACGATGAGATGTCAAATATTAATATTACTATTGTAAAAAAACCGGCAAGTGCGAGTCGAACTCACGTATCTTGGACTTCTTTACAAAGGCCAATAGTCGAGTTTATGTACAAAGTAAGTTCGGCCTTTACGTCAAATTGACTCAGGCTTTTTTAACCCCCGACACAAAAAGAGGGGTTATAAGTTTGACCGCTATGTGTGTGTGTATCAGTCTGTCTGTCTGTCTGTGGCGTCATAACTCTTAAATGGGTGAACCGATTTGGTTGCGGTTTATTTTATTTGAAAGCAGGTTTCTTGGCAGTGGTTCTTAGACATGTTTCATCCGAATCGGTTCAGTCGTTTTAGAGATATCAGCACTTTTGTTAGATACGGAAAGGACCTTAGTCGCAAAATGGGCATTTACTTTATTTTTAAACATAATATGTATGTGTGACCTGATCGGGTTGGGGGTTTTTATTTTATTTTTAATTTATACTTATTAGTTATTACCTATTATAGTTAAGAATATTTATGCTGAGTATGAACATCCTACTTAAGACAGTTTTTGACTAATGTCACTAATGTGACTAAGGGTCGGCAACGCACCTGTGATGCCCCCCGTGTTGCGGGTGTCCATGGGCGACGGTGATCGCTTTCCATCAGGTGACCCGTCTGCTCGTTTGCCACCTCTTATATAAAAAAAAAAAAAAAAAAAAAAATGTTTTTTTTAACCTTTTGACCGCCACGCATAGTTTTTGTTTGAAACAAAATTGATTCTTATGCGGATGCGGGTAGGTTTAATTTTGTATAACCGTGCTGTCGTCTATAGCCGACGCTGGCGGTCAAAAGGTTTAAAGAGAGTTTTATAATGCTCTGATTTCCGGGATGTATTCAAGCGATAAGCTTGAAATTTTGAAAGGATGTTCTTTATATAGATCAGCATCGCCACCCAAAAAAACTAATACTTGTCATCACTTATCATATAAAAAGAGAAAAAAAAACCAAATGGCCAAATTTAGACGACCAGATGGCCTAATGGTTAGAGAACCTGACTACGAAGCTTGAGGTCCCGGGTTCGATTCCCGTGTCGGGGCAGATATTTGTATGAATAATACGAATGTTTGTTCTCGGGTCTTGGGTGTTTGATATGTATTTAAGTATGTATCTATCTATATAAGTATGTTTATCGTCGTCTAGTACCCATAGTACAAGCTTTGCTTACTTTGGGACTAGGTCAATTGGTGTGAATTGTCCTGTGATATTTATTTATTTATTTATTTATTTAAATAAAATGACAGACAGACGGACAGACATTGTAGCGACATTTATAGGATAGGGTTCCGTTTGTCACCTTTTAGGTACGGAACCGTAAAAAAAGAGATTACCACAACATCGAATGTAATCCTATATGTGCGACAAACTAAAGGTCCTAATGAGACGAGAAATCACAGACTGCCCACGTAATTATCTGTCTTAATAAAACACAATTCGCACCTTATCCATTAACAGATAAAAAGGAAATTAGAATAACTCATTTTTAAGAAGAACAAAAGCTGCGTAGAAGCGTAAGTAGGTGCTACGGATAAGTGCGTAGCTGCGCTACGGCGCTACGAGGTAGCCGCAGGCGTAGCAAATTAAATTAAGTATGAATTGGGAGTAATCTGGATGTTTTCTTGACTTTCTTTGTTCAAAGTGACTTAAAGAAAAACTTAAAGGGTAGAATAGAATAGAATAGAATAGAATTTCATTTATTGCCACAACATAAAGTAAAATACAGAAAACTTATTACATAATTAATTAATATTTAAAAAAACTAAACTAAAATTAACACTGTGCCATTAGTTGTGGCAAAGGGGATGCACTCAGCGTATGCTGTGAATCAGGTATCCACAGGAGGCCCTGACTGGCACAGCGCTGATTTTCAGTACACCCCCTTAATACATCCCTGTTATATGTCCCTGGGTATCCATTGAGTCAAGAAAATTGTTTAATTTGATGATTGATTGATAATTGAGATTGTACTATCTACAATCTTAAAAACTAAAGATTTTATGGCTGTTTTTTTTTATGTTAGAAAGGCCAGACAAACGAACTAGTGGGTCACCTGATGTTAAATGATCACTACTGTCCATAGACACCCGCAGCGCTTTACGCGATGCCAGTGCGTTGTCGGCCCTAAAGGAAAGGGAACAGGGGAAGGGGGTGAGGGAGGGGAAGAGGGAAGGGGTGAGTTATTGGGCCCCCGGCACTCTCACTGACCGTACGAAACGCAAGCAGGATTACTGCTGCTTCACGCCGGTGTTCTGTGAAAGGGTGGAGGGAGTGGGGTGTGGAGGGTGGTGGAGGGTGTTGGTTTTAGTTGATGAATTTGTTTCTTGTATTGAACTAAACGGTTTAAAATTTTTTATTTTTATTTAAAGAAAACGTTCTTGTGCGAGTCGGACTCGTACATGAAGGGTTCCGCACCAGTACAGTGAACCCGCATCTCTTGACTGTACGTGCTAAGTGAGCTACCAACTACACCATTTTACGAGTAGTTTTTATAAGTAGACCATTAGTGATGTTAAAAAACTTAGTCTTGTGCTATTAATAACAAGAAATTAAAAAAATTGAAAACCCCCAACGCTATTAATTCTACGAGTAAGACTCGCCTTCCGCAGTTTGCAAAAGAGCTGATAACTTTGAAACGGCTGGACCAATTTTGATGAAACATATCTAAGAACCATCGCCAAGAAATATGCTTTCAAATAAAAAAAACTCGCATCCAAATCGATTCACCTTTAGGAGTTATGATGCCACAGAGAGACAGACACACACACACACAATAATAGCGGTCAAACTTATAACACCCCTCTTTTTGTGTCGGGGGTTAAAATAACTATTCCAGATTTATTTTAGCAGACGGTTCGATAAGCTTGACTGAACACACAGACACCTTTTTCAAGACTACTAAATTTAATTCGATGAATGTTTCCGAAGACGCAGTCTAAGTAGGCCTCCAACAAGATGAAGTGACGACCTGGTTAAGGTTGCGGGAACGCTTTGGTTGCGAATTGCCCAGGACCGGTCTGTTTGGCGAACCATGGGAGCCCTTTGTTCAGCAATGCCGAAATAATGATGATGATAATGATGAATGTTTCCATACGTATAACTCGATGTTTAAAGTGTACGTCAAAAGCGCACGTGACTACGTTTTGAATCAAAAATTCTGATGAAAAGCCTTCACAGGGGTAATCAAACTTTTCCAGCCATTCGCTAAAATATTTCGAATTCAAATTAAAACACCCTGTATTTTCAGTAAGAATAAGTTGCTCAGACGATTTTTTTTACTAGCCCGTACAGTATTATTTATGTTTTATTCGCAATACGGCTGCTCACCGAATCTAAGATAAAATAACCTTAGATTCGGTGAGCAGCCGTATTGCTAATAAAAAATATATAATACTTGAATAAATAGATGTGGTACATCATTTCTTACGCATTTCCAATGAAATTTGGAACGTAGGAGTCATAGCTTCTAATAGTTGTGATGAATGTTACCACACGCCACTGTTGGCGTATGTAAGCGATTAAGAATTTCGGGGAAGTCGGTTGGGAGCGACGTGGTTCAATTGGTAGAACACCCGTTGGGGCGCATACCCAGGAGACGTGGGTTCGAATCCCGCTGGCGCACCCGAAAAACTTTTTCGCTTTTAAATAAGCCCGGACAGTGTCCCATTTCTGGGCAAAGGTTTCTCCCCTGTATTTCAAACTAAATACAAACTGAAATATAGATGCACAGAAAAAACCCCAGAAAAAAGACCAATGCTGGGAATCGAACCCAGGTCCTCAGCGTTCCGTGCTGCGTGCTTACCCCTACACCATCACTGGTCTCACGGGGGGGGTATGGTTTCACGGGATGACCGTAAAAGTAATAAAAAAATGAAGTTGAAGAAAATAAAAAAATAAATAGAAAAAGATACTTCATACTTAACTTGTTTCTCCCCTGGACTTCCAACTCACCCTGATTACAAAATTGATTTTGAACCCTAACTAAATAACAATATGATTCCTAATTCTAATACACAATATTTTTTCATGGTTCTCAGGAGGAGGAGGAGGTCAGGAGAAAGTCTTGCCAGTCGCTCGAGAACGTGTCTGGGTCAACCCGCTTTGAGGCTGTGGGAGACAAAGGTCCAGCAGTGGATATTTTGGCTGATATTATGATGATGATTGTATGTAAACCAACGTAGACCACTTTTGGAATAGCCCCGGTGCACGCAACACCATGCCCCTATTTGCCCATGGTACAGTTGGCTAGTTCAGTTGACCGGACAGCCTGGTAAAACATTTTTCACCTCACTAGCTCGGAAAGCCCTTTTTGTTTGTTTGACATCTATTGAGAAAATCGCTTTTTATCCACTTGTGAAGAAAGAGTTTTGACATTTGAAGGCAAGCCCTACACTACGAAGCGCGAAATTCGATCTTCGTTTCATGCCGTTCCGCTCACGCTAATGGTATTTATTACGAGAGTGAGAGGGACCGCACAATCCGAACTTCGAACTTCGTATTTCGTAGTAACCCCCCAGCTTAAGTGATATTTGACAGCTAACAAAACGTAAAACGTTAAGTGCTGAATTTTGAACATCACATATTAATTGCATCGAGTAAAAAACACTAAATACAGTCTTACAGCTTTATTTTAATTCATAAATATCAGCATTCAACATTAACCTTCATTCTTGTTGTAAAAACGGATAAAATGTTCTGACAGTCCAAGTAAGTCGATGTGCGAACCAAACGCATCCGAAATAATAAAAAAAAACTTAAGTCAATCAAAACTTTTCAATTAATTAAGCCGTCAATGTTAAATATTCGCATGTTTTTCTAGTTATTTTGTTATTAAAAATGAGTGATTCGAGTGAAGAAGACGTATTAACACCTGTGGAATTACGGGAAACCGTGCAAAATGCGGAATTGAGCTTGCGGAATGTCGGTATTGGAGTAGTTCCATAAAGGCTGGATATGCTTAGGCTATTTTGCATTATTTTTGATTTTACCAATACTTCAAAATTAAAGTATTGACAAAGAGGTAAATAAATAATAATTGATAGTACAAACTCTTTTTCTTATTTTCCTCGCTGTAGTGAGGTGAAAAGTTTTGTGTTATACACGGGTGAAAAGTTATTTTACGTCTCGTGTGTTGAAACACTCGCTATCGAAAGGATTCTATTTTTGAACCACTCGCTTCGCTCGTGGTCAATCATAGAATCCTTTCGATAGCTCGTGTTTCAAATGAACACTCGCAGGTAAAATACAACTTTCCCCCCTTGTATAACAAATAACTATTTCTTTTGTACTGTTGACCGGACTAACAGAAAAGATAGTGCGTGCAGTTCCTCCGCGCGGAAGAAGTGAAACTTCGTAATGTGGAAATGAAAAAGGCGCTTATACATCAATATGAACCTTATTGCAATAACTTAAAGAACTAAATTTACTTACCTATGCATCTATGTGTTTAAATTATTCACTAGATGGCGCTTTTATCAAGTCTCATACATTTTGCACAGACAGTATGAGTTTTGAATCGCACTATCGAAGTTTTTAACATCCGTTAGTATATATACAATGCGAGATGTGTACCAATGTGTTTAAATTACTCACTAGATGGCGCTTTTATCAAGTCTCATACATTTTGCACAGACAGTATGAGTTCTGAATGGCACTATCGAAGTTTTTAACATCCGTTAGTATTATACAATGCGAGATAAACGTAAACGTCAACTTGCGTTGCGTTGCGTTGCGTATTTAACGCAACGCATTGAACGCAACGCTTGTTGGAAGTCGCATTAGTAGTTTCACTTCAAAAATATATTTTCCTTGGTACGGTTGACCGGTCTATGGAAGAATAACTTTTTCTCTGGTCCACCTAACCGAACTATCGAAAAGTATTGTTTCCCTGGTACAGTCATAATTAATAGAAGATAGAACACTTTTTCATTTAATTGTACTACCTAGATATATTACCTTTTAGTTTAGGTGACAGTGCCACTTACTGATTATATTTGTCATTAAAAAAGTTGTTATTTTAACTGATTTTGTGCAATAAATAGTCTTTAACACTTTTAATTTTAACCGTAAATTCCGTCCACAATTTTATTACAGTGCTATAGTTATATAAAAACTTAACTCTGGTCCGGTCAACTGTACTACGGTTGACAGAAAAAGAAACAGTCGGTTGTAACACTGTTAAAAAAAATTACCATAGTCCGGTCAACCGGACCTAGCCAACTGTACCACGGGCAAAGAGGGCCTTTTTATTAGGTCTGAGAATTTGTGTAAAATCTAAAACGTCTTACCTTTCGTCTAACATTTAATGTCACGCAGGGTTCAATGAACTTTGTTGAATAAACGTCAGAAGACTGTAATATAATGTGACTGTTGGGAAGCAACCTATGAATATTATTATGCAAAAGGCTTTTGAATTATAACAATGTATTATTTTGCATAATTAAGGAGTGTCATTTTAATTAAGCACCATCTGTCTCATGTTTAATTTTAGAAAATACCTTCTTTACTTTTTATGACCACGCTGGAAGGCTTGCTTTTTATATAACAAATTACTTACGTATCAAGTAATACAGATGTGAATATTTTTTTATGAAACATTATTAAACGGTTTGAATAAAACATGAAATAAAAAATAACGATATAAAATTCTGTAGAATAAACAAATCATGAAAAAATATTTTATAATTTAATAATCGGCTATTTAAAAAGCCATGATTTAACCGTTCGATGATTATGAATAGTCGATGAAACGAAAATACGGGAAACGTTGTCTATGAACTAATCGATGAAAAGATTGTCTACAATTCAAGGGTAAACCCTTACTGCCCCATCGGCCGTCGGTTCTATAAGCAATGTGCCCTGCTCACTGCCACTTCTGGCAACTCTCCGAGCTGTCAGTAACTTTGGTTCTCCAGCGGATCTCCCCATTTCTGATTCGATCATGAAGGGAAACTCCGAGCATAGCTCGCTCTCACGCTCTTTGTGTAGCTTTGAGTTTATTTATCGGGCCTAGCGATTAGATGCGCTGCTGTGTGTTTTATGTGTGCACATAAATGGATAAATTCTTATCTTATGTTATCTTAACTACTTGGCTGTATGGTTTCAATGTAGGTATAAAATATTCATTACATTTATCTTGATTCAAGAAACGTCTAAGTATCTTTGACAAAAGAGGTCATTAAAGAAGGTCATTAAAAATACACATAAATATAATCAAATTCATTTATAAACATAACAACAGGATTGACTTAATATTATAATTTGTCTAAAAAGCCGAATAAAACAACTTTTTTACTAATAAATCAAATAAAAAAAATAAAAATAAAAATAAAAAACCATTTATTGCCCATAAAAAAGAAAAAGAAAAAATACACAAAATTATGTGGCAAAAGGCTCAGGCTCAGCATGTGCGGTGAGGATTACTCATCACCGCGCTGGTTTTCAGCCTGCGCCCTTATATAGCGTGCTGACATTGCAAAACAGGCGGTTAGGACGATAAAAAAAAACGTATAGCGGTATAGTCTACCAAGAAATCCCTTCACCATCCAAGGTTCAATGACAGTTGCATGGCTCAAAACATCAAAAGCTATTTTCACTCACAAGTCAGTGCGACAACCAGGCCCTATACTACGAAGCGCGAAACTCGAACCCCGTTTCATGCAGTTCCGCTCACGCTAATGGTATTTATTACGAGAGTGAGAGGGACCGCACAATCCGAACCTCGAACATCGAATTTCGCAGTAACCCCCCAGTCCTATTGCTTTCATTCTGATGTAGGAACTGTCATTACAAATGGCAAAACAAGTACCCGGTCGACCACACCTAATAAGACAAAAAAAAATAGGTAAACATTTTCAATACAAACTTACAACTTATCCACTTACATTATTCCAATTTAGATTAGATAAATTAAATTAAATTATATAAATGCAATAACAATTATGTAAGGCGTCATGGACACTAGACATCAAAAATGTAAACAAACAACTGTCAATGACAAAGTGACGTTCCATTTCTGTCATCACTTTTAACCCCTGACACAACAGTCTGTCTGTCTGTGTGTCCGTCTGTGTCATCATAGCTCTTAAACGGGTGGACCGATTTGGATGCGGTTTTTTTAAATAGAAAGCAGGTTCCTTGGCGATGGTTCTTAGACATGTTTCATCAAAAACGGTCAAGCCGTTCCAAATGTATCAGGTCTTTCGTTAGCTGCGGAAGGGATCTCAGACGCATAACAGGCATTAACTTAATGTTCAAACATACGAGTGACACAATTGCTTTATGACAACTAGACATATTTTATTCTATATTAAACCATTTAATCGCATTTATGGAATGTTTTGTCTGTAGTCGATATTAACTTATAATTATTATACTCAACGGGACTTATCACGCAAATAATATTTACCTCGACATTAACTCGACCTTAACACGAGTTAACTCGTGACCACGGCTGCTGCAATGTGGCCGAAACGTCGTTGTAAATATTATTTGCGTGAAAAGTCCCGTTTAGTGTAATAATAATAGTGAAAATCATGAAAGTTTAAAACAGGATATTTACGGTCTTAAATAATAAGAAATAAAAAATAGAAAGTACCCCGGACTTGTACTTACGTGGATGACACCAAAGACTTATCTTGCGTGTCACAAACAAGAATTAATTTTTGATTTTTGGACAACAGAACGTTACGTTTAACAGAAGCGAAAATAGCGAACAGTCCAAATCCGGATAGTTGAAATCTTTTCACAGCCGGCCGTCAGCATTCTGATATTTTTGGCAGGAATGTGACGATCTATTCAAAACCGGATAAGTGTGAACCGGACTCAGCCACGAAAGGTTCTAAGCAAATTTATAAGTATTAATGAAAAACCCGTGTTAGTAGAGCCATCCTCTTAAGGTTTTTTTTAAGATATTTCTTACTAGTTGTGCTATATTAATACCAAGTTTTGAGTTTCAAGGACCTTTAGGTTTTAATTTCACGGCAATTTTTATGAAAACACCTTTTTAAGGACTGTGTCTTATAACAAAGTTGACTTAGTAGTTGGCTCACACTTTCAAGGGAGCATACTTAAATACTTATTTGATATTAATTTCAGCTTAATACCTCAAGTCTTTCTCTTCTTTCAAGAGTTTTGACAGACGGAAAAAAATGGTCACGCTTGATTTTAATACGCTCTATAAGTAGGTAGTTCCTTATGTCATCCACTTCAATATACACGTAGGTCTGGGGAAAGAACAATTTAAATAACGACTAGTTACTTCTAACTTTTACAATTCTGCGATTCATTTTGCTTTTATTTATACAATGCAAACTACTTTGGTACTTGCCGTGGCGCAAGTTTCTTGATTCTTCGTTCAGTTTCTCATTCTCATTTAAATATCATCATGATACTATGCATAGACAACTCAATTTTATTACAAAAGCAAGTCATACTTTATTACATTTACGACAAGATTGTAAATTAGTGGGTGTCCTTATTTTGGGACATTGGTGAATTTTAACATTTACCTACTTGGGCTGAAAGGATTATATTTTACACTCCTAAAAATAGGACGTTGGGCCTTACGAGGTTAAGGAATCAGGTAGTTTTTTCGTCATAGTGATTCATCCTCCCCAATTGAACTATAGCTAAACTGTTTAAATGAGTCCTCGCCCGCACGGTACAGGGGCTGGGGGGTATGACGACAAAGGGGGCCGGGAGAGGTGCGGGCGGCGAGCGCCATACCAGCACAGAATAAGTAATAGTACTAACGTACAGAAGGATCACTCTCGAACAAAGGTCAACTTTAGGTATAAAAACTTTCCTACTCCTGCTGCGTGCACGCGAAATTAAAACTTATCGTGTGATACGAGAGTTCATATTCCGTTGGGCACCGCTGATCCGAAACCAAGGGCACAGGGTTCCCACTCGCCCATATTTGGTAGGTATAAGTATAAATCAAGAAAGATAACAGTGTGTATTAATTCAGTAAACTACCTTTAGTATGTAAGTAAGTTATTTATAATAATATCGTTTAGAAGTCATTGTTTGTTGCAAAAATCACAGAAAAAAAAGATGCTTAATTACGCGCGACGCGGCTAGCGTGCGAACTGAAGGCCGCGCGACCACCTACTGCCATACTCCTCCCGGGAGGAGCGCCGGCCGAACATACCTAAACTGCGGAGTGAAACCCCCCTGATACCAGGCCTCATGCATGCCATGTACTTACGCGCGATATTTACCTACCGCGGGGACGATCTCCTGCGATCGAAATTTCAGTAGTAGGTTGTCACAAGCGCGCGCCGACGCACGTTCATTCGTGTTCCACGAAAAAATATGCCGCCTGGACTTTTATAAGTGAAAATGGTGAAACAGGGAGCAAACTTTAATATGACTATGCTAGTATTAATAGCTAATATAACAATTTGGATGTTCGTATCGTGCTGTCCCTCTTACTATTCTATAAAAAGCTATAAGCGTGAGCGGGAAGGCACGATGCGAAGTTCCAAAGTTGACCTTCGTATCTAGTATAACGTTAGGGTACTGTGAGCATGGCAATGTGTTCTGCGCATTACAATAAATATCCTTTTTTGTTAGGATTCCAGAGCTAAAATGGCAAAAACGGAACCTTTATAGTTTCGCCATGACCGTCTGTCCCTTTGTCCGTCCGTGGCTTAGCTTAGGGGATATTAGTGCTAGAAAGTTTGAATATATAGCAATTATCCCGACAAAATGGTAAAACAACATGTAGAGAAAAAAAATAATCCAAACTGCCAGCCCTTGTCACTGTCGGCACGCACTCATTCTTAAGGAGACGGAGTAGTATAATCTGTGGCTACAATCGCGGTAAGTACCAAGATTTTGTACGGGATGCAGTATCTGTTACGAAGTAACTATTAAGTAATCTGTGGCCATACTCATACTCCCCAGCCCCTGTACGGCGCGGGCGAGGCCTCATTTAAACAGTTTAGCTATAACTACCTAGTTGTTTCGCTTGCGCGTACAGTCATCCAATTTGATTCCTAGGCTACTAAAGAACCTTGTCGCATTAACTAAGTACTAGACAATTATAACGTCAGTGCGAGTCAAAGCATTACCAACTTTCCGGACACAATGCAATAAACGAAAAGAGTTTATAAACGTTTTCGCTCTATGACATGAGAGGAAAAAGTAGTTTTAACAGACGGCCAGTGACAATTCAAGTTATTAATAAACAAGCAAACTCCTTTGGAATTTGTCATAATGTCATAAAATACATCACCCAATAATCAATGTCGTAGAAGATAAACAAATTAATTCGTTTTGGCATGGCTCTATAGTGGCCTAGGAATCAAAATGGTGGATTGTACCTAAGTAAATTGACACGCCGCTCGCCTTTTGCTTGGACACTGTTAGAATCTCGAAAGCAAAGAGCAGACAAAGAGTCTCTTTGTTCATTGGAAAATTTAACGGCTTGCTCATTCTGCTGAGACTGAGACGTATCCATCGGTAGAACTTCTCAGTTAGTCTAGTACTTGCGAAGTCATGTAGAAACTAAGTAGTTTGCGAGTCTTGTTTCCGAACTTTGTTAGACAAAATAACAATTAAAACTGAACCGAGAGGAATGTAAGATGAAGGAAATGGCAAGTAGAAACGCGAACTCAAATAAATTATCTTTCATCATCATCATCATCCAAGCCTACATACGTGCCACTGCAGGGCACAGGCCTCCTCTTAGAATGAGAGGGCTTGGATTGGAAACTTCACACACACCATTGAATTGCAGGTGTGCGCAGATTTCCTCGCGATATTTTCCTTCACCGTAAAGCTCATGGTAAATTTCAAATGTGATTTCGCACGTAAATTCCGAGAAACTCAGAGGCCGAACCCACGACCCTTTGCTTGAAAGGCCGTATACCTTACCACTAAGCCAACAGGACTTTTCACCCGACTGTCGAAGGATGTTTATGTTTTTCGAGCGTATGTATTTATGTATGTACATACACATGTATGTATCATTCTTTGGCACGCCCTGCAGCCTAAACGGCTCAATGGATTGTGAAGTGTGAGGTGTCATTTAGATTCGTCGCAGTTCCGCGAGTGACATAGGATTTATATTTTCCCGGAATTCCCATGGGAACGGGAACTACACAGGCGGGATTTTTCATCTAGTATTGAAATTAAACTTATTTTCATTATTCTCTCAGAGTAAATTAAGTTCATTATCATCATACATAAATAAGCTCTAATCTATAACTTTTTATAAAAAAATACCCTTGCTATTTCCGTAATCACCTACATTTGTTTAATTTTTTTTTTCTACAAAATGTTGTGCGGACCGCGATGGCCATTTCATTTCTTAAAACGGACCCCGAGCGAATCTAATTTGTGACCGCTATTTGCTATAAGCCGTTGAAAAGCGCTCTTCTGGGGTAATGAATGGACAGAGTATTCTATTGTCACCAAACTAATTATACCTACTTATATTAACGTTACGAGTTAAACAACAGCTTACAAAAATAAACTGAATTTTTTGAATGGGCACTTAATATTTGAATATAATAGGGATGTTGACACCATTAAAAAAAAATTTGAAGACACGACTCCAGTAAAAAAACGCTTTATTTCAGCCCTGAAAGCCAGATTAATTTTCGATTAAATACAAAATTAGAATTTTTGTTGCTTTAAAACAAATAAATAGTTAGTTGATTGAGTATGCGAACAATGACGTCATACGTCGCTATTGTCATTCAAACTCTATGGGAGATTGTGTTTTGACAGCTCATAAAAAGAACGTCAGTTGATTGGTGGTGTCAACATCCCCATTGTCATCCCATTTCTTAACTAATTATGATTTTTAATCGGTGATCGATCACTGATTTAAAATTACCGCGTAGGTATTTTGTGGTCGAGATGTGAAATAATGAAATTTATTTTTAAATGCTTATTATTCTTGCTCCGTCGCTTGGCACCGCTACCAGGAACGTTGGGCTACCTTTGTACTGACTCAGCACCCTCTTTTTCAAGTCTTCCACTGAATTCTTTTTTACCTGAAATAATAATGCCTTATTAGAAAGTACGATACGATAACTATCATTAACAACAAAATATCTCCACCAAATCGGTTCAGCGCCGCATTTACAAAATTAGTAGGTATGGATTAGCACTAGCGCTTTAAAGCAACTTGGAAAAGAATTCTTAAATTGAAAACCGGCCAAGAGCGTGTCGGACACGCCCAAGGTAGGGTTCCGTAGCCATTACGAAAAAATCAAGTAATATTTGTCTAAGGATTTCGTATGTGTACGGAATCATCCAAGTTTAGGTATGTTTTATACCTTAGGCTACTATTTATTCTTAAACTACAAATAATTTCCAAGCAATCTTAGCCGCTATAATTTTCCTAGTAAATTTGATATATTTACTACCCTTCTGAATTTTTTCAAATTTTTCCGCCCAACAGTTTAGATTTTAGAGGGGGGGCACGGCCGATTTTAATGAAAATTTTCACTTTAAAGTTGAATATTTCACAAACAGATCACTGAATAGAAAAATCATGTTAGCAACCCCGCAATGATTTTAAAAGACCTATCCAACGATACCCCATACAATAGGGTTAGCCGAGAAAAAAAAAATCACCCCCACTTTACGTCTATGGGAGGTACCCTAAAAAAATTTTTTTTACTTTTTTTTATTCAATCACTTTGTCGGCGTGACTGATATATATATTGATGCCAAATTACAGCTTTCTAGTACTAACAGTCTCTGAGCTTAGCCGCGGACAGACAGACAGACAGACGGACAGACATAGCGAAACTATAAGGGTTCCTAGTTGACTACGGAACCCTAAAAATGGTCGTAGCAAAGCTATGATTTTTTTTTTATTTTGTCAATTACTCAGTGTATGCATAAACACATTTTTTCGCCAAACTGCATGATAGTTTGTTGGCGAAATGAAATACTCAAAACACTTCCTGGATATATAATTACTGTGTAAAAATTACATAACTAACCTATTAGAAAAATATCTTAACTTACATTTGTATGTATAGTAGGAGTTATATAACAAAGTAGGTGGGTACTTATTCAATTTGATACTAGGTGATAGTGGGTACATCTGTATTACACATCTGGTCATTTGGTACATCTGTCTGGGTTATATCTATAATTACTTATTGCATTACATTAAGGACTAAGTGTTTTACTAATAGAATTACTAAACAAAAACAACTTTACTTTATTTTTAAAACATCGTAAACCTGGTGCAGCCTTCCTCCAAAGGGATAAATATTGTTTAGGATTCTCAAAAGAAAGAGCTATCCAACTAAACCCATGACCACGGCCACTGCAATGGGGTCGAAACGTCGAGGTAATTTTAGCAATAGTTTGTGATTAAATCCCACAAAATAATAGTTATGAATATACCTATAGATTTTCCTGACACGAACGATGTGTGGTTAGTGTTTGACATAATAATAACATCGATTCAGTATGGTATTATCCTACTAATATTATAAACGCGAAAGTTTGTAAGTATACGACCCCCGACCGACGAGATGGTTCGCAGACGGAGTCGCAGGCAGCAGCTCGTTGTTCATATTTTCAAACGTGCCACAATGATAATAATATAATGCCACTTATAAGATATCGATAAACTAAGTATCGGAAGGAAGTCACTAGCGTTGCATCGTACGTGCCAGGAACATCTCTAGGATTGGTTATGAACAAAAAAACCGGCCAAGTGCGAGTCGGACTCGCGCACGAAGGGTTCCGTACCATTATCTATAAAAACGGCATAAAAATCAAGTTTGTTGGAGAGCGTCTATTCTATTTATACGGCATTCATATGGATCCCATACGTAGGATTGATGTCACAAAATGAAGAGATGTGCTAAAATCGCTAATACCCTGAAAATATTCAAGATTTTTTTTTTACTTTTTATATATTGTTAGATGAAAACACGGTGTACCGGCCGGTTTTATAAAAAAGCATTTTACTTTTTTTACTAAGGCTGCGTTCAAACCAAACCGACTGTCGGCCGCCGAATGTGAACGCGCATTATGCAGTTTATTGTATTTCCATACATATTCACTTTTTCGTTCACACCAAACCGACAATACGCCAATACGCTATGCGTAGTCGCCGACATAAAATACCGTACATAATAACGTTCACACTGGGGCTCACAGAGTGAGCCTGCTCACATTCGGCGGCCGACAGTCGGTTTGGTTTGAACGCAGCCTAAGAGATATGGAGTGATTTCAAAAAGTGGGGCAACTATCCCGGTTTTACCCTAGTAGTTCGTTTCTGTGTAGGATCGCAGTTTTAAGCTAATCTAACCTACTTTACTGGTAGCAATTCGTTTCTATATTAGCTAGCATATTTATTAAATGTTATTTTACTATTCGCACTCCTAAAACCCCACGATGTTCCCTCTCTCCGCTTAGGTTGGGGCTACGGGAACGGTTACGCCATCTGCGGCCCCACCGGCGGTTGCCCTTGCGGGCCCACCTGCTATTCGCACTCCTATATCCAGAGTCAACTAACTCAAAATAACCCACCATTTAATTTAGACCCTCTTGAAAGTACCTATAGATGAAGTCTAAATTAGAATGAGATTTTTTTGGACTTAATTGACTCTTTATCTAGGTGTGGTGATATGTTTCTTTGCCAATTGTCACGAATAATAAGATATAAGGTATAAGATATATTTATTTTCTCCACCACCAAGTTACAAAGAAAAATAAAAATCAGACAAATACAACGTAGTACAAATTAACTGACTTGAGTGGGGGAGGCTGGTGCCTGAACTAGGTAGAACCTGTGCTTCAGGTCACCAGGTCTCCAACCCTCTGTTGTCCGCAACAACTTAATTACAACTAGCTTTTGCCCGCGACTCCGTCCGCGTGGAATTAGTAATTTGCGCAGCTTATTTTTTATCCAATTTGCTTTTTCATCAATTATGGCTCTCCTTAGATCCTTCCGAAAGAAGTGAAACTTCATAATAAACCAACCCGCTCCCAATCCGACCCCAAACAGGCCCCAACCCGCCCCAACCCGCTCCCAACCCGCCCCCAACCCGCCCCCAACTCGCTCTCACCCCGCCTCCAACCCGCCCCCAACCCACTCCCAACCCGCCCCCAACTCGCTCTTAACCCGCCCCCAACCCGCTCCTAAACCACCACCAACTCACTCCCAACCCGCCCCATCCCGCCCCCAACCCGCCCCCAACCCGCTCCCAACTCGCTCCCCCACCCGCTCCCAACCCGCCCCCAACCCGCTCTCAAACCACCCCCAACCCGCTCCCAACTCGCCCTCCACCCGCTCCCAACCCGCCCTATCTAACTGAGCTATCTGACACTGAAAGAATTTTTCAAATCGTATCAGTAGTTCCCGAGATATATAAGTTTCACTTCAAAAACCCCCAATTCGGAAACATTCTTCCGCTCCGCTCCGGTCCTATTGGTGTTAGCGTGATGATATATAGCCTCTAGCCTTCCTCGATAAATGGGTTATCTAACACTGAAAGAATTTTTCAAATCGGAGCATTAGTTCCTGAGATTAGCGCGTTCATAATAACAACTCTTATAAAAACAGTTCGATAAATTCTTAAAATAAACGTATCTTACTTACTTGTGAACCGATTCAAATGAAACAAACACTAAATACCAACATATCAGTGAAAACCGCATCCTTCTAGGTTAAGCCGTTTCTGAGATTAGCGCGCACAAACGCACAGACAAACAGACATACAGACAATAATTCTAAAAATCATTGTTTTGAGTTCTATTGCGCTAATAAATAGCCCTAGTGTCAGTTTTTCTCAAATATCTTCAATGTACAGACACCGACTTGTTACAGATTTATTATATGTATAGATAATAACAATTAACAAGATCAAACAAAACTTATAGTGCGTGTAAGAGTATGAGTGCATGCGTACGCATGAGAGTATGTGAGTGTATGTGTGTGTGTGTGTGTGAGTGAGTGTGTGTGTGTGTGTGTGTGTGTGTGTTTGTGTAAGTGTGTGAGTGTGTGAGTCTGTGTAAGTGAGTATGCGCGTCAGTGAGCGCGTGTGAGTGAGTAAGAGTGTTAGACCTAAATTCAAGCAAAAACTTCAATAAAAATTTACGAGACTGGATGAAGTAAAACTTCAGTAGCATCATAGTCAAGACCCTGTAGCCATTTAGATACAGTCAATTTGCATCGAGATAAAGTAAGGGGATAAATGGTTACTTCCTTGCTGATTTTATTATAGAGGAAACCTCCTAAGTAACAGAAAAATCTGTGAGTGAAACATGTGTTAAACTTCGATATTAGACATACCTTATCCTATATTTCAAACTAAATACAAACTGAAATATAGATGCACAGAAAAAACCCCAGAAAAAAGACCAATGCTGGGAATCGAACCCAGGTCCTCAGCGTTCCGTGCTGCGTGCTTACCCCAACACCATCACTGGTCTAGAAGTTAGCGACGAATCTTTCCCATACATCGTACACTTCAGTCTGTTATAATCACATTTAGGCAGTGATAAAGCGCATCTATGTTATGCCCTCTACCGAGAGTCTTCAACACTCCTTCGGAGCTACCCGCTCACCTGGACCAAGAGATGGCGCTACTAGGCCAACTTTTACAAGTTAAGTATGAAGTATCTTTTTCTATTTATTTTTTTTATTTTCTTCAACTTCATTTTTTTATTACTTTTACGGTCATCCCGTGGAACCATATATTTCAAACTAAATACAAACTGAAATATAGATGCACAGAAAAAACCCCAGAAAAAAGACCAATGCTGGGAATCGAACCCAGGTCCTCAGCGTTCCGTGCTGCGTGCTTACCCCTACACCATCACTGGTCTAGAAGTTAGCGACGAATCTTTCCCATACATCGTACACTTCAGTCTGTTATAATCACATTTAGGCAGTGATAAAGCGCATCTATGTTATGCCCTCTACCGAGAGTCTTCAACACTCCTTCGGAGCTACCCGCTCACCTGGACCAAGAGATGGCGCTACTAGGCCAACTTTTACAAGTTAAGTATGAAGTATCTTTTTCTATTTATTTTTTTTATTTTCTTCAACTTCATTTTTTTATTACTTTTACGGTCATCCCGTGGAACCATATATTTCAAACTAAATACAAACTGAAATATAGATGCACAGAAAAAACCCCAGAAAAAAGACCAATGCTGGGAATCGAACCCAGGTCCTCAGCGTTCCGTGCTGCGTGCTTACCCCTACACCATCACTGGTCTAGAAGTTAGCGACGAATCTTTCCCATACATCGTACACTTCAGTCTGTTATAATCACATTTAGGCAGTGATAAAGCGCATCTATGTTATGCCCTCTACCGAGAGACTTCAACACTCCTTCGGAGCTACCCGCTCACCTGGACCAAGAGATGGCGCTACTAGGCCAACTTTTACAAGTTAAGTATGAAGTATCTTTTTCTATTTTTTTTTTTATTTTCTTCAACTTCATTTTTTTATTACTTTTACGGTCATCCCGTGAAACCATATATTTCAAACTAAATAAAAACTGAAATATAGATGCACAGAAAAAACCCCAGAAAAAAGACCAATGCTGGGAATCGAACCCAGGTCCTCAGCGTTCCGTGCTGCGTGCTTACCCCTACACCATCACTGGTCTAGAAGTTAGCGACGAATCTTTCCCATACATCGTACACTTCAGTCTGTTATAATCACATTTGCCTAGTGATAAAGCGCATCTATGTTATGCCCTCTACCGAGAGACTTCAACACTCCTTATACCTTATCCTTCCTACGTTTAAATGATAAAATATTCGGATCGTAATGACTAAGAGAAGAGAGTGTTGCTTTAAAATTATGTGAAGGATGAAGAGTTGACGTACGGAAAGGACTGATTTTTTATAAAGACCAGTTGTTGGGAAAAGGTAAGGTAAAAAATGGATCACTTTCAGAATAGCCCTTTGGGCTCGCTCAAGCTTAAGGATGTGGGTTTTAAATAATGAATGAGTAACTTATCAAATAAATAATTAATAATGTTTTTTAAAGCAAAAAAATTTTCTACTGAACTATTTCTAAAATAATATTTCATGAAACAACTAATTTCTCAATCGTTAGTTAGCCAAAAGTTGTTTTTTTAAAATAGATATTTCTAAAATGTTTTTTTAATTAATGATGGAATACCGGTAGATGAAAGATGACAGCGCGAATCCTTAAATTGGCTCTTAGATATGTACCTATATCTAGGAACAGACGACAAAGCGTCGAATACCGTCGTAGAGTTGCTTGTTTGTCTATTTTATAGGTTACATTTTAGTAAGTTTGCGCAGGAATTACAATTACATCTTTATTTTACCAACGGACATCCAGGAGGGACAGCGTATTCACTCTTAAGTGGTTAATATTCCATTGGAACTACTAAGGAATGAAACTCGCTCCCATCATTAGGTATCTATTTCCAAGATATTTCCAGATAGTAGAGCCATCAATATTTGCCCGATAATAACTAGAACATCGATGATTTGAACTTCATGAAATTGGGTAGGCGAATTGATTAAGCAAACAATAATTTAGTCGAACGCGCGTCAGCAGAATCCATTTGAAGGTTACAGAAACAAAAGGGCCGTCAAGCGAGTCTTCAATTTGCAGACTGCGGGGAAAAATTCTAATAACGTATATAAATAGCCGTTTTTAAAATTCGAATTCCCATAATCGGCCTATTAAAAAAATGCTTAAGAAGATGACCTTGTTTCCAAAGATTCTCAGAAAGCTGTAGGCAACGTGTAAAAAAAATTTAATTTCATATACGAATATAGGTATTCATCGAAGATTTTGCTTCAGTAAAGTAAAGACGCTATGAAATGTTAAAGGAAATAGAAAATCTTTCACATTTTTTCTGAGAAATGATTATTACTAAGTGTTGTGTACTACAGCGGACCAGTACGGTTACAGAAAATAACTACGAGGGTTTTATCGGATAGGTATTATTTCTGAGTGAGTATCTGCAAATTTGCCCATTGCTTCTAAATATATGTATGTATGTATGTAAAACTCTTTATTGTACATAAAACATGAAAATAACTAGTTAACAAGAGATACAGATGTACAAAGGCGAACTTATCCCTTAAAGGGATCTCTTCCAGTTAACCTTAGAACGATTGACAGGACATCAGAGACAATATTACAATATATCATTTATAGACCGGGGGATGGTGACACAAAATATTAGGTCATTTGTACCGCAGTATGGCGGTTCAAAAGGGGCCTAATTACGTAATTACAAAAAGGAAAATAATGGTCATAGCGCTGGTACCGGCGGCCCAACCGCGTGGGCGTTAATCGAACGTGTCGGATAAATAACGAGAACCGAACGATTTGTTCCACAAAAAATCTTGTATTTTCCGATAGTCGATAAAAAAGCAGAAGGCGCTACCGCCTTACGCTACCGTAATGCCATACTTCTCCGGTGTGACTTACAGCCCGCCATACCGACGCGAACACATTAATTTAAAAACAACAATTCAACCATTTGTACCAAGCTAATTTTTGCATAGCTAATCATCGTCAAGTGTCCATTCGCGAAAATCACCATGCCATACTTTTCTGACGGTTCCAAATGGCCGCCATACCGCCGCAAAGGAGTATTTTTTTTGCAGAACGATTTTTACCATTTGCATTTGGATTTGGATTTTTGGAAAGTACTTGATAAAATGTGACCGTTATTATATTTGCCATACTTCTAGCAGGGGGAAAAAGTGCTGCCATACTTGAAAAACTTATTTATTAGACGAGTTTTAAAAATACGACTGTAAAATACGTAAAATCATTTTTTACAGCATGGCATCATTGTATTCTGTTCGTTTGGGTGTAATTCTACCTAAAAAAAATATTCTAGATTGTAACCATGAGGCGGATGACTTAAGCCAAGATATTTTTTGACGATTTGTACCAGTACCAGGATGGCATTTGGATTTTTGGAAACTATACGATACAATGTGACCATTGTCATATTTGCCATACTTCTCGTCTTCAAGTAAATAAAAAATTGAAAATTAGAAATTGTAATACGGTAGTCGCTAAGGCGGGCTTGCGCGGACCAGCAGGCTTATTGTTTAACACTTCTGACGCTTGCCTTCGCAATCACTATTTCTTTCTGTAAAGCGGTATAAAATGATGACAGAAAGAGATGGTGAAAGTGAAGGCAAGCGACAGAAGCGTTAGACAATACGGCCTCTGGATTAGCAGACGCTAACCCAGGCTTACGAAGTATGTCAAAATGTATGGAACTTTCATTCTTAACCCAGGGTTACTGATACCCTTAGAGACCAAAATCGTCGGGTATCGAAGATTAGCGTAACCTTGTTTACGATTGGCCTAATACTTACAACGACGACGACGGAGCCGCCGAACCCCCCGCCTGTCATGCGCGAGCCGTACACGCCGGGCGTCGCACGCGCAGCCTCCACCAGCGCGTCCAACTCGGGGCACGACACCTCCATCAGATTCCGCAACGAGTCGTGAGACTTGTACAGCAGTTCACCCACCTGGAAGATGGCTTCGTTGATTTCAACTGGAAAGTGTATTAGGCCGTTTGTACATACCACGTTCGTACGTCCAGGTTAGCTTGAAAAGATCCCTTTTAGGGATAAGTTTGCCTTTGTACTTTTTTTTTGATGTTTTTTCTATTATATTTATGTTTTATGTACAATAAAGTGTTTACATTACATACATACATTACGCTACGCAAATCTTCAATATGTACCCGACGATTTTAGTCTCTTTGCGACAACCGCATTACACACTCATAGAGGTTCGTACACAGGCACGCGTGTCTATGACGACGACGTGTGTATGAAACTCTATGAGTTTGTATTGCGGTAGTCGCATAGAGACTAAAATCGTCGAATATCGAAGAAGTAATATATGTACATACGAACGGCCTTAGGATTAGAAAAAATTAGAACTTTCTCCTATTAGGTATATTGTTTTAAACTTTCGCGGTTTTTACTCAGTTACTATTACAAGCGGGACTTATCGTGACAATTTATTGCTGAAATTATCTCGACGTTTCGACCACATTTCAGTGGCTGTGGTCTCGAGCAGACTGAAGAGTAGACATTCGCTTAGCCGATTTTTTCAAATTACCCGCACTAAATTTTATTTGGTACCGGCTCATTACTTCGACACGAGACTCACAATATCCCACGATTTTTTCAAAGATACAGCCCGACACCCATATTTACCTATCACTGGATTCCATGCAAATGAAAGCTTACGTCCATCATCTCTCCTTTTATTGGTTACAGATTTTCACGAGTCCCTCCGATTTAATGTGAAAACAATTTCAAAATCTTCTTTTCCGCTCGAACTTCTTTTGTGGTTCCAAAAGACAACAGCTTTAAATATTGCACACTAATTTCCTGAAAGAAAGCCCCTTGATACACAGACATTGACCACCAAGTAATCTTACTAGGGTTCCTTTCTCTTTTTAAGGTACGAAAACCTTAAAATGGTACAGAAATTACCTCAGGACGATAATTCTCAAAGTGCTGGTAACATTTTTCTTCCAACACAATACCTATTTGTCTAGGTACTTAGAAAGCTGCTCTTATTTAGGTCCTCTGGGGCAGCGCAGCGATGTATCAACTTTATACTGGGTTTATTATGATTATGACCTATTTTAATATTGTTGCCTCCTTTGTACATTACCGCCATCTTCACCTAGAAGCAGGTCAATTACCTGCAACCTACTAACCTCTCTTGAACAAATAAGCTGCATATAAAATCATAATTTATTGCATCAGACGTTAGTTTGCGGAGGCCCATAATAATGAACTCACCAGCAGCATAGCAGGTTGGAAGTATTACCAGTTGACAGCTACGTATATACTTGAATTCTTCGCAGACGGAGACGCGGGCAACAGCTTATTTAACATTTTATGTGAACCGTACTGGTTCATCACTCGGAAACAAGGAGTTTTGATGCAGAAACACTCTCAGTAACATTGAAAAACGGTTTTATCGTTTAAAAGTCACATTACAATAATATTAAACAGACAAAATTGCGGTACCGAGTAAGTATCTAGCTCTAATACCAAAGCGCATGTCCTGGAATGCCAAAACAAAATGCCCGCCAATTATTCAATATTTCCCACAATTTTCACTTGCTCGTGATTGGTCGTTGATTAAGTATCAATCCCTCGACCAATCACAAGAAGTCAGCACAACTACTTTTAATTACATATAATATTGTGTAAATAACCTACATGCAAATAATAATTTTTTCACTTCTCATGCTCTTAAAATGTTACTTTAGTCTCTGCATATCGGGACTAAAGCTCTTTTTTGATCTCTAGGGATTAAAGTATTTTTTTTTTTAATTTACTTTGGAAACCCCTAAACTGCCAATCACGGTGTTTGTGAATGGAGGATTATTGCCGTGTTCAGTGACTGGGCATAGACAATTTTAAAAATTTCCACAGAGTACAGCGCGCTTCGTAGCGCTCTGTAGCGCTCCGTAGCGCCCCGCGCTTCGGTCTGTGGAAGCCTTTAGGGCGTGGAAATAACCTCAAAATGACAACTGTATAAAAAATGTTTAAAGAAATAATAATTTCGTGAAACACGATGAATAATTACGAATATTAATCTATTTAATTATATTAAAGATGAATTCATTTTATTATGCATACTTAGTCCAATTAGCTATGAAATAATTTTCAAGTTTGAATCTGTTGGCTAAATATGCAAACATTTAAAGCGTCACTGAACAAAAAAAAACCGCGCAACAAGTTTAAATTGCTATTTGAATTCTGAACAGACGTCCATTGCTCGTATTGAGCGAACGTTGTATAAAAGTAATATTGTAGATTTGTATAAAACATCGTTTTTTTCCTCGCATTCAAAGTGAAAAGTAGAGTGTTTAACGCGAGACTAAACTACCATAATGACACGCGAATCATAGCCACCCTCGCCCTGCTCGGGTGGCTTAATATCTTGTGTCATTATGGCTTGTTTTAGTCCCTTGTTGAACAATCTACTATAATATTTCAATATTTATAACATTTAAATTACTGTTTTCGCCTTACCCGTTCCCAGTCTCTCGTCTTGAAGCACTTAACGATCTCTTCAGAGCGACGTATCTCTTCTATGACGTGTCGAGCTCGCTTCACGACGTCGACATCGCAGTTGCTTCGCTTCAGATCTGTTCACATAGTTATTACATTACATAATTATAATTAACCCTTTGAACGCGAATGACGGCTAATTAAGGCGGGTATGGCGCAGCAAATGACATTTTATAGAGGTCCGGAGTGCAAATATTTATATGTAACCATAGCACAGATTCAAGAAAATATTGTATAAATACTATAGAACATTATAAAACCGAAGATAACACAACTAAAAATAGAGTGGAAAACCAGAAATAGTATTTTATTTGGGTACTTTAAGAGTGGGTAGTTACGAAAGTGGGTGCTTAAATGTGAGAATTTAAATTTAGGTCCTAAACTGGAGTAGTTAACGTGCAATATTGCGTTAGCTGAAAAAAATGTGAAGAAGTGAGGTAGGTAATTGTATGATAACTTATTTAGAAAGAATAATAATTATTTAATTCAAATACTGCATCAATCATTTAATTGCATCCTTAGAAAAGTTAGTATTGTTGCTTACAGCTAGGTTAGTTAATAAAAAACAAAACAATAAAACAACAATAATGAACACCTACTTTTCATCAAGCTCTTGTGAAATATTTAGGTTATTTAAGCAGCTTTATAAAGACTTAGAACGTAAATGAACTGAAACAATTACTTTGCTCACCCGCGACCTTACGATAGTTAGTAAGTAACGCCTGATTCAATAAATTATTTAGAACGTAAACTAAATGACAATCATCATCATCAACCCAACCTATATGTGTCCCACTACAGGGCACAGGAGTCGTCTCAGAATGAAAGGGCTTGGGCCGTAGTTCCCACGCGGGCCCATTGCGGGTTAGGAACTTAACATACCACTGAATAACTTCGCAGGTCTGTCCGTCTTTCCTCACAATGTTTTCCTTCACTGTAAAGCTCATGGTAAATTTCGAATGTAATTTAACTCAGAGGTGCGGCTTGAACCCACGACCCTCTGCTTGACAGGCCATAGGTCAAACCACTAAACTACCCACCACGGCTTTTTTAAACTAATTACGAACAGTAAACCAAAGGCCGACATTCTTATTTATGCGAAGACTTATTTAAAGCAATTAATTAAGTATTTTTGGCCAGAAAATGATTTTCAGGGTGATTGATTATACGCCTACCTTCCCAATAGAAAATGGTATTTCCCAGTAGCAAATAAACGAACAGTATTTAATGAGTTTACTGATCTATCAATTATTGTTTTTGACAGTTAATTTTCATGCAAATTTGTTGCATTGTTTCGTTTTAATTAAAAATGGAATTGCATTGTTGTTTATAATGGTTTGTTGTTATTAATACCTAACCGGCAACAGATTAATGACTCTCTTTGAGTTGTTGATATTTATGGGCGGGGTGATTATTTTCCATCAGATAACTCGCTTGCTCGTTTTCCTCCCTCTCATAATAAAAAAGGCCAAGTTATAAAAGTTCAGGAAAAAATAAGAAAAACTACATGCAAACTGCACACTTACTGCGAGAGCAGTACCTCTACCATGAGTTTGCACTAGTTCACAGTGACCGTACTCGCTAGCGACGGCGTAAATGATTTGTATGGAGAATTTTACTTTCGTAAGTGACCGCTAGAGGCGCTGTACAATTCTCCATACAAATAATTTACGCCGTCGCTAGCGAGTACGGTCACGTAAACTAGTGTAAACTCATGGTAGAGGCACAGCGCGCAGCAGTTACGATACAGTTGGAACGCAGTTGGTCTGTAAAGACCCTATCAGTGTCGTTGCCAATGATTGGCACTTGTATTTATAACAACTCCATACAATACGGCATGCTGCCACCAGTGCGCTTAAGTTGGCCATACACGTTACGGTTTGCTGGAGAGGTTACCTACGCAGGCGACCCTGCACGGGTCAACCTGCGTGTGTGGGGACGTGGAATAAACGTACGTTGTCACTTGTAAGAATTGATTTTTGATTTTGCTCCGGTTGCCTGCACATGTGAAAAAAACTGCACAGCTCGGTTTCCACACACGCTCTGGTTGACCTGCAAAGGTAGACCTTTCCGGCAGACCATAATGTGTATGACCAGCATTAGTAACTAACCTTCTAGTTGTTCGACAGTGGCGCCCCGCAGTGACGGCTTACCGAGTATATCACCGGCTTCCTGGCACTGCGCACGTCGCTGGGGTACTTGCTGCCCGTCAGCTGCAGCTGATGTTTTACGCTCGTGTTGACGAGTTGAGAGGTAGTATGGCAGTGTCGCTGTTGATTGACACTTGTTTTAATAATAGCGCCATACAAAGACGGCTTTTTAAGTCTACAGAAGCTTGTTTACTTCTGCCACCAGCACGCTCAGTAACTAACCTTTTAGTTGTTCTACATTGGCGCCCCGCAGTAGACGCTTGACGTTCGTGTTAATAGCTAGTACGGCAGTGTCGCTGTTGATTGGCATTTGTATCTATAGTAGCTCCATATAGAGACTGTTTCCTAAATCTAAAGAGGCTTGTTCACTTGCTGCCACCAGCGCGCTTAAATAGTGACTAACCTTCTAGTTGTTCGACAGTGGCGCCCCGCAGTGACGGCTTGCCGAGTATATCAGCGGCTTCCTGGCACTGCGCACGTCGCTGGGGATACTCGCTGCCTGTCAGCTGATGCTTTACGTTTGTGTTGATGACTAGTATGGCAGTGTCGTTATCGGTGATTGGCACTTGTGTCGACTCTAAGGATCTGAAACATTTATATTTAGCTACAGCGTCTGTATAGGTATTAACTGGCATGTTAACTAATTTATTTGAAAATCGAAGTGGAGGGCTTCTGAATTTAAATACGTATGTCTCGCATAGACGTAGCTGTCTAGCACGTTTGGTTGCAGAGTAGCGAAGTAAAAAGTTATAGTCAAGTTTAAATTCACCATCTAACTTAGATACCTATATTTTTGTTTTGAATACGTAGATCTTCTTTGAATTAAACCTTAAGTAGTACCATGGAGACCGAGTTTTACACAACATTCACGATTGTTTGTTCCCCAAATCCACACGTAGCAAATTTCATCGAAATAAAGCTGCTTCCACGATCCTCGAACTAATAAATATACAAGAATAGCTCGTTTATTGTAGAGGGAGGTAGAGGTATACAGGTACACAATTTACTTGTTTTAGTTCTATGTAAACAAAACTTGAATTAAAATTTCCCAAATCTACAACTATTATGAACAATAGAAATTTGGGGTAGGCTGTAATAGAGAGATCTCTCTCCAGGCAGATGTTATGCCTGGGGACCGAAGTCCAATGGATGAAAGTTGGAAGTTGTATTTATGCAGCCGAGTTGAGAAACTTCGATAGCGTGATGTAGGATTGTAGTAATTAGTTCCTTATGTGATGACTAGATGGCGCTAGTAGTCGCTACATCAGCCCCCCTTTTAGACCGGAGGTCGATACGAATTGCAGTGGAGTGCAGTCTGTGCGTCATGTGGGCGCTTGCAAGGGCCAGTCGCTCAGAGCCTCGTTGGCGAGCATTGTTGTTCCTCTGCTACTTGTGGATGCATGCCTGTCGCGTGATTGCTCGGAGCCTTGTTGGCGAGCGTTGGTTGATTGATTGGCAAGTGGAAGTAGTGGGAGGAGGATTTGCGAACTGTAGACACCAGGCAGATAATAGATACATGCTAATGGTGCACAGTGCGGTGAGTATGGCTTGCTGTGAGACTGCGTCATCGTCTTGTGTGTCTGAAAATTGCTATTTTGTCCAATGTCGTGGGTCACCAATTTGGGAGTAGTTACAATAGAGAGATCTCTCACCAGGCAGATGTTATGCCTGGGGACCGAAGTCCAATGGATGCAAGTTGGAAGTTGTATTTATGCAGCCGAGTTGAGAAACTTCGATAGCGTGATGTAGGATTGTAGTAATTAGTTCCTTATGTGATGACTAGATGGCGCTAGTAGTCGCTACAGAATCATCATTAAAACTTTATGAAAGTTCTCGTAATTGGAGAACTTTATTCGGTAAGACGATGAATACGGATAGGTGGAATAATGGCTAAAACTCTTTACTGCTACGATAACATGTTTTCTCTTTGACTATGAAGAAAGTAAATTGTCACAATAACATATTAACAATGTCAATGTGTAGGTGTTTTAATTGTAGAGTGCCCATGCACTTCCAAAATAATTCAATACTTTTTATTTCAAAATAGGTTTAAAGATACGCAAAAAAGAGATAGGTACGAAGTCTCTTACATGAGAACTACCATTTAGAGCAACATCGATCCGTTGCACCCTGTATAAACATAATCGTTTGTTCCGTTACAAAGTTATGTTCACTAAGTAAATGCATAACTTTAAAATAATAATGTCGATAGTTATACTAGTTGCAGCTATTGCAAATGCGCTGTGTGTGATAGTTTTGTTTTGAATGCATTCAAAAAAATTACATTAGGTAATCTCAACTAACTCGAGTCAAGAGGGATACGTTCTGTAGAGTCTGGGACCTTACCCTCTTAAATGTTGGTGTTTTCCAAGCTATACTGTCGGAGCCCTTGTCGCAGGCTGCTAGATTTGTATACGGATTTTTAGAAAGTAAGTAAATGGACTGTGTTACGTTTATTTAACAGAGAACCCGTGTACGGGTTTGGTGGTCTGTGTCAGGGGCTTCGGCGTTGTGATTTGGGGGTCGTGTCGTATCCCTCTTGGCTTGAGCCATGTGTTTTGATTGTAAGGTTGGTAGTTTTTTTATCTAGTTAAGGCCTATTGGAACTGACATGTTCAATCCACTTGATCAAAGTTCCTTAAAATAAAGATTTAAAAAAAAACTAACTCATCATCATCATCATCATCATCATCATCCCAGCATATATACGTCCCACTGCAGGGCACATGCCTCCTATGTAATTGAATCCAGTAGAGTTAATCCTGCTCACATACGCTTCGGAACAAAATGAACGAAACGCAAAATGTACTTCATTCATTAAACACAGTTTTACAATCTACCAACGGAGTTCAAACTGTGGCTGTCTTGGGTGACATCAACATTAATACTATTCGCGATCATTTGGATTCACGAGCTCAGCAATATTTAAATCTTTTGGCTTCACATGGTTTGCTTCCGTGCCATAATCTGGTCACACGGGAGGATAGCAACGCTTATTTGGACCATGTTATTTTAAGGTTCAATGCAAGGGCTCTTACTGTAGTACTGCAGTCAACTCTGACTGATCACAAAGCCGTGCTCCTGTGTCTCTCGCATAATAATAATAAAGTCTCAACTACTCAGACTCAGCGTACTAAATTACACAAAGCGGCTTTTAATGCAGACTTACTTGAAACTAATTTTGATGAAATTTTAAAGATCGATGACCCAAATTTAGCGCTAAATTTTTTTAAGAACACGATACAAAAGTTAATTGTCAAAAATACGATCTCATATAATTTATCGCATAATAAACTTATACTGAAACCGTGGATCACACCGGGACTTTTAAGATGCATTAGAAACAGAGATCGGCTTCATGCCAAACATAAAAAAGATCCTAGCAATGAAATATTAAAACTAACATACCGTAGGTATAGAAACTTTTGTGGTAATATACTGAAAAGTGTTAAGATAGGGTATGAAAAAGGGGAGCTCCTAAAGTCGGGTAAAAATAATAAATTACTATGGAATACTATTAAAAATATTACTGGGACAAAAAAGTCTAAAACTCGAAGCGACCAGATATTTGATTCCTATTCAACTCCCAAGGACGCAGTTGATGAAGTAAACAAGTATTTCGCAAATGTTGGTAAAAATCTGGCTTCAGATATCTTGTCGTCTTTTGGTAACAGAGATAGGACAGATAGTCTAAATGCCTCTTTGTGTCCACTTCCGAACTCTATGGTGATGTTCGATACTGACGAGAAAGAAATTGAATCTTTGATTATGGGCTTAAAAAACAAATGTTCTAATGGTTGGGATGGTATCTCTAATGATATATTGAAAGAACATTATAACATTTTTACACCGATTTTAACCCACATCTTTAATATTTGCCTAAAAAAGGGAATTTTCCCTATACATCTTAAAAAATCAGTACTAAAACCGATTTATAAAAGTGGTGATAAGCGGCTCCTGATAAATTACCGACCAATTTCTATTTTACCTTCAATATCTAAAATCCTGGAGAAATGGTTAAACAAAAGGTTAATTAACTTTTTAAGCAAATTTGATATCTTGGCTAAAAATCAATTTGGTTTCCGTGCTGGTAAATCAACTGAAGATGCAGTCCAGGAACTTACTATGTTCGTAGCTGATAATCTGGACAAAGGTAAAAAATGCATTTCAGTCTATATGGACTTAGCAAAAGCGTTTGATTCAGTGCACTTAATGAAGCTTTTGAACAAGATGGAATTGCTTGGTATACGTGGAACGTCGCTTGCTATTTTTAAGGATTATCTTTGCGATCGCAGGCAGTGCGTAGCCGTTGGTGACACGATAAGTGGCGATTTACCTATTACATATGGAGTTCCTCAGGGTAGTATACTTGGACCTACACTTTTCCTTATATATATTAATGATCTTTCCAAACTAAATATACCTGGGACTAATATCATAACGTATGCGGATGATACTGCGCTACTTTTTGCCGAAAATACTTGGGAGCAGGTTTTCAATAGAGCTCAGGCAGGTGAGAATATGGTCAGGAACTGGTTAGATTGTAACTTATTAACATTAAACGTAGATAAAACAAAGTTTATCACACATTCCATAAGAAGCCCTGGTCAACCGCCTAGAGATCTGCAGATCGTTGTTCACAAATGTCTTCATCCTGATGATAGAATATGCTCATGTTATCCTTTAGGTAGAGTGGACAAAATGAAGTATCTTGGAGTTATTATTGATTCCAGTTTGAGTTTTAAAGCTCATATTGAATTATTAGTTGGACGAGTTCGCAAACTTATATTTGTCTTTAAAAAAATGAGACATGTTGGAGATAGTTCTTTACTTATACAAATATATTTTGCTCTTTGTCAGTCACTCTTAACCTATTGTATATCAGTGTGGGGAGGTGCACCTAAGTATAGCCTACTACACCTGGAAAGGGCCCAGCGTGCAGTCTTAAAGGTAATGCATTTTTTGCCGTTTTTAACTTCAACAGAGCTTTTATACAGTACAGTGAAGGTACTGACTGTTAGACAATTATTTATCTTAAATATTATTTTGAAATTTCATTCTACTTTGGTTTATGATAAGGTAGCACCAAACACTCGACGTCCACATTACATCCTGGGACATAAAGGCATTAAATTTAACACGCGTTTTAGTAAAAAAATTTTTAGTTTTAGCGGTCCATTAATTTATAATAAAATTAATAAATCATTGAATGTGTTCCATATGACTAGAATAAAATGTAAAATTGCAGTGACAGAGTGGCTTTTAAATAAGAATTACGACAGTACAGAGGATTTATTGAGAGTTATATCATAATATTTGTCCATTTGCACACACATACACATACACACACACACATACACACACACACATACACATACACACACACACATACACATACACACACACACTCAGTCACTCACTCACAAACTACGACCAGATGGCCTAGTGGTTAAAGAACCTGACTACGAAGCTTGAGGTCCCGGGTTCGATTCCCGTGTCGGGCAGATATTTGTATGAAAAATACGAATATTTGTTCTCGGGTCTTGGGTGTTTAATATGTATTTAAGTATGTATCTATCTATATAAGTATGTTTATCCGTTGCTTAGTACCCATAACACAAGCTTTGCTAAGCTTACTTTGGGACTAGGTCAATTGGTGTGAATTGTCCCATGATATTTATATTTATTTATTTATTTATTATTTATTTATTATTTAACTACATACACACACACACACACACACACACACACACACACACACACACACACACACACACACACACACACACACACACACACACACACACACACACACACACACTTTCTGATTTCATTTAAGTTTTAAGTGCATTGTAGTTAATATTAATTTAAAAAAAATTACTTTGTTATTTTTTTATTAATTATATTTAGTATAAGTCTTTCATTAAGGGGAGGAGCAATGTTCATCCTAAAATACAGGTTTACCTACTTAGGGAACTGAGATCCATTTATTATAAGGATCTTTTGTTAAAAAAATTTTTGTTAAATAAATATTATATTATTATATTATTATATTGTACAGATGTACCTACTTTGTCTCCTCTATGTAGCTTGTGCTTTACTCCGAAGCGTGCCGAATCGAATATATACGAGGGGCGTTCAATATAAAGTGAGAATGAGATGCAAACTCTTTTAATATTACGAAATTAAATACTGGCCGGTAAAGCTAATCTATCTAGCTGATTGCTATGAAAAAAAAACTAACTGTCTTTTGTTTAAAAAAATATACGGTAATTTCTTTGCAATGCTATTGAGTACGTTAGCGAAAATGGAGAAAATTGAACTGCGCGCCGTTATCAAATACTTGTATTTGAAAAATTTTTCTACGGACCAAGTCAATTTGGATTTGCGGGACACTTTAGGGTCTAATGCTCCTCTGTATTCAACAGTCGCACGTTGGTGCGCCGAACTTAGACGTGGAAGAACATCGACAATGGACGACCCCCGCTCCGGACGCCCTACTACAGCAGTAACTGAAGAAATTGTGAAAAAAGTCGAAAACTCAGTTTTGGCGGATCGTCGTGTCACAGTTCGTTTTATTGCTGAAAATGTAAAGATTTCAACGGGGAGCGTGAATAATATTTTACATGAACGCTTGGGTATGAAAAAGGTATCTGCGCGTTGGGTACCAAGAATGCTTACTGACACGCAAAAACAAACTAGACTAGAGATTTGTCAAGAAGCTTTGAAACTGATGCAGCAAGACCGGGAACTTTTTTTGGCGCGATTTATAACAATGGACGAAACATGGCTCCATCATTACGACCCTGAAACGAAACTGCAGTCTATGACATGGAAAAGGCCATCATCTCCAACTCCGAAGAAATTCAGGGTGAGCCCGTCTGCCGGTAAGGTCATGGGCTCTGTTTTTTGGGATGGTAAAGGGGTATTAATGATTCAGTATCTCGAGCATGGAGCCACTATTACGGGCACTTTATACGCCAAACAAATAGCAACATTGCGCAATGAGATCCGCGAAAACCGGCGAGGTAAACACTCGAAAGTTGTGCTGTTCCACCAGGACAATGCCCCGGCACACAAGTCCGCTGTTGCAATGGCTGCAATTCGTGATGCTGGGTTCGATATCCTTAAGCATCCTCCGTATTCACCAGATCTCGCTCCTAGTGATTTCTACCTATTTCCGAGATTGAAACAATACCTGAGAGGCCAGAAATTTGAAGACGACGACGCGGTAGTCGCTGCAGTACAAGATTTTTTAAGTACTCAAGATGAGACCTTTTTTAAAAATGGAATTTTAAGTTTAGAAAAAAGATATACTAAGTGTATTATGCTAAAAGGTGACTATGTCGAATAATAAAATGACATTTAGTAAAAGTTGTTTATAACATACTCATTCTCACTTTTTATTGAACGCCCCTAGTATTTGTAGATATATAGGTAAGTAAACAAAAATCTGTCTCGCCATGGGCTTGGATCGAGTTACAGTCAGCGTCATAAATAAGTGAACACTTTTGTACCTTGTCGCTTTCAGTCATTACTACTCATTACATAAGTACATAAGTCTCATTAGTACATAAATTCGTACGAGTTTTCAAACATGACGTTAAAGTGACAAGGTACAAATGTGATCACTTATTTATGACGATGACCCTACCATCGCCGGGATGATAAAATGCTGCGTAGGTTGATTTTTTCGCAGATTTTATAAAACATGCCGCGGAAAATTATTATTTTAGCTTGCGCATTAATTGGTTTGAAAAATGTAAATTTAGCGCATTCTTCAACGGCGATATAAAATGTTGTTTGCGAATTTTAAGCCCTCATCTTTATATTAAACTGACAGAATCGATTTATTTCACTGAACAATGAGAGAATTTGAAATAGTCACATTGAATATGTTCTAGAATGGACAGGTCTACTTTTTGCATGGACATTTTTTACTTGAATATTTTTTAAATCTAATTTTTTAATTGAATTTGAGTATTATTTTGATATATACAATGTGTCCCTGCTCTTTGGACGCATAGACGAATAGAACGTGTTGTTGATTAGAGTATTTCTAAGCTATGTACAAAGTCTCACACCAAACGCCACTGTATTAACAGAGAAATTACTGATTTAAGATTTAATACTTTGGATCAACATGTATGTATGTAGATAAATGGTAATTAAAGAATATTTATTCAACTTGATCAACCTCTGAACCGCAAAACTCATTGCGAACAACTGATACATAATATTGTTTATTTGTTTATGGGTATTAAATTAATTTTATTTTGATTAATAATATTACAAAAGTAGAACATTCCTGAGAACTCAGGTATTCGATCTGTGTCCAGAGAGTAAGACACGTTGTATAATTATTTGATTTTTAAATGCTTTAATTGACATGAGGTGTAACATCCGCCTAGAGAAATATCTATCTAATGTAGTTTAATAAAACAGTTAATAAAATTCTTCCAGCCATTTTGTAGGACTGCCATTTCTTTCGGTGATGTCTCGTTTTATCAACCTTTCGTAATTTTATGAGCAGCTTTACTTCCTTTTGAGGGCCGTTGCCATAAAGCTCCGTCCTATCGTTGGCAGCCGCTGGCTAACTGCTAAGTGGACTTATAGTGGATTGATCTAAGAGAGTTTTTTTAGGCTCTGTCATTTATTCGTCATGATTTATTTTTGACTAGCTGATGCTCGCGGCTTCGCCCTCGCTGAATTTAGCAGTGTGTGGGGCTGTGCGACATAATCAATTTATATAAAAGTGTAGGAGGGTGGGTCCTGCATGAAAACATGTGTTGTGTGCGAGGCGTAAGTTAAAAAGGAGAAGTTCTTTTTTTTTACCTTTCCTTCTACTCGCTTCCGTCAGTATGTAGTGGTGGGTCAACGTCATAAAATAAGTGATGACTTTTGTACCTTGTCACTTTAACGTCGTACACGGAGAGAAAAATCTAGTTTCCTTGAACAGAATATTGTGAATTTGACTTGATTTTATTGTATTATACTTATGTGACAACTATACTTTTTTACACGTTAATAGAAAATTCTACTTCTTGCAACATCATTTCTAGTTCCTATTACCCAGTTACCTAGTATCGTAGAAAACAAATTTTGTATAGTACTTATACAAAACCTGTTGTTAGCTAAATGCATATTTTACTCTGTAACAATTAGATGGTTACCAAAACGATATCAGAGTTTTCGTGTACTAGAATATTCTAGTACTGAATAAAATATGACTTGTTGTTATAAAAAAAAACTGATAATCATTGCTGAAATCTGTTTTCCTACACCAGAATCATACTAACCTACAATCTATGAGCAACGCGTGGTCCTTCTTCGCCATTGTGACGACGTACTGGTCCATGATCCCGCACGGCATGCCGGGGAACTCGTGTTCAGCCTTTTGGCAAAGCTGGGCTTTCCTTACTGGCCTAGGAACAAATAAATGTACAAGTTAGCTATGAAGTATCTTTTTGTATTTATTTTTTCAACTTCATTTTTTTATTACTTTTACGGTCATCCCGTATCATATATTTCGTACTAAATACAAACTGAAATATAGATGCACAAAAAAAACCCCAGAAAAAAGACCAATGCTGGGGAATTTAAAGTAATAAAAAAATGAAGTTGAAAAAATAAATACAAAAAGATACTTCATAGCTAACTTGTTTAAAGTTGCACAGTAGCGCCATCTCTTGTCCAGGTGAGCGGTTAGTTCCGAAGGAGTGTTAAAATCTCTCGATAGAGGGTGTAACATAGATGTGCGCTTGTCACTGCATAAGGTGATGATTTAGCAGACTGAAATGTATGATGTATAGGAAAAATTCGTGTCTAATCTCTAGACCAGTGGTGGTGTAGGGGTATGGCACACGGCACGGAATACTGAGGACCTGGGTTCGATTCCCAGCATTGGTCTTTTTTCTGGGGTTTTTTCTGTGCGTCTATATTTCAGTTTGTATTTAGTACGAAATAAATAAATGTACGTTAAATAGAGTACGTATTCTAATGTACGGTCAAGTGCCAAAATAGGTATAGATTTAATCCTCCCATCGTTAACATACCTATACCTTAATTCAACGACATAAGAGCTATGGGACATATTTATGAGCAAGTTGTGTGCACCCATATTTTTACACTTGACTGTACGAATAAATACACACGCACACGCAGATGCCGTTTTAATAAATCCTAATAATTCTAGTAATGTTATAAATGCGAAAGCATTTGTTTTTCATTGCCTCGATTATTTATGTGTCTTGTGTTGTTGTAAAGAAATGTATTATCTTTCTTTCAAAGCTTTTGAGTATGTGCTTGCGTGCCATTAATTTTATAGTAAGTACTATAAGGTGGTTATAAATTAGGTACCAATATTTCCAGGGAACAGGGGGGCAGGGTGAAACATGGTGTATTGAAAACAAGCTTTTTTGGCAATCCGATATAGGAAAAACACGGTGACAGGAAAGTCTGGTATTCTGGGAATTTGGTATTTCAGAAATAGGGTAACTCGGCAATCTAGTATTTTGCAATTCTGATATTTAGGGAACAAGCGTTGTAAGCATATTAAAATGTATGAAAATGTGTCTCCTGTGGACATGGCTAAAGTTAAGGGTCTATAGCCAATATTTTTTACTCAAGTCTACATCGGCGTGTGGGAGGCCTGGCTAAATTACAGCCAATTTATATAAATCTTAAGTTTGCCGACTCGGAGTTGCCAATTTTATGTTCATAGGAGAGACAACTCATCCACTCCAGGGTTGACTGGTAGAGATCCCTTAAAGGTATAAGTTCGCCTTTGTACATGCATTTCAACGGTTGTCAATAATGTATTTCTTTTTTTCCTTATTTTTGTACAATAAAGAGTTTACATACATACATACATACTAAACTAAACTAACTTAAAAAAAAAAAAAAAAAAAAAAATTAAAAAAATACTGGTAGAAAAATGCTTTTTCTCAAACATCCAAGGAAATGTGGTCCTTATAGTCGTGACAATAGAACACGAAGTATGTCATTGTATAGCAGTTGAGGAAGATTCGTTCCAATTTCAAATTAGACGACAATAATGGAATTTCATACAAACATTGCTGGCCAAGGCCAGCAAAGAGATTGTCTTTTGTTTTAGTGGGTCGTATTTTCTTTTATTGACTATCAATGACATACTGCGAATTAAGAAAAATTTAGTTTGTGAATTTACTTTTTAATACCTTACTTGGCTAGATTTAATCAGGTATTCAATAAAATAAATAAGGATTGGCGTTTATTGTTAACAATTTATTATTAATAAGGTCGTAATTTTTGAATAAATATAAATCATCTCAAGATTTTGCGTCAAAAACATTAACTGGAACAGCTTACAAATAAATTGCTGGAAAATAAATATTTTGGCGGGAATCAAAAAAAAAACAATTTGAATTAAATATGTATATATAAGTTGAACATTCGTATCATTTCCTTGGATTTATTTGAGAAAAGCACTATACAAGCCTTGGCCACGAACAGGGATTGCCGGCCTCGTATCTCTAGATGGCCTCGTTAACACTCGGCCATCTATTACTACTCGGCCGGCAATCCCCTATTTCGCGGCCGCTGCAGTAATGTACTATTATGAAATTGATGGATGACTTTTTAAATAATACATTGTGAAATAATATAAAATGTCCATACATAGTTCAATAATGAAATGTTATTTTCTCTCTGTGTACCTGTTTTCTGTATCGCTTACTATTTCTGGTGTACAATAAAGAGTCATTGTATTGTATTGTATTATTTTATAAAACTAATTTTAAGGTAATAAAGATAACAAAATTCATATCATATTGTATTACTTAGTATTAGTTTTTTTGTGACATCACTCATCTGCCTAATCCATATAATAAAATTAAATAATATGTAGTATAATGTAATTAGAATTAAAACACTCAGGGAATTGTTATTTTTGTACCCTGACAGGGTGTTGTGTACCTACTACTGCATAATATGTCACCTAATGTAATGAACATGACTTATAAATGAAATAAATGGAACTTTTGTTTCTTACGCTGTAAAAGATTGATTGTTTGCTGGATATTGTTGAATGTCCTAATAAAATAAAAGAGATAAAAATGTGTTTCAGAACGAAATTTTAGGTAAATAGGCTCGTATTTTTCAATGGACGCCGTAATCATTTTAATAAATTTCACGAGTCGACGCAATTTCGGACCGCGTAAAAAACACCGCTGATTCATACTAAATTAACTTACTACGTGGAATTCATGGACAAAACATGTTTACAAATGCTAGTTGCTAGTTCCCTGGAGGCGAGACATTCATACAACCATTGCAAACAAAGCACTCAAATCGCTTATCACCTACAGGTAGGGCAGCGGCGTGAAGATTCGTTAACCATGGCCCGATAACACAAACCTGGGGATTATTATAAGTTTTTATTTAATTTAACCCACTTTCCAGTGACGTATGTAAAACAAACCGAAAGCGAACTTATCCGTCAAAGGTACCTCTTCCAGTTAACCTTTGAAAGGTTGACAGGACATCAGAAACAAGAGTAGATCTTTGAGTAAACATGCTATAAAAAGTAAAGAGAACTGGAATTTAAAATTAATCTGATTGAAATTACAACTACTTACATAATTAAGTACAGTCAAGGAAAATGAATCACCTATAAGTATTGCCACGAGAGTTGAGGTCACGCACAGAACCACATGTCATGTAATGACAGTGGGATTTTGACATTTATTCGTACCGATAGCAAGTTCAACAGACTCAACAGTGAATTACAAGATTGACTAAAAATTTCTTCAACCTATTTCATTAACAATTATTTAGGAAAATACATCTATTTCAAACAAAACAGAAAACAAGGTATTTTGTGTACAGGTCTGTTGTATAGGACCAAGTATAGGACCATAGCACTAGCCACGTGTAGGGAGGTGTTTATCGTGGTGCCGCCTCGGACGCCTTATTGACGGATGAGGTTGGATCAGCGAATTCAAAGTAAACCACAATAGATATAGGTACTTACAGTAAGTTAACCTCATTCGCGAGTTAAAAAGTATAGACAATTTTTTTTTCTCACGACGTATACATTCATCATCATACAGCCAAAAGCCGTTCAAAAGAGCCTCCCGGACCATAGAGTGACCTATACAGAAGTATACCATGAGTTTACACTAGTTTACGTGACCGTACTCGCTAGCGACGGCGTAAATTATTTGTATGGAGAATTGTACAGCGCCTCTAGCGGTCACTTACGGAAGTACAATTCTCCATACAAATCATTTACGCCGTCGCTAACGAGTACGGTCACTGTAAACCAAGGAGTATTGTAATATTATATGAACAAGAGTGGCAACTCTATGGTCAAATATGCATGTATGGAAGGTGCTGCTGCCCTACGCCCTGGTGAAGAACTAATGTGACGTATCTATAGATGTATACCTATCTATATGTATATGTTGGTAGTGATGTACAGCTATAATTACGCGTAATTTTAATTGATAGGCTAATTGCCACTATTCGTATTTTAGGCGTCTAATTCAAATCAGCATATATGAAGTATAAGCGGCTAAACCCGATTTGCACTATACGGCTAAAATACGAACATTGGCAAGTGGCCTATCAATTAAAGTCCTTGACCGTACAATTTGGTACGCCATGGCCATGGCCGATGAATGACAATTGACAAGTTTGACAAGTCAACCAAGATGGCCGCTAATTTAGTTCTTTAATAAAACACCAGAGATCGCTATAGTCGCATGAAAAGTGTGATATATGTAAGTGTGCCCCCCCTGCTGTAAACTAGTGTAAACTCATGGTAGAAGTACTGCTTGCATGCCAAATTTTAAGTCTCCGTTAATTACGGAGATAGGGTCACTTTTAAGCAAAAATACAGGGTTATTTGTAATTCACTGACATCCTCTTAACCCTGAATTCTTATCACTCAAACAAATGTTTTTTGTTTTACGACTTTTTAAAATGAAGCACTTTTTTCCCATACAATACACAGAGTATCGTAAAAATAAGAGGTAATCTCAAATTTTCAAAACGTTATTACACCAAAAATATTAAGTTATGACGAAAGCCGTAAAACAAAAAACATTTGTTTAAGTGGTAGGAGTTTAGGGTTAAAAGGATGCTAGTGAATTACAAATAACCCTGTATTCAAGTACTATTTATTCCCATCCCGTGGGAATTTCCAAGAATCCTTTCTTAGCGGATGCCTACGTCATAATAGCTATCTATGACAAGTTAAGTATGAAGTATCTTTTTCTATTTTTTTTTTTATTTTCTTCAACTTCATTTTTTTTATTACTTTTACGGTCATCCCGTGAAACCATATATTTCAAACTAAATACAAACTGAAATATAGATGCACAGAAAAAACCCCAGAAAAAAGACCAATGCTGGGAATCGAACCCAGGTCCTCAGCGTTCCGTGCTGCGTGCTTACCCCTACACCATCACTGGTCTAGAAGTTAGCGATGAATCTTTCCCATACATCGTACACTTCAGTCTGTTATAATCACATTAGGCAGTGATAAAGCGCATCTATGTTATGCCCTCTACCGAGAGACTTCAACACTCCTTCGGAGCTACCCGCTCACCTGGACCAAGAGATGGCGCTACTAGGCCAACTTTTACAAGTTAAGTATGAAGTATCTTTTTCTATTTATTTTTTATTTTCTTCAACTTCATTTTTTTTTAGCCAAATTTCAGCAAAATCCAAATGGTTTGAGCTGTGCGATGATAGATCAGTCAGTAACGCTTGCCTTTTATATTTATGTACAGACAGAAGGAGAAGAAGATTACATACATGAAGACTCCACGGAAAAAACAATGAATGAATGAACGTCACTTTTTTTGTGAAACGGACCTTTTAATGTAACCTATAGACTTATTCGTGTATTTTTGGTTATTTTCTCGTTTACTTTTTATTTTATATACTTTATTGGTTTGACTTATGGCCTCTCAAGCAGAGGGTCGTGGGTTCAAATCCCGCTCGCATGTCTGAGTTTTCGGAATTTATGTGAGAAATTACATTTGTAATTTACCATGAGCTTTACGGTGAAAGAAAACATCGTGAGGAAACCTGCATACACCTGCGAAGAAATTCAATGGTGTGTGTGAATTTCCCAATCTGCACTGGGCCCGCGTGGGAACTACGGTCCAAGGCCTCTCATTCTGAGGCCTATGCCCTGCAGTGGGACGTATATAGGCTGGGATGATGGTGATGATGACTTTATTATACCTTTCTACTAATTTATTGAATTAGGCGTTACTTTGCGGAGTCCTTATTAATGAACTGAAACAATTACTTTGCTCACCCGCGACCTTTAGATCTTAAGGTAAGGTCTTAAGATCGCGGGCGAGCAAAGTACCTAATTTGTTTCAGTTCATTACCTTTCTCCTATTAAGTTACCTTAAATCGACCCAAAATTTGTCAAAATCACGGTGAACATTAAAAAACATACAAACCAAAATGGAACCTCTTCCTTTTCTGAAGTCGGTTTGAAAACGGTTTTTCTGCTTGTTCAGTATGGTTGATCTTCAGACTATTAAATTTTTATTAGGATCGTTTGATTTGAATTTTATTCTGCTTTTTACGAGAGGGACGCATTATGAGTAATTTAGGATTTTATACCTCTATATCGTGTATGGAAGTAACCAGCACATGTAACCAACCATGTAAGTATTTCTGATTCGTTCAGGAGTTAAAACCAGTCAAGTGTGAGTCAGTCGTCGCATAAGTACATTACTGTTGCGTACGAGTTGGAAAGTTAAATTATGATTTTAAATTTTTAACCGACTACAAAAATGGAGGTAAACACTATGAATCATTACGGGTTAATATTTAATTATATTAAGGACTAGCTTTTGCCCGCGACTCCGTCCGCGTGGAATTAGTAATTTGGGCAGCTTATTTTTATTATCAAATTTGCTTTTTCATCAATTATGGCTCTCCTTAGTTCCTCGATATAAAAAATTACCCGCCCCCGCAACCCCCCCCCCTAACCCCACCCCCCACCGAACTTCCCCGCACACCCGCGTTCACATTCACCACCGTACTCCCAAGTCAAGCGTGCCTATAGAAGTTTTACTTCAAAAACCCCTGATTTTGAAACATTCTTCCGCTCCGCTCCGCTCCTATTAGTGTTAGCGTGATGATATATATATAGCCTATAGCCTTCCTCAATAAATGGCCTATCTAACACTGAAAGAATTTTTCAAATCGGAGCAGTAGTTCAAACAACAAACAAACTCTTCAGCTTATTAATTCTTCTAAAAACTGTTCGATAAATTCTTAAAATAGACGTATCTTTCTTATTTGTGAACCGATTTAAATGAAACAAACACTAAATGTTAATCCAAGAAAATACCAACATATCAGTGAAAACCGCATCCTTCTAGGTTAAGCCGTTTCTGAGATTAGCGCGCACAAACGCCCAGACAAACAGACAAACAGACAAACAGACAATAATTCTATAAATCATTGTTTCGGGTTCTATTGCGCTAATAAATAGCTCTAGTGACAGTTTTTCTCAAATATCTTCAATGTACAGACACCGACTTGTTACAGATTTATTATATGTATAGATGAATTAATTTTATTATGCATAGTCCAATTAGTTTTAAAATAGTTTTCAAGTTTGCATCTGTTGGGTAAATATGCTATCATTTAAAATGTCACTTTAAAAAAAAAGTAATAACCGCAGAACAAATTTTATTGCTATTTGAATTTTTATCAGATGTCCAGTCGACTACAAAAAGATCGATACGGCCAAAGTTACAAAAATATGTATACACGACCTTAATGTTAAGTCAATAAAGGTGTGTATACATATCTTTGTAACTTTGGCGGTATCGATCTTTTTGTAGTCGACTGTCCATTGCTCGTATTGAATACACGTAGTAAAAAAGTGATATTGTAATTTTGTTTTCCTACTCCTGTACTTTTATCTGGTTTTTATATGGTCGCGAACAAATATATAAGAACGTAGATAATATGACTTCAGAAAGTCTATACTTAATCTATTCGCCATAACAGCACTTGTGTCGTAATGTCGTTATTACGATACACCTAGCTGCCACATAATATTAAATGTAGGGTACACTCAACACTAAAGCCCAGTTTAGACCTGCTGAGTTGAGTAGAGTAGGGTACAGTCGGGTACAGTAGGGTACAGTCGGGTACAGTAGGGAAAAATAGGGTACAGTAGGGTACAGTCGGGAACAGTCGGGTACAGTAGGGTAACATAGGGTGCAGTCGGGTACAGTCGGGTACAGTAGGGTAAAATAGGGTACAGTCGGGTACAGTCGGGTAAAGTAGGGTAAAATAGGGTACAGTCGGGTACTGTAGGGTATAATAGGGTACAGTTGGGTACACTAGGGTAAAAAAGGGTACAGTTGGGTACAGTAGGGTAGAATAGGGTACAGTTGGGTACAGTAGGGTGAAATAGAGTACAGTCGGGTACAGTAGGGTAAAATAGGGTAGAGTAGGGTACAGTCGGGTACAGTAGGGTAAAATAGGGTACAGTAGGGTACAGTCGGATACAGTAGGGTAAAATAGGGTACAGTAGAGTACAGTCGGGTACAGTAGGGTAAAATAGGGTACAGTAGAGTACAGTCGGGTACAGTAGGGTAAAATAGGGTACAGTCGGGTACAGTAGGGTAAAGTAGGGTACAGTCGTGTACAGTAGGGTAAAATAGGTTACAGTAGGGTACAGTCGGGTACAGTAGGGTAAAATAGGGTACAGTAGAGTACAGTCGGGTACAGTAGGGTAAAATAGGGTACAGTAGGGTACAGTCGGGTACAGTCGGGTACAGTAGGGTAAAATAGGGTACAGTGGGGTACAGTCGGGTACAGTAGGGTAAAATAGGGTACAGTCGGGTACAATAGGGTAAAATAGGGTACAGTAGAGTACAGTCGAGTACAGTAGGGTACAGTAGGGTAAAATAGGGTACAGTAGAGTACAGTCGAGTACAGTAGGGTAAAATAGGGTACAGTAGGGTACAGTCGGGTACAGTCGGGTACAATAGGTAAAATAGGGCACAGTCGGGTACAGTAGGGTAAAATAGGGTACAGTCGGGTACAGTCGGGTACAGTAGGGTAAAATAGGGTACATTAGGGTACAGTCGGGTACAGTAGGGTACAGTCGGGTGCAGTAGGGTAAAATAGGGTACAGTTGGGTACAGTCGAGTACAGTAGGGTAAAATAGGGCACAGTCGGGTACAGTAGGGTAAAATAGGGTACAGTAGGGTACAGTCGGGTACAGTAGGGTAAAATAGGGTACAGTTGGGTACAGTCGGGTACAGTAGGGTAAAATAGGGTACACTAGGGTACAGTCGGGTACATCGGGTACAGTCGGGTACAGTAGGGTAAAATAGGGTTCAGTAGGGTACAGTCGGGTAAAATAGGGTACAGTCGGGTACAGTAGGGTAAAATAGGGTACAGTAGAGTACAGTCGGGTACAGTCGGGCACATTCGGGTACAGTAGGGTAAAATAGGGCACAGTCGGGTACAGTAGGGTACAGTCGGGTACAACAGGGTAAAATAGGGTACAGTCGGGTAGAGTAGGGTAAAATAGGGTACAGTAGGGTAAAATAGGGTTCAGTAGGGTACAGTCGGGTACAGTCGGGTACAGTCGGGTAAAATAGGGTACAGTAGGGTACAGTCGGATACAGTAGGGTAAAATAGGGTACAGTAGAGTACAGTCGGGTACAGTAGGGTAAAATAGGGTACAGTAGAGTACAGTCGGGTACAGTAGGGTAAAATAGGGTACAGTCGGGTACAGTAGGGTAAAGTAGGGTACAGTCGTGTACAGTAGGGTAAAATAGGTTACAGTAGGGTACAGTCGGGTACAGTAGGGTAAAATAGGGTACAGTAGAGTACAGTCGGGTACAGTAGGGTAAAATAGGGTACAGTAGGGTACAGTCAGGTACAGTCGGGTACAGTAGGGTAAAATAGGGTACAGTGGGGTACAGTCGGGTACAGTAGGGTAAAATAGGGTACAGTCGGGTACAATAGGATAAAATAGGGTACAGTAGAGTACAGTCGAGTACAGTAGGGTACAGTAGGGTAAAATAGGGTACAGTAGAGTACAGTCGGGTACAGTAGGGTAAAATAGGGTACAGTAGGGTACAGTCGGGTACAGTCGGGTACAATAGGTAAAATAGGGCACAGTCGGGTACAGTAGGGTAAAATAGGGTACAGTCGGGTACAGTCGGGTACAGTAGGGTAAAATAGGGTACAGTAGGGTACAGTCGGGTACAGTAGGGTACAGTCGGGTGCAGTAGGGTAAAATAGGGTACATTTGGGTACAGTCGAGTACAGTAGGGTAAAATAGGGCACAGTCGGGTACAGTAGGGTAAAATAGGGTACAGTAGGGTACAGTCGGGTACATTCGGGTACAGTAGGGTAAAATAGGGTACAGTAGGGTACAGTCGGGTACAGTAGGGTAAAATAGGGTACAGTTGGGTACAGTCGGGTACAGTAGGGTAAAATAGGGTACACTAGGGTACAGTCGGGTACATCGGGTACAGTCGGGTACAGTAGGGTAAAATAGGGTTCAGTAGGGTACAGTCGGGTAAAATAGGGTACAGTCGGGTACAGTATGGTAAAATAGGGTACAGTAGAGTACAGTCGGGTACAGTCGGGCACATTCGGGTACAGTAGGGTAAAATAGGGCACAGTCGGGTACAGTAGGGTACAGTCGGGTACAACAGGGTAAAATAGGGTACAGTCGGGTAGAGTAGGGTAAAATAGGGTACAGTAGGGTAAAATAGGGTTCAGTAGGGTACAGTCGGGTACAGTCGGGTACAGTAGGGTAAAATACCCTATTTTACCCTACTGTACCCGACTGTACCCTACTGTACCCTATTTCACCCGACTGTACCCTACTGTACCCGACTGTACCCCATTTTACCCTACTGTACCCGACTGTACCCTATTTTACCCTACTGTCCCCGACTGTATCCCATTTTACCCTACTGTACCCGACTGTACCCTACAGTAGGGTACAGTACAGTACAGTAGAGTCGAGTCGTAGGAAAAATATTGTATGCAACGGTGTATAATTTGGTCTTAACGGCTCGTGCCGTCTTCCATTGCGATACTCGCATTCGCTCGTATCGCAACTCACGTCACTCGCCTTTTAAGACCTCACTTATACAACAGTTGCATAAAATACTAATATACTTACCTAACGTCGTTTTTTTCCTCGCACTCAAAGTGAAAGTACCTACTTAGAGTGCTTAACGCAATACTAAACAACCATAATGACAACTCGAACTATAGCCACCCTCTCTATCGCTCGGGTGGCTAAACATCTCGTGTCATTATGGCTTGTTTTCATCAACCGCAATTTCCGTAAAAACTGATGTGATTGGGTTGTCTAGACATATTCTTAGCATTATTATCCGGGTAATCAGACCAGTCTCAATCGAAGCAGACTCAGAACTCTTCCTAATAAAATAGCATTGGAAATATAGGGGTCGTAGAGGGCGACTTAAATTTGCTAATACATTTTAGTGATTTTATAAAATACTAGCTATTGCCCGCGCCTCCGTCTTCAAAGAATTCGTTTATCCCGCGGGAACTATGCAATTTTCCAGAATAAAAACTATCCTGTGTCCTTCCTCCACACCAAATTTCATCTATAAATTGGTTCAGCGGTTTGAGCGAGAAGAGGTAACAGACAGACAAACAGATAGACAGACACACTTTCGTATTTATAATATAGTAAAATAGTAAATAATAAATTTGTAATTAGTAAATTAATATTTAGTATTAGTATATATTAGTATTACTATGGATTTGTTTAACGTTTTCGAAAGGATTGGCCGTTATGGGTGTGCGATTGAAAATACTGTTACTGTGGCCATTGAGATTGACTTGGTCTAGATCTTATTACTATATTGAAAGCAATGCGCTTTGTCATGTGCTTGATCCTAATGCTACATTTACACGCTTGCCGAGGCTTGGCAAGCGTGTACAAGCTACAAGCCTTTACAAACGCTTGGACGCCATTTACACGCTTGCGATTGGGTTAGTGTGCTCCGGGCAAGCAAACATGGCAGACGTGGACGTTGAAGTTGTGTCAGCTATTGCGTTTAGTTTGACATATTTTTATTTAAAATATAAACAAAAACAAAGAAAGCGAAAAGTTCGTCAGAGAAGATGGTGGATGTTAAAAATCCATAGAAACTGTTGTAACTAAATTCGAATGTTTTTAACGTCCTATTTTTAATTATATATTTATTTTAATTGATATGCCTCGAGAAAGGCCAGTTTCATCGTTTGACCAACTCATGGTCGAGACGCGATCGAGGTACAGCACAAATAGGTACGTCCGTCCGGCGCGAGTTCGTGAGCGACACTAAACATGCGCCAACGTGTAAACACGTCGCAAGCGCTTGCCGCAAGCTTCCTTTGATCTGTCTTCAAAAACCGACACTAGCCCGGATCGCGACAAGCTCACGCAAGCCAAGCCAAACACCCCCGTTCACACGCTTGTGTTTGTCGAAGCTTGCCGAGGCTTGCCAAGCGTGTAAACGTACCATAACTGACCTGACCTGACCTTGGCACTGCGGCAATGACACTAATGACACCGCAACAGTACGTGCGGGCGGGAGTGCGCCGCCGCCATCACTTATTCGCGGGGCTGAGGACTCGTAGAGCTAGGAACTGTCTAACGGCCAGGGCAATTGCGCTGCTAAATGAATTTCTGTCCGTAATCCAGGATGCTGACGTGTTTGCCGATAGAAGGAATACTTTTGTCTAAAATAATAATAATGATAATAATTTAAGTACTTAATGTTTTGTTTTATATATTAACGAGTTAGGCGTTTTGATGCAAACTGTAAGCCTGACTTTGTATTGAATTGAATAAATAATAAATAAACAATCGATAATAGAGTCACATAACATATCATTTTCTTAATTAAGGTTAAAGCTAACGGGCCTTTTTAACCCCCGACACAAAAAGAAGGGTGTTATGTGTGTGTGTTTGTGTCTGTGCGTTTGTCTGTGGCATTATAACTCTTAAATGCGTGAACCGATTTGGATGCGGATTTTTTTATTTGAAAGCGATGGTTCTCAGACATATGCTTCATCAAAATTGGTTCAGGCATTTCAAAGTTATCAGCTCTTTTGTCAGCTGCGGCATAATGGGCATTTACTTTATTTTCAAACATATGTGTGACCAAATTGCGATGAGGGTATTTAAAAGAAAAACAATTTATAGTTATTTAGGTTTATATTGATTGTTTCGGTTAACTTTAATATAAATACTTGGTAGCATTACTGTAATTTTAAAGCACTGTGGTCGTCATCGGTCATTGAGCACGAAAGCCTGTCCAGAAGAAATACCGTCAATTTATATTCATAAATCACCCCGAGATTATTTTACACAATGTCTATTATCACGAAAACAACCTTCCCTTGATTTAAAAATATTTTTTCTTAAGATTTCACTGCTTATTATTACGTAGTAACTTACCTACCCACCGTGATGTTTAACGGCGTAAACTGGATTTATCTTGAATCTAAATAACTGCTAATATAAGTAATTTGATGTTTTAATTTTTGAGGTTTGACGACCTAGCGCAAAAATCGGTCCTGAAAACTAGTATATTTCATTTCACGACGTCTCCTCCTCCGATTTGTATTGATTCCAAAAATTAGATAAACTTCCTACTGTGACATAGTATTGCCCTGAATGACACCCTGCTATCACCCAGGGCCGGCCCGTCCATATAGGCGAACTAGGCGACGGCCTAGGGCGCCAGTATTAGGGGGGCGCCAATCAGAGGCATCGAAATTCAAAAATCATAAAGGCCACCACTAATCCTAAGCGCAGGGCGGGCGCCGTCGGAGTAGGCCTAACGCGTTGTATAACACTGAATCATATATACGATGACACACACCGGCAGCGGGGCGCTTCGTATCAAATTCAGTACAACGTGCTGGGCCCGCTCCGTCTGCGCCCCGCGCTGCGATCTGTGGTGGCTTTAAATACAGTTTTTTTTATGTTCAACTTGAATACTCCCGATTTTAACAAAACTATAAAGATTTCTTTTGCTAATATGCTGATTTTTCTTTTAAAAATTGCTCAGTCTGTTTGTAGGTAAAATATAAAGGATGTCTCGTCAGTAGTACGACAAACTTAAAAAAAGGGAAAATAAAGGGGAAATAGGTGGGCAGGTCATCTACCAAATATAAAAATTACAGTAAAGGCCACCACAAGCCACGACAGCGGGGCGCCGGACGGATCCTGCCCAGCGCGGTCAATAACATTGAATCATATACGCTGTGCCGCGCTGCCTGTGTGTGTTATCGTATACATGATTCAGTGTTATTGAGCGCACTGGGCATGCTTCGTCGGCGCCCCACGCTCCCGGTTTGTGGTGGCCTTAAAGTCTCACAGTTTTCGAGAAATTTCGATTTTTCTGATTTTTTGCTCGCTCGTTAATAAAAAAAATGTATACCCGCACTAACATTTTGATTTGTGATATTCTAAATTAATATATTTATGCATTTATTTTTATTGAAAAACTATTTAAAAAAATATTACAGTTTTTTTAAATGAATTTAAATTTTGCCTCTTTAAAGATGATAAATATTTCATCAAAAATACATTTCCAGTATCAATCTTAATTTCCCGTGTTTTATTAAAAAAATAAAGTCATTCAAATTTGAACCTAATTCTACTATTAATTCGTGTGTGGTTAAATAAACAAATGATAAACAAAGTTAATTTTAAATATTTTTTAATAAAGAGTTGGACAAGTCGTTGTTAAATAAAGGCAACCACAAACCGGGAGCGTGGGGCGCCGACGGAGCGTGCCCAGTGCGCTCTATAACACTGGATCAAATACACGGTGACACGCACAGGCAGCGCGGCGCACCGTATTTGATTCAGTGTTACTGTACTGATCGCGTTGGGCACGCTCCGTCGGCGCCCTGCGCTCCCGGTTTTGTTGTGGCCTTAAGTTTGCAGCCATCTCATAGTTTGAAAATTGCAGAGTAATTATAATAGTTTTTATTTTTTTCCATTTTCAATAAATTCTGGTTACATTCAGGAGCAATGCAAAATTAAATAAACAACTTAAAATCTTACCTATTTTACATGTTTTATTTGAAAAAAAAAAAATTGTCAGCAATTTTCAAACAAAGTATGACATCTACCGCATCTACGTTGCAAACTTAAAAACGCCTCATTCAACTCTTTATTTAAAAAAAATACTGGCCACAAAGACTTCATATTCATAACACAGCCAAATTGAAATTCGAAATTTCAAAACAATTTTGCTCATCATTTTGTTTATTGTGATTTGATAAAATTGGGTTCAAATGTGAACGAGTATTATTTATTTTTTAATTAAGCACGCGAAATCAAGATTTTAAATTTATTTTTGTACGTAGCTATGCAAAACCATAGCTGCTAAATTTAACCAGAGTGAATTCTGATCCAGTTTACATCTCAACTTAGACAGGGTAGTAGTACTGGTTTAACGCGTTTTGTAGAGTACTTAATGCTTTGTGCTGATTTTTTCTCGTAAAGGTTTATGTTACGATATTTATCATTTTTAATTAGGGTTCCGTAGTCAACTAGGAACCCTTATAGTTTCGCCATGTCTGTCCGTCTGTCTGTCTGTCTGTCTGTCCGCGGCTAAGCTCAGAGATCGTTAGTACTAGAAAGCTGTAATTTGGCATGAATATACATATCAGTCACGCCAACAAAGTGGTAAAATAAAAAATAAAAAAATATTTTTTTTTAGGGTATCTCCCATAGACGTAAAGGGGGGTGATTTTTTTTTCTCGACTAATCCTATAGTATGTGGTATCGTTGGATAGGTCTTTTAAAACCATTGCGGGGTTGCTAACATGATTTTTCTATTCAGTGATCTGTTTGCGAAATATTCAACTTTAAAGTGAAAATTTTCATTAAAATCGAGCGTCCCCCCCCTCTAAAATCTAAACTGTTAGGTGGAAAATTTTGAAAAAATTCAGAATGGTAGTAAATATATCAAATTTACTAGAAAAATTATAGCGGCTAAGATTGCTCGGAAATTATTTGTAGTTTAAGAGTAAATAGTAGCCTAAGGTATAAAACATACCTAAACTTGGATGATTCCGTACACATACGAAATCCTTAGAAAAATATTACTTGATTTTTTTGTAATGGCTACGGAACCCTACCTTGTGCGTGTCCGACACGCTCTTGGCCGGTTTTTATTTTTTATTGAATGGATATGTTTTAAGCTAGTAAGCTTAAAGTGGGATGAAAATTTCATTGATTTTGCCGTAGGATGCACCGTTTTCAAGATATTTTTCATAACACCGGTTCTCGTCCGATCGCAACGTCGGGCGCGGTCAGTACTTGGATGGGTGACCGCCTGGTTTCATTTTTCTTTTTAGAATGTTTTGTTATGACGTTGTCACGCTAAACTATCGTCCGTAAACCGACTTTACAGACAACCGGTTTTTTTAATTTTTTTTTATCTGATAACACAACTATTCTACATTATTTTTCAACTAAAATTAATGTAAATAATAATTAATTCCAAATAGCACAACTCCAACTCTTATTGCGGGTATACATTTCTCAACAATTCCAAAAAAACCGGCCAAGTGCGAGTCGGATTCGCGCACCGAGGGCTCCGTACAAATTTCCAGGTATTTCAAAATATCCGCCGTAAACAGCCGTAAGTATAATAATCCAGTGTTAGTAGAACCCTGCTTCTAAGTAAAATATACGCAGTGTGAGATCATTTTATATTGGTTATTCAAGACCCCCCTTAATATTGAATATAATTATATTTTTATTATTTGTTATTGTACCGGCCACAGTATTTAATACATAACTGGTGAAATTTTCAAGTGTCTAGTTAACGCCATTATAATGATCGAGTTAAAAACGCGACAAAAAACACGTTTCTAGTACGACGACCCCCTTTAATTTTTAACTTTATTTTATTTTTTAGTATTTGTTAAAAATTTCAACTGTCTGTGAATGTGTTCATGAGATATAGCCTGGTGACAGACAGACAGACGGGCAGTGGATTCTTAGTAACAGGGTCCCGTTTTTACCCTTTAGGTACGGAACCCTAAAAAATCTAAATTTCTAGAAAACGATGCGACATTTACTAAGGTCATGTTTATACAGTTGGTAGATGACTTGCCCACCTATCTCCCATTTAAGTTTGTCGTACTACTTACGGGACACCCTGTATATAATATATTTTTTGTTTCGTCACGAATTCTCTTTAAAAAGGGCGCCGTTTCAGTTTTTGCCTAGGGCGCCGGGAATGCTCGGGCCGGCCCTGCTATCACCCCTGTTGATTATTACATAAAGTTAAAAATGACAACTACTGGGACAGTGACCAGCACTAGGACGTCTGCCTTATACCAATCTATGTTAAAATCTATCAAGCACTTCAAACTGCAGACTGTGCAAAAAAAATCTCAAGAAACATGATCCTCCTTTCTAATTTAAATCGGTTACCATATCAGTCGTTGGGATAAAAAACAGTCGTATTCAGTATTAGGCATTGAAAATGAACACGTATAAAAATTTAAACGCGTTAAGTTTTTCTGTGTTAGTTATAGGTAGTTGAGCATTTTGCGACATAATGTGTGAATTCATTCTTCCATGTAGAAAAATAAAGTAAAAATCTTTATTTGTTTACAAAAATCATACCTACACAACATTTAAAAACAGTAAAGTACAAACTAACTTAAGTTTTAAGCCTAAACTGCTCCTTCACAACGACACTCATTTCTACGCTAACGATTATTTATTATTGACGTCACTCCTAGGTAAAAATTGTACCATATATAGTGACATCACTCGAAACTTCTAAGCACTGTATCCTCGTCATTTTTGTTTGTCAAACAAAAGAAAAAATACGTGTACCTACCTACAATATTTTTTAATAATGTAACTGACGGACTAAACAGTTTTTTTTTGTATTGTTGTATGAGAAATGAGAACACTTGTCTTACTCGGTCCTTACGCCACTGAGAGCCTCCAGCAGCGTGAAGGTGACGACTTCGATGGAGGCGCTGCTGGACAGCCCCGCACCCATCGGTAGGTCCGACACGATCACTGCGTTGAAGCCTTCCACGGGGCCTGAGGAAAGTCGTTGATATAGCGGCGGCTCTAGCCGGAGCTTAAATGCTCAAAGGCAAAGATAGGTGCAGTTAGCACGAACGAAAGGGAGATGTGGTTGCAGAATTGTACAGAGTTGTTTTGTCAAAGTTAAGTTGTCCTAAAAAATTTGACCAATTGTCAGCGCCGTGCAATAAATTACCATGCTTCATTGCTATTTTAGGGATTCGTTGGTTGGTGTAGAGAAACTCCCTATTACGAGTAGGTGTGAGTGTAGAAGAGGAATAAGTTTTATTTAGAAAAAAGTTCCATATACACGTAGTGCTAAATTTGTTACATTTTGACGTCAAGAGAAATAATGGTGTAACACGCTTTTATTGAAAAAATGTTGACTGTGATAAAAATGCAAAGATTTAATGCATAGTCTATTTTTTATCAGAATTTAATTAGTTTCAGCTTTTTAGTTATTTTTATTTACATCTACTTAATAAAAGTTTGTTTTTAAAAAAAGTGTCTTTTTCTTCTTTTTTTGCCTAAATAAATGGGTTGATCAACTTTTTCTTGCCGCCCGTTGCTATGGTTACACAAATTTCGAATCGGCTTGCATCCACCTTGAACCTGCGGCTTTTATCAAATCGTCCGTCCATCTCGTTGGCGGACGTCCCATATGGGACGAATATGCTGCGCTTGTCAGTCCGTCCAAACAATGTACTGCAAACTTACCAGGGAAGTTCGCCACAACCCCTTTGACGTAGTTCGCCCACGCTGGTTCACCTGGCTTCAGAGCGTTGTCTGCTGTCGGCGCCGGGAAGCTGGCCTCCTGTCTCCCGGCGTCCTGGACCGATATGACCCGACACGTGCCAGAGTTGCTAGGAGCCCCCACCATCACAGTTAGGAAGGGCAGCGCCTGCGTGTTAGGAGTTTGGCTTGAGAATGTAGTATCAAAAATAGAAAGTGTATGATATCCATCCCAGCCTATACTTCCCACTGCAGGGCACAGGCCTCCTCTCAGAATGAAGGTGAAGGTAAAATATAGTTAAGGATTTAATGGTGAGAAAACCTGCACACACCTGTGAAAAATTTAATGGTGTGTGAAGCTCCGAATCTGCACTGGGCCCGTGTGGGAACTACAGCCCAAGGTTTTTATTCTAAGAAGAGGCCTGTGCCCTGCATGGGGGTGCCGAGATGAACCTTGAACTTGAAGCGTCAAAAACAGTAACCGTGACAAATTCTCCAACAGAAATCTAATTACATTTCATTCAAGATTGCCGATGGCCGCCATTTGTAATTGAATTTGTTTGATCAATGAAAGGATTATCAAAGGCAAGTTTGCCATCGATTCCATTAAATCCCTGAACAGCTGAGACGCTCCGATTATCATCAATCTTTATTTAGTTTAATATTGTTTTCCAGAACAAAGTGGAAAATTTTGATACAACACCCTTAGGAAAATACTTTTGTTTTGAATGGGATGGAAGTTTTCTAGTGTTGTTTTGTAAGCAGAATGCCCGGGTAGAGTCTCAGGGCACTTCTTTCTTTACAGACGTTTTTCTTTGTTCTAAACGTGTTTAAGGAGACCTAAAGAACTTTAACGACACACAAATAAATAAGTACAGTCGAAGGCATAAATATCTAGACCAGGGATTGTAGAACCGGTGCAATAGTAACTGCATAACCTGACTATAAAGCAAACACAGCACCAATTAAGATGCTGGTCAGGCGCGGGTGATGGACTGGTTGGCGCTTGATAGTCTTTCTCTTGGAGTTGTTGATCGCTGGGGTGGGGGTGGTAGCTGGGTAGTTTACCTTAGTATTTATGTAAGGTTTCAATATTTTTTCTTTAGGAAACTGTAAGTCTATGATCCGTAAAAATATATTTGTAATACATATAACTATAAGAGACTGTTTGTTTCTAAATAAATAAATAAATAAATAAACATCACGCGATAACATTGTGCTGGCTGGCTGAGGTGTCTACCAGTACTTGTACTTAACATTGACAAGTATTACCGGTAATGGTTTTATGGATAAATCATCAAATAGAGGTATTGTTGTCAATTGGCTAAACCGCTAATATATTTGAATACCGGAATTAATTATACCGCTAATCAGAGTCTTAGCGGTATAAAATAAATAGCGAAATGCAATTATAACCAGTTATACCTTATTTAAAACCGGTAGGTAATAATAATACCGGTAACGATCCCTGATCTAGACAGCCATCGCGTCAAATATATGCAAACACCTACCTTAATATGGTTATTAGTACCAAATTTATTTATTGATTTCCACACTTACAACTATTTTACAGGGACTAAGCCTAAGCTAAAACAATAGGTAGTGTACCTATTTACCCATGTGGTGTCGGGTTTAGAATTACACCCTTTCGTTCCATTCTATTAATGTACTAAGTTTGTTAGAGAGATTTGATCCTTATGAATGACTCTATCGATAAATTAAATAAAAGTACAGGTTGCTATTTTTTCAGATTTTAGCCGGTTAGATTCATGAAGGATGAAGCAAGCGAATTTTCGAAAATCTTTGAATGCAGTTTTCTCTTTTCAAAAATAAAGGAATGTTTCCCTTCAGCAAAATTTCCCATTTTCAGCACTTAAAGTACTTTCCCTGGAGGTGGCATTACAAAATTCCACCCTGTATAAAAAAAAACGAAAATCGATTTTTTCCCTTCTATCTACTTAATATGTTTAAGTTACTCTACCCACCACAGGGAGAACGTAGCCTTCACAGTAGTCCACATGGTCGCCCATGATGTTGACGCGGCCCGGCGCCGCCGCAGCGACGGTGGCGGCGCGGGCGAAGACGGCGTGAAACTCGTCGCGTGCCCTGCGCAGGAGCGCCGCTTCGCCGGCCGGTACCGCGTCGGTCAGTGCTGGCATCTAGTAGGGGAAATACGGAGATTAAGATACAAAAAATAAATAAATAATAAAACCGCCTTCAATAAAAACTTTTTAACAAAAAAAATAAACCGCCGAAAAAACTGAAAAGCGAAAAATAATACCTTTTTTGTTTGACCTTAATCAAGGTACCAATTTGAAGACGGTGCCTCAGCACGAGCCAGGAGGAGTGATAGAATCCCATCAGGTAGACGACTACAGGTCCACTCCTCCTGGCTAGGGCTGAGACATCGACTTCAAATTGGTACCTTGATTAAGGTCAAACAAAAAAGGCCTTTCCTCAGAATGAGAGTGCTTGGACCGAGTTCCCAGGCAGACCCTATCCGTATTGGGAACTTATTTATTTATTTCAATTTTTTTTTCACATGCACCATTTAAAAAACATATACAGGTGTAAATACAAGACTAAAACTACTATTAAATTAAAATAACTAAAACTAAACTTAATTAAAAAAAGAGAGGTGGGCCTCTTGGCATGGTGCCCATCACGCAGGCAGCATTCCCGCGCTGAACAGCGATTGCGATTCTTTGCGCGAGAAAGCTGCCGGCGCGAGGGTTGCCTGTTGCCTCTCTCAACCTATTGCTGAGCTCCCTGTGTAACTCCAGTGCACCCTTACCCCAAGGACCTAGAGTCTCGACGCCGAAAGGAAAAAAATGATATTGGGCGCCGAGACAGCTATATTTTGTGGCCTTGAGGCGTTCCCGGGCGTCCGCCGCCGCCCCCGCACGTTTGGTAGTTGCTGGTAGGTAGGACGCCGCCAGGGTGTCTGTACAGGTGGCGTCCCACACCAGCGCACGGCCAGTCTTCCAGGGTATCAACGACATTCCATCAGGGCGCTTGCCATCGCTCCGCACAATCTGGGGCTCCAGAGCAAAAAAGGTATTATTTTTCGCTTTTCAGTTTTTTCGGCGGTTTAATTTTTTTGTTAAAAAGTTTTTATTTTATACTTTTTTTCCCACCCCGGGGTAATTTTTTTTTTAAATTTGTATAATACCACACTTGGGATTAGTTCACCTAGGGCCACTTCCTTGGACGGCCACTGTGTAAATTCCTACATCGGCCACTTCCCCGAAAGACCACTGTGCAAATTCCCACTTCGGCCATTTCCCAGAGTGACATCTACATGAATTTATCGCTGCGTAAACTTAATGCACCTAGAGTTACTTCACCCAGGATTTATTCATCCGTAATTCATTTAAAACCTACAAATTCGACTGAGCTCCTATTTCTAGGCGGTTTGCCTTTCGGGCAGGAGAAACTACCTAACTAACCTATCCTACCTATTTTCTGAACTGAAGTGGTCGTTCAAGGGAAGTGGCCGTTAGGAGAATAGGCCATCAAAGGGAAAAGGCCGCTTAAAGAATGTGGCCCTAAGTGAACTAATCCCTTCAAGGTATACTCTTTCCAATAAAAAAATAATTATGAAAATCAGACTACTCTGTTTTCGCGGACTCAAAAATAATCAGGCAAGTTTACTTTGCCTTAGGCCAATCTATATTAACTTATTGTATTACGTCATGGGGAGGCACATCTAAAAAGTCATTACTAACCCTTGAAAGAGCTCAGCGAGCAGTGCTTAAGGTTTCCACTTTCCGTCCTTTTCTCGACCCCACTGATCTTCTTTACAAAGATTGTAAAGTACTAACAGTTAGACAAATATTCATAATGAGCACAGCCCTCAAACAGCACGCTGCACTTCCCTACAGCATTGAATCTATTAACAAAAGGCGGAAAGATATAGTTTGCCAAGTTAGCTATGAAGTATCTTTTTTTTTTGTACTTATTTTTTCAACTTCATTTTTTTTTTTATTACTTTTACGGTCATCCCGTGAAATCATATATTTCGTACTAAATACAAACTGAAATATAGATGCACAGAAAAAACCCCAGAAAAAAGACCAATGCTGGGAATCGAACCCAGGTCCTCAGCATTCCGTTCCGCGTGCCATACCCCTACACCACCACTGGTCTAGAGATTAGACACGAATCTTTCCTATACATCATACATTTCAATCTGCTAAATCATCACCTTATGCAGTGACAAGCGCACATCTATGTTACACCCTCATCGAGAGATTTTAACACTCCTTCGGAACTAACCGCTCACCTGGACAAGAGATGGCGCTACTGTGCAACTTTAAACAAGTTAGCTATGAAGTATCTTTTTTTTTTTTTTTTTTTTTTTTTTTTTTTTTTTTTTTTTTTTCACTGCATAAGGTGATGATTTAGCAGATTGAAATGTATGATGTATAGGAAAGATTCGTGTCTAATCTCTAGACCAGTGGTGGTGTAGGGGTATGGCACGCGGCACGGAATGCTGAGGACCTGGGTTCGATTCCCAGCATTGGTCTTTTTTCTGGGGTTTTTTCTGTGCATCTATATTTCAGTTTGTATTTAGTACGAAATGTACTAACAGTTAGACAAATATTCATAATGAGCACAGCCCTCAAACAGCACGCTGCACTTCCCTACAGCATTGAATCTATTAACAAAAGGCGGAAAGATATAGTTTGCCCTCGAAATATGGGAAAAAAACCTGCCTTCTCTTCCAGATTTTACGTATTCATAGGACCATTTCTTTACGCCTTTACGATTAAACGCTAAGTGGAGCATATATATATCCTCTTACTTATAAAATTACTAAGAAAATTCTCCAAGATGAACTTCAAAAACTATCCTACGAAGGTACAGAGAAACTATTGATTATTTCGAAATGAACATTTTTCATATTTTGTTATTTATAGTGTTTTGTAATTTAGCTAAGTTATTAAGAACTACTGTTTTTTGCAAGTGTTAATTTAAGATAGTTTATAAGTCCTTTTCGCCTGAAACACAGGAACATCCTAGTTCAGGCATAAGTATTTCTTACCTTTTGTATGTTTAGACTATAGATGTTATATTGTAAAAGTATTTTCTTTTAATAAAGATATATTTATTTATTTATTTATAAAGTTATGCCTGGTCATACAGTACAATCAGTGACTGAACAATCAATCATCTCCTGTTTTCCTACCCTTAGGGTAAGAATATTTTTTCCGAATTTAAATGGGACCACCTTCGGGGGTCGCATTCCAATAAAAAAAGAATCATCAAAATCGGACTACTCTGTAAAAACTTATACATAAAAAAAAATATATACACGCCGACTTGAGAACCTCCTCCTTTTGTTTTCGTCGGTTGAAAAACCAACAAAAACTAAAAGAAAAAAATATGAAATAAAAATTTCATCATCATCATCATCATCCCAGCCAATATACGTCCCACTGCGGGGCACAGGCCTCCTCTCAGAATGAGAGGGCTTGGGTCGTAGTTCCCACGCGGGCCCAGTGCGGATTGGGAACTTCACATACACCATTGAATTTCTTCCCAGGTGTACTCAGGTTTCCTCACGATGTTTTCCTTCACCGTAAAGCTCATGGTAAATTACAAATGTAATTTCGCACATTAATTCCGAAAAACTCAAAGGTGCGAGGCCGCACTCGAACCCACGACCCTCTGCTTGAGAGACCATAGGTCAAACCATTAGACCACCACGGCTTTTACTAGGCCATCACCAACCAATACCAATACCAATAAAAATAATCCAATGTGACAACCTCTTTAAATAAAGTTATAATGCATCGTAACTTTAGTACCAATACACAATATGATAAAGTCCTATCATTTTAGTAATAATCATAAGAAAACCCACTAACGGAACATGATAAACTATCAGTTAATCTTTTCTTAATTCCTTTAAAGATACTCAGGAAGCCGTTTGTAGCGTTTGCCAGTTGTACATGATTGTTTTATATGTATTACACTTGAGTCGTAAAATTATATTCGATAGCATATTATTGACGCACACGGATGGAATTTTACACTTCCTGGCAATATTATGCTTGCTATCATTTATTAAATAAGGTGTCTTTCAAGTTGTGTGACACTTGTTGCAATTTTGCAACAACTTGGGGCAATTTTAACAAAGGTACCACTGAATTAACAATTAGAGGAATAGAATATCTTATATATAAAATTCTCGTGTCGCGGTGTTTGTTACCAAACTCCTCCGAAATGGCTCGACCGATTTTCATGAAATTTTGTGTGCATATCGGGGTATGTATTAACAATAATGAAGTACGAAAGACCGAATGTATTAAAACATCGAATGGGTCAAAAGACCGACACGATTTTTTTCTGAAACCGTAAACTTCTCAGATTTTATTAAAACGGCATCATACAGAACCCATTAGGTTAGGTTAGGTTTGTTTTATTACAATCTTAAAAAGTTAACGTTTCAGAAAAAAATCGTGTCGGTCTTTTGACCCATTCGATGTTTTAATACATTCGGTCTTTCGTACTTCGGTATTTTAATACATACCCGCATATCGGGTAGGGCTGAGAATCGGCCAACATCTATTTTGCATACCCCTAAATGTTAAGGGGTCGTTCACGCCTTAATTTTTGACGTGATAACGTCTAATATATCGATGAACGCCGGCTGCATACATGAAAAAGGATGACGCAATTTCTAAGTACATGAGCGGTTACGTATCAAAATATCTAAAATTAAAAAACCTAACGTAAAATAACCTACGTTGAAAATACCTAAAATCTAAATACCTAATGATTTTTTCACTAAAATTCAAAATAACGAAAGCTTAAAATTCCTACGTATTGCAATGTCTAAAATTAAAAAACCTAACGTAAAATAACATACGTTCAAAATACCTAAAATCTAAATACCAAATGATTTTTTCACTTATATTCAAAATACCGAAAGCTTTCGTATATCCTAACCGGTATCTCGTTGGCAGCGAGCGAGCGAAGCGAGCGAGCAAGTCTTTTTAAGGCAGAAGCGACTCGGATAGGTTAGGTTCAGAAGGCTAAGGCGGGAGCAAAGCGTAGTGTAGCTCCCGCCTTAGCCTTCGATGTTAGGTATTTTTTTTGTAACAGTACAGAAAATGATTTTTTCCATTAGGTATTATTGTCTTTAACATTATGAAATGTACCTAAATGTAAATCATATACCAAATTTTATCAAACAAATTAGATTTTTCACGTGGTAATAAAATAACTAGCACCAAAGGCTAATGCGGGAGCGTAGCGGAGCGAAGCTCCCGCATTAGCCTTTGAACCTAACCATTCCGAGTCGCTTCTGCCCCGAACCGTCTTGCTCACTTGCTTCGCTCGCTCGCCGAAAATTAAGCGATGTTCGCTTCATTTAGGTATTTTGACCATTTCGTATTTCAAATGTTGGTGTATCAAACTTAGGTGTCATAGCTGTTGATATTTTAAACATTAGACATTTACTCCATTAGGTATTTTAAACTTAGGTAATTCGTAGGTAGGTGTTAGTTGCTTAGGTATTTAAAATCATTAGGTATTTAGATTTTAGGTATTTTGAACGTAGGTTATTTTACGTTAGGTTTTTTAATTTTAGATATTTTGATACGTAACCACATGAGCCGCGAAGGCCAGTTGCAAGCGAGCGGCGAACTCGTTGCAAGAGGCTGTACAATGCGGGGTGCGGGGGGTGCGAGGAGGTGCGGGGGGGGAGGTGCGGCGGTATTAAAGGGGGTTTCATTTTTGCCTCTACTCTAAGGCGGAACAAAGTTCGCCTGGTCAGCTAGTTATCGTGTATTTGCATTCCTGAATCTATGTCACTTTTCGTTTTATGTCGCTCTTTGACCACAAACACTTTTCATTTTTATTTCTATCATTATTATTATTATTACGTAGGCTTTGATTTTAGATAGAGTCACTGAATCAAACTAATTACATACAGTCAAGGAAACAATTCACGTTCCAGGGTGAACCCTTTTCATTGTAAATGTCATGTTGACATTCCGTACGCCAAAGAAATCATAGTGAAATTGGTTGAGAAAAGATTCCACCCTGATACGCGATTCAGTTTCCTTGACTGTACCACTGACGGTAGCCGTTTTCAAGTCTAGGATGAATGAGCATTTACTTGGCAAGCGTAGGTACTCCATCGTAGAATCTTCGCTTTCCATCAGGCGTGATTGTGGTCAAACGCAAGCCTAAGTAAGTAAGTATATTGAATAAAAAAACTCTTATACCTGATTTAAACTCTCGCCTCGTCACCTCGCCTCGCGCCTCGCCTCGTCGTCTCGCTCCGGACGCGAGCCTCAAAATCAAGGCAAATCACGAGACGAGGCGCGAGGCGCGCCTGTTCACACTCTCGTCTTGTGGCTCGTCCCGCAGTTCGTCTCGCCACTCGTACGCGAGTGTAAACCAGGTATTACAGTGCCCCTACAGTATTTGATTAAGTATTCTGCATTATATCAACGCAAATAAATATTTTGTTTTTGAAGGATACGAACATTATCACTACTACATAATGAGAGGTCTCTAATCAAGCGCCATCTTTTGACCTCTTCCGTTGATAAAACAAGATAGTCATTTGACGTTGTAATAAGAAGTGATAATGTTGTACAGACAAATGCAAAAATATGTATCAAGTACCTGGGCGACCGAGCTCCGCTCGGGCTGAAACTCGGTACCAAGCGTTTTCCCAGAGATAATAACAATAATACGATAATACCAAGCTAGATCCATTTTTCATCCCCGAAAACCCCCACATACCAAATTTCATCAAAATTGTGGGAGCCATTTCGTCGTTTCGTTTCGAGATCCTGTTTATATATATACACTAGCTTTTGCCCGCGACTCCGTCCGCGTGGAATTAGTAATTTGGGCAGCTTATTTTATTATCCAATTTGCTTTTTCATCAATTATGGCTCTCCTTAGATCCTTCCGGAAGAAGTGAAACTTCATAATAAACCAACCCGCTCCCAATCCGCCCCAACCCGCTCTCAACCCGCCCCCAACCCGCTCCCACCCGCTCTCAACTCACCACCCACCCGCCCCCAACCCGCTCTCAACCCGCCCCAACCCACTCCCAACCCACCCCCAACCCGCTCCTTACCCGCCCCCAACCCACTACCAACCCGCCCCCAACTCGCTCTCAACCCGCCCCCAACCCGCTCCTAACCCACCCCCAACCTGCTCCCAACTCGCCCCCAACCCGCTCCCAACCCGGTCCTAACTCGCCTCAACCCACTCCCAACACGCCCCCAACCCGCTACCAACCCGCCCCAAACCCGCTCCCTACTCGCCCCCCCACCCGCTCCCAACCCGCCCCCAACCCGCTCTCAAGCCGCCCCCAACCCGCTCTCAACCCACCCCCCAAACCGCTCCAACCCGCCCTATCTAACTGGGCTATCTAACACTGAAAGAATTTTCCAAATCGGAGCAGTAGTTCCCGAGATATAGACGTTTTATTTCCAAAACCCCCGATTTGGAAACATTCTTCCGCTCCGCTCCGCTCTTATTGGTGTTAGCGTGATTATATATAGCCTATAGCCTTCCTCGATAAATGTGCTATCTAACACTGAAAGAATTTTTCAAATCGGAGCAGTAGTTCCTGAGATTAGCGCGTTCAAACAAAAAACCTGTTCGATAAATTCTTAAAATAGACGTATCTTTCTTATTTGTGAACCGATTCAAATGAAACAAACACTAAATGTTAATCCAAGAAAATACCAACATATCAGTGAAAATCGCATCCTTCTAGGTTAAGCCGTTTCTGAGATTAGCGCGCACAAACGCACAGACAAACAGACAATAATTCTAAAAATCATTGTTTTGGGTTCTATTGCGCTAATAAATAGCCCTAGTGACAATTTTTCTCAAATATCTTCAATGTACAGACACCGACTTGTTACAGATTTATTATATGTATATAGATATACAGGGTGTTACAAAATTACCCGTAATAACTGAAGGGTATGGAAGAACTCCAGTAAAGAATTAGATTAGTATTTTTTTTTTGGGATGGTGGGAGCTCGCCTTTGATAGGCAGGAGTGGAGCTAGAGAGGAGAGGCCTTTGCCCAGCAGTGGGACACAAAAATAGGCTAAAAAAAAAATAAAAAAAATTTTTTGACAAAAAAAGAACAGCACGCAAAATTACAGTTTTATTTACTGTTCATGGGGTTTCAGGCTTTAGGGGTTATTTTGTAACACCCTGTATATGAATGCAAATATACACCGTGAAATTTTAGTGGTTGTTTTCCCGAAACGAGGTGATTTAGTTTCGATTGTACAATCGATTTATAATTACCTACTATTTTGACTAGAGTCAAAAATCCAATTGTGAAAAACGAAAGTAGAAAATGACCACAAACCAATAGTAACGCTTCGTTGGTACAAGTAGCGTACGATCGTACGATAGGTTAGGTAACATCGAAGCCTTACGAGGGGCGTTCAATATAAAGTGAGAATGAGATGCAAACTCTTTTAATATTACGAAATTAAATACTGGCCGGTAAAGCTAATCTATCTAGCTGATTGCTATGAAAAAAAAAAGTAACTGTCTTTTGTTTAAAAAAATATACGGTAATTTCTTTGCAATGCTGTTGAGTACGTTAGCGAAAATGGAGAAAATTGAACTGTGCGCCGTTATCAAATACTTGTGTTTGAAAAATTTTTCTACGGACCAAGTCAATTTGGATTTGCGGGACACTTTAGGGTCTAATGCTCCTCCGTATTCGACAGTCGCACGTTGGTGCGCCGAATTTAGACGTGGAAGAACATCGACAATGGACGACCCCCGCTCCGGACGCCCTACTACAGCAGTAACTGAAGAAATTGTGAAAAAGTCGAAAACTCAGTTTTGGCGGATTGTCGTGTCACGGTTCGTTTTATATAATTTATTGAATCAGGCGTTACTTTGCGGAGGTCCATATTAATGAACTAAAACAATTACTTTGCTCACCTGCGACCTTACAATAGTTACGTTTATGCAAGAAATGTGCGTTCATGCAGTTCCTCCACCTCCACACTGTACGAACACACACAAATCACATAAACCCAACCATCACCACCACCAAGCTACACTGACGCGTTTCGAACTCAACCAGAGCTCATCTTCAGAGTTACCACAACCGTATGCTATGCTACCAAATGTTAAACTAACAAACCAAAACAAATGTTTTAACTTGTCGCTGTAACTTCTCAAGTACCCACTTTATTTTTCTTATTCTCAAACTACCCCACAAAAATTAACTTTTATTGACATATTATAAAACTACCTTGAATTTTTTGTTTATTTATTTATAAGGCGTATTTAATTAATACTAACTGTTCAAATTCGACCCAAGCCGCAGTAAAGGAGAAGATACTAAATTTACCTGTTCATTAATAATAGACCCCATAGTGTTGTACCTAATTATTTCCATGCATTCCAGAGCATCCAGACGCAACCCCTTGCCGCAATAATGTAACACTTTATAAGAATCTGAATCTAACAATGAATGATTTGATTCCAACAAATGTTTTGCAAAATTCGATCTATCTGGATGCTCATTCCTATATGCCGAAACATGCTCTTTAAATCTAGTATTAAAACTTCGGCCTGTCTGTCCTACGTATATCCCATTGCAGTCATTACAAGTAAGCTTGTATACCCCCGATCTAGTTCCCTTATCTACCTGTTCTTTGTGGTTACATAGCCTAGAGTACAAAGAGTTGTTAGTCTTAAAGGCAACATTAATATTGTTTGATTTTAAAATGCCATAAATCTTATCAGACAAACCCCCATCGTAAGAGATGCTAGATCTATATTTGTTAGTAGACTGAGAAGGTAACGCAGCGTAAAGCATGCTATTTACTAACCGTGCCTGCTTCTTTTGAACTAAACTATCTACCATTGATTTTGTATAACCATTTGAGATCGCTATCTGATAAATAGTAATGAACTAAAACAATTACTTTGCTCACCCGCGACCTTACAATAGTTACGTTTATGCAAGAAATGTGCGTTCATGCAGTTCCTCCACCTCCACACTGTACGAACACACACAAATCACATAAACCCAACCATCACCACCACCAAGCTACACTGACGCGTTTCGAACTCAACCAGAGCTCATCTTCAGAGTTACCACAACCGTATGCTATGCTACCAAACGTTAAAGTTTAACGTTTGGTAGCATAGCATACGGTTGTGGTAACTCTGAAGATGAGCTCTGGTTGAGTTCGAAACGCGTCAGTGTAGCTTGGTGGTGGTGATGGTTGGGTTTATGTGATTTGTGTGTGTTCGTACAGTGTGGAGGTGGAGGAACTGCATGAACGCACATTTCTTGCATAAACGTAACTATTGTAAGGTCGCGGGTGAGCAAAGTAATTGTTTTAGTTCATTAATATGGACCTCCGCAAAGTAACGCCTGATTCAATAAATTAAATAAATAAATTAAATTAAATTAAATGATAAATAGTACTCAACTCTAAATCAAAATGTTCCTTAGAAAGAGGCACAGTCAACAATCTATTAACATAAGAATGGAAAGCAGCCAGTTTATGCTGCCACGGATGATTAGAAGATGCTGGTATAACAGCATCTGTGTACGTGGGCTTACGGTATATTTTAAATTGATGTTTACCATTTAATTTTGAAATCGTTAAATCCAAAAAGTACAACGAACAATTTTCCTCCAATTCTTTTTTGAACCTTATCTTTACGTGCTTGTTATTCAAACCATTAATAAACACGTCAAGCTGTCTCATACTCCCTCTCCAGCATAGGATCAAATCATCAACATACCTAAAATAGTACACAATATTACTATTACCCACAATATACTGATTCTCAAAATGATCCATAAATATATCTGCCATTAAAGGACTCAGAGGTGAACCCATAGCTAAACCATCACTCTGTAAGTAATAAAGACCATTGAACCGGAAATAATTTTGTTTCATGCATAAAGTTACCAAATCTATTAATTCACAAACTTCACCCGGATGCAACCGCTTCCTTTCTAAGTGGTCTTTTAGAATTTCTAGTGTCTCACTATATGGTACGTTAGTAAATAAACTGTCTACATCCAAAGAAAGCAACGTTGCATTCGGCGGTATGCTGATGTCCTTAATTTTACTAACCAAATCTAAACCATTTTTTAAACTATAAGAAGGTTTAAAGGAAGCCTTCACACGAATAATACTATTTAATTTCTTCGCCAATTTATATGCTGGAGCACTCACGTATGAGACAACTGGACGAACAGGCACATCATCTTTATGAATTTTAGGTAATCCATATAGAATTGGCGCCTGCGGATTCATGGGAATTACAAAATTCTTTTGTTGTTCGTTTTAATGCTGAAAATGTAAAGATTTCAACGGGGAGCGTGCATAATATTTTACATGAACGCTTGGGTATGAAAAAGGTATCTGCGCGTTGGGTACCAAGAATGCTTACTGACACGCAAAAACAAACTAGACTAGAGATTTGTCAAGAAGCTTTGAACCTGATGCAGCAAGACCGGGAACTTTTTTTGGCGCGATTTATAACAATGGACGAAACATGGCTCCATCATTACGACCCAGAAACGAAACTGCAGTCTATGACATGGAAAAGGCCATCATCTCCAACTCCGAAGAAATTCAAGGTGAGCCCATCTGCCGGTAAGGTCATGGGCTCTGTTTTTTGGGATGGTAAAGGGGTATTAATGATTGAGTATCTCGAGCATGGAGCCACTATTACGGGCACATTATACGCCAAACAAATAGCAACATTTCGCAATGAGATCCGCGAAAAACGGCGAGGTAAACTCTCGAAAGTTGTGCTGTTCCACCAGGACAATGCCCCGGCACACAAGTCCGCCGTTGCAATGCCTGCAATTCGTGATGCTGGGTTCGATATCCTTAAGCATCCTCCTTAATCACCAGATCTCGCTCCCAGTGATTTCTACCTATTTCCGAGATTGAAACAATACCTGAGAGGCCAGAAATTTGAAGACGACGACGCGGTAGTCGCTGCAGTACAAGATTTTTTAAGTACTCAAGATGAGACCTTTTTTAAAAATGGAATTTTAAGTTTAGAAAAAAGATATACTAAGTGTATTATGCTAAAAGGTGACTATGTCGAAAAATAAAATTACATTTAGTAAAAGTTGTTTATAACATACTCATTCTCACTTTTTATTGAACGCCCCTAGTACTATTGGTTTGCGGTCATTTTCGACTTTCGTTTTTCACAATTGGATTTTTGACTCTAGTCAAAATAGTAATTATAAATCGATTGTACAATCGATACTAAATCACCTCGTTTCGGGAAAACAACCACTAAAATTTCACGGTGTATATAATATATAAATGCAAATTGTATGCATCCATATTTTTACACTCGACTGTACTAGTCTTTACATGCGATGCGAAACCATTGGGTCTCTAACGTTTTCATAATTTTCACTGCTAATAAAGTGATTTATTTCAAGAACATTATTTTCTTCGGAATTGTTATTAAACTAACCTAACCCAACATGCGGCATTCATGATGTATGTACTTAATTTCAGAAAATCCTGATAACAGTACGCTTATATATTTTATGACAAACGTTGATATGACAAGTGAAATTATGACAAACAAAATTATGGAAACCAAAGGATCCGGTTAACCATTAGATCTAGCAGTTGGCTTGAACCTCTGGGATATTACCACATTCCCATGGGAATTCCCAAAAATTGCAATGTGGTCTTCATTTACACTATATGACAAACATCCGTGCAAAATTTCCATCGATCTGCTTCCTTTTGCTTGAATTTGGCTTCACACGCTACCGCGTGTCTAGATGTGTCCGCTGCCAGGGATTATTAAAATTACGTACTAATTAATAACATAGATATATGGTATAGTCGTTGAACTCACACACAACTTCATCAAAGAGAAAGAATTAATAAATGCGTTATCAGGGAGTCCAGTAATTGATAATGTTTTTTTTTTCTAATATTTTAACGAGGCTTAAGTACACCTAATGTGACTATGTCAGCCTATTGATAATGTTATTGTGATGAACCGCACATATAGGTATCTATCTATACATAATTATGTAGGCACTAGCTGATGCCCACGGCTTTGCCCCAGCTGAAGTAGATTAAAATGAGTTTTCCCGTGGGAATGATATATTTTCCCGTAGTAAAAAGTAGCCTTAGTATGTCACTCTCCAGCCCTTCAACTATGTCCATAAAAAAATCAAGGCAATCCGTAGCTCAGTTTCAACGCGTCATAGTTGAAGGGTTGGAGAGTGACATAGGCTTCTTTTTACCACGGGAAAATATCTCATTCCGACGGGAAAACACGTTCAGCGGGGCGAAGCCGCGGGCCTCAGCTTGTAGACAATAATAGGCATTAAGAGTCTTCTTGATTAGGTACGTCTTTTACCTGATTTACACTCTCGCCTCGTCACCTCGCCTCGCGCCTCGCCTCGTCGTCTCGCTCCGGACGCGAGCCTCATACCTGTACGCTTAGTATAAGTTTTTCTTCACTTCAATACTTCTCGATCGCGTTTACGTAAAAATTTCAATTTTATGGAAACATGGAAGCGCGCGCGCGGAGACGCTGTCCATGTTTCCCTAGTAATTGAATTTTTTACGTAAACGCGATCGAGAAGTATTTGGTGAAGTAAAAACTTATACTAAGCATACTGATTTACACTCTCGCCTCGTCGTATCGCTCCGGACGCGAGCCTCAAAATCAAGGCAAATCACGAGACGAGGCGCGAGGCGCGCCTGTTCACACTCTCGTCTCGTGGCTCATCCCGCAGTTCGTCTCGCCACTCGTACGCGAGTGTAAACCAGGTATTTGATGCAACTGACTGATAGTTAAATGACAGCTGATACCAGCAACTTCTGGGAAATACTGGAACGAGTATACTGTATTAGAAGCAATTTCCTCAACAATTAAAAGTTTGCCTTAGTTTAATAACTTTAATATCGTCCCTTTCCAACGCGAATCGTTCCGTCCCCTTTCATCAATCTGTCTTCCTGCCTATATACACCGTGAAATTTTAGTGGTTGTTTTCCCAAAACGAGGTGATTTAGTATCGATTGTACAATCGATTTATAATTACTATTTTGACTAGAGTCAAAAATCCAATTGTGAAAAACGAAAGTCGAAAATGACCGCAAACCAATAGTAACACTTCGTTGGTACAAGTAGCGTACGATCGTACGATAGGTTAGGTACCAACGAAGCGTTACTATTGGTTTGCGGTCATTTTCGACTTTCGTTTTTCACAATTAGATTTTTGACTCTAGTCAAAATAGTAATTACAAATCTATTGAGTACAATCGATACTAAATCACCTCGTTTCGGGAAAACAACCACTAAAATTTCACGGTGTATACAGGGTGAATTCAAATTGGTGATACAAAATTAGTGTTTCGTACTCAGTTAATGCTGGACAACATAATGCGCTAACTCATTTGTTTTAATTAGTCTTATAAAATTTGGGGCGTCCATACAATGAGTTCGTGAAATCAGGAACTTAATGTATATGGACGCCCCAAATTTTCAAAATCAAAGTCAAACCAATGAGTTAGCGCTTTATGAACGAAGCATCGAGACAAACCTGATTCAGGTTTAACGATGCTATTTAATTGTAAAAATGTTATTGTTTTAAATTTGGAAAATAAAAAATAAATAAAAAAATAAAAATATTGTCCAGCATTAACTGAGTCCGAAACACTAATTTTGTATCACCAATTTGAATTCACTCTGTATATGTTAACGCGTGCATTTATCGTTCGTCTATTGGACAACAGATGGTGCTAGTTTCACTATATTTTATGTATTATTTTGCATTATACTAATACAATGTAATGTTTTTTTAAGTTGATAAAAATATGCTAAACGTCGTGATATAGTTAAAATAACAATTTATATACTTTTTCCAAAAATTCAGTAATTTGTAAATTTCCTCATAGATGTCGTTATACCTAGTATAAACTAGCTATCGATAGTCACTGAAAACGTGAGTAAATGATCTGTTATATTTTATGTTGGAGTAACGTGCCCGTTTTAATAAATTTAATAAATTACTTAAGCTCCATAGCAATTCTGTGCACTACTACAAAGACACAATAGGTCCACCAATGCTCGTGTGAATGTTACCACAGTAGCACGTATGCTACTAAACGGGATCCTGCAAAAAACCGAACCCGCAAAAAACGGGACGTTGCCCGTGTGAAAGTGCCGTTAATGGGCACTTATGGCATGTGTTGTATACACCGTGAAATTTTAGTGGTTGTTTTCCCGAAACGAGGTGATTTAGTTTCGATTGTACAATCGATACTAAATCACCTCGTTTCGGGAAAACAACCACTAAAATTTCACGGTGTATAATTTACCTCAAGCTATAAAGATGCGCGCGCCTCCAAAGTTTAAATAAAAATATAATTTCATCCCTTTCGGTGTCCGTGGGGCCCAGGAGCACTAAGCCTCTTCAAAGAGATTTCAAAGAGGCTTATAGATGCTACCGGTGACCGAAGAGCTGGCAGCTACCTCGCTCAAAGAATTAGCCTAGCGATTCAACGAGGAAATGCTGCCAGCATCTTCGGCACAATGCCGCAGGGGCCATTTTTAGATCTAGTTAAGTTTTTAATTTAATTTAGTTTGTAATAGTTAGATATTTAGTTTATAGTTAAGTTTTATTCACTGTATTCTTAATTGTTTTATTTTTATCTGGAATAATTCCTAATTAAATACTAACATAAAATTTCATAAAAAACTCAATAAAAATACATCGGAAATTTCACTAAAGTTTTACACAAAAACCTACCTAAAGCCAAGGGCTCACGTACCTTTTTGACTTGTAATATCCGGAGATTCTAGCACAATATATAGTAGGTAGAACGGTAAACTTGCACACTTCACTCGGTCATTCAAGCAAGACTGGCGGTCGCGGCGTAATGAATGGGTTGACGCGTTAAGGGGAATCACGATTTGTGAGTAATAAAATCATTTATTGACAATAAACATATAATTGCTAGCTGTTGCCTGCGACTTTGTCTATGAAGAATTCGTTATCGCTATCCCGCTATAGCCAAAAAAAAATTACAAACAAACAACATAATTTATTGAATCAGGCGTTACTTTGCGGAGGTCCATATTAATGAACTAAAACAATTACTTTGCTCACCCGCGACCTTCGCGAAGGTCGCGGGTGAGCAAAGTAATTGTTTTAGTTCATTAAACAACATAATTTATAAATTACATTATTATTAAGCTTTTATTGCTGAAAACTAATCAATGTAAAGAAATACAAAAAGATTTGCTTAAGTATAAACTAACTTATCTGGTTTCCCGGTTTAGTGATCAGCGTGCCCTGTGACACATAGGCGTCTTCCAGCTACTTCCACTCTTTTTTTCAAAAGATGGATAAATGACATCAAGAAAGTTGGAGATGTTACTTGGATGAGGAAAGCTAGAGACATAAATTACATTAGTATAAAACTAAAGAACAAATTACATAAAAAAAAGATAGTGCGTGGAGTCCCTCCGCGCGGAAGAAGTGAAACTTCATTATAAAAAATAAAAACCAGGCGGTCACCCATCCAAGTACTGACCACGCCCGACATTGCTTAACTTCGGTGATCGGACGAGAACCCGTGTTTTTGTCAAATATCTTGAAAACGGTGCATCTTACGGCAAAGTCAATGAAATTTTCATCCCCCCTTTGAAACCCTCGCACTCACCCTCACCCCTCACCCCCCCCCCCTCACCTCACGCCTCTCGCAGACGTCTCGTAAACGTCAACTAGCGTTGCGTTGCGTTGCATTGCGTATTTAACTCAACGCATTTAACGCAATGCTTGTTGGAAGTCGCAGTTTCACTTCAAAAATACAGGGATCTATGGAGTCCCTTAGTTAAGAAACCAAAACTACTTATTAACTACCACTAAGTACGTTCAGTGGAAGTGTAGAATGCGTCCACCGTCAAAAAAACACCATTAAGCTTTTGAATTCCGAAGGGAAGCTTACACCTTACACCTGCCGCGCGAACTACCTATGCAATTTTCTGAGATAAAATTTAGCCGCGAAGTCCTTCCCAGGACTTACTTCTCTCCATACCAATTTAGCTCACCTTTGCACCTTTGCGCGGGGTACGATCCGATCCGGGGCGGTTTGTTTGACTGACAGCATTTTATGAAATTTCTATTTTATATTGTTGCTCCTTTCTAAAAGCCACTTATGCAAAATATTTATGTGAGCGTGAAAAGGTCACGACAGAGTCACGTTCACGTTCGCGTTTTTATAATATGTTAGTAAAGAAGTAAGGATTACCGCGCTAGGGACTTAGTCATGGCGATTATATTGCTAAAATTACCTCGATGTTTCCTTAAAGTAAAGCATAGAGATAGATACTTAATTACCTAAACGAAATAGTCGGTTTCTAATGGACGTGAACGTCAGGAGTAGTTGTATTATGAGCGAAGGATTGATTATGGTCTTGATAAATTTACTTAGTCTACCAAATTCTTACACTTGTTAGAAAATCAGCGGCTCCAAATCAGATTTATTCGACGCTCGTTTTCAAACAAGTAGGTACGAATAGAAGCAAGGTACGGGATATTTGTAGTAAAATATAAGCTATCCCGTTTAATCCAGTACCTAATACCAATTATTATACAAATAAATAAATAAATAATAAATAAATATCACAGGACAAGTCACACCAATTGACCTAGTCCCAAAGTAAGCTAAGCAAACCTTGTGTTATGGGTACTAAGCAACGGATAAACATACTTATATAGATAGATACCTACATACTTAAATACATATTAAACACCCAAGACCCGAAAACAAACATTCGTATTTTTCATGCAAATATCTGCCCCGACACGGGAATCGAACCCGGGACCTCAAGCTTCGTAGTCTCTAACCACTAGACCATCTGGTCGTCTTTAAATGTATTTATTTATGACGACGCAAACGAAAACGCAGTGTAGGTAGGCCTTTAACAAGATGGAGCGACCTGGTTAAGGTTGCTAGATAACGCGTTGGATGCGGATGGCGCGGGGCCGGTCTGTTTGGCGACCCATGGCGGAGGCCTATGTTCAGCAGTGGACGTCTTTCGGCTGAAATGATGATGATGATCACTCTATGGACCCTGGTCTGGAATAAAGTTACTTTTCTTATTCGCACTTTTCCACGTACTTCAAGAAATACTGTAGGTAGGTACTACTGGTCCTTAACAGCTTTATCAACCAACGGTTTATTGTTTATTGCCCCTCGCGGTTGATCTCTGATAATGCCAAGCTCTTTACAAACATACGCGCTGATACTGTTTGGGTTTATCAAATCATGGTCAGAGGTCAATGCTCCATACGTTGTCACTTTTTTAACCTATTTATAATTGGGACACACTTAATTGTCGAATGTAGGCTAATCGTCCAAGGACACTGGAGTCACTTCTTAGTAAATGGAAGCGATGAAGATGTGTACATAAATTAGACACGTTAGAAATCTACAAATGTAGGAGGAAACGATAGAAGATAAGTCGAGGTAGGTATTCTATACATACTTACTTACCTAGACATAGCCCGAAAAATCGCCAGTCTTAAGTGATTCTTAAGTGATGGGGCCAAAAGGTTCTCTAACGGCGTCCACGGACTAAGACACAGTGTATTTAGGCCTGCAATAAGATGGAGCGACGACCTGCGTTGTTGTTAGGTTGCGGGAACGCGTTGGAACGCGAAACTGGGGAGGCCTATGTTCAGCAGTGGACTTCTTTCGGCTGAAATGATGATGATGATGATGACGTAAAAAATAAAGAACTAAGTACAAAGTGAGGCCGATTCAAATTACGCTTCGTCTTGTATGCGTATACATCTTGTACTTCTACTATAAATGTATAATAAAGTTACACGCTGTAAACACTTCGCATTTATTTTTCATACCACTTTTAAATTTAAAAACAGTAAAAACATAAGAAATTGTGAACAGACGATCTAATTCTGTTTTTTTTTGATGATTAATTATTTAAGATATTAATGTTTTTTGAGAATGGAGTGGAATTCTGTCCAACTTTCTGTAATCAAGTAGATAGGGTGGGGCAGAGTTCCAATATAACTCATGCAAAACGTACCTATGAAAATGTTGTCGCGATTGACGCGAAAAACTAATACCAATGACAATTTCCTTGCGGCAACACTGAGCAGCGCCCTCTAGGTGGAAATATAGTAAGTTAATTCAAATGAGTAGGTCGTTAAAGTTAGTTTAAATATGGCACGAAGCGTGCAAGTTTTCAATGTTATAAAAGAAAGTGAGGAAGCGTACAGCTGTCCGGATTCATCTAACTAAAGCTAAGTATCTAGGTATCTAAGTATTTGGGTATCTTATTTACTTGGTGAAAGCTCGCAGTGGTGGTGTGGTTTCTCTATCCAATTATTATCTCTTTGTGGAGTTGGCTTGCCATGTGACCTTTCCATGGAAGCAGTATGTAACTATGTAAGAGTTTAGCTGGCCACGAATCATATCGTGGAAGCTGACAGAGATCATCTTAGGCGGGACGGACAAGGTTCATATATTGGAGTGAGGCGTCTACGGATGCTAAGAGATCCTACCTATTTGGAGTGAGGCGTCTACGGATGCTAAGAGATCCTACCTATGAGGAGTGAGGCGTCTACGGATGCTAAGAGATCCCATCTATCAGGAGTGAAGCGTCTAAGGATGCTAAGAGATCCTACCGGGGAACGTGGGTTCCCCATCTTACTAGGGGCGGCGGCTGCGGCTGCCGTGACTGGGTGAGTACGGTAGCTTCAACCGTCGGGCGCCTCGACCTGAGGCGCCGATGTGCGGCAGGACACCTCGATCTGGATGCTAGCGTCCAGGCTTACTGACCTGGTTGGTCAGTCCCCTTGTGGGGACTACCCTGAGCTCAAGTACAGGGCTTAGGGTTCCTTTTTCCGACCGAGTAAGATGGTTCTCTTTGACTATAATGTGATTATATGTATATGTAGGGATTGATTGTTTAGAGTGTACCATACTCATAGAGCGTTGTTACCCACAGATCTCGGTGTGATACATACAGCCGCCATAAGCAAAGCGAAGCAGATGAAGGCTCCTTTGGCCCTGGAGTAGAGGGACAGAGAGAGTGAGGATGAAGAATCCTTTATAGGATAGTGAAGGTATGTACCTATGTGTTGCATTCCATTTCCTTTATTTGCACTCCACAAAGATATGCATAATATATAGACCTAATTAGATGTCGCCACCTTTCCCCCTTGCACGGTTTGACTTGTATAACGTGTGGGCGGCTTGGGGGAGAGGTGGCGACAAATGTTGTTGATCGTTTTGCACTGTATGACATGTGCCTTTGCCTTTTTTGGAGGCTAGTTCTTAGAAAAAATATTATTATTCAACTGTCACTGTCACTTGTCATGTCAGTCATGTGTCAGTCACAATAAGTCAATGTCAAAATTGACAAATTCATTGTTATTTTCATTTTCATATTGCTCAGACCAAATTGAAATTATACGACCGCAATTGGAATAGTTTAAAAGATAAAAGCAATGTCCTTTACGAAGAAAGATGTCGTTCTTACTGAGGACCGGCCAAAAACTCTATTATTACAAAAACACTCCGACTATTTAGCAGGTTATGGCTTAAACAAGGATGACTTTGAATATTGTATGACTGAATATCTTCGTATGTCCGGGATATACTGGACTGTTACTGCAATGGAACTTATGGGACAATCCTCCAGGTACTTCTTTTTCATTATTATACCTAGCTTTAACCTAAAAGAAGTGTTTTTCAATTGGCATTGAATTGATAGTAGTGTAGGCTTTGGCTCTGCTTATGCTTTGGTTAGATTCTTTCTGTCAATTTGTAGTAAATAGAGGAAGAAAATAAATGTTTCATTATAAAGAAGTGAACGAAAGAGAGGAATGTAGAATAAGCTGGAAATTACCCCACCGACAAGAGCCTAGCTCTTAAATATATGATGATGATAGAGGAGTTAGTATTTATCACATATTTCACGCAACTACAACTGGTCTTGTCTAATTTCTTCATTAATGCTATTGATTTAAATACTGAACTAGCTCACCTAGCAAAACAATCTACTAAAAAAAGTACTATAAATAAATAAATAAATAAATAAAATAAATATCATGGGACAATTCACACCAATTGACCTAGTCCCAAAGTAAGCTTAGCAAAGCTTGTGTTATGGGTGGGCTATATGAAGAACCAATTAGCAATTTTTGAGAGATTTTTAAGTGAGAGTGCGACAAATGGTGTGAAATGACTACACAGATGTGATAGACAACCACTCACTCAAAATTGTGTCCTGGCTTCTAGTTGGACCTCTCTCAAAAAGGCCACTCACTGCAGTAAAACAAGAACAATAGAAGCATTTAGGAAGAGGGAAAAATGTAATCACAATTTGAATATTTTAACATGTTTGGCTTTGGCAACATTCCACTATGCCCTTATGCTATGCCAGCCGAAGTGATCATAGTCACAAATGACTGTCTCTGGCAATAGGAGTATGAATTCTGTTGACACGCATGTGTGTCACTGGCATAGAAGTATTTTTTTTTATCACAAATGTGTCTCTGGCTCTGAATTTGTTAAGTATTTTTATTTCAATGTATGTGTCATACTCTACTTGAATGTGATTAAATTCACTAGTGTTTGTAACTATGCTTAAATAACACATTTCACATTATTCCTTTTCTTTCTTCCAGGATGCCCAAAGAGGAGATAATCGAGTTCATAACATCGTGCCAGGACAGTGAGTGTGGTGGCGTGTCTGCCAGCATAGGACATGATCCGCACATGCTCTATACTTTAAGTGCAATACAGGTACAATAAATAAAATCTTATGCCATTTATTACAATACAATGCTAAATTCCTTGAAATCGACTTGCTACCTAGGTGGAACTCTGAAACATTTTGTCCCCTTATGTTACGGAAATAGCCTAATAACATGTCTGCCAACTAAATATCTCGAATGACCACCACAATGTGTGGTGTGATGTATGCTTGCAGAATTGCAATTGGCTGTAGTTCAAATATGACTCATGGATGGAAGGATGGTGGATGTATGGCTTTAGAGAATGTATGAAAAAATTTTTTAATTATGTCATTAAATATAAATTAATATCTTATATTACTGAGCATTTTCTGCTGTCAATATATTATATTATAGCTTTATATGTGTTTCTTTTGAATAAAGTTTGTATCTATCTATGGACGTTATCCTGAGATTTCCTTAACACTTGTGATAAAGCAATTGAAACACTTTAGAGCCCTACTCTGATTTTCATCTTAAATAAAAGTATTGTTATTTTTCAATTTACTTTTGTTTGTTTTTAGATACTAGCCTTATATGACAGATTGGATGCCATAGATGTCGAAGGTGTGGTCAGATTTGTTAAGTCCATGCAGCAGGAAGATGGCAGCTTCTTTGGTAAATAATTTAAATTTTAAGTTTTTTTTTATTTCCTTCATGGAATAAGTACCTACTAGCAACAACAAATATACTTTAAACATGAAACTACCGTGAGACTCACTCATAGTGAAAATAAACGGATCACTCACGTCTTAAAACGAGTTTAACTCGACATGTTGACAATGACAATAAAAGTGATGATGAAAACGGGGGTAGTTGTGTGTCGCTGTCAGTTGCGTTGAGTAGCCGCGCGACCAGGGCGGTAGCACGCAGTGCACGTTTGGCAGCCGCCGTGACGTGCGACTCCGAGAGGAAGGGCTACGGATTAGCCCGAAACATGTCGAGTTAAACTCGTTTTAAGACGTGAGTGATCCGTTTATTTTCACTATAACAAATAAACTACAAAAACAAGTGAAAGTCTTGGATAAAAATCTGGATTACTTTTTTCACTGTGAGCTTCTTCATGCAATATTCAGTTTTTGCAATCTAAAAGACATTACAGACAAAGTAACTGCCAACTGCCCATACATTTTCCTTAGCTACATTGTGCAACCACAATGTAACTAAATGTATGGAGTCTTTCTGTTATCATCATAAAAGTAACGAAAACATCTAGAATAAGAAACATGGGTCACACACATAATATATTTGCAATTAAATGGGTAATTAATTTTAAACATGAAACTACTGTGCGACTCACTCATAGTGAAAATAACGGATAACTCACATCTAACAAGTTTAACTCAACATGTTTTGGTCTAATCCATAGCCCTTATTCCGGGATTCACACGTCACGGCGGCTGCCAAACGCGCACATGCGTACGTGTAAATGGGTAATGATGTGTGATAAGCGTTTGAGGTTTTGGGAGAGTATGGATTGGTATGGAATGGATATACATCTATCTCTCTTCTGTTTATTTTTTTTATTAATTTGTATTTAAGTTGTCTTGTAGTTTCACAGTGTTTTGGTTATACTGTTATGCTGTCTAATTATTTAGATACAAATAAAGAAATAACTAAATTAGTAGTTGAGATATGTCTAACATGTTTTGAACCAATCCATGGTTCTTTTTCTAGGTAGGTTCTAGCAGAAAGCCAACTGTGATCTGACAGTGACGTATGATTCTTATTTTAGTTTTTATGCTGGTCTCATGGTAGTCTAAAAGATAACTAAAATATAATGAACATTGCAGGTGACAAATGGGGGGAGGTAGACACTCGGTTCTCATTCTGTGCTGTCATGTGCCTGTCACTGTTGCATCGGCTTGATGCCATCAATGTAAACAAAACCGTGGAGTTTGTGCTGAGCTGCATGAACTTTGATGGAGGGTTCGGTTCCAAACCTGGCTCTGAGAGCCATGCAGGTATTATTTTAAATCAGCTTTTTTTACTTGGATAAGTATTTTTTTTATTCAACTTATCAACCCTGTTGTATTTTGACAGTTTTGTTATTCATCGTCAAATCGGAAAAGCTCGTGATTTTGAGCAGAAATCACATAATTTTTTTCCAAATTTAAAAAAAGTCAAAACGTAAAACAAAGTAAAAATTGGCCCAAATACCTACCAGTACTTTATTGATCCGTGATCTATTTAAGGTTTGATCTACTGTTGCGTGGGCACACTGTCAATCTGCCGGCGTATGGACGCGCTGCGGGCGGACGAGCTGGCGTGGTGGCTGTGCGAACGCCAACTGCCCAGCGGTGGGCTCAACGGCCGCCCGGAAAAGCTGCCTGACCTCTGCTACTCCTGGTATAGTAATAATCCTGCAGTGTCCTTTTTTAAAATGAGGAAATTTGGCGGTTTTCTTCTATAAAATCTCAAGTACGCGAACGTTGCGTTGCCGCTGCGCGGGCACTGGCAGAACACTGACGCTCAAAAAACGCTAGTATAGTGTTTCTAAGTATTCTTACATTTGTCTCTTCTTTTTAGGTGGGTAATGTCATCACTGACAATGCTGAACAGGATACACTGGGTCGACAAGAAATCCCTAGAGCAATTCATCCTAGCCTGCCAGGACGCCGAAACCGGTGGCTTTAGCGACAGACCTGGAGACGTTACAGATCCCTTTCACACCCTCTTTGGCCTTACAGGACTTTCTTTACTTGGCAACACCAGCATTAAAGCTGTCAACCCTACATATTGCTTGCCTCAAGAAACCATAGACAGGTTAAGGCTAGAACCCCAAATTCTACACATTTAGTTTTAAGTGAAAGTTAAAATATTTATTTATGCACGCTTTTGTATATTGGATGGAATAATAAATCATTTTGTTTTTAAATCTCTACTTTTTATTTACTCAATATCAATGACGAATTTTGAAAAGATAAACTACAAACTCGTGATTGTAACAAAAACGTTCCTTTTTGCTTGACAAACTCACCTGACCTTGAACCAAATATCCATCATCATCGCAGCCTATATACATCCCACTGCAGAGCACAGGCCTCCTCTCAGAATGAAATGGCTTGGGCCGTAATTCCCACGCGGGCTCAGTGGGGATTAGGAACTTCACACACTCCATGGGATTTCTTCTCAGGTGTGTACAGGTTTCCTCACAATGTTTTCCTTCACCGTAACGCTCATGGTAAATTTAAAATATAATTTCGCATATAAATTCCGAAAAACTCACGAGGTGCAAGCCCGGATTTGAACCCTCTGCTAAAGAGGCAATAGGTCAAACCACTAGGCAACCACGGCGGAACCAAATCTAATGGCCGGCGCCCACTGACGGCATGGCACGGCGTGGCATTTTATCACTATCAAGTTATTTTTAATCTTATTTCAATGAATTTAGAATTCATGTTACTTTATTTCGATACCACGATGCCGCGACGTCCTGAGGGCCGATGCCACGCATAACCAATAAAGTGACATGAATTCTAAACTCATTGAAATAAGATTCAAAATAACTTGATAGTAATAAAATGCCACGCCGTGCCATGCCGTCAGTGGGCGCCGGCCCTAATATGTATGAACAATATCGAGAATAGTGCCACAACACAAAATTAAATGCTGTTGCATTTAATATCAAGTATATCTTTTACTAGTAAGATTTGAAATCGAATTGCATTTCATTTTGTTTTGTGACACTTTTCATTGTTATAGTTTTTATTTTACTATATTATAAACACATTTATAGAAATATAGTCTTTTATTTATACTTTTCAGCACAGACATACATTATGAAAGATAGCTTACAAGGGTTGTTGTTTTTAGAGCAGCAAAACCGCGGGAAGGGGTTACATTTTTCTTTTTTAATTTTCTATGAAAGGTAATGATGTTAAAATTATAGAACCAGTAACATCCATGAGAAGCAGATCCCTTCTCTGGGAGCATAAGGATTAAAATAATTTCAAAGTTTGGAAATGTTTACCGTCGTATGGTTGGCAGAATACCTAACAGCCATCGCCCACAGCGAGTTATCAGCTGATCGTTGACAAAAAAAAGCTACTGAAATGACACTGACAGCCTCTTTTAAGGTTATAATTTTCAAAACAAAACATGAAAACATTGATTGCATTTTGTTTAAAAATTTAACTAAAGAATGTCGCCGGTGCATTATTTGCAATTGTTTATTTTTAGTGTTTGCATTAATTCATTTTCGTTGTTCGTTTACTTCTTTTACTATTGTAATGTTATGATATCCTTCAATGATTCATTTGAGCCGGAATACGACTATATTATTGGTAAGTCGACATTCATTTACCTGAGCGATAGCGCACCCAGATACAAAAAAACTAGCAAAATGTTACGTCTTATATGTGTAAGCTACATGAATTCTAGTAGATTAATTAAAACGTGTGGGTTAATGATCTACGGAAAAAGCGAAACAGTAATTTGTAACAAAAAAATGATAGATTATGCGAATTTAAGTATTTTTACAAGCTTATATTTACCTTCACCTGTCCTGTTGTCTGTGTCATTAAATCTTGGAAGTTCAATCAGTCAGCTTGTATTAGAAATGAAACTATTTTTAACAAAAACTTATTTATTTATAAACTACCATTTCACTTTCCCCGTAGCAGGCCTCATGCATGCCATGTACTTACGCGCGATATTTACCTACCGCGGGGACCATCTGCTAAGATCGAAATTTCAGCAGGTTGTCACAAGCGCGCGCCGACGCACGTTCATTCGTGTTCCACGGAAAAAATATGCCGCCTGGACTTTTATAAGTGAAAATGGTGAAACAGGGGCAAACTTTAATATGACTATGCTAGAATTAATAGCTAATATAACAATTTGGAAGTTCGTATCGTGCTGTCCCTCTTACTCTTCTATTAAAAGCTATAAGCGTGAGCGGGATGGCACGATGCGAAGTTCAAAAGTTGACCGTCGTATCTAGTATAACGTTAGGGTACTGTGAGCATGGCAATGTGTTCTGCGCATTACAATAAATATCCTTTTTTGTTAGGATTCCAGAGCTAAAATGGCAAAAACAGAACCTTTATAGTTTCGCCATGACCGTCTGTCCCTTTGTCCGTCCGTGGCTTAGCTTAGGGAATATTAGTGCTAGAAAGTTTGCATGGATATAATATATAGCAATTATCCCGACAAAATGGTAAAACAACATGTAGAGAAAAAAAATTTAATCCAAACTGCCAGCCCTTGTCACTGTTGGCACGCACACATTCTTAAGGAGACGGAGTAGTATAATCTGTGGCTATAATCGCAGTAAGTACCAAGATTTTGTACGGGATGCAGTATCTGTTACGAAGTAACTATTAAGTAATCTGTGCCCGTAGTTTGAATTACATCGACTAATATTAATTAAAAAACATTCACAAAAAATTTTTCTCAATCTGACTTTTTTTTTAGTTGGTTCAGGAACAGGTGGTTCTCTGATAGCCCATAGAATAGCAACGGAAACAAACTATACTTTTATAGTGCTCGAAGCAGGAGGGAAAGGAAATGCCCTGTTTGATATACCAGTGCTTGGCCCTTTACTCCACGGCTCTGTTTACGACTGGCAGTATCAGAGTGTGCCGCAAGACAATGCTTGCCTGGCTATGAAAAATAAAGTAGGTATAGTTTTATCTTTAGTATGTATCGGTGCTGTTCAACGCTGTCCCTGTCACATGCCAGAGCACTGGTCAGTGCCAAAATCACCAAAATTAAATGTCAAATCCATTTTTTTGTGTTTTTGGACCTGTATGGACTTTCACAAAATAACTCAGGAGTCATCAGTCTCAGTATCATCAAAAATTAGAAACTAAAAGAAACTTTACAAACAAGAGATTAGTTATAAAATAAATATTGGGTAAGTAGTCATAAGCAAGTTTCGGATCTCCCTGACAGCCTTATTAATGGTGTGTGTAGTAGGTTAAAATGCAGTGGCAAGCCAATTTAATTAAACCAAATTTGTTTTGTGATTATTAATGATAAAGCTCTCAACATATGCAAGACCAGCATTTTAACTTGATTATTATATTTTTAGAAATGTTCACTGATCCAAGGAAAAATAATTGGGGGATCTTCAAAACTGAACAACATGGTGCATGTCCGCGGGAACATTTCAAATTATGTGAACTGGTTTCATGGAAAACACAGTGCGGACTACATAACAAGACAATTTGAATTTATAGAAAAAGACTTGTTACATATCAATAAGTTGTTGTACGAAAGCGAGTTAGCTGATGCTGTCATAGAAGCTGCTGAAGAGTTAGGATATAAGATTAAAAATGATGAAAATTATTTTGGAAAAAGTATGCTAAGTCAGAGAAAAGGTGGAAGATGGTCAATGTCAGACAATCTGAAAGCTGAGTATGTTATAACAAATGCGCTAGTACAAAAAATATTAATCAGAAATAATGCAGCTCATGGTGTTCAAGTATTAAAATCGGGTAAGGAAGTTAAATGCTATGCTAGAAGAGGTGTTATTATTTCGGCCGGGACCTACAATACCCCTAAAATATTACAGCTCTCTGGAATTGGACCAAAGAATTTGCTTGAGCCTTTAGATATACCTGTTATTAAAGATTTGCCAGTTGGTGAAAATCTACAAGACCATGTTACCACTGGTTTGGATTTAATGTTGTTTAATCATTCATTATTAGTAAATGCTTTGAATGTACTTAATGTGATGAATGTATTTGATTATTTTGTTAATGGCCAAGGCGCTTTTACATCGCCTGGCTGTGAAGCAGTAGGTTTTTTATCAACCAAGAATGAATCAATGCCTGATTTGCAATTCATGGTGTTGCCAGTAGGAATATCATCAGACCGAGGTAGCCATCTTAGAAAAACTTTAAGTATACAGAATTATATTTGGAATAATTATTTTGAAAAGGTATTTAATAAGCACACTGCAACTATTTTGCCAATAGTTTTACATCCTAAAAGTAAAGGTAAAGTTTACATTTACTCTAAAAATCCAAACTTGCCTCCACTGATTGATCCAAAGTACTTATCAAATGAGGAAGACTTGGTTATCCTTAGAAATGGTTTGAAGATGGTTCTAAAATTTGTTTCTACAAAGGCCATCAAAGGTATAGGAGGATATATAAACAGAACACCCTTTCCAGGATGTGAAAAATATGTTTTATTTTCTAATGACTATTTAAATTGTTATATCAGACAGCTGACACTATCTAGTTTTCACCCCGTTGGGACCTGCTCCATGGGGTTGCTAGATTCGAATTCTGTAGTAGACACTTCTTTCAAAGTTTTTGGAGTAAGCAGGTTGTATATAGCAGATGGTTCAGTGTTGCCATCATTACCAAGCGGAAATATTAATGCTGCTATAGCAATGATGGCCAGTGTGTTATTTGATACAAACATAAGTAATATAAGAAATAACAATGTTTGTTATGTTCCTACAATGTATGAATATATTCACAATATTTGTATTATTGAAAAACTGTGATATTAAATAATACAATGATGAATATTTTAATTCTTTATTTGAAGTATTTAAGGACACTTCTAACATGAAACATTAGATATTATATGACATTTTGAACCAAAGTTTCAAAACACCTATTTCAATCTCATGCAAGATTTTCAACTACAAAAGTAATTACAACATTAAGGCCCTTACCTGGCTTACCTTAAGACATTCATTTATTAATGTAAAATATTAATTGTTTCACAATTAGCTAAAATAAACTAAAAATACACATAATGCGATGACTAGATAATTATTTACTTACTACATACAAAATATGCAAATGCTATCTCTATATTTTGCAAGAGAATTATGTTTTATTTGCCAAAATGAGTATCGTTTCACAACAACGCCCAGTTTATCTAGGCACAACCTGCACAGTAAAATTAAGAGACCTGATTGTATGTATAGTGTAAGAACCTACATATAATATTTAAGATAAAAATACATTAGGTACTCTCACCATTGAAATAGCAATGCCATACTCCAATAAAATTCACAATTTTCTATCTTATAAGACTTATCACACTACTTAATTATTATTCTTAATGTACATATTTATATACTTGTATAGATATACGCATAATATTTCTATAAATGCTATTTAAGTGCAAAAACACGTGGACGGAAGATTTACCTACTGCAAGATAGAAGGTACCTACATACTTCTGATATTTTATATACATTGCATATTGAAATTGAATCATTATGATATAAGTAGCATGGCTTCGCCAAAACGTTTTACTAAACAAAGTTATTTGTGCGGATCAGTAGTGAAAGCACAAAAGGTGTATGCAAAATATCTCCATATAATCAAGAATCAAAACGCCCGTCATTTCGAAACCTAGCCCTGTTTCATAAAGATGTCTTAATGTTACAATATGCCTCAATGAAATTCGTAGAGCTTGATATGACGTCAGAATGACGAGAAAATTATCGTGTACGACATCGGTTACACGTTAATTCTGGCGTCAGTTCAGTATGCTTAGTATACAGTCCATCATTCTGGTTTTCTGTCGTTCACAACGGATTGGCAAATATCACCTAAAATATTTAATTGTCATCCAGGGGCGTAGCTACCGCCGTATCAGCCGTATCAATGCAATGATACCTACGGGGGGCCCTCGGGCTACAGAGGCCCCTATCGTGTGTAAGCAAAAATGACGCGCGCCCCTCTACCGAATCAGTTGGTTTTGATGTGTGTGTGTGCAAATATTAATTACGGCTCTTCATCTGTTTGAGAGCGTCGACTATTCCATGAACTATTATCAGTATGCAACACCACGATCAACAAAGTGCATGAAAAATACTGTGCCTAAATGCGGTGGTAGGGTGCGTCATTTCAAATTAGACAAGCCATAAAATGTTATACACAATGTCACTTTCTCGTGCTTTCCGGGAAAGCACGGCCCCTCCAAGGCACGCTACGCCACTGTTGGTATCAAACCGGGGCATCAGTCCCTCAGTCCGAGAGGGTTACAAGATAATTCTCTCGTCATTCTGACTAGAATGATGGACTGAACTGACGGCAGAATTAGCGTGTAACCGAGCTCTTACCCTCTTCGGCTGAAGGAATCGAATGGTGGCTCGGCCTAGTGAAAATGAAATTGGAATGACAGAAAACCAGAATGATAGACTGAACTGACACTAGAATTAACTTGTAATCAATGTCGTAGACTAAACGAAGTTTTTCGACTCCTAAGTATAGGTACATCGTCTTTACACCCGACTGTCGAAGGAGGGTTATTGGCATTAGTCTGTTTCCACGCTTGCGAGTACGTTATTGTTCCGTTAAAGCTTCCTTTGATCTGTGTTCAAAAACCGACATCGGCCCGGATCGGCAACAACTTGCAAGTGCAAGCTCACGCAAGCAAAGCCAAAAACCCCGGTTCAGGGGGGCTACTCCGAAATTCGAAAATCGAAGTTCGTATCGTACCGTCTCGCTCGCTCTCGTATTAAATACTGTTAGCGTGAGCGGGGCAGCACGAAACGAAGTTCGAATTATGCACTTCGTAGTATAGGCCCAGACGCTTGAGCTTGTGAAAGGTGGTCGAAGCTTGGCAAGCGTGTGAATGTAGCATTATTCATCAAACAAGTGAAATGAGGGGAGTTAATTCCACAGATTATATAGGAGATTATACCCACATGCACAATATAATCCTTAGTAGCAAATTTTGAGCACGACACAATGAAATAATTAACAATAGGTACCTAAAGCAATGGCGTAAATATAGGACGGCAGGGCTGGCAAAATGCCACGGGCCCCCGACCCTAGAGGGCCCCGGCCCAAGAGGCTCAGAAATAACATTAAAAATAAATTACAAAGTGGCGATTTTTACTGTGTGGGTCCCACGGGCCTCAGATGGTATAGTTACGCCACTGACCTAAAACTACTGCAACTTTAAAAACTATCTAAAAAAAACGTAAATTTAAATATTGCTGCAGTTATTCAGCTTTTTTGTAAATACATCATAATGTGAATATTAAATATAAATAGTAAATATAATGTGATATTGTATACACGTTGTGCTGAGCAAACATTACTTATTAGTGCAGTTACTGCGACTATAAATACTGGACGGATCGACTGATACTGAAGGCCTAAAGAAGGTACAATACCCACTTAGTAACACTTAGCACTTAACACTAAAATCTACATTAAATTGTACGTCATAATACTGAGCGGTAAAATTGTCATCATCAATACTTTTCGTTTATTTAAAGACAAAAGACGCCATCTTAGATTTAGAATTATCGATGCGAAATAGTAGATTGTTCAACAAGGGAGGAAAATAGCCAATATCACACGAGGTTACTTGGCACCCGAGCACAGCGAGGGTGCCAATATTCCGAGGGTGATATTGGTGTTTTTCCCGAGTTAAATACTCTGCTTTTCATTTCGACTACAAGGAAAGTAAGAAAATATAAGTATAAATAAATAAAAATGTTTAAACTGGTCAATATGATCGTTGTAAAATATTTCAATGGAGTATATTGTTAAGGAATAATTAATTTAACAAAATTTAGAATGTTCAATATAATAAATAATGAAAACAGTAGATAAAGTAGGTATTTTAGTAAATTTATTTATAAAATATGTAAGTAACCAATTTGATCCAAGGAGTTAAGCTGTATATAGATAGGCTGTGTGGACAATAACATTGTCATTTACCGTGTTTTTTTCTTAACATTTTCTAACTTTTCTGGTTTAAGTCACTAAATAAGAAATTAATAATTTAATTTAATAATATTTCACTGGCATTATAAAATTTGTAATATGACTAATTAAGAAAAAAAAACTCAATACTTAATTATTCCATGCCGTAATGCTTGGCTGAATGCGTATGTGTTCCATTGATAGCCAATGCCTTTATTTTTTTTAATTCATTTCTACCCTTGGGAAGAAAATAATACATATCCTCCCGTATGTCAGATATGATTTGCCTCACTTTCCGAGTATGAGAGATGAAAACGAATATACTTACATTGAGTCCAAATTAAAGCGCATGTTTAGTACGTATAACACTATCAAACCTGAATATTACTTTTATTGTTCCTTTAAATTAAGTAGGTAACAATCAACTTCACGAACTTTCTCTTTTATAATAGAACTTTTAGACGACCAGATGGCCTAATGGTTAGAGAACCTGACTACGAAGCTTGAGGTCCCGGTTCGATTCCCGTGTCGGGGCAGATATTTGTATGAAAAATACGAATGTTTGTTCTCGGGTCTTGGGTGTTTAATATGTATATAAGTATGTATCTATCTATATAAGTATGTTTATCCGTTGCCTAGTACCCATAACACAAGCTTTACTTAGCTTACTTTGGGACTAGGTCAATTGGTGTGAATTGTCCCGTGATATTTATTTATTATTTATTTATTTAATAGAAGTAAGAATAAGGAGAGGATAAGATTGGGTTATTTTAAACGTTAATAACGGCTTAAGCCGTAGTAGTATAAACAGATTTGATAAGTTTACACAACCCGTAGCGGCCTACGCGAGATCTACGGCGTAGCGCCTCTACGCAGTTTGTTGATTGAAAGAGATAAACAAGGATAAATGTCTTAAATTAGATATTTTGTCTCGTAAGGTGACCCGAATGAAGAGTTATTGCGTCTTTTGGATGTACAGGTCACATCATAATTGTCAACTCTGAGTTAGCACTTAATTCGGAGTTACATTATACACCGTGAAATTTTAGTGGTTGTTTTCCCGAAACGAGGTGATTTAGTTTCGATTGTACAATCGATTTATAATTACTTTTTTTTTTTTTTTTTTTTTTATGATATAGGGGGCAAACGAGCAGACGGATCGCCTGATGGTAAACGATTACCGTCGCCCATGGACACCTGCGACACCAAAAGAGTCACAAGTGCGTTGCCGGCCTTTTAGGTAGGAGTACGCTCTTTTTTTGAAAGCTTGAAGGTCATATCGGTCCGGGAATACCGCAGCAGGAACCTCATTCCAGAGCTTTGCTGTGCGAGGCAGGAAATTTCTGGAAAAACGCACAGTAGAAGACAACCAACCATCCAGATGGTGAGGATGGAAGTGTTGTCGCGTAGGGCGGTGGCGGAAGGATGCGGCAGGGATCAACCCGAATAACTCCTCGGAGCACTCTCCGTTGTACATGCGATAGAAGATGCACAGTGAAGCTACATCTCTACGCAGCGCCAAGGAATCAAGCCCATCAGAAGTTCGTTGGCAGCCGACTATTCGAGTCGCTCTCCGTTGTATGCGATCCAGAGGGAGAAGCTGGTACCGGGGAGCCCCCGCCCACAGATGAGAGCAGTATTCCATATGTGGGCGAACCTGCGCCTTATAAAGCTGAAGGCGGTGGGCTGGAGTGAAATACCGTCTCGATCTGTTGAGCACGCCGAGCTTCTTCGAGGCTAATTTAGCCTTACTCTCCAAGTGGTCGCGGAACTGGACTTCACTCGAGATGTCAATACCAAGGATTCCGATACTGGCTGTGGTAGCAAGGGGAGTGCCTTCGAAAAGAGGTGACGCGACAAACGCAGACTTTTTTGCGGTAAACGCGCAAACCTGTGTCTTAGTGGGGTTAAAACGGACTAAATTAAGTCGACCCCATTCTGAGACTTCTTTTAGGGAAGTCTCAATTTCAGACACAAGTTTATTTCGGCACTCTATAACGTTTTCCCGAGAAATACCGGCGCGGCCGGTGTAAGAGGCAACAACCGTACTATCATCCGCATAACAGTGAATGCCGCCGGATGGCAGCATATCATTGACATGCAGAAGGAAGAGCGTAGGCGATAGCACACAGCCTTGAGGGACACCAGCATTCACAGACATGGAATCAGAGCATGCACCGTCAACTACAACCTTTATGCTTCTGTCCGTTAGGAAGCTGCTGATCCATCCGCATAATTTCTCAGGAAGCCCAAAGGACGGAACTATTTTGACTAGAGTCAAAAATCCAATTGTGAAAAACGAAAGTCGAAAATGACCGCAAACCAATAGAACGCTTCGTTGGTACAAGTAGCGTACGATCGTACGATAGGTTAGGTACCAACGAAGCGTTACTATTGGTTTGCGGTCATTTTCGACTTTCGTTTTTCACAATTGGATTTTCGACTCTAGTCAAAATAGTAATTATAAATCGATTGTACAATCGATACTAAATCACCTCGTTTCGGGAAAACAACCACTAAAATTTCAAGGTGTATAGATAACTCTGGTCCGTACTAGTACGCTTGACTAGCTTAACCCTGAGATATTGTAAAAAAAATTCGAAATGTCCATTTCGGTTTAACGTTAAAATAAATCGTTAACCCTGGGTATGGATGACAGTTCCATACATTTTAACACTACTAAACCCTGAGCTAGCAGTAGATTAGTTAATCTGGTCCGTTAAAACCCTCTTTAGTTACCTAATCTACTTATTTAGCACTTTCACGTGGATGGCAAAATGTCTGAATCAAAATCAAAAACCAATGGTTATAAAAAACAGTGACAGGCAAAACACGGAAAACCTAATAGGTGTTATATAGTATAGGCTATCAAAGTTCGAAAAAAGTATAGATATATTTTTAATTTCACCCCTTTGTAATTAAAAAACTAAGTAAGTAGTTAATACCAAGTTACGTGTGGCTCCAACTTCGTTTAGCTACGACGATGACGACGACGTATAGGTACTTATGCCTACATATTGCAAAGTCTACTTAACTGGACCTACCTGTCTAGTTATATGTTAATTTAATACTTTGTTCGATACTGAGCTTGTTTTGTTTTGATCTTTTGAGCATAAAACATCAAGCACATAACATGTAACCAATAGTGAGGAGTGTGTCGTGTCGGCCAAACCACCGCAGCCACCACTGCACTCTAAGGGCCTCCATAGTCGGACTGCTTAGAGCAGTCGAGACCAACGGCACGAGAGCAGTCGTGTTGCGGTTGGAGCAGGCCGGGCACACTTACATATTTATATCATCACTTTTCATGCGACTACAGCGATCTCTGGTGTTTGCTGAAGAACTAAATTAGCGGCAATCTTGGTTGACTTGTGAAACTTGTCACTTGTCATTCATCGGCCATGGCCATGGCGTACCAAATTGTACGGTCAAGGACTTTAATTGATAGGCCACTTGCAATGTTCGTGTTTTAGCCGTATAATGCAAATCGGGTTTAGCCGCTTATACTTCGTATATGCTGATTTGAATTAGATGGCTAAAATACGAATAGTGGCAATGAAATAAATAAAATAATAATAAATATCACGGGACAATTCACACCAATTGACCTAGTCCCAAAGTAAGCTAGGAAAGCTTGTATTATGGGTACTAGGCAACGGATAAACATACTTATATAGATAGATACATACTTAAATACATATTAAACACCCAAGACCCGAGAACAATCATTCGTATTTTTCATACAAATATCTGCCCCGACACGGGAATCGAACCCGGGACCTCAAGCTTCATAGTCAGGTTCTCTAACCACTAGGCCATCTGGTCATCTAAATTAGCCTATCAATTAAAATCCTTGACTGTACATTGCTATAGGTACGCGTATCTATAGCTGTACATCACTAACAACATATACATATAGATAAGTATACATCTATAGATACGTCACATTAGTTCTTGAGCAGCCGTAGGGCGGCAGCACCTTCCATACATGCATATTTGACCATAGAGTTGCCACTCTTGTTAATATAATATTACTCTTTGGGTTGGAGGTTACTTCAACCCGAATGCTCTGAATTTTATATTGAAACTGCAGATCACCCAACAGCCTCAGGTGGTCGATCGCTTGAGGCTGCTGGCACTGACTATTCTAAGCAGTCCGCCTATGGACTGACTAATAAGCCGATCATAACATCCAACTAGAATTTGGGTAAACAAATATTATTATCGATAGCCAACGTTTAGTCATCGCACTCACTCTTTACATTAAGGACTAGTTATTAATGAAAATCACTAATGAGTTTCGAAAGTGAATGGGCGGGCCTGTATTTCTACTCTCTTTGGTTATATATACCTATGTTCTATAACAGACAGCATGAAGTAAACGTTTTACAGTATTCTAACCAAGAATAAATATCATCAATGCTGACTTTACGTATTGAAAAAGTTCGTTTTAGGATAAAATTCGAATTTCGCATCACAACATACATACATTATACTTATATATTATGCCATTTATTACTGTTTACGTAAATATAACACACAAACTGACCACTAACCTGACACAACTATGTTAAAGACATTTGGACGGCTTTGTGCATTTCTTGAGCTTATCAACCTTACATTTCTATACGTACATCTAAAACTTTATTTATACCAAATTTGTGCTTTTATTGCATTTATACAAGCGTAAACAAACTTTTAACGTTAACAAACATTAATATTAACAATATAAAATAGGGCCATTTTATTAAGGCCAAGATAATACTTTGATTGACTAGAAGTCCAAAATCTAATTCGACGATGTCAAATCTAGACACATACCTATTATAACCAGGGTTCGAACGAATTAACGTCATTGTTCGCAATATTGTGGGGATGACCCCAAAATTAAGGAATAGGTAAGTAAATTAATTAATTTCTTCAAATTACATTGGAGATAGCAAAATATAAGCTGCAAATACTTAGAAAAGAAAAGAAACTCTGAATTGTACTGACATAACAATATTTATATTAAGCTAGTTAAGTTTGCTCCATTAACATCAGTTGACTGCGAGCGGAGTTCTTCAGCACTTAAGTATATTTTTGATTGAAAAAATAATAGATTGATCAAAGAAAATTTTGAATATTTTTGTTTATTTTTTTACATAAATCTACATTATAATAATAAATCGTAGTGTTATTTATTTACTAGGAATCAAAATTAAATCTCTGGTGAGAAATTATTCAAGTATTAATTTTGGACTCATGCCCACATAATTGCGTATAACGACGCTGATCCGTCTGATCCCTGAATTTTTAACTAAATAATTAAGGCCCAATGTCAATACAATTAACACTCATACACTAATCTTGTCAAAGGCACAAACATCAAATCTCAAGGAAACTTGACTACAATAACACAAACACGTTGATTAAACATTACAATTTAAACGCCCATTAAAGCCAGATTGAATTTTTAACGGGCATCCTTTACTTTTATTGACACACTAGCCTGCAATTGCAGTTTAGAAAAATACATTCGCGAGAAACATTTACTATCTAAGAGTTGGGCCTGTAAAAAGATTACGGTAACTTTAGGCCTTTTCCTACGAGTAACACCCGGCTTTAGGACTTATTGTTTTCAACGCCGCTTATTTTGACCGTGGCATCATTAAGACTTATTGCCATAAAGGCCACCACAAAACTGGAACGCGGGGCGCTGACGGAGCGTGCCCAGCGCGCTCTATAACACTGAATCAAATATACGGTGGGTGACACACACCGGTAGAGTGGCACACCGTATATGATTCAGTGTTATTGACCGGTCTGGGCACGCTCCATCGGTGCCCCGCGCTCCCGGTTTGTTGTGGCCTGTAAACTAATTACAAGCAGCAGTACTTACGCTGCTGTGTTTCGGCGTGCGGAGTAAGACAGTCGGTGAAATTACCGGCACAAAAGCTATCTTGGCCCTTTATCCTTCCTTTAATATTGCCTGTGTCAATGGGTCGTATAAATCGTATCCAATCGATTAGACTTATTCATAAAATCTGGCTTTAGGACTTATTGCTTTCCAATGCAGCTTTATTTAAAAACCTTACTTGAAACACGAATCCAGATAGTTGTCCAGCATGTCCAGCTGCAAATCGTCCCAATCCGTGGGGTTCAGCAGCAGGGAGCTCAGGTCATCTTCGGGGATCAGCGGGGGAGGGACCACGGGCTCCACTATCACGTTGGCGCCCACGTGCGCGTCCAGCTGTATGTCTGGTAGTGGTTGAAGGTTGAACTCCGGGAGGTGTAAGCTCACCGTGTGGCCCATCTCAGTCGCTATCGCTGAAATTAAGTGCAAGTTTAGAAAATGCGACCAAAGGCGTGTCGGGCCCCGCGAACGGTTTCCTACTAAATATGTAACTAATTAGAAAGCCGTGGTTGCCTAGCGGTTTGACCTATATAGCCTCTCAAGTAGAGGGTCGTGGGTTCAAATCGCGGCTCACACGTCTGAGTTTTCCGGAATTTATATGCGATTTTTTTACTATGAGCTTTACGGTGAAGGAAAACATCGTGAGGAAACCTTTATACTAACACCTGCGAAGAAATTAAATGGTGTGTGTGAAGTTCCCAATCCGCACTGGGCCCGCGTAGGAACTACGGCCCAAGCCCTCTCACTCTGAGAGGAGGCCTGTGCCCTCCAGTGGGCCGTATATAGGCAGGGATGATGATGATGATGTAATTAATGCGTATATTAGGATGATTAAATCAAGAGGAGTCGCTCTGTCTATTTAATAAAATACGAACAATGGTAAGTGGCTCATCAATTTTACTAAAGTCCGTGACCACCATGCCTTTAATTTTGTATGTTACGTAAACTTCTCCTTAACACAATAATAGGGATGTTGACACCACCAATCAACTGACGTACTTTTTATGAGCTGTCAAAACACAATTCTCTATCACAAAACACAATCAACTAACTATTTATTTGTTTTAAAGCAACAAAAAATCTAGCGCTAAAATAAAGCGTTTTTAGGGTTCCGTATCCAAAGGTTAAAAAGGGGACCCTATTACTGAGACTTCGCTGTCCGTCCGGTCTGTCCGTCTGTCACCAGGCTGTATCTCATGATACCCATGAACCGTGGTGGCTAGACAGTTCAAATTTTCACAGATGATGTATTTCGGTTGCCGCTAAAACAACAAACACTAAAAAACAGAATATAATAAATATTTAAGGGGGCCCCCATACAACAAACGTGATTTTTTTATATGTATATTCACTTTAAAAATAAATACATAACTAAATTAAAATAAATCAAATATTTAAGGGGGGCTCCCATACTACAAACGCGATTTTTTGTCGTTATTATAGATAATGGTACGGAACCCTTCGTGCGCGAGTCCGACTCGCACTTGACCGGTTTTTACTGGAGTCGTGTCTTTTAATTATTTTTTAATGGCGTCAACAACCCTATAGCCGTAGGTACAACTGACATTAAACCTTAGGGTGGTAGAAGTATTTCTTGGGGCTGTTGCATAACAAAGTACAACTAATATTACAAGCGGAACTCTCGCTTCAGTTATATTACCTAGAAAGGGAGTTCCGCTTGTAATATAAGTTGTACTTTGTTATGCAACAGGCCCCTGGTCGACTATACTTATTTAATAAAATAATGTGTAGCAAATCTTACCTTCAACAGTCGTAGGCTCCAAAATATTAGCGACCGCGATTCGTTCTTCAGACATCTTCTGCTCAGGTTTGCTGTCCCCTTTCTTCTTCTTATGAGGCCTGTTGGAAATACGCTGCGTCCCTTTCAGGTGAGCCAGGTCAAGTTTCCAGAAGCCGCCTTTACCGGGCTCTTGCTTCGATCGGGCGACTTTCACGAATACTTTGTTTAGAGACAGGTTGTGCCTTATTGAATTCTGGAAATGATAATAAGGCCCGTTAGTTTATGATACAGTGGCTATTAATTACAGCTATAGAACGGAGGTCGCTTCCTTCAAAAGTAAATTAAAAGGAAACCATTAAATCACAACTTATTTTTTAATTGGGCTCCATTTTGTTGGATACATAAATTTATAAGTCCAGTTGTCATGTTTTTCCTTCATTTAATTTATTTACCAAGTTTGATAGAGATTTGATCCTTATTATTAATTACCCTATCGATCAAAGAAATAAAAATACAGGGTGCTTTTTTTTTAGATTTTAGCCGGTTCGATTCCCGGGTGCGGCAGCGACGTTTCAAAAATCTTTGAATGCAGTTTTCTTTCATTTCAAAAATAAAGGAATGTTTCCTTTGAGTAAATTTTCTTATTTCCAGTTATTTAGAGTGCCTACTATCCCGGGAAGTGGCATTACAAAATTCCACCCTGTATTGTGCTGTCATCATATTTTTTTTTAATAGCCTATACAGTGTCCCACTGCTGGGCAAAGGCCTCCCCTTTCTCCTTCCACTCGTCCCTGGCTTCGGCAAAGTGTTGCCAGTCCGACTGGAATCGCTCCAAATCGTCCCGCCACCTTCTTTTAGGCCTACCTCTGCTCCGGTGCCCGTCGCTTGGAACCCAATCAGTAGTGATTTTGGCCCAGCGATCCGGGTGCATCCGGCAGACATGACCTGCCCAGTCCCACTTGAGTTTGGCAGTCTTTGTCCCCACATCAACAATTCGGGTTTTGGAGCGCAGTTCAGTGTTTCTGATTCTATCAGCTCTTCGAACACCTAGGATACTGCGCTCCATAGCCCGCTGGCCAACCTTGAGTTTGGACTTCTGGGCCTCAGTCAAAGACCAGGTCTGAGCACCGTAGGTTAGGATGAGCAGAATGCACATGTCAACGAGCTTGCGTTTTAAGGCTAGGGGAAGTTTACCCTTCATTAGTACTTTCATGGACCGGTAGCTCCTCCAGGCATTTTCGATTCGTTTGTCGACTTCTTTGCCTTGTCGATTCTCGAAGGAAACTATCTGGCCCAAATAAGTATACTCGTTGACATATTCAATCACATGCCCATCTACCGTTACCCTACGTTTGATGCTATTCGTCATCAACTTAGTCTTTGACCGATTCATCGTAAGTCCAACTTCAAGGCTTGCTGTGCTTAGTTCTGGAAGCATTTCTTGTAGTTCGATTGCCGACGTTGAAAAGAGAACGATGTCATCAGCAAAACGAAGATTTGTCAACTTGCTGCTTCCGACATCGATTCCATATCATATACACGATGATTTTTAATCCGCGATCAGGAACCAATATTCTAGATCAGTATTCGGTCGTGACCACGTTAAAGTCGCAGTTACAAGAAACAAAACATCTTTTTTTTAAATAATGATTATTTGGACATCGTTGTCACCCTACACATGAGTTTATAACCTCTTTGACAAGTCAGTTTCTTTAACAAACTTTGACACTAGACCTGTCAAATTCCCCGCCATAGCAACGACACTTGACGAAACTACTTGACTTCAGATTCGATTTGTGGCATTCGAACATGGCGGATGTAGACAGTATCTAATTTTGGTATTTCTGTTTCTTTGGCTAGTTGTAGTATAATTTTGATAACGTTTTATGCGGCGATTAACCTTAACTGTTATAGTGATCACATAATTCTATATTGCTCTCGTGTCTGACATTTTTTAATGCGCAAGAGTTGTCTCCACGTGGTTTCTGGAATTTTACTATCAAGTTGCAAAAACTACAATCACCGTACAACGTCGCTCCCAAATAGAGCAATTAACTGACATTGGCACAAGCCTATCGGCCGCCATTAAGGAAGAAGGTACTTGACTTCAACAATTTTATTGTAGGATTACCATGCATTCGGTGGATGGAGAAAGTTTTAACAATAAAGTTTTTTATCAATTAAACTGAGACTTTGCTTTTAGACGGCGTCTATTAAATTCCACTTTGGCTAGAGAATAATATTTTTCAACTCCTGATCGCCGATTAAAAATCATCGTGTGAAATGCAGTAGGTTAAGTTAAGTTAGTTTGATAAGGATTCTGACGAAAACACTGTTTCATACCTGATTTACACTCTCGCCTCGTCACCTCGCCTCGCGCCTCGCCTCGTCGTCTCGCTCCGGACGCGAGCCTCAAAATCAAGGCAAATCACGAGACGAGGCGCGAGGCGCGCCTGTTCACACTCTCGTCTCGTGGCTCGTCCCGCAGTTCGTCTCGCCACTCGTACGCGAGTGTAAACCAGGTATCAGAAATAAATTACAGTATGTATGACAAATTAAAGTTCTGGAAAACTATACACTATGGAACTGAACTATATACACTATGGCATAAGTAAATCGAGCAAACGATAGAGAAATAAAAAAAAATACATATTAGGGGACAATCTTACACACATCGACCTAGTCCCAAACTAAGCAAAGCTTGTACTATGGGTACTAGACGACGATAAACATACTTATATAGATAAATAAATACTTAAATACGTAGAAAACATCCATAACTCAGGAACAAATATTTGTGCTCATCACACAAATAAATGCCCTTACCGGGATTCGAACCCAGGACCTCTTGCTTCGTAGGCAGGGTCACTACCAACTAGGCTAAGGCGGTCGTTAACCACCACAATACCAAACCAACCGCAATATTAAATTTTTAACTACCTACAGCTAATACAAAATGTTTACATAAGAAATAAAATTAGATTGTTTAATCTGTCCGATGCTAAATTTCCTAATAAATGGCGCCGCAGTAAAGCTATCACCCCAACTAAGCCACTCCACAAAATAAATCCATTTTCTGCATATTACCAATTAGGTCTAATCTTATCTTCCGATTTGCCGTTTATTAAATAAGGGGCTCCCGAACTGATAACCACTGGATAGGTACCAGTGGCATGGTGGGAATTGATTCAATTTGTTACCCTGGCAAGGAATTGTGAATTGTGATTCTATTCCGCATGAGGTAGTTCACTGGCTCGTTACGTGTACCTGAAAATAGTCTGTCGCGAATTCGATTGTCGCTGACGGCAAAATAAAGCAGAGTATCTCAAGCCTCTGCTTGCACGGCCCTCTGGGTCGTGGGTTCGATACCGGGCTCGCACTTCTGAGTTTTTCGGAATTTATGTGCGAAATTACATTTGTAATTTACCATGAGCTTTAAGGCGAAGGAAACATCGTGAGGAAACCTGCATACACCTGAGAAGAAATTCAATGGTGTCTGTGAAGTTCCCAATCCGCACTGGGCCCGCGTGGGAACTACGGCCCAAGCCCTCTCATTCTCAGAGGAGGCCTGTGCCCCGCAGTGGGACGTATATAGAATGAAAGAAAGACAGAAATAAATATTTATAGGCTGCGATGATGACGGCAAAATAAATACTCTGATCTTATTGAAAGATATGTTATGGTACAGTCGAGTTCACCAATATCTGTACAGCCAACCTTTCATAAATATCTATACATAGACCTTATTACGGTAACATAAGGTCTATGTATAGATATTTATGAAAGGTTGGCGATACAGATATTGGTGAACTCGACTGTACGTGGATAGGATACATAATTGGCTACAAACGTGTGTTTTGCTCTATTTGACGGTTAATCATTGCCACAGAATAATTAAGGATACCTAATTTTTTTTTTAATATAAATTTGATTGGCCGGCCAAGGTCTAGTAGGGCAATAGTTTTTGGCAAGCAGATAATTAAGTATAATAATCAATATCGAAAGTAAATATTGAGCCAATGCGTAGGATAATGAATAATGAATAAAACTCACTCCTTAAAAAATAAAAATGAAATTTTAAAAACTAAATTCATTCTTGTGTCGGGGATAAAAGAATATCACGAAATTAATAAAATGGCTACTACTGTAGGTATACGTAATGCGTTGCAGAATTAGATAATTTACCACTCTAAATCTCTCATTGGTTAATTTCTCTATGCTCGTTATACTCAAACCAAACATTGCGTTTAGAAATTTTCAATCATATCTCCAAAATTGAGTAAGTAAAGCACAACTCACCTGCCATGTTGGATCCGCGTTTCTATAATACTTGAAATTCTCTTTAATCCACGCGTAAATCGCCGAAAGCGTCATCTTATCGTTGTTGTACCTCATCGCCATACAAATCAACGTGCTATACGAGTAGGGAGGTTTCTTCTCACTGCTGCACTGGTACTCCTCTCTATTCTCCATGAAGTCCTTCTGACACTTTGCTATGGTTTGATTAAACTTCTGCAACCTCGTGTTCTGTGGTTGCGTCTTTACTGGCGGGTTCGGAGACACCGGAGGAATCGGGAATTGCGGGATCGCCATTATATTCGTTATGTTCTGCAACCATGTCAAATTAGTCAAGTCTGTTTCCTGCTCATCTTCCACTACTATCTTTTCAGGCTTCCGCTTCGGCTCTGGAGGCTTCGGTTCTTCGGTTTGAACGTAAGTTTCTGGCTGCTCGTAGACGTATTCTATTTCGACGGTGTGCGAGGATTCAGGGACGGTGTGGTCGACTGCGAAGAAACCCTGGTCGCCTGCGTCACCGTACAGTTGGAGTACAGAAGCGTCCAGCATCTCGCCGGATGCTGGCGACAGGCCCGATGTTATATGCATGGCGTCTTCACATTACTGGAACTGCGACAAAGAAAACCGATGAGTCATTGACGGCGGCGATGAATCAGCGTGTTGCACATTAATAAGTAATTTGTTTTTGGGATTGTTTTCACGTTCATCCTGTGGTCTCGCGAGGGGTGGCTATAACCGATCGGAAACGTTGCAACTATTTAAGATTAGACTAAATCTTGGTGTAGGTCCTCATTAAAGTATTGGAAGATATTCGCATGATTAATAGTGATTGAGTTGTTTAAAAAATCGTAACGGACGTCGTTTTAAAACTTGAAGGGTGGGCATGGATTAGGAATTGGCAAGTGTTAGTTGATGGCGACTTACGTGGGTGGTGGTCAATGGTGGTGCGATCAATACGGCCGGCGTGACGTCGCAACGGTCAGGGAACCGCGCGAGCCGGCGGCGCGATGGCTTGTGTAGCGGGCAGGTGCGCGCTCCCCCATTGTGCCTCGAACAGGTGTTCGAACGATCGATATTTTTCCGCTTTGAGGACAGGGGTGGCTCTATAGACTATAGAGCCTCGCTAGTTCAATGACAACGCGTGCCGACTTACCACTTTCTTGTGCGAGCCCGTGGAAGCTTACGTACTCGTCGCGCGCTGAAGCAATGTTTCACGGTACTTTCAGGCGTTTATTTAAATTCGAGTTGTTAGTCTGGTGTAGGGTATTGTGTCTAGTTTATTGTAAGCCGGTGGATATGCCCGGAAACCCGCATGTTTGCAGTTCGTCACGGTTATCGTCTTATCGCGGAGACGCTGCGTACTGCGGGTAGCTTCCTCGAACTTTTAATGTTCCGAGCAATTATACATAAGCGTTATCGCTTGCTGAAGTTTTTTCTTGCTTACATTACTTTAACATTAGTTGAAATAAGAGACGATTATTAAGTATTTATTATACCGTAAGGCTGGGTTACTTTGGCTCTGGGCTTTTTGGGAAGACGCAGTGTAAGTAAGCCTCCAACAAGATGGAGCGGCGACCAGGTTAAGGTTGCGAGAACGCGTTAGATGCGGTTGGCTTGGACGAGTTAGTTAGATACAGCTTTGGAGCCTTCGGACCCATTTTGGAACTTTCGTGATTTTCACTCATTTATAACTATTATACTAAACGGGACATATCACAAAAACCATATTTACCTCGACGTTTCGGCCACATTGGAGCAGCCGTGGTCACGAAGTTGAGTTGAGTTCAAAACACAATTCTCCCATAGAGTTTGAATGGCAATAGCAACTTATGATGTCACTTGTTCGACAACTCAATCAACTATTTACTGATATGTTAGCAACAAAAATCTAACTTTGCAGTTAATCGGAAATTAATCTGATTTTCAGGGATAAAATAAAGCGTTTCTTTACTGGAGTCGTGTCTTCGAATTATTTTTTAATGGCTTTATTGCTCCCGAGTCCCGAACTAACTACATCTATAATTAAATCTAACTGGTGTTGTCTTAACGCATAACTCCATATGGAGTTATGTAAAAGTAGTTACTTCAGTACAATAGTTCAGGTACACCTACCGCAAATAAACAAGGCCTCGGGTCTCGGTTCCAAGGGTTCATTGCCCTTCATACTCATACCTAGTACCTACTGGTGGAAATTGAGGCTAACGACTCGTCCTGTGGCGTCCGCAATCTACTTAGAAACCACCACTAATTTCTCTAGAGTTAACTTAATTTGTGAATTTTCTTTATCCGAATCTAAAAGGAGGATCTGGGGTTTTGCATGAAATAAAATAACTACCTAGGTATCAGAGTGGCGGAGCGTGAAAAATTTTGCAAGTAAAGACGGAACAAAAAATCGTGCGTACAGCTCCTCCGCGCGGAAGAAGTGAAACTTCGTAATGTGGAAATGAAAAAGGCACTTATACATCAATATGAACCTTATTGCAGTAACTTAAAAACTAAATTTACTTATGCATCTATGTGTTTAAATTACTCACTAGATGGCGCTCTTATCAAGTCTCGTACAAATTTGCACAGACAGTATGAGTTCTGCATCGCACTGTCGAAGTTTTTAACATCCGTTAGTATATATACAATGCGAGAATACTTGATTCGGCAGTACATATACTAATGCTTTCATACCCCCTCCATGGTAGCGTTAAACGTTTAACGCGACCTTGTTGGAACTCGCATTAGAAGTTTTACTTCAAAAAACTTAAAAACATAACCATTTATCCTTTTCTTGAAAAGCAGTGTAGTAATGGAAGAGAAGCGTTTGTTTACTTTGAAAGTTAAGTCAACCCGGGAGGAATCGGGTTGTTAGTACCCTTCGCCACTGTTAGGTATAAAATAAATAAAAATAAAATAAATATCACGGGACAATTCACACCGATTGACCTAGTCCCAAAGTAAGCTAGGAAAGCTTGTGTTATGGGTACTAGGCAACGGATAAACATACTTATATAGATAGATACATACTTAAATACATATTAAACACCCAAGACCCGAGAACAAACATTCGTATTTTTCATACAAATATCTGCCCCGACACGGGAATCGAACCCGGAACCTCAAGCTTCATAGTCAGGTTCTCTAACCACTAGGCCATCTGGTCGTCTGGTCGTATAAGTAGTAGCGGAATGAAAAGGTTCGTCACTTTTCGATCTTATCTCGTTGACATAGAGTCGAAAAGTGACGAACCTTTTCATTCCGCTACTGTTACCTACCTATTCCCTTGGTACTTTAGTTTAGCTAGTCAGGGTCATACACAGCGTAAGAAACAAAAGTTGCCTCTCCTGTGGACATAAATTAGTGACTCTGAGTCAGCAAACTTAAGATTTATTTAAATGGGCCGAAAGTGGGCCGGGCGGCGCACACCGATGTAGACTTGACTGAAAATTGTTGGCTATACACCCTTAACTTTTACCATGTCCACAGAGAGACGCGAACAAAATATAATGTGTATGAGCCAGTCGTTACATATGATTTACAAAATTAGTTCTACACCTCGCACCTTCAGAACGAAAACGACGCAATTCGAAATATTCATTTCAAAAATAAACTCTGTGTAAAAAGAAAAACAGCTTTAATTCGAATTGGGGTCAGTCTCGTTCTGAAGGTGCGACCTGTTCCACGGAACTTTGGCTAAGATAAGACCAAAGAGTATTGTAATATTATATGAACAAGAGTGGCAACTCTATGGTCAAATATGCATGTATGGAAGGTGCTGCTGCCCTACGCCCTGGTCAAGAACTAATGTGACGTATCTATAGATGTATACCTATCTATATGTATATGTTGGTAGTGATGTACAGCTATAATTACGCGTAATTTTAATTGATAGGCTAATTGCCACTATTCGTATTTTAGCCGTCTAATTCAAATCAGCATATACGAAGTATAAGCGGCTAAACCCGATTTGCACTATACGGCTAAAATACGAACATTGGCAAGTGGCCTATCAATTAAAGTCCTTGACCGTACAATTTGGTACGCCATGGCCATGGCCGATGAATGACAACTGACAAGTTTGACAAGTCAACCAAGATGGCCGCTAATTTAGTTCTTTAAAAAAATGAAAAGTGTGATATATGTAAGTGTGCCCACCCTGGATAAGACTTTACTATATTGGTTGGAATGGTTGGTTTCCAATTTTAGTTTCCAATTTTACGAAAAATGAATTAAGTATTCATTAATCATCATTTCAGCCGAAACACGTCCGCTGCTGAACAATGAACATATGCCTCCCCCAAGGCTCGCCAAACAGATCGGTCCCATGCCATCCGCATCCAACGCGATCCCGCAACCTTAACCAGGTCGTCGCTCCATCCTGTTGAAGGCCTAGGTACCTACACTGCGTCTTCCGGTGCGTGGACGCCGCTCGAGAACCTTTTTGCCCCATCGGCCATCAGTTCTACGAGCGATGTGCCCTGCCCACTGCCACTTGATTCTAGCGATTCTTCGAGCTATGTCGGTGGCTTTAGTTCTTGCGTGGATTTCATCATTTCTAATGCGATCCCGCAGAGAAACTCCAAGCCTAGCCCTCTCCGTCGCCCTCTGAGCGACTTAGAGCTTTTTTATGAGGCCCATCATCGAATTAAGTATTAAATAAATAAGTTTTTACCACCTTTGTTTTCAAGTCGTAACAAGTCGAATATCACCACGGATTTATTTTAAAAAAACCGGCCAAGAGCGTGTCGGACACGCCCAAGATAGGGTTCCGTAGCAGGTACGAAAAAATCTTTGCATACCTATTTTATTAATATGGTTGTTTTGGTCCCAACTCCCACCGCGCGCTAGGGTTAACAACGCGATGTACCTAGAATTTCAACGTTGGCGGTACAGTGCCATCTATCGGCGAACTGCGTAACTAATCTAATCTACAGTCTACTGGAACTAGAATGTATGTTGATGGTTTTTCAGTCAGATGTAAGTAATTCTTTATTATATGACCCGATTTAATTTTTTTTTATTATTTGAAAGAAGAAGCGGCCAACAGAAGAATACAGCTGGGATGGGCAGCATATGGGAAACTGCGTCGAGTCTTCACGTCGCCAATTCCACAGAGTCTATAGACGAAAGTCTTCAATCAGTGCGTCCTACCAGTCATGACATACGGTGCCGAAACATGGACACTCACTGTAGGGCTGGTCCACAAATTGAAAGTTGCTCAACGTGCTATGGAAAGGGGCTATGCTCGGAGTTTCTCTAAAAGATCGAATTCGTAACGAAGTGATCCGACAGAGAACCAAAGTTATCGACATAGCCCGCTGCATCAGCACGCTGAAGTGGCAATGGGCAGGCCATATAACCCGAAGAACCGATAACCGTTGGGGTAGACGAGTTCTTGAGTGGAGACCACGGATTGGCAAACGTAGCGTGGGACGTCCTCAGACTCGGTGGAGCGATGATCTTCGCAAGGCGGCTGGCAACAGCTGGATGAGAGTGGCCGAGGATCGTGCTCAGTGGCGTGCCATGGGAGAGGCCTATGCCCAGCAGTGGACGAACATAGGCTGATGATGAGGATGATGATGAAAGAAGATACTGTTAGCGTGATCTTATAGTACTCAAAGAAAAGAAAATGCTTGCAGTGGCGGTTAAATTGCAATCTTAGTTTAGAAATATTTTTTTTACAAAAACTTAATAACTGCTCAACTGATTAGGTAAGTTGAAAATAATTTTCCTAGAAAGTTTTCATTAAGTTGTGATTTTTTTCATATTTTTTAGACGTGCAGTTCAAAAGTTAGAGAACTTTCGGAATGAATATCTCCGAAAATATTCACTTTATCAAAAAATAGTTTTAGCAAACCCCTATTTATTTTACAAATACCTATCCAATGATACCCCACACTATAGGGTTAGTCGAGAAAAAAAATCACCCTCACTTTGTCGGCGTGACTGATATATATATATATTCATGCCAAATTACAGCTTTCTAGTACTAACAGTCTCTGAGCTTAGCCGCGGACGGACAGACCGACAGACATGGCGAAACTGTAAGGGTTCCTAGTTGACTACGGAACCCTAAAAACCCGTGGTAGCCTGGTGGTTGGACCAATGGTTTCTCATGCAGCATTTGAAATTTACTAGTGAGTTGCGGTGAAGGAAAATGCCGTGAGGAAACCGGCACACGCTTGCGAAGAAATTCAATGGTGTGCGAGAAGTTCCCAGTCCCCACTGGGCCCGCGTGGGAACTACGGCTCAAGCCCTCTTATTCTGAGAGCCCGTAGTTCAAACCGCTGCTTGCCACCTAAGAGGATACGATGGCTGAGAGACTTTTGAGAAATAGGTATTTTATTGAAATGTCGCTGTCTCGCCCGAACCCCTCCGTGTCAGTACAGCGAGAGCGGGACAACTGCACCTCAGACCGTTAATAGGCGCGTAAAATTGATCAAAACAGCATTTCGTAGTCCCCTATTTTCTTCTCGAAAACTGGACCAATAAAATTATTTTTTTCATAAATAATTAGAGGACAGATTTAGCTATGCCCCTATGTTTTCCTTTTTTTGTTTATAATGAGGGATTCTTTTCTGATGAGTGTCTGAAAATGACGTTGAAATTGGGCAATTTTTTCAGTTTTGGAAATCTCACATTTCTTATGTTAATTGAAATATGAAAAAAAAAACGAAACTTAGGGGCATAGCATAGCTGTGGTAGATATAATATAATCACACAGTAAAAAAAATTGGCTCCAATGCCATTATCCAGGGAGGAAACAGGGGACTACGTTTGTATGGAGAAATGGTGCGCATCGTACCCTCTTAAGAGGTCGTAGGTCAAACCATTAGGCTACTAAGAGGGAATTTTCTTTCTCTTTAAATAAAATAAATGCCGCAGAAAACTTTTTTTTAATGAAGAAAATTTGGTTTTTTCTTACTCAGAATCACGAGCATCATTATTCATTTTTATAAAGAAAAAAAGTGTCCTTATTTTCACCCGACTGTCTAAGGAGGGTTATGTTTTTCGAGCGTATGTATTTATGTAGGTATGTACCTAAGTGTCATTCTTTGGCACGCCCTGCAGCCTAAACGGCTCAATGGATTTTGAAGTGTGAGGTGTAGTTAATTAGATTCGTCTTAGTTCCGCAAGTGACATAGGATATATATTTTCCCGGAATTACCATGGGAAAGGGAATAACACAGGCGGGTTTTTTTTTCATTTTAGTATTGAAGTTAAAGTTATTGGATCAGTTTTGCGACATTTTTTAATATGGTTTGTATGGCTCGTTACGACACAAACACAAAAAAATTGTATGGAAAATTAGGGACACTTTTTGTTATTATCAAAATCAATACGCTCTTGGTTCTGAGTAACACCAAAATTTCCTCATTAAAAAACATTTTTTTTTGCTCCATTTAAAGTGAAAATGCCCACGAACACATTTTTGAAAAATTTTTAATATATCAAAATAATATTTAGGTAAGTACATTTAAAAAAAAAATATTTGTAAAACTACGCGACCCAGAACATTCAAACATTCAAAGTAGATATGAAAAAAAATACCTAGATGTGGGTCACTACGTTTCCACCTTATGTCGGCAATGTTAGTTGGATTACATACTTGAACGATTTTTAAGGAGTTATGCATATTATTATTCAGATGCCTATACATATAAAGAGGGAGCTTATTCGGGACCCGGACGACTGGTACGGTTCCACCCCAACGCACAAGGGAAGGGAACAATATCACGATCGAATCCATAAGGGTTCCGTTTGGCTACGGAACCCTAAAAAGAACGAGAGGGTGAAACAGAATTAACATTTTGCGTGATATTTGTGAGAGTTAGCCTGGCCATAGACTGTTTAGAGCAGTCGAGACCAACGGTACGAGAGCAGTCGTGTTGCGGTTGGAGTCGACTTCAACGAATTTTGTATTGAAACTGCAGTCAGTGCGCCAGCAGCTTCAAAGCGGTCAACCGCCATTTGCCATCTTTTAAGTGCCTTACACACGGGGCTTAGTAGTTAATGCTTAGTAGGTACTTGTCACTTACACTTGTCAGAAGTGTGTAAACATATTGTACAGTCAAGTGTAACACAACTTGCTCTTAAATATGTCCCATAGCTCTTATGTCGTCGAATTAACGTATAGGTATATAACGATGGGAGGATTAAATCGATACTTATTTTTGCACTTGACCGTATACTAGGGGCGTTCAATAAAAAATAAGAATGAGTATGTTATAAACAACTTTTACTAAATGTAATTTTATTTTTCGACATAGTCACCTTTTAGCATAATACACTTATTAAATCTTTTTTCTAAACTTAAAATTTCATTTTTAAAAAAGGTCTCATCTTGAGTACTTAAAAAATCTTGTACTGCAGCGACTACCGCGTCGTCGTCTTCAAATTTCTGGCCTCTCAGGTATTGTTTCAATCTCGGAAATAGGTAGAAATCACTGAGAGCGAGATCTGGTGAATACGGAGGATGCTTAAGGATATCGAACCCAGCATCACGAATTGCAGCCATTGCAACGGCGGACTTGTGTGCCGGGGCATTGTCCTGGTGGAACAGCACAACTTTCGAGAGTTTACCTCGCCGTTTTTCGCGGATCTCATTGCGCAATGTTGCTATTTGTTTGGCGTATAATGTGCCCGTAATAGTGGCTCCATGCTCGAGATACTCAATCATTAATACCCCTTTACCATCCCAAAAAACAGAGCCCATGACCTTACCGGCAGATGGGCTCACCTTGAATTTCTTCGGAGTTGGAGATGATGGCCTTTTCCATGTCATAGACTGCAGTTTCGTTTCTGGGTCGTAATGATGGAGCCATGTTTCGTCCATTGTTATAAATCGCGCCAAAAAAAGTTCCCGGTCTTGCTGCATCAGGTTCAAAGCTTCTTGACAAATCTCTAGTCTAGTTTGTTTTTGCGTGTCAGTAAGCATTCTTGGTACCCAACGCGCAGATACCTTTTTCATACCCAAGCGTTCAGGTAAAATATTATGCACGCTCCCCGTTGAAATCTATACATTTTCAGCAATAAAACGAACCGTGACACGACGATCCGCCAAAACTGAGTTTTCGACTTTTTTCACAATTTCTTCAGTTACTGCTGTAGTAGGGCGTCCGGAGCGGGGGTCGTCCATTGTCGATGTTCTTCCACGTCTAAATTCGGCGCACCAACGTGCGACTGTCGAATATGGAGAAGCATTAGACCCTAAAGTGTCCCGCAAATCCAAATTGACTTGGTCCGTAGAAAAATTTTTCAATCACAAGTATTTGATAACGGCGCGCAGTTCAATTTTCTCCATTTTCGCTAACGTACTCAATAGCATTGCAAAGAAATTACCGTATTTTTTTTTTAAACAAAAGACAGTTAGTTTTTTTTTCATAGCAATCAGCTAGATAGATTAGCTTTACCGGCCAGTATTTAATTTCCTAATATTGAAAGAGTTTGCATCTCATTCTCACTTTATATTGAACGCCCCTCGTAAGTGCTTAGTATATACAATATACGCATCTGACAAGTGTACCTAAGTGATAAGTACAAGCATTAGGTACTAAGCTCGTGTAAACCTAGCATTAAGCTCCAAACGCACAGACAGCGGAGGCGTGGCGGTGTGGTGGCGGTGACGGTTGTAATATTTTATCTTGTATGAACGAGCGAGTTCGCGGTACGGTACCGCACAACCGTTCATACAAGTTAGAATATTACAACCGTCACCGCCACCGCACTACCACGCCCCGCTGTCTGTGCGTTTGGAGCTTTACTCGCTCAATGTAACAGCCCAGCCAGCCATGACTGCGAGCGTGCCCTCTATCTATTCATTGCGCGGCCGAGAAGCTCGCCGCACAGTGAATAACTGACATCACACGCTATGAACACAGAAAACGCTTAGTATGACCACAGAATAAGTAATAGTACTAACGTACAGAATGATCACTCTCGAACAAAGGTCAACATTAGGTATAACTTTCCTACTCCTGCTGCGTGCACGCGAAATTAAAACTTATCGTGTGATACGAGCGTTCATATTCCGTTGGGCACCGCTGATCCGAAACCAAGGGCACAGGGTTCCCACTCGCCCATATTTGGTAGGTATATAAATCAAGAAAGATAACAGTGTGTATTAATTCAGTAAACTACCTTGAGTATGTAAGTAAGTTATTTATAATATCGTTTAGAAGTCATTGTTTGTTGCAAAAATCACAGAAAAAAAAAAAGATGCTTAATTACGCGCGACGCGGCTAGCGTGCGAACTGAAGGCCGCGCGACAACCTACTGCCATACTCCTCCTGGGAGGAGCGCCGGCCGAACATACCTAAACTGCGGAGTGAAACCCCCCTGGTATGACACGTAGTCGTGACCGGGGTCGTAATAGATGGTTTAGATTAGATCAGTATTTCCCAAACTATAGGTCGGATCTACTGATAATCCTTACAAAGTCCTCATGTAGCGTTTTCGTACTATCTACACACACTTAGGCGCAAGCCACACAGAGGAGACATGGGACGGGGGCGCGTCGCAGTCGCGGAGCCCCTTGAAACAGTTTTCATACTAAATGTATAGAAGCGTCGCGATCCAAAGCAGACAGAAGAGACGGTGCGGAGACGGATTGCAACGGGGTCTATAATGACTCCCATAAAATTTTTGTTCCGAATTTTCAAGCCCATAACGTTTTCTGTCATAATTTTTCTTCGTCATATTATCGGAAGTCATAATATTAAACTACATAAATTGGAACTAAACCAGAATCAGTATATTGTGGGTAATAGTAATATTGTGTACTATTTTAGGTATGTCGATGATTTGATCCTATGCTGGAGAGGGAGTATGAGACAGCTTGACGTGTTTATTAATGGTTTGAATAACAAGCACGTAAAGATAAGGTTCAAAAAAGAATTGGAGGAAAATTGTTCCTTGAACTTTTTGGATTTAACGATTTCAAAATTAAATGGTAAACATCAATTTAAAATATACCGTAAGCCCACGTACACAGATGCTGTTATACCAGCATCTTCTAATCATCCGTGGCAGCATAAACTGGCTGCTTTCCATTGTTATGTTAATAGATTGTTGACTGTGCCTCTTTCTAAGGAACATTTTGATTTAGAGTTGAGTACTATTTATCAGATAGCGATCTCAAATGGTTATACAAAATCAATGGTAGATAGTTTAGTTCAAAAGAAGCAGGCACGGTTAGTAAATAGCATGCTTTACGCTGCGTTACCTTCTCAGTCTACTAACAAATATAGATCTAGCATCTCTTACGTTGGGGGGTTGTCTGATAAGATTTATGGCATTTTAAAATCAAACAATATTAATGTTGCCTTTAAGACTAACAACTCTTTGTACTCTAGGCTATGTAACCACAAAGAACAGGTAGATAAGGGAACTAGATCGGGGGTATACAAGCTTACTTGTAATGACTGCAATGGGATATACGTAGGACAGACAGGCCGAAGTTTTAATACTAGATTTAAAGAGCATGTTTCGGCATATAGGAATGAGCATCCAGATAGATCGAATTTTGCAAAACATTTGTTGGAATCAAATCATTCATTGTTAGATTCAGATTCTTATGAAGTGTTACATTATTGCGGCAAGGGGTTGCGTCTGGATGCTCTGGAATGCATGGAAATAATTAGGTACAACACTATGGGGTCTATTATTAATGAACAGGTAAATTTAGTATCTTCCCCTTTACTGCGGCTTGGGTCGAATTTGAACAGTTAGTATTAATTAAATATGCCTTATAAATAAATAAACAAAAAAAATCAAGGTAGTTTTATAATATGTCAATAAAAGTTAATTTTTGTGGGGTAGTTTGAGAATAAGAAAAATAAAGTGGGTACTTGAGAAGTTACAGTGACAAGTTAAAACATTTGTTTTGGTTTGTTAGTTTAACATTTGGTAGCATAGCATACGGTTGTGGTAACTCTGAAGATGAGCTCTGGTTGAGTTCGAAACGCGTCAGTGTAGCTTGGTGGTGGTGATGGTTGGGTTTATGTGATTTGTGTGTGTTCGTACAGTGTGGAGGTGGAGGAACTGCATGAACGCACATTTCTTGCATAAACGTAACTATTGTAAGGTCGCGGGTGAGCAAAGTAATTGTTTTAGTTCATTAATATGGACCTCCGCAAAGTAACGCCTGATTCAATAAATTACATAAATTGGAGTTACGATTTTCTTAAGTCATAATTATTGTAAGGAACAATAAGTAAAGTCATATCATTCAGTGTCATGAATGCATCACTCTTCATAATGTTAAAGGTAATAAAGTCACTCATAATAATTATTGCATGGTCTTTTTTCGCAGGTCATAATTATTTTTAGGCATAATATTACTTTGTAATAACATTCAGTGTCATGGTTGTATGACATTTCATAATATTAAAGGTAATAATCCTTTTCTGTGCTGTCATTTAAAAGTACCTAACATCGAAGCCTAAGGCGGGAGCTACGCTACGCTTCGCTCCCGCCTTAGCCTTCTGAACCTAACCTGTCCGAGTCGCTTCTGCCCTGAAAGAGGTCTTGCTCGCTCGCTTCGCTCGCTCGCTGCCAGCGATATGCCTTACAATGTTTCTGAATAATTATCGATATTCCTTTAGATGTTATAGATTTCGATGTAATGCTTAGTGCATTTTAGGTATTGCAAAATTATGACTGAAAATAATTATTACTTTAAGATATATGCCTTACAATGTTTCTGAATAATCAACGATATTCCGTTAAATTTTATTGATATCAATATTATGACTTTTTAAAGTTATGATCAATAGGATTATGGATCATTGCAGTTAGAACTATTAAGCGATATGCTTTAAAAAAATTATGACCATCGATATTTATGAGCAAGAATATAATGGACATCGATTTCTGACTTTTAAAATTCGGATAAAAAGATTATGGGAGAAAAGGGGCTCCCATTGCAACGCGCCCCCGTCCCACGTCTCTTTTGTTTGCGAAGAAGTTCAATGGCGTGTGTGAAGTTCCCAATCCGCACTGGGCCCTCGCGGGAACTACGGCCCAAGCCCTCTCATTCTGAGAGGAGGCCTGTGCCCTGCAGTGCGACGTATATAGTCTGGGATGGGATAACCCAAATGACCTACCAATTGTTTCATGATATCTAAGTATTTATTTTATTTAAATCGAGGTCCAAATAACTTTGGAAACCACTGCTTAACATACATAGTTGGGAGGGCAATGTGTTTGAACATATGCTCGAGTCACCTGTCTCTAGCGTGTAATTAGGGTAGTAATTTGAATTGTTTTTATTGGCATTATGCTAGAGGGCGAAGGGTGCTATCTGTTAAGTTTTATGGGCAACGTGAAGGCACCCCATTTTTTTTCACTTGTCTATTTGCTAACGAATTCCGATTAGTACAATCGAGTTCACCAATATCACAGCCAACGTATCTATACATAGACCTTATTGCCGGAACATATTAAGGTTCATGTTTAGATATTTATACTACCTAGTAAGATTTGAAATCGAATTGCATTCCATTTTGTTTTGTGACACTTTTCATGAGAAGCAGCGAATTTCTCTAGGTCGAACTATCGATAGGGTAGGGTAGGTAGGGTAGGGGGGTAAGATGAAAAACCACTCGTAGCACCCGGTACTAAGAGTAGTTTTTCATCTTACACTGCCTTTCATCTTATTTTCATCTTACCCCCACTCACCACCCTAACGATATTATAGTAGGTATTAACTACTAATAATTATCATAACGTAACCTTAATGAAGTTAGTAAGGTCACGTCTTCAATAATTTAAAAACACCGAATGTATTGGTGCAGAATACAAATATGGAGACGAATTTTTCTAAATCACAGGGACTCAACGATAGCGTGTTTTTTTTTAAGCTAACCAGCGCCATCTATAAAATAAAGTAAATAAATCTTTATTCAAAATAGGTTTTTACAATATAAAAACTTAAGTCTAAACAAATTAAAAGTGAAGAATGACACATGCCTGAACTAGGAAGATCCTGTGTCTCAGGCGAAAAAAGGACTTACACAACTAGACATAACTATATGAATTAAGTTAAATATCACAACAAAATATCACAAAGTCACATCTATGATCACAATAACGAACTGAGGGAACGTGCAGATACTATTAAGTAGGCTGCAGCACTAATGCGACAGAAGAGTCACTATGCGGACAGTAAAAAAAACTTATCAGGGTAAAACATTCAAATTGAATCTAAATAAAGTGTAATAAATAAATCAACTCTCGTCCTAAGGGGCTAATTGGTCTAAATAGCTGTTTTTACGTCACTTATAGTAAAATAAATAAATATAGGAAGGTAGGTAATAGTGTGGTAATAGCGATTTTAGTATTATAACGATGTCCAATAATTAATAAAACGATTTGGAGTGATTTAAGACTTTACTGAAAACAGCGGCCCGACACAACGTATGCAAAACAAATCAGGGAGAAATCGTACGAAATCATAATAATGTGCGGTATCGTTATTATAACCGCATTGGCACAAATCTCCTGTTAAAATATAATTATCTATATCTATATCTATACATATAGTAAATCTTTAACAAGTCGGTGTCTGTACATTGAAGATATTTGAGAAAAACTGTCACTAGGGCTATTTATTAGAGCAATAGGACCCAAAACAATGTTTTTTAGAATTATTGTCTGTTTGTCTGTGCGTTTGTGCGCGCTAATCTCAGAAAGGGCTTAACCAAGAAGGATCCGGTTTTCACTTAGTGTTTAACTTGTTTCATTTGAATCGGTTCACAAATAAGAAAGATACGTCCTATTTTAAGAATTAATCGAACAGGTTTTTTTTGTTTGAACGCGCTAATCTCAGGAACTACTTACTGCACCGATTTGAAAAATTCTTTCAGTGTTAGATAGCACATTTTTATCAAGGAAGGCTATAGGCTATATAATCATCACGCTAACACCAATAGGAGCGGAGCGGAGCGGAAGAATGTTTCAAAATCGGGGGTTTTTGAAGTAAAACTTCTATAGGCACGCTTGACTTGTGGTGAATGTGAACGCGGGTGTGCGGGGGGTTCGGTGTGGGGGGGGGGAGTTGCGGGGGCGGGTAATTTTTTATATCGAGGAACTAAGGAGAGCCATAATTGATGAAAAAGCAAATTGGATAAAAAAAATAAGCTGCCCAAATTACTAATTCCACGCAGACGGAGTCGCGGGCAACAGCTATTATTAAATGTAATTATAATTATGTTTTATTTTGTTTTGTAACATAACATGTTTTTTCCATGTACCTAATAGGTACACAACGCACGTTATTTCCGTGTATAGGTTTTTTAAAAGTAAAACAAAGTCATGTTAATATAATAATACAGTTGCAACAGTAGATGTAAGTTATAGCATGTAGGATACACTCAACATTAAAGCCCAGTTTAGACCAGCCGTTGTTGGTGGAGTGAAGTTGAGTTGCGTTGAGTAGAGTCGAAAAAATATTGTATGCAACGGTGTATAATTTGGTCTTAACGGCACGTGCCGTCTTCCATTGCGATACTCACGTTCGTTCATATCGCAACTCACGTCACTCGCCTTTTAAGACCTCACTTATACAACCGTTGCATAAAATAGTATTAAAGATTTTTTAAATGTCTATAATTATTTAAAAGGGTCAATCAACTTTTTTTTTGTAAACGATTTTCTGCTACTTTCTATGAAAACCGAAATAATTAAAAAACTGATTATTTTTCCTTAGTTAAATTATACCTTTCAAAACCCTAGATTTTTGTAGTCAATAATGTGTAATTGCCATATTCATTTTATTTTAAAACAATTACTTTGCTCACCCGCGACCTTACAATAGTTACGTTTATGCAAGAAATGTGCGTTCATGCAGTTCCTCCACCTCCACACTGTACGAACACACACAAATCACATAAACCCAACCATCACCACCACCAAGCTACACTGTAGCTTGTTAATATGGACCTCCGCAAAGTAACGCCTGATTCAATAAATTATTTTATTTTGTTTAGCTTCTATTTCGTGGGTGACCCAGGGGACAATGTTGTCCCCGAAATTTGTATGAAAATAGTGGTATGTCCCCTGGGTGACCGGATTTTTTCATAGAAATACTTTTTTTTTTTGGTTTTCACATACGCACTATGATAAACAGTTTATCTAATTACTGCAAAATCATGGTTTCACTAACCAGAGATTACAGAGTTACTTGTAAAGGAGTAAATAGAAATTTACAAAAAAAAGTTGATTGGCCCAAATACTTACATTATTTTAACTATTTATCTGATAACCAATATAAGTTGGCCTAGCATTTGATTTCAGCTTGACGTACACTTCTGGGACAGCCCGTATGTAAACCTCGCCTTAACGAAAAATGGTAAAAGAAAGTACTTAGTACTTAGTACCTATACAAAGATAAAGCTAGTGGCAGCTTCAGCCGTAAGTGCTCAATGCTTGTATGCATCTTAACCACGGGCTCAATGCGTGTCTAAAGGGCAAAGGCCACCACAAACCGGGAGCGCGGGGCGCTGACGGAGCGTGCCCAGCGCGGTCAATAACACTGTATCATAATATACGGTGACATACACCGGCAGCGCGGCACAGCGTATATGATTCAGTGTTATTGACCGCGCTGGGCACGCTCCGTCGGCGCCTCGCGCACCCGGTTTGTGGTGGCCTTTAAGCAGAGTTTAGACCTACAATAAAAACGTGCGAGTTGCATTACATTGCGAAAGCGAAAAAGATTGAAGTGGTCATTACAGCGCCGCAATGAAATGCAACTTGCACGTCTAGCTTTTACTTTTATCTTGCAGATCTAAACTAGGCTTTAGCAGTTACTGGGTTAGTCAGAAGAGAACATAATCATAAAAAATAACATTAAAGATTTATAAAATTTATTCAAAAATTAAAAAAAAATACAATCATTGATTCAAATAAACTTTACAAATTGACTGTTATATTTATATCAACTTTAAATCTTAGAACTAAAGCTATTCCAGGTGTTCCAGAAACCAGCTAGCACCGTTGATGAGGTTGTCCATTTCGTTGGGAAGCGACGACAAAGAGTGGTTGTCGTCGTACATGTAAATTCTGAAAAAAAAAACATGCTTATCTCTGATGCTAAAACTTGTGAACTATTGCATCATTATATTCATTATTAATGGCTGTGTAGTACGATTAGGGTGACCCGATGTCCCGTATTTTACGAGCTGTCCCGTATTTCAGGCACGCATTTTTCATTGTCCCGTAATTTGGCGAAACCCGTACGGGACAGTACATTGTCTCATAATTTCCTAAATAAATAAATAAATAAATAAATAAATGATTCAATGGCATTTATAGTCCTTTTCATATAGCTTGGGTTCGGTGACATTTGTTTTTTTTCCATTCCACGCCTTGAATGTTTCAGGCCAATACTTTACAAAAAATATACTTGAATCCCGAAAGAATAAAAAAAAATATCTCCACAGATTAAAATATTTCGTAATAGGGTAAGGCCGCGGAGCGTTTCAACCGCTGCACTTATATGTAACGATTGTGTTGTCCATTGTAAGTAAAAAGATTCATAAAGTACGAAAGAAAATACGGAAAGATGCATTCCATCTAACTAAATTGTAAAACTCAAAGTCAAAGTCAAAGTCAAAATTCTTTATTCAATTTAGGCATCAATTGATGCTCCTATGAACGTCGAAGAATCTACCACCGACCGGTTCGGAAAAACCCTGTTGAGAAGAAACCGGCAAGAAACTCAACAAGGTATATTTTTCTCAGAGGCATTTTTCACTTTATTTACCAGTAATTTGTTACATAAACCTACTGGCGGTCGAGACGCTCCGCGGCCTTACCCAATAATAAACACATATCACTTCAAAATATATTATTATGTTATAAAACTAAAAAGATAAATTTTAAAACTTCGTGTAAAACGGAACTCAATTTGAATTCCATTCCGTTTAACACGATGAATGTTGACGAGATTAAAATTTATCTTTTTAGCTTTATAACATAATACTTTGAAGTGATATGTGTTTTTTATTACGAAATATTTTAAGCTATGGAGATATATATTTTTTTTATTCTTTCGGGATTCAAGTATATTTTTTGTAAAGTATTGGCCTGAAACATTCAAGGCGTGGAATGGAAAAGAACCAAATGTCACCGAACCCAAGCTATATGAAAAGGACTATTATGACAAAATACCTATTCGTACAGTATTTATTTTCTCACACACACTCAATCTGAGAGCCCTGTGCTCTGCAGTGGGACGTATATATGCTGGGATGATGATGATGATGATTAACTGGAACAATTACTTTGCTCACCCGCGACCTTACGACAGCTACATTTATGTAACCGTTCGCTATGCTACCAAATGTCAGACTAACATCATAGCATTTGCATTTGGTTAGCATTTGGTAGCATAGCGAACGGTTGTGGTACCTACTCTGAAGATGAGCTCTGGTTGAGTTCGTAACACGTCAGTGTAGTTTGGTGGCGGTGATAGTTGGGTTTGTGTGATTTCAAGTGATTTGTGAGTGTTCATAGAGTGTGGAGGTAGAGGAACTTAACATAAATGTAGCTATCGTAAGGTCGCGGGTGAGCAAAGTAATTGTTTCAGTTCATTAATATGGATCTCCGCAAAGTAACGCGTGATTAAATAAATTAGATCAACATCATCAGCCTATGTTCGTCCACTGCTGGGCATAGGCCTCTCCCATGGCACGCCACTGAGCACGATCCTTGGCCACTCTCATCCAGCTCTTGCCAGCCGCCTTGCGAAGATCATCGCTCCACCGAGTCTGAGGACGTCCTACGCTACGTTTGCCGATCCGTAGTCTCCACTCAAGAACTCGTCTACCCCAACGGTTATCGATTCTTCGGGTTATATGGCCGATGATATGATAATAAATATACCTATACCCTGTCTATTTAACAGAGTTAGCAAGGCGTTCTCTCTGTTGCACTTTTATATGCAAATGAAAGGGACAAACAACTGTCAGTGGGCGTCAACAATCGCAAGTCGACGGCGGGCTCGGCTTACATGCCGTTTGTTGGAATATTCGTAATATTTCTCGTGATTTTTTGATTTTTCTCGTGGCACCTCAAATAATTACATGTCATGTTTATTCATCTATTAATCATAATTATGTAATTTAAAGTAGTAGATAATAATATTTAAATATGTGCCCTGCAATGGGACGTATGTGCCGGTGCATCGTCCTTATCGCAGACCAATTACGTGCATTCTCTGTTTTCTAATACTAACTCTGTTAAATAGACAGAGTATAGTTTATCGATGTCTTATAAGTGGCATTATATCAATGAGACACGTTTGAAAAATACTAAATCGAATACTAAACAAGAATACTAAATCGAATCGATGTTATTATTATGTCAAACACCAACCACAAGTTGTTCGTGCTAGAAAAATCTCTAGGTATAATAATAAATTATACTTCATTTAATTTAGAATTGAAAACCACAACATCATTATATTGCGGCTTGTCAACTATTTCTTACCTAGCAAATAGTACAGTACAATAGTCTAGGAGCCGCAAAAAAAAATTGTTTTAATGTCACTTTATTTGCGTGTCGTCAATTGTTACTCTAGTACAAATTGTAATGAGATTACAGTTCACGAGCCGCAATATAATGCTGTTGTGGTTTATAATTCTAAATTAAATGGAGTATAGATGATGATGATGAAACAAAGATGTCAGCTTCACAAAGAAACTCACCTAGTCTTAACGCCGTTAGCTTTCAGCCGCCTAGCATACTCCAGCCCCTGGTAATGCGGCACTCGCTTGTCCCCGCGGCCCAGCATGAGCGCGGTGGGAGCCTTCACTTTGTGCGCGTGGACGAGCGGCGAGCAACGCCGCATGGCAAGCAACTCTGCTTCCGAGGGTTCACCGACCTCGGAAAAGGGGAAACCGGCTTCTACTGCACACCTGAAACGTTTTTGATAAGGTTTAAACTGGTTATTTTAAATAAATAAATATCACGGGACAATTCACACCAATTGACCTAGTCTCAAAGTAAGCAAAGCTTATGTTATGGCACAGAATAAGTAATAGTACTAACGTACAGAAGGATCACTCTCGAACAAAAATAGGTATAAAAACTTGCGCACTCTTACTGCTTGCACGCGAAATTGAAACTTATCGTGTGATACGAGCGTTCATATTCCGTTGGGCACCGCTGATCCGAAACCAAGGGCACAGGGTTTCCACTCGCCGATATTTGGTAGGTATATAAATCAAGACAGATTAACAGTATGTATTAATTCAGTAAACTACCTTTAGTAAGTAAGTAAGTTATTTATAAGATCGTTTAGAAGTCATTGTTTGTTGCAAAAATCACAGAAAAAAGATACTTAATTACGCGCGACGCGGCTAGCGTGCGAACTGAAGGCCAAGTGACAACCTACTGCCATACGCCTCCCCGGGAGGCGCGCCGGCCGAACATACCTAAACTGCGGAGTGAAACCCCCCCTGGTTATGGGTACAAGGCAACGGATAACATACTTATGTATATAGATAGATAGATACATACTTAAATAAATAATAATTATTAAACATCCAACACTCGAGCACAAACATCGTATTTTTCATACAAATTAAGATTTTACAGTACAAAGTTGAAAGGGCCAATTTTTATTTTGTTTTCTTTTGACTTTTTTTTTATTTTTGAAAATTGTATGTGATTTCTTCTCAGATCACGAGCTTTTTCGATCCTACTAGCAGTAAAAAAAGTGTCCCTAAACTTCCATATAATTTTGATTCTTCCATTTAGTTACGGTTATATAAAAAAAAGTCTATGAAAAATGGTAGCAACTGAAGGGAAAAAAAGACTTGGGGAAACTTTTGTTCTCCTAATAGGATCTAAAATGCTCGTGATCCTGAGCATAAATCATGTAAAATTTTCAAAATTAAATAAAAAGGCTAAACTACAACCAAATTTAAATAGGGGATGTTTACGCCATTAAAAAATAATTCGAAGACACGACTCCAGTAAAAAAACGCTTTACTTTAGCCCTGAATACCAAATTATTTTTCGATTAACTGCAAAATTAGATAATATTTTGTTGCTTTAAAACAAATAAATAGTTAGTTGATTGAGTTGGCGAACAAGTGGCATAAAGTAAGAAGAAGAGTGTGAAGTGTCCTAAGTTACTATTGCCATTCAAACCTTGCCCAATACCTCTCCCCCTCCTCTATTCCCTTTCCTTTTGCCTCTCCCTTTTAGGGTCAACAACGCACTGGCATCGCGTAAAGTGCTGCGGGTGTCTATGGACAGTGGTGATCATTTAACACCAGGTGACCCACTAGTTCGTTTGACTGCCCTCTCTAACATAAAAAAAAACTCTATGGGAGAATTGTGTTTTGACAGCTCATAAAAAGTACGTCAGTTGATTGGTGGTGTCAACATCCCTATTGTCCCAAAAACCGCAGCACCGGACGCTGCTACCACATTAATAAAAAACGAACAGAATAAAAGCTACCGAACAGAGCTCGAAATTCTTACCTATTATGTTAGGGTTGTCACTCGGTGCAAAAAAAAAAAAAATCAAAATATTTTATTCAAACAAGTACTTAAGTATCTAATATCTGTATATCTACAAACACTACAACAGGTAGGCATCATTAAAACAACCGAACACCCGAACTATGTAGCTTAACGCTAAACGGTCGCGTCGTCGCTGGCGGCACACCTGTACTTTGTCTACTCACTGAGCTAGTTCAAACCGGTTTGTCTCCGAGCGGGCGCCGGTGCACGCCCCCCCCCCGTCCTGTCTGTGACAGGTCACGCACACATAATGTTGTGCGTGTAGTAGTGTAAAGCGTGCGCGGCGTTGTTTGAAGCGTTTATTCTGTTCGTTATTTATTCATGTGGTGCTACGCTGTGCGGAGCAGTGTGACAACCAGACTCACCCATCATAATTATCAGCATAATGGCCTTTAGTGGCCATGTCTATCAACGGGTTCCTTAACACCACACTTCTAAACACCTCAGGCTTCCTCCCAGCCAAGTGTGTCGCGACAAAACCGCCGTAACTCCCTCCGTAAAGACATATTTGTGAACTTCCGTCTCTTTCTGATAAGTCGGAGAGAGCGAGAAGACAATCGTCGACGTCGAATCGGCCCGCGTTGGAAAGCAAGCAGCGAGCGTTCAAGTCACCGCAACCAGTTGAACCGCGAAAGTTTATACGAAGTTCCGCGAAACCTAAGGGTTAACAAAAAGCTGATAATGCACTTTCACATGGGATAAGTTTTTTATGCAGCTGTCCCTTTCTGGCGTATAAGTATTGGATAAAAACCAACCAACGGTTGATTCAGGCGTAATTTTTCCTTAGTCCGTATTAATAAACCACAACCCTTTACCTTGCTATTCCATTAAAAAGTTTCAGTTCCAAAATTCTAACGTCAATAATTGTCGATAAAATTATTGTCCGTTTATACTGTTGTCCGTTTATTCTTACGCCGCTTTCTTTACGTATATCATGTTTAAAAAATAACTAATGTTTGTTCTTGAGTCTTGCATGATTAATATGTTTATAGGTATGTTTATCTATTGCCTAGTACCCATAACACAAGCTTTGCTCACTTCAGTACAGAGCGATTAGTATGAAATGTTTCCTGATTATTAATTCGTTCAGCGCAACTATATCCTACTTGAGGACTTTTGCCTTCTACAAGCATCAGATGCGGTAAGACACGGATAGAATGAGGGTTTTCTGACAGGTGGAATATCGCTAGATGGCGTTAGTATCGTAAGGTATATATTTGACGTTACACCCATACAACAAATGTCAAAGTTGACAAACGGACCTGACGATACTAGCGCCAAATAGCCTCTCATAGAAAACCCTCATTCCGTTCGCGACCGGTGCCCCTTTTCTCCCATAAAATTTTAAGTCATAATGTATCATTACCATTAGTCATAGTCATACAGTGATTTATTTCTGAAACGGCATTTTTTTCAGGACTTTTTTAAATGCCATCATATAGAATGCAGTAGGTTAGGTTAGGTTTGTTTTATAACAACTCCAAAAAATAAATTGTTTCAGAAATAAATCACTGTATGACTAACGTTGATTATGACAATGATACATTATGACTTAAAATTTTATGGGAGTCATTATAGACCCCGTTCGCGACACATAAGCTACTCACCAATCAGGTATGTCGCTGCAGTTGTACATGCTAGCGACATCTATAACGGGGTTTCTGGTCGCTACCGCCCGGTAAGTATCCGGGTATTGCCCGCTCAGATGCGTGACCAAAAAGCCTCCATGCGACCCTCCAGCGAGGAATACGCTATTCTCGTCCAGCGTGAACTGTTTTAGTGCGTCGTCGGTGGCTAGTTTGCAGTCCCTCACGTCAGCTGTGCCGACTCGCTTGGGCAGGAAAGTAACCGTTTGCTCGCCCGCGCCGGTGGAGCCGCGATAGTTTATTTGTAGAGACGCGAAACCTGCAATTTCGGCAATTTTGAACACGTTAAAGTTACAGCCGGCCCAAAAACTACATTCAAAGGCTAGTTTAGGTAAAGGAATTTCGGATACTGATATTTCTGTGAAGGAATTGGTTCCTCATGCGTGCGCGACAGGGATGTGAGCAAAACAAAAAATACGGTGGGACGATCTAGCTAAATTATAACTAAATGAACGAATATAATACGCAGAACTAGAACATATAAAAAGCATAAGTATTTATTATTTATTTAAGGTCTAGTGATTTTAATTAATTAAATAAATAAATAAATAAACAAATAAATAAATATTAGGGGACAATCTTACACAAATCGACCTAGTCCCAAACTAAGCAAAGCTTGTACTATGGGTACTAGACGACGATAAACATACTTATATAGATAAATAAATACTTAAATACATAGAAAACATCCATAACTCAGGAACAAATATTCGTGCTCATCACACAAATAAATGCCCTTACCGGGATTCGAACCCAGGACCTCTTGCTTCGTAGCAATTATTATTATTATTAAAAATAATACACTAGCAGCTCATGAGCACTTGTGTTTTGAGTCTTTTCATATAAATATCTTTTCGGGAAGGAATAGGTACGCCAGAAAAGGACGGCCGATTTATTATGAGCGTCAAACAAGACAATAAAAATAAGGTAATCAATAATCATATGCAAAGTTAGCTGCAGCAATTTAGGTATTTCGCACAAATAAAAAAAAATGCAAAAATCGCATTTAAAATACAGTTTTTCAAATGCTATTTTAGCAATATTTTTTATTTGTGTCGCTTTTGTACTTAAACAGCGATTTATAGACGGATATTGGAGATCTCATTCATCCTTCCGACAGCAAAAAAGGCTAGAAATAAGATGTGATAAATTAATAATGAAGTCAGATTTTTCAAGTGTCAAACGTAAGTACTTTACCAAGCAGATTGAACAGCGCAGCTTCTATGCTGAAGGCGTTGACGAACCCCGAATGGGGGCCTCCGTGGGGCCACACTATCAGGGCAGGCTTCTTGTCCGCCGGAGCCCGAGCCGGCGCCATGTATAACGACGTGAAGCTCTCTAAAATGGAGATAATGCACATTCAGTGTCCTGTAATCTTAGGATATACCGAGGCCCTTGGGCATTAAAGAATATGGGAAACGTTGGAAACCCTTCAAAAGGCCCCATTAATTGGAACATACTACCACAGAATCAAAAGCAGCTATCGAATGCATACAATACGTTTACTTTTAGTTTACCACAGACAGATTGCTTGCCTTCATTTCATTTCCAACTTTAACACCATACAAATAAAGTAGTTATTACAAAATCTGCAAATGTGGGTAACAGTATTCTAAAATTGACTTTATTTGTAGGTCGTTAAAGTTGAATATGAAATGAAGGCAAACCAGTCAGTGGTAAACTTTTATGTAATTTTACTGTACCTGATAAAGTATATTTTTAAAGCTATTCGTATTTTCTATAATACCCGCTATTTATTTCTTTCTATAACGACCGCTTTAGCCTAGTTGGTAGTGACCCTGCCTACGAAGCAAGAGGTCCTGGGTTCAAATCCCGGTAAGGGCATTTATTTGTGTGATGAGCACGAATATTTGCTCCTGAGTTATGGATGTTTTCTATGTATTTAAGTATTTATTTATCTATATAAGTATGTTTATCCGTTGCTTAGTACCCATAACACAAGCTTTGCTAAGCTTACTTTGGGACTAGGTCAATTGGTGTGAATTGTCCCATGATATTTATTTATTTATTTATTTATTTATAATTACAATGGATATCATGACGTATTATAAAAACAATACGGTTGAATTTCTAAAGCAATGCATATGGTTGGTAAATCGCCTCTATCTTTTTAAGGGTTAAAGTGAATCTCATCGGCAATAAAGCCAGGGATACACTTAGGGACAAATGCCCCGCGACACGTGTCGCCGACATGCCAAGCGTATCGACGTACTCTTTAGTTTAGTGGTATAATTAGTAGATTGATAACCAAGGGTGGAAAGTGACCCATTTAACCCGAGATATTACTGGCGCTCGAACGAAGAGAGAGCGCCAAAAGTTCGAGGGGAAAAGGGTAATTTCACCCGAGTTAGACACTCTACTTTTCATTTCGACTGTGAGGAAAGTAAAATACTACAAAAAAAATGAGAATAATAATAAATTGAATTTACTTATAGCCAACCACCAACCTTTTCGCCCTGGCCACTTGCCACGGCCGAAAAATGGAGTTGGTCACGTCACGACCAAGGAGCTTACATATAATATACAAAACTGGAGGTTGAACGCCAAACGAAGAAGTTTTGATCTTTATTACTTATTTATGTTTTTCTTTCACATTTTCACGAATGCCTTCCATCTCTTTCTTAACCTAACTAAAGAAAGAGATGGAATATCTTCGACTCCGTGGCTAATCGTAAAAATAAAAAATAAATACTTTCCACCCTAGAGATGAAAACGCAATTTTCCACCCGTCTATCTACCCATGAAAATTTAACTTTCCGAACAGGATATCGATAATGCTACGAGTGAAAGACAATTACACATATTTCATCTGGCTAGTTAACCCGATGCTATAACTATTGTTTGTTGTTGACAGCTAAAGTTTGTTTACATTTAATTAAACCTTTCTAGTATAGACAATCTAAAGTTGGCCTAAGATTTACTTACTGACAACATCGTCCGTATTTTCATGAGTGTGGGTCAAGTACTGGACATTACATTTTGCGAGCGGTTCGGGCAGTTCTACTGGCTTGCTTACTGGCTTCCATTCTATCTCCATGCCCTCTTCAGGTAGCCTGCCTATGTATAACTAAAACAACACACCATTGATATAAACGGCATAAAATATAACATCGAAATCGAGAGTTAAAACTTTTAATACGTGAGTGTTAACACGTGTATAAGTAGAAAACTTAAGCAAGACCTCGCGTGCATGTAAGGCTGTGTTCAGACCAAACTGACTGTCAGCCGCCGAAAGTGAGCGAGCGTTACGCAGTTTATTGTATTTCCATACATATTCATTTTTTCTTTCAAACCTAACCGACAATACGCTATTAAGTTTTTGCATATTAATTTATTGAATCAGGCGTTACTTTGCGGAGGTCCATATTAATGAACTAAAACAATTACTTTGCTCACCCGCGACCTTACAAAAGTTACGTTTATGCAAGAAATGTGCGTTCATGCAGTTCCTCCACCTCCACACTGTACGAACACACACAAATCACATAAACCCAACCATCACCACCACCAAGCTACACTGACGCGTTTCGAACTCAACCAGAGCTCATCTTCAGAGTTACCACAACCGTATGCTATGCTACCAAATGTTAAACTAACAAACCAAAACAAATGTTTTAACTTGTCACTGTAACTTCTCAAGTACCCACTTTATTTTTCTTATTCTCAAACTACCCCACAAAAATTAACTTTTATTGACATATTTAAAACTACCTTGAATTTTTTGTTTATTTATTTATAAGGCATATTTAATTAATACTAACTGTTCAAATTCGACCCAAGCCGCAGTAAAGGAGAAGATACTAAATTTACCTGTTCATTAATAATAGACCCCATAGTGTTGTACCTAATTATTTCCATGCATTGGCTTGGGTCGAATTTGAACAGTTAGTATTAATTAAATATGCCTTATAAATAAATAAACAAAAAATTCAAGGTAGTTTTAAATATGTCAATAAAAGTTGACATTCCAAATTAGAAAAATTACACGAGTTCTGTATAATTTCTGTTCACTATTTCTACTATACCTTGACAAGCTCGTGCGCGGCGCTCGGCGGAACCCTGTCGCAGGGAGCCTCTGCTAATAATAAGTAGTAATTTTAATAAGTGCGGCAAACGCTGACTGCGACAGAGTTCCACGGAGGGTCGGGCACGAGCTTGTCGGACTATAAATACTTGCAAGAATATATATTCTTAGGGGCTGTTTCACCACCCATTGATTAATTTTAACTGACGGATAAATGTGATGCCGTCTCCGTCTATTCGAATAAAATAAACAGAGACGGCATCACATTTATCCGTCAAATAAATTTGATCAATGGATGGTGAAACAGGGGGTTAGACTTTTATATATAACTGCTGCTGCTGACCCAACAATCCCGACATATATAGTCCTGCTTTAGCTAATTATCCTTTTGTCGACTAAGTTCTATAAGGAAAAACTGACTAAGTATAAAAATGATGACATGTAAAAATTACCAAGTTTTTTCTAACTTTAACCGACACAGAAACAGTGTCGACGGAGCTCCGCTCAAGCGGAGCTCCTTCTTCTGTGTGCTTTTGGCCCTTCGGCCCGATGCAAACTTAGCATAACCTAAACCTACAGGTCGATTCACAAGAGCTGGCACGAATGGATCGAATGAGCGAATGAAAGTATCAAGTGAACACACTTCTCACACAAATATGAAAATGACATGCATCTGTTATTTTCCCACAAAAATGTCAAAGTGACATTACTTTACTTTCGTTCAAACCTGTACCTATGTTTCTGTGTTGGAAAAAAACTTAGTAATTTTTTCATGTCGTCATTTTTATACCTCGTCATTTTTCAATAAAGACATTAGTCGCCCAACTCCTAATTATGTATAGTTTAGTTTTTAAGTTTTCAAATTTTCTGCCGACTTTTATAAAACTTGAAAAAAAGGCCAATGTAATCGGTAAAGTACTTTTCAAGTTATGTTAATGATCAAGGAAAATAACGTAAGCCTATTTTTTTTTATAAAGAAAAAAATAGGAATTTCTTCATTCAATTTGATAACATTACCTGGCCAGGGGAGCTCATATTGGAAAAAGCAGCCAGGATGACGTCATTCTTCACGTCCAGAACTGACAGAGAACCCTCTCGTGGATTCGCCAACACGGTAATTTTGCCGCTACCTACCACAAGCAACAGAAAAGACATAATTATTAACACAACTAGCTGTTGCCCGCGACTCCGTCTGCGAAGAATAGGGGTATAAAAAATAGCCTACGACCTATTCTCAGACCTACCAAATGTAGACAAAAAATGTCATTAAAAACCGTTTCGGAGGAGTTCGATAACAAACAAAGTGACACGTGATTTTTATATACTATTAGATTAAACACCCGTTGGTAGAACACCCGTTGGGGCGCATACCCAGGAGACGTGGGTTCGAATCCCACCGGCGCACCCGAAAAACTTTTTTCGCTTTGTAAATAATCTTAGATTCGGTGAGCAGCCGTACTGAGGCCCTACCACGAAGTGCATAATTCGAACTTCGTTTCGTGCCGTCCCGCTCACGCTAATATGATTTGACACGAGAGTGAGAGGGATAATGCGATACGAACTTCGATTTTCGAATTTCGTGGTAGCGCCTCTGCTAATAAAATAAATAATATTATTAGATTAAGGGGGTGTTTCACCACCTTATTGTCAAACTACTGGTCACGTAACCAATGAATAAACTAAGTACTGGACAAATCTGTCGGCTAGTTTTTTTTCAGTTTCACCACTCCGGTCCTGTGCAAACTAAGTACCACTTAACTAACCGTCGGTTTAACATAGAGGGGGAATGGCAACGTCACATTTCACGATCACGCGTTCCTGTTCGCACAATTTCGTTCAAAGAGTCGCTCATTGTTAAAGCAAAAGAAATCGTAAACTATGTAATTTTTAATTACATCTATTTTTTTGCATAAACAAATGTGTAACATTATATAATTGATCCAAAAACGGTATTTATTCACGATACTTTAATAACAAAGAAAAATAAATGAACTAAAACAATTACTTTGCTCACCCGCGACCTTACAATAGTTACATTTATGCAAGAAATGTGCGAAGAAATTTATGAAAGAAATTAAAGAAAAATAAAATCACGTAAAACGAATCGAAAAGTGGCGCCAAACCATTTGACAGATAAACTTTTTTTTAATGGCGACATACAAGTTCAGGTAGAACAAACGATTGAGCCGCTGAAAAAAAGTTTGTTATTGAAAAATATTACGATATTTTGGATTTATTTTTACATACTAAAAGTATACCTACATTTTTTATTCAAATCTTGATATTTAAATTATTTTATGCAATTTAGCATGACCCTCTTTCTTTAACAAATAAAAAATACTTTGATTTATTTTTCTGAAACCGGCTGAAGGGCTCTCCAACCATGGCCACAAAAAATAAACTAACTTTATGTGACGGATAAAAATGCTAAATGCCTCCTGATCTGATGGTCAAATTAAGAAACAGTTTGTCCGTCACTTAGCGCTAATCGAGACTGGTGAAACAGAAATTTTAATTCCATCTGTCAAATAATGTTATGATTAAGCTAATCCGAACTTTAAGAAAAGTGGTGAAACAACCCCTAAACCTCTGTGAAGGCTATAAAAACAATGACTTGATGCTAAAAATGTCAAAATCGTCATAGGTGTGCCTATAAAATTTGAGGGCTTCCCTCGATTTCTTTAGGATTCCATCATCAGATCTTGACTTGGTGCCAACGGGACCCACCTCAGAAGTATACTCTTTCAATCGAAAAAAGAATTTTGAAAATCGGTCCACAATTGGCGGAGATATCGATGAACATACATAGAATACATGTACAGAAGAATGTTAAAGATATCATGGACAGATCGAGTAAGGAATGAAACGGTATTGCAAAGAATGAATAAAAACTTGGAAGTGATACGTATTATAAAACAAAGGAAACTGTTGTATTTGGGGCATATAATGCGTAACGATAAGTATGGCCTGCTTCAGCTTATTATCCAGTGGAAGATACAAGGCCGCAGACCACCTGGCAGAAGACGTACCTCCTGGTTAAGAAACCTTAGAGACTGGTTCGGGATGAGTACCAGATCCCTCTTTCGGGCGGCAGTCTCTAAAGTAAAGATAGCTCTAATGACCGCCGACCTCCGGTAGGAGAGGGCACTACAACAAGAAGATACATAGAAAAAAAAAAAGTAAAAAAAAAACATTCAGTCCAACATAGATCCTCCTCCTTTTTTTAAAGACAGCAAAGATATGAGTTATGAGCCTGAGATGGTGAAAGCAATGGCAAGCAACAACGCGTTAGAGAATAGGCGTACAGGTTAAATATGTACTTACCAATATCAAGCACATAACTCTTCACTTCAAACTTGCTCGGCGTGCTGAAGACAAGCCTTAAACCGTCCTTGCTGAAGCAGTGTTTCCCGAGACTCTGGCTGAATACACCGTGAAATGGGACACCCTGTACCGTCGGTACTTCCGTCTGCACTATGTCTATCAGGGTTAACGCTTCGCTCTGAAAACAATAATTTTGACAATTATTAACCTTTTGACCGCCACGCATCGTTTTTGTTTGGAACAAAATTGATTCTTATGCGGATGCGGTTAGGTTTAATTTTGTATTACCGTACTGTCGTCTATAGCCGACGCTGGCGGTCAAAAGGTTAATCATATTTTTAATTCATTCGGCTAGGATATCACGGCATTTTCACTACAGAACCCTAAAGATACAATTCAATCGCGTGCGACCGTCGCGCGCGGCTGATGCGACAATTTAAGAAAATTAAATTTATGAAAATTTATGGAGCTGTTTCCGATGCCTGCTGCACGCGTCCGTCGCAGACTTCGAAAATAGCGCCGTCAATTTTCATACATTAAGGATGAGGCTCCAGTGGTGCGTTACGTTGTGTCGCGTCATCGCAACGAATCAACGCATTGTATGCCACACCTGCACTGCGTTGACGCACGACAAAAAAGTACTGTAAGGCCGGAACCCCACTGCTGCGCAGGACCAAGCTACACACGTGGGTACAAAAACGCTTTGTATTTTTTTTTTATTATTTATTTCTCATAGGTATCACATACACTGGCTTACTATCTAAATCCACTCGCCAAACTGATATGACAGTTTGTTGGCGAGAACACGCTCATTACAATTTAGTTATATGTAAGTACCTATTTAATTTAAACATGCATCTAAATACAAAAATAAAACAAAAATTACAAACAAATACTACAGAGATGTGGTTTTGCAAAAGAATCATTTTGAGAGTATTTTTAACTTTCCTTATGGTACACTGATTTCCTTCTCTTAGCCACTCAATCTTGTTATATATTTTTGGAACTAGGAACTTATTTGTTCGTTTGTAGGCAGATACTTCCACATGCATGTGCGTGGCCCGCAGTGGGGAATGTAGACACACGCAGCTGACCAACGTAGCCACGTTTTACGTGTGCGTGCATTGGTTGCTGTGAAAATGTTTGACACACGTATCCAGACCAATGGACGCACGTGGGCGACGTGTACAGCGTGTTCGTGCGTAGCGTGCGCAGCAGTGGAGTTCCGGCCTTAGAGACAGCGCAGCGCAATCACCTCCCCCCCGCTTCGTCTCTTGTCCATCGATCCGTTGAAACGTGGCGTGCGACGACGCAGCGCACCAATGTGGCATGTCATAAAAAATATATGCAAAACGTCAACGCAACGCGACGCAACGCACCAGTGGAGCCTAATTCTAACTATTGTCGCATCAGCCAAGCGCGTCAGTCTCACGCGCGGCTGCGATCAGCCGCGATTGCACCTTAAAATAAGAAGTATAGTTGGAATTTTATAAGCTGGGGGTTTAGGACTGCAGACCTCATCTGGTAAAGATAACATTGTTCTCGTTTGTTCTATTATGGGCGCACTACAACGCCGACGATCCACCTGAGTACCGCTTACAATGACGAAAGGCCTTTCTTAATGAGTTAACCCTTCGGATGCCTTGTATAGGATCCGTACCCAATTTAAGGCTTTCTTTTTGTATTTTTTTTTAATCTGTATCATTGGATTTATATGAAACTGTTGAGGCTAATGCACGACTTTTTTTTTTTTTTACTTTCGGCATACGAAAGGTTAAGCTTTTGCAATTTCATCCTTGTAACTTAGAGAAGACGGTGGCTATTTGTTTGCATTTTTTGTTACTTGTTCTGATTTATTATTAGCGGTAGGCTTCAACAAACGAGAACAATGTTATCTTTACCAGATGAGTTATGCAATCCTAAACCCCCAGCTTATAAAATTCCAACAACATATAAATTGGGTGATCTGAACCATATAATACTGTCATGTCCTCTTTATGACCATGTTTCTTTGTACAAAGTCTTCCATTACCAACATCCGTTCTATTCTTACTTTCATCAAATAATCCATCTATTTATTCTTCCATTGCCTCCTTTAACGTTACTAATGATATTAAGTTATAAATATGTATATGTTATTATAGTCGTCACGTCACATATAACTATCCTGATCCTATATTTCCCTACCTAAATCCAAAATTCCGTGCTATTTTGATCAAATTCCACCTGTTTCCTCAATTTGTCATTGGCACAATCGTTTGTTCTATACGAACTTGCACATTGCCATTAAAAAAAAAAAAATCTTACAGAGTCTTTCTTCTTCATAACGAGCGCGTGGCACGCGTGGTGCGGGCCGTCGGCGGAACGCTGCAACCAGAGGACGTCGCCGTTCGGCCTCGCGCGGGGAGACCGCACCGCCAACCCTTCGCCCGACAGCTTAGCTGGAAGGGAAATAATGCTTGACCACTAACACACCGGCACAGCACATAATAAATAAATAAATAATAAATATCACGGGACAATTCACACCAATTGGGATGTCCCAATTTTTGACAACGTATAATAAATCGAAAACCGTTTGGAGAAATAGGCTTTGTGAAGCGTTCTCAGAAATCAGATTCCAAAAATATGATAAAATGAATTAAATAAAGAAAATTTAAGTGATGACCTTCATTTGACCCCTGCAGTGAATCGTCACAAAGGAAGGTATAAAGCAGGTCTACACTCTAAAGCAAATTGACAGTTTGAAATGTTGCTGTCCTGCTTATAACAGCAAAGAGTGACAAAGACAGAACTTTAATCACATGATGCGCACCTGGCTTTAAACAGTTGTCATTTATCGTAAAGTCCGAAATGTATACGAGTATTTCCAATGTATTTTTACAAATTTAATTATTAAATTACTACGTTATAAGTAAATATAAAAAATTTTAATATCAGATTTTAATAAAAAATATCTATTTACTATCACACCATTTAACAAACAGGAATAATTGAAGCTAAAAGAAGAGAAATAAATAAAACTATATTTTGTCATGGTTCATTTAGGACCCTAAGCCGTACTTGTACTTATTATTGACAGTGACAAGACAAATCAGAGGCCCTACCACGAAGTGCATAATTCGAACTTCGTTTTGTGCAGTCCCGCTCACGCTAATATGATTTGACACGAGAGTGAGAGGGATAATACGATACGAACTTCGATTTTCGAATTTCGTAGTAGCGCCTCAGCAGTGCCACAGATTATGTTATGTACGACTTGAATTTTTCTAGGTAATGGAACGTGGCTCTCTCACTGTGACGTCATCAAACGTATTTCTTAAAAAAATTATAAAAAATTAAATACTCAACCAAATTCAAAATCGATGAAAATGGTATCTTAAAATATCTTATTCTTTCCAAATAAAATATAAAAACTATAGGTTATTTTTTTTGGTGCATCCCAATTGGGGATGTCTATTTTTTTGCAATGTATAGTAAATCGAAAACCATTTCGAGATAAATGCTTTCTAACTCGTTTTCTGTAGTTATTATTTTTTTATATAACGTAATGAATTTATTAAATAAGAAATAAGCAATGACTTTCATTTGACATTGGTGTATTTTGCGTGACCGGTCGTACTTTATTGTGTGTGGTTAGATTCTTCACAATTTACGCGTGGATTATACTACGGAGTTTGATTTGGACCCGCTGTCTGACATCTAGCACTTTGTCAGTGCCAGTAAAGTGACAGTGTATAGTGTGCCACTACGCAAAAAATAATTAAAGGGGTTGCCTTATCGTACGCATTTAGATAGATTTAGAAATTTGGCATCGTGGGAGCCCTCAATTATAATCTGACGTCATCAACTAAAATAGTTTCATTAATTAATTTTGAAAAAAGTAGAGAAGTAAATGACAAAATATTGAAATTAGTTTCTTATAATTGGGATGCACCAAAAAAAATAACCTATAGTTTTTATATTTTATTTGGAAAGAATAGGATATTTTAAGATACCATTTTCATCGATTTTGAATTTGGTTGAGTATTTAATTTTTTATAATTTTTTTAAGAAATACGTTTGATGACGTCACAGTGAGAGAGCCACGTTCCATTACCTAGAAAAATTCAAGTCGTACATAACATAATCTGTGGCACTGCTGAGGCGCTACTACGAAATTCGAAAATCGAAGTTCGTATCGTATTATCCCTCTCACTCTCGTGTCAAATCATATTAGCGTGAGCGGGACTGCACAAAACGAAGTTCGAATTATGCACTTCGTGGTAGGGCCTCTGATTTGTCTTGTCACTGTCAATAATAAGTACAAGTACGGCTTAGGGTCCTAAATGAACCATGACAAAATATAGTTTTGTTTATTTCTCTTCTTTTAGCTTCAATTATTCCTGTTTGTTAAATGGTGTGATAGTAAATAGATATTTTTTATTAAAATCTGATATTTAAATTTTTTATATTTACTTATAACGTAGTAATTTAATAATTAAATTTGTAAAAATACATTGGAAATACTCGTATACATTTCGGACTTTACGATAAATGACAACTGTTTAAAGCCAGGTGCGCATCATGTGATTAAAGTTCTGTCTTTGTCACTCTTTGCTGTTATAAGCAGGACAGCAACATTTCAAACTGTCAATTTGCTTTAGAGTGTAGACCTGCTTTATACCTTCCTTTGTGACGATTCACTGCAGGGGTCAAATGAAGGTCATCACTTAAATTTTCTTTATTTAAGTAATTTTATCATATTTTTGGAATCTGATTTCTGAGAACGCTTCACAAAGCCTATTTCTCCAAATGGTTTTCGATTTATTATACGTTGTCAAAAATTGGGACATCCCAATTGACTTTTCTATACAAAAAAAATATAAAAACAACTGGTAATTTTTTTTAGACATTCCCAATTGACCTAGTCCCAAATTAAGCCAGGCAAGCTTGTGTTATGGGTACTAGGCAACGGATAAACATACTTATATTAGAACAAACATTCGTATTTTTCATACAAATATCTGCCCCGACACGGGAATCATCGTCTTCCTCATTTTTCAAGATAAGGAGATAGGGCCACTTCTAAGTGAAGATATAAATATGTATCCTGTGGGAATTTCAAAAAATCCCTTCTTAGCAAAAGACGTCATTATAGCTATTTTTGTACCAAATTTCAGCATAATCCGTTGATTAATAGATCAGTCAGTAACGTTTGCTTTTTATATACAGAAGAAATAGAAGATGAACGCTTGCATCAGTGGCAACTATAGAGCGGCAGGGCTGGCAAAATGCCACGGGCCGTCGACCCTAGAGGGCCCTAGCCCAAGAAACCGCGAGCTCAGAAATAACATTATCATTAAATTACAACGTGACGATGTTTACTGTGAGGGCCCCATCTAAAGTATTTGCCACGGGCCTCACATGTTATAGTTACGCAACTGGCTTGCATCGATTTAGTGAGTAACTTACATAGTTTCCCATCCAGCGTCAGCTCGAAGATGAAACCCGGTCGGTTGGTGCAGAAGATGAGCCCGAGCCGCCTTGGCTCCGTCTCCCACGCCACACCCACCACACTCGAGCCCTCCGGACTAAAGCTCACCTACAACGGTTTAGCTCATAATAAACAATTATTTTTATTAAGAGCGTTTATACCTGCTGAGCTGGCAACGTTGCAGTTTCGTTAGTTTTTCTCGATTATTCCATAAAAATTGAATGAAAATTAAAAATGTGCTGTATACGAATTGTTCTAATATGTAAGTTAATGTGTCTACTGCAATAATAATTCGTTATAGACTTTTATTTTCTTTAAAAACGAACAAATTATTACCTAACGGAATGTTTAAAAATAAAGAAAATAAAAGTCTTATCACGCATAATTATTGCAGTAGACACATTAGCTTATATATTAAAACAATTCGTATACAAAACATTTTTAATTTTCATTCAATTTTTATGGAATAATTTATTGAATCAGGCGTTACTTACGTTAGTAACTGTGGTGATTTTGAAACAAAAGTGTTAGTGGCAAATACACTTAAAAATACCAATTCCACAGAGTGTATTGTCAATATAACCGAATTAAATTCTTTGAGATCTATTCAGGAGAAAGTGTATGATAATGATTTAGTGGTGACAAAGGCAGACAAAGGAAATTGTATTGTTTTATTGGATAGGTATCAATATAATCGGAAAGTTTTAGATATCGTTCAAGGGGACGGTTTTACAGTTTTACGTAAGGACCCTACAATTACATTTCACAAAGATCTAAAGAGACTAATAAAGGGTTCTTTGTTTGCCTTTGAAACCGAACAACAAAAGAATTTTGTAATTCCCATGAATCCGCAGGCGCCAATTCTATATGGATTACCTAAAATTCATAAAGATGATGTGCCTGTTCGTCCAGTTGTCTCATACGTGAGTGCTCCAGCATATAAATTGGCGAAGAAATTAAATAGTATTATTCGTGTGAAGGCTTCCTTTAAACCTTCTTATAGTTTAAAAAATGGTTTAGATTTGGTTAGTAAAATTAAGGACATCAGCATACCGCCGAATGCAACGTTGCTTTCTTTGGATGTAGACAGTTTATTTACTAACGTACCATATAGTGAGACACTAGAAATTCTAAAAGACCACTTAGAAAGGAAGCGGTTGCATCCGGGTGAAGTTTGTGAATTAATAGATTTGGTAACTTTATGCATGAAACAAAATTATTTCCGGTTCAATGGTCTTTATTACTTACAGAGTGATGGTTTAGCTATGGGTTCACCTCTGAGTCCTTTAATGGCAGATATATTTATGAATCATTTTGAGAATCAGTATATTGTGGGTAATAGTAATATTGTGTACTATTTTAGGTATGTCAATGATTTGATCCTATGCTGGAGAGGGAGTATGAGACAGCTTGACGTGTTTATTAATGGTTTGAATAACAAGCACGTAAAGATAAGGTTCAAAAAAGAATTGGAGGAAAATTGTTCGTTGAACTTTTTGGATTTAACGATTTCAAAATTAAATGGTAAACATCAATTTAAAATATACCGTAAGCCCACGTACACAGATGCTGTTATACCAGCATCTTCTAATCATCCGTGGCAGCATAAACTGGCTGCTTTCCATTGTTATGTTAATAGATTGTTGACTGTGCCTCTTTCTAAGGAACATTTTGATTTAGAGTTGAGTACTATTTATCAGATAGCGATCTCAAATGGTTATACAAAATCAATGGTAGATAGTTTAGTTCAAAAGAAGCAGGCACGGTTAGTAAATAGCATGCTTTACGCTGCGTTACCTTCTCAGTCTACTAACAAATATAGATCTAGCATCTCTTACGTTGGGGGGTTGTCTGATAAGATTTATGGCATTTTAAAATCAAACAATATTAATGTTGCCTTTAAGACTAACAACTCTTTGTACTCTAGGCTATGTAACCACAAAGAACAGGTAGATAAGGGAACTAGATCGGGGGTATACAAGCTTACTTGTAATGACTGCAATGGGATATACGTAGGACAGACAGGCCGAAGTTTTAATACTAGATTTAAAGAGCATGTTTCGGCATATAGGAATGAGCATCCAGATAGATCGAATTTTGCAAAACATTTGTTGGAATCAAATCATTCATTGTTAGATTCAGATTCTTATGAAGTGTTACATTATTGCGGCAAGGGGTTGCGTCTGGATGCTCTGGAATGCATGGAAATAATTAGGTACAACACTATGGGGTCTATTATTAATGAACAGGTAAATTTAGTATCTTCTCCTTTACTGCGGCTTGGGTCGAATTTGAACAGTTAGTATTAATTAAATATGCCTTATAAATAAATAAACAAAAAATTCAAGGTAGTTTTATAATATGTCAATAAAAGTTAATTTTTGTGGGGTAGTTTGAGAATAAGAAAAATAAAGTGGGTACTTGAGAAGTTACAGTGACAAGTTAAAACATTTGTTTTGGTTTGTTAGTTTAACATTTGGTAGCATAGCATACGGTTGTGGTAACTCTGAAGATGAGCTCTGGTTGAGTTCGAAACGCGTCAGTGTAGCTTGGTGGTGGTGATGGTTGGGTTTATGTGATTTGTGTGTGTTCGTACAGTGTGGAGGTGGAGGAACTGCATGAACGCACATTTCTTGCATAAACGTAACTATTGTAAGGTCGCGGGTGAGCAAAGTAATTGTTTTAGTTCATTTTATGGAATAATTGAGAAAACTAACAAAAATGCAACGTTGCCAGCTCAGCAGGTACAAACCCTCTTAAATCGTTAAGCTATACCTAATGTTCCTTTTAATCTTCACGCCGGAAACAGCAGCGGAAGGAATGCTGCTCGGCGGCAGAATAGGGATGTTGACGCCATTAAAAATAATTCGAAGACACGACTCCGGTAAAAAACGCATTATTTTAGCCCTGAATACCAGATTAATTTTCGATTAACTGCAAATTTAGGTTTTTTTGTTGCTTTTCAAGCAAATTAATAGTTAAGGTTGTTTCACACGTACCACAATCACACCATGTCGCAGCGTTTAAATGCGGTCAAGCACGTGTGAATATTCGGTACACACGCGGAAATATGCACGCGGTCGATAATGACGGCAAAATGTGGTACGTGTGGATTATACTATTCATTTTCAATCTATACATATAATAAATCTGTAACAAGTCGGTGTCTGTACATTGAAGATATTTGAGAAAAACTGTCACTAGGGCTATTTATTAGCGCAATAGAAGCCAAAACAATGATTTTAGAATTATTGTCTGTTTGTCTGTTTGTCTGTGCGTTTGTGCGCGCTAATCTCAGAAACGGCTTAACCTAGAAGGATGCGGTTTTCACTGATATGTTGGTATTTTCTTGGATTAACATTTAGTGTTTGTTTCATTTGAATCGGTTCACAAATAAGAAAGATACGTCTATTTAAAAAAATTATCGAACAGGTTTTTTTGTTTGAACGCGCTAATCTCAGGAACTACTGCTCCGATTTGAAAAATTCTTTCAGTGTTAGATAGCACATTTGTCGAGGAAGGCTATAGGCTATATATCATCACGCTAACACCAATAGGAGCGGAGCGGAGCGGAAGAATGTTTCAAAATCGGGGGTTTTTGAAGTAAAACTTCTATAGGCACGCTTGACTTGGGAGTTCGGTGTTGAATGTGAACGCGGGTGTGCGGGGGGGTGCGCCATAATTGATGAAAAAGCAAATTGGATAAAAAAGAAATAAGCTGCCCAAATTACTAATTCCACGCGGACGGAGTCGCGGGCAAAAGCTAGTATTAAATATGCGCCCGACCACGTGTTGCGGTTGTGGTGTGATTATGGTTGTGGGACGTGTGAAACAACCCTTCGTTGATTGAGTTGGTGAACAAGTGACGTCATAAGTTGCTATTGCCATTCAAACTCTATGGGAGAATTGTGTTTAGACAGCTCATAAAAACTTTTTAACAAAAAATTAAACCGCCGAAAAAACTAAAAAGCAAAAAATAATACCTTTTTTGTTTGACCTTAATCTAGGTACCACTTTGAAGTCGGTGCCTCAGCACTAGCCAGGAGGAGTGGACCTATAATCTTCTACCTGACTGGCTTCTATCACTCCTCCTGGCTCGTGCTGAGGCACCGACTTCAAAGTGGTACCTAGATTAAGGTCAAACAAAAAAGGTATTATTTTTTGCTTTTCAGTTTTTTCGGCGGTTTAATTTTTTGCTAAAAAGTTTTTATTTTATACATTTTTCCCATCCTTGGGGTAAATTTTTTTTTCCAAATTTATATAATAACAACTTCAAGGTATACCCTATCCAAAAAAAAGAATTATGAAAATCAGACTACTCTGTAAAAAGTTAGTCAATCATCCCCTGTTTTCCTACCCTTCGGGCAAGAATATTATTTCCAAATTTACATGGGACCACCCTTGAGGTATACGCTTTCCAATAAAAAAAGAATCATCAAAATCCGACTACTCTGTAATAAGTTATGCGTGGTCATATAGTACAATCGGTAACTGAACAATCAATCATCCCCTGTTTTCCTACCCTTAGGGTAGGAATATTATTTCCAAATTAAAATGGGACCACCCTCGGAGTATACGCTTTCCAATAAAAAAAGAATCATCAAAATCGGACTACTCTGGACAAAGTTATGCGTGATCATAAATAAAAAAAATAAAAAAAATATACACGTCGAATTGAGAACCTCCTCCTTTTGTTTTCGTCGGTTGATAAAAAGTACATCGGTTGATTGGTGGCGTTAACATCCCTATTGGTCCATTCTTGTTTTCGAGGCCCGGTAGTTTTATTGTGTGCTCTTCAAATACTTTCTGTACAGTTTTAATATAAGTTATTTGCACTTGATGTGAATGACCAGAGGCCCTATTATCTAACACGTAGGCACTTATCATGTCTTTCACCGTCTCTTTCTGTCACCATCTTATACCGTTTAACAGAAATAAATACTCGTAGTCAAAGCGATAGCAATAGCAAGCGTCCGCGCGTTAGACAACACGGTCTCAGGCCTTATTTCACAAAAGATTATTGGTAACTAAAAAGTAGTATGGCCCAATTTTACCGCGTGAGACGATAGTAGCGATCCGGATGGACCTTTCAGAAGAAAAGTGTACACCATTCGCAATGTGTAATTATTTGATTACCTGTCCAGGACAGCAGCTTTCGGGCAGGCCCTCAAGAACAGTGAATGTCTCGGACTGAATCTTGCACACAACTATTACGGACAGATGTTTGCCCACCAACTGTTCACCCCATTCTTGTCTGTAGACATATTCTTCACCCTGTAAATAACCAAAATATTTTAGAGCAATAACTTTGACTTTGACATTTCTCAAAAAAGATAGCCAATTTTATTTTCGACTCCACTTTGCTTAAAAAAACTACAGGCAGGTAGATTGAATGACACTGAGCTTAACTAACATTATTTCCCAAAATTTCGTACAGTAAATTTACATAAAGTTAACACTGACAGATGGTTTGCCTTCATTTCATATTCAACTTTAACAACCTACAAATAAAGCCAATTTTAGCCACTACTGTAATACTGTTACCCACGTTTGCAGATTTTGTAATAACTACTTTATTTGTAATGGTGTTAAAGTTGGAAATGAAATGAAGGCAAGCAATCTGTCAGTGGTAAGCTAAAAGTAAACGTATTGTAATTCCTTTCCTTTTCCTTTTGGCCTAGTGGTTAAAGAACCTGACTATGAAGCTTGAGGTCCCGGGTTCGATTCCCGTGTCGGGGCAAATATTTGTATGAAGAATGCAAATGTTTGTTCTCGGGTCTTGGGTGTTTAATATGTATTTAAGTATGTATCTATACATATAAAATCCTTTGTCCTGACTGACGGATCAACGCACAGCCTAAACCGCTGATCGTAGAGACCTGAAACTTGGAGGGTGTGTTCTTTGTATGACGTAGGCATCCGATAAGAAAGTATTTTTCGTAGTTCTACTCCTAAGGGGGTAAAAAAGGGGGGCAAAGTTTGTATGGGACAACGTGATTCCTTGGTCCAATCTACTTCAAATTTTGCATAAACATTCTTTAACAGAATTGATGGAAGACATGTTTCGTATTTCATTGAAATTCATCCCTTGACGGGGTTAAAAAAGAGTAGAAAGTTCTTTTGGGGGTGATTTGCTTCGAAGTTGATATCAATACTCCTTAGTGCTTTTGATTTAAATTACATTTTATTTTGACACAAACGAAACTTCAAATTTTGCAAACCATTTGTCTACGTTTGTCAACCACTTCCTGATCTGATCTCTGATAATAACTAATTACTTATATGTATAAGTATTTGCATTTCACCAAGCTTTTGCTTTTACAAGCGCAGCGTGGGACGTCCACCAACGAGATGGACGGACGTTTTGGTGAAGGCCGCAGGTTCAGGGTGGATGCAAGTCGCTTCCAACCGTAATGATTGGGCGTCAATGAGGGAGGCCTATGTCCAGCAGTGGACGTCCTACGGCTGAAATGATGATGAAGCTTTTATGTGAGTTCAACCTTTTTCGAATAAAATCGAATTGAGTATTCAAACATCATTTTTGAACTCGCATAAAAGCTTGGTGCAATGCAAATACATATAAAATGCTTTGTCCTGGAAGTCCTAAATGACTGACTGGCGGATTAATACACAGCCTAAACCGCTGTATGTAGAGACCTGAAACTTGGAGGATGACGTAGGCATCCGATAAGAAAGAATTTTCCGGAATTCCCACGGGATAAGGAATATACAGAATGTATATATTTCATCAATCAAGATCCCCATAACGAAGATTACTAAACTGTTCAAATTGGGCATGCAAGTAGACTATTAGAATAGGTATAAAGCTAATTTCAATAATTTTGAAAATTCCCACGGGATAAGGATAAATCAGGATTTATGTACTCAAATCAACTGGATCCTATCTCCGTAACTACAATTACTAAACCTTTCAAATTCAGTATAAACATAAATGTTCATACATAACAGCATAAAAACTTATTGCAGGATTTTTGGAAATTCCTGTGGGATAGATAATCTCTGATACTTCCGAGCCGATTAAAAAAATCTTTTACCAGTAAAAGTATCATTTTAAAATGTCTTTCACTAATAGAAAAGATACACTGTCCTTGATTAACATAGGATGCTATTTTCCGGATAAATGCAAAATTCCCGCGGTATAGAAAATAGTAAATTTAACTTCGGGGCTGAGTTAAAAAAAAAATGACAAATAGAAAGCTACACTATCCTTTATTGGTATAGGCTAGGCTACCTACTATTTATTCGGTAAAATGCAAAATTCCCGTGGGATAGAAAGAAGTGAATATCACTTGAGGGCTGATTTGAAAATTTCTTTCACCAATAGGAAGCTACCCCAACCATTATTTACATAGACTACTTTTCTCCTTGAAAAAGCAAAATTCCCACGGGAAAAAAATAAGTGAATTCAACTACGGGGCTGATTTTAAAACTTCTTTTACCGGTAGAAAGCTACACCTTTAAGGACATAGGCCACTTTTTCTCGGGAAAAATGCAAAATTCCCGCGGGATAAAAATAAGTGAAAATTTGCATAGAATAAGGACAAATTTGTTGAAATTCCCACGAGATAGAGAATAAACGGGATTTATAATATTCACTAACTGATACTGATGATGATGAAATGATAATAATGATGGATGTTGCCGTTGCCGGATTTTTGTTTTATACAATGAAAGAGATGAAGAAGATTTACCACAAATTGGAATTCTACGCGGACGAAGTCGCGGGCAAAAGCTAGTCTATCTATATAAGTATGTTTATCCGTTGCCTAGTACCCATAACACAAGCTTTGCCTAGCTTACTTTGGGACTAGGTCAATTGGTGTGAATTGTCTCGTGATATTTATTTATTTATTATTTATTTTTTTGTTACCACATACCATAGACTTTTGGTAAGAAAAAAGGAAATATCTGTACAAATAAATTAGGACATTCTGGGCAATTAAGTTAGTTTCTCAGTATCATTAAATCTACCTGTCTGGGATTTTTTTTGCAAATCGGGTCCAAATTGAAATTGGCAATTTCTTTGAGAAATGTTCTAATGTGTTTTATACCAAGTATAAAAAAAAATTAAAACATACTTTTATGCAACAATAATATTGTTGAAAAAAGATATTGAAGTATACACACACACAAGTCCTCTTACATCTTGACAGATGATTTAAGCAGCGTCTGTTTGAGAGAGTATAAATATTTATAAATAAACTTATTTTTTTTATTTCCTGGTAACTGGAATCGAATATCTATTTTCATGTAGTCTTAGTCGTTCAGCACGGCGGAACGGAGAAGGTATATGCGTTTAGGTTGAGGGGTTCTTCTCAAAAACAGTTCAATAACTGATTTGGATACAGTTTACTGTAAGGGGTTGGTGATTTCAAGGAAAAAAAGGCAAGTTCTTAGGTAGGTGTTATGTTGTTAACTCGCCAGAGAGTTGCTGTTTTCTAAGCCGCTATGCTACACTCTTTACTGAGTTATACAGGGTGACCTCTAAGACGTAATACAAAATTATATTTTCTAGATCCATTCATGATTACGATCAACTTTTATTATGGGACCAACTTCGAAAAGGTAAACACAAAATCGACGTCTCCATACAAATTGCGAAACCAGTTGATTGCTTTTACGTAGTATGGGAGGCTCAATTTTTTTCTACCGATTTCGATATTACTGCCATAATAAAAGTTGATCGCAATCATGAGTGGATCCAGAAAATATAATTTTGTATTACGTCTTAGATGTCACCCTGTATTACACAATTATGGCATCAAGATGTACTTCAAAAAAATTTAAAGAGTATTTTTAAAAAATTATAGTTTTATGAATTTAACATTTACTTTCCGGTGTAGATACAAATTCTCAATAGACCTGTGTTTCTAATAAGGTTTATTTTACTATACCTTTTTAGGCAAAGTTTCTCCGCCTCCAGACTTAGCCGCATCTTCGGGTTTGCTCCTCTTGATATACGGCTCAGATTTCTTCAACTTTCTTTCGGCAACGTAAACGACTGCCGACTCATCGTGCGACCAGTCCAAGCTACCAAATTCGGCTGCAAACAAGATTTTACATAAGTGTAAAGGATATTAGGTACCAAATGATTAAACCACACCTGTTAAATTAATATTTGAAAATAGTATAAGGCCTTTCATACACAAGGCTATGCAAATCTTCGATACCTAACGATTTTGCCCTAGAGGGCAAAAATTGTGTTGCAATTGTGTTGTTTAGAAACAACTACTGCTACTGCAACACAATTTCGTAAAGATTCTTAGACAGGCACAAGTCGCTGACACGCGTGGCTGTGTATGTCCAGTCGTACCAACTGAACAGTGACCCATTGTGGAACCTTTTCAAAGGAAATGTCACAGTGACATCCCAGAGCCCGTACGTTTGATGCCGACGTCGTCACGCCGCGTACAGGATGAGGAAATGTCACAGTGACATCCCAGAGCCCGTACATTTGATGCCGACGTCGTCACGCCGCGTACAGGATGAGGAAATGTCACAGTGACATCCCAGAGCCCGTACATTTGATGCCGACGTCGTCACGCCGCGTACAGGATGAGGAAATGTCACAGTGACATCCCAGAGCCCGTACATTTGATGCCGACGTCGTCACGCCGCGTACAGGATGAGGAAATGTCACAGTGACATCCCAGAGCCCGTACATTTGATGCCGACGTCGTCACGCCGCGTACAGGATGATTGCAATTTGAGTAGTTGTGATAATCAATCATTAATCATCAATCATTAAAAATTAACCAAATGTGCGACGCAACAAACAAAAATACGATTACAAAACAAAAGTATTTTTATGAATATTGCATTACATATGAACACAAAGGTGACTTAGATTTTCTCTGCGTAGGAATCAATGCAAGAAGGATGGCGTGTTTCAAGTTAGGGAGGAATTCTGTTTTCTACGTAATTATTGAAATGTGGCAACAATACCATTTGGGTGAATAATCTTTTTAGTGCCACCCATTGCTATGGTTACACAATTTTTGTCCATTGGACGCTAAGCATTTTTCTATGTAACAGTATGAAATGTCACTTGGACAACCGGGGACAGAGTAAACAACACAAAAAAGTTGATTCACCCATTTAATAAAATGTATGTATAAAAACAAAACAAATAGTTTAATTTACGTTTCACGTATCAATTAGGTGTTAATTATTCCACATGATTAAAATGACTGATGACAAATGATTAATAAATACAATAAAACTATTTGGGATCATCCTATATGTAGCGTGACGTCAAATTGATGTCAGGGGCATGAAAAGTACGGGCCCTGGACATTTCATTGCTTGACAAGGAAAATCATTATGACGCTTACTGTGAAAACATTGTACTATGGGTCAGAAATGTATTGTACTTAAAGGCGACAGAAAAGAGGTGTTTGACCAGCATAATTTTTATAAGTTTTGCAGGTCAAAAAGGCCAAAACTTTCCTCAACCTGCACATCTACATGATCGTTGGTCCAAGTAGCAGAAAAACAAAAGCAATCATACTTACAGTCAGCATAAATATCCCCGTGTATATCGAGAGCTGTCAGGTCGATACAGTTTGTAAGGCCAGCATCATTCCTCCAAATTTCCAGATACTGCTTCTTGGCATCTTTGCTGTCCTTTTCCTCACGAATAACTGCTTTAAAAGTTTCTTTTGGCGACACTGCTGATAGCAACCTGTAACAGTTATGTTTATAATTATAACAAAATTTTATCAGTCATTCTACAAAGTTTCAACCACTATCAGTTTCCTGTCACATATATTGAAATAATATGTTACAGTTAGCATAAATTTTAACAAATTTAAATTGTACCACAAGTATACTGTATCTAATATATCTTCCCGAGGCCCAGGAAAATATTGTTTCAATGAACTTTAAACTTTATGTCACTTATGAGTGAGTTCGATGTCACATTAGAATTAGTCCTTTATATAGGACTTACTTCGAATGTGATATCAAACTCACTCAAAAGTGACAAAGTTTAAAGTTCATTTAAACAATATTTTCCTGGGCCTCAGGAGGTTATAAAAATCTTGTGTCACGGTGTTTGTTATTGAACTCCTCTGAAACGGCTGTACCGATTTTTATGAAACTTTTTTTTTATGTTATGTTAGGGAGGCCGGACAAACGAACTAGTGGGTCACCTGATGTTAAATGATCACCACTGTCCATAGACACCCGCAGCGCTTTACGCGATGCCAGTGCGTTGTCGGCCCTAAGGAAAAAGGAGAGGGAATAGGGGAGGGGGAGAGGAATTGGGCCCCCGGCGCTCTCACTGACCGTACGAAACGCAGCAGGAGTACTGCTGCTTCACGCCGGTGTTCCGTGAGAGGGTGGTACTGCCCCGGACGAGCCGGCCCATTCGTGATGCAGCGGCTAGCTACAACATGGCTCTACCACTACAAAAACTTTTTGTCTACATTTAGTAGGTCTGAGAATAGGTTGTAGGCTTTTTTTTGTATAGGTACAGACAAGACAACAGCTAGTCTGTCTTCTAATATATAAAAATCTTGTGTCACGGTGTTTGTTATCAAACTCCTACGAAATGGCTTGACCGATTTTTATGAAATTTTTTCTCTGTATTTGTTAGGTCTGAGAATAGGTTGTAGGCTATTTTTTATATAGCAAAGCAACATTTACTGGATCAGCTAGTTGCTTTATAAAAAACCTTCCGCTAGGTGTGACTTGTTTCTTCATATGTAGGATACCAATAATGGTTGAAATGATTGTAGTACTAACCACTACAGCCTTATTATTGTCAAACAATACTCACAGATGACAGACAAAAATTAGCTGTGTGGAAGTAGAATTAAAAAAAAACTTTTATTTTTCATACAATCATGGACCACCCTAGTGTGCATTAATATGGCTGGTTATATATACTAGGGGCGTTCAATAAAAAGTGAGAATGAGTATGTTATAAACAACTTTTACTAAATGTCATTTTAATTTTCGACATAGTCACCTTTTAGCATAATACACTTAGTATATCTTTTTTCTAAACTTAAAATTCCATTTTTAAAAAAGGTCTCATCTTGAGTACTTAAAAAATCTTGTACTGCAGCGACTACCGCGTCGTCGTCTTCAAATTTCTGGCCTCTCAGGTATTGTTTCAATCTCGGAAATAGGTAGAAATCACTGGGAGCGAGATCTGGTGAATACGGAGGATGCTTAAGGATATCGAACCCAGCATCACGAATTGCAGCCATTGCAACGGCGGACTTGTGTGCCGGGGCATTGTCCTGGTGGAACAGCACAACTTTCGAGAGTTTACCTCGCCGTTTTTCGCGGATCTCATTGCGCAATGTTGCTATTTGTTTGGCGTATAAAGTGCCCGTAATAGTGGCTCCATGCTCGAGATACTCAATCATTAATACCCCTTTACCATCCCAAAAAACAGAGCCTATGACCTTACCGGCAGATGGGCTCACCTTGAATTTCTTCGGAGTTGGAGATGATGGCCTTTTCCATGTCATAGACTGCAGTTTCGTTTCAGGGTCGTAATGATGGAGCCATGTTTCGTCCATTGTTATAAATCGCGCCAAAAAAAGTTCCCGGTCTTGCTGCATCAGGTTCAAAGCTTCTTGACAAATCTCTAGTCTAGTTTGTTTTTGCGTGTCAGTAAACATTCTTGGTACCCAACGCGCAGATACCTTTTTCATACCCAAGCGTTCATGTAAAATATTATGCACGCTCCCCGTTGAAATCTTTACATTTTCAGCAATAAAACGAACTGTGACACGACGATCCGCCAAAACTGAGTTTTCGACTTTTTTCACAATTTCTTCAGTTACTGCTTTAGTAGGGCGTCCGGAGCGGGGGTCGTCCATTGTCGATGTTCTTCCACGTCTAAATTCGGCGCACCAACGTGCGACTGTCGAATACGGAGGAGCATTAGACCCTAAAGTGTCCCGCAAATCCAAATTGACTTAGTCCGTAGAAAAATTTTTCAAATACAAGTATTTGATAACGGCGCGCAGTTCAATTTTCTCCATTTTCGCTAACGTACTCAATAGCATTGCAAAGACATTACCGTATATTTTTTTAAACAAAAGACAGTTAGTTTTTTTTTTCATAGCAATCAGCTAGATAGATTAGCTTTACCGGCCAGTATTTAATTTCGTAATATTAAAAGAGTTTGCATCTCATTCTCACTTTATATTGAACGCCCCTCGTATCTACACAGGTATAAAGGAAAGATACAACTTACTCATTTGAAACATCTGTACCAAAGTCGCTTCTACTAATAACATTCAACTGGTCATCGAGAACATAGTTGTAGGCATATCTAGTGTTCTTTCCTTTGTCTATGTTCCGCACAGATTGCTGGCTGGTAATCTTATTCCCTGCATTGTTTAACCTCCCTCCAACAATTGAAGGAATCTTGGAAAGAGTCTTGTATGCATTTATAATATTCTCTATCTGAAAATATATTTATGCTCAATTTAGTCGCCCTTGAAGCCGGTTAGTTTGTTTTAATCAATTTAGAGAACCAGTTTAAAAGCATATTTTTAAAATTGGTAAGTAGTCTGCTAAATGCTAATTTGCATTTTAAAAGCTACACAACGAACAGCTCTGAAGTTTGTTTTGATATGTTATGTTGAGATGGATTGGAAGTCAATACTTCAAAATGTAAACGTAAGAACAAAACAAATTATAAATACCTGTGAAGACATCTTAAACATCCCAAAATAACTGAAATATGTTGTTTGAGCAGTAAAATTGTGTTGTTAACTCACAAACTCAGAGTGTAAAATTGCTCTGTAATCAGCTGAGAAACGTTTTATTTACCGTTGATAAGATAATACAATACTGATTGACTGACTGAAAGAAGCAAAGAAAGAAGAGAAAGAAAGAGTGAGTGAAGTGAAGCGGCAAGCGGCCGGTTGTCAACTGTCAAAATAAGCCAACCAACACCAACCAAACCAACAGCTCTCTCTTATGCATAGACATATACCGATGGACCGGTGATACCTACAAATCATGCGTGTATACCTAAAGTTGTCACAACAAACAATGGCGCTCAAGGGTTGTGACATCGAAACCAAAATAGTCGATATCGATACGTGAACGGTTAGCGGACATTTCAAGCAGCAATGGTAATATTCGAGTTTCTTAGTGGAAAAGTTAGTTCGAAATTAGCTTTGTTCATAATTACTTCGGTTATGTCATATTCGTTATACAGGAAAATTTATAATGTTTGGAAATTATAAGGGGTAAAGGTATCTCAAAAATTAATAGTTCAAAAGGTATATAAAAAAAAAAAAAACAACAAACAAGTTTGCAATGTCTATTCACAGAGTCTTTTAAGTATGGTCACTATACCAAATCATAAAAAAAATTGTGAAAATCAACTGCAAAATGTATAATAAAACCGAACGCGCTTATTTCAAAAACTTGCAAGAATTTAGTAGTATGTGATTACTTTGTGCTGACTAAATAAAATAACAAGTATAACAAATGAACTAAAACAATTACTTTGCTCACCCGCGACCTTACAATAGTTACGTTTATGCAAGAAATGTGCGTTCATGCAGTTCCTCCACCTCCACACTGTACGAACACACACAAATCACATAAACCCAACCATCACCACCACCAAGCTACACTGACGCGTTTCGAACTCAACCAGAGCTCATCTTCAGAGTTACCACAACCGTATGCTAAATTGAAATTGGAATTGGAGGAAAATTGTTCGTTGAACTTTTTGGATTTAACGATTTCAAAATGAAATGGTAAACATCAATTTAAAATATACCGTAAGCCCACGTACACAGATGCTGTTATACCAGCATCTTCTAATCATCCGTGGCAGCATAAACTGGCTGCTTTCCATTGTTATGTTAATAGATTGTTGACTGTGCCTCTTTCTAAGGAACATTTTGATTTAGAGTTGAGTACTATTTATCAGATAGCGATCTCAAATGGTTATACAAAATCAATGGTAGATAGTTTAGTTCAAAAGAAGCAGGCACGGTTAGTAAATAGCATGCTTTACGCTGCGTTACCTTCTCAGTCTACTAACAAATATAGATCTAGCATCTCTTACGTCGGGGGTTTGTCTGATAAGATTTATGGCATTTTAAAATCAAACAATATTAATGTTGCCTTTAAGACTAACAACTCTTTGTACTCTAGGCTATGTAACCACAAAGAACAGGTAGATAAGGGAACTAGATCGGGGGTATACAAGCTTACTTGTAATGACTGCAATGGGATATACGTAGGACAGACAGGCCGAAGTTTTAATACTAGATTTAAAGAGCATGTTTCGGCATATAGGAATGAACATCCAGATAGATCGAATTTTGCAAAACATTTGTTGGAATCAAATCATTCATTGTTAGATTCAGATTCTTATGAAGTGTTACATTATTGCGGCAAGGGGTTGCGTCTGGATGCTCTGGAATGCATGGAAATAATTAGGTACAACACTATGGGGTCTATTATTAATGAACAGGTAAATTTAGTATCTTCTCCTTTACTGCGGCTTGGGTCGAATTGGAACAGTTAGTATTAATTAAATATGCCTTATAAATAAATAAACAAAAAAAATCAAGGTAGTTTTATAATGTGTCAATAAAAGTTAATTTTTGTGGGGTAGTTTGAGAATAAGAAAAATAAAGTGGGTACTTGAGAAGTTACAGTGACAAGTTAAAACATTTGTTTTGGTTTGTTAGTTTAACATTTGGTAGCATAGCATACGGTTGTGGTAACTCTGAAGATGAGCTCTGGTTGAGTTCGAAACGCGTCAGTGTAGCTTGGTGGTGGTGATGGTTGGGTTTATGTGATTTGTGTGTGTTCGTACAGTGTGGAGGTGGAGGAACTGCATGAACGCACATTTCTTGCATAAACGTAACTATTGTAAGGTCGCGGGTGAGCAAAGTAATTGTTTTAGTTCATTAATATGGACCTCCGCAAAGTAACGCCTGATTCAATAAAGTATAACAAAGTATGAAATGCCCTTTATTTGTAAAACAACGAAAATAATACAAGAATTTTTCACAATTGGGCAGTTTGGATTGTAAGTAATGTAAGTGTGTACTTTTTTTAACAGCAGAAAATTTTGAGGTCTTTTTATTAAAAATCACAAGTATGTACTATTCATTTTCATAAAGAAAAACCGGCCAAGTACGAGTCGGACTCGCGCACGAAGGATTCCGTACCATTATCTATAAAAACGGGAAAAAATCATGTCTGTTGTACGGAGCCCCCTTAAATATTTGTTTTATTTTAATTTCATTAGTTATTTTTAAAGCAAATATATAACTCAATATTCTGTAAATATTTCAAGCGTCTACCTGTGGCCGTTCTCAATATCGAGCATTAAAAAAATACGTTTTTTGTATGGGAGCTCCCTTAAATTTTTATTTAATTCTGTTGTTTAGTATTTGTTGTTTTGGCGGCAACCGAAATACATCATCTGTGAAAATTTCAACCGTCTAGCTATCACGGTTTATGAGATACAGCCTGGTGACAGACGGACAGATGGACAGACAGCGAAGTCTCAGTAATAGGGTCCCGTTTTTAGCCTTTGGGTACGGAACCCTAAAAAAGGGTACCGTACAGATAGTTTTGTGTTTTTTTTTTCGTACAGTTTATAAGGCTCGACACAAATTTGAAACAAAAAAAATGTATGGAAAATTGAGGACATTTTTTTTAGTCATCAAAGTCAATATAATAGCGCTCTTGATTCTGAGCAAGAAAATTCTAGGGAATCTGTAAAATTAGAACAGACATCGGTCAGAAAACATGGGAGTTATTTCAGTTCTACTTATGTCGATATTCAGCACAACACTAACGAAGAATGACAATTGTACTGAATTCAACAAAATCAAAAATTCAACGATAAATGGAGAAAAATCTGCATTTCCATGATGGCAGCGACAAAATCTTACCAAAATTAACTATCACTGAGTAAATATTACAATCTAATGACACTATTTGATGAAAAAATTGTTACTCACCTATGAAGAGTTAAATTCGGTTGATTTTTCGTTTTTCGTGAAGCTCACCCTTTTATGGAACACGGTGCCATATTGCGTTTTTAAAATAGATATCCACAACACAAAACCAAATAGAATAGTATTTAAAAATCGCTGAAAAACACTAAAAACTGCGCTGTTATCGTTCACTTGACAGCTCAAGTACCTAGAGCCTCTGTCACAAACGGCAGCCGGAAATGCTGTCTACTCGTTATGTCAAGATATTTCCCAGCATAGAACAAACAAATGTCATGCCATCTCTTTCTTCATATGCCAAGTCACCTTAGAAAGAAAGAGACCATATGTGTTTTTTTGGTTTTTATGTCGATTTCACACATATTTGTATAACAAATGTATCCATAGTAGAATATCGCCCCTCCAGTCTTTATCTCTATGCTCTTATGAAACAAAACGCAATTAAGCTACTGCCACATTGTAGCTCCGTATAATAGTTAAATTACACTCCAGTGGTTAGATCATAAAATATCATTATTGTGCCAAGAATTGTAATCTAAATATTTATTATGTTGAATAAAATTACGTTACAGTTGGGCTTACAAAAACAAGGCCCCAGGAAATCTAGAATAAACTTGCAATTTCAGTTTGATGGTTGGTCTGACAATGTAGCGCAGCCTTTTTTTATGCTCGACAGACTCCCCAAAAAACATTTAAATGAGTCGCATAAAGCAATTTTTGCTCTTTAATGAAAAAAAAAGGTCACCATAACTTTTTATTTATAAAAAATAAAAACTTTTTTATTTGCGCGGCAAATTAAAACCTTTAAAACAAATGACTGTGTTTCTATCGGTTGCTGTCAAAAACTTCTGGATTCTGGCTGGAGTGGAGTAGAGGGAGGTATCTACGAGTCGAGTATTCAAAACGTAACGTATCTTACTAGATTTTAGTTCCTCGTGGAATTAAAACCCGTGGCAAGTTGTTACTAAATTTACAAGTATTTAAAAGTTACGGTGTGAAGGTAACTACTGAACTGACTTCGTAAAAATAATTTAATTAAGCAAGAAATAAATAACGGTTTTGCCTGCTACATTTTCAAAGTTGGTCACGATTTGAAAAGACTGATGTTGGCGACCTTTCTTTCGTTTATGTTGACGATCATTTAACTAAGTACTTTATTTTAATTCTAATAGCTAAAAATGTATCTAGATATTCCGGTCCTGACGAACCAAAATGAATGTAAGTATTTAAGTACCTACCCTACATATGCACGTTTATTTTATTATACTTAATACTTAATAACTATTATTAAAAATATCTCAATTTGGGCCCAATTGCATAACAAAGTACCTACAACCTACAGGGTTATTTGTAATTCACTAGCATCCTTTTAACCCTACACTCCTACCACTTAAACAAATGTTTTTTTGTTTTACGGCTTTTGTCACAACTTAATATTTTTGGTGTAATAACGTTTTGAAAATTTGAGATTACCTCTTATTTTTACGATACTCTGTGTATTTGTATGGGAAAAAAAGTGCTTCATTTTAAAAAGTCGTAAAACAAAAAACATTTGTTTGAGTGATAGGAATTCAGGGTTAAGAGGATGTCAGTGAATTACAAATAACCCTGTATATGTATTACAAGTGCAAGTGCAACTCTATTTAATATAACTGAAGCGAGAGTTCCGCTTGTAATATTAGTTGTACTTTATACTGTTTTAACTTTCGTGATTGTCACTCGTAATTACTAAAATAAACGGGACTTATCACGCAATAAATATTTATTTATTTACCTCGACGTGGTTAGTTAACTCGTTGCTCGTACTACGGTTGCTGCAATGCGGCCGAAACGTCGAGGTAAATTTTTTGCGTGATACTTAAGCCCCGTTTAGTTTAGTAATTAGGTACTAGCTTTTGCCCGCGACTCCGTCCGCGTGGAATGAGTAATTTGGGCAGCTTATTTTTTTATCCAATTTGCTTTTTCATCAATTATGGCTCTCCTTAGTTCCTCGATATAAAAAAATTACCCCCCCCCAGACCCCCCACCAGAGAACTCCCCCCCGCAAACCCCCCCCGTACTATTATACCCGTATTCGTACTCCCAAGTCAAGCGTGCCTATAGAAGTTTTACTTCAAAAACCCCCGATTTTGAAACATTCTTCCGCTCCGCTCCGCTCCTATTGGTGTTAGCGTGATGATATACATATAGCCTATGTCCTTTCTCAGGCTCTAGACTATCTGTGTACCAAATGTCATTTAAATCGGTTCAGTAGTTTTAGCGTGAAAGCGAGACAGACAGACAGACAGAGTTACTTTCGCATTTATAATATTAGTTAGGATTACCTAGTTGTACTTTGTTATGCAATTGGGCTCTGGTCTTCAAATCATTCAATGCATTTGTCAGAATGTAATAAATTAGTTAGGTAGGTTTTACGTTAGGTAGTTAGAATTTAAAATTAAAACAAAACGAATAGATTTAAACTATAATAAGTACCTAGTTATAGGTATAGATAGTTATTGGACTTTAGCATTTGGATAATTATTGCTAAACATCGAAATTATTGGGTAATATACCGGTCTAAGGGTGAAACGTTAAAACGGTAATGGTGAAATATCGATGAGTTCGGTATTTTTACACGCTTTATTTTACTAACTTTAAATAACAACATCACTTAGTCCTTATCGTAAAGAAAGGTCCGGCTTTTTTTTTTTACACGATTTATATTAGCTTCACCTGTATGTTTGTATGTATGTTTGTATGTTTGTTTGTAACCGACTCCTTAGGGCGCGATTTTGACCCACTTCCCGGTTTCCGATTGAGCTGAAATTTTGCACATATGTGTAAATTGGATGACAATGCAATATTATTGTAACATGGAGCTGATCTGATGATGGAGCTGGATGGTGGCCATAGGAACTATGTAATAAAACAACACAATCCCGTCGAGTTTGGGCTCGTTTGAGTCGTCTTGACGAGCACTTTGATCCCAGATGGTAACCAGGGTCTGATGATGGAGCTGGAAGATGGCCAAAGGCACTCCACAATAAAACGAAACAACCCCATCGAGTACTTTGGTCCTAGATGGTAACAAGAGTCTGATGATGGAGCTGGAAGGGGGATAGGTGGCGGGTTGGGGGGGAATGGGGTATGGGGTAAGGGGGTCGGGGGTTTAGAGGGTTGGGTGTTAGGGTGTGGCGGTTGGAGTTAGGGGATGGGGGGGGGGGTTTACGGGAAATAGGGTGGGGGTGTTGGGGGGTTCGGGGGTAAGTGATTTTGGGGGGTTGTGGGAAATGGGGAGGGGGCAAGAGGCCTAGATGGTAACAAGGGTTTGATGATGGAACTGGAAGGGGGGGCGGTAGGTGGCGGGGTGGGGGGTGTGGGAGGGGCGGGGTGGGGGGTGTGGGAGGGGTGGGGTGGGGGGGGCAGGTGACGGGTGGGGGGGAGTAGGGTGGGGGGAGGGGGGGTTTCCGGGGGTATGGGGGTTCGGTGTTAGGGGGGTTACGCTTTTTTTACAATAAAATATTTTAAACTATTATTATTTATTTTATCAATATTTAGAATTGTTGACAAATTTTGATCTGGATATAACAATGTAATAATTGCTTATTAAGATTTTTTACTGCACTATAAGAATAGTGAATTGAAATTTATTAAAATTTATTTTTCATTTTTTAAAACGTGTTTTTTAGTTTTTTTATTCCATTATTATACAAGTTACACACCTGCATATTTGGTCATTTTGTATTGTTAAATTTCAGACTAATCCAGTAGTTCTGCTTGAGAGATCTAATATCTTTCCATGCCAAACATGCTCAAGGGCTTTTTTTCGTCAAAATGACCTGGACGAGCATGTAGTAAGATGTAGCCATGTCAATCAGGATGCGCTTGTAAGTATTAAACCTGAACTAAAACAATTACTTTGCTCACCCGCGACCTTACAATAGTTACGTTTATGCAAGAAATGTGCGTTCATGCAGTTCCTCCACCTCCACACTGTACACACAAATCACATAAACCCAACCATCACCACCACCAAGCTACACTGACTAGTTTTAACGTTTGGTAGCATAGCATACGGTTGTGGTAACTCTGAAGATGAGCTCTGGTTGAGTTCGAAACGCGTCAGTGTAGCTTGGTGGTGGTGATGGTTGGGTTTATGTGATTTGTGTGTGTTCGTACAGTGTGGAGGTGGAGGAACTGCATGAACGCACATTTCTTGCATAAACGTAACTATTGTAAGGTCGCGGGTGAGCAAAGTAATTGTTTTAGTTCATTAATATGGACCTCCGCAAAGTAACGCCTGATTCAATAAAGTATTAAACCTTTTAATCAGTACGAAAGGGCCGAATTAAATAAAATAGTAAGAGCAGTAAACATGTGTGGAATTTCATCAAAAATATCACGTAGGTATTCACAAACAAAACGTGTCACTAACCTGGCACACCCGGAACTAGCTGTCAATAATGTAAATATTTTTTTGCTGACATTGGTAGAAACTTGGCGAGTAAAATTGTTAATAATGAATGACAATACTCATTTCTGCTCGGACAATATGACTCATCCGCAAGTAAGTACATTCTTCTGTTATGTTATGATTAACATCGACGAGCACGAAATAGAACGCATTATTTGCAATTTGAAAAATAAATGTGCATCGGGCTGGGACAATATTTCAAATGACTTTATTAAGCGCTATAAGCATATCTTAGTTAAACCTCTCATAATTATATTCCAGCAGTGTTTAACTAATGGTATTTTTCCTAACATATTAAAGAAGGCCGTTGTGATCCCTGTATACAAATCGGGAAATAAAGAATGTATCTATAATTACAGGCCGATTTCAATACGTCCGTCTCTTTCTAAAATCTTAGAAAAGCTCATAAATAAAAGGCTAGTAAACTATCTTGAAAGCAACAAAACCTTGTCCACCAAGCAGTTTGGCTTTAGGTCCCAAAGATCTACAAATGATGTGGTTAATTTCCTCACTGATTAAGTATATTGCGACCAACTTGGATCAAGAATTGAAAACCTTGGGCATTTTCCTACACCTTGCCAAGGCTTTTTGACACGGTGTCAGTTCCAATCTTGATTCGTAAACTAGAAAACATAGGAATTAGGGGTAAACAATTATCCTTATTTGTGGACTTTCTCAGTAACCGCCATCAATGTGTAAAGATTAACAATTTCACGAGCTCAGACAGGAAAATTGAATTTGCTACGCCGCAAGCAGTATTTTAGCCCCAACCCTTTTTTTTTTAATTTATATACCTAAATGATCTTTGCAAGCTTGAACTAACTAATGGCACACTGATATCATAAATATGCTGATGACACGCTACGCTGGTGATTTCACTACCTATCTGGTATTATAGGAATTCGGTTTTGAATGGAACATGGTGTATTGAAAACAAGCTTTTTTGGCAATCCGATGTAGAGAAAAACACGGGAGAGGAAAGTCTGGTATTCTGGGAATTTGGTATTTTAGAAATAGGGTAAGTCGGCAATCTAGTATTTTCCAATTCTGATATTTAGGGAACGAGCGAACTATCGATAGTATGAGTGATTTTCAAGGCCACGATAGTATCATAACATAACACTATGGATAGGCTATCGCTATCGCAACAACACTATTTTAAATTCAAGGAAAAAAGAAAAATGTGGTCTTCATTTAGTTTGCATGAAGGACACCCGAAAAAAAAATTCATGGAAATGGATTCATTCCCGGAAAATTTCATGTCATGCTTAAATCCCGACCCTACTAACTATCGGGAGAAAATAAGTACCTAGCTTATGTGTTATTTCCAGAGACCATACCAATTTTCATCCAATTCTGTTCAGTCGTGTTGACATGAAAGAGTGAAATAAACACATAGGTAGGTATAGGTATAGGTAACGCCCACGAGAGTTGAGGCGAGTGATTACACACACAGCTTCATAAAGAAGTAGTGAATGAATGAAATGAGTGAGTGAATGAAAATGTGAGTAAGGCCGGGGCCGCACTGGTAAGGCTACCGGCGACGCGACGCGACGGCGACTAAATCAAATATAGTTCGAGTTATGTGAGCGGCCGCAGCGGCCGCAGCGGCGACGGCGACTAAAATCAAATAATATGTTTGATTTAGTCGCCGTCGCGTCGCGTCGCCGGTCGCCTTACCAGTGCGGCCCCGGCCTTATATGATCTTAGGATGAAATACCTACACAATACTCTGCATACTGTATTATATATTTTTTTCATATAACCTATTTTTTGAAAGAAAACAATTTGAAACTGATAAGAAATAAACAAAAAATCGGTATTTTATAAATAGCGAAAAATATGCTTATATGATTTAAATGAAATAGATCAAAATAATTTATTTTAAGCTAGATGTATTTTTCTAAATAATTCTTAATGAATGAAATAAGTTCCTTCAAGAAATTTTTAGTCAATCTTTTAATTCTGCTATGGGTACGTTGGGTACGAGTAAATGTCAAAATCCCGCTGTCAGTCATTAGGTACATGACATGTTGTTGTGTGCGTGACCTCAACGCTCGTGGCGATACCTATACGCGCACACTCACGCACGCCCGCCCGCCCGCAATCACGCGCGCTAAAAATTAATGTGGACCAAAGAAGTTTGCTCCCTTCTTCTCGGAGTACTTCCGTGGTCTCAATCTTTCGTTGTTTATTTATTAGACATTGATCGCTCAACTTTAGCATGCTTACATTTTGTTGAAGATAAAAGTTATCTACTGACTACTGAGCCCTTTTCGTATCGATTGGGGAAACAGCAATTTAACATCAAGGATGTCTGATACCTACGTTAAAAAGAGCAATCTAAAATTTGTTTGTTTTGGACAGAGAGTATCAATAATAATACAGTAGTGACTAGTGAGAGTATCAATCTAAAATTCTTTGACTATGAGTAGAAAGCTACACTAGGTACCTACAGTGGCGGATTAGCCACGTAGCAAGAGTAGCAAATGCTACGGGGCCTACGGGCCCTGCGTATAAGGGGGCCCCGCGCACCAACGCTTTTTGTCCTTTTTTTTAGGGCCCCTTGATAGAATCTGCTATGGGCCCCGCGCATAAGGGGCCCGGCGCACCCACGTTTTCTGACCTTTTTTTAGGGCCCCTTGATAGAATCTGCTATGGGCCCCGCGCATAAGGGGCCCGGCGCTCCAACGTTTTCTGACTTCTGGCGCTGCTGGCTTAATCTGGCCCTGGGTAACCTAACTAATTTTTATGTCTGTTTTTTTTATCCGTGAAAGTTAGGTATGTACCTAGTTACGATAGTCATGCGGGAGCAGACCCCACACAGCTAGCTACACTACAAAACTAGTGGTTGATTCTAATATAAGGCATCTACCACATTCCCATTGATCTTTGATTTTCAGGATTTCAAACCTCCAGTTATGCGACCTTTGTCCGGCTGTGATAATGAATCTACAGATTTTGTTCTTCCCAACGTAACACATGGCAGAGATGTCAAGTAAGAATATATTATTTTTATATATTTTTTTCCTGATATAGAATTACTTTCCTACTACCTGTGTATATAATATAGTGTCTGTATATACTTCGTTTTTTTAGCATTATAAAGAAGGTAAGGAAGGTAAAAAATAAATCACAGCATGTATGTAATAATTAGCAAGGACTTATATAAATAAATACATTCTTTTGGTTTCATAGTAATAGTTACTATTTTTTTAAAAGCGATAAAAAAGACTCTTCGAGATTGCTTGCTTACCCTATGCTAATGCTAAAAAAAACGAATTAAGTATAGGTTAAGACAAAATAGGTACTGAAGTCTGGCGTGGCGTCTATCTAATATATAAAAATCTCGTGTCACGGTGTTTGCTTTCTTATCAAACTCCTCCTCCGACATGGCTTGACCGATTTTTATGATTTTTTTTTCTCCATACTCGGTAGGTCTGAGAATAGGGCGTAGGCTATTTTTTATACCCCTATCTTCGCGGACGGATTCGTGGGCAACAGCTAGTTGAACTATAATAGTCATTCATTATTTATTATACAATGATACCTGTGAGACTAGCAATTATAGCTCTAACTAGCTCTAGCTCTTTTATTTTATTTTATTTTTATTTTATTTATTATATATATATATTTTTTTTTTATTTTTTTTTTTACTATTTTTTTTTATTTTTTTTTTAACTATGGGACCCAATACATCCCTGTATTGTTTTTTTATATAATTATTATTATTTTTTATTTAATTCTATATTTGTATGGTTTTTTAGTTTGTAATTTATTATATTTTAATTTGAAAAGATGACTTCCTGCCAAGTTTCTTGCGGCGCATTCTTCTTGGCAATGATGGTCCTTACGAAAGCGCTGGTAGTTTAAAAAAGTGACATGTAAAAGAGCCCTTTGCGGCCTATTTGCAGAATAAACGTTTTGACTTTTTGACTTTTTGACTTTTTGACTTTTTAACAAAGTGATGGTAAAAATTAGACAATGTTTGTTTTAAGGAAGGTGTATACTAGTCACAAAGATCATCATAAAATTATCAACTCTAGTAAAAGTACTACTATGGTTATTGTGTTCGATGGTGTTACATATGTTAAAATCTTTTGTTTAATTTTGCTAGGATCCATAAAGGACCAAACATTACAAAAAACGAAAACAAGAAGAGCCTGCATCTTTGTGCGTCATCTAAAACTGACTATAAAAACAAGAAAACTTTAGATAACGCCTTGAAATATGAAACAAAAATTAAGACACAAAAACAGACAAAAGAAAGAGAATCGAAAGAAATCTTAGTTAAAATCAATATTGGACCGAAAATGGCTGCACGATTAAAGACTAAAGAAAAGATTAAAGAAAACTCCAACAGCACGAAAGCAGGCAGTCAGAAAATTATTCCTAGTGACTCAGTAAAGCAGGAATTGCGAGACAAACCCAATAAAAAAAAACGCTCTATTAACAATTCTAATCCAAAATTATTGACATGCAGCCAATGTCCTAAATCATTCAAAACCGTGGTTGGAGTGACTAAGCATTTACAAAATCATTTTAGACTAACCTATCAATGCAACCGATGCCCAGAGACGTTTTTAACAACGGAAAATCTAAGTAAACATGTGTCGCGCTCACATACATCCAATAGAGTACCATGTAATGTATGTCAAAAAGAGTTAAAAAACAGTACTAATTTAAAAATACATCTTCGTACGCACACCGGAGAAAGGCCATTTATTTGCAAGCAATGCGGTAAAAGATTCACGCAAACCGCTGCGCTTTACACGCATAACAAAATCCACTTGGGAATCAAGAAACATATTTGCTCTTACTGCAACAAGGCTTTCACGGATTATCATAATATGAAGAAACATGAGATAATACATACTAATGAACGTCCCAATGAATGTAGATATTGTAACAAAGCATTCTCTGACCCGTCAGCTCTGTTGCGACATATTCGTACTCATACAGGAAGTAAGATTTACCAGTGCCCACTATGCCCAATGAAATTTAGCGATGCAAGTGGCCTCATAGCCCATAAAAAGCGACACAGTGGTAAAAGAGATTTTGGTTGCAAATTTTGTGATAAGAAGTTTTTCTTTCGTTCAGATGAATTGAGACATGAAACGGCGGTGCACGAGAATATAAAGAATTTCGAATGTGAGTTGTGCAAAAAAAGGTTTGCATTAAAACAATATCTAAGGATTCACATCATTAATAACAAGCATTAATTTTTTTATTACATTATTATTAGGTAAATAGGTGCGTGAAAGGGTAAATTTTTGATTCATGGTTCACCAAAGTGCCACTAAATTAGGTATTTTATTTTCTTTCAACTACCGAAGCGGGTACTTTTTTTTCTGTTTATCGATTGTTAATTATATCAAATGGCATTATAATGATTAACTATGTTTAATTACTACCTAAGTAGGTACTTACATCGAATAGAAGTTCACAGATTCACATCTTTTGCTGAGATAATATATTTGATATATTAATGATAATAAACTATGTAGGTACTTAATAAAACTATACCTACAAGTATGAAACGAAAAAAGCATTTTCATTTCAATCAATTAAAAGAAAAACAGTCAAGATCGAGTTTGATTCACTCGCCATGGCATTCATAATGGGTTGTTATCAAAAAAAAACAGTACATAATGAAGGGATTTAAATAAAAAAAACTTAATTGGGTCTTTTGTGTAACGAAAGTTACCCATAGACATAGTTGGAATGACTATTTTTCGTTACACAAAAGACGCGATCGTGATGTACCTATGTACCTTTTATCATCTACCATGTAATTTTCACAAACTTCTTAGGTACCTATAGATTTTTATGTGATGTTACAATTTAAAAAAAAATTGGAAATTGCATAAATGGGAATTTATATTTTTCCTTGTAACCAATTAAGAAATTGTTAATAGGAAGTTAAAATTAGTCCGCTTCGTTACGCACTTTTTCAAGCCTTACAATAAAAAAAACGTTACAAACCGGAGAAGTTTAAAAATGTTTAACAAGAAGTGAAGAATTGTCCGGTTTGTTATGTTTCTTTTTATTGTAAACGCTTGAAAAAGTGCGTAAGTAAACGGACTAATTTTAACTCCCTATTAACAATTTCTTAATTGGTTACAAGGAAAAATAGAAGTGCCCAAATACCATTTTGAAATGGTGATCGCCTCCTGATATATTAGCCCATGGTAAGCGGCACGTGTTTTATGCTTACCCATAAGTACACACCTGTAATGACAATGACACACCTATAGGTAGCTACAGATTATTTGTCGGCACGGCAACGCGGCGCCGCGCGTCGCCGCTCGATACGCGCGGCGCGCGCGTACCGTGCGGCGTTCACCCCTCATTGCCCATATGCCGGCCCTCCAAATAACACCCTTGTGTTACCTATCCTGCTGAGCTACAAGCTTATTAAAACTTGCCGCTGGTAAAAAGTACCTAGGTACGATTAAAAGTGTCACTAAAAACAATTTGTCCACGCGTTGGGAACGACTGGTAAGTTTCTCTACATCTAACATGTAATGTAATCATCTTCTAGAGCACAAGATTCTAATTAAAAGAAATTCATATTTATTTCCTTGTTGAATCTGAGTTGAATTAGTTTTTAATTAAAAAATCACGCTACAATGTGTCTTGTAACTTTATGGTTTGACGTTTGATCCCCATTTTGTTTCCCGCGCTATTTGCCTTTTTAAAAAAAAATTTACTGGTTTTAGCTTTTCAGCCAGTGCCTTTGAAGAATGAATGAACTGGATTTGATAAAGGAGGTTGAGAAGAGGCCGATTTTATACGACAAAACGGTTAGCGGATTCAATAAGACTAAATTAAGGGATGACGCGTGGAAAGAAGTTCAGGAGTCCCTCAATGTGTCAGGTAATTTTTAACTTTAACTAAAATTTTTTTGGAGCTCGCTGCTGCTGAGCTTAAACTCCAAAGACCTCTGTACCTAGCCTAAGCCGTTTGCATCCACGGGCGTCCAGGGTATCATTACGGAGTCATCAGATCATCCTGTAGGTCGGATCTACACTTCCGATATATCCTGCTTCGTGATTCGGTCCCAACTACTCTAGTATGTTGTTATGGTAAACATTAAGTCAATGCACATGACGTAATGACCTTAGTATGCAACCGATTGCTAATTTCAACGCATCACTTAACTCAGCGGTGGCCCAGTGGTTTGTGACATGACTAGAGTACCGATGACGCCAGTTCGAATCGAGCTGCATGGATGCATCTTTTTGTATTTATATTGCTCATCTAAATAAACATTGTAACTTAAAGTACAAGAGTAGATTGACAATTATTCGAGGGGCATTTCTCTGCACATCTCGAAGCAAAGATACTTGTGGCTTAATTATTAAGGCTAAGCGATATCTACCCTCAAAGATTATTAGTGATAAAAATTCTATGATCATTGTGATGTATTCTTGGATTTAAGTAATTAAGGAAATTACTGTTTTGTGAGTGTAACGGTTATTGCGGCGAAGGGGTAAGTTTAAAACTATAAGGCTAGATTAAGATTTAGATCAATCAAACGGATAAGTTCATAAATTATACTTAGTCATTGTTCTAGCCTCAGGACATGCCCTTCGGACGTTAAGCACCTAGCACCTTAAGGACATAGGCAACTAAGCTAGCCGGCGGCATATCGTCATTCTATAAAAAGGGATTGGCAGGGATCCTGGTCTACAAGATAAACCCTCCTGGCGCTCAACATAATTTTAGTTTAGGTTTAATTTAACTTTTAAGTTCTTAACCCCTTTGTTAATCTTACTTTAGTTAGTGATAGGTCTTAGTTAATATACTTGTCAATTCCCTCAATTTCGTGTTATTTAGTACGTACCTCAAAGTAACATAACAATGTTTTATAAGCCCAGCACATTGCCTTTTCAATTTGCATCCTGTCTATAACAGACACTTTTTTATATTTCATTTTTCACAGTAAAGCGGCCGTCCCAAGGAAAACTAGTCTGTAGACTACACAAGTCTCTATAGAAGTCGCGATAATTTTAGCGGTTAATAATAATTGCGGTTTTAGAAATTCCAATTACCTAGTCTGGCTTGATATACTTGGAAAGCACTTCCGTAATAAACCAGCAATGCAAAAAGACAGAGCGTTAAGCCCAATTTAGACTTGCAAGAAAAATCGTGCAAGTTGCATTACATAGCGGCGCTGGATTGACCACTTGGATCGTGTTCGCTTTACTGCCTCGCGATGTAATGCAACTTGCATGTTTTTAGGGTTCCGTAGTCAACTAGGAACCCTTATAGTTTCGCCATGTTTGTCCGTCTGTCTGTCTGTCTGTCTGTCCGCGGCTAAGCTCAGAGACTGTTAGTACTAGAAAGCTGTAATTTGGCATCAATATATATATCAGTCACGCCGATAAAGTGATTGAATAAAAAAAAGTAAAAAAAATTTTTTTAGGGTACCTCCCTCCCATAGACGTAAAGTGGGGGTGATTTTTTTTTTCTCGGCTAACCCTATAGTATGGGGTATCATTGGATAGGTCTTTTAAAATCATTGCGGGGTTGCTAACATGATTTTTCTATTCAGTGATCTGTTTGCGAAATATTCAACTTTAAAGTGAAAATTTTCATTAAAATCGGTCCCCCCCCCCTCAGAAAAATTCAGAAGGGTAGTAAATATATCAAATTTACTAGGAAAATTATAGCGGCTAAGATTGCTTGGAAATTATTTGTAGTTTAAGAGTAAATAGTAGCCTAAGGTATAAAACATACCTAAACTTGGATGATTCCGTACACATACGAAATCTTTAGAAAAATATTACTTGATTTTTTCGTAATGGCTACGGAACCCTACCTTGGGCGTGTCCGACACGCTCTTGGCCGGTTTTTTTTTCTTGCAGGTTTAAGCTCTGCTTTAGAGGAAGAAAGATAAACAAGGCCATTCTACACGCTAGATAAGCTTGTAAGGTGTAAGGACCTAATCAGTTATCACACTTGTAAATAAAAAAATGAAGCTGGCTGATTTTTCTTAAAAACGCGCATACCGCTGTATTTTTGGTATCGTCTCAATTACTTTAGAACCGATGCACTGGTAGTACTATCTAAATCTGTGTTTGACCTATACAACGTGAAATTTTAGTGGTTGTTTTCCCGAAACGAGGTGATTTAGTATCGATTGTACAATCGATTTATAATTACTATTGTGACTAGCTAGAGTCAAAAATCCAATTGTGAAAAACGAAAGTCGAAAACGACCGCAAACCAATAGTAACGCTTCGTTGGTACCTAACCTATCGTACGATCGTACGCTACTTGTACCAACGAAGCGTTACTATTGGTTTGCGGTCATTTTCGACTTTCGTTTTTCACAATTGGATTTTTGACTCTAGACAAAATAGTATTATAAATCGATTGTACAATCGAAACTAATATTATTTATTTTTATAAGCAGTACGGCCGCTCACCGAATCTAAGATTAGACTTTTTATTTGACTTTTTCGCTTTTAAATAATCGAAACTAAATCACCTCGTTTCGGGAAAACAACCACTAAAATTTCAGTGTATTTTCTTTGACGGCGGTTAATATAAAGCCCTTTGTCCACACAAGCAGAAGCAGAGTGTAAGAAGCGATGGCGTTCGCTGCGCGACTCGTTCATCAAGTTGCAGCGGACGCATGGCGGTCGCACGCGCTGGCCGTACCACCAGGCCATGAGGTTCCTGTTACCACATCTAGAGCCCAACCATGCCAGGTACAGGCATTAGACCTATCTAAGAGCAACATTACTGACTGACTGACGGAACGCCCAGCCGAAACCACTGGGACTCGTTTCATCATCTCGGCCAATATACGTCCCTCTGCAGGGCACCGGCCTTCTCCCAGTATTAGAGAGATTGGGTCGTAGTTCACACGCGGGCCCAGGAGATCAAGATCTTCACATACACCATTGAATGTATTCGCTGTTGTGTATGTAAATTTCAAATGTAAATTCACACATACATTCCGAAAAACTCAGACTCAGGGACTTGTTTGCCAGATATTATATTCTTATTTTTTATTCTTTTAGGGGCGTAGTCGCGAGGTAAAGCTAGTTTATATAAAATCCTATATCCGGCAGTTGTCCCGCCCATGATTAGGAACCCCGCCGTAGTACGTAATTTACTATCTATCACCAAATCTATTACTAAGTACTTTTTTTTTTTTTTTTCGAAACCTCCAACATAATTGAAGCCTATTTCCACAATATTTTCTAGTTTCCACATCCATACTAGTTCTCGTTTGTATGCCTCTCGCACTTGGAAGTCTCATACTATTCTTTCTTTAATTCATCACCTTTTACACTTTGAGGTCGGGATAGACCATCTATACTGTTCTAATTCTAACCTATCCTTCATTTATTTCTGGGGTAGTACTCGTACACTGTCGATATCATTTATTTGCTCATCAGCGACGGGACACTGCCCCAGCGGAAGTAGAGTGCACGAAAGTCTAAACCAAGTGTACAATTAAAAACATGTTAGCTATGAAGTATCTTTTTTTTTTTTGTACTTATTTTTTCAACTTCATTTTTTTATTACTTTTACGGTCATCCCGTGAAATCATATATTTCGTACTAAATACAAACTGAAATATAGATGCACAGAAAAAACCCCAGAAAAAAGACCAATGCTGGGAATCGAACCCAGGTCCTCAGCATTCCGTGCCGCGTGCCATACCCCTACACCACCACTGGTCTAGAGATTAGACACGAATCTTTCCTATACATCATACATTTCAATCTACTAAATCATCACCTTATGCAGTGACAAGCGCACATCTATGTTACACCCTCATCGAGAGATTTTTAACACTCCTTCGGAACTAACCGCTCACCTGGGGTTTTTTCTGTGCATCTATATTTCAGTTTGTATTTAGTACGAAATATATGATTTCACGGGATGACCGTAAAAGTAATAAAAAAATGAAGTTGAAAAAATAAGTACAAAAAAAAGATACTTCATAGCTAACTTGTTTAAAGTTGCACAGTAGCGCCATCTCTTGTCCAGGTGAGCGGTTAGTTCCGAAGGAGTGTTAAAAATCTCTCGATGAGGGTGTAACATAGATGTGCGCTTGTCACTGCATAAGGTGATGATTTAGTAGATTGAAATGTATGATGTATACATCATTCCTATAGGAAAGATTCGTGTCTAATCTCTAGACCAGTGGTGGTGTAGGGGTATGGCACGCGGCACGGAATGCTGAGGACCTGGGTTCGATTCCCAGCATTGGTCTTTTTTCTGGGGTTTTTTCTGTGCATCTATATTTCAGTTTGTATTTAGTACGAAAATAAGTGTACAATTAAAAACATTGCTATTTTGGCTTACTTCAGCACGACAAGAAAAGACGACGACTCTGACACCGAAGAAGACACCCGCCGTCCGCAACAATCGCTGCCCGATCTCTCCTTTCACGACAAATTCGACTACGACGACGATTCGCAACCGGCCACCAAGAAAACCCGCCTCAACTCCTCAGAAGAAGAAACGCAGAGAACCGACCCCGATGAACTTTTCCTTTTGAGCTGCGCGCCCATTTTGAAACGGTTGAGTTCGAAACAAAACGCGGTCGCCCGTTTGAAAATTCAACAGGTTTTGTATGAAGCGGAGTTTGGAAGCCACATTGAGCTGCCGTACGTTACGCCGGCGAGCGAGTGCGGGTTCGAAAATATAGATGGCGCTATATAATAGTTTCGAGATATTTCGGTTACGGGAATAAAGCATGCTACATTGTCGCTCCGATTTGACTACACAATATGCATAAAGATTATAATATGTAGATGTTGACTAGAGACGAAATTACAAAAAGGTTACCGTTTTCGTGAACTTGTTATTTATGTGGATTTCGCCATTTTGTGTACTAAAACCCAAAGTCTTAAAGATCCTAACCCGCCGTAACGAATAAGTATACAATGATAAGTAGACTTCGGAATCTTGCCGCAATGCCGTCACAATAGGGTAGTTTGGGTGGTTTATCAATAACCGGACACTCTCTGACCGGCTTGATCCACTGGCTGGCTATGCGGAGGGATGTAGCATCCCTATGCATATTGTGCCGCATTTAGCATGGGGATTGCTCCGATGAATTGATCGGGTTGTTGCTGGAAGCCATGTTTCATTATCATACTTCGCGTAACCGTTAATTTTATTATTTCATCCTCACCATCGTGATGGTTGGCAGACTAGCGCCGTCTGCTTTAAGCGGAACTTTTTCCCACGCACGACGGAAGTTATGGAACCAGCTTTCTAGGACAGCATTCCCGGAGCAATACAGCTTGGAGATCTTTAAAAAACGTGCCTATCTATCTCTAAAAGGGGTCGGTAACGCACCTGTGACAACCTTAATGGTGCGGGTGTCCATGGACGGTGGCGATTTCCCATCAGGTGACCCGCATAAAAAGTGATGTTAATTAATAAGGAAACCTACTCTATTGGCGTTCAACGGAAAGAGTTTTATAATCAAACATCTTCTCTAATATATAAAAATCTCGTGTTTGTTATCGAACTCCTCCGAAACGGCTTGACCGATTTTTATGAATCTTTTTTCTCTACGTTCGGTAGGTCTGAGAATAGGTCGTAGGCTATTTTTTATATCCCTATTCTTCGCGGATGGAGTCGCGGGCAATAGCTAGTTTACTATATAAATTACCTGTAAGTCAATTGTTAATTGATCAATTATCTTTCATTAACTGAATAATTATTAAAATACAAGCCTTTATGTGACCATTGACACAATCTCTGGGACATGCAATTGCAAATAAAGCAAAAAAAATATCTACATATAAATATGATTTTAATATGTTTCATTGTTCCATTTGTCCTCAGACTACCCTATTGTGACGTCATTGCGACAAGAGTCCGGGGTCTAACGATAAGTCAAAAATCTCCATTTAACCAGGTACCTATGTTAATTAATTACATTTCGAGGTTACCGCACCATTTCGCTATTGGTATCTTTTACTTGTTCATTTACGACACGTTAGTAAGACCATCTAAAGTGGCCGTACACAAATTCAAGACCAGATGAAATCCGGCCATTTTGAAAATAATTTACATTTTTGAGTTACCATTTCAAATTTATATACCTATCTGATAATAGGCCATCTGAATAAACCATATAGGTACATGTAACTATTTATAGACCGTTTCTTTGGACGGTTTAAGTGAAATATTAGAATTTAATTCAAACTTATCAAAAGGGTTTATACCTGCTGAGCTGGCAACGTTGCATTTTTGTTAGTTTTTCTCGATTATTCCATAAAAATTGAATGAAAATTAAAAATGTTTTGTATACAAATTGTTCTAATATACAAGTTAATGTGTCCACTGCAATAATAATTCGTGATAAGACTTTTATTTTCTTTAAAAACCGTTAGGTAATAATATGTTCGTTTTTAAAGAAAATAAAAGTCTATCACGAATTATTATTGCAGTAGACACATTAACTTATATATTAGAACAATTTTTATGAATACAAAACATTTTTAATTTTCATTCAATTTTTATGGAATAATCGAGAAAAACTAACAAAAATGCAACGTTGCCAGCTCAGCAGGTATAAACCCTCTTAACTGAAAGCAATGTTTAAAACAAGTCAAATCAATTAGGTAAACGTTTTCATCATCATCATAATTTCAGTCGAAAGACGTCTACGGCTGAACATGGGCCTCCCCCAAGGTTCGTCAAACATACCGGTCCTGCGATATTCGCATCCATCGCGTTCCCGCAACCTTAACCAGGTCGTCGCTCCATCTTGTTAGAGGCCTACCTACACTGCGTCTTCCAGTCCGTGGACACTATTCGAAACGATGAAATCCGCGCAAGAACTAAAGCAACATAGCTCGAAGATGATATGCAAATAAATGAAATGAAATGAAATGAAGTATCGCCAGACTCAAGTGGCTTTGGGCAGGGCACATCGCTCGTAGAAGTGATAGCAAATAGGCCGCCATAAAGTACTCGTATGGCGTCTACGGACAAGAGTTTTCAATTTAATCAAATTCTATAATTTAATTTATCGCATTTTTTCTTTATGGACCAATTGAGTCTGCAAATGTAAACCAGCCACAGAAACGGTCTTAAAATAGGTGTACCTATGGTTTGTACAGTGGGCCTTTTATCAAATGTATAAATTTCAAACGATAAAAAAATGCCGGATTTCATCTGATCTGAAATATGTGTTACGGTTACGGCCTCTTTAGATGGCCATACACTTTCGTTTTGTAATTGAACAAAGCTGTATAATATTATGCCAATAGCAAAACGGTGCTGTAAACGTGCAACGGCTGCCAAACGTGCAACGTTTGACTCCGTCAAACCTCCGCCGTGACGTGCGACTCCGAGAGGAAGGGCTACGGATTAGCCCGAAACATGTCGAGTTAAACTCGTTTTAAGACGTGAGTGATCCGTTTATTTTCACTATGAGTGAGTCTCACGGTAGTTTCATGTTTAAAACGGTGCTGTAAATTCGAAATGTAAATAATTAAACGAAAAGTATAACGTTACAGCAGGATCTTGATTTTATTACATAAAATGGCGAAATCTTTATCAATTCAAAAATCCTATCCGTAAAAACCAGCACCCACACATTGATTATACCAGCCTGATGTTTTTAAACATATCTTCTTCGTTTACTTTTTCTTTATTTTAATTTATTTATTTACTTATTAACTTATTATGCTACTCTATAATAAATCTATACTATTTATCAATTCTTTATCATTTTATTAATTTATTTCTATATACTTACTTACTTACTGCCAGGGCGCAGTGACCCAAAGTGGGTCTTGGCCTCCAACACCAGATTACGCCACGCTTTGCGATCTTGAGCCAGCTCTTGCCAGTCTTCGACCCCGAGGTCCAAAAGGTCTTTCAGGACCTCGTCCCTCCAGCGGTACCTAGGACGACCAACCGGCCTACGTCCACTCGGTCGTCCCAAGTACGCTCTCTTCACGGCTCGATCCTCTCCCAACCTTTCTACGTGTCCGAGCCACCGGAGTCTGGACCCCTTGGTCTCTCCTATAACATTGGGCTCAGATACCAGGTCCTCAACTTCCTTATTCTTTCTTACCCTCCAGCTACCGTCCTCCCTCTGAATCAGCCCCAGAATCTTCCGCAGAATCCTCCGTTCTGCCACTAGCAGCTTATTCTCTTCTTTGAGTGTTAGTGTCCAAGCTTCGCAACCGTACATCAGGATCGGTCTAATGACAGTTTTGTAGACGCGAATCTTGGTTCTCCTGCATAGTAACCTGGACACCAGAACCTTGTGAAGAGCAGCTGCACATCTGAGGGCACTCTGAACACGGATATCAATCTCCTCCTCTCTGTGGTTAGTGTCTGTCACAGTGCACCCAAGATACTTAAATTTATTGACTCCTCTATAGATGGTGTCACCCACCTTTAAGTCTTTTCGCTTCTCTCTTGGATTACTGTACCTCCTCATGTGGAAATATTCTGTCTTCTCGCGGCTGATTCTGAGTCCGACTTTTCCTCCCTCCTCTTCCAATACTCGTGCCATGGCTTGCACCTCACTCTCGCGCTGTCCGAGCAGTGCCAAGTCGTCGGCATACCCAATAACCCGGTGCGTGCCATTCAACTCAACTCCCCCGTTAACGTTCAGCACCTTCCTAACAACGCTTTCAAGCACAAAGTTGAATAACATTGGCGACAACGCACCCCCCTGCTTAAGGCCTGTCACTACTTCAAACTCCTCGGTTAAGCTTGAACCCACCCGGACCCTCATCCTGCTAGTCTTAGTGGCAACCTCAATCATTTTTATCAACTTCAGAGGTATTCCAAAAGATCTTAAAATCCTAAAAAGAACCCCCCCGGTCTACACTATCATAAGCCCTGGCAAAATCTACGAGGAGAGAGTGAACATTCTGCGCGTACTCCCATTTCTTCTCCATTAGTTGTTTCAGTAGGAAAATTTGATCTGTTGTGCTGCGATTACGTCGAAAGCCACACTGATAATCGCCCAGCAACTTATCGACAAAGGGTTCCAGCCGCCCCAAGAGAACATAGGAAAGAACTTTGTATGCTGTTGGCAGCAGTGCAATACCCCGATAGTTGGAACACTTTCTACGGCACCCTTTTTTATGTATCGGGCATATTATACCCACATTCCATTCGGAAGGCTGCTTTTCTTCCTCCCATACCTTGATAATGATCTCATAAAGTCTTGATTGCACTGCTCCTCCACCATATTTCCACAGCTCTCCCGGTATGCTATCAATCCCTGGGCACTTGTTATTTTTCAGCCGCATAATCGCTTCCCAACCTCTTCGAAAGTTGGTAAGTCCACTCCCCCCTCGCACTCCCCACCAGGGTCTGTCTCATCATTTTGTACCGGAGGACAATTTAAAAGTTCTTTGAAATATCGATACCACTCCGTTTGAAGCTCTTCAGGATCCGAGATTAAGTTGCCTTGATCGTCTTCAAGTAATTGAGCGACTGGTTGGTAGCCCTTCCGTGCTGTTCTTAGCTCTTGGTAGAACTTACGGGTCTCACTTGCTTATAAATGCTTCCATTGCAGTAAGTCTCATCTCCATCGCCTTTCTTTTGGAATCTCTCACTACTTTCCGAAAATCCCTCTGTGCTTCCTTGTATCTTCTGTCCCATTCATTGTCCTGGAGTGCCAAGATTTTATACTTCCGCCTATCCAACGCCGCTTGTTCACATTCTTTTGTCCACCACTTTCGCTTCTTATCACGCCTCTTTTTGCCTAAAATCTCCAATCCTACCTCCTTCACAATGTTTTTCGTTTCCTCCCACATCTCATCCATATCTTCTCGTGTTTCTAAACCCTCAAATCTATTACCCAGTTCTATCTGAAACTGTCTGCGAATTATATAAGTAAGTGGTTTATTATAGTATATTTGTGTATCGTTCCGTGAGTCACAGACGGTTCTGACAGAAAATCAGCGCTGCAGGCGTCTAACGCCTCAGCATAATGCTGAGTCAGCGACCGTTTCACTTTTGCGGGGACACACATGCAGAGCTGTGTATGTACATGTTTGTTACTTCATTGTATGTTATCTTTGTTTTTTCTTGTGTGAAATTGTGTGTACTTTCTTGTATGTGTGTCTTGTAAAAGTGAATAAATGTCTTCTTTCTTTGTTTCTTTCTTTAATTTCACAAAGACAAACGGTAGGTTAGGTAATCTTTTTTGTAATTTAAATGGTCTCTGTCGGCTGAACTATATAATTAACTCGCTTTCCTACCTACTATTTCGAAATTGTTCTTTGTCGGAACTCATTTGGGTCATGTTAAGTCATCAATACAATACAATACAATACAATACAATACAATACAAATATTCTTTATTGATCACCAAAAACAGTACAGTGACATTACAAAAATAAAAACAACAATGACAATGACCTCCGTAAAAAAATAAATTTCCAATTTAGTGGACGTTTCATTGTTTTAAAGACGTAAGTTTAACTCTTCGTTAGTAATTAATTACATTAAGCTATATCTTCTGTTTATTTATAAAAAAAATTGTAATTTAATCCAATTAGTCGCACGCTACACTACGCGCCTTGTGCTTACATTATTAAGTTTATTTCTAGTAAGTAATGAACTAAAACAATTACTTTGCTCACCCGCGACCTACCGACCTTAGGTCGCGGGTGAGCAAAGTAATTGTTTTAGTTCATTAATATGGACCTCCGCAAAGTAACGCCTGATTCAATAAATTAAATTCTAGTAAGTAGTTGAAAGAAAAAAAGTGGTAATTAAATTCACACCAAATGAGCGTAGCACTATTCAATTAAAAGACTAATAAGTCAATAGCCGAGTATAGTATAAATCTTCCCAGGTGAATTTTTCGCTTCGAGCCATTACATTAAATTTGAACCTTAATACTATGACGATACCGTTTGTGTTTGAAAGATAGGGCTCGAAGCGAAAAATTCACCTGGGAAGATTTATACTATAATAGAAGGAGAGACCTTTACAACAACAGCGGGCAGGGCTGGGCAGTATTTGAATTACTTGCAATTGAAATATAAATACGTATTTGTAATTCGTATTTCAAATACCTGACGCCAAGGTATCTGTAGTTAGTATTTCAAATACTTATGACTTCAATCAAAATACATTTTAACATAAATACATTAAGCGATCTTAAGTTGAACATAAATAAAATAAATAAATATCATGGGACAATTCACACCAATTGACCTAGTCCCAAAGTAAGCTTAGCAAAGCTTGTGTTATGGGTACTAAGCAACGGATAAACATACTTATATAGATAGATACATACTTAAATACATATTAAACACCCAAGACCCGAGAACAAACATTCGTATTTTTCATACAAATATCTGCCCCGACACGGGAATCGAACCCGGGACCTCAAGCTTCGTAGTCAGGTTCTCTAACCACTAGGCCATCTGGTCTGTTTATCAGATAACACTTTTAAAAATCTGGTGTTTATGTAAGGAAACTCTGCTTTTAATCAGTAAAAGCAGAGTTTCCTTTCATGAGAGAGTAATTTTTAGTGAACACGGATATTACTGACTTCTCAAAACGAGTTTAACTCGCCATTATTTCAGGCTAATCCGTAAAGCTGCGTACGGACTGCGCGCACTTGGGTACGCGTATCCGGGCTTGCGTGTCCTGGAGCGCCATGTCCGTACGCCATGTACGCGTACACTGTACACGTACACGTACACTTACTGTACACGTACACGAACACTGTACGCGTACATGGCGTACGGACATGGCGTTCCAGGACACGCAAGCCCGGGTACGCGTACCCGAGTGCGCGCAGTCCGTACGTAGCTTTAGGTACATGAGTGCACTTTTGGCAGCAGCCGTAACTTGTTCCTCCAAGAGGAAGGGTTACTGATTAGCCTAAAACATGTCGAGTTAAACTCGTTTTGAGACGTGAGTAATCCTTATTATTTCAATATGAGTGAGTCTCACCTCACTGTAGTTTCTTCTTAAAGAGAGTAATTTTATTTTACGTTTATATTCTAGGTACTTAGTATTTTGTATTTAAAATAGGTACTCTACTTAAAAATATTTACATGCGAGATAGTATTTTGTAATTTGTATTTTAATTAAAGCAAAGCATGTATGTTACCCAGCCCTGATAGCGGGACATCTAAATAAGCTATTGAGAGAAAATGATGTTCTAGGTAGTTTAAACACAAGTAGATATTAAAATATCATGTGACTTCCAATTTATACAAACTCACATAATAAAGTTTTAATTTCTTATCCTGATGCGTTTTAATCAATTATGTTTATGTTAAACAGTTTAACAATAAAGAAGCAATAAATATAGTTACCTACGTCCTTCGTAAATAAAATGCACCATCGGATGGTATTTAAAGTGGATTCGTGTATTGCTCCGGAACTTTTTCGCAATAAATGTCATAACGATGTCACTAGGAGCAAAGATGAAAACAAGGAATATGTTTCTGTAGACAATTTGGTGATATTTTAAATAGTTAGAAGGTGAATATGGGACACGTCGCACGACCAACGACTTTTTTGGGTTATTTTCTGTAAGAACCTCAAAGGCCACCACAAACCGGGAGCGCGGGGCGCCGATGGAGCGTGCCCAGCGCGCACTTAAACACTGAATCAAATATACGCTGACACACACCGGCAGCGCGGCACACCGTATTTGATTCAGTGTTATTGACCGCGCTGGGTACGCTTCGTCGGCGCCCCGTGCTCCCGGTTTGTTGTAGCCTTTAGTTAAAATGTGATCGAAACAAGTAACAAAATTAGCAAATCACGAACAGTTAGTTACGCGCCATTGTAGTGCGTGGGATGTCCCACTTTGCTTTTTTTGCCCATATTAACGGCACTTTCACACGGGCAACGTCCCGTTTTTTGCGGGTTCGGTTTTTTGCAGGATCCCGTTTAGTAGCATACGTGCTACTGTGGTAACATTCACACGAGCATTCGGTTTGCGGTATCCTGCAAACCGAATGCTCGTGTGAATGTTACCACAGTAGCACGTATGCTACTAAACGGGATCCTGCAAAAAACCGAACCCGCAAAAAACGGGACGTTGCCCGTGTGAAAGTGCCGTAAAGGATCCAAACCCAGACCGTTAGGTACCTACTAAAACATATTGCAACATCACAGAGAGCAAAATACAGTAATAAATAAATAAATTTAATTATACTTCTAGGTATAATAATTTAATATTATTTTTCTTAAATAATTCAGATGCAATGATGTAGGTAACAAAGGGAATTCGCTTCTTTGGAATATACTTAGCCCGCTACTTTATATTATAACATACTAATTACGTAAAGCAAAAAGCAACATAAAGACATGTCCTTTTTATTATTTACGTATTTTTTGTTACTTTATTACTTCTACGGAAGAATTTAGTTCCGTTATATTGTATGCTTTTTAAGTACCTACTCAAAATGCAATAGTAAGGACAACCGGAATTAAAAAACCTTTCACTCATAAAATCGTGTTTAAAAAATCCGGTTTTCAGGACCAAATCTTTAGTCTTGCTGTTGGTGACATTATAACTCAATTAATTAATTAAATAGATAGACATCAAATCTAGACTAAACCTACCTAGAAAATTTATCTAGACAAGAAATTACATACCTACTACACTACGTCTAACTACGAAAGGTCGTTACTAAACTCTCTCCAAATTTGTAAATTAAATTAGACGGCCTCACCTAGTGCAGTGTACTTACCAATTTAATGACACTCAGACTATGCCACTGCCTTTTAAATAAACCCCTATTTCGACGATGTTAAGTGTCAAAGTAAGGAATAAATACATCTTTGACGGCAAAATACAAAATGGTTGAGAATTGCATTTGCATACAATCATCGCAGGCCGTAACAGTACGTTCGAATGGAATTTTTGCCAACCCAAATCACAAGTTGTTGGTATGTCATTATGGAGAATTTGCTTAAGTAATTTAGTTGTCGGTATCACTCTTAACAGAGTGGTCGTGGTCATCACTTCAGGTGTTGGTGGCAAACTTCACAACACGCCGCCACTCCTCCCTGATGGCCGCCTTCCTCGTACATTCATGTAGTGATGATGAGCCATTTAATGCCGCTTTTATTTGGTCAGTCCACCTCATAGGCGATCTTCCTCGTGGCCTGGTACCCTCAACCTTTCCCTGGACCACAAGTCGCTCAATAGCCACCTCGCCAACTCAACTATACTTGAGTTGAGTTGATTAAAACCCCTACAATATTTAATTACTTGAGTTTTAGGAAAATTTCGAAAACTCAGAGGTGCGAGCCCGGACTCGAACCCACGACCCTCTGCTTGAGAGGCCATAGGTCAAACCACTAGGCCACCTACGTACAAAAATAGTTAAATAATAATTATTCATAATTCATAATCTTTATTGCTCACACGTAGTTATTTGAACTCTATGTAATTTAATACAACTTTACATACAACAACGCTGTAGATAATATTAATTACCGATATAAAAGCGGATCGACTTGCGCTTGCGCCGCTACGCGCCACGAGACCGCTCATATTGCGAAATCACAATACTGGTGCCCAATCCAAAGTGTCCATTCCAATAAATTATTAGGTATAAATAATTTATAGAGATCTTGGTAAGGTATAGATGTGCAAAACGAACATACTTACTTACATACTTATAATGAAAAAAAAAATGTTTTCAGTTTACGTTAATCTAGGTTGAATTTTAATGAATTAAGCAAAAAATCATATTCGAAGAGCTTCGAATATGATTTTTTGCTTAATTCATTAAAATCAGCTCTGATTCTTCAGGAAAGCCAAGTTTAGGGATCCTAGGTAACTAGGTATATTTCAAGTCAACTCTACCACTTTACGCCAAATCATTTTAACCAAGAACACCAAAAAAAAGTTTGCCCTTCCAAACAAATAATATTTTTTCATATCGGTTGGTACAATAATATAAAGAAGTTTTGATTTAACAAACAAAAAAATACAAGTGAATTGTGAACTGTTAAAAATAGCGAAATCCAATGATAAACTGTTACCGACGAACAGCATTATTAGTATACATAAATATAAAATATATGAGGAACGTATACTAGGGGCGTTCAATAAAAAGTGAGAATGAGTATGTTATAAACAACTTTTACTAAATGTCATTTTATTTTTCGACATAGTCACCTTTTAGCATAATTCACTTAGTATATCTTTTTTCTAAACTTAAAATTCCATTTTTAAAAAAGGTCTCATCTTGAGTACTTAAAAAATCTTGTACTGCAGCGACTACCGCGTCGTCGTCTTCAAATTTCTGGCCTCTCAGGTATTGTTTCAATCTCGGAAATAGGTAGAAATCACTGGGAGCGAGATCTGGTGAATACGGAGGATGCTTAAGGATATCGAACCCAGCATCACGAATTGCAGCCATTGCAACGGCGGACTTGTGTGCCGGGGCATTGTCCTGGTGGAACAGCACAACTTTCGAGAGTTTACCTCGCCGTTTTTCGCGGATCTCATTGCGCAATGTTGCTATTTGTTTGGCGTATAAAGTGCCCGTAATAGTGGCTCCATGCTCGAGATACTCAATCATTAATACCCCTTTACCATCCCAAAAAACAGAGCCCATGACCTTACCGGCAGATGGGTTCACCTTGAATTTCTTCGGAGTTGGAGATGATGGCCTTTTCCATGTCATAGACTGCAGTTTCGTTTCAGGGTCGTAATGATGGAGCCATGTTTCGTCCATTGTTATAAATCGCGCCAAAAAAAGTTCCCGGTCTTGCTGCATCAGGTTCAAAGCTTCTTGACAAATCTCTAGTCTAGTTTGTTTTTGCGTGTCAGTAAGCATTCTTGGTACCCAACGCGCAGATACCTTTTTCATACCCAAGCGTTCATGTAAAATATTATGCACGCTCCCCGTTGAAATCTTTTTTACATTTTCAGCAATAAAACGAACTGTGACACGACGATCCGCCAAAACTAAGTTTTCGACTTTTTTCACAATTTCTTCAGTTAATGCTGTAGTAGGGCGTCCGGAGCGGGGGTCGTCCATTGTCGATGTTTTTCCACGTCTAAATTCGGCGCACCAACGTGCGACTGTCGAATACGGAGGAGCATTGGACCCTAAAGTGTCCCGCAAATCCAAATTGACTTGGTCCGTAGAAAAATTTTTCAAATACAAGTATTTGATAACGGGCGCGCATTTCAATTTTCTCCATTTTCGCTAGAGTACTCAATAGCATTGCAAAGAAATTACCGTATATTTTTTTAAACAAAAGACAGTTAGTTTTTTTTTTCATAGCAATCAGCTAGATAGATTAGCTTTACCGGCCAGTATTTAATTTCGTAATATTAAAAGAGTTTGCATCTCATTCTCACTTTATATTGAACGCCCCTCGTATAATAATGTAGGTATCTGTCTCACACATAAGTCAATTAGGTACCTACCTATTTAATGTAAATGTAACACGTGACTAATAAACGCAAAACATAACTATGTAACTAGGCACTAAGTAAGAACTAATTCTTTATGAATTGTATTACGAAAGTTTTAATTACGTCTGTTAATTTGGATGAGTTGATATTTATAGATATTAACTTGCTGTTGCCCGCGACTCCATCTGCAAGGAATTCGTTTATCGCTATCCCGCGGGAACTTTACAATTTTCCGGGTTAAAAACTATCCCATGTCCTTCCCAGGGTCTCAGACTACCTCCATACTAAATTTCATCAAAATCGGTTCAGTTGTTTAAGCGTGAAGAGGTAACAGACAGACAGACAGGCACACTTTCGCATTTATAATATTAATAGTATGGATATGGAATGGAATAGTATGGACTAGCTTTAAACATAAAACTACCGTGAGACTCACTACGTCTTAAAACGAGTTTAACTCGACTGTTTCGGGCTAATCCGTAGCCCTTCTTCCCGGAGTCACACGCCACGGCGGCCAGTGCGCGTTTGGCATGTTGAGTTAAACTCGTTTTAAGACGTGTGTGATCCGTATATTTTCACTACGGACTAGCTGTTGCCCACGACTCTGTCTGCGAAGAATAGGGGTAGGTTAGTATACAAAAAAAAATAGCCTACAACCTATTCTCAGACCTACCGAATATAGAAATATAAAAATTGGTCAAGCCGTTTGGAGGAGTTTGATAACATTTTTATAATATTAGACTAGATTATAAATCTTTTTAGGGTTCCGTACCCAAAGGGTAAAAACGGAAACCCTTTTACTGAGGCTCCGCTGTCCGTCCGTCCATCCGTCCGTCTGTCTGTCTGTCTGTCCGTCTGTTCGTCTGTCACCAGGCTGTATCTCGGGAACAGTGATAGCTAGAGAGTAGAAATTTTCACAGATGATGTGTTTCGGTTGCCGCTATAACAAGAAATACTAAAAAATTGAATTAAATAAATATTTAAGGGGGCTCCCATACAACAAACATGATTTTTTTGCTCGTTTTTGCTCGATATTGATAACGCCAACAGATAGACACTTGAAATATTCACAAAATATTTAATTATATATTGACTTTAAAAATAAATAAATTAAAATAAAAAAAATATTTAAGGGGGGCTCCCATACAACAAACGTAATTTTTATAGATAATTGTACGGAACCATTCGTGCGCGAGTCCGACTCGCACTTGGCCGGTTTTTACTTATCTGCTTTACAAGTGCAGTTTGTGAAAAAAAAACTATATAAAGTGGATATCAATTTGACTCACGTCGCTGTTATTTAATGTTTTCCAGGATTTTTAAATCGTGATACATAACATACAACCACGCCTCCTTCCCAGTAAAGGGGTAGACAGAGACTATTTGTTTCCACCTGCTATTACGAGCCTGACATAAATCTTTCACTACCACAACACTCGTTAAGTAGTCTTTTCATAAATGCTCGCCGATTTCAAGTACCTACCTACTCTTGCCCTCGTGATTATCTTGATGTTTCTTTCTATATGTACATTAATCGGTTTCCTAAGTGTATCGCGTCACAGGCGTGATTACACTTTTAGACATATACTTATTCTAATGAAATCTTTTACAAGGGTGTCTAGTCCAAGTAGGGATCTGCTGAAATATTCTATTAATTATTAAATATCTTGTAAGTAGATACGCTGTCGCTAAATTTATGGTTATCACATGATAGGTATTTCACAGTCTTGCCTTATGATTTCGAAACATTTTCCAACAGCATTTTGATTGTGTTTGCATTTTCAGTGGAACTTTAAAATAAGTAGGCACCTATTTATTTACCCAGTAATTCTGCGGTTCTCAGGAGTCAGAACTTTCATTTTAATCTCAAACTATATATAAGTAAGTTAAGTACATATAAATATACCTCCATCTTCAATATTATTATTATTATTTTCCCTTAACGGCGGTTACGATGAGAGGTTTGCGGTTGAATCTCATCTTCAGTATTTCTCATAATACAATAGGGATATGTTGACACGTTGACACCACCAATCAAGTTACTTTTTATGAGCTGTCAAACACAATTCTTCCATAGAGTTTGAATGGCAATAGCAACTTATGACGTCACTTGTTCGCCAACTCAATCAATTAACTATTTATTTGTTTTAAAGCAACAAAAACTCTAATTTTGCAGTTAATCGTAAATTAATCTGGCTTTCAGGGCTAAACTAAAGCGTTTTTTTATTGGAGTCGTGTCTTAGAATTATTTTTTATTGGCGTCAACATCCGTAGGTATTAGTTATCTATCTACGTAGTACGTAGGTAATTATTATTGAACTGTCATATTTTCAAAGTCAAAGTCAAAATTATCTATTCTGTATTTAATTTAGGCTATTTATTACAAGCACTTATGAAATATACAAATCCTGTTGAGAAGAATCCAGCAAGAAACTCAACAAGGTAAGTATATTATACTAAATATTATCCGATTTACATAAAAAAAAATTGAACTTTCCAAATTCAGGTCACGTGTTATCAGGCCTGTCGGAAATGTTTCACACACCGAAGTGATTAAAAGCTTTTTTTTTATAGCGATAAGATTATGGCCGGGAGCTTCCTGTACCGCCCACTTTATACGTACTAACTACAGCGATCGTTGACACACGATTTTGATATGAAAACAACAACGGTTTTAAAATCCGACGTGGCAAACGTAAAATACCATCTCCCTCTCCCTGGATGGGGTGCGATGGGGTTGAACTGTCTAAATAAACTAAATGATTGTTGATATATCAACGCACAGCCCAATCCACTGGACCTAGAGACTTGAAATTTTGCACATTGATACCTTATACAAAGTAGACATCCACTAAGGAAGGATTTTTGGGAATTCCCACGGGAACGGAAAAAAAACAGGATTTATATATTCGATTCCGAGTGACCCTATCTCAGTAACTATAATAACTAGACTCTTCAAATTTGATACACAAGTAGGTATTACATTAGTTAAACCATTAATTTCAGGTAGTGTCCGACCGAAACACGATTTTTAGCCGAAACCGAAACCGAAACCGAATATTCGGTTTTTTTCTGATTTCGGCCGAAACCGAAACCGAAACCGAAACTTTTGAAAACGTATCATATCAAACAAAATATTCAAAATTACTGTACAGATCGTAAGGAAAAGGTTATTGCAAGGATTTCTTATATGAGAACAGTTTCTTTTTTTGTTAAACAAAATAAAAAACGTTTATTTTTAATGAAAAATGTCTTGGCATAGGTATTATATTATTCAAAACAAACAACCTATTCTTATCACGTCTAAACTAAATTCACAATCCTAATATCAAACGTATTGTTCATTAATCATAGCATAAAATGCAGTAACAAATAAAATAAATAAATATTAGGGGACAATCTTACACAAATCGACCTAGTCCCAAACTAAGCAAAGCTTGTACTATGGGTACTAGACGACGATAAACATACTTATATAGATAAATAAATACTTGAATACATAGAAAACATCCATAACAAAGGAACAAATATTCGTGCTCATCACACAAATAAATGCCCTTACCGGGATTCGAACCCTGGACCTCTTGCTTCGTAGGCAGGGTCACTACCAACTAGGCTAAAGCGGTCGCCAAACAGATTCTAAAAAGTAAATAATAATTTAATAAATAAACAACACTCATACATACTACTGTCGCTGGTCCCAGCTGGGCCGGCCGCCGATGCATTACCTATACCTACCCGGCCGAGCGTGTCCGAATTAAGCCGAGCGCTCCCGATGCGAGAGCCGCGAGAGGCCGCGAAGTAATTTCGGCCCGGCCGAAGGTTTCGGCCGGATTCTGGCCGAAACCGAAACCTCGGCCAAAATCACTTTTTTGGCCGAAATTGGCCGAAACCGAAACCGAAACCGAAACTTCGGTCGGACACTAATTTCAGGATTTTTCAAAATTCCCACGGGATAAGGAAACGACGGGATTTATATATTTATTTCAACGGGATCCTATGAACTATAATTACTAGACTCTTAAAATTTGGCATAGAAGTAAGTAATTAGAATAGTAAAAAACAGGTTTAAAGATTTTCGGAAATTCCCACGGGATAAGGAAAAAACGGGATTTTTCGTTTTACTGGTCGTAGAAAGCCGAAATTCGGCATGTAGGTTGCTTGGGGAGTGTAGATGAGCATTGAGAGAGGACTTACCCAAATTCCCACGGGAACGGGAAAAAACGGGGTTTTTCGTTTTACTGGTCGTAGAAAGCTGAAATTCGGCATGTAGGTCGTTTGGGGAGTGTAGATGAGCATTGAGAGAGGACTTTCCAAAATTCCCACGGAAACGGGAAAAACGGGATTTTTCGTTTTACTGGTCATAGAAAGCTGAAATTTGGCAAGTGGGTTCCTTGGGGAGTGTAGAGCTGGATTGAGAGAGGACTTTTCAATATTCCCACGGGAACGGGAAAAAACAGGATTTTTCGTTTTACTGGTCGTAGAAAGCTGAAATTCGGCATGTAGGTTGTTTGGGGAGTGTAGAGGACCATTGAGAGAGGACATTCCAAAATTCCCACGGGAACGGGAAAAACGGAATTTTTCGTTTTACTGGTCATAGAAAGCTGAAATTTGGCAAGTGGGTTCCTTGGGGAGTGTAGGGGAGCATTAAGAAAACATTTCCCGAAATACTTACGGGAACGGGAAAAAACGGGATTTTGCATTTTACTGGTTGTAGAAAGCTAAAATTTCAAAATTCATAAGTTTATACTGTACTAGGGGCGTTCAATAAAAAGTGAGAATGAGTATGTTATAAACAACTTTTACTAAATGTCATTTTATTTTTCGACATAGTCACCTTTTAGCATAATACACATAGTATATCTTTTTTCTAAACTTAAAATTCCATTTTTAAAAAAGGTCTCATCTTGAGTACTTAAAAAATCTTGTATTGCAGCGACTACCGCGTCGTCGTCTTCAAATTTCTGGCCTCTCAGGTATTGTTTCAATCTCGGAAATAGGTAGAAATCACTGGGAGCGAGATCTGGTGAATACGGAGGATGCTTAAGGATATCGAACCCAGCATCACGGTTTGCAGCCATTGCAACGGCGGACTTGTGTGCCGGGGCATTGTCCTGGTGGAACAGCACAACTTTCGAGAGTTTACCTCGCCGTTTTTCGCGGATCTCATTGCGCAATGTTTCTATTTGTTTGACGTATAATGTGCCCGTAATAGTGGCTCCATGCTCGAGATACTCAATCATTAATACCCCTTTACCATCTCAAAAAACAGAGCCCATGACCTTACCGGCAGATGGGCTCACCTTGAATTTCTTCGGAGTTGGAGATGATGGCCTTTTCCATGTCATAGACTGCAGTTTCGTTTCAGGGTCGTAATGATGGAGCCATGTTTTGTCCATTGTTATAAATCGCGCCAAAAAAAGTTCCCGGTCTTGCTGCATCAGGTTCAAAGCTTCTTGACAAATCTCTAGTCTAGTTTGTTTTTGCGTGTCAGTAAGCATTCTTGGTACCCAACGCGCAGATACCTTTTTCATACCCAAGCGTTCATGTAAAATATTATGCACGCTCCCCGTTGAAATCTTTACATTTTCAGCAATAAAACGAACTGTGAAACGACGATCCGCCAAAACTGAGTTTTCGACTTTTTTCACAATTTCTTCAGTTACTGCTGTAGAAGGGCGTCCGGAGCGGGGGTCGTCCATTGTCGATGTTCTTTCACGTCTAAATTCGGCGCACCAACGTGCGACTGTCGAATACGGAGGAGCATTAGACCCTAAAGTGTCCCGCAAATCCAAATTGACTTGGTCCGTAGAAAAATTTTTCAAATACAAGTAGTTGATAACGGCGCGCAGTTCAATTTTCTCCATTTTCGCTAACGCACTCAATAGCACTGCAAAGAAATTACCGTATATTTTTTTAAACAAAAGACAGTTAGTTTTTTTTTTAATAGCAATCAGCTAGATAGATTAGCTTTACCGGCCAGTATTTAATTTCGTAATATTAAAAGAGTTTGCATCTCATTCTCACTTTAACCACTAGGCTATCTGGTCGTCTAAATAATGGTTTTTTTTTTTTTTTTTTTTTTTTTTTTTTCCCCTATACCTCCGACTATGTAGGAGCCTATATCCACAACATCATACACGCCAGTTCCCGCGTTTGCTACTTCTCGTACTAGCATTCCGCATACTTGGTCCGCATAATGGTTAATAATGGTTATGTAGGTATGTTAACCGATTTCTCGGTCAATTGTGGACCTGCTTGCTTGCTTGATATCTCGGTTCTTTGGAATACTCATATTACACGCGAGCGAAGCCGCGGGCAAAAGCTAGTAATAAATAAATATCACGGGACATTTCACACCAATTGACCTAGTCCCAAAGTAAGCTAAGCAAAGCTTGTGTTATGGGTACTAAGCAACGGATAAACATACTTAAATACATATTAAACACCCAAGACCCGAGAACAAACATTCGTATTTTCCATACAAATATCTGCCCCGACACGGAAATCGAACCCGGGACCTCAAGCTTCGTAGTCAGGTTCTCAAACCACTAGGCCATCTGGTCGTCTAAATCTATTATTTATTATTACACCCAGATATTGAATATTTTTGGCCTTTAATCATAGGACATACGCATGAGTTTGAAGTGCAGATACAATGAAGTGCAATTAGTGTTTGGTTAGTTGTGGCTTAATTCGATTTAGGTGCGCATGGTGAATTGTACATAGTTAGTTTTTGCTGCATTTAGTGACAATATGTGAACCCGGAGCCAGTTGTTTACCACATCAAAGCCTTTTTGTGCGAGCTTGTCGACCTTTTTTTCTGTGCTGGCAGAAAACAATAGAACAGTATCATTAGCATATGAAACAACCACCATCCAATTTTAGGTCACATAGGTCAGATTAAGAAAAGCGTTGGACCTAGAATACTTCTTTGTGGGACTCCAAAAGGTTTATTTTCAAGGTCACAACTGAAAGTATGGCCTATTTTGACACATGAGTGTGCTCACTTAGATAACTTTTAAATAATTTGAGCTAGTTTCCTCTTATACCCAAGGATTCCATTTTTCGCAATAAAATAGGAATAGTGACCGTATCGAAAGCTTTTGCAAGGTCCAAAAATATTCCTACTGTTCTATTACCCTTAGGTATCTAGTTCCCGAACTACATAGTCCATTAGTTCATGAACAGCATCAGCAGTTGATAGTTTCCATCTACAGCCATATTGTGCATTTGATAGTACGGAGACTTTCTCCAAGAATTTAATAAGCCGATTATTTATGATTTTTTCTAACAATTTAGATATTGCTGGAAGTGTTGAAATTGGCCTGTAATTCTCTAGGTACTTGGACTTTATTGCCAGTTTTGTATATGGGTATAAAAACAGCTTTTTTTAAACATTTAGGGAAGCAGCCTTGAGAGAGGCATTGATTAAAAAGTTTGGTTAGTATCGGGACAAAAATGTGTTTAAATCGTTTTAATATTTTGTTAGGTATAAATATATCCCACCCTACTGTTGAGTCGTCTTTTAGGTTCATAATTAATCTTTGGACCTCAGCTTTGGCAGTATCTAACAACACAAATGAATTTAGTGGATTCGTATAGCCTGTAGTCGATATTTTGAAATGTTTCTGCTACATTTATTCCTTATGCCCGTTTCACACGAGGGCAGAACAGTCGGGCAGGACAGTAGGCAGCACAGTACTGCTACAATCTGAACGCACACGCCGAGACAGAACAGTACTGTCTTGACAGTATCCTAGGCAGAACAGTTAATAGCTCGCCGGTCTATTTTTTCGGGGCAGTTTGCTTCCCCCACCACCTTTCTCGCTCGTCTGTCTTGTGGCTGGACTTGTGTGAACGCGAGGGCAGTGCAGTGCAAAGGGCAGGACACATATGTCAAACTTCATGACCACGCATGAACGTGTCTTGTCGTTGTATTACCGGACTGATGAGGCGCAACAAAACTCCATAACTTTCGCGCGTCAGACGCATAATCAATATAAACTCTTTGGGATCTGCAATCCTTATTTCATCTAACTAAAACTTGAACCGAACAACCGAGCTCTGGTCTTCTTGCCATCCAGGGTCTGACCCACAGAAATAATAATAAAGAGGATAGAAGTGCCTTAGACGCGTGACCTTGGCGCCGTGCTTGTGACTCGTAGGTCACAAGCGCGCGACTTGCGGCTCAGTGCTATTTGAAACGTGGGTATGATAACAAGTGCTTTAAAATGGTGTTTTGCAGCATTAGCAATTGCGGAAACTCGTCCACACTGTGTAATTACACTAATAAGGGGATTACATTTCATTGGTATGTATTAATTTAATGTAATAATGCGGTTTATATCAAAATACAACTTGAGAAAATATTTCATTATGAAATATTGGTTTACACGTTATTAACTCGAAACTTCTTAAACCATTGCTACTCATGCCCATAAAAACGCAGATCGTTTTGAATTATACGCAGCAATGTAAAGTAATTTTTGATAACCCTTCTGTCTTGCACAAAAGTTCGTGGTACGGACAAAAAAACAGATTACGACTAGTACAGACATAATGCCGACGCGGCCAATAAAGAGCGCCGTTGTGTAAATGTGGGTATGACTTACGTTGAGTCTAGTCGTGGGGGTATACAAGCTTACTTGTAATGACTGCAATGGGATATACGTAGGACAGACAGGCCGAAGTTTTAATACTAGATTTAAAGAGCATGTTTCGGCATATAGGAATGAGCATCCAGATAGATCGAATTTTGCAAAACATTTGTTGGAATCAAATCATTCATTGTTAGATTCAGATTCTTATGAAGTGTTACATTATTGCGGCAAGGGGTTGCGTCTGGATGCTCTGGAATGCATGGAAATAATTAGGTACAACACTATGGGGTCTATTATTAATGAACAGGTAAATTTAGTATCTTCTCCTTTACTGCGGCTTGGGTCGAATTTGAACAGTTAGTATTAATTGAATATGCCTTATAAATAAATAAACAAAAAATTCAAGGTAGTTTTAAATATGTCAATAAAAGTTAATTTTTGTGGGGTAGTTTGAGAATAAGAAAAATAAAGTGGGTACTTGAGAAGTTACAGTGACAAGTTAAAACATTTGTTTTGGTTTGTTAGTTTAACGTTTGGTAGCATAGCATACGGTTGTGGTAACTCTGAAGATGAGCTCTGGTTGAGTTCGAAACGCGTCAGTGTAGCTTGGTGGTGGTGATGGTTGGGTTTATGTGATTTGTTTGTGTTCGTACAGTGTGGAGGTGGAGGAACTGCATGAACGCACATTTCTTGCATAAACGTAACTATTGTAAGGTCGCGGGTGAGCAAAGTAATTGTTTTAGTTCATTAATATGGACCTCCGCAAAGTAACGCCTGATTCAATAAATTACGTTGAGTGTTATTCAACGCTATCTCTAAGGTGTAAGGTTCATAATTGTTTGTAAGCAAAATTATTAGTAATTGTGTGCGTGATTGCGTAGTACGGTTCCGGTATTTTGCATGTGTGCATTAACACAGTAAGTAGAGGGGATGAATCAGCGACACGAGTTCCGGAAGAAAATAGGAACTAAGGCATTTCTATCCTCTTTATTATTATTTCTGTGGTCTGACCCAAAGCTTTACTTTCCTATTTATTTCACTCTCTACAATTTCAATTAGCTCATCCGGAGCTATTTTTGCAGCAATTTTTAGTAAGTGGCGTAAATGTTGCCGTTGTCGCCGTCGACTTTACATCGCGATTTCACTCGGACTGTCCTACTCTTTCGCTCTATATTTGAACGCCACTGCCCTGTCCTGCACTGTTCTGTCCTGCTGTCCTGCCCTCGTGTGAAACGGGCATTACGTTGACAAAATATTCATTTACTCTATTTGCAGATGTCAGTTGTGACGAATACAGTAGTAATAATAACCTTGAAGATGATTCATGCTGTTTTTTCATATGTGTGTCATTTTTTACAATCTGTCAGATCTTTTTGTGTTTTTTTCCAGCCTTCTCTAATTGGTTTTGGTCGTAATTACTTTTAATTTTCCTTAAAAGATTGTTACAAAAGTTCCTGTATCTTTTGTATGATAACTGTATAGCCATATTACTAGGATTCGATTTTGCCTTTTTATGTAGTTTATCTCTATGCCTCATACATCGAATAAGCCCCGGGGTGATCCAGGGCTTAATATTGTATGTTTTATTGGTCAGTCGAACATATTTGGTGTTTTTTGTAATTGATTGCTGAATATACTGTATTAGGTTCGACAATACAGGCATCCGCGTCATCAGAATGGTAAACTGGGTCAAAGTGAAGGCTACATAAATCGTCTTCAAGGTTATCAAAATTTATCTTAGTCACTACTTTTGAGCAAGTTGTGTTAGGTCATTTGCAATTTAAGATTAGTAGGGCAGCATTGTGATCGGTTATCGTCGAGTTAGTAACTAATGTTATTGATGGGAAATCAGTTTTAAGCATGATAATGATCTAGGCAGGAGCCGCTTTGATGTGTGGGAAGCGTGTGCGCATGGAGTAAGTCATGAAAGAAACATACGTTTAGGTAACTTTGGACAGCGGAGTCACAGTTGCCTTGAATAATATTAAGGTTTATGTTTACTGCTATTACATTCCTAATTTTAGACATATCTTGCAATGTTGTATTAAGAGACTCAATAAAGCTGCTTATCTGTAAAAGATGGCGGTCGATACAATGCTAATATTGCAAAATCAGCTCCAATTTTAATTTAGAGCTGATTGCAATCCGAAATATTAGGTTCCTCTACGGTAATATTTAGATTATTTCTAGCATAAATAACAAGTAGCTGGGCAGCCGAGCTCAGCTCGGGCTGAAACTCGGTACCAAGCGTTTTCCCAGAGATAAGACCAAGCTAGATCAATTTTTCATCCCCGAAAAGCCCCACTTACCAAATTTCATCAAAATCGTAGGAGTCGTTTCCGAGACTCTGATTAATAAGTATATATATATATATATATATACAACAATTGCTCGTTTAAAGGTATTAGATATATTATATAGATAGATTCCGTCATTTTGGTTGTAATTTACTGTAGTGTTGTAGGTACCTATACACTATAGCCGGGAAACTGCGGTACCTGTGTGACTATGTTTAGCAACCAGCACTCTGAAATAATAATGTCACAGTTAATATTTAACCTTTGCTGAAAAATTGTGAAATTGTCAAAATTTTTATACACACTCGTATGTTTTGTGTGATTATTGTAAGAGGATCATTGAAAGAAGATAGAAATTGTTTGCACTCTTCAACTTCACATGTCGCTGAATCCGATACAGTAAAATCATCTCTAAATCAGAAATTAATAAACTATCTGTCATTGTTACAAAATTAAACTTATTAAAATGTAATAAAGATCCGAAAAAATAAAAGGGGCGCGGCGCTCTTAGACGCCTTCATAATCAATTGAATTTATGTACCGTTTCTCGGAGATTTTTTGGTTTTGTGATTATGCGGCTTCTTAAATTTGTAGAACGTGGCACACCTCCCTGGTTCAGCTTTTTTACGCACTCCTTGATGGTGTGGCCTACTTCTCCACAGTGGCCGCAGCTGACGGTCTCCTCCCGACACGACTTGGCGGCATGGCCATGTTGTTGGCACTTGTAGCACCTAGTGACTACCATGAATTCCCTTACGGGGCATGAAGACCAATTAATAAATAATCGCTCCTTCATTATCTAGGCCATACCTTGCAGCTTGTCGGCAACGTTTTGGTGGTATATGCAGTTGTAGGCCTCCTGCATAAACGTAGGCACTCCGATTACAACGATTCTCGGCTTTCTTTTTTGTGGGTCATCTACCGTGAACCCGGAGATCGTCAGCTGTTTCGATTGCTTGAGCTTCTGGATGTCATCCTTGGTGTCCGTGCTAATGACGACACCTCCATTTTTAGGGTTCCGTAGTCAACTAGCAACCCTTATAGTTTCGCCATGTCTGTCCGTCTGTCTGTCTGTCTGTCTGTCTGTCTGTCTGTCTGTCCGTCCGCGGCTAAGCTCAGAGACTGTTAGTACTAGAAAGCTGTAATTTGGCATGAATATATATATCAGTCACGCCGACAAAGTGATTAAATAAAAAAACTAAAATAAATTTTTTTAGGGTACCTCCCATAGACGTAAAGTGGGGGTGATTTTTTTTTTCTCAACTAACCCTATAGTGTGGGGTATCGTTGGATAGGACTTTTAAAACCATTGGGGGGTTGCTAACATGATTTTTCTATTCAGTGATCTGTTTGCGAAATATTCAGCTTTAAAGTGAAAATTTTCATTAAAATCGACCGTCCCCCCCCCCCCTCTAAAATCTAAACTGTTGGGAGTAAAAATTTTTAAAAAATCAGAATGGTAGTAAATATATTATATTTACAAGGAAAATTATAGCGGCTAAAATTGCTTGGGAATTATTTTTAGTTTAAGAGTAAATAGTAGCCTAAGGTACAAAACATACCTAAACTTGGAAGATTCCGTAGGTACACATACGAAATCCTTTTAAAAATATTACTTGAATTCTTCGTAATGGCTACGGAACCCTATCTTGGGCGTGTCCGACACGCTCTTGGCCGGTTTTTTCGTCTTGCGTAAGCCTCTTACTTGTAACTGCATTTCTTCAGGGCGGATAATTTTTTGAACAAGGGCTTTAGTGTCTTCACTCGACTTCGTCTTGTCAGAAGGGTAAATGACTACGGAGTTCACATTACTGGCCTGAACGTACTTATTAGGATTTTTTTTATAATGTCCGCAAAAGAAGCTGCTGTCGGGACAGGTCTAGGGGATTACTGTATACTTTGTTTAAGGTCTAAAATTTGCTGCGACAGATATTGTTTCTCTTTTTGGGCTAGTAGGATAGTATGAAGTTGGATGGCCTTGTGGGACAGGGATTGATACTCCAATACGACTTGAGCAGTTCCATGGTACACTTTCCTGCACAGAGTTTGCACCTTGCTCTTCTGTTCCGAATTAAGCTGCCCTTCAGAAGCAATTGCGCATACCTCGTTCAGACTCTGCTCTATTTTGGAGAGCCAGTTCTTGATCTCCGTTGTCCCCACGACTTCTGGTTGTGCATCGTCCGGGTGGTCGTGGGCACGGGGTGCTGACTCGGGGGTAGACGGCGGGCTCCGTCGTGTTAAAACACTTCGGTTAAATGGACTTTCACTAATTTTTAACCCCCGTGTGTATCTGTGCATCATAGCTCTTAAACGGGTGCACCGATTTGGATGCGGTTTTTTTTAATAAAAAGCAGGTTTCTTGGCGATCTTTCTTAGATATGTTTCAACAAAATCGGTTCAGCCGTCAGCTCTTTCAGCCCAGCTCTTTTCAGCTCTTTTGTTAGCTGCGGAAGGGATCTCAGACGCATAACGGGCATTGACTTAATGTTCAAACATACGAGTGACATAATTGCGTTGGGGGTTTTTAAAATTTTTAATTTATAGTTATTAAATATTTAAGTCTAAACTACACTTCACAGTTCATTGCGGAAGTAGGTACTATAATATAACAACGACTTGACCTGACCTAGATGAGTTGTTTACGCGGTATGTACCTAGAGCTAGATCTCGATTTTGCACGTAATTAATAAAAATCGCTGTAAAGCTGAATGGGCACGTCCGATTGCTACGAATGCTCGAGAATTGAGACTAGACTAGTCTAGTAAAAAAAAAAACATTTTATTTTAGCCCTGAGACCCAGATTAAAATAATTTTCAGTTAACTGGTAAATTAGATTTTTAGTTTGTAACAAATATATAGTCGATTAAGTTGGCAAATAAGTGACATCATCATAACAAGCTATTGCAATATAAAATCTATAAGAGAATTGTGTTTTTACAGCTTACAAAAAGTATATACAGGATGTACATTTAGATCGGTCAGTATGGGAAAGTCTGAAACTATAAGACATACGAAGATCTCTTCTTAGGAACCATGTCATTGATTTTAGTAAGAAGAAAAACTGCATTCATAAATTTTAAAAAACTTTTACTCAGCTCGGGAATCAAATACGGGCGTTTTGAAGAATAAAACTAACACTATTTCTAACTACGAAACATGATGTCTAAAATTAATAAAATGCATTGTTTTCATATCCTTTCATTTATTTTAGTAGGTGTTCGAAATGACTACCATTTTTTTTTTCAATTCAACATTCTTATAGTTTCAGACTTTTCCATACTGACCCATCTAAATGTTACACCCTGTATAGGTAGGTACGCCAGTTGGAATGGCGGATTCTGCGGATTATTGATTTTAATACCAAATATACTTATTTAAACTTTAATTCTAAAATCGTAAAGTGTAAAAAGGGTTGAAGAATTGCATTTTGAGGTACCTAATTCGAAATAAAAAGACCCTAATGTTCAACAGTCATAGTTTAATTGATTACCGTCATAATACTATGTACGCAGTCAAGTACGCAGTCAATCACATAACGTCATCGCCAGCGTCCAATGTCACAACAATACGCATCCATATAAATTATTATGTTTAGGTAATAAGTTTAAATAGATATCACGCTTCCTCATTCATATTCAATAAACAACAATTTTCTAACATAAATTTAATTTAATAATACCGTATACTGTGTACAATTCGTTTTTGTTCTCAAAATGAACAAGTTTGGAAGTCCACTGAATCACTAGACTTGTCGAACGTACGGCAGCGAAGCACCTGCACTTTCGTCAAATAACTCTTTACCATATTTAGCTAACACTTCTAATATAACTCCATTCGTCCAGCCAAAGCCGTCTTGTACCCCATACTCGCCACCACCCCCTTGATGGCCTGGTTGCACTGCACTGTATTTCTCAAACATCTTGTAATAGGTGCTGTAGCCTATGTAGTTTGAACGAATCCACAGTTTTGCTTGTTCTTTTGCTAATTTCACTGCTTCATCGTGACCACTCTTTTCCAAGCCTCCTATGAGTATACTTTGCAGCGGAGGCCATGCATTTGGGTAGTCCCACTGTTCCCCTGAGTGTAAAACAGACGCTGGAATGCCACCAGGGAAATCTAAACCTCCTGATGACTGCAAATATCTGACTAATCTCGCAGCGTATTTTGGTACATCTTCTGGCTCTACGGCACGCGCCCAGAGTGGTGTCACGCAGCTCGGATAGAAATGCCTCCTTCTAGTTCTTGCGATGGTATCATAGTCATACCACGTCCCATCTGAAGGATCCCAAAGTACATTTTCTATAGAACTTCTCCAATACTTCGCAAGGCTCCACCACTTTTGTGCCTCGCGTCTATTATTCAGTAAGTTTCTGAATTCACCCGCGAGCTGAAGAGCCTCTGCGAATATGGAATTAAGATCGACTGGCAGAATACGAGTAGCGTGAACATCCGTTAAATTCCCGGTTGGTTCAGAACTTGGCGTAACAAACCAACGAGTGGAAAAATCCCATCCACTTTCAGCTGCACTTTTCATTTCTTCATAAAACTTCTGGCGCCTTTCTTCCGTCGGCAATACTCTGGAGTTTGTATAGTCTTCGTAGTAAGATTCAGGGCGTGGGCCTTTAGAATTTGTATCTGAAATATATCGAAGTAGGACATATTTATTTCCATCTAGTTCCACAGTCACCTTCTTCTTATCTAGCCAATACTGCAGTTCTTTTTCTACTGTTAAAATATGACGCTTCAGCCAAACAAGGTCCTTCGTAGCAGACAAGTAACTAGCCACCATTGCCGTCAAGAGAGGAGGCTGGCTTCGGCCCAAGTAATACAGTCGACTGCCGTTTGGAATGTAGCCATACTTGTTAACAAGATACAGGAGATTTTCCACCATTCCTCTGGCAGTTTCTATCATATCGCTCAATAGAAGGCCACGAACAATCCAAAATGAATCCCAGTAGTATAGTTCCTTAAAACGCCCCCCAGGCACGATAAACCCATTGGGCACTGAGAGAAAACTGTAAAGCTCCGGCTGTTGCGCAACATCAGGCTTTACTCGTCGTCCCAACTTGGCCCAAATACCGATCACATTTTTAGCGAACAGTTTTAGTTTAGGATCTATTATTTTATCTAGGATAGGGGGCGACGGGTTGAAATCCGGCGGCATCCAATCCTCCAGCTCGTTTCCCGGTTCAAAATGATTTCCCACGAAGCTCCCCAACTGCTCCCGGGAAGGATTATGCTTTGTATCATGCATCAACTGGGCGAAGTCCGCTAGCGTGTGGTTCGGGGTGAATATTAGTTTCATATCGACAAAAGTTTTCGAGTCCGGGAATATTCTTGCCAGCTGTATCCGGTGTAGCATTTCGCCGGAGCAGTATACTGAAGAGTTGCATGCTGGAGCCGCCAGTGTTTGCGCGTAGGCATTTAGAAGACCCAGCACGGGGTATATTTGCAGCTGGCGTATTATGAACATTTTTAATTAATATGATGACTTAGATTTCCGTCGAACCGTGTCGGCGTCCGCAGCGCGTGATAAACATAACCTCTGCGAGACGAGCGTCGGGCGGCGAGCGCGGGTCGACTGGGCGTGCGTCCGGCCCGCGACCGGTATTAAACTAGCGAGCGCCATAACAGATGTGTGCCACTCAGTACTCGTGTCCCATCCCGCCTGGAATTCTACCCATCCCAACTGACGCAATTTAGTACTTATCGCGGATGCAGCGCGCACTTTCACTAGCTTCTTGCTCCCTAAACGATCTGCAGACTGAGCCACTGTGCTGAACTAGGTCAATCTCGGAGTCGTGACCTCCACTGAAACTGGAGTATTTTAGGGGAATGGGTGGCCTCTGGACGACGGAGACTGTGAAACCGGCAACTGATTACTGACATTGCGAATTATCTGTCATAAACTAAAGAACTTTGTCTATGCACGCCGTGACCAATAACCCCGGCGCCACACATAGTACAAATGTTTCAACACATATTTGATCTATGGTTGATTGTATGGATTTTCTATTGAACAAATAAGCAAATACCGGTGCTACACATGTGATCAAATAACTGTGTTCAAACATTTGTAATATGTGTGGCGCCGGGGTAAGATTCGAAGATTCGATATTGGGCGGAGACAAGAAACATCTTGCATTTAATTAAAGAGTTGTTAACGAAGCGATGCGTAAGATTTACCAAGCAAATATTGTAGTTCCGATTTTGGCCACTCGTTCGGTTAAGTTTGTGTGCTCTGATGATTGCGTCAGATGTTATCAGCTGATGTTTGCGTGCATACTGAGGTTATTATCCATGCTAAGTACCTTACATTCCACGTTTAGATAACAATACTGCTTTACTCGCAATAACTTTTTGGCTTTTATCTCTTTTCTCAATCTGTTATCGAAATAGCTCGAATTAGACTACAAACATGGACTACCTATAAATCTATTTTTGACCATTATATTTTTAAGTTTTTGTTTTTTATTTATAAATTATAATTAGATGAAATCCATAGGCTTATTGCTTAACGCCTGGATGCTCGTTATCGCATTCATCATTTACTTTTGGCATACTCAAAAGCTTCCTAGCTCTACACGCCCTAATCTAACTTCACACTTCACTCTTGGCCGTTTGGCTATTACAAGAACTATGGTATGATAGAAAATGAATGAAGAGCAATAAATTGATATACCTACTTAAGTAAATAAGAATAAAATTTTCACTTTACCTACGTGTGGCGGTAGCCAAACGACCAAGCCGGATATTTTGACTAAGGTCTAAAGTTTGTGAAGTTAGGGCGTGTAGTGTAGAGTTAGGAAGCTTGGCTCTATATGAGATCTGATAACTTTTTAGCAGTGCAAGGAATATGGTCTCGTCTTACAACATTTTACATGAAAATATTTTGGTGGGATTTTTTTGCCACTGATTAGCTATTTACGTACTTATGATATGATTTTAGGATTCGGTCCCCTGATCCACCTACCTTATCGGTACCTACAGCCCCGGATCTACAATTTTTTCGAACCGGGGCAGAAGCTTGACAGTGGCGCCCCTCTCTCCGGCGTTTTCGAACCGAAGCAGTAACTTCATAGAAATCCATGCTTCATAGTGACGCCTCTCTCTCCAGCGTTTTCGATCCGTGGCAGAAACTTGATAGTGGCGTCCCTCTCTCCAGCGTTTTCGAATCGAATCGGGATAGATAGAAGCTAGAAGCACCCCTCTTTCCGGAATTTCCGAACCGAAGCAGTAACTTTATAGTGGCGACCCTCTCTCCATTGTTTTCGAACCGGGGCAGAAACTTGACAGTGGCGCCCTTCTCTCTGGCGTTTTCGAACCGAAGCAGAAACTTGATAGTCGCAGCGTTTGGATATTACAAGTCAACGATGAGCCAAACAGGCTTCCGTATATGCTAGGCTCTTTGTGGAGCAAGTTTTTTTTATTTTCTATGATATTATAGTGTGGTTTTGACTCCCCCTTAAAACTGTGTCTCGTGCACAACCCCTCACACCTATTCAATCCCAATTAAAGAAACTTCAAAATTAATAGCAATGTTGTTGCCGGACATTTTTATCAGGCAAAAAAACGTGTGAAATATTACAGGCGTTTTAATTTTATACGGGCCCACTAAAGTGACATCTACCAAACCGTCTAAAGACGGTAAACCACAAGGGATTAAGTAGATACATATGATAAAGACTCTACTGGGTGATTTGATCAAATCACTGAACGAACGTGTCTATAATAAAATGATAAGGCGAGTGGATTTTGCGAGTCCGTTTCGTCAACTCACTAACATGTTTCAGGGATTTTATCAAATCACTAAACAAATGTGGTAACATGAAAAAATAAGTTGCTTTTTATGGCTAATTTTGACATTTTATTGAACAGATTTAGGGTTTTGATCAAATGACTGATTTTTTGATGGCACATGATAAAATGGATTCCTCTTTTTAACATCCTGCATGATTTGGTCATATCCCTTAAGTAGAGATTTATTTAAATCTCTGTTTTGGCCATTTCCCTGCGATATATACTTACATATACAGGGTTATTTGTAATTCACTAACATCCTCTTAACCCTGAATTCCTATCACTCAAACAAATGTTTTTTGTTTTACGACTTTTTAAAATGAAGCACTTTTTTCCCATACAAATACACAGAGTATCGTAAAAATAAGAGGTAATCTCAAATTTTCAAAAAGTTATTACACCAAAAATATTAAGTTATGAAAAAAGCCGTAAAACAAAAAACATTTGTTTAAGTGGTAGGAGTTTAGGGTTAAAAGGATGCTAGTGAATTACAAATAACCCTGTATTTGACGCGGTGTTTGTATAGATATTCATGACCTTGATTGTACCCACATTTTACCACTATCGGGGGATATTTCCCTTGGGATAAAAATACATACTAGTGTCATTTATTTTCAATTTTTATAAATATAGCTCCACCAGCTATTGCTCGCGACTCTGTCTGCAAAAATGCGTTTATCGCATCCCGCGCGGGAATTATGCAAATTTTCCGGAATAAAACCATACTACAACTATAATACTGTTTTAAACTTTCGTGATTTTAACTCATAATTACTATACTAAACGGGACTTATCACACACATAATATTTACCTCGACGTTTCGGCCACATTGCAGCAGCCGTGGTCACGAGTTAACTAAAGTGTAGGGTGTCAAGTTCGTTTAGCCGCTCGAGTCTTTCAAACTACCCGCACTTGATCCCGATTAGAATCAGCACCCGTACCTCGAACTACTCGCACTTGATCAAGATTTTTTAACGGCACCCCATCACACCGACACACAACACTCACAACATCCGACGATCCCTCCGAACAGTCATCCCGACGCCAACATTTGTTTATAACAGGATTCCACGAAGACTTATATCCATCCTCCCGGTTGAAATTATTGTGCTTTTTAACGTCGAGGTTGCGGGAGAAGTGTTTGATGAATTTGGCTATTGAGTCTCCCAATGAGGCTGGCATAGTCACATAGGTGCACTTAAGCCTCGAAAAAAAAAAGAGGAAAAAAAAAAACGTCGAGGTTAATATTATGTGCGTGATAAGTCCCGTTTAGTACCTATAGTAATTATCTATACTAATATTGTAAAGAGGAAAGATTTGATTGTTTGTTTGTATGTTTGTTTGTTTGTTTGCATTGAATAGGCTCCGAAACTACCGGATCGATTTCAAAAATTATTTTGCCGTTAGAAAGCTACATTACCACAGACTGACATAGGCTACTTTTTAACGCGGGAAAATACCTTTTCCTACGGGAAAATTAATTTTATCGCGGGCGAAGCAGCGGACGGAAGGCTAGTATAATATAAACGCTAATTGTATTGTTTTTAATATTTATTTGATTTCGGAGGCCAAGACTCACTTTGGGTCACTGAGCCAAGCTAGTTAGTTAGTTATTTATTGATTAATATCTCTTCATTTCTCCTGTGTGTTGTTTCCGCCACCTACATATAAACCTGTTCATATTTTTACATGTATCCAGCATTGGTTGTCTGGAAGAGATCGCTTTTGAGCGATAGGACCACTATTGTCTGCCTGAATTTTTATTGTTATTATTTTTTTCTGTACTGTTTTGGTGATCAATCTATACATATACCGTGAAATTTTAGTGGTTGTTTTCCCGAAACGAGGCGATTTAGTTTCGATTGTACAATCGATTTATAATTACTATTTTGACTAGAGACAAAAATCCAATTGTGAAAAACGAAAGTCGAAAATGACCGCAATCCAATAGTAACGCTTCGTTGGTACAAGTAGCGTACGATCGTACGATTGGTTAGGTACCAACGAAGCGTTACTATTGGTTTGCGGTCATTTTCGACTTTCGTTTTTCACAATTGGATTTTTGACTCTAGTCAAAATAGTAATTATAAATCGATTGTACAATCGATACTAAATCACCTCGTTTCGGGAAAACAACCACTAAAATTTCACGGTGTATAATAAACTAGCTTTTGCCCGCGACTCCGTCCGCGTGGAATTAGTAATTTGGGTAGCTTATTTTTTTTATCCAATTTGCTTTTTCATCAATTATGGCTCTCCTTAGTTCCTCGATATTAAAAAAATTACCCCCCTTCGAAACCCCCCCGCTCCCTCCCGCACTCCCCCCGCACAGCAACCCCGAACCCCTCCGCACCCCCTGCACGCCCTCCCACACAGTAACCCCCGCACACCCGCGTTCGTCCCAAGTCAAGCGTGCCCTATTAGAAGTTTTACTTAAGTTTTTTTTTGTCAAATATCTTGAAAACGGTAAAACCCCCACACCCTCTCCCCCACACCCTCCCCCGCACCCCCCCCCCTCAACCCCCTCAACCCCCCTCACCCCCACCACCCGGTGTTTTTGTCAAATATCTTGAAAACGGTGCATCCTACGGCAAAATCAATGAAATTTTAATCCCCGCTCCAAAGTCCCCCTCTCCCGCACCCCCCCCCCCTCAACCCCCCCCTTGGTGTTTTTGTCAAATATCTTGAAAACGGTGCAGATCAATGAATTTTTATCCCCCCTCCGAAGCCCCCGCACCCCCTTACCCGCACCATCACCCCCCCTCAACCCCCCCCCTTGGTGTTTTTGTCAAATATCTTGAAAACGGTGCATCCTACGGCAAAATCAATGAAATGTTCATCCTCCCTTAAAACTCCCGCACACCACCCCCGCACCCTCACCCCCCTCAAACCACTCCCCCCCACCCCCCTGGTGTTAACCCTGAATGAATTTTTCAAATCGGAGCAGTAGTTCCTGAGATTAGCGCCTATATAGAAGTTTTACTTCAAAACCCCCGATTTTGAAACTTTCTTCCGCTCCGCTCCGCTCCTATTGGTGTTAGCGTGATGATATATAGCCTATAGTCTTCCTCGATAAATGGGCTATCTAACACTGAAAGAATTTTTCAAATCGGAGCAGTAGTTCCTGAGATTAGCGCCTATAGAAGTTTTACTTGAAAAACCCCCGATTTTGAAACATTCTTCCGCTCCGCTCCGCTCCTATTGGAGTTAGCGTGATGATATATAGCCTATAGCCTTCCTCGATAAATGAGCTATCTAACACTGAAAGAATTTTTCAAATCGGAGCAGTAGTTCCTGAGATTAGCGCGTTCAAACAAACAAACAAACAAACAAACTCTTCAGCTTTATATATTAGTATAGATCTGTAACAAGTCGGTGTCTGTACATTGAAGATATTTGAGAAAAACTGTCACTAGGGCTATTTATTAGCACAATAGAACCCAAAACAATGATTTTTAGAATTATTGTCTGTTTGTCTGTTTGTCTGTTTGTCTGTGCGTTTGTGCGCGCTAATCTCAGAAACGGCTTAACCTAGAAGGATGCAGTTTTCACTGATATGTTGGTATTTTCTTTGATTAACATTTAGTGTTTGTTTCATTTGAATCGGTTCACAAATAAGAAAGATACGTCTATTTTAAGAATTTATCGAACAGGTTTTTTTTGTTTGAGCGCGCTAATCTCAGGAACTACAGCTCCGATTTGAAAAATTCTTTCAGTGATAGCACATTTATCGAGGTAGGCTATAGGCTATATATCATCACGCTAACACCAATAGGAGCGGAGCGGAGCGGACGAATGTTTCAAAATCGGGGGTTTTTGAAGTAAAACTTCTATAGGCACGCTTGACTTGGGAGTACGGTGTGAATGTGAACGCGGGTGTGCGGGGGGGTGGGGGGGGGTAATTTTTTTATATCGAGGAACTAAGGAGAGCCATAATTGATGAAAAAGCAAATTGGATAAAAAAAAAGTAAGCTGCCCAAATTACTAATTCCACGCGGACGTAGTCGCGGGCAAAAGCTAGTAATGAATATTTGTATTGTATTGTATTGTATTGTATGTCCTTTCCCGGGACTACCTCTATACTAAATTTCATCTAAATTGGTTCAGTGGTTTAAAAGTGAAAAGGTAACAGACAGACACACTTTCGCATTTATAATATTGGTATGAAAGTATGAATTGTTACACTATACTTACCTTGCTCCAACTCCAACAAGACATTTGGCTGGCTTGGGTGACGCTCTCAGGGCAACACGTACATTGAGCGCATTGGACACAGACTTTTTAATTGTTTTTAATTATTCGTCGGGTTATATTTATATATTTTTTGTTACTTGTTATTTGCTAAGTTATTTGCTAAGTATTTGTTTTTTTCACACGAAATGGCGGTAGCTTAAATTTATTGTGCACGACTTTACAAAGGGCCGGGCTGCGTTCCCGCCTAACCTTAAGTCATTAGAATGTTTTGTTGTTTTTAAGTTTGTTTTATCGAAGGTTGAGTGAATGCGTCACAATATCAAAATTTGTGAAATTGCTGATAATTCACTACAGTAGCCAGAATAATCCTTGGCGTAATTTGTTGCGGTTTAATGGTTCTGATACGATTAAACTGATCAAGTGTTGCCATACATACTTCCGGTTTGTATACCTATCTAGGTTTTGTTGCGAACTACATTTTCCGCTGGCGTTCGTGTCATCACAATGTGTTGTTTGTTTTTTTTGTGTTTAGTTTTTAAATGGGTCCCACTGAAAAACAGCGTTGCGGCTTGCCGCAACATTATGCTGAGTGGGACCGAATTTATACTATTCGATGATTTTTATTTGTATCTTTTCCTGGCAACTGTATTTCCTGTGTATCGAATATGTGTAAATAAACATCTCTCTCTCTCTCTCTCTCTCTCTCAATTGATACTATCCATGATTCCGAACTGACACTAAGTTGGCCGTATGTGTCATCTGTCATCTATCATTCATAATTTTTAATAATTTAGTAGGGAAATAGGATATTGAAGTAATTAGGTATATTAACATGAACACACACACGTAAAGACACAGCCATTAATTTCAAACACTAAGGAAATTAAATAGTTAACATAATTGGTTATTAAACATACGTTAATATTTGTGCATTTAATTCGGTTGGATACTTGTCTAAGTATATACTATTTATCCATAAGCATAATAACATTAATAACAAACTATGTAATCATGACTGTCGGATTTTTCGAATAGTATTCTCATATAAAATTCAAAACTATAGATTACACTGGGGTGAGGTCAAAACACGACCCCATATTTGTCAACTCGGTATCAACGACAATAATCCACGACTTGATAATTCAAACCCTTACGGCAATAACATGAGGGTTTGAAATTAACCCTGTTTCGAGCTTACTGCCAAAGTTTCTATACGAGAGTTCTGTGCGCCAGTTTCAGGCGAAGAACTTACGAGTCCTTGCGGATTCAATATTTAATAATACTTTGGGGGTAGGCTACAATTTATTTATTATTTGAATTATCAGGTCGTGCATTATTGCCGTTCATTCTGGGTCGATAATTACAGGTCGTATTTAACCGCCCCTGAATCTCTCGACAATTTAATTAAATACTTAACAATTATGTATCCATACACTAATAAATTCAGTTAAGATATCATATCACTGGTAATCGTACATTATTATATTTTAAGTTTAAGTACAGTCACATTGTCACTTAAAAAATATCTTTGAAATAATTTGCAAAACAATCTTTAACAAATTGTAAGTTTTATATGTCGGTATACTTATTATGAATAACAATTATAATATAATTATAAATCATTTTATTTATGTATTTACTTAATACGCAATTATGTAATGTGTGTAAATTAATTAACAAAAGGACATATTTATTTGATGAAATAATATGAACTTAATTATTTACGATGCTAATAATAAGGGTGCGGGTAAAACACGACCTGTATTTGTCAACCTGGAATTAACGACATTAATGGCTTTAATTTGGGTTTGAATTATCAGGTCGTTATTGTTATTCATTCCGGGTCGACAAAAACAGGTCGTGTTTTAACCGTACCCAATAATAACACTATTAACTACTTTAATGACTGATAGCCAAGGGTTGGAAAAACACCCGTCATTTTACTTTTGAGCATAACAACGACAATTTAGGACCCATTTATGAATCGAAGAAGTTCGTTCACAATCTACGGATGTCATTGGAGCGTATTGTAACATTGTAAGGCAGTCTTTACTGCATGATACGGGGTTAGGTTTTTAAAACGACGGGCGTTTTTCCGACCCTTGCTGATAACAAATTGTAACAACAAATGCTTAGCAATCAGTATTATCACATTGTTTTAGGTAAGTACTTAGCCAACAGCTTATTGTTAAAAAAAAACCTAGATGCACAATTCTTTTAAGTCACTGACACACAAAAATTCAGGTTCTTAGTTACCAATATATTTACTATCTTAAAATTGATAAATTATATAATTAATCAAGCTTAAGCGTACATCGAGGTAAATTTAATAGTTATATCCAGACTTCTAGAGATATTACTATGTAGATGGCCTAGTAGGTAGAGAACCTGACTACGAAGCTTGAGGTCCCGGGTTCGATTCCCGCGTCGGGGCAGATATTTGTATGAATAATACGAATATTTGTTCTCGGGTCTTGGGTGTTTAATATGTATTTAAGTATGTGTCTTTCTATATAAGTATGTTTATCCGTTGCCTTGTACCCATAACACAAGCTATGCTTAGCTTACTTTGGGACTAGGTCAATTGGTGTGAATTGTCCCGTGATATTTTATTTATTTATTTATTAGCCAAGTGCAAACTGTCAAGTTTCTTAAACGGATCAGCAAAAATAACCCATAAACCCATAAACCCATTTAAAAACCAGATACAATTCGGTTAATATCTCCCAATATTTCAAAAATATCTATAATATTTATTGTGCTTTTACATTTGTACAGGTAAACAATCGTTAGGTTGTAGTAGGTACTCGAAAAACTAGAGTAGGTAAGTATGTAATGTTCACTTAAAAACTTAATTAATCAATTACATTAAAATCACTGACATCTGGCTTTGCACAAAATAGGACGACCTCTGCTTAAATTTCTAATATTACTAATTTTTCTTTGCTCTCGTTTTCTAAGGAGGTTATATCATAGGAGAACTCGCGGGAGCCAATTGATCAGAATCATTCGCTGTCATCCTTCTTCCATACTTAGCCAGGAATTCTAACACGACACCGTTGCTCCATCCAAAACCTTCTTGGACAACGTATTCCCCGCCTCCTCCAAACTGACCAGGCTGTTCCGCGTCATATTTCTCAAACATCTGATTGGTACGTTCATAGCCCATCAAACAAACCCGCACCCATCTTTGTGCTACTTGGAATGCAACCTCTTCGGCTTCCTCGCTCCCTAGAGCTTCTAAAGCATTTACCACGATGCTCACCAGAGGAGGCCAAGCATTTGGGAAATCCCATTGCTCTCCACTATTGATCAGAGAAGCTGGCACACCCCCAGGTAAGTCTAACCCATGGGACAATTTTAAATTCTCTAAAATACGGGCAGAGTACTTCTTTACCTTTTTCTTGTCAACAGCCCCCATCCAAAGTGGAGACACATTGCTACCATAGAAGTATTTCCTGTGTCGATGGTTCAACATGTCGTAATCATACCACATGCCATCTTCCTCGTTCCACAGAGTCTCTTCAATCGTATACCTCCATTGCTTAGCAAGGAAAGACCAATACAAAAATTGGCGAATGTTCCCGAGCCGTGCCTGGAAGATTGCCACGTTTTGAAGAGCATTCGCGAAAATGGCATTCAAGTCCACGGGAATGATTTCTCGTGTGTGAATATGAAGCAGGCTGCCAGTGTTATCTCCGTTCTCGTCGATGAACCAGCGCGAGGAAAAGTCCCAGCCACTCTCGGCACCGCTTTTTATGTCGATGTAGAACTCCGTCTGTCTGGCAGCAGTAGTAAAGTTCTGAGCAGCTCTGTAGTCTTCATAATACGATTCTGGTCGTGGACCCTCACTTGGCGAGTCATACCTGAGCAACGTAACCGATTTGCCGTCTTTATCGAATGTCACCTTTTGTGTCTGCAACCAATACTTCAATTCCTTTTCTAGAAATCCAACGTTGTCCATTAAGAATTTTATATCTCTTGTCTCCTGGAAATACAGTGACACCATAGCCGTAAGCAGAGGCGGCTGGCTACGTTCCTGGTAATACCATCGACTCCCGTTAGGAACATGTCCCAGTCTGTTAAGTAGTTCAATTAGATTTTCGATCATCCCTTTAGCAGTGTCTCGCATGCCACTGATTAGTAGACCTTCGATGATCCAGTAGGTATCCCAATAGTAAATCTCTTTGAATCGTCCTCCAGGTACGATGAATCCGTGCGTCACAGGGATAAGGCTGTACTGGTCGGGATTCTCAAAAACTGAAGGTCTTATTTTTCTGCCCAAAATTGGCCAAATATTATTGATGCCTTTACCGAAATTCCTTAATTTCTCATCGCGAATTCCTGCTAGGAAGGCAGGGTCAGTGGAGTAATCCGGCGGGGTCCAGTCCTCGAGTTCACCCTCAGACGCAAAATATTCGTCTACGAAGGCTCGAAGCTGTTCTCTCGTGGGGTCCTTCGTTTCGTTCATTAGTTTACCGAAAGCTTCTAGAGTCGTATTTTCATTAATTTTCATATGGAAATCGACGAAGGTCTTCGAGTCTGGATAGAGACGTTTCATTTGCACCAGATGAAGAAGCTCACTGTCACAGTACACTCTTTTCTCGCATGACGGAGGCAGATCCTTAGCGAGGATGCTAGCGGCCGCGACCGCTAACACGAAAACACGCCACATCTGCAAAACAAGAAAAAAATACATGTCAAAGATGTTCAAATGTTTACTTTGCAATTTCAGATAGTTTTAGTTTTAGTTCTATTATCGTGATACGTATTTGCTGTCGCGTAACTCATTATAGCTTCACAATGAACACCGTGTGTAATCTTCTTAGCGATTTACGCTTGTTCAAAAGCAATTATAAAATCAAATGGGGGAAAATTATAGCTTTAAAATGTTTAAACATGAAAAAATGATGAATGATGTTTAAAATGTTTTACAGAATTAAATTGTTATGTGGCTTTGGATTGGATAAGCGCGTATACTTAGTAAAAAAACTGCTAAGTTCGAGCTGGATTCGCAGCCGAAAAGTCCCTTAAAACGTTCAACATTGAGATTTATATTTTTAGGGTCTTTAGAGACCATTTTATACTCCATGTACCTACTTAGGTATAAGTTTTTCTGTTGGTAATCTATAAAAGTAAAGAACTTTCTACACTTTTCAAAATTTTAACGAGTGTTTTAAAATTAATCTGTTTTCTTATTACTTATCTCACAATAAAATATTTATTTCAATATGTTCTGTAAATTTGATCTTTTCAATTTATAAATGTAACCTGTATGCAATGACCTCCGTAAATTTGACCTTTTCAATTTATAAATGTAACCTGTATGCAATGACCTCCGTAAATTTGACCTTTTCAATTTATAAATGTAACCTGTATGCAATGACCTCCGTAAATTTGACCTTTTCAATTTATAAATGTAACCTGTATGCAATGACCTCCGTAAATTTGACCTTTTCAATTTATAAATGTAACCTGTATGCAATGACCTCCGTAAATTTGACCTTTTCAATTTACAAATGTAACCTGTATGCAATGACCTCCGTAAATTTGACCTTTTCAATTTACAAATGTAACCTGTATGCAATGACCTCCGTAAATTTGACCTTTTCAATTTACAAATGTAACCTGTATGCAATGACCTCCGTAAATTTGACCTTTTCAATTTACAAATGTAACCTGTATGCAATGACCTCCGTAAATTTGACCTTTTCAATTTACAAATGTAACCTGTATGCAATGACCTCCGTAAATTTGACCTTTTCAATTTACAAATGTAACCTGTATGCAATGACCTCCGTAAATTTGACCTTTTCAATTTACAAATGTAACCTGTATGCAATGACCTCCGTAAATTTGACCTTTTCAATTTACAAATGTAACCTGTATGCAATGACCTCCGTAAATTTGACCTTTTCAATTTACAAATGTAACCTGTATGCAATGACCTCCGTAAATTTGACCTTTTCAATTTACAAATGTAACCTGTATGCAATGACCTCCGTAAATTTGACCTTTTCAATTTACAAATGTAACCTGTATGCAATGACCTCCGTAAATTTGACAAAAATTTGACCCTTACTTCCTAAGCCCTTAAGCTCTTTCATTTGATATTCCACAAACCGTACACTCCGTATTTTTTTTTAATCTAACCTAACATGACACCTAACACGTCAATGTATGAATTACAAAAATGCATATGGGTATCAAATTTTAACTGTATCGGTGCGGTAAAATCCGAGTAATTATAACTATGTAGTAGTACTGCAGTGTGGTGTGGCGTCCGCATTATGCTACTCATTCACTGCGATTGGAGCGAGTGCAGAAGCGTTTTTTAAGACATTTAACTTTTTCGGAGGGTAATGCAAGAAAAGTAACTTCTTACAAACAAAGGTTGCAGCACTATGGGTTGGAGTCGCTAGCTTTGCGTAGAAATATTGCGGACGCGGTGTTTCTGTACAAGGTTTTGCGAAACGACATAGATTGTCCACAGCTATTATCCCTTTTGTCATTCCGGGCTCCATCCCGAATGCCCCGCAAGCCTATCACACCGCTCAGCGCTCCGCTCAGGCGCACAGTCCTCGGCAGTAATTCACCCATTCCGAGATTGTGCTAGACTTTAAATAGTTGTAGCCACAATACGGATATACACTCTGATTCGATACGCAAATTTAAAATAGGTGTACGTAGGAGTCTAGTAAATATAGTTAATCTCATATAAGCTTGAGTCAGTGAAAAGGTGATGAGAACTAAACTTCTGAACTTGTAAGCTAGTCACAGTTAAATAACTATATTTATATTTTTTTTCTCTCTATATAATTGCATGCTGTGTTTACCTGTAAGTGATTGTTACACTTTGCCCGTATAAGCTAAGTGAAATGTATTTATTGCTATTACTAGTGTAAACAATTGTTGGTGAACCAAATAAATAAATAAATAAATAAATATACATATATATGAGGCCGCAAGCGGGGGGCTACTACGAAATTCGAAGTTTTTTTTTTATTTACAATATATAGCACTATAGAGCACGCTTGCCTTGTAAATGCTCATTCACGTTAGACTTGAATTTAGGGAATAAGCAGAAAGAAGGCAGTTGAGCGAGGTGTTGCGCGCGCCCCCAAGCAGTGCAAACCGAACAACAAATTCGGGGCACTGTAACCGGTACGCGCACGCTGCACAACTGCTCAGAATGGTAACCAGCCACGGCCAAAGCCTACCACCGGAGTTCAGTTGAGTTCATATCATTCCGTCTCTTTCACTCTTTTGTTTAATACTATTAGCGTGAAAGGAACGGCACGATATGAAGTAGCGCGCGCGAGAAGCAGCGCTGGTAGCGCGGCGAGTGGCGGTGCGGGATGCGGCAAGCTTGTTCTCTGTTCATTGGTCGGCTGAGAGGCTCGGCGCACAGTGGTTATATGGCAGCACAAGCAATGAATAGAGAAAACGCTCGCCGCGCCGCTGGCTTCCCTGTTCGCGGCCTGACATATTTGTCAGGCCGCACACCACCGAGTCCCAACACCGAGTGATTTCCTTCTGAGGTGTACTAGTACTGGACCCAAAAAAATATGACCACATCCTATTATAATAATCGGTCACATCTGTAGTTATACGAAATTTACAATCAGAATTAGGTATGTATATGTAGACAGAGACAGAAAAACACAATTCAAGCCTAGGTGCAGTAGAGTGGAAAAGTACGTACGAAACGCTTGTTATACCTATACCTACATTATTTTGACGTACCTAATACTCGTAATTTCATTACGTGTGCCATCCCTGATTGCGTGAACTTAGCAAGTGTCTTCAGACTTGAGACTTGAGTATTTAATTTTTTAAATCACAACCTTCTCTCTACTAAATCCAGAACTTTGCCTATCTGTACGCCTAACAATTAGAATTTAACCCGTTCAGCCGTTAACAAATACCTATCCAAATATCCAGACATCTTCACAAACTTTATATTTACCTAGTGGGATAGGGTATGATTTACTAATTTCATTTTGAGACACCACGCTTTCCTGAGACAATGAATCTTGACGGACAGACAAACGGACAATAACGTAATCCTATAAGTAGGGTTGTCATACGTCCCGTATATACGGGACTTTCTGTACCTCTACCATGAGTTACACTAGTTTACAGTGACCGTACTCGCTAGCGACGGCGTAAATGATTTGTATGGAGAATTATACTTCCGTAAGTGACCGCTAGAGGCGCTGTACACAATTCTCCATACAAATCAATTACGCCGTCGCTAGCGAGTACGGTCACTGTAAACTAGTGTAACTCATGGTAGAGGTACTGAGGGACTTCCAGCCGCCGTTATGGCGTGAAAGAGTGTCAAACACACACATGCACGCACACACTCACAAACTATCGCATTTATAATTAGTAGAATTGCTCCTAAATGTAAATACGGACATAGCTACCATAGTGAAGTCGAAATTAACAACCGACCTCTTATGAAATAAAGATAAGCCTGTTTCTAGCTAGACAGGTAAATAAAATTGACCGTGACCGCACGATGCCTAAAGCGTTATAAACGTTGTAATCATTGGCATATTGTTAGCACACGCAGTTTTAACTTTTTTTGCCCCTTGACCTGTTTTCGAATGTCTTCTGTTTTATTTTGCCAAAATGTTAAGTGCCTAATTCAACTCGCCACTTCGAATTTGCCATTTAAATTTTGTTTTTGTTTGGCCTTACAAACGAGTCAAGCCAGGTAGAAACCGAATGTTTTTGTTTTATATTATAACCAAGCTGGTGCCCGTGACTTCGTCAGCGTTAATCATTGATCCTCCGCTCCTATTGGTTGTAGCGTAATGTTATATAGCCTATAGCCTTCCTCGATAAATGGGCTATCTAACACTGAAATAATTTTTCAAATCGGACCAGAAGTTCCTGAGATTAGCGTGTTCAAGCAAACAAACAAACAATTTATTATAACAATTTAAAATTTATTTATAATAATAATAATAATAATAATTTGGAGTTGAAAAGTAAAAAAATACAAAAAATCAATCTTGATAAAATACAAGTTTAAAAAAGATCTTGATTGTTTTATGGGACTGTATTTAAAATATGAGTGATATTGATGGTAAAGTAAGAAAATTGACTCAAATTGTAAATATACCTACAAATAATATATGAAGGTAATGTTGTATCCTTAACCACGGTACAATACCTAGTTAATATCCATCAATTTGCGTGTGACTAAGTCTTTCTTTATAGTGAGTCTTTTGAATTCTAGTTCTGCTAAATTTGGGTATAAATGAAGAAGCTATTCCGGAGCGTTTTATTTTAAACAAGTTAGCTATGAAGTATCTTTTTTTTTTTGTACTTATTTTTTCAACTTCATTTTTTTATTACTTTTACGGTCATCCCGTGAAATCATATATTTCGTACTAAATACAAACTGAAATATAGATGCACAGAAAAAACCCCAGAAAAAAGACCAATGCTGGGAATCGAACCCAGGTCCTCAGCATTCCGTGCCGCGTGCCATACCCCTACACCACCACTGGTCTAGAGATTAGACACGAATCTTTCCTATACATCATACATTTCAATCTGCTAAATCATCACCTTATGCAGTGACAAGCGCACATCTATGTTACACCCTCATCGAGAGATTTTAACACTCCTTCGGAACTAACCGCTCACCTGGACAAGAGATGGCGCTACTGTGCAACTTTAAACAAGTTAGCTATGAAGTATCTTTTTTTTTTTTTTTTTTTTGTACTTATTTTTTCAACTTCATTTTTTTATTACTTTTACGGTCATCCCGTGAAATCATATATTTCGTACTAAATACAAACTGAAATATAGATGCACAGAAAAAACCCCAGAAAAAAGACCAATGCTGGGAATCGAACCCAGTTCCTCAGCATTCCGTGCCGCGTGCCATACCCCTACACCACCACTGGTCTAGAGATTAGACACGAATCTTTCCTATACATCATACATTTCAATCTGCTAAATCATCACCTTATGCAGTGACAAGCGCACATCTATGTTACACCCTCATCGAGAGATTTTAACACTCCTTCGGAACTAACCGCTCACCTGGACAAGAGATGGCGCTACTGTGCAACTTTAAACAAGTTAGCTATGAAGTATCTTTTTTTTTTTTTTTTTTTGTACTTATTTTTTCAACTTCATTTTTTTATTACTTTTACGGTCATCCCGTGAAATCATATATTTCGTACTAAATACAAACTGAAATATAGATGCACAGAAAAAACCCCAGAAAAAAGACCAATGCTGGGAATCGAACCCAGTTCCTCAGCATTCCGTGCCGCGTGCCATACCCCTACACCACCACTGGTCTAGAGATTAGACACGAATATAATAATAATTAAACAATCTCTCGTGGATTCCTTTGAAGGTTTAGTTTTATCAAAGTGTGCACAACCAATAAAAAGTAAAATTTGAAACGACACGGTTGTCGTTAAACCGCAAAAGAACAAATAAATTATCCTTCCTTCCTTGTTCACTTTTCATTGTAAACCGTTTCTCGTGTATTTAAAGATTAGATATATTTAAAGAAAGATTTACTTGCACGAACTAAGTATTACTTAACCTCTAGACGTGATAACACATTGAGGCCGCAGACACCATTGGTTGCGCAAAATGACCGAAACCAATGCATTTTATGTAACGCTCGGTTCCGATGTTATTAGGCACCTTTATAGGAAGTGTTGCAATGCATGGCGCCGAACTCGACAGGGTCGTAACTTGAGATTAAGAGCATAAACAAATTGTAACCACCTTCCTAAATGATTTCGCGGCAGTACTTTTTAGTCCGTAAATAAAAAAAACCGGCCAAGAGCGTGTCGGACACGCCCAACGTAGGGTTCCGTAGCCATTAAGAAAAAATCAAGCAATATTTTTCTAATGATTTCGTATGTGTACGGGAATCATCCAAGTTTAGGTATATTTTATACCTTAGGCTACTATTTACTCTTAAACTACAAATAATTTCCAAGCAATCTTAGCCGCTATAATTTTCCTACTAAATTTGCTATATTTACTACCATTCTGAATTTTTTCAAATTTTTCCACCCAACAGTTTAGATTTTAGAGGGGGGGGGGACGCTCGATTTTAATGAAATTTTTCACTTTAAAGTTGAATATTTCGCAAACAGATCACTGGATAGAAAAATCATGTTAGCAACCCCGCAATGGTTTTAAAAGACCTATCCAACGATACCCCACACTATAGGATTAGTCGAGAAAAAAAAAATCACCCCCACTTTACGTCTAGTTTTTTAGTTTTTTTTATTTAATCACTTTGTCGGCGTGACTGATATATATATATATATATGTATGCCAAATTACAGCTTTCTAGTACTAACAGTCTCTGAGCTTAGCCGCGGACAGACAGACAGACAGACAGACAGACGGACAGACATGGCGAAACTATAAGGGTTCCTAGTTGACTACGGAACCCTAAAAAGGTCGAGTGCGAGTTGGAATCTCACACGAAGGGTTCCGTACTGAAACTTTTAGTAAAAAAGTCGATAAAACACGTTTCTTGTAAGTACCTATGGGAAACACCGTTATTTTTTTTTAATTTGTTCTCAATGTGACTGTAGCTATATACATACATATATTGTACATTATCGAGTTAATAACGATTTTAAACACGTTTTTTATATGACGACCCCAATAATTTTTAACTTACCTACTTAATTTTGTTTTAGTATTTGTTGTTAAATGGGCCATAGTAATTCATAATCTCTAAAAATTTCAAGTGTCTTTACAAATCAAGATATAGGGCCATGTGACAGACGGACACAAGGAAAAACAGACCGCCTCTCTCAGTAACAGGGTCCCGTTTTTGCATCCTTTGCGTACGGAACCCTAAAAAACTTTCGAAGCTGCCCATGCGCTCGTTAATTTGTTTATTATTTGTACTTAAAGTCGTGGTTTCACGAAGAATCATTCATTACGTAACAATGTCACAGGTAAATCGAAAAAACGGAGTAATTGAATCGATTATCGATTAGGTTTTACCTGTGCGAGCGAGGCCATAGTTTTTGCGTCGTTGTCTGTTCAAACAAAAACAGAAAAATCCCGACGGATGTAATAAGTTACTTTTTAAACATCATCATTAAATGAAAATCCAAAGATCGGAGTTATTTTGATTATAAGTATATTATTTTGAAAAACTGTGCCCTGGGAGGCGAAAGAAATTATGGCTGCGAAACGGGTATATACATAAAGTTTTTAGGTACGCATAATTCATCATTTCGCATAATTCAGAATTATTATAAAACAAACATAACCTAACCTTTCGAATTCTACAGTAGGTATGGCCATTTCAAAATTCTGAAAGTGAAAAAAATTATGTCTAACAAAAATTATGACAATTATATTATGACTAAAAATTTTATGCCACCAGATAAGCATCGCTGCGAAAAATTAGGGAGTGGACCGGGATCAGCAGTGCAGAGCAAATGTTCCGGCTGGCTCAATATATCGATAGGGGAAATTTTTCAGAGCTAAGCTAACAGCCAACCTCCAGTGATGTAGTGGCACTTTAAGATGAAGATGATTGTAACCAACTTGATGTAAGTTAGAACCAGTAAATAAGTAACAACTTATCAGCGCGACCAATTGACAAGAAACTTATCGTGAACCACATAAATCATTTGTTTAAGAGATTCTGAAGGTTGCAAGATGTTTTGTATGCAAAATGGGCTTGATCACAATCACCGCCTGCTATTATTTATGGAAATACAAGTCGCAAGATCTTTAGATCAAACTAAACTTCGTTTTTTTAGCATTAGAAAATTAGAAAGAAGGTAAGCGATCTTGACGTGTCTTATTATTGAAAAACACTTTTGAAAAATAAATCACGGCAAATAAGTAACAATTAGTTAACATGAAAATATGGTAATTTATATTCTTTTGGTGTCCTAAGTAATAGTTACTATTTTTTTAAAAGCGTTTTTCGATAAAAAGACATAGGTATCAAGATTGTTTACCTTATGTCTAATGCTAAAAAAAACGAAGTTTACATTCAGCAATCGGCTTGTTTTCATAAAAAGTTAACCGTGAACATCATCTATTATAAAAATATTTGCTGAAACGGTAATAACCATAAGAAAACGCCGTAACAATTCTGTATATTCACCCTATTACTATCCAGGAATCATTTAAATCCCCGGGAAAGTATAAAGTTCCCATTGGACCCACCAAGCAGCGAACAGCATCTTTTTTTAATACAGTATTAGGCTTGCGTTTGACCACAATCACGCCAGATGGAAAGCGAAGACGAGGCCTGCGACGGAGCACGCTTGCCTAGTACCTAAATGCTCATTCACCCTAGAGTTGAAAGCGGCCAAATTGTAGTGTTCAGGGAACACAGTCATAGGCAGGGAATTCCACTCTAGTAACGTATACTCCATTTAATTTAGAATTATAAACCACAACAACATTATATTGCGGCTCGTGAACTGTAATCTCTTTACAATTTGTACTAGAGTACCTAACAATTGGGAATGTCTAAAAAAAATTACCAATGGTTTTTATATTTTTTTTGTATAGAAAAGTTAATTATAAGAAACTGATTTCAATATTTTGTCATTTAGTTCACTGCTTTTTTCATAATGAATTATTGAAACTATTTTGGTTGATGACGTCAGATTTGCGTTTGGTTGGTGATTGAGGGCTCCCACACTGCCAAATTTCTAAATCTATCTAAATGCGTACGATAAGGCAACCCCTTTAATTAATTTTTGCGTGGTGGTACACTAGTGTCACTTTACTGGCGCTGTTTGGGCGCTGTCAAAGTGCTAGATGTCAGGCAGCGGGTCCAAAAAAAACTCCGTAAAATAATCCACGCGTAAATTGTGAAGAATTCTAACCACACAGAATAAAGTACGACTTGCACCGGTCACGCAATTTACACCAATGTCAAATGAAGGTCATCGCTTATTTGTTACCTAATAAATTCATTGCATAATATTAAAATTAAGCAACTACAGAAAACGAGTTAAAAAGCATTTATGTCGAAATGGTTTTCGATTTACTATTAATTGCAAAAAAATAGACATCCCCAATTGACGACACGCAAATAAAGTGACATTAAAACAATTTTATTTTGCGGCTCCCAGACTATTGTACTGTACTATTTACTAGGTAAAAAATAGTTGACTAGCCGCAATATAATGATGTTGTGGTTTTCAATTCTAAATTAAATGAAGTATACTTAGGTACCAGTCAATGACAGACCCAGAGTCACGACGGCCTGACATTGACGTGTTCATTGATAAAACGCAAGGCTCGTACATGGTCTATGGAGAAGTGTGACATTTATTACAATAAGCGGATGAATCACACAGTCATCTTCCTGAATGAAATTAATTTAAATTTAAACGATCAACTTATGCGATTTCTAACAAAAAATGTTCACAGCGCAATAAAACTTCCATTATTTGGTTACTACTTAGGTAAGTATTTACAGGGTCATTATTTGAGTCGTTTTCATAAAAATTGTATACAATTGAGAGATTTAATTAAAACAAAATTTAATTTATTCCTATGTGTAACGAAAGTTACGCATAGGTATAGTTTGAATGACTAACTTTTGTTACACAAAGGGCGCGATCGTGATTTTGTTTTTATTAAGCTTTTATTGTATGTACAGTGACGAGCTTTAATTTGGGACCCACTTAAGGTTGACAGTCCTGTCATATTGTATAGACAGACATTCAAAGGATATTTTTCGAAATGGGTCCCAAATTAAAGTACGCGACCGTACCTGCTAAGCTTTTAATGTAATTACGTATTTTTTTTTTTTTTTTTAAAAACAACTCGTTTTAGCGTTCCGAAACACTTCCGTGAACGCATTCTTATAGAAATGGCAAAAGATTCTGGTATAGTTTCTAGTTATCCGAAAATGCCATCAAAATCCATAGCCAAATCGTCTATGAGTCCAGTCTCTTTATAGTTAAAGTCAGTTTTTAAACAAACTTTGACGTGAGACCAAAATTCCCCGCCAAACCGATGACAATTTGCAAAGCTACTTAACTTCAACAAATGTAGGTTGTCTGGAGGAAGTTTAAACAAGAACGGTTTTTTTTGCAATTAAACAATGACATAAATGCTTGAGACTCAATATATTCAATTCCATTTTGGCTAGGGATTAATACTTTTCAACTCCTGATCACCGATTAAAAATCAGCGTATAACGAACTCTATAGCCACTTTATATTTCATTGAATCCATTTGACAAAACTGCACACACCTGAGAAAAAATTCAAAGGTGTGTGTGGAGTCCCCCATCCGCACTGGGCCAGCGTGGGAACTACGGCCCAAGCCCTCTCATTCTGAGAGGAGGCCTGTGCCCTGCAGTGAGACGTATGCATATAGGCTGGGATGATGATGATGATGATGATGATGATGATGATGATTTGACAAGTTGTCATAAGGTAAAAAATATAAGAAATTTATCTTGGTTTATTTACTTTATAGATCTATAAGTAGTATTTGTTTTATAAGGATATCCTGTTGCTCCACCGTTCTTCAATTAACCAGTAGCCTTATTGTCTAACGTTTCTGACGTTTGACTTCGCAATCACTATTTTATTTTTTTTCTGTCAAATGGTATAAAATGATGACAGAAAGAGATGTGAAAGCGAAGGCAAGCGTCAGAAGCGTTAGACGATTCGATTTGTAGCATTCGAACATGGCGGATGTAGACAGTATCTAATTTTGGTATTTCTGTGTCTTTGGCTAGTTGAAGTATAATTTTGATAGTGTTTTATGCGGCGATTAACCTTAATTAACAGTGATCACAAAATTCTATATTGCTCTCGTGTCTGACATTTTTTAATGCGCAAGTTGTTTCCACGTGGTTTCTGGAATTTTTCTATCAAGTTGCAGAAACTACAATCACCGTACAACGTCGCTCCCAAGAGAGCTTACTTCGACACTGGCGAAATTGTCCTACCATTAAAGTGGGACAGAAGCCATATTTTTAAAAAAAGAAGAAGAAGCGTTAGACAATACAGCCTCAGGCGTAAGTGACAATAACCCTGGTAATAAAATAACTTAACTTAACTTAGCTTGGCTTATGACCAATAAGGACAAGCGATAATATATGTCACTGAGTTCTAAAACTTTTATTAGGGCAAGTAGTCCCAAATCTTTGTGTGAAAAAAAGGTTTTTCCGATACTAAGTTCCTGTATCGCTTTACAGGTTAGGAAGGTTTTGTAAATGTCGATGATTTGGTGTCATGATTTTGATTTTTTTATGCGATTTCATGTATTTTTTTTACCTTGCCATAGCTTTTTTTACAAAGCGATTCGAGATTTCCCGCCATACAAAATGTTGTAAAATATGAAAAACCTTTCCAATGACATATAGCTTGTCGTTATTGGTCCTTTGACATCAAAAACAAATGCCCTTAAGAAATTCTCTGTTTTATGTAACTCAACTTTAAATGTCATTGGGACCGATAACGAAATAAAAATAATTGGCTCTTGGATACGCATTCATTAACTAGGTACAATTAAATTGTCACCAAGATCAGCAACGCTCTACAGTAACACAGAAACGTAGTAAAGCAGTACCTCTACCATGAGTTACACTAGTTTACAGTGACCGTACTCGCTAGCGACGGCGTAAATGATTTGTATGGACAATTGTGTACAGCGCCTCTAGCGGTCACTTACGGAAGTACAATTCTGCATACAAATCATTTACGCCGTCGCTAGCGAGTACGGTCACTGTAAACTAGTGTAACTCATGGTAGAGGTACAGATCTCTACCAAACATTTACTTAAGTAAGAGATTTTTTTGCCGAAGCTAGTTTTTTTCTTTATTTCAGTCATGCAAGAACGACGCCGTGTTTTTCAGAGATAAACTGTCATTTTTAGAATTCTAGAAAATAGTTTGATTGTAATATAATAAATAGAAAAAGATATTGAAAAGTTGGGATAACAGTTTTTATTGAAATGTCATTGACCGATACGGAATTGCTTTCGATTTGTTGGTCCGAGTCTAGTTCTAAATGTACATTGAAGGTTTTATTTTATAACCTGGTATTAAATAATCGTGCGTTCAGTGTTCCAAAAGTACCCGAAAAAAAATATTCGCTAAAAATTGGATTAGACCTAACTGATTGATTAGGCTGTCATGTCAGTCAACTTGAACTGGCAGTACAAAAGGGTTAAGTATAGAATTATTTCTATGATTTTTTATCTTTTTAATTCTGGATATATTTAAGTAAATAATATAAACCAGACTTTCTGCGTCGTTTACTCTTCAGTGTTTCTAAAATAGGGTTGCACTTCAATCATAATTTTATATCGATTTATGTTTTCGTTTACGACTAGTCATAGAATTATCTACGATGTTAAATTTATCAATTGACTCTTAGTGATGACTTTTCAGATATTTTATAACACCTTATACATATACAAGATCTAAATAAAGACATCACAATGTCAATTAATACCAAAAATCGTCGATATCATGCAAAGTTTACAATGGTGCGCTTGCTTTGTAGCGTTTTTCGTGAAATAAATTACGTAGCCATAATTTGTGTAAGTATACAGGATGTCCCAAAAGTTAACGATAACCTGGTACCAGGCAAGTGGTCAAGTTATTGGTGCCAAATGTGAAAAAAACATGTCTCTTAGTTAAGCAATAATAGAGTCACATAATATTTCACTTTTAGTATTAGATATTTTCTAAAAAGTCATCGTTTCACTGAGTGACATGGACTATTTCAATTATCTTTTATCTTTTCCAGAAGATAACATCTAGTTATAGTCTTCAAGCCTGGTTTAAGCCAGACAGTATATACATTACTACATATTAGCTGCAACTTCGTCTATAATGAATTCGTTTGTCGCGATCCCGAAGGAACTATGCAGTTTTCCCGTATAAAAACTATCCTATGGCCTTGCTAGGGTACATTTAGCTATGCTGCACAGAATCTCTTCGCACCTAGTTTGATGAATGATGATTGTTGATGACGACCATCACTCCGTCACTAGTCTTATAAGCACAACAATGATTCCATAAGCACCTATTGTATTTTTATTATATTGCTTTTCTATAACGGGGCTGTACCGAGCAAAAACTTCAGTACAAACATAAATAAGTTACATTTTGCAGCAAAATAAAATTGTGGCATTTTGAAGTTTTCATCCGTCATTTGTGACATTAAAATACATCTTGAAAATCAATCATTCTCAGATGACATCCTTAGTTATTTGTAAATGATGGGCTTCGAAGGTAATAAATAATGGTACGGGTAAGGTCGTTCCGGTACTATGAGTAATTGATGATACGATGGACAAAAATATCACACATGGCTACACCCTTCAACCCGCCCTTATTTTTTTAAGTACCTATGCCATTCAATAAGTTTTGTTAAGAATTTCATTTTTAATACAGCTTTTTTGCTGACTGTACTTGCATTGTCATTCAAACTACATATCCATAGTAAGTTTCAAGTCGATGCCATTAACCGTGGTGGAGTTCCGTCCTGCGGAGACGATCTTGATCGGTCCACCAGAATTTCACTACCAGAGTATTGTATGTACCGTACTTACGTATAGCAAATTTCAGCGCAATTGGATACCAGGACGTGGTTGAAAAATGGTTTGCAAATTTTGGAACTACATCTCACAAAATAAATAGAGTGCTAAAATCACATCACCCTTCCTTTTAGCTTTGCCGTATTCGGGTAATAAACTTGCAGTAATGGTGAAAAATTGTGTTCCTATAGGAGTTGAAAGTCAGAGGTCATATTAATTTTGTCAATGAGTTGCAAAATATCATTCGAATGGTACTTAATTCGGTTGATTCAGAGTTTTTTTCGAACCAATTGCAGAAGATTCTGATACAGCTTCTAGTTATTTGATAGACTTACAGAACCTGTAGTAAATCGAAAACACAATTGAAATCTACAGCCAATTCGTAGAAGATATGACCACGAAAGTGTGGGTGGCGGTTGAAACGCTCGAATAATATCCATTTTCCAATCATTTCCGAATGTTATATTCACGGGTGTAATTTCAAAGGTTGGACGGAAAGGATTACAGGAATCTAGTTTGCGGCCTCGCTTAAAAATAGAATCAAATTACAGTTGTGTCACTTGTAGGCATCCAAGAAATGTAGTCAGCTAGGTCATTCATAAGTGAGTACGGGTATTTACGCGACATAATAATGTTTGAGTTGAGCTGATAAGCATCATGAAGTCTTTTTCCATCGATAAGAGAGATAATACTACTTTAGATCAGACGATATAAACACTTCATTTGAAGGCCTGTTGTTTTTTAAAGGAGACTAACATGATTGAGTGGCTGTGTTCTCCGTATTTATAGGTTAATAATAGAGCATAAATAAAAGTGTATGAAGTTTCAGACTTCTAGGAGAATTATCCGAATATGGCCCGCATGAGAAAAAAGTTTATCGATGCTGTAAATATCAATAAAACTGGACTGCAATATTTTTAAATAAATAAAATAAATAAAATAAGTAAACGTCCATTTGTTTTGACGTCCATTTTACTACAATACATTGTATTTATTTTACAATCATCGATCGAAAATAATTGACGTTTTACAATTACACGAGTATGACTTCATCCCGATAATAATCAGTGAAATAACGCTTGATACATATAATTTTACATTCTAACATCGTATTAGAAACGAGGAGATTCGCAGGAGAATCAGAGTTACAGTACGCTTAGTATAAATTTTACTTCACCAAAATACTTCTCGATCGCGTTTACGTAAAAAAATCAATTACTAGGGAAACATGGACCCATGGGCCGCGCGTCCATGTTTCCATAGAATTGAAATTTTTACGTTAACGCGATCGAGAAGTATTTTGGTGACGTAAAACTTATACTAAGCGTACTGATATTGCTCGTAGAACCGACGGCCGGTAATAGAGCAGTATTTTTTTTATTTATTGTACCTTCAGCAACAACTATACTCATACATATGTTATTTTACATGAGTTATGGTTGTACAATATGGTTCTAGAGCGGCAACCGCGTACCGGAATACGTGACGTAGGAAGGTCCCCAACAAGATGGACCGACGAGGGTACTAACAACCCGATTGCTCCCGGGTTGACTAAACATTCGAAGTAACTCTACCATTACTGCAATGCTTTTCAAGAAAAGGCTAAATCGGGTCAGTTTTTAAGGTTTTTTTTGTCCCGGCGTGAAAAATTTTGAAGGTTTTCCTTTACTTTCCTTTTGAAGGTTTTACGCCACCATAGTAGGCCACCTGGTAAGGAACGCAGGAACTACTTGGATACGGGCAGCACATGATGAATTGTTGTGGGTTGAACCCTTCGGGGAGGCCTTTGGCCAGCAGTGCACTTCTTTTGACTGATATGATAACATCATTACTTACTTAGATATAAATAACCTAGCTATAGGAATAGGTATTTCATAAAATGGTTATCCTATCCTCCCGTTAACGTGCCAATACACTTGGAATACCTAGGTACAGAGCAGAAATTTATTGAAACTTTTCGCAACCAGAAGGTTTATAATGGAATTTGTTTACAAGGGTGTTCATTCGGTCTTGTTCGACCTCATGCTGAAAAACTCCAGAAAAATTCTAAGAAAATAAGGTTAGGTTTACAACGTTCCTGGAAATTCGATAGTTTTTATATACATCAAATATGTGATCATTCGGCCAAACTTCGATTAAGTAGCACCAACTCTATGTAGCTCTACATATGCGTATAGCCCCATAAAATTGTATTCCGGATGGATCAAAGGTAAGGAAAGTAGAATTTTGTAGTACCTTGTTCTATGCATTCTCTGTGTAACAGTTTTGAACTCAAAGTCCATATTAAAGACAATAAAAATGACCAAACACAGCACAGTTCTTACACTACTACTAGTATAATACGGATTCGAATATAAATGCGAAGTACATAGTTTCCGTAGAGTATAAGGAAAAGGAGATTTTCCTCAAAGAACGATTGCAAGACAAAAATAAATAATTTTCTTTTCATCCTTAGAGGTTTTAACATTTAAACAAGTGACTCGTTATTTATACCGCACTAGCAATAGTTTTTTTTTTTCGATTTCTTCTATTCTTTTTGGTTTTTGAATTATGATTAAGTATTTTTTTTTTCATAAAAAAAAACTAATGAGTTGTATTTACTATGCCACACAATGACTAAACATTTACTATCGATATCTGCTTGCCCAACTCTAATCTCCTGATTGACCTTGTGCCGTGTGCAGCAGTGTGTGTGTAACAGTGGCTTAGCGAAAAAAAAAACAAATTATATAACATTTTCACTCTTTGGTCCACCGGCTTAAGTTCTTTAAGTGTATTGACAAAGGAGCCTGAGTACACTAATTTGAAATAGTAATTAAAATAAATTGGTTTTGTTTATTATTGTGAGCAACAATGTAGCATCGGCCTTATCTTCTATAGAGAAACCATTTAGGAATTCCTCTTATTGTTGACGTATTGTCATGTCGTGACTTACTCAGCAAGATCATTGAATTACCTTGTTAAAACAATTAAAAGTAACTAGGCTCGTTTTTTGTTTACGTTCTATTATGTTCAGAGCTATGCCAAAGAACTATTCTTTTTATAACATAATTGTAGCAAATTTCTTACTTTTTCTGTTATTTTTTTATCCTTTTGAAGTGAAACTTCTAATGCGACTTCCAACAAGGTTGCGTTACACGTTTAAAGCTACTATGGAGGGGGTATGAAAGCATTAGTATATGTTCTGCCGAAGCAAGTAATCTCGCATTGTATATATACTAACGGATGTTAAAAACTTCGACAGTGCGATGCAGAACTCATACTGTCTGTGCAAATTTGTATGAGACTTGATAAAAGCGCCATCTAGTGAGTAATTTAAACACATAGATGCATAAGTAAATTTAGTTCATATTGATGTATAAGTGCCTTTTTCATTTCCACATTACGAAGTTTCACTTCTTCCGCGCGGAGGAGCTGCACGCACGATTTTTTTTGTTGTTTTCTTCTGTCAATTCGCACGTTTCAATATTATTTCTATTCTTTTCAATTTCATTTATTGCTAGGTTTACCTATGCTTCATTATTTTTTTTTTCAAAGAAAGAAAGAAAGAAATGTTTATTTGTTTTCTTAATACTTGCTTGCTTTATGATATGCAGTGTGTCCCAAAACTAAACGATAACCTGGTACCAGGCTACAGGCCCTTTTTTCTGAAAAAATATCCTATCACTTAATTAAAATATTTAGTAACAATCTTCGCAGACGGAGTCGCGGGCAAAAGCTTGTGATACACGTATCATTGACATTTTCAAATCCGTATTGGTAAAGTACGAGTATTCATATTTGACAATGACATTAAGAAGCATTTACTCTGAATTCTGGAAGTAAATTTAATTTCTTTAGTACCTGGGCGACCGAGCTCTGCTCGGGCAGAAACTCGGTACCAAGCGTTTTCCCAGAGATAAGACCAAGCTAGACCAATTTTTCATCCCCGAAAACCCCCACATACCAAATTTCATCGAAATCGTTGGAGCCGTTTCCGAGATCCTGATTATATATTTGCGGGGGAGGGGGTTCGGGGGTTTCAAGGGGGGATGAAAATATCATAGATTTTTCCGTAGGATGCACAGTTTTCAAGATATTTGACAAAAACACCGGAGGGGGTGGGGGGGTTAGCCACGTTAAACTATCGTCCGTAAACCGACTTTACAGACAACCGGTTTTTCTTGTTCTTTGCTCCCAATAGGGAACGTGCACATAGACGGTGCTGCCAACTGGTGTCATAAGGGTGCCATCAATTTGAATGCTTTACCTTGATAAGTTTGTTTTACTGTCCGCATAGTGTCTCTTTTGTCGCATTAGTGCTGCCGCCTATAGTTACTGCACGTTCCCTATAATACTTTTTCTCACAAAAAAGTAACTTTTTCTCACAAAAGAAGAAACTTCGTTTTCTCATGAAAAATAAACTTTAAAAAAACGTGGAATCGAACCGAGGTCGGCTGGATCCGCGACCACCCGATTTTTACTGTGCTATTATGATCTGCTCGAAGCCGGCGAAATTTAGCTTTGTATTCTAATGCAAACAAAAATAGCCGGAAAACACGAGTAAAAGCGGTTTTCTGAAAATGAAACATAGCTAGATCAGTTTTTCATCCCCGAAAACCCCCACTTACCAAATTTCATCGAAATCGTTGGAGCCGTTTCCGAGATCCTGATTATATATATATATATATATATATATATATATATATATATATACAAGAATTGCTCGTTTAAAGGTATTAGATTCATGCGACCTAGTGTTATAACATAACGTAGGTCACATGTTTATTCAATTCTGACATGATTTTGAGGGTCTCATGCGCACTAAATTGGTATTTGCAATTTTTTTTATCAACCTTGGAGTTAGAATGCTAATTCGGCAAAAACAATATATTTTAGACAGGTTCAAATTCAGACTAAAAAACTTGATGAATACTCAAACAACTTTTTGTATGACATTTGCTCAAGCTTGCGATATTAATATTTGTATTTGGCTAATGCGCCAAGAGCGCGAAGCTATATATAAAAAATGTACCTATTATTTTTATTTACTTTTGACATTTAATAAGCAACCAGCTCATGGACCTATTTTCAAGTGGATGTTGCCGTTGTTGAGGAGTACGCCCTGTTTTTAGAAAGAAAGAAAGAAAGAAAGAAACATATTTTATTTAAGGTTACAAGAGTACCACCACCAAACAGTAAAAAACAACATTAATACATGAGTATATATAGCGAGCGAGGGGTCTTTAGTTGATTCCCGAGCGAAGCGAGGGAATTAAGATGGAGTCCTGAGAGCAGTGAAGGATTTAAGCGCGCCCAAGGCAAAATCAGTTTTATCCCCGAGGAGTATACTCTACTTTTCTCACCTTTTGCGAGACAATAAAAACCAAGGCTACTAGAAAAATACTCGAAATAGACCCAGAAGCACTGATTCTGACACTGACTTTGCGCCTTTCGCAGTTTTCCATTTGTCGAAATCTTTGTAAGCTTTTAAGTATTTTTCCTTCGACTTCTCTGGGAGTACATTATTAACAATTTCTAAGGCCGGCTTGCGCAGACCTGGGTTAGCTACTTAACTCCGAGCGAGTTAACTGCTAACCCAGGGTTAACAAGTGTCAAAATGTATGGAACTGTCATTCTTAACCCAGGGTTACCGATTTAATTTTTTACCCTGAATTGTGCAAGTGGTCCTAAGGCGTCTAATTTAATGGAATCAGGAGTCAAATCACTTTCGTCACTCGATATTTTCTTAATGTTTTATCTTCTTTTGCAGTTTTGATACTTAAAATTGCAGCGTATTGAAACTCTCGTGGCTTTTGTTTAAGTATTTGACTTTGTTTTCGTTCGGCCGCCGAGTTGCAAATAAATGAGGCGCGGCGCGGCCTCCCGCGGGGCTGAGCACCAGCACCAGCAGCAGCGCGGGCTGCGCCGCCGCGACCAGCGTGCAGGTGCTGCACGCCATGCGATTTTGAAATTAGACTTTAAGTGCATACCAATAAGAACTACGAGAAGTGAGAATCAACATTACTGCCTGGGTTATAATGAAATTCAGTACAACATTACCGCCCGGCGGGTTATAATGAAATTCAATACAACATTACTGCCCGGCGAAAGCCAAGGGCTATAATGACTAACTTTGAGAGAGGTTTGCATGATATACACCGTGAAATTTTAGTGGTTGTTTTCCCGAAACGAGATGATTTAGTTTCGATTGTACAATTGATTTATAATTACTATTTTGACTAGAGTCAAAAATCCAATTGTGAAAAACGAAAGCCGAAAATGACCGCAAACCAATAGTAACGCTTCGTTAGTACAAGTAGCGTACGATCGTACGATAGGTTAGATACCAACGAAGCGTTACTATTGGTTTGCGGTCATTTTCGACTTTCGTTTTTCACAATTGGATTTTTGACTCTAGTCAAAATAGTAATTATGAATCGATTGTACAATCGATACTAAATCACCTCGTTTCGGGAAAACAACCACTAAAATTTCACGGTGTATAATAAGGCATTGTCGAGCAGGTGGTGTGAAAAGGTTTTTACTTTTTTGTTCCGATAAGTTACATTATTTTTGTGTGTAGAAAAAATAATAAATTATACCAGTCATATCCATATAAATATTGAGATCGCTACTTCAAATCCGCTCTCTAGTTATTATATTAGCCATACCAAGTTTCAAGTCGATGCCATTAACCGTTGATGAATCCCGTCTTCCGGAGACGATCCTGATCGGACTGCCAGTTCTTCGCAAGCAGATTGTTCTTTTGCGACCGAATTCATATAGGTTTGGTAAATTTCAGCTTAATCGGATACCAGAGGCCGCATTGTATAACGCGCGGGCGCTTACGATCGTATTCTCCATCTCTTTCCACCCTCATCCTTTACCATGTGACAGAAAGAAGTGGTGTCAATTGTTGGTGGAAGTCCATTAGACAGTAACAAGTCGTTGAAAATTCGTTTGCAAATAGAGACAAAGCTGTCGGACGTTTATGCGATATAATCTAAGGTCTTAAGTTAATTAAGTCCGTCTTTAATCAGTTAAACATGTTTGTTTATTGTACAAAATTAACTTTTAATTTACTTCTGGTTTGGCTTGACTCACATAGCGTAATCGCTTAAAGCGAACGCGTCTGTTTATCCAATTGTTACAGTACAAATACTCGGGTGATTGTAATGGAAATATGCAAAATGTTGGTTGACTATGGTTCAAACACTGATGTTACGGCGACTTTCAACAAACAAGTCACGGTAACTAAGTACATTCATTTTATGATAGATCCCTATAACACGTGCAATGATAGCAGCCAAACTCAACCCTTTATATCTCGACGCGAGAAGCATAGGTCCGATGTGAAAATCCGACCAAATTTACTTATTCACATTGCGGTTATAATGCGTTATTTCTCTGTCTACCACACTGACACTTAAGTATATTTCTATGTCTTTCCGTTGAGGAGATATTGAAATGCATAAGTTCGGATCTGACGACTTTTACAAATTACAGATACGCATTCGGACTAATTTTATAATTATGTAAGGGCCACAAATGTGCTGTAGCAAAAGTGCAGTGGGCCGCAGCATCGATTGTCAACAGCCAGTGGCGAATTTACAACTTTGCCGCGAGTAGGCTATTAAATTATTGCCGTACCGCTGCAATTCAATACCCTAGTAATATTATTTAAATGGTGGAACATATACATTGATTTGCCGTGTGAGTTGACCTAATAACATTTAGGTCCACAGAGAAATAAATATAATAATCATCAATAAAAAATTGGTCAAAATTACTAAAATCAAACTGTATTGTAGCCTAATTGGAATATTGACAAAAGTAAACCTTACAAAGCGCTAAGTAATTTTTCATATGCAAGACTTTGAAGTATTTGGGATACTGATATACTCGTACTGTCTTAGAATATAATGTCAAAAGTCGATGATTTTAGGGCTAACTTAAAAAAACGGAACCCTTATTAGAATCACTCTACTGTATGTCCGTGTGTCAAGATGATTCTAGACTTAACGGTATTTCTTTATTTATGCCAAAAGTACATGAAAAAAAAATTAATATAAATTACAAGCCATGGCACTTAAAATGGCCCCCGTTCTTCGTTCCGTCCGTGTACTAACCTAGTCATAGATCTAAAAACGGCAAAATCTAAATTTAACTCCGTTCTAGAAATAGTATCAGCATGACTCGATCATGTGGAAACTGGCTTAATTTCCTAATAAGTTATACCTCACCTAGTATGCGCTACTGAGGCAAAAACCTTTAGATATAAGCGCGTGTAATGCAGCTAATTGCGACCGCAAGTTATTTTAAAAGGCAGTAAAAAACATAAGTCTAACCAAGTAATAATTTAGAGGTGAATCGGGCTTCACTAAAACGCAAGAAGATTAAATGAACTTTGTTATAGTGGCCAACACGTAAGTAGAGCCTCAAATCGTATTTACCTCTCGCTCATTCTATACCTATAGGTACAAATGTGAGCAAGAGGCGGATGGGGTCCTGAAGCGTTTCAAGTGTTTCAACCGCCATATCCCGTGTGTTACTGCAATCGACTAATATATCCGGCAATTAAAAATTCCAAAGAGCACCATGCGTGGTCGCAGAATTGCAATCTTATATAATTCTAGTTCATGTGAAGGGTAGGTACACGGAAAGAACATGTCTAGTCACCTTAGAAACTTTTTCAGTCAGTAATAGCGGTTTGAAAGTTATAGTCATCAGTCACGAACAGTTACGGTAACTATTTCTGTAAAAGTGATAAAAATAATTCAAATACCTATCCATATTTAATCCAATGGTAAGTTATAGTACTTTGCGAGCTCCACATTTTGAGATTAAAATCTCATTTTTCTAAAACGTGACTAGATCACTAGACATGTTCTTTCCCTGTAACCTTCATGCGCAGTATCCTTGGATTTTCGTAATACTCGGGATACGGCGGTTGAAATGCTTCAAAGCCCCAACCAAATATAATTTTGGGTTTTCTACTTAAAATAGTAGATATTGGGAGGGCAGAGGTTATAAGTCGCATCGTAACAGTAAAAAACTTATTCTAGGATTTTCGGAAAATCCCACAGGATAAGGAAACATTGAATTCAATAAGACCCTATCTCCGTAACCATTGCTTTAGGATCATAGAGGTGTATTAAAAAGAGACTTTTTAATTTTCCCACAAAGTTTCGTGAAAAAGCTAGTATGAAATAAATCCAAGTAAGTAAGACGTCTTTTGGCTGAAATTATCATGATGAAGTAAGACTTGACCCTCGCTCTGGGTCGTTTCTGGTGCAAAGTGTCCAGCGCGGTTCAATGGGGCTATGCTAGTCTATTGGGCACCTTTCCGCCTGGTACGATCCGGGGCGGTTTAATTGAGTGACTGCATTCTTTAATTGTATTTTGTGTATATCTGATTAATTATAAAAATAAAGCTATTTGGTGACAAAGTAAGTAAGCTGTTTATTTCTTTTCGCTACACTAGCGCACTATACATGTGAAACTTTGAATTGATTTTTCACCTGTATCTATAGCAAATTTTATCGAGTCATTTTCGAGATCCGAACATTATATGTATACTCGTATTTACACTAGCTGTTGCCCGGGACTCCGTCTGCGAAGAATTCACTTATCGTTATCCCGCTGGAACTATCCAATTTTCTGGGATAAAAGCTATCCTATGCCCTTTCCCGAGACTCAAACTATCTCTAAGTACTTACATAATACCAAATCCCATCTAAATTTTTTTTTTATCTAAATCAGTTCAACGGTTGAATCGTGAAAAGGTGAAGACAGACGGACAGACAGGCACACTTTCGCATTTTTAATATTATAGTGGGTATATTATAGTTTATTATAGATATGGATTGAAATTTTGCTTGTTTTTAGAAGTTTGTAGAAGGATAAAACAGTTTGTATAGTACTTATAAAATTTCAGTGATATAGACATGAACGAATGCTTAACTTTTCCTACAATAACATAAGATAAGATAACTGCGATAAAATATTAACAATGCTTGTTTTTCGCATTGATCGCAAAATAAAATGAAATGGCCATTAAAGTGTCCTTTTATGAAAAATGCAATTGATTCGTTCACATTTACCTTTTGGACGGGGTTTTCTTTTTATTTATAGTTATACGTTTTTGTTTGATTAAGTGACTAAGTTTAATTTTGTTCTTATATGTACTAAAACTGCATTGTTTTCTTTTGTCATAGCCTAAACTGCTTTAATTAATTACTGAAAAATATAATTCTGTATGTTAACGCACCTAGTGCTTAACATACACGCGAATGCGAAACGCGAATTTATTCCCAAATCAAAATCGAACGTTTAAAAAATTCTAAAAATCTAAAATCTTAAAATATTAGCTTAATAATAATAATAACCTACCTCGCAAAACTTCCTTTTTCAACACTTTATCCGTGTCGTTTCACTGTCACAATTTGGTCTCGTTTGCTTCGTATCACGAGACCGCGTTCAATTGTTTCCGTTCAATCCACTCCCACGCAACCGCGTGTCTCGAGCGTTCCACCGCGACTGCCTCTGTAGACCATTGCTGCCCAGGCGCATCCTTTTATACGCAACGATAAGAAAAGTTGACACGAGTAAGCTCTTCAGGCTGAAGTGTAGCTCAACATCACAGAATAACAATAAAACAATAAGAGTCGTTTTCAATAAAAATATATTAAAATTAAACGAAAGTTAGTCATACAAACTATGTATATGGGTAACTTTTAAAACGATATCTACTGACATTGTTTGAAATCTCTTGTCCATAAATGTCAATAAATTCAAAAGCACGTGAGTGGCTAGAGCCTAATAATGCACATTGGCATTATGCTACTTTTATCCCGCGAATGTAAAGTTCATGCGGGATAGAAATAAGTAGCTGTTTAAAATATTTTTAAATTCTTAAAGTCGATCAGAGACAGTGAAGGTTTATTAGTGAAATATTTTTTGAAATTAACCCCGAAGAGCAGAATAAATAAATTTCATTTCATTTCATTTCATTTTCATTTAATTTCAAGTTGAATTTACTTACATCTATCCCGCGGGAACTTTTCATTTTCCCGAAAAAAAGTCTTCTTCTTCTTAGTCGGACACTCTTGTCAGAGTGGTCGTGGTTGCGCAGACGAGGTACACGGAGAGATGTTTGAAGAAAAGTAGCCTTTATCAAATTTGAATTGTAACATAATTTCTGTTTTGAAAACAATACTTTCTGTCAAGTTTCTTGCATTCTTCTTGGTAATGATGGTCTGTCCGAAAGCGCTGGTAGTTCAAAAAAATAGACATACCTAATGTACGGTACGAGAGCCAATTCAGAATAGGCCTACTTACATAGGACGTCTAATATCTAATAGAATGACATAAACAAATCACTAACATTATAGACAATAGGTATATATTTTATTCTAAGTGTTTTAAGTATGTACAAACAACGCACCCTTGATCTACAATTCCGGGGGCCTATTCTGAAAAAAAACTGTTTTATTGGGAAGTAGCTGTTACCCACGATTCCATCTGCGAAGAATTCGTCTATCGCTATCCCGCGGAAATTATACAATTTTCCGGAATAAAACTATCCTCTGTCTTTCCCAGGGTCTCGAATTTTATATGCCAAATGTTATTAAGCATCAAGAGGTAACAGACAGAGTTAGCTAAGTAGTTTACTTTGGTATTTATAATAGGTATTAGTATGGATACGGGTAAACCACTAGAAAAATGGAGCTCTACTTAATTTTGTTCACTGGTTAAAAATTGAAACTTAGCGACAATATGAATAATGACAACACCATTCTACTGACGTACTGTTTATGAGCTGTCAAGACACGACTCTCCCATAGATTTTGTATTACAATTGCAAGTTATGACGTCACTTCAATGCCAACTCAATCAACTAGCTATTTATTTTTTATTTTTTTATAGCCTGTTTCAGTGTCCCAGTGCTGGGCAAAGGCCTCTCCCCTGGAATACCAACTCGCCCTATCTGCACTTGTGTTTGACCAGTCGCTCGAGAACGTGTCTAGGTTATCCCGCCATCTTCGCCTTGGCCTGCCGCGGCGCCGGCTACCATCCTGGGGCACCCATTGAGTGGTAACACTGGTAACCCGCGCCCACCTCTCTGGGTGCATGCGGCAGACATGGCCAGCCCAGTCCCATTTCAGCCTGGCGGTTGCTTTGCCTACATCCACAAAGCATATTAAGTACGCATATTTATTTTGTTTTAAGCCAGCTAAAATCTTATTTTGCAGTTACTTAAAAATCTGATTTGCAGGGCTATAATAAATGTATTTTTACTAAAGTAGCATACTGGATTTGAAATTATTGTTTTATGCGTATTGTGTGGTATTGCCATGCGGTTGTCGTAATTTTCGAATTATATTTTTCATAGTGTGATTTAAAAATCGCTCCCCGGAAAACGATGGAAATTGTTACTGCTAAACGATAAAAACAATACATGATTGTTCTTTTCATTGTAAATAGAATAAAGCGATAACAAAGAGGGGGTCCAATTCGACACATGCTTTATGTAATGCTAATACCTAATGAGTATAAGAATAACAACTCTTGAACAACGAATACAGAATAACAAGATTCGGTCCATTATTAATGGTTTACTAAAATAATTAAATACTCGTAACAAGCGAAATAAGAACGATTAATACCTGTAAAATTAAAAGGAATTGGTTTTTGTATAGCTGCCTAAAATGATCTGACAATGAGGTAAACGTCCGAATGCTATATTATCAATTTCCCAGTTGCCATCTTTACTTTACGACAACTGATTTTCGGATTTTTTGAAGTTTTCCGGGAGTTTTGAAAATGGGTAATTTGATAGATTTTGATGTGCTCTTTTTGAATTTAAAGAAAGAAAGAAAGAAAGAAAATACATTTATTTACAACAACACAAGACACATAAATATTTTAACAAAAAGGACAATACAAAGGCTAAAAATAGAGTGTGTCATTGCGGTTGCAAATTGGACACTGGCTCAGCATAATGCTGAGGCGTTTATAACACTCCAGCGCTGATTTTCAGCCAGTACCGTCGGTAATACCCGGAACGCCACACAGATAGATAAAATGTACACTTATAAATATAAGCGATGAACTACATAAACTACATGCGTAAATGGATAATTTGTAGATCATAAAAACGAATAATTTTAACAAAATTACTTAATCATAAATTACTATACTATAATATAACTCACTTGCCAAGTATACAACTCTGCGCGGATTAAAACAAGAAGTGAAATAACCGAGACAAAGAAAAATCAAAGAAGTTTTGTGAAATAGTGCTGGAAAGGAAAGGAATTAAGTTTTCTGAAATGACAACAAATAGCCTTTAAGCTTTCGCCCAAAGGTGTACCTGCTAGTCACTCCTAGGATGGGAGGGGGGATGTCATTCCAGCACTTAGACGCCGCAAACCTGAAACTGCCTCGAAACGCCACCGTACGGTGCGGCGGAACAATAGCCTTAAATCTGCGCACACTTTTCGACCATGTGATTTTTTCAAAAAGGTACGAAGGCGTCTTGTGCCGCGCTACACCGAACAAAAGGGTTGCAAGATGCAAGTGCCTGCGATTGTGCATCTTAAGCAAATCAGCAGCGTTCAAGTACGGAGTGACATGGGACCGAGGAGGGATTCTGAAGCAAAAACGAGCACATGCGTTTTGAACTCGCTGGAGCAATCTCTTAGAACGACCAAGTATGCAACCATCATAGACGACATCACAATAATTTAATCTAGACAATACGAGTGATTCAATTTCAACTTTGCCACCTTGTATGTTTGCCGCTCGCGCCGTCATATTGGAAAAACCGGCCAAGAGCGTGTCGGACACGCACAAGGTAGGGTTCCGTAGCCATTACAAAAAAATCAAGTAATATTTTTCTAAGGATTTCGTATGTGTACGGAATCATCCAAGTTTAGGTATGTTTTATACCTTAGGCTACTATTTACTCTAAAACTACAAATAATTTCCAAGCAATCTTAGCTGCTATAGTTTTCCTAGTAAATTTGATATATTTACTACCATTCTGAATTTTTTCACATTTCTCCACCTAACAGTTTAGATTTTAGAGGGGGGGGACGGTCGATTTTAATGAAAATTTTCACTTTAAAGCTGAATATTTCGCAAACAGATCACTGAATAGAAAAATCATGTTAGCAACCCCGCAATGGTTTTAAAAGACCTATCCAACGATACCCCACACTATAGGATAAGTCGAGAAAAAAAATCACCCCGCCTTTACGTCTATGGGAGGTACCCTAAAAAAAATTTTTTTTTTTTTATTTACTACTTTGTTGGCGTGACTGATATGTACTAGGGGCGTTCAATAAAAAGTGAGAATGAGTATGTTATAAACAACTTTTACTAAATGTCATTTTATTTTTCGACATAGTCACCTTTTAGCATAATACACTTAGTATATCTTTTTTCTAAACTTAAAATTCCATTTTTAAAAAAGGTCTCATCTTGAGTACTTAAAAAATCTTATACTGCAGCGACTACCGCGTCGTCGTCTTCAAATTTCTGGCCTCTCAGGTATTGTTTCAATCTCGGAAATAGGTAGAAATCACTGGGAGCGAGATCTGGTGAATACAAAGGATGCTTAAGGATATCGAACCCAGCATCACGAATTGCAGCCATTGCAACGGCGGACTTGTGTGCCGGGGCATTGTCCTGGTGGAACAGCACAACTTTCGAGAGTTTACCTCGCCGTTTTTCGCGGATCTCATTGCGCAATGTTGCTATTTGTTTGGCGTATAATGTGCCCGTAATAGTGGCTCCATGCTCGAGATACTCAATCATTAATACCCCTTTACCATCCCAAAAAACAGAGCCCATGACCTTACCGGCAGATGGGCTCACCTTGAATTTCTTCGGAGTTGGAGATGATGGCCTTTTCCATGTCATAGACTGCAGTTTCGTTTCTGGGTCATAATGATGGAGCCATGTTTCGTCCATTGTTATAAATCGCGCCAAAAAAAGTTCCCGGTCTTGCTGCATCAGGTTCAAAGCTTCTTGACAAATCTCTAGTCTAGTTTGTTTTTGCGTGTCAGTAAGCATTCTTGGTACCCAACGCGCAGATACCTTTTTCATACCCAAGCGTTCATGTAAAATATTATGCACGCTCCCCGTTGAAATCTTTACATTTTCAGCAATACAACGAACCGTGACACGACGATCCGCCAAAACTGAGTTTTCGACTTTTTTCACAATTTCTTCAGTTACTGCTGTAGTAGGGCGTCCGGAGCGCGGGTCGTCCATTGTCGATGTTCTTCCACGTCTAAATTCGGCGCACCAACGTGCGACTGTCGAATACGGAGGAGCATTAGACCCTAAAGTGTCCCGCAAATCCAAATTGACTTGGTCCGTAGAAAAATTTTTCAAACACAATTATTTGATAACGGCGCGCAGTTCAATTTTCTCCATTTTCGCTAACGTACTCAATAGCATTGCAAAGAAATTACCGTATATTTTTTTAAACAAAAGACAGTTAGTTTTTTTTTTCATAGCAATCAGCTAGATAGATTAGCTTTACCGGCCAGTATTTAATTTCGTAATATTAAAAGAGTTTGCATCTCATTCTCACTTTATATTGAACGCCCCTCGTATATTCATGCCAAATTACAGCTTTCTAGTACTAACGATCTCTGAGCTTAGCCGCGGACAGACAGACAGATAGACAAACGGACAGACATGGCGAAACTATAAGGGTTCCTAGTTGACTACGGAACCCTAAAAATGGCGTCTAATAGCAGTTCTTTGATGATTATCTCCTTTCTGATTCATTCTACGATAAAAACTTTTATGTAAAAATTTAGCTACAGAAAAATTTCTACAATTTTATGTCCTAGGTAACTTTTATTCGTAAAATCAATAATTTCGGCGTACGCGCGCCACAAAGTGTAATGTAACACGCGTTTTCGCTGATTAATTCGCTTCCACACCACCTTCACGCGGCGAGCTTTTTGCAAGCTTTTATTTAACTTGCAATGTTCTTTCTTACGCAAGTTAACCCCCTTAACAAAAGCCAAATGACTGCAGAGGTGACAACAGGGTGTCATCTACTAAGCCGAGCCCGCATTGCACGGTGTCGACAGAGGAGCCGCCTCATCCCTCTGTTTCCCCGAACAGAGACGAATGCATAAGGCGCATTTTCCGTGCCATAAAAAAAAGAATAGGGTGTCATCTATTAGGTATTCGAATGTGAAACATTAGGACATTTACCTTAAGATACCTGCTGAGCTGGCAACGTTGCATTTTGTTAGTTTTTCTCGATTATTCCATAAAAATTGAATGAAAATTAAAAAAAAATTGTATACAAATTGTTCTAATATATAGTTAATGTGTCTAATGCAACAACAATTCGTGACAAGACTTTTATTTTCTTTAAAAACCGTTAGGTATTAATAATTTGTTTGTTTTTAAAGAAAATAAAAGTCTATCACGAATTATTATTGCAGTAGACACATTAACTTATGTATTAGAACAATTTGTATACAAAACATTTTTAATTTTCAATCAATTTTTATGGAATAATCGAGAAAAACTAACAAAAATGCACCGTTGGCAGCTCAGCAGGTATAAACCCTTTGCTTCAACCTCTGTAAATTATCCACATCTACTTTCTTGTCATGACGTGGCTCTAAAGCGTTTCAACCGCCGTATCCCTTGTGTTGCAAAAGCTAAAGATGTCCATCTACTAAAAACAATTGCAATTCTGCGACCACACACCACGCGTGGTGGTAGTCATTGGGAATTTTGAACTAAAAACAACTGCCAGACATATTATTAGTCTATTTTCATAACACACGGGATACTTACGGCGGTTAAACCGCTTCTGAACCCTAGCTAAATGATCGCTTATTGCACGCTCTGAAAAAATCTTATCCGCGATTAATGTAGTGACTTATAAGTCACATAATTAGTTTCTTGAGCTGGAAAAAAATTAGACGTCTGACAAAATAAACGTTCCCAACCAGTTAGGCATTGAAATGAGTTTTTTCTGACTCCAGCAAAAACTGTTTCGAGCATTTAAACTCGTAGTCATTTATTTTATTTTTGATTCAAGATAAATGGTGTGAGTCATATGTATGGTCATTCCTACATTTGTAGACGTTAAGTAGGTAGTTTTGTCAAGTGTTATTGCTTTGGCGGGAGATTTGACAGGTTTCGCGTCAAATATTGTTTAAGAAACTGCCTTGTCAAAGAGGTTTTAGCTAATATAATAAATCATGTGTAGGGTGACAATGATTTGAATTTAAAAGTAGCCTATCATCTCCACAAGTTAATGCTTTAGCTAAATTGATTAACATAGGCATCTAGGTACTTACCAAATTTTATTTAAATCCTACCAGCCGTTTATAGCGTGAAGATGTAACACACAAACACACACAAACACACACACACACACACACACACACACACACACACACACACATTTTTTATTTTGTTGTATGTTTGATTTTCTTTTTTAATTTGGAAGTTTTTGTGTGATTTCTGCTCAGAATCACGAGCTTTTTCATCCTACTAGAAGAACAAAAGTGTCCCAAGTTTTCTTTTCCGCTGAGTTGCCATTTTTTATAGACTTTAATAAGGTAAATACCCCAGTGCCCGACGCTGCCCCAATAGCCGATACTTTCAATCTTAATTCGTATCGCAGCAATAAAGGCGACAAGTAGGGTGTCGATTTTTGGAATTGAAGTGTCAAACACTGGGGTATTTACCTTTTATTACCGTAACTAAATGGAAGAATCGAAAGTTATATGGAAGTTTTGGGACAGTTTTTTCTCCTATACTTCGTTTTTTTTGCATTAGAAATAATAGGTACCTATTTAAGTGACCATCCTTGTTAATTGTTAATTAATTAATTAACTGTAACTTATTATTAAGACACGTCAAGATCGCTTATCTTCTTTCTAATGCTAAAGAAAAAACGAAGCATAGTAGGATCGGAAAGGTCGTGATTTTGAGCAGAAATTACATACAATTCTCCAAAAAAAAAAACATAAAAACGTACAACAAAATGAAAGTTGGCCAATATTAGCTATTAGTTTTATAATAGTTTTCAAGTTTGAATTTGTTGGCTAAACGTACCTATAAGCATTTTAAGATTCACTCTAATTATTCCTACTGGCTTACATTTTAGCACTCATTTGATGTATATTATTAAATATAAAATTCTTTAAATTCTTTATATTAAAGTAAAAGTGTACTCGAACTTACCCACAGATCTGAAAAAAAAGTGTGAAGGGTTGGACTGAAAACCAGCGCTGTGTGCGTGCGCCCCTCCGTGGTCATGCATCCACAGTACACGCTGAGCCTAATCCATTTAACACGCTTAGTTATAGGTTCAATGTAGAAAATAATACCTTACTTTTAATATTGTATCTTTTTTTTCTAAGAGTGTTAATAAAATTCTATTCTATTCTATTCTATTCTATTCTATTCTATTCTATTTAGTGGAATTTACTTTTTATACCTAAGTAGAAAAAAAATAACAGCTTACCTGAACCCTCATGTGATCATCACTTCGTTGTCCCTCTGTCTGTTCGTCAAGATCCCTTTTCTCGGGTACGCGTTGAGGTACCAAATTTAAATTAATATTTAAATTTAACATTTAGAGCCACTTGAAACCGCAAAAAACCGGTCAAGGGCGAGTCGAATGCATACACGAAAGGTGCAGTACCTCGGTACAATGCTTTGCAAATAGTACAGTAAAAAAGTAAAGAAATATAGATATCTAGTTATTGTCATTATAAAGATCGCGCTGAAAAAACACGCTTCATATATAGTTATAACGACCCCTTTAATTTTAAACTTTATTTTATTTGTAGTAGTTTTAGTTATAGCGGCCACAGGAATACATAATCGGCAAAATAAATCAATAAAATATATAGGTAACAGTTTCACTATATCTGTTATGTATTTAGACTCAGAGACTAACCTCCACTTGTGTCTCCAGTGTCGTTTACTATTAAACTAATAATTTATCATTATCACACGCCTAATATACATGTACGCTAATTATTATTAATAGAACTTGTATTTTTGTTTCTATTATTATCTGCCGGCTTAGCTTCAGGCTGGCTGCAGGTGAACTAGAATCGAGATAGGGGTCGTTCTCTGAGCAAGGCAGTTTTGCGTGACCTTCGGTGGCACGATTTTTTTTATGATTATCCGATTCTTTATAATTACATCGAAAACTAGTGTTTATTTGAAACGTTTTGCAGAAGGCACCATTTTAGTCCTCACAATTATCGAGATAATTAATTTCAAGTTTTCATATGCCACCGAAGTCACAAAACTGCGAATAATGGCAGTAAATTACTTGTATTGTTTAATATAACAATGTGTAATAACTACAAACTTACAATGGTAGACTTATTAAACAATTATTATCATTTTTTTAACTTTTCACTAGTTAAATAGGTACCTAAGTCTTGTAAGGTAATTACATAACTTTGCTCTCGTTCATAAGCTATTATGCTTTAAATAGTAGTTATTATTTTAATTATAAAACATAATTAAAGCACACATTCATAAAAAACAAATAATCTCTCAAAAACACTAATCATTCACTACTTATTATTTATTTCAACAGTATTTATGATATCAGAAATCGGCTAAACACACACTAATTTTTTTTGCAAAACAAAAAAGAATGAAACGAAAAAGATATAAATTTCACAAATATTTGACCAATATTAATCAGCCATCAATACATAATTAAATAATTATTTAATAAAAGCTGAAAACACGTTAAAAATAAAGTTTTTTTCGCAAAATCATTAATAGTATTTACCAATATTATCAACTGACTCAGATAATTTTACATAAATATGTACAGGAAATAAACTTAACAGTTTCAAAAATTACATAACTAACAGTAATTCCAGCGGATTAATTCAAATCACTGAATTCACCGCCACCGAATTCACGTGATAGTAGAGGAGACGTGGAAGATTGACCTTCACCGATCTGATAACTCGATGAGACATATTTTTTATTAAATATAATTTATAAACAAATATGCCTATGATAACTTGCCTATCGAAAAGTGTTCATAGATTTTTTTTTGTTTTATTGTGGAGTGCCTTTAGCCATCTTCCAGCTCCATCATCAGACCCTGGTTACCATCTGAGATCAAAGTACTCGTCAAGACGAATCAAACGAGTCCAAACTCGATGGAGTAATTCGTAATTTCATTAATTCAGTATGGTCAAAGGCACTCCACAATAAAACGACACAACCCCATCGAGTTTGGACTCGTTTGATTCGTCTTGACGAGTACTTTGTTCCCAGATGGTAACCAGGGTCTGATGATGTAGCTGGAAGATGGCTAAAGGCACTCCACAATAAAACAAAAAAAAATAGCTATGAACACTTTTCGATAGGCAAGTTATCATAGGCATATTTGTTTATAAATTATATTTGATAAAAAATATGTCTCATCGAGTTATCAGATCGGTGAAGGTCGATCTTCAACGGCTCTTAGACTATAAGTAATTTTAGTTTTAAACGAATAACTTCAAAACGGTTAACAATAGAAACTCGATTTTTTTTGTATAAGTAGTAACACTGCTTAATATGTCAAATTAATTTGAGTTCAATATATCAACAAAACAAGCGAGAAAAAATTGCCACGGAAATCACATTCAAGGGTACCTACCAAAAAATTCATACGATATTCTTACCCTCATAATTCGGTAGTGACGCAAAAAACCTTAAGTCCGCCCCGTTCAGCCGACGCAACGTGGATGGTTCTTTCTGGCAAGCCATCGTCAAATGTTCTTGAAGTGTATGCAGTATGACTGGATAAGACGCTTTTCTCGGGACATTTATGTAATATGGTTTTTAAAAAAAATAAGGTAAAAAGGAATATTTAGATAATTTAATCAAATTCATAAAATAGTTGGCTTGCTGTGAACAGTAACATATATTGGTTTTCTTGCTTGGTTTTTGAAATAAACTGTAATACATAGTGAAAATTGGAGGCGGGACAAGGCCAAAATGGGTATTCCAGCGACTTAAGATTTTTTTTCTCCCATTACATATAACTTATATAAAACTGTTAGAAGTTTTTTAAACAGAAGAAAGTATAAACTATTTATATGAGGTATTTTAATTATAAGGTTATCTGTTAACATTAAGTTTTTACAACTACTTGAATTTGAGAACACGAAAAAACGTGCGACCAGATAATGACATTCGTGTGGTAAGCTGGCGACAGTTCGACATTGGTTATGTTACACGCTAATTCTGCCGTCAGTTCAGTCTATCATTCTAGTCAGCATGACGAGAGAATTATCGTGTAGGTAACCCTCGACTGACGGACTGATGGCCAGGACTGATGAAAATTAAATATTTTAAATAATATATTCGTCAGGCCGTTGTGAATGACAGAAAACCAGAATGATGGACTGAACTTACGCCTGATGTCTCACGTTGCAATCATAATGCACCACTCCAGACCATCTGCAATGACTACAGACATTATTAAAAGGTATAGAATTAGCGCGTGTATCCCAGAATCTATGTAGCTTCTTTTTCGTTTTTTAATGAGAAGGTGGAGTAGGTACTTAATTTTTATATTTCAAACTAAATACAAACTGAAATATAGATGCACAGAAAAAACCCCAGAAAAAAGACCAATGCTAACCAGTTAGACCAGTGATGGTGTAGGGGTAAGCACGCAGCACGGAACGCTGAGGACCTGGGTTCGATTCCCAGCATTGGTCTTTTTTCTGGGGTTTCTTCTGTGCATCTATATTTCAGTTTGTATTTAGTATGAAATATATGGTTTTCACGGGATGACCGTAAAAGTAATAAAAATGAAGTTGAAAAATAAAAATACAAAAAGATACTTCATATAACACTTGTTACGATTTTCAGTAAAATCTTTGTTTTTTTTAAACAAAGGTAAATATAAAATAAGTAGTTTTTTTTCATGTAAATATGTATTATAAAACACAACGATGTTTCTGCCTATAGAAACCATCCAATCGAAGTGCCCCAAACCTGTTTCATAAGCAAACTATTTCCATACCAAATTTCATCTAAATCGAATTAGCGGCCTTAATCACATTAGCGGTTTAAGCGTGAAGAGGTAACAGACAGACAAACAGACAGACGCAATTTTTCATCTATACATATAATAAATCTGTAACAAGTCGGTGTCTGTACATTGAAGATATTTGAGAAAAACTGTCACTAGGGCTATTTATTAGCGCAATAGAACCCAAAGCAATGATTTTTTAAATTATTGTCTGTTTGTCTGTTTATCTGTTTGTCCGTTTGTCTGTTTGTCTGTGCGTTTGTGCGCGCTAATCTCAGAAACGGCTTAACCTAGAAGGATGCGGTTTTCACTGATATGTTGGTATTTTCTTGGATTAACATTTAGTGTTTGTTTCATTTGAATCGGTTCACAAATAAGAAAGATACGTTTATTTTAAGAATTTATCGAACAGTTTTTAGAAGAATTGACTGACAATCGCTCGCCGGACTTCAGGAACTACTGAAAAATTATTTCAGTGTTAGATAGCCCATTTATCGAGTAAGGCACGCGTTTGGTGGTGAATGAATGTGAACGCGGGTGTGCGGGTGGGGTTCGGTGTGGGGGGGGGGTACTTTTTTATATCGAGGAACTAAGGAGAGCAAAGCTAAGGAACTAAGCTGCCCAAATTACTAATTCCACGCGAACGGAGTCGCGGGCAAAAGCTAGTTCATAATAATTGTCATGGATTCGGGAGTTATTCTTACCATTGATTTGTTCTTTATAAACTACGCTAGGACTCACGTAGTTAAATGAAACGAATGCAGTAAATCGGTTTAGTTACGTTTATTGAGCGTTCAATACTTATACAATTACAACATAATTTATATTAAGTACATGTCAAATTTGAAAAACCGATTATAGGTGAAAAATTAAAGTACAAATGACCTGTTGCATGAAGTAGTAACGTGCCCGTATAAACGAACTAGCTTTTGCCCGCGACTTCGTACGCGAAGACAATAACGTTAGTGGTTTGGATGAAATTTGGCACACGGGTAGTTTTATTACATGGCTTAACACATAGGACAATGTCAGGCAGGAAAATGCTAAGTTCCCACGGAATAGAAATTAGTGAATTCTATAGCCGCTAAGCCGTGGTGGTTTAGTGGTTTGACCTATAGTCTCTTAAGTAGAGGGTCGTGGGTTTAAGCCCGGGTTTGCACCTCTGAGTTTTTCCGAATTCATGTACTAAATTACGTTTGAATTTTACAATGAGCTTTACAGTGAAGGTAAACGTCGTGAGGAAAGCTGCACACACCTGAGTAGAAACTTGATGGTGTGTGTGAAGTTCCCAAATCGCACTGGGCCCGCGTGAGAACTACGGCCCAAGTCCTCTCGTTCTGGGAGGAGGACTGTGCCTAATTGAAACAGGCTTATTTTATCACGGGAAAGTGCAAAGTAAAGCTCCCGCGGGATAGAAATAATTGTTTTTAAATTATAGACTACACTTACTTTTTATTGTTAAAATATATTTTTTTAATCAGCCCCAAAGTTGAATGGACTTACTTCAATCCCGCGGGAATTTTGTATTTTCCCGTAGAAAAGTAGCCTATATAAAGAAAGAAAGAAAGAAAAGAAAGAAGACATTTATTCACTTTTACAAGACACACAAATACAAGAAAGTACACACAAATTCATACAAATTAACAAGGTTCACAAAACAACGAAGTAATAAATACACAGATCTGCATGTGTGTCCATGCAAAAGTGAAACGGTCGCTGACTCAGCATTATGCTGAGGCGTTAGACGCCTGCAGCGCTGATTTTCTGCCAGAACCGTCTGTGACTCACGGAACGATACACAAATATACTATATAAACTACGTAATAAAAAGATAAATTAATCATATATTTCAAACTAAATACAAACTGAAATATAGATGCACAGAAAAAACCCCAGAAAAAAGACCAATGCTGGGAATCGAACCCAGGTCCTCAGCGTTCCGTGCTGCGTGCTTACCACGTGCTTTATCACTGCCTAAATGTGATTATAACAGACTGAAGTGTACGATGTATGGGAAAGATTCGTCGCTAACTTCTAGACCAGTGATGGTGTAGGGGTAAGCACGCAGCACGGAACGCTGAGGACCTGGGTTCGATTCCCAGCATTGGTCTTTTTTCTGGGGTTTTTTCTGTGCATCTACATTTCAGTTTGTATTTAGTTTGAAATATATGGTTTCACGGGATGACCGTAAAAGTAATATAAAAAATGAAGTTGAAGAAAATAAAAAAATAAATAGAAAAAGATACTTCATACTTAACTTGTATAAATTAATCAATCAGGAATAGGTACTACTACTACTGTAGCCTACTATTAGTGAAAGAATTTTTAAAATCAGCCCTGAATTTGGATTGACTTACTTCTATCCCGTGGGAATTTTGCATTTTCCCGAAGAAGAGTAGTATATACCTATGAGGAATAGTGTAGCTTTCCATAGATGAAAGAATTTTTAAAATCAGCCCCGAAGTTGAATTCAGTTTTTTCTATCCCGCGGGAATTTTGCATTTCCCCGAAGAAGAGTACTCTATACAAATCAGGAATAGTGCAGCTTTCTATAGGTGAAAGAATTTTTAAAATCAGCCCCGAAGTTGAATTCAGTTTTTTCTATCCCGTGGGAATTTTCTGTTTCCGGAAGAAAAAATAGCCTATGTCAATCGGGGATAGTCATGTAACATAATATGTAAGAATTTTTGAAATCAGCCGCAAAATTGTATTAATTTATTTCTATCCCGTGGGAATTTTAAATTTTCCCGAATAAAAAGTAACCTATGTCAATCAAGAATAGTGTAGCTTTCTATTGGTGAAAGAATTTTTAAAATCGGTTTAGTAGTTTCAGAGATTTAGCTACAAACAAAGAAACAAAGAAAGTTTATATACAGGGTTATTTGTAATTCACTAGCATCCTTTTAACCCTAAACTCCTACCACTTAAACAAATGTTTTTTGTTTTACGGCTTTTGTCATAACTTAATATTTTTGGTGTAATTACGTTTTGAAAATTTGAGATTACCTCTTATTTTTACGATACTCTGTGTATTTGTATGGGAAAAAAAGTGCTTCATTTTAAAAAGTCGTAGAACAAAAACATTTGTTTGAGTGGTAGGAATTCAGGGTTAAGAGGATGTCAGTGAATTAAAAATAACTCTGTATTTCCCTATCCCGTGGGAATTTCGAAAAATCCTTCCTTAGTGCACCTCTACAATACTCAAGGTATATGTATGTCAAATTTCAAGTCTCTAGCACCAGTGGTTTAGGCTGTGCGTTGTCTGTCAGTCAGTCAGTCAGTCAGTCACGGTACTGTTTCATAAGTATAGATTGACGTTCCAAATTTGAAAATGACTTAAGCTCCGTATCAATTCTGTGCACTACTAAGTACATGCAACAGGGGCTAAATTCAGGAACGGCCCAACAAGTTTTGCGAGCGGTAATTCAATCGTTTGCGAGAGGATAGGGATGAACTGCTATTCAGGAACGCCAAAAATCACTGGTTTGCGAGAGGTTTGGGCTGAGATTGGGATGAGTCTTACTTATTTATTTCTTTATTTATTTACAAAGCGAATTAACAGGAAAATAAGGCTCATTTCAAGCTCAGTCCATCCCTGTCCTCTCGCAAATGATTGAATTACCGCTCGCAAACCGTGTTGGGCCGTTCCTGAATTCAGCCCCAGGACATTTACTTAAGTTTTACACCCATACCGACTTATCAATGAATTATAATGTTTTAAGCTTTTGCGATTCTCACTTATAACTAGCTAATATTTTCCGAAACTTAAATCACGAACTAATTATTGGTAATAATTACCTATTATTATTATTATTACCTAATTAGTGGACTCTTGACCACGGCCGCTGCAATGCGGTCGAAACGTCGAGGTAATTTTTATCAGTGAATTATCAATCTTTCTGACTGGATTTTGGAAATTTTCAATTTGGAAACCTAAATTTTTAATAAAATCTAATAATTTGTTCCAATAAACATAAAAGGGTTCTGCACAGCGTAAGAAACAAAAGCTGTCTCTCCTGAGGACATAAAATTAGCTACTCCGAGTCAGCAAACTGAAGATTTATTTAAATACTAGCTGTTGCCCACGACTCCGTCTGCAAAGAATTCGTTTGCCGCTTTTCCGGCGGGAACTATGCAATTTTCCGGGATAAAAACCATCCTATGTCCTTCCCTGGGTCTCAATCTATGTTCACACCAAATCTAACTTGAATCGGTTTAGCAGTTTGAGCGTGAAGAGGTAACGGACAGACAGACACACTTTTGCATTTTTAGGGTTCCGTAGTCAACTAGGAACCCTTATAGTTTCGCCATGTCTGTCCGTCTGTCTGTCTGTCCGCGGCTAAGGCCGTGGTCGCTTTCACCCGCCGCACGCGGCCGACAGCGGCCCGCCGCCCGCGGCGTCTGAATGGTGTGTTCGGGAATGCTCGGGAGTGGTCGTTTTCGCCCGCCGCGTTCGGGACGTCGCACGCGGCGGGCGAAAACGACCACTCCCGAGCATTCCCGAACACACCATTCAGACGCCGCGGGCGGCGGGCCGCTGTCGGCCGCGTGCGGCGGGTGAAAGCGACCACGGCCTAAGCTCAGAGACTGTTAGTACTAGAAAGCTGTAATTTGGCATGAATATATATATCAGTAAAATATATATATTCATGCCAAATTACAATCAATATATTTTAGACGACCAGATGGCCTAGTAGTTAGAGAACCTGACTACGAAGCTTGAGGTTCCGGGTTCGATTCCCGTGTCGGGGCAGATATTTGTATGAAAAATACGAATGCTTGTTCTCGGGTCTTGGGTGTTTAATGTGTATTTAAGTATGTAGCTATCTATATAAGTATGTTTATCCGTTGCTTAGTACCCATAACACAAGCTTTGCTAAGCTTACTTTGGGACTAGGTCAATTGGTGTGAATTGTCCCATGATATTTATTTATTTATTATTTATTTATCAGTCACGCCGACAAAGTGATTAAATAAAAAAAACTAAAATAAATTTTTTTAGGGTACCTCCCATAGACGTAAAGTGGGGGTGATTTTTTTTTTCTTGACTAACCCTATAGTGTGGGGTATCGTTGGATAGGACTTTTAAAACCACATTGGGGGGTTGCTAACATGATTTTTCTATTCAGTGATCTGTTTGCGAAATATTCAGCTTTAAAGTGAAAATTTTCTTTAAAATCGACCGTCCCCCCCCCCCCTCTAAAATCTAAACTGTTGGGTGGAAAAATTTTAAAAAATTCAGAATGGTAGTAAATATATCAAATTTACTAGGAAAATTATAGCGGCTAAAATTGCTTGGGAATTATTTGTAGTTTAAGAGTAAATAGTAGCCTAAGGTATAAAACATACCTAAACTTGGAAGATTCCGTACACATACGAAATCCTTTGAAAAATATTACTTGATTTTTTCGTAATGGCTACGGAACCCTATCTTGGGCGTGTCCGACACGCTCTTGGCTGGTTTTATAGATAATGGTACGGAACCCTTCGTGCGCGAGTCCGACTCGCACTTGGCCGGTTTTTTAATATTAACGACCGCTTTAGACCCTGCCTACGAAGCAAGAGGTCCTGGGTTCGAATCACGGTAAGGGCATTTATTTGTGTGATGAGCACGAATATTTGTTCCTGAGTTATGGATGTTTACTATGTATTTAAGTATTTATTTATCTATATAAGTATGTTTATCGTCGTCTAGTACCCATAGTACAAGCTTTGCTCAGTTTGGGACTAGGTCGATTTGTGTAAGATTGTCCCCTAATATTTATTTATATTTATTTATTTAATATTAGTATTGGATTAGTATGGATGCCGAAAGTTGGCCAGGCGTCCCACACACTTTGGGTCATTGCGCCCTGGTAGTAAGTAAGTAAAGTAAGTATTTAAAGAATGAAAGAAATATTGTATTTGTGACAACAAATGGTTAACATAGATAACATAGACAAAAGAAAATTAAAAAAAAATCAATAAATGAAAAAATAACATGCTTGTGTCACAAAATGGTCCCAAAACAGCAAAAGATTGCTAAACTTGCGAACGGCGCTGATCTTCCTTTGGGACCATCAAGCCACAAGAAATCAAATTGAGACCAACAAGTTGAGATTCAGAAAAATAAAACAAAAACAAAAAATGCAACACTATAGGCCAGTGTCCTTTACCCTTTCGGGTCATAGTAAAAAAATAATATAAAGAACAATCAAAGACAATAAAAAAAACCTAAATCTAAATATGGATGGGGCCAACTACCGTTAGTATAACTAAATCTACAATTTGTTTCATTTAGATCATAATATAATAAATAATACATTAAGTATATATGTATAAAGCTTCATTCGATTCCATTATTGATAATTATAATAACAAACATACAAAAAAAAATGCAGACGAATTGAGAACCTCCTCTTTTTTTTTGAAGTCGGTTAAAAATAAATGAGTAACGTATATAAAAAATAAATAAAGTGCCCGTGTAATTGATTGGACATATCATACATTTGGTAAGTTACTCTAATTACACATGTAGAAACTCTATCTCCAATGTTTATTTATGTTTCCCGAAGAAAATGATCTCATACTTGCTATGCAATTAGGACTCGGTTTAAATTACGTTTCAGAACCTTATCGCATGAAGGCTGTTCATACTTACGCATCACGACGCTTTTGTTGGCAGGTTCATTCTTTGAAAACGACAAGGTGCTATCCGTTGACTGTTCGCCCTTGGATTGTGAAAAGCATGATACGCTATCAACATTTTATTGAGGTCTCATTATTTTGCAAACGCTACTGTACTGAAAATACATTAAGCAACCTTCAGTAACACTTAACTTTGGTTGTTTTATTATTTGATGAGTATCATATCTACATAGACAGGGTGTTTGGTAGTCGGGTGTAGGGGTTTGAAGGTATGGTAATTAGGGTCTGAACATTTTTTGACCCCATTTAATTGTTATGCTAAGCTTCACAGTTTTTGAGACTATAATATTATTGTCGTTCTTAATTTTTATTCAAACAATAGCTCTGTTTGCCTTTTTTTTTATTAACATTCTGTATAGGTTATATTGAATTAATTTTTAGTGCTTTGCTTTCGCAATACCTTGGTTCTTCAAAATAAAGTCAAATAATAGCCTACTAGGTACTAGGTACTGCTAGACTGATTAAAAAAACCTCTTTAGACATGGCGATAAAAAAAACTGAGATAATTTTGTAACTTTGCCGTACCGTACCGTACCGTATCTACAAAAAAAAAGCGATTTTTCGTACAAATTACTTAATAAACTTCTTTAATTTACGGGCTTCTAAGCAAATGCCAATTATAAAAACCGGCCAAGTGCGAGTGGAGTCTGATGGTTCCGTACTTTTTAGGTATGTCAAAATATACGCCGTGAACAGCCGTAACTATAATAATCCAGTGTTAGCAGAACCCTGCTTCTAAGTAAAATCTACGCAGTGTGAGATCATTTTATAATACATAATCGGTAAAAATTTCAAGTATCTAGTTAACGCCATTATAAAACATCAAGTTTAAAACGATGAAAAAAAATACGTTTCTTGTATGACGACCCCCCTTAGTTTTTAACTTTATTTTATTTTTAGTATTTGTTGTTATAGCGGCAACAGAAATACATCATCTGTGAAAATGACAACTGTCTAGCTATCACGGTTCTTGAGATACAGCCTGGAGAGAGACTCAAGACGGACGGACAGCAAAGTCTCAGTAGGTAATAGGGTCCCGTTTTCACCCTTTGGGTACGGAACCCTAAAAAAGAAGATTCAAAATGTAATCACCTTTGAGGCGGTACGCTTTGAAAGGATAATTCAAAATGAAAACGTGGTAAACATTTCAATGATGTTCAGTCAAACTAAATACTCCGGATTAATTTTAAAACCTTTACATCGTTAGCAGTTAGTCAGCATTAAAATGGCAATGGTCAGATTGTCTTGAAATTTGTATACATATGTTGATTGAATGACAATGCAAGTTACGTACGGCCAACAAAAGGAAAGTCAACAGTTTTTTAGGTTAGGTTATTTTACGGATAATGTTAACAAAGGTGTTTGATATAGGTATCAATTATATATCAGTTAATGAACTGACGATAGCTACGTTTATGTAAAAAAATGCGTGTTCATGCAGTTCCTTCACCTCCACACTGTTTGAACACACATAAATCACACAAACCCAACTATCACCACCACCAAATTACACTGACGCGTTTCGAACTCAACCAGAGCTCATCTTCAGAGTACCGCAACCATTCACTGTGCTACGCTGTGAGCAAAGTAATTGTTTCAGTTCATTAGGACCTCCGCAAAGTAACGCCTGATTCAATAAATTATGTCAATAAATTGTGTGTTGTTTTCTGTCACCGTTTTTAGGGTTCCGTAGTCAACTAGGAACCCTTATAGTTTCGCCATGTCTGTCCGTCTGTCTGTCTGTCTGTCTGTCTGTCCGCGGCTAAGCTCAGAGACTGTTAGTACTAGAAAGCTGTAATTTGGCATGAATATATATATCAGTCACGCCGACAAAGTGATTGAAAAAAAAAAGTTAAAAAAAATTTTTTAGGGTACCTCCCATGGACGTAAAGTGGGGGTGATTTTTTTTTTCTCGGCTAACCCTATAGTGTGGGGTATCGTTGGATAGGTCTTTTAAAATCATTGCGGAGTTGCTAACATGATTTTTCTATTCAGTGATCTGTTTGCGAAATATTCAACTTTAAAGTGAAAATTTTCATTAAAATCGGCCGTCCCCCCCCCCTCTAAAATCTAAACTGTTGGGTGGAAAAATTTGAAAAAAATCAGAAGGGTAGTACATATATTAAATTTACTAGGAAAATTATAGCGGCTAAGATTGCTTGGAAATTATTTGTAGTTTAAGAGTAAATAGTAGCATAAGGTATAAAACATACCTAAACTTGGATGATTCCGTACACATACGAAATCCTTAGAAAAATATTACTTGATTTTTTCGTAATGGCTACGGAACCCTACCTTGGGCGTGTCCGACACGCTCTTGGCCGGTTTTTTTCTTTTGTTAATTTACAATTGTGTCACGAATAAATGATTTTCTTTCTTTTCTTCCTTTCGTTCATTTCGAGTGAGACCGTATTCAGGAATGTTCTCCTCCGTTATGGATATGAAGAGAACGATATCGAATATTGTCAACATAATTGGTTGTATTTATTATACTTAATTGTAACTTTTTACCTGCCAATATTTTCCATCCAATGCCTCACAAGCTCGCAGCTGTGTCAACTATCGTGCTAGTCTCGTTGATTCAATTTGTATGTACCTACACCATTTGTATAGAGTTTATCAACTGATTTCTGATTTAGTCAATGACTCCACAATGAGCTATTTTATTAGCTGCATGGATACCATTCCCTTTGCTTATCACTGGAGGGTGAGAGAAGCCAAAGGTGTTCGTTTCGAGGGAGCGAAGCGATAAACTGAGTGGTGTGTGTTGAATCGAGTGACATGTGAAAACCCGTCGCCAACCAAGCACGATCTAAAATACACAAAATTTAACACACACACACACTTTTTTGCTTGTGAAAGGTAGTCAAAGCTTGGCAAGCGAGTAAATGTAGCAGAACATCCATCCGCAAATTCTTCATTCTATACCCATGAATTCCATGATCATAACGCGCGCAACTGCGTCGAAATATCGGGACCTCATTAACTTTTGAACGCCACACATCGTTTTTGTTACGAACAAAATTGATTCTTATGCGGTTGCGGGTAGGTTAATGTTTCGTCTTTAGCCGACACTGGCTTCAATAGGTTAAAGGTAATCACGCCCTAAGGGCAGGCGCTCCCTGACGGCATGGCATGGCAAAGGATTTTATTACTATCAAGTTATTTTGAATCTTATTTAAATGAGTTTAGAATTCATGTTACTTTATTGGTTATGCGTTGCGTCATCCCTCGGCACGTCGCGGCTTCTTGTATCGAAATAAAGTAACATGAATTCTAAACTCATTGAAATAAGATTCAAAATAACTTGATAGTAATAAAATCCTTTGCCATGCCATGCCGTCAGTGAGCGCCGGCCCTAATGTATTGGTGGATTCTGCTCTGCTCGTCTCCGCTATGTTCGCCCCTTCGATCAAAAATACTACCTAATTGATGATCGAAGGTTCGCCTAATAATACTGGATGTCAAATACCTTTATCGCATTATATCCTTGCATTTCCTCGCCAAGTTTTAACTAATTGATAATGATAACACTAATAAACCAATAAACCTTGACGCGAATGGGGGCTTGCGAAAGGTCATCTCTTCAACACGCTGTAAATTCTTATTTATGGCAGTGTAGGCTCTGCCCGTATGGTTTATATTTACCAGTGACGTCCCAGATCTTGGTAATTATTAAGACTACGTCCAATATATCTGTTACACGGTACTTATCACGCAACGAAACGGGTAACGATTACCTCGACGTTTCGGCCACATTGCTGTGGCCGTAGTCGTCAGTCAAAATCACGAAAGTTTAAAACATTATACTTAGGTCAAATACGTTTAAAAACCCCATTAGCTGCCTTTAGCCAGTATCGCCAGGTCTCCTGTTTTGCCAGACCTGCTGTTTACGGCTGACATCTACTGTTTGAGTGAAATTTAACAAAAATCTACTGCTTTTGCCCAACTGCGTCAGAAGCAGCGTTCTATCCACATTCAGTTTACAACAACTACCAGTACCAAATACTTTAGATGGGACCCTCACAGTAAAAATTATCACGTTGTCAGGGGCCCGTTGCATTTTGCCAGCCCTGCCGCTCTATTAACTGCAAAATTTGTTTTTTTCTTGTTTATAGCAAATAAATAGTTAGTTGATTTAGTTGGCGAAAAAATGACGTCATTAGTTGCTATTGCCATTCAAACTCTATGGGAGAATTGTGTTTTGACAGCTCATAAAAAGTGCGTCAGCTGATTGGTGGTGCCAACATCCCTATTGTAAACTCTGTTCCTTAGGCATATAAATAAAAACAGTAAAAAATGCTTTTCAAGTGTTTGAGACAAATTGAGTAAACACTGTTTTCCTCAATCTTCTGTTTTTGGATGTAATTGCCTGGTTTTCAAATCGACTAGGCAACACTGCTCACACTAAACTAAACATAGCTCACGTTTAGAATGAGACGGACCGAATTCCGGATTCGATTTATTCTCATTTCAAAAATAAACTTTGTGTAAAAAAGAAAAAAATAGCTTTAGTGTTGAAATTACAATAATTCGATTTGAGTCTGTCTCATATCAACGTGCGAAGAACCAGAGCACAAAACCTAAGAAACGTACGTAGCTGTCAACATACATATTATATTAACATCACATAATTTGGAGATATCGTACAGTGTACACGGTGTTTCGTAACAATATGGGCGTTTTACCTTACAATAAAACGCTTATTAAATACTTACCTTATTCGAAGCCTACCAATAAAATGAGAGAGGCGCTTCCGTTTCCTCAACGCATCATATAGTTACATAATTGTTTGTAGGTTTTGTTATCTTGCTACCCCCCTCCACCGCCAGCCCTGTCGAGCGAGCCTGTTTGTATTCGGCTGCTCGCTCCTTGCCTCATTGTGGCTCATGTTTCGCCAGGCAGGGCTTATTTGGTAGGCTTCGAATAAGGTAAGTATTTAATAAGCGTTTTATTGTAAGGTAAAACGCCCATATTAAATCCTGTACCGTTATTCGAAGCCTACCAATAAAATGAGACGTGTTTGTTATCGCCTGGCGGTGGAAGACAGACGCCAATGTGACCCCATGTCGGGAGAGACACCCAACTATCTGAAAGCCTTATTACTACTTAATTGACTTAGTAATTTACAGGTGAAGGGTAGCATTAAAATTGCAACATTAACGAAATCACAGGTTGTTATTTATTTCAATATCATAATAGAATGTTATCAAATCGGTTCATGGCATAGTAGGTAGGAATATAATCAAAAATTATAAATTATCAAAATAAATGAACTTCCTAATTTATTGAATCAGGCGTTACTTTGCGGAGGTCCATATTAATGAACTAAAACAATTACTTTGCTCACCCGCGACCTTACAATAGTTACGTTTATGCAAGAAATGTGCGTTCATGCAGTTCCTCCACCTCCACACTGTACGAACACACACAAATCACATAAACCCAACCATCACCACCACCAAGCTACACTGACGCGTTTCGAACTCAACCAGAGCTCATCTTCAGAGTTACCACAACCGTATGCTATGCTACCAAACGTTAAACTAACAAACCAAAACAAATGTTTTAACTTGTCACTGTAACTTCTCAAGTACCCACTTTATGTTTCTTATTCTCAAACTACCCCACAAAAATTAACTTTTATTGACATATTTAAAACTACCTTGAATTTTTTTTTTTTTTTTTTTTTTTTTTTTGTTTATTTATTTATAAGGCATATTTAATTAATACTAACTGTTCAAATTCGACCCAAGCCGCAGTAAAGGAGAAGATACTAAATTTACCTGTTCATTAATAATAGACCCCATAGTGTTGTACCTAATTATTTCCATGCATTCCAGAGCATCCAGACGCAACCCCTTGCCGCAATAATGTAACACTTCATAAGAATCTGAATCTAACAATGAATGATTTGATTCCAACAAATGTTTTGCAAAATTCGATCTATCTGGATGCTCATTCCTATATTCCGAAACATGCTCTTTAAATCTAGTATTAAAACTTCGGCCTGTCTGTCCTACGTATATCCCATTGCAGTCATTACAAGTAAGCTTGTATACCCCCGATCTAGTTCCCTTATCTACCTGTTCTTTGTGGTTACATAGCCTAGAGTACAAAGAGTTGTTAGTCTTAAAGGCAACATTAATATTGTTTGATTTTAAAATGCCATAAATCTTATCAGACAAACCCCCGACGTAAGAGATGCTAGATCTATATTTGTTAGTAGACTGAGAAGGTAACGCAGCGTAAAGCATGCTATTTACTAACCGTGCCTGCTTCTTTTGAACTAAACTATCTACCATTGATTTTGTATAACCATTTGAGATCGCTATCTGATAAATAGTACTCAACTCTAAATCATAATGTTCCTTAGAAAGAGGCACAGTCAACAATCTATTAACATAACAATGGAAAGCAGCCAGTTTATGCTGCCACGGATGATTAGAAGATGCTGGTATAACAGCATCTGTGTACGTGGGCTTACGGTATATTTTAAATTGATGTTTACCATTTAATTTTGAAATCGTTAAATCCAAAAAGTTTTACGAACAATTTTCCTCCAATTCTTTTTTGAACCTTATCTTTACGTGCTTGTTATTCAAACCATTAATAAACACGTCAAGCTGTCTCATACTCCCTCTCCAGCATAGGATCAAATCATCAACAAACCTAAAATAGTACACAATATTACTATTACCCACAATATACTGATTCTCAAAATGATCCATAAATATATCTGCCATTAAAGGACTCAGAGGTGAACCCATAGCTAAACCATCACTCTGTAAGTAATAAAGACCATTGAACCGGAAATAATTTTGTTTCATGCATAAAGTTACCAAATCTATTAATTCACAAACTTCACCCGGATGCAACCGCTTCCTTTCTAAGTGGTCTTTTAGAATTTCTAGTGTCTCACTATATGGTACGTTAGTAAATAAACTGTCTACATCCAAAGAAAGCAACGTTGCATTCGGCGGTATGCTGATGTCCTTAATTTTACTAACCAAATCTAAACCATTTTTTAAACTATAAGAAGGTTTAAAGGAAGCCTTCACACGAATAATACTATTTAATTTCTTCGCCAATTTATATGCTGGAGCACTCACGTATGAGACAACTGGACGAACAGGCACATCATCTTTATGAATTTTAGGTAATCCATATAGAATTGGCGCCTGCGGATTCATGGGAATTACAAAATTCTTTTGTTGTTCGGTTTCAAAGGCAAACAAAGAACCCTTTATTAGTCTCTTTAGATCTTTGTGAAATGTAATTGTAGGGTCCTTACGTAAAACTGTAAAACCGTCCCCTTGAACGATATCTAAAACTTTCCGATTATATTGATACCTATCCAATAAAACAATACAATTTCCTTTGTCTGCCTTTGTCACCACTAAATCATTATCATACACTTTCTCCTGAATAGATCTCAAAGAATTTAATTCGGTTCTATTCAGGAGAAAGTGTATGATAATGATTTAGTGGTGACAAAGGCAGACAAAGGAAATTGTATTGTTTTATTGGATAGGTATCAATATAATCGGAAAGTTTTAGATATCGTTCAAGGGGACGGTTTTACAGTTTTACGTAAGGACCCTACAATTACATTTCACAAAGATCTAAAGAGACTAATAAAGGGTTCTTTGTTTGCCTTTGAAACCGAACAACAAAAGAATTTTGTAATTCCCATGAATCCGCAGGCGCCAATTCTATATGGATTACCTAAAATTCATAAAGATGATGTGCCTGTTCGTCCAGTTGTCTCATACGTGAGTGCTCCAGCATATAAATTGGCGAAGAAATTAAATAGTATTATTCGTGTGAAGGCTTCCTTTAAACCTTCTTATAGTTTAAAAAATGGTTTAGATTTGGTTAGTAAAATTAAGGACATCAGCATACCGCCGAATGCAACGTTGCTTTCTTTGGATGTAGACAGTTTATTTACTAACGTACCATATAGTGAGACACTAGAAATTCTAAAAGACCACTTAGAAAGGAAGCGGTTGCATCCGGGTGAAGTTTGTGAATTAATAGATTTGGTAACTTTATGCATGAAACAAAATTATTTCCGGTTCAATGGTCTTTATTACTTACAGAGTGATGGTTTAGCTATGGGTTCACCTCTGAGTCCTTTAATGGCAGATATATTTATGGATCATTTTGAGAATCAGTATATTGTGGGTAATAGTAATATTGTGTACTATTTTAGGTTTGTTGATGATTTGATCCTATGCTGGAGAGGGAGTATGAGACAGCTTGACGTGTTTATTAATGGTTTGAATAACAAGCACGTAAAGATAAGGTTCAAAAAAGAATTGGAGGAAAATTGTTCGTAAAACTTTTTGGATTTAACGATTTCAAAATTAAATGGTAAACATCAATTTAAAATATACCGTAAGCCCACGTACACAGATGCTGTTATACCAGCATCTTCTAATCATCCGTGGCAGCATAAACTGGCTGCTTTCCATTGTTATGTTAATAGATTGTTGACTGTGCCTCTTTCTAAGGAACATTATGATTTAGAGTTGAGTACTATTTATCAGATAGCGATCTCAAATGGTTATACAAAATCAATGGTAGATAGTTTAGTTCAAAAGAAGCAGGCACGGTTAGTAAATAGCATGCTTTACGCTGCGTTACCTTCTCAGTCTACTAACAAATATAGATCTAGCATCTCTTACGTCGGGGGTTTGTCTGATAAGATTTATGGCATTTTAAAATCAAACAATATTAATGTTGCCTTTAAGACTAACAACTCTTTGTACTCTAGGCTATGTAACCACAAAGAACAGGTAGATAAGGGAACTAGATCGGGGGTATACAAGCTTACTTGTAATGACTGCAATGGGATATACGTAGGACAGACAGGCCGAAGTTTTAATACTAGATTTAAAGAGCATGTTTCGGAATATAGGAATGAGCATCCAGATAGATCGAATTTTGCAAAACATTTGTTGGAATCAAATCATTCATTGTTAGATTCAGATTCTTATGAAGTGTTACATTATTGCGGCAAGGGGTTGCGTCTGGATGCTCTGGAATGCATGGAAATAATTAGGTACAACACTATGGGGTCTATTATTAATGAACAGGTAAATTTAGTATCTTCTCCTTTACTGCGGCTTGGGTCGAATTTGAACAGTTAGTATTAATTAAATATGCCTTATAAATAAATAAACAAAAAAAAAAAAAAAAAAATTCAAGGTAGTTTTAAATATGTCAATAAAAGTTAATTTTTGTGGGGTAGTTTGAGAATAAGAAAAATAAAGTGGGTACTTGAGAAGTTACAGTGACAAGTTAAAACATTTGTTTTGGTTTGTTAGTTTAACGTTTGGTAGCATAGCATACGGTTGTGGTAACTCTGAAGATGAGCTCTGGTTGAGTTCGAAACGCGTCAGTGTAGCTTGGTGGTGGTGATGGTTGGGTTTATGTGATTTGTGTGTGTTCGTACAGTGTGGAGGTGGAGGAACTGCATGAACGCACATTTCTTGCATAAACGTAACTATTGTAAGGTCGCGGGTGAGCAAAGTAATTGTTTTAGTTCATTAAATGAACTTCCATTCTGACATAATTATGTACATTGGAAAAGATTACTTAAATTATTTGATTCGACACTAGGATTTGATTGAATAATTTCTCGACGGTAAAATAATCTGAAAGTGTCACCGGACCGCCAGTTACCTTGTTCCAAGATACTATCTAAGGGAAAATAAAATTATCTACCCAATTTTTAGAGGCAACTGCTGCTCGAACACTTCCTGGTGTTGCTTTGATTCCAGCCCCACGTAGCATTGTTTTTACCCATCCTGCTATGATTGTTCGTGAAGCTGGTCTGGGGATTCCCGTGATGGTAAGAAAAAGATTAGTATTTTTACAAACGTCTCGTCGCGGTTTAGAAAGTTCTATAAGCCTTTTGACCCAATAAACGGGATCTGCCGCTCGACATAGATTATTGGACAAAAGCTTCCAGCCCGATTGTCTATAGTCGGCAGAGTCTGTTTTGGACCCAAAGCGTGGCCACAAGATAGTATGATTATCGGATTCGGTCATGTGGTCAGGGTCAATGCACAAAAGCGTCAGGTCATGTACCCTTCTGCCTGAGCACAAGAGTAGTATAGTCGCCGTATGTCTTGAGACGTCATATAGATTCTCAGATCTTATTTGTCTAGATGATATGTAAGATACCAAAACCGAAGTATCCCACACAGGTGGTTTTACAAGTTTAGGCTTTTGTAAGGCAATTGCTTTGAGTACCTGTTTCACCAGCTTGTGAGAACTTAAAGTACCTGAATCATTAGCGTTACAAAGGGAGGATACTACGGATTTGTGTACCAAAATTGTGCTGTAAGCAAGACCATCCCTCTGATGTAGATCTGATAAATATCTAGCCAATGTGGATCCCGTAGGTGACGTGTAGTTTACATTGTTGATCTGAGCCCAACGACACCACCGTTTCCATGCCGCTTCGTAGGTTTTTAAGGTCGAAGGGCGCCAGCTTGATAAAAGCAGGGATTTTTGCTGCGTAGACCAGGTTTCTATATCCCTAGACCACCCCCACATCTCCAAACCTCCAGTGTCATGTCCCCCACCTTCGTCGGAGGATACCCGGTTGCAACGTCTATCAGAACCTCCTCTAGGTTCCATATCCTGTGTGGAGGTGCCAGAGCACGGCTCTTCAGATCTGCCCGCCAAAACACTCTGTCCCACCTCGGGGCTACGATTAAAAATGTCCCCCTGGCCTGATTCATGTGGTGAAGGACTCTGGGAATTAGGCAAGGTGGCGGAAAAACCCAGGCTAGCTTGAAGTTCCAAGCTCGGCTTAAGGCATCGTAAAACACTGCTTGATCGTCGTTCTGATCCAGCGTGCAATAAACTGGTATCACCTGTGCAGTTTTCGACGCAAACAGGTCTATCTCCGGTGTTCCCCACTTGTGGAAAATTATTGCCGTTGCTTGCGGAAGCAAGTGCCACTCTGGAAGTAACTGAAGCCTCGAGAGGTGATCGGCCTCGACATTGTATATTCCGGGAAGGTGGTAGACTCTTAGCTGAATCTGATTCATATCCAAAAGCCGATAAACTTGGTAAGTTAACTCCATTAACGTGTCCGACCGAGTGCCGCCTTCGTTTCTTAGATACGCTACGACCGTTCGGCTGTCGCTCTGAATAAGTAATGATGCTCTGAATAGGTCCCGGTTGGATGCCTGCTGTAATATTTTCATTATAGCCATCATTTCCTTCTTGTTGCAATGAAGTTCCTTCTCGCGGGTATTCCAAAGACCCGAAAAATGCAGGTTGTTTAGCTTTCCACCCCATGCCAATTCCGATGCGTCGGTTGTCAGATAATGTGTAGGTGGGGGAATCTGTATTGATGACGAGCGTTGGCAATTGCTCATCCACCAATCCATTTCCTTTACTAGGTCCTCGGTAAGACGAAAACACTTCTTCGGATCCTGGTGAAGAAGTTGGTTTATTCTTCTCTGTATGTGTCGATAATTTAGACGACCCCTTGGTACCACGAGACTGGCAAAATTCAATAACCCGGCTAGGGATTGGAGCTCCTTGAGAGTCGCATATCGTTGATGAAGTATTTTTGAAATGACATTCAGAATTTTTTGTATTTTCTTTTCGGGTAGACTCTTTTCGTCTTTCCAGGGGTTCCATATTACACCCAGATATTCGAGATAAGTCTGGGGCAGTAAAACAGATTTTTCCCAATTTATCTGCCATCCTAGTTTCTGCAGTGTTCTTACTGCCAGATCTGTGTGAACTCTTAGGGTATCGGGACTCTGGTGGGCAATCAAGTAATCGTCCAAATAGACCAGGATTCTTATTCCCCTCTCCCTTAGCACCTGGGCAATCCAGTTCGAGACCGAAGCGAATATCTGAGGCGCCGAACTCAAGCCAAATGGCAGACAAGTCATTTGCAACAGTTGGCTGTCGTAAATAAGGCGTAGGAACCTTCTGTGACTGTTCACAATTGGAATATGAAAGTACGCTTGTGATAGATCTATTTTCGCTAGCCAATCGTTGCTTTGAAGAAAATCTGCTACCTTCATAACATTTATGAGGCGAAAACTTTTGGTGCGTACGAACCAGTTTAGGGATCGAAGATTGAAATAGGTCTGAGCGAGCCGTCGCTCTTTGTAACCATAAACATTGTTGACAGAAAACTGGGACCTAGTTCCACAGCTTCTAGAGCACCCTGGTCCTTTAGTTTCTGAATTATTTTTGTCATTTCCGGTGACGGTGGCATCGAGAATTTTGAGTCCTGAGAAGGCATTATAAGAGGTGGTTTTTCTATGAATGGGATGCGGTAACCCCGTATTATTTTTAAAATGAACTTCGGAGCTTTTAGGTCCACCCAGTGCCGGTAATAGTTTTGTATTTGACCCGCCTGAAAGGTCCCAGAGTCAAAACCGCCTCCTCTTACCATACTTATCCTTGTGGGTAGGTGATGCGCCACGTTTGGCATTACGTGCCTCTTGTACGCCTTTGTTGGGCCGCCAGTTCCTGGGACGATAGGTATTGTTATCGGGGCGTGGATGTGCCCTCTGTCCCCCAAAATTGTTTGATCCTTGTGCATGACACTGTTGACAATAACTGGGGCTTGGTCCCTGCGCGGGATAATGGTTGCACATACCCTGCGCGGGTGTGTTTTGAGGGCCACGCCTCTTATTTTGGAATTGAAAGCCTTGCGCAGGCATATTAAAAGCGTTTGACCCCTGCGCGGGACGCTGCATGTTTCCATTGCTAGCTGCTTGCGCCGCAGAAGCATTTGTGGTAAGTTTCGGTCGGGGCCAGAATGCCTTGCGGACTCCGCCCGCCTTTTCCAGTGCGGCTGTGAAACCTTGGGGCTCAAACAAGTTTGAAGCAGTAGGAGGGATCTTGCGTAAGTTAGATTTGTCCAGGGGGTCCTTAACTGATCTCAAAATATGTTCGCGTCTTTGTTGGACCATGTCGGCTCTGTGGCCACACACAAGCTGCAAGGCGTCGACGGAGACTTTATGAAAGTCCCCACTGTCAAAAAGTCCTTCTAGTTTGTTTTTAATTTGTGTAAAAGACAGTTCGTTACTATCTTTAGCCCAGTCAAGAAAAACACGTATGTTATTTTCGATTGTTTCTTTTTGTTTAAGTAACGCGAAAGTAAGCGCAGCATACGACCTTTCCGTGTAAGATAACGTCTTAGATGTATCATAAGCTAATACCTCTTCGTTTGTCTCTAACTCGACAAAACCCGGAGAATGAGTGTATTGTTTTTGTACGTCTAAATATCTAACTTCAGACCATGTCTTACTAGTAAACCGGTTTAATTTTTGTAAAACTTCGAGATAATTATCTGGGGTTCTAGGAATTGTAGGTTCCTTTAGAGTGGTTTCTAAATTTATTGAGAATAGGGACTGAGCCGGGGCTTCAGCGTCAACGTTAATTTCGGGTTCGACGTCTTCATATAAATCGCGACTAATATTATCGTCAACATATTCTGAATTTTGTTGAGATTGAGGGTAGATCGGGGTACTAGCGGTAGGACAATGAACTAAATTGCGTAATGCACTCACCTCCTTCGCTAACTTTTTTAACGCACGTTTCGAACTATTGTGACGGCGACTTTTACGATGTCGCTTCTTTTTCTTTGAGGATGAGCTACTACTAGAACTTGATGACGATGACGAACTTGAACTATCGGAGTCTATCTGCTTCGTTTCCTCTCCAATATCGTTTCGTGACACGTTCATTGTCCTAGCAAAATTATGCTAATTAACACATATGCACACACAATTTTACACCTACAAACGGGTAAAATTCAAATTAGACACGAACGGCAATTACCGTTAAAATCACAAAAATTTCAAAATATAAAGTTAAAAGTTCAAAAACTTACGATACGCAGAAGTAACAGTCGTTTTTCGTAATTTGAAAAGGTTGCAGCTAGTCTTAGTGACAGAGCTCGACCGTTCTTGACGGGAAACAAAACGCCAATGAGGCAAGGAGCGAGCAGCCGAATACAAACAGGCTCGCTCGACAGGGCTGGCGGTGGAGGGGGGTAGCAAGATAACAAAACCTACAAACAATTATGTAACTATATGATACGTTGAGGAAACGGAAGCGCCTCTCTCATTTTATTGGTAGGCTTCGAATAACGGTACAGGATTTAATAAAACATAGACGCTGAATTTGAATCTCCGGGAAGTTTTACCGCTAACGACGGTTTGTCGGTTTACCCTTTCCTCTTGACGTCAGTGTATTTACCAGCTGATCACGGCCTGCTGTTCAACCTTGTGGGTAGGTGTATGGGAAACTATGATAGCTATAAAGGTGCCTTGCCACCAGAGACGGGCTATACAGCTGCTGCAGCTACGCTACGAGGATCGAAAGCTGCGCTACGAAATTATGTGACCGTTTAAGAGGGTACGATGGCTGAGAGACTTTTGAGAAATAGGTATTTTAATGAAATGTCGCTGTCTCGCCCGAACTCCTTCGCGTCAGTACAGCGAGAGCGGGACAACTGCAGCTCATACCGTTAATTGGCGCGTAAAATTGATCAAAACAGCATTTCGTAATCCCCTGTTTTCTTCTCGAAAACTGGACCAATAAAAATATTTTTTTCAAAAATAATTAGAAGACAGGTTTAGCTATGCCCCTATGTTTTCTTTTTTTTTGTTTATATCAGGGATTCTTTTCTGATGAGTGTCTGAAAATGACATTGAAATTGAGCAATTTTTTTCAGTTTTTGAAAGCTTATATTTCTTATGTTAATTGAAATATGGAAAAAACGAAACATAGGGGCATAGCTGTAGTAGATACAGATTACACACACAGTAAAAAAAAATTGGCTCTAAAGCCATTATCCAGGGAGGAAACTGGGGATTACGTTTGTATGGAGAAATGGTGCGCATCGTATCCTCTTGAGCTATGTAACTTAACTAGTGGCAGTGGGCAGGGCACATCGCTCGTAGAACTGATGGCCGGTGGGGCAAAAAGGTTCTCGAGTGGCGTCCACGGGCCAGAAAACGCAGTGTAGGTAGGCCTCCAACAATGTGGAGTGATGACCTGGTTAAGGTGGCAGGATCGTGTTGGATGCGAACAGCACGGGACCTGTTTGGCGAGCCTTGGGGGCCATGTTCAGCAGTGGAAGTCTTTCGTCTGAAATGATGATGATGATATGAATATGATGATGAACTAGCCGCGACTAGACCCGGCTATAATAAAAACTATCAGTGAAAATCGTGAAAGCTTAAAACAATATACGGATTTCGGATACATTATTTAGCCAGTACCTAATACAACAGCCGAATAAGTTGGTAAATAATAAATATCACGGGATAATTCACACCAATTGACCTAGCCCCAAAGTAAGTAAAGCTTGTGTTATGGGTTTAGGCAACGGATAGACGGGTATGTTTTACAATACCGAAGTACGAAAGACCGAATGTATGTATGTATGTAAACTCTTTATTGTACAAAATAAGGAAAAAAAAAGAAAAATATTATAGACAACCGTTGAAATGCATGTACAAAGGCGAATGTATTAAAACATCGAATGGGTCAAAAGACCGACACGATTTTTTTCTGAAACCGTAAACTTTTCAGAATTTATTAAAACTGCATCATACAGAACCCATTAGGTTAGGTTAGGTTTGTTTTATAACAATCTTAAAAAGTTAAAGGTTTCAGAAAAAAATCGTGTCGGTCTTTTGACCCATTCGATGTTTTAATACATTCGGTCTTTCGTACTTCGGTATTGTAATACATACCCGGATAGACATACTTATATAGATAGATACAAACTTAAATTCATATTTAACACCCATAACTCAAGAACAAACATTCGTATTTTTCATACAAATATCTGCCCCGACGCAGGAATCGAAACCGGGACCTCAAGCTTCGTAGTCAGGTTCCCTACTATACCTATTATTATTATTATTATTCTCTTTATTTATATTTTTTTTCTTAGGTTAGATTTTTACAATAATTATACAAAAAGTAAAATATAAAACTATACATACAAATCATAAAATCATTATAAAAACCTAACCTAGGGTGCCACCGGCAGCAAGGCGGGGCCTAAGCTATCGGTGGTTAGGGCGACAGAGAGAGGAACCTCCTGACTATCCGCGCAGTGTCTAGGAGTACCGCCTTCTGTATTTATTATTATTATTATTACTAGCCTATTCTATGTTGGGGGAGGCCTTTGCTCAGCAGTGGGACTATACCTACTTATCAAAAAACTCAGGTATTCCCAAATACGAACTTAGTGAGAATACATATAGATTTTTCGTCAATGAATCACAAATCTACCAATATATCTAAACTTATAATAACACGATAAAGTGGTACTTTGTTAACTTTGTATTTTGGCTTATTCAAAGGGGTTGATCTCTGGAGCTATACTCAATAGATTCTTAAAATTATGTTACTAATATTACTCATACTCATACTCATACTCATTTATTCATAATATTTATTACATGTCATTTTTAAAATTATTTTATTATATTATTCCAAAGTCATCATTACGAGTACTTAATACTTAGTAAATCGAAGTTAAGTGGCTTTATCCCTTATTACTTAATAATTACTTTTTGTTCCTGGAATATGCAATCTTACCGCGGGAAGCAACGCCAGACGAAGTTGCAGCAACAACTATCTGAAATATTAAGGAAAACCATATCGACCTAGGGTCACATCGGCATGATACAGTGGGGTTTTCGCAAACGTACCTTGACAAGGAAATTGTCATCGCTTTTAAATATAAACACATTATCATAACCGCGTTTTTACCCATTTTTTGTTTTACTAACTATGATACAAATTAAATATTAGTTGTTTTGATACACGTCCCAATTAAAGCAATAGACAGTCAACTACCTATGTTCGTGTCGGTTTTTAAAGTTAAGGATTTATCGAATGGATTAAATTTAAATACCTACCTACCATTGTTTGACAAGATTAATTGATTGAGGAGAAGACAAGAAATCTCTGTATTGCCACAAAACTACCGCTCAAATTAATTTTTCGACCAGTTAACAAAATTGGGAATATCTAAAAAAAATTACCAGTGGTTTTTATATTTTTTTTGTATAGAAAAGTCAATTATAAGAAACTAATTTAAATATTTTGTCACTTAGTTCACTACTTTTTTCAAAATTAATTATTGAAACTATTTTGGTTGATGACGTCAGATTGTAATTGAGGGCTCCCACACTGCCAAATTTCTAAATCTATCTAAATGCGTACGATAAGGCAACCCCTTTAATTATTTTTTGCGTGGTGGTACACTGTAACTAGTGTCACTTTACTGGCGCTGTCAAAGTGCTAGATGTCAGGCAGTGGGTCCAAATCAAACTCCGTAGTTATACAATCCACGCGTAAATTTGTGAAGAATTCTAACCACACAGAATAAAGTACGACTTGGACCGGTCACGCAATTTACACCAAAGTCAAATGAAGGTCATTGCTTATTTGTTATGTAATAAATTCATTATATCATATTAAAATTAAATAACTACAGAAAACGAGTTAAAAACCATTTATCTCGAAATGGTTTTCGATTTACTATACATTGCAAAAAAATAGACATCCCCAATTAATAAAACAGTAATTATCTGCTACTCAACTCGTAGGTATTTCAAATCCAGCACAATTTTAAATTGTTGCCTAATATATTTTCGCAGAATTTTTAAAGGGCGCCGATTACCCCAATTTGAAGATCATAATATTAGTAGGTATTGTCTAACGACCGCCGCTCGAAATTGCATTCATCATCTCTTTCTGTCATAATATTGTACCGTTAGATAGAAAGGAATAGCAAATGCGATGCCAAGCGCCCGCGCGATAGACAGTTAGCGTCTATGTAAGTGGTCTAGTGGTCACTTGCTGAGAAAAAATTAATCTCTCAGCTTCTATAGTGTAGTGGAAGTATCAGAAGATGAATCAGTAAAATTGCAACCAGTGGTTGCAACTGGATTTCATTACAATAAAATATTGCCCACGATTATGAAATAATCTAGCAAATATTAGGTAAGTACCTATACAATTTTGGAATCCTCATTAAATGCACCAATTTTTAAAGTTACTTGTCTAAGTCTCGTGCTACATTTTATTTTTCAATACAGTCCGTTAAAACTGGGCGAAGTAATAATAAAATTAATGTTCCATAGAGCATTTAAAAACGCGCAAACGCTTTTAAAAAATAGTTATTAAGTACTATTTTTTAAAAGCGTTTTTCAATAAAAAGACTCGTCAAGATTTTTCTAAACGTAGGTAAGCCTATTTTTTATTAAAAAAAAAAAAACAAAAAAAAGAGCATTATATTTGCTACCGCAATCAATCTCCTAACTCTCCCCATTTTTAAATAACCTCCCGCGATGTTTCTATTGGAGTTGGAAACCCGAGGTATGGTGAGTATTGAGGTATGAAATGTTTATCGATGGAGGTTGTTAATTATCCTATTTGATGCTAAGACCTATCTCAATCGCTCTTTATAAACTGGCATATTTTTTCCTCCGTGATAGGAAACCAAGATTACAAGGTGGCACGTATTCTGTCGTAGTATTGAGCCATACTCACGGAGTACCCAGACCGGCCTTCCGGCAGTATTTGTGACAAATCTATTTACTTCCTCCTATTCATGTTAAAACATGTTAAAAAAGTCATCGATCGCCGTTCGCGATCGGTATCGATTGATCCGTGAGTAATGAAATCAAGAAGCAAGTCTTTCCTGCGCCATGACATAAGTTGGCATTTCGGGGTCGTTAAAATTTTATGTTTTTAGGAATCCGTGCCTCAAAAAGAATCTATAGCACAGGGATGGCGAACATTTATTGGTGACTGTGCCGTTTTATTATAAAAATAACAATCGGGCTATAACGTGCCATCAAAGGGTACTAAACTTAAGGCCACAACAAACCGGGAGCGCGGGGCGCTGGCGGAGCATGCCCAGCGCGCTCTATAACACTGAATCAAATAAATATACGGTGACACACACCGGCAGCGCGACACACCGCATTTGATTCAATGTTACTGACCGCGCTAGTAGGCACGCTCCGTCGGCGCCCCGCGCTCTCGGTTTTTAAAGGTTTTTAGTGATTGCGTGGATACATGATTATTGATTAGTGACGTACCTGAATATATCGCTATGTGCCACACACAACCATAGACATATACCGCACGACACATAAGTAGTTAAAGGAAATGTCTGAAAACTACCTACTGATACGCAAATAACTTTGTATTTCGTATTACGAATACATTATTTATAGGGTTAACATATCTCAGTATTTTCAGATTTTCTTAGATCTTTTCACTAAAAAGGCACAAAACAGAAAATTTCTTTCTTCTTACATACCTGTAAAGACTAATTTCAAATCAATTTGGATCATTCCAAAAAATATCATTGCAAAAAAGAAAAAAAAGAAAATCAAAAAAAAAGTCATATCAGAAAATCAGGCTTACTCCGCTCTAAAATTGTTGATCTCGTAACTCTTACATACAGTGAGCATCAAATATGGTGGTCACTTTTGTACTTTGTCGCTCTACAGTTAGGTGCAAAACGTCATACTTGATTGACAATTGTGTTATTAAAACAAAGTACAAAAGAGACCAGCTACTTTTGATGCTGACCGTACTTAGGAAGTACGTACACACTTACTTTTGCTATCTTTTAAATTTGCACAGGTCCCTCAGTGAGTGAGTGTGACACGCGCTTAAGTAGCCGGTTTTTTAAAATGGGCTAAAACTTAGCACGACGGCATGCACGCGGATGTAAACTTAATAATATAATACTTTCACTGTCTGTTCATTACATGTAGGTAATGCACTGGACCTCTAGGTACTTCATTTATAGTTTTATTTATGTCATGACTCATGAATCTGGCGTAGGTACTTAAACAAATAAAAAATATTTATTTACAGACAACAAAGGCCATCATATTTGAGACATCCAAATTAAAACAAAAAGATTAAGTACAATTTATTCGTCGCACGCACGCACGTTTGCACGTTTGGCAGCCGCCGTGACGTGCGACTCCGAGTGGAAGGGCTACGGATTAGCCCGAAACATGTCGAGTTAAACTCGTTTTAAGACGTGAGTGATCCGTTTATTTTCACTACAATTTATTTACTTCAAAATAAATATAATAAAATAAACCAAATAAATTAAAATGTTTAAGCGAACATTAAGATCAAAAATATTTATCACATTAGGAGTACATTTTTTTTAATGGCATAAACAACCGCAAAACAAAATAGGCTAAGTCTTAACATTCGTCATCTCATCTCTACAAGAAACAAGCAGTCCTTCTTGAAAAAACTATTAATATCAATAGACTAAGTATGTACGCAAGTGATACTTGACTAGGACAAATTAAAACTTCACGTGGCCCAAATTAAATTATTCTTTTGAATAGGATGCCCTTGTATTTAACTACCAAGTATACAACATACTTAACTTACATACAATCCTTCACCTGATTTGGTCCCTCATGTCTGAGCAGGGCCGGAATAAAACAATGATGGGCATGCAATTTTTGGGGACCCCTTTCAGCCAAATATCAATCAACTGCACATTTACAGAAGTCAAATCAAGTCAACTGCTAGACGCATCGAAAAATAGTAAGTATACTTACTTATTGTCATCGAGACTACAAATTTTCCAATTAAATTTTCACTTCGAAACCTTTTTAATTTATTTTTAATGCGGGCCCCTAGACAGTTGCCTACTCTGCCTAATGGTTAGTCCGACCCTGTGTCTGATGCCCCATCCAGACTCTCCACGAGGTCACACAAGGGAACGCGAGTACGAGAGTGAGGACGGTGCCAGGCCTCATGCATGGCATGTACTTACGCGCGATATTTACCTACCGCGGGGACGATCTGCTACGATCGAAATTTCAGTAGGTTGTCACAAGCGCGCGCCGACGCACGTTCATTCGTGTTCCACGGAAAAAATATGCCGCCTGGACTTTTATAAGTGAAAATGGTGAAACAGGGGCAAACTTTAATATGACTATGCTAGAATTAATAGCTAATATAACAATTTGGAAGTTCGTATCGTGCTGCCCCTCTTACTCTTCTATAAAAAGCTATAAGCGTGAGCGGGATGGCACGATGCGAAGTTCAAAAGTTGACCGTCGTATCTAGTATAACGTTAGGGTACTGTGAGCATGGCAATGTGTTCTGCGCATTACAATAAATATCCTTTTTTGTTAGGATTCCAGAGCTAAAATGGCAAAAACGAAACCTTTATAGTTTCGCCATGACCGTCTGTCCCTTTGTCCGTCCGTGGCTTAGCTTAGGGAATATTAGTGCTAGAAAGTTTGCATGGATATAATATATAGCAATTATCCCGACAAAATGGTAAAACAACATGTAGAGAAAAAAAAAATAATCCAAACTGCCAGCCCTTGTCACTGTCGGCACGCACACATTCTTAAGGAGACGGAGTAGTATAATCTGTGGCTACAATCGCGGTAAGTACCAAGATTTTGTACGGGATGCAGTATCTGTTACGAAGTAACTATTAAGTAATCTGTGACGGTGCGCTCGTGAGCCTAGTCTTCCCTCGCCTCGCCTCGCTGTCGCTCCGCTTTGTGTCGGTTTTTCGGACGCGAGTCAATCAAAGAACGTGAGGGGGTGACGTAGCGGGCAACTAAATAAATCGAGAGTGTGGATGGATAGCACTCCTGAAGCCTCCACTCGCCAAGACTCGTGCCGAGAGCCTCTAGGAGGGGTCTCGCGAGAGTCTGGAGCCGGCACTAGAGGCTCTCGGCACGAGTCCTGCCGAAATTTATCAATATACGAAAAACAATAATCGGAAGACGCAGTGTAGGTAGCCCTCCAAGATGGAGCAACGACCTGGGGGTTACGTATCAAAATATCTAAAATTAAAAAACCTAACGTAAAATAACCTACGTTCAAAATACCTAAAATCTAAATACCTAATGATTTTAAATACCTAAGCAACTAACACCTACCTACGAATTACCTAAGTTTAAAATACCTAATGGAGTAAATGTCTAATGTTTAAAATATCAACAGCTATGACACCTAAGTTTGATACACCAACATTTGAAATACCAAATGGTCAAAATACCTAAATGAAATGAACATCGCTTAATTTTCGGCGAGCGAGCGAAGCGAGCGAGCAAGACGGTTTGTTGCGGAAGCGACTCGGATCGGAATGGTTAGGTTCAAAGGCTAATGCGGGAGCTTCGCTCCGCTACGCTCCCGCATTAGCCTTTGGTGTTAGTTATTTTTTTTATTTCCACGTTAAAAATCTAATTTGTTTGATAAAATTTGGTATATGATTTACATTTAGGTGCATTTCATAATGTTAAAGACAATAATTTAGACGGCCGGATAGCCTAGTTGTTAGAGAACCTGACTACGAAGCTTGAGGTCCCGGGTTCGATTCCCGGTCGGGGCAGATATTTGTGTGAAAAATACGAATGTTTGTGCTCGAGTCTTGGATGTTTAATATGTATTTAAGTATGTATTTATCTATATAAGTATGTTTATCCGTTGTCTAGTACCCATAGTACAAGCTTTGCTTAGTTTGGGACTAGGTCAATTGGTGTGAATTGTCCCGTGATATTTATTTATTATTTATTTTATAATACCTAATGGAAATAATCATTTTCTGTGCTGTTACAAAAAAAATACCTAACATCGAAAATAGGCTGAAATGATGATGATGATGATGACGATGACCAATATCGACGTAAGCTCTCTATCATTCTGTTTACATAAACGTGACAGCATTATTTCAACTAACTTGAAATATTTTCCAGAAAACAAGACTTAATGTTCACTCGATCCTGAAAACACTGAACTTAAGATCTTTATCTATCTACAGTCAAACAAAAGTGACCATTAATAACTTAGCAGAAAGGTTTAAGATTGGACTAACCTAGTATTATTAGATCAAAACGTATTGAGTACCCATCTAAACTAAAGTACTTAATCAACTAACAAGTACCCACTTAAAATGAAACACGGACAATAATGAAAATAACTAGCTCAATTTGCACACCTGTCACTCCTGCCAATGGAATAATACTTATTTTGCCACCGCTCTATTCCTCCAGCAATCTTTTGACATCTTGATATTATGACTCGGCATTAACGTTTGGTTGAAATAATTGAATAAAGGTCTTCCTCTCCCTCTCCTTTCTTACATTGAGGAAACCTGCATGCATACACCTGCGAAGAAATTCAATGTTTTGTGTGAAGTTCCCAATCTGCACTGGGCCCGCGTGGGAACTACGGCCCAAGCCCTCTCATTCTGAGAGGAGGCCTGTGCCCTGCAGTGGGACGTATATAGGCTGGGATGATAATGATGATGATGAAGTAGTGAAAAAAATTGTAGTTTTAGATTTTTAATTTTATTTTTTTTTGCATTTTAGAGTCTAATAACATAATACAGTGTGGATCTATCATTATAAAGCGATCTATGTTCTCAGGTGCGGCATGGTGTAATCAGTCTGACATACCCAACCGGTTAGCTGAGAGTTAAGGGGTCCTAACCTAATCCCGTCTGGGAACATTTTAGTTAATAAATCCTAAAATTTTGTTAAAAAACATTGTGCTAATAAAAACAGAGAATAAGTATTACAAATACCTACTAAGACATAAGTACGTAATTACAAACTAATGTTCAAAAACCTATGAGAAAAACAGGATAATGACCTAATCATCCTTGAATATGACGTACCTTGGAGGCTTGACTACGTGACCTAACAAACAGATCGACATTCAGCACTGACCAGACCACAAACCACACCTCCGTTACACACCCATCCTACGTCAGAAAGTTTCTACAGGTTTCCCCGCAATTCATTGCAATTGTTTGAAAAACCGTAACGTCAGAACCCCTGGACCAATGAATAGATCATCAGTGTTTAGAAAATACCAAAATATACCTTTTTGCTACTATTTGTTACAAGCTTTTATTTACCTTCACCTGTCCCGTTGTCCGTGTTGTGCTTTGTGCTTTGATCCTAGGTGGTAACCATAACCAGTAGCAAAAAGTACAGTTATCAAAAAAAGTTTGTATTAAACTTGGACTTTTTAACAAAAACTAACCAAATGACATGCAAACATCACCTATTTTAAATGGATTTTTTATGCTAAATATTTTGAAAAATTTGTTTTAAATCAAACTTTCAAACAACAGATAGTTAGGTGTTAGGTACAATTGAAACAAAAACTTATTTGTTAGACCCTTCTGTGGATTACATAATTATATGAGTCAAAGTTACCCTTCATTGGATCAAAGCACCCTGAATTTACAGTACCGGCTTCATGATCTGGCACATCTCTTTCGTCTTCTACACGGAGACTATGGACCGAATATAGTGAAGCAATACCTAATACACATGAATGCATGCTGGGTCTGGACCCTTTGTAGCGACACCAACATGTACCTACCTATGTCTATGTTTGTACTTTTAATTTTAGCCTGTGTACGTGTTATTGTTGTTATAAATAAATGTTTTTCTTTCTTTCTTTCTTTCTTTCTAATAGGTATCTATCTGCCATAAAAAGGGCCCAATGTCTTGAATGGTCAAGGTCGCTTCGAATTAAGCGACCCACTTTTCAAATACGATTAGATAAAGATACTGTGTCAAACGCAAGTCAGAGAACGCATCTCTATAAAACAATAGGTACTCTTTCATTAGAAACGTTTTAAAAGAGATTCTACGGAGTAAAGTAATCGGTGATTAATTGATTAGGTATAGTCGACCAAGTAAGTGCTTTACCATTTTGTATGACAGTTCCTACATCAAGATAGAACAATAAGGCTGATTGTCACATTGACTTGTAAGTAAAATAGCCTTTGATGTTTTAAACCGTACAGCTGACTTGAACCTTAGGCACTAGTCCTACCAAGGGAGAGAAAGCGACTAGCTATCGACTATTTTCTCGCTCAAGAAACGAACAAAAGATAAAGATCCCGTGTCGGTAAAAGAGAAAGACATATTTTATAGTTGATCGCTGGCTGTTCACACTGCCGGCGAAGACTCTCTCTTCTCTAGTTGATCGCAGAGATAAAAGCTATCAACGATAAAACTCGCTCAGCGGTGCTCGCTTGGCGGTCAGAACTCACGCTGAGAGACCAACCAGCGATCTTTTTACTGTACAGCGTGGAGCCTCGCCCGAGCGAGTGGTACGAGTAATCGCCCGTCGCACTTGAATTGAATACTTACTCGCTTATAGCCGGCGACAAAACTGTCCGAACTACACACTCGCTTCTCGCTGCTCGGCAACTCGTTTCTAGTTTCTAGCTCTAATCGCTTCTCGCACATCGTCGGCGGTGGGACCAGCCAGTGCCTTGCGAGTGGTAAACGCGAATTTCTTGGTCGACTATACTTAAATAATCACTTGGTGAGGGTAATTAATACCTATTTACAATGACCTTTGAGTAAACCTTTAGTCCGTTACTACTAAAGTATTATGCGGGATTAGTATTTATTTACCATCAGACAATCGCATTTCGCTGTAAATTACTCAATTAATAGCCTTAAGTTCCAAGTTCAAAAGAATTCAAGTACGTCAGGTATTTTACTTAGCTAATTATTCCAAACAATGAAAAATCGTATCATATTTTTTTTCGGTTGTCTATTGTTCGTTCGAGTTTACAGCATTTAAATTATGGTTTTACATTACAACCTTTTTACCAGAATCGATTTCAAATAATTTATTGAATCAGGCGTTACTTTGCTCACCCGCGACCTTACGATAGTTACGTTTATGTAAGGAATGCGTGTCCATGCAGCTGTGCCACACTGTACGAACACACATAAATCGCACAAACCCAACTATCACCACTGCCAAACTACACTGCCGCGTTTCGAACTCAACCAGAGCTCATCTTCAGAGTAGTTACCACAGCCGTACGCTGTGCTACCAAATGTCAGACTATAAATAAATAAATAAATAAATATTAGGGGACAATCTTACACATATCGACCTAGTCTCAAACTAAGCAAAGCTTGTACTATGGGTACTAGACGACGATAAACATACTTATATAGATAAATAAATACTTAAATACATAGAAAACACCCATAACTCAGGAACAAATATTCGTGCTCATCGCACAAATAAATGCCATTACCGGGATTCGAACCCAGGACCTCTTGCTTCGTAGGCAGGGTCACTACCAACTAGGCTAAAGAGGTCGTTAAACTATTGTTAGAGTATTGTTTTATAGAATCGATTTACAATCGAGTCGCTTCAAACTCAGATAAATCTCACTCTACTCTCTTAGGAGATTAATCTACCTTATTTTCTTTTCCAAGTTTGAAGTTAAACGACTCAATTATTTTTGAAATCACTCATAAAAATAAAAAAAAATAAAAATGATATATTAGATTAGATCTCGTGTCACGGTGTTTGTTATCGAACTCCTCCGAAACGGTTTACCGATTTTTATGAAACTTTTTTCTCTATATTCAGTAGGTCTGAGAATAAGTCTTAGGCTATTTTTTTGTATACCTACCCCTATTCTTCGCAGACGGAGACGCGGGAAACAGCTAGTAATTTATAAATATAAACATAATACGCCTAACATTATCAGTTCTAATACCTACCCTGTTATAAAATCGTTTTTAATTTCGCCAATCTAGTTTGACTTAAGAAAGATATAGCGCACTGGATGCGTGACATGGTATGCCACCTTTCTTACAATTTATTCAACTGCAATGGTGCGTCACACGCTCACGCATCTGCTCTGCGCTGGCATTAAGGCCTTTGTACCCAAAACCATCGCCGAACCATTACTTAAGAAAGATGGCGCACTAGATGCGTGCACATGGTATGCCATCTTTCTTACAGTTCATTCATTACAACTGGTGCATGACACGCTCACGCATCTGCTCTGCGCCGACATTAAGGCCTCTGTACCCAAAACCATCGCCGGTCCATCTCGTAGGGAACTGATATACAATGCCTCTCCGCTATGGAACCTCAACTTTTTTCCCTTCACTTGCACCGATGGCATCGAGCCATCGATGTGTTCATCAATGGACTTTAGCGGTCATTCAACAGCGGCCTTAGCCTTAGCCAGGCTACGGTCGACAGACCTTTGCGAGGCCCGATCAAGTCCATTGAGCAAAGTACGTGAAATCGAAGAAAAAAAATACAATCAAATCATTCACACACCTATAGGTGCGCGACAAGGCCATGGGGGGTGATTTTTGCTTTATCATTTTCAAAAAAAAGTGTAAGTAGGTACCTTGTACTTTTTTTAAATGAGGAAATTTTGTGGTTTTCTTATTCCAATTCATTTTCGTAAAGATAAAAAGTGTTCTTATTTTTTGGGTTAGTTTTGTGAAGTTTTTTTCATACTTAAATAAATAAATAAATAATAAATATCACGGGACAATTCACACCAATTGACCTAGTCCCAAAGTAAGCTAAGCATAGCTTGTGTTATGGGTACTAGGGAACGGATAAACATACTTATATAGATAGATATATACTTAAATACATATTAAACACCCAAGACCCGAGAACAAACATTCGTATTTTTGATACAAATATCTGCCCCGACACGGGAATCGAACCCGGGACCTCAAGCTTCGTAGTCAGGTTCTCTAACCACTAGGCCATCTGGTCGTCTAAAATCGTCTATACTTACAGTTTACATGGGTCGTCACAAAAACTAACGCAATAAAATTGTATGGAAAATTAGCGACTTTTTTTAATCATCAAAATCAATACCTATCACTCTTGACTCTGAGTGAGAGGAACCCAAAATTTCCTCATTTGAAACAAAGTGAGCGATACACTTTTATTGAAAACGCCCAAGTGCCATTCCAAAGTGTTGCAAATCTGTCCATGATAGTTGCAAAAACTGTCACTGCTCTTTCAAACGGGCTGCAGAGGGGATTGAGGCAACAGATCGACAGCTCTTCTATTAGGGCTATAAGTATAATTAGAACAGGCAGAAGTTTCAGCAATGAAGAATACGACAAGGGCCCAATTGCATAACAAAGTACAACTAATATTACAAGCGGAACTCTCGCTTCAGTTATGTTAACTAGAAAGGGAGTTCCGCTTGTAATATAAGTTGTACTTTGTTATACAATTGGGCCAAGGATGAACTTGTGAAAATGAACAATGCATTCCAAATTCACGATAAGTAGTTTTTCGACTCTCTCGAATATTATTTTCACAAATTACTTCAAAAATCTCCCCCGTGGCGATTACCCAACTTGCTCCTATAAAGGTCGTTTATTTTTAATTTATTTCAATATATTTAATGAAAGACTAAAGTACTTACTTGAAAATAATTTATTTTAACTTAACTCTTAGTTTTTGTTGGTTATGTGAGTAGTTTTTGAGAAGAGGCATTGTGTTCAGCAGTGGGACGTAGTGGGATTCTGAGAGATGATGATGATCACTGTTAAGTAGTTGTGGCGCTGACGTATTTCATGTTGTCAGCTACTAATAATGGACTTGCTGGCAAGCAGGCGGTTGGTTATCATAGCCCAGTCTTCTTAAATCCTTTGACATCATCGACATCTTAACCTCCACAGTACCATACGATTCGGTTCGTAATACTGAAAGAAATGCACAAAAATCGCTAAAACAATTATAGTTATACATAGGCACACATTATAGCAGAATATAGCCGCGGGCAAGAAGTAACAGAGGGGTGATTATTGAAAAATAAGTTTTTGTGAAAAATTTCGTTTTCAATGCAAGCTTTTTCGCTGATTGTACTTTTTGTTGACTGTACTTGCATTGTCATCCAACTTACATAAGTACACCAAATTTCAAGTAAATCCGACCACTGGAAGTGGGTCAAATTCAACTTCCAAGACTTGACCCTTGACTTGACTCTTGAAGCTTTTAAAATGGCAAAAATCACTCAAAAGTGAAGTAAAACTGAGCTGAAATTTAAATATGTTAATATTCGTAGTTTTTTGCAACAAAACACACAATTACCTATTCCATTGTCGATTGGCAGGAAATAAGGAATTACCTATTTTCATAGACATGTTTTCAAAAATCGCCTTCAGAAGCCAGGAAATTACTGACAAAATAACATTAAAATTATATTTTATGCTGCGCACACGGCTAAATATGTTTTTTTAATTATTTTTTTTAGAAATTACTTCATTTGTTTTAGAACTCGTAGTATCCTAAACCTATGGTCTCTCAAACAGTGGGTCGTGACAGGCTCGCACGTCTTGAATTTTTGGGAATATAATGTGCAAAATTACGATGAAAGAAAACTTCTTGAGGAAACCTTCACACACCTCTGAATAGATTCAATGTTGTTTGAGAAGTTTCCAATCCCCACTGAGCCCGCGTGGGAACTACGGCCGAGAGGAGACCGGTGCCCTGCATTTGGACGTGTATAGGCCGATATAGTGACACCCTGAAGACTTATTTTTCGTAATCACAACAATCATGTCAACCTAAGATGTCAACTAGTGAAAATTATCATACGAACGGAAATTTTGTAGCAACTTTTATGAATATCTAATGGCATTTTCACGGCGTGATTTCAAAAATCGATATTCTGTTTTGTGTTACACAGTATAAAAATAATTTGGCTAAGACGGCAACATTAAGACAGAGCGCGTACGTACGTAACTAATGAATTATTCTGCAATTTTTTCCTTCATAGAAACAACTTTTTGCGAGCAGCCTCTTACAGCGACAAGGTCAACCACAAGATGAGCTGTTGTTACATTTTCCGTAAATAATAGTGTTTTAAGATATACATATAATATAGATATAATAAAGGCACAAGCCGGCGGAACGACTGCTAACGAACGTAAGATTCCGCAATGATCTGAAAATGTGCAAATTTGGGAAAGTGAAGATCTTGGAATGTGATAAATGGGGCATGTGCAATTGTGCAAAATTGGGAAAGTGCAGATCTGGGAATATATATACGTAAAGGTTTTGGCCCTTAATTATGACTAATTTTAACAATTGAGGTAATGCATATCGACGGTTAAAAGGCAAATTGCTTCAAGGGCCAAATTTTCACCTTGTCGACTAAGTACCTACGGTCTTTTACATTTACAACCGATGAAAAAAGCGGAGGAGGTTCTCAAGTCGACGCGTATAAGTAATTGTTTTTTTAATGACAGTTTCTACATCAGAATAAATACAATATCTAAGGCTGACTGTCTGTTGATTTGTAAGTGAATATAGCCTTTACCTTTATCTTACAGTGAGAGTCTATTCGAACTACACACTCGCTTATCGCTTGTCGCCAACTCGTATCCGCAAGTCGTTCATCGTCGGCGGTGGGACAAGTGCCCAACGTTGTACAACTCGAGCGTCGTTCTACCCCATATTGTTACATAACGCTAGTTAACGCAAGAAATATATTGTATAACGTCTGACGCGTCGTGGGACGATTCAAGCATAAAGTACCTAGGTAATCAATCCAATGGTCTGTGCAGCACAGATATACTCAATAGAGATAGACACCATTCAAAAATAATTCGAAGACACCACTCCAGTGAAAAAGTGCTTTATGTTAGCCCTGAAAACCAGATTAATTTTCGATTAACTGCAAAATTAGATGTTTTTTTGCTTTAAAACAAATAAATAGTTAGTTGATTGAGTTGGCGAACAAGTGACGCCATTCAAACTCTTTGGGAGAATTGTGTTTTGACAGCTCATAAAAAGTACGACGGTTGATTGGTGGTGTCAAAATCCCTATTGTTTACGGCCAGCCACAGGTACACTACTTGCAAGTCACGAAGGCGAGCGGGCTTTACTTCGTTTAGGTTAATTTCGTCCACATTCCCACTTCGTCAGCAATCCAATTTCGTCCGCAATCAATTCCCGATTCGTCCACTTCCCATTTCGTCGACATTCCTATTTCGTCCACATTCCCACTTCGTCAACATTCCCATTTCGTCAATATTCCCGTTTCGTCCACATTCCCATTTCGTCCACATTCCCATTTCGTCCGCAATCCCATTTCGTAACGAAATTGGTAGTGTATCTGAATAGTATTGACCCGCACCGTGCTTAGCAAGTATTTTTTCTTAACATGATTACCTTAATCACAAAAATAATTAAAATCTTCCCTGAGAATTAAGCTTAGTGATAAATAAAACCGCATTGCGGCTTCTCTGTTCATCGCATGGTCGTGACGCTCACCGCACAGCTGTTAACTGCCAATATACGCAATGTACCTACCTACCTACAATAAAATCGCCCGCCGTGCCGCCGGTCGCATAGTCGTGGCCGGGCCTAATACCACTAAATTTGCTTTTCGAACTTCATATACTGCCGTCCGGTTCACGCTTATTAGTATTAGACATTACTAGTTTTCCTCAAGGAAAATAGCACGGCATTTGTTTGTTGTGATATTACTTTTCTAGGTTTGGTCTGCCCATCAAGTATTGCGTTATGCGTGTTATACTATTTTACATTATTTATTTACGCCCGTAGTGCCTTCAACGCCTATAGACGACAAGACGGTAATACAAAAAAACCTATCCGCTCCGCATAAGAATCAATTTTGTTCGTTACAAAAACGATGTGTGGCGTTGAAAAGGTTAAAATGAAAAAAAAATTAGTTTTATTCATCCATAAATTGTTACTGAATAATAACATTTATCTAAAAGGTGTGTTTTTATTTTAGCTGTAAATTCTTGAGTCGTCCACTACCCTACCCTTCGCCTACCGGCCAGCAGCCAATACGATACGAAAATTAATAAAATATTAATAAATAAAACGAGCTCAACGACCATAACATCCACTATCATTCATTACATTCAAGATACTTGATAGGCATCTCAATTGTTTCTGACAAAATGACACATTATCTAGATTTCAAGTGGCCAGTAAACAAGAGACTTGAAAAGAGGTCTATTATAATTACCTATTTCCAATCATTAACCTACTTAAAAGATTGTTACAGTCGATCTCAAATTGTAAGAGGAAACTGCAATGTCTGCAATGTTTGTGCAGGAGACTTGATTCCATGCAAAGTCGTGGGTAGAACTGTAGATAGTTAATCAGTAGGCATAGGAACTGGTCTTGATTGACGTGGTCATTCTAAGAAGTAAATAATAGAAATAGTCGTTATAGGAAATGGTCCTTCTGGTAAGTGGTCAAATTGGGAACCAGTCTTTATAGGAATGGTCATCATGGGGAGTGGTGTTCCAGAAGTATGGTCGTATTGGGAAGTGGTCAGTGCATGTTCTGGATGTCACGGGACTGGACAGTCTAAGAAGTAGTCAGTATGAAAGTAGTCGTTTCAGGTATTGGCCGTTATGGGAAGTGATCAATCTGTGAACCAGTTTTTATAGGAATGGTCATTATGGGAAGTGGTTTTTCAGACATTATAGTCGTTTTGAGAAGTGGCCATTACGTGACCAAAAGCTGGCGATTTTTAAGATGTGTAAAGAAAGTTCAATGTGGCTCTAAAATAGCTCACTAATTTGACAATGATTTGTGTCACCAATTCAATCAACGACATGCTTCACACACACATCCACGTTTCGTTAATGTTGACATAAAAAAATTAAAATTGACTTAAAATCCTACTACCTATGTCATATTAAAAATGCGAAAGTTTGTGAGTGTATGTGTGCGTGTTTGTCTTTTACGTTTACGCCTAAAGGACAGGACAGATGGACGAAATTTGGTATACTATATACTACAGATAAGTTAAAAAAACAGGCGCACAGAGACGTCGAGTGGCGGAAAATAGCCTGTTTTACTACCTATTACTTACAGATAACTAGTTGGATATCTTGAATAACACACTTATATATATAACTATACTAATTTTTCAGGATCAGGACTTACACACGTAAAAGCAGGGAATCTCAACCGCTAAGTCGGGAAATGAAATTTTGCACAGTTGTCCTTATGCAGCATAACGATGATCACGGAGTAAGTCCCGGATTTTTAATTCAACCACCGGATCTAATGGTTCATGCAAACGAATTGGCGATTAAATGCTAGTTGTAAATACGTACAGTAATTCTCCTTTCCGCTGGCCAGCATTCTGGGCTCAGCCAGTTCGGGGTGACGACCAGTAAACCATGCGAGCCACTCGCCCAGCATAGTAGAGGCCAGTGGGCGCAACAGTGGCGCCGCCACTTGCCGCGCGCCAGCGGTGGCCGGCAGGAGAACTAACCCGTAACCACGCAACGTGTCTCCCCCTATAGCATTCTGAGCTCGAACGGTTATTATCAGTTGAGGCCCTGAATACGATAAAAAAATTATCATTTTTAGATAAATTGTTTATGGTATAAAATGAACTTAATTGTCAAACTTCTCGGTTGATTTCTCAAGGTCAAGCTTGTCAAGGTCGATCGCGCCAATGTCGACCTTGATGAAGGTCAGACAGACAACTCGAACTTAGTTAAATTTATATTGCGAAGCTCTAGTTGGCTAGTTGGTGACATTACTAATACGTCAAAAATATTTCTCATGATCCATCGATGAACCTCGTCAAGAATCTCTCTTATGTACTGTAATTAATAAAAATAACATGACTAGTAAAATTGGCTAAACACGCCACATCACATAACCTAAGTAAGAAAAAACTTACGATGACTTACCTACTTATGTTATACCTATCTATAGACTACGATATCAAACCCTCTCCCATACTTACAATACACAAAACTTTATCAAGCTTGTCTGTGATTGATAATGATAAAATAGTAATGGAAAGGTGACGAAACTCACACCCAGAAACATTAGTGCTGCTAAAGACCATTTCTAAAGGCATGTTGAAGACTACCTTCTCAGGATCACTACCCGACCGAGCCATCTGGCTGGTGCCCGAGGTCAACCCCGAAACAGGACTCCAATCCGGGCCCCACACTGTCTCATACTGAATATACAATAATTCGTCAAATACACCGGCAGGGAAAACTACGTTTTCGATTTGACCAGTGAATGAAACAAGGAACTGTGTTAGTTCTATTTCTTTCATGTTTTAATTCCTTAATTTAGTAGAAATGTATTCAGAAAGCACTAAAACTCCCGGTTAACTGTTGACAGCACAACGAAACCAAAACAAACGTCGCTATAGCAACGAAATGTTGCTAGGGTTAAAATAAATTATCGATAAAAACCGGATAAGCTCTAGTGAACTACAAAAAGCTCTAAAACAATTAGACCAAGAGTTTTTAATGTTTCATATTAAGCTTTACGAGTCTAAAAGCTTTAATATAATTATTTTTCATATGGGTTGAATTTAAACAGAAATGTTTGCAAAATTACGGTTTTTTTATGAACCAGAGACAATACGAACACATACTTCCGTCAGACTGCTTTACCGACACGTTTTAAAATTTTGTCACTAGATGGAGTTTCTTTCAAAATTTGAGCAATCGGCCACCATTGTTGGAAGTGATTCTACTGCATTTTGATGAAATTCTTATTATTTGTGATAGTTCTCGGCAAAAAACTTAGTTTTAAACAATAAGACACATTGGCCAATATTGTGCACACGTGATTCAAGCCTTAATTTGCCGTGTAAGTGCTAAATTTCCAAATATAAATGCGTTCAAAATGTCACGCGAAGTGAGCATCAGATCCGTGAACACCATTCCACACGCGAAATAAGTCTGGTTTTCTTTGATACAAGTGTTGTTGAGCCCTGTGAGTGTGTTGTCGGCTTCGCGGGATAGTGTTGGGCTGTGCGGTGACGGTTATAGATTAATGTGTTCGCATGGGAACGTTTCAGAAGCATCTGCACACGTCGTAAGGGCGCTGAGTTACGCGGGCGAGGGCTTGAAAGTTGCCGGCATCATTATGGTGGACTGAGAAGGTGTTGTGCGAGTCAGCTGAACTGGAGTCGCGAGAGGCGCGATGTCCGGCTCGCAACACAACCCGAACGGCCGGCAGGCGCAGCTGGGCTCTGGATGGAGCCCCCTGCAGGTGGTACATTATATTCTTGTTTTGTTGCCTTAGAAGCATTCTTAACCTATCTGCATAGTCTTGTTAGAAAATAATCAACAACTCTGATAACTTTGTGTTGATTTATTATTTAATTGTAACTAGCTTCATCAAAAATTAGGAACATCTTTATGTGTTACAAAGTTTAGCTTCTAATCATTTGAAAAACTTTTTTTGTATGTTTTTATCAATTTATGAAAACTTTCAATCAATTTCAGTTTGTAATGAAAATTATTAAAACATATCAGTTCAAACTATCCTTATAGGTATGTACTGCTACTATTATCACTGCACATGTGCATATCAGCTGACTGACAAAGTGTAATGTAAATGTGTGCCAGTTTTCTAAGGTCACACTTCACTGGCTCTTTATTTTGCATTTAGGAACTTGCTTATTTGTTTTAGGAATAATAATCAGTGCTAATGAGATAGCCTCTTTTATGGTTGATAGTCAGCCTACATAGTTTCTAGTTCATTATATCTGTTACAGTTAAATAATGTGCTACATTATGATGAATATATATATTGTACTAAAATAGATAATGACTTCATAATTACTATACTATGGGACTTATCATGCAATAAATATTAACAAGTTAACTCAATCGTGACCATGGCTACTGCAATGTGCCCGAAATGTTGAGGTAAATAAATATTGATTGCGTGATAAGTCCCGTTTAGTATAGTAATTATGAGTGAAAATCACAAAAGTTTAAAACAGAAAATTACTTAGTAAAATATTAAGACGGCCTTGGATCTATGAAATTTTCCAATTGGTGCAAAACAGTGTAGTGCCCTTGCTGCTTGTATTAACTAAGACCATGTATTTAAACCATTTGACAACCCTATGAAGATGTTTGATTTTGGACCAAATTTTTTTCTAATTGGGATCGGCTTTGATTTCTGTTTGATGGCAAATATATTGCTGGTATCCATTTGAGGGTTAAAATTGGTGTTTGGGGCACACGGCCTAGTTTCCTCCCACCCCCCTAGATTTGGCCCTGTATTAAGAGGGGCATCCCCTGGTGGCTTACAATGTGTCTCATTGCCACACTGATACATTTAAAGGGGCATTAATTGGTCCCTTTCACAAAGTTTAGCTTGAACTATCATCATTAATAAACAATTTACATTCCAGTTATATTAGATTTTAGATTGAGAAACATTACATTACATGTATTTACAATTAGTATCTAGTCTAGATACTTTAGATATGTATTGAATATGTTACAGATTTAAACTCAACTGAAACGGCCAAGTTTCAGTAATTAAAACCAATTTACACATGTAATTGGTACTTTACAAGAAGTTTCTTTTAATTATTTTAATGTGAGACTATAATTATTATGAAATTGACTACACTAATTATTGTGCCAAGTAAAGTATGTAGCTTTAAATAGAGTTGGATTCATGGAAATCATAATTTGGAATGTGAACTTTTATAATGGTATCATATCCAGCAGTGGTACACCTGTAATAAATTTTGGAATGTGAATTTTTATAATGGTTTAATATACAACAGCCTCCATAGGTTAACTCTTTACTCGGATGAGTGTTTTAAATGCAGTTTGTCACTAAAAACAAGCTCAATTTTTAAGAAATGGTCAAGTTTTGGCAGCTTGCGCTGTTGTCAATACATCCAAACCTAATAATGTATTGGAGACAATGAACCACTAAATAGGTTAAGGTTAATATTGATACCTTAGTTCACACTCATACTAATTACAATGAACTGCACATACAAATTAGCACTGTATGTCCTAGTGTACAAAACTACTACTTAATTGTGCAGTTCATTGTAATTACTACAACTGTGAACTAAGGTATTGAATTATGATTCAAATTTCATCAGGATAGTGCAAATCTGCTTATCTACCAAAAGCAAATACTGCGTATCTGCTCTGCATAGTTCTACAGGGGATGGTGTTAACTTCATATAGAATTTATTTTAATGAATTCGGAGTAAAATTTTGAAATTCGCAAAATTTGTCCTCTACGTGGTATTAACCAATGGCAGTTAAGTGAATAGGCACTAACCCCAACGATTTAAGGGTGCTTTTCCACCAGAGGTGTGCTATGCAGCTATGCTGCAAGGATGTGAAAGCTACGAAACCATGTAACTGTTTCCACTAATGTCAGCATCTTTCCATATAAAAAACATAGCTTAGTTGAACCCATTTACAATAGTGCTATGCCTTGTGTACCGATTAATTTGATCACTGGATGTACAATCCAGATAGATGTGCACACTGTACTATCGCCCCAGACGCCAGATACCCATTTTCAAAACAAATTTGCTTGCAGCCGTTGATGTTTATTGCTATGGATTGTTATGGACAGATGTCTAGCCACTGCACGCAAACTGGGCCTTTAAAGTGGTTATCTGGCGCTTGGGGCGATAGTACCATAGTTGTAGTAGTTAGTTCGAAGAAAGAATGATGTTTTAATGTTGCTTTATTCACGTCAAGTTCAGTAGGTAAGTTAGTTTTTTGTTTCTCGTGATGTTTATTGTATGAGTTGGTTAAGCACTCTAATTATTATAATAAAAACAAGTATTTATAAAAAGTATTGCTAGGCCTCATGTAGGTTGCAGCCTCAATAGAAAAATTTACAGTGGGAGACTTTACAGTGGATATTAAATGCTTCCATAGCACATCTCTGATGAAAAGACACCCAAAGGGTTACTCTGTACCTTGTCATATATGTCCGTTGGCAGTTTCAGCTAAACCGTATAAACGAGTCCTCGCCGCGCGGTACAGGGGCTGGGGATACGACAACAAAGGGGCCGAGAGCGAGAGAGAGAGGTGCGGGTGGCGAGTGCGCCTCGTATGCCTGCCGCCCGCACCTCTCACGCTCAAACGCTCACGCACTCATTTAAACGGTTTAGCTATAAACAAAGAGCATTGCATTAAGAAGTACCCTGCTCAGTTACAGATGGCGAACCTGTTGGCGCGCGCCCCGCAGGCCCACATGGCGTCCGACCGCGGCGTCACGTGGCACACGCCCACCCCCCCTCCCCACCTCTACCATGTGCCCGCTCCCTCGCCGCCGGACCCGCTACAGGTAAACATGAGAGCCCAAGAGATCCTAAGTCAGCTAGGAATCTGACATCATTTGTATGGGATACTGACCACAAGTACTTTTAATTAGGTCCCGATCACATCTCGGCTTATAGACATCCCACTGTAGAAAGAATGAGAGAGATTGGGGCAGTTCCCACGCGGGCCCACTGCGGATTGGGAACTTCACACAAACACACCATTGAATTACGTCACAGGGTTTCCTCGGGATATTTTCCTTTGTCGTAAAGCGCTGCTAAATTCCTTGAGCACTAAAGATTTTGGAGCCTCATTGAGAAGTATTAAAATGAAAGCCATTGTCAAGAAAAACCATTTTTTTTTGTTTAAATGAATATAACTGACTTTCGGGTCCCCCCGTAAGGTTTTTAGAGCACGGAAAGTACGACAGTTGATTGGTGGTGTATCCCTACTTATATTCATGTAGTAGCAGTACTTGTGTTGCCTACCAAACCAGCATAAGTTGCTAATAGTGAACCAGTGAGTCTAACACAACATTCTATCTCCAGCAAACAGTATAGCAAGGTCCATACAGATTGCTACCACCCCTTACTAATCATGCCAAGAGTCACTTGTGCTGCTATGTTGCGGCATGGGTAGGCAGGAAAATTACTGGCACGTGATACTACTTTAGCCCACTACAACGCAATGCAATGGGAAGTATTGGACAATGGGGATCATATAAGCATCTGAGATCCTGATTGGTGGAGCTCCTCATTTATGATTCAATCACGCAAGGAAACTTCCAAGTGTAGCTCGCTCCATCGCTCTTTGAGTGACTTTCTTATAGGGCCCATTGTCAGCGAACCAGGCAGTGCAGAACTGTTTGTGGAACTCTTTGGGAGCCGCTTTTGTCCATAGTGGATGTCGTCACTTGGCTGTTATGATAATGATTATCAAAACCCTTACATATTGAAGGGATGTCTGACTCTTTAAAAAATGCGTTTTTTTTTTTTTAATTTTTGGCTCGTCTATCTCAAAATGTTGCCGATTCCTGAGTTTTGTTAGGTAGCTATGCAAATCACACCTTAGTGGTCATTTCCCTCATGCATATGTAACAATATAACTGTTAAAATGCTTTGTTTCATTTCGGTATGTATCAGAACAGAACTAATGTACCTTCAAACAAATTTTGTCACAAATATTTAGTTGTTTTACTTTGTATTCAAATTGAGGACTTAATACATTTTTTGGTGGAGTGTATCGACTAAGGATAACCGTCAGAAATATTTGACTGATTTAGACCTGTTCAATGGGGCAGTGAATATTATTTTGAGTTGTCCTGTAGCGGAAGATGCAGCCAGAGAATCTGGACATAGCAGGAGAATTGTTTGATGAATTTGGCCATTGAGTCTCCCAATGAGGCTGGCATAGTCACACAGGTGCACTTGAGCCTAGGCAAAAAAAAAAGAAAAAAAATTGTTCAGTGATAGGTCTCCTCAATCAATGATCAATGAATCAATGAATGAATTGAATGAGTCAATGAATGGACGTGTGAAAAAAACACGAGATTGCAAATAAATTATTACTTTCAACACAAACTTCTGAATTGCATCTTCCTTAAAAACAATAGTTTATTATTTCAGAACAAAATTGAAGAGTGTACCACTCTGTTAATATTTATTTATTGATTTGTATCTGCACTTTACAATAACCAGTTGTATAAATACTATTTTTCATGTAAAATTGAGACTCAGTCGTATTATAAATAGATACATGAATCACTCACGAATTTTCAACCGACGAAAACAAAAGGAGGAGGTTCTCAAGTCGACGTGTATATTTGTTTTTTTTTTTTTTTATGTATTATCACGCATAACTTTTTACAGAGTAGTCCGATTTTGATGATTCTTTTTTTATTGGAAAGCGTACACCCCGAGGGTGGTCCCATTTAAATTTGGAAATAATATTCCTACCCTAAGGGTAGGAAACAGGGGATGTTGATTGTTCAGTTACTGGTTGTACTATATGACCATGCCTAACTTATTACAGAGTAGTCGGATTTTGATGATTCTTTTTTTATTGGAAAGCGTATACCCCAAGGGTGGTTCCATGTAAATTTGGAAATAATATTCCTACCCTAAGGGTAGGAAAACAGGGGATCATTGACTAACTTTTTACAGAGTAGTCTGATTTTCATATTTAATTATTTTTATTGGATAGGGTATACCTTGAAGTTGGTATTATAAAATTTGGAAAAAAAAATTTACCCCAAGGATGGATAAAAAGTATAAAATAAAAACTTTTTAACAAAAAAATTAAACCGCCGAAAAACTGAAAAGCAAAAAATAATACCTTTTTTGTTTGACCTTAATATAGGTACCAGTTTGAAGTCGGTGCCTCAGCACTAGCCAGGAGGAGTGGACCTATAATCTTCTACCTGATTGGCTTCTATCACTCCTCCTGGCTCGTGCTGAGGCACCAACTTCAAACTGGTACCTATATTAAGGTCAAACAAAAAAGGTATTATTTTTTGTTAAAAAGTTTTTTTAGTTGAAATGTACGTACCTGCCGTCATCATCATCATCATCATTATCAGTCGGAAGAAGTTTACTGTCAAACTAAAGGCCCCTTAGAATGCCACAATGCAGCGATTGCTTGTTTTAGAAGGTGAACATACAACTAAAGATGTATAAAAGTTTTTAAAAATATACAAATTCACAACACGACTCGCTAGGTGGCGTCAGTATTGTGAAGTTCGTTTGACGTTAGTCTTACTCGCGATTGGTTCGTTTAGTTATAAACAATGGGCGGCCGATAGATGCAAATTGTCACCTCTTGAGACTATAAAATGGTGAAGTATAACTTTACGAATACGCACCTCTTGCATCTGTAGATATAGAGAGGTAATTTTCCCTATATAAGTGGATAGTGAACTATAAAAGGAATGGACTGAAAATATTACATATCTAGAAAAAAATCATGATTACATTATTTACTTCAACAATAAAATCCTTTAGTATCTTCTCCTTTACTGCGGCTTGGGTCGAATTTGAACAGTTAGTAATTAATTAAATATGCCTTATAAATAAATAAACAAAAAAATTCAAGGTAGTTTTATAATATGTCAATAAAAGTTAATTTTTGTGGGGTAGTTTGAGAATAAGAAAAATAAAGTGGGTACTTGAGAAGTTACAGTGACAAGTTAAAACATTTGTTTTGGTTTGTTAGTTTAACATTTGGTAGCATAGCATACGGTTGTGGTAACTCTGAAGATGAGCTCTGGTTGAGTTCGAAACGCGTCAGTGTAGCTTGGTGGTGGTGATGGTTGGGTTTATGTGATTTGTGTGTGTTCGTACAGTGTGGAGGTGGAGGAACTGCATGAACGCACATTTCTTGCATAAACGTAACTATTGTAAGGTCGCGGGTGAGCAAAGTAATTGTTTTAGTTCATTAATATGGACCTCCGCAAAGTAACGCCTGATTCAATAAATAAAATCCTATAACATTTTTGCAATTATGTTCTCTTTTCTTCTAATCAATTGTAGTCATATCCATATTATGACGTAATTTCCATCCGTCAACCGCCCAAGTTACTAATCTTACTAAAATGATAAACTCGAAAGTTTGTATGGATGTATGTGTGGATGTTTATTACTCTTCTCGCTAAAAAGGTTTGACAGATTCTGATGAAATTTGGGACACAGACAGTTTATAACCTGAATTAACAAATAGGATGCTCTATGTCCCGGAGAATTGCATAGTTCCTATTCCTAGGGGATAGCGATAAACGAATTCTTCGCAGACGGAGTCGCAGGCAACAGTTAGTTATAAACCAATCCCAAAAAGTGTCATAAATCTCAAAATTGTCAAACAGATCTTTACCCTGTCAAGAAAACCTTAACCCTTAATAAGGCTCTATTTACTGGCGCATACTACCACAGAATCAAAAGCAGCTATCGAATAAATACCTGACAGAATATTTTTAAAGCTTCATTAATTGGGGATGTCTATTTTTTTGCAATGTATAGTAAATCGAAAACCATTTCTAGATAAATGCTTTTTACTCGTTTTCTGTAGTTATTTAATTTTAATATTATGTAATGATTTTATTACATAACAAATAAGCGATGACCTTCATTTGACATTGGTGTAAATGGCGTGACCGGTCCAAGTCGTACTTTATTCTATGTGGTTAGAATTCTTCACAATCTTCGGAGTTTGATTTGGACCCGCTGTCTGACATCTAGCGCTTTGACAGCACCAGTAAAGTGACACTAGTTACAGTGTACCACTACACAAAAAATAATTGAAGAGGTTGTTTTATCGTACGCATTTAGATAGATTTAGAAATTTGGCAGTGTGGGAGCCCTCAATTACAATCTGACGTCATCAACCAAAATCGTTTCAATAATTTAATTTTGAAAAAAGTAGTGAACTAAATGACAAAATATTGAAATTGGTTGCTTATAATTGACTTTTCTATACAAAAAAAAATATAAAAACCACTGGTAATTTTTTTTAGACTTTCCCAATTATAATGGATATTCTAACTTAATGCTAAAACAATAAGGTTGAATTTCCAAGTCAATACATGTGGTCGCTAAATCTATACCTTATTGAGGGTTAATGTAAAGGCATTGACGTTGCAGGCGATGAAGGGCGCTAGCAATTCAGTGTTCCGGCACACGGCCACGCCGCCCGAACTCTACCGACACACTCCGACGCCACCCGACAAGCATCTACTCAGGTAAGTCGATTAAATCATTGTAGTCTAATTAAGTCGCTTAAATTCAAATTCGGATAAATCCAAGCTGAGAGTTTTTAAGATTTTGGTATCAAAAGAAAAGGTTAATAAGTTAAGGTAAATACCCCAGTGCCCGACACGCTGCCCCAATAGCCGACACTTTCAATTCTTAATTAACCTTCTGAACGCCACACGCGTTTTTGTTACGAACAAAATTGATTCTTATGCGGATGTGGGTAGCTTAATTTTTGTATTACCGTATTATCTATGTATAACCGGCGCTGGCGTTCAAAAGGTAATAATGTAAAAAAAAATTGGTGAAACGTAGGAGTCATGACGTCATGACATGACGTACTTACGATATTTGCAATAGATGGCTACTATTGGTGACATGCGAGCGATTAAAATTTTGGGACGGGTTGGTCGGGAGCATCGTGTATAGTTGGTAGCACACTTGACGCGTCAAGCCAGGAGATGGGCTTTTGAATCCCGTGTAATGAACCCGATATTTTTTGTATAAAAAAAAAATATATATTTCAATCTTGCTGTTTAACCTCAAGGGGCCTCGTTTAGGTTCATTTCGTCCACATTCCCATTTCGTCCACATTCCCACTTCGTCAGCATTTCCCATTTCGTCCACATTCCCATTTCGTAACAAAATAGTAACGAAATTGGTAGTGTATCTGAATGAACAGTATTGACCCGCACCGTGCTTAGCAAGTATTTTTCTTAACATGAATACCTAAATCGCAAAATAAAACCTTCCCTGAGAATTAAGCTGTGATAGCGAAAACCGCATTAAAATCGGCTAGGAATGTTGACTAAGTGGGAATGTGGACGAAATTAACCTAAACGCTTATTTTTCCCGAGGTTTATAAATGCAAGTGCTTTAAGAGGGTACGATGGCTGAGAGAATTTTGAGAAATAGGTATTTTAATGAAATGTCGCTGTCTCGCCCGAACCCCTCCGTGTCAGTACAGCGAGAGCGGGACAACTGCAGCTCAGACCGTTAATAGGCGCGTAAAATTGATCAAAACAGCATTTCGTAATCCCCTGATTTCTTCTCGGAAACTGGTCCAATAAATTTATTTTTTTCATAAATAATTAGAGGACAGATTTAGCTATGCCCCTATGTTTTCCTTTTTAAATTTTAGGAGGGATTCTTTTCTGACGAGTGTCTGAAAATGACGTTGAAATTGGGCAATTTTTTTTCGGTTTTTGAAAGCTCATATTTCTTATGTTAATTGAAATATGGAAAAAAAAACGAAACATAGGGGCATAGCTGTGGTAGATACCGATTACACAGTAAAAAAAATTTGGCTCTAAAGCCATTATCCAGGGAGGAAACAGGGGATTACGTTTGTATGGAGAAATGGTGCGCATCGTACCCTCTTAAGTAAGTAAACTTAACAGAAGCGTGTAATTGTACTTACTCTCTGTGTACCTGTTTTCTGTATTGCTTACTATTCCTGGTGTACAATAAAGAGTCATTGTATTGTATTGTATTGTAATTGATGATGTGTTTTTAGACACACTCCGTCGCCGGGCGACGTGAAAGCGGGCGCCGCGCTGCCGCCCGCAGATCTGTACGCGCACTTGGGACCAGGCAGAGGTATGGACGGTAATGATTAGCTTATCAATCACATGCCATACACAAATATGGTTCTCTAATTTTTCGCCGAAAATATTTTTAAGTACTTCAGAATTCTTACAACTATCCTAGACTAATCTATGGGATTCTACAGGATAGTCTGGGAAAAAATCACCACCAGACCAGTGATGGTGTAGGGGGTAAGCACGCAGCACGGAATGCTGAGGACCTGGGTTCGATTCCCAGCATTGGTCTTTTTTCTGGTTTCTTTTCTGTGCATCTATATTTCAGTTTGCATTTAGTTTGAAAAAAAATCAGTTGGAAAATGAATCACCTGGGAAGAATATTTTCGGTGAAAAGGTAAGTGTTTTACCTTTTTTTGACAGTTTTGACAGTTTTATCACACGAAAAACAATAAGGCTATTTGTCACATTGACTTGGAAGTGAAAAATAGCTTTTGATGTTTTAAGCCAGACCACTGATTTTGAACCTTGGGTGGTAAAGGAATTGGTCGACTATACCTTACCAAGGCGTCAAAAAATATCTCTACAACTCTATGCCACTAACCGTAAGCACAGGAATAAATAAACGGAACAGAAGAAAAACTTCCGAACACAGCTCGAAATTCTTACCTATTATCATAAAATCATAAAATCGGTAAAAATAATAATTAAAAATCAAAATATTTTATTTAAACAAGTACTTAAGTATCTACTATCTGTATATCTACAAACACTACAACAGGTAAGCATCTTTAAAAACAACCGAACACCCGAACTATGTAGCTAAACGCTAAACGGTCGCGTCGTCGCTAGCGGCACACCTGAACTTTGTCTACTCACTGAGCTAGTTCAAACCGGTTTGTCTCCGAGCGGGCGCCGGTGCACGCCCCCCCCCCCCCCCCCGTCCTGTCTGTTGTCACAGACAGACCTGTCGGTCACGCACACATTATGTTGTGCGTGTAGTAGTGTTATGCGTGCGCGGCGTTGTTTGAAGCGTTTATTCTGTTCCGTTTATTTATTCCTGTTCCGTAAGGTTGGTGTTTGCTCGTTTTTGACGCGATAGCTGTAGAGATATTTATTCCTTTGACTGTACCGTAATAAGAAATTCTAAATCACTTGTCGTCTACAAATAAAAATATCTTGTCCAGTTTAAATTAACGATTCTCAATCATCCACAAACATACAACCCGCCGCCAGCAATAACCGCCGGCAACAGATTGGTGACTCTCTTTGAGTTGTTGATATTTATGCGGGGTGGTGATCATTTTCCATCAGATGACCCGCTTGCTCGTTTGCCTCCCTCTCATAATAAAAAAAAACTAAATCGTTTGAAAAAAATAAGGTTTATGAAAATTTATTTTCTAGTGGTTTCATTTTGAAGATTACGCAGTAGAGTAATAAAAAAGTATGAATTTAAATTTACATTATGGACAGTAGCGTGCAGTGCTCCTGAACGTAAGACCGGCTGAAGAACATAGCTAAGTTCAGCAGTTTTTTTAATAGGGTGTTTCTTTCTTCTTCTTTGTTAATTGGGAGTTTCTTAAGTCGACATAACCCGTGTCATTCGAAACATTTACAAAATTTCCGAATAAAATGCACGAAAAACAATACAAACGCTCTGTGTGTACCTGCACAGCCTGTAAGCCAGCTAAAAGTTTCATAATATTTCGCATGAAATTGACGAGTTATGTTTCCTCTAGTTTGACTTGGTTTTAACTCGGGAACACACCAACCTATTTTAACTACTGCAAGCTGGTTTTCGAACGAAAACTTACTAAATTCGCCTTTAATCAACGTTCGCAAACATACGAGGTCAACACATTTTCCACAACTAAAACACATATTTTTTAATCAACTTAAGCTCAAGTTCACCAAAAACACTATTTAAATCCTTATCCGGTGAAATCCCACGACAATCTAAGTTAATAACAAAAGAAAATCACTATAAAACCAATAATTCTACAAATAATGACCCGGTCTCTCGCAATAAAAACAAACATGACGCTAGTTGCATACCGAGTTCAAATAATAGACCAAAATAAAAACCTGACAAATTTAAAAGTGCGAGCGTTTGTGATAAATATGCAAAATCGAGACACTTATAATTTGTCCGGGTTGTGGGCTTGGCGCATGCGTGAACGCCATGTCGGGCTATCTCGCTCACGCTAACAATATTTAATACAAGAGAGAGAGAGAGATACCGCGATCGCGCGATGTTAGCAGTGAATGTAGCCATTAGCACGAAGCGAAATTTTCTGGATATTAACTATTTTGATTCTCTACAAAATATTTTACGCAAACTATCGAACATTTGATGGAAAATCGGTTATCAACTATGTTCAATATTATGTTTACTTACAATTTTCAAACAAATATTTAACTCCAAAATACTCCAAATGAAAAGCGTAAACAATTCTATAATACAAGTTTAGCGCCCAAGTCGCCCAATCTGGACAGAAATGGCAACACTTCCCGGTCCGGCCGCCGTTCCTGAGAACCTATACAAAAATAAATTGATGGCTATACTTGTGTGTGTGAATGTAAGTGTAGTGGCCTGAAGTCTATCAGTACGTAGTTCACGGATGCTTTTTACACAGGCGTAGCGTATATCATTGTGTGCTCACATAAGCAGCCATGAGCTGTGCTTACCTGCGCTTATTATTAAACCGTAAGCCATGAAGGGAGGAAATTCATACGCTCAGCGCGCTCTTTTTGAAAGTTGGTAGCGGAACGGTACAATACGAACTGAACGAGTAACATTAATAAATATGAAGTAAAATAAAAAGTAACTTAATTAATTTAATATAAATATTTATGTTAATGTGATAAGGTAGGCACTGCTTTTATGCTTGTTCATTAAGACCGCCCCTGATTATGGATAACCGGTTGCTAGGATGTCAAGTGCTAAAAAAATTGAGCCTATTTGTACACCAAAATCGTAGAATCTGCTTATCTTGACACAGTTTTGGTTTGAAATCAGTTTGCTTGAAAATTATCCAAATGACATTAATCAACCATATCTCACCCTGTATATTATTACAATTTTTAATTTTAACAACTGATATTATAAATTCAAAAGATATAAAGATCAAATGACGGACGTCATATGGCGTCAGTGGCTTCCGAAGGTTTAAAGTAGGTTTAATTTGCGGAGGATTAAATTTACATACACACATTATTAAAATTAGAATAGCTAGCTATATATGGCGACTACGCTGAAACTGATATCTTATCTATTCAAATTACTTTCAATTTGATAGTGATGTAAAACAATCCGATGAATATGATATTAGTTATTACATTTATTACTACATCCAGGACGATAATATCATATAGTGAAAAAACGCGGATAACTCACGTCTATGATAAGTTCCATCCTCCGCAAACTTCTCTTGTCGAGCCTGCGGTAGAGTGTGTGGCTCTCGCATTGGTTTGCATTGCCATAGAAGACGTTGTATCCCACACGGTACGCCATGAATCGTCTGTAATAGACGCAAAGGCCTATATATATATATATGATCGAGTTTAGCTTGACTGTTACTGAGCGCACGCCACGGCGGCGGCTGCCAAACGCGCACCCACTATACTAGGGGCGTTCAATAAAAAGTGAGAATGAGTATGTTATAAACAACTTTTACTAAATGTCATTTTATTTTTCGACATAGTCACCTTTTAGCATAATACACTTAGTATATCTTTTTTCTAAACTTATAATTCCATTTTTAAAAAAGGTCTCATCTTGAGTACTTCAAAAATCTTATACTGCAGCGACTACGGCGTCGTCGTCTTCAAATTTCTGGCCTCTCAGGTATTGTTTGAATCTCGGAAATAGGTAGAAATCACTGGAAGCGAGATCTGGTGAATACGGAGGATGCTTAAGGATATCGAACCCAACATCACGAATTGCAGCCATTGCAACGGCGGACTTGTGTGCCGGGGCATTGTCCTGGTGGAACAGCACAAGTTTCGAGAGTTTACCTCGCCGTTTTTCGCGGATCTCATTGCGCAATGTTGCTATTTGTTTGGCGTATAATGTGCCCGTAATAGTGGCTCCATGCTCGAGATACTCAATCATTAATACCCCTTTACCATCCCAAAAAACAGAGCCCATGACCTTACCGGCAGATGGGCTCACCTTGAATTTCTTCGGAGTTGGAGATGATGGCCTTTTCCATGTCATAGACTGCAGTTTCGTTTCTGGGTCGTAATGATGGAGCCATGTTTCGTCCATTGTTATAAATCGCGCCAAAAAAAGTTCCCGGTCTTGCTGCATCAGGTTCAAAGCTTCTTGACAAATCTCTAGTCTAGTTTGTTTTTGCGTGTCAGTAAGCATTCTTGGTACCCAACGCGCAGATACCTTTTTCATACCCAAGCGTTCATGTAAAATATTATGCACGCTCCCCGTTGAAATTTTTACATTTTCAGCAATAAAACGAACCGTGACACGACGATCCGCCAAAACTGAGTTTTCGACTTTTTTCACAATTTCTTCAGTTACTGCTGTAGTACGGCGTCCGGAGCGGGGATCGTCCATTGTCGATGTTCTTCCACGTCTAAATTCGGCGCACCAACGTGCGACTGTCGAATACGGAGGAGCATTAGACCCTAAAGTGTCCCGCAAATCCAAATTGACTTGGTCCGTAGAAAAATTTTTCAAACACAAGTATTTGATAACGGCGCGCAGTTCAATTTTCTCCATTTTCGCTAACGTACTCAATAGCATTGCAAAGAAATTACCGTATATTTTTTTAAACAAAAGACAGTTAGTTTTTTTTTTCATAGCAATCAGCTAGATAGATTAGCTTTACCGGCCAGTATTTAACTTCGTAATATTAAAAGAGTTTGCATCTCATTCTCACTTTATATTGAACGCCCCTCGTAAGTTAGTCTCACGGTAGTTTGATCAAAGATAATATCATATTATGTTGCTAACGTTAACTTTCGATTCCAAGATGATGTTGGTTGCGAATGCTTAACTCTTAAACCATTTGACAACCCTGTCAAGACATTCAATAATTTTGGACCGTCAATGTTGCCAATTTGAATCGGCATTGATTTCTGTATGACGGCAAATATCTTGCCAGTACCCACTAAGGCGGGCTTGCGCGGACCTGGGTCAACTGTTCAACTCGAGAGTTAATGGCTAACCCAGGGTTAAGAAATGTCAAAATGTATGGAACTGTCATTCTTAATCCAGGGTTAATGATGAGGCTTAAAACATTAATCAGATGAAGATGAATGACATTGCTTTTTCCAATTACAGATAAGCTAGTGCGGCCAGAGGACTTGCTGACGTATGCGCGGGGCGTGGACTTATCCCTCAGCTCGCGCAACGCGAACGGCGCGCCTGCGCACGCCGCGTCCCCCGCTCTCTCCGTTCGCGACGCCCCCACTATAAACAGCCTCATAGCCCGCGTCCAGCCGCGCCCGCACCACGCCAGAGTGGACTCCTTGCTCGAACGCCTCGTCCCCTCCCCCGTCTCCCCCCATTCCGTCATCATGCACTCCCGCGCCGCCCCCACCCCGTCGCCCCCCTCCTCCAACGAGGACTCCGCCGACTCCTGCGGCGCCCCGCCCGGCTCCAAACGCAAGAGAAAACCCGAGCGCACCATACGCGTCCCGACCCTCCCGCCGATCCCCATACCGATCCCGCCTATCACCAGAATATCCCCGCCGAAGGACCCCGTGGAAAACGGGGATACGCACGTCAGAAACGGCCCGGAGATCGTCGAGGGGAGGCCGGCGTCGCCCCCGCCGGAGCCCCACGCGAGGAGAAAAACGCGGTCGGGCTCCGCGGAGACGATAGACGACATAGCGGCCATGATTGCTAGCACTGACGTTAAGGAGGGCGCCAAGGAGCCGCAGAAGGAAGAGCCCGCGCCCGCGGAGCCGCCGGTTACCATCGACAAGCTGAAAAGTGTGCTGGCCAGCCCCACTAAGGAGGACAAGGTCGAGGAAGTTGTCAAATCTCCACCCAAGGTATGCATTCTTGATCATTTCCGACTATGGTTAACCCTTGAAAAGGTAGAGGCGATTTACCGACCACATGCATTGCTTTGGAAATACTTGTTTATTTTTTTTATGGACAATAAATGTTTATTTTTATTTTTAGGGTTCCGCACTTCGAAAGGAAAAAGCGGAACCCTTGTAGGATCACTTTGTTGTCCGTCTGTCAATACCCTTTTTCTCAGGAATGCGTGGAGGTATCAAGCTGAAATTTATATCAAATACTCGAGTCTACTGTCCCTTGGAGCAGTGAAAAAATCAAACTTCTAAGCCAACGCAATCAAAAGATACAGCCATTTATGCCGCAAATTTTCAACACTCGCAAGGGAATCAAAACCTACAGGGTACTTCCCGTGAACTCAGAATCTTGTAATTTGGTACGAAGCAAGGTCTTATAGCACAGATAAAGGAAAAATTGCGAAAAACATAAATTTTTTTGTCTGTCTGTCTATATCAGTATCCAATCTACGATGATCCCACACTGCGCACATGTTGCTTAGGAGCAGGGGTCTGCTAAGACTGGATGTTCATAGATGCATATAAATTTATTTCATACTAAACACAAACTGAAATATAGATGCACAGAAAAAACCCCAGAAAAAAGACCAATGCTGGGAATCGAACCCAGGTCCTCAGTATTCCGTGCCGTGTTCCATACCCCTCCCCTACACCACCATTGGTCTAGAGGTTAGACACAAATTTTCCCCATACATCGTACATTTCAGTCTGTCAAATAATCACCTTATGCAGTGATACAGCGCGCATCTATGTTATGCCCTCTATCGAGAAACTTCAACATCGCATATAAATTCGTACGGAACCCTCGGTGCGCGAGTCCGAGTCGCACTTGGCCGGCTTTTTTTTTAAATAAACGTTGTTTCCAGGTGGAGGAGAAGACCGAGCCGCCAGCGGAGCCCCTAGTGGAGGCGGCGGCGCCCCGGCGGCGCAGCGCCCGCACCTCCAACACGGAGACTAACGCCCCGGTGGAGTCCCCGTCGGAGGCCAAGCCCGCGGAGCCCGAGCCAGCCGCCGCCGCCGCGCCCACCGCCGCCAGCTTCGTGGAAGTCGAGAACCAGCTCGAGAAGATGTTCGCTGGGATAGAAGAGGCACCTGTTAACCAGGAAGGTGGGTCTACATTGATATCGTTTGCGCGATAGACTCGGTCACATGGTCTCTTCCGACTAGTATTTAGTTTTGTTTGAAATACAGGGTAATTTTTGAATCAGTGCACAAGTTTTGATACGTGATGCAGTATCGTTGATAGGATAGATCACGATTATCTGTTCAAGATTTTTTTTTTAAATTTTGAAATTTGGGTTGTTCAATTTATTCATTGTATTCATTGCATCATAGTAATTGGTCGAGTTACTATGAAAAACAAAAAAAAATAAGTGATTAATAATATAACGAAAAATACTGAAATTTGTTATTTTAACGACACTGAATCACATATTAAAATTTGTGCACTTAATAAAAAATTACCCTGTATACATATTGTTTTGAGAGAGAGAGAGAGAGAGAGAGATATGTTTATTTACACATATTCGATACATACACAGAAAAAAAATACTATTGGTTCATGACACACACATCCCTCGCAACGCACCTCACATCGCACATCGCACACACATCTCTGGTGGAAACGCAGCCTAAATTGGGCCCCACTCAGCGTAATGTTGTGGCAAGCCACAACGCTGTTTTGTGTTTATTAACCGTTTTATCGATATTTCTAGCTCTATAGTATAGTTGTGTATATTATATACATTTATCTATTCAGCTATACATTTTTAATTACCTTTATAAAATTACAGGCGAACAACAACTTGAAAAAGAGAAACCTCAGACCACAAAAGCGAGGAAGCGGAGAAAATCGGCGCCCACGAAGGGCGAGCGTAAGGCTGCGAGGCGCTGCAGTCGCGCTTCCACCGGGGAAGACAAGAAGAAGGGGAAGAAGGTGGGGAAGAGGAGTAAGGAGGCGAACAAGGACGCTTACGACTCGGGAAGCAACGCCAGCTCGAGCCGGTCGCGAGGGCCTTACATACAAGTACGTATAATACGTTTACTTTTAGTTTACCACTGACAGATGGCTTGCCTTCATTTGATTTCCAACTTTAACACCATACAAATAAAGTAGCTATTACAAAATCTGCAAACGTGGGTACAGTATTCAAAGATTGGCTTTATTTGTAGGTCGTTAAAGTTGAATATGAAATGAAGGCAAACCATCTATCTGTCAGTGGTAAACTTTATGTAATTTTACTATACTTCAAATTTAGTTACGTGTTGGACACATTTTCGTGAGAAGAAACGGTCCGGTTGGATTTCACGATATCCATGAGATTCGTTTTTGGCCTGATACGATTTTCGTCAGATTCTTTAACCGTCAGATCATGACAGATATTCTCATATTTAGATAGATTCTCCATCGGATCCATTTACCGTCAGATTTGTTTTTGTCAAATAATTTACAAGCGATAAGGAACGGTATTGACAAGCGACATGCCATGACAAATTAGGTATAGTTTCAACAAAAAACAAATCTGACGGTAAATGGATCCCACGAAAATCGGATCACACTGTTCTGTGCAGGTCTTGGTTGGTTTGAAGGAAACGCTGAACATAAACTTAAATAGGACTGTATTTCCACTTCCAAATTTTATATAATGTTTTTGCGTGGGCGGTCGCCATACAACTAACTGTTCTTACATTATGTATCTACCTACAAACTAGCACATAGATTATTACCATGTATGTATCGTAAAATCCGTCCGTCCGGTTCTTTCGCCCTCTTCGGATGCCCTTCACTTCTTCGGCACCTAACACTGACCCAGCAACGTCATCGTCACAGTTGCCTGCTCTGCCATCTATCTTTGCGCCCCCGTCGTGAACGCTTTCACCTCGGTTTTCCGAAGAGGCCGTCTTAGTAGATCACCTGACCCGATCACCCAGGTGATCGTATTAGACGATTTTATCTTCTTTTACTGTCCGCCTAGTGTCTTCTGTCGCATTAGTGCTGCAGCCTATAGTTTCTGCATGTTACCTATACGGTGTACTTTCGTTTGGCAAATTACGTTTACCAAACTGATTAATTTGGCAAATGTTTAATTTCCCAAATGTTTATTTTTTCTGAAACTGTAAACTATTCAGGATATATTTCAGGACTATTTTGTAGGTTAGGTTAGGTTTGTTTTATAACAATCCTGAAAAGTTTACAGTTTCAGAAAAAATAAACATTTGGGAAATGAAACATTTTCTAAGTGAATCAGTTTGGGAAGCGTAAGTTAGTTTTCATCACACTTGCTCGTCAATGGTGTTATTCCATGCCTGTATACTAAATGACAATGGCCTAAATTGTTCTTAAGGGAGTTATGGATTTACGTACAGTTTTTCTACCCAAGGGAGTTCTAACTTCAGTTTTAAAATTTGCATTAGTTATTTTTATATTTTAAATTTATATCAAATAGTTTTGCAATAATTTTAGTAAATATTTTTTTGACATGTTGGCAGAATCTGTATTGGCGGGTAGCCATTATTTTATTCAATTTAAGTGTTTAGAGACTAAATAATTTTATTTTTGGATTTTTTTTCCTCGCAATGTGATGAAAATCATTGTGTGTATCACGGGCAGTAATGGGATTACAAACTCGAGTCATTAAAAGCCCTCCGCCTTCGGCGTCGGGCTTCTAGTAGACTCTCGTTACTAATCCCCTACTTACGGCCCTAGATGCACAATGTACTATTTTATGTTATGCCTTTGCCCAGCAGCTGCCAAATAATGATAATGTTGTGGTATGTGTATCAGATCGTGGGCCCGCGCGACTCCCCGCTGTCGGTGATGGTGGTGAACGCGGGCGCGGAGGAGGAGGGCGGCGAGGCGGGCGCGGGCGGCGCGCGCCGCCGCGACCACTTCCGCAACGGGCTGCGCGCGCGCGGCCTGCACTGCAGCACGCTCGGCCTCAGGTAACACCGGGGAACGCCGCGTATAGGTAACGCCACCAGAATTGAGGTCACGCACACAACGTCTCATGTAATGACAGCGGGATTTTGACGTTTATTCGTACCGATAGTAAGGTCAACAGACTCAATAGCGAGCGAATTACAAGATTGACTAAAAATTTCATCAACCTATTCCGTTAAGAATTATTAAAGAAAATTCATCTAGTTCAAACAAAACAGAAAATAAAATGACCAGCGCGAATGCGCGTTTTAAGGTCGCGGGTGAGCAAACTAATTGTTCTTTTTTTCTTATTTTTTTGTACTATAAGGAGTTTACATATGTACATACATACAATGGAATGTCAACATGACATTTGCGATGAAAAGGGTTCACCCTGCTCCGTGATTCAGTTTCCTTGACTGTGCACTGACGTGCCGGCGCTTGCTAGCTCCTGTCTGGCAACGTCTCGACGTCTTATCCCACCAAATGTATTTTTTTCCTGTATATAGGGTAAATCGCCATAATAAAATTAATTTTTAGTATGAGGTGTTAATTACTGGCCACACTTCAATAACTGGCCACATTGTACTAAATTGAATTCTGTTTGTAGGGGTACAGAGTTCATTTTCAGTATGAGGGGGCCAACTATTGGCGATTAATCCTACCATACGACGTCGCATCTAGTCGGGCGATTCGCCATAAGCGGAACTGCGCCTGTCCCGCGCGGGGCATTTAACTTCGGGCCAAAAATCTTGACGTCTGGCAATGCTGGTGCTTTGATAAGGGTTTAATGTGTGTATGTGTGTTGCAGGTACGACGCGACGACGCCGGACGCGACGTGGCTGTGTGCGTTCTGCGAGCGCGGGCCGCACGCCGCCGGCCTCGGGGACCTGTTCGGGCCCTACCCGCTCGAAACGGACTGCGACGAGTACAGGCAAGTCTCCTCTAGCCACTAGGCTTGTATAATACAGGCAAGTTTCCTCTAGTTTTTCAAAAATATTGCATAATAATACATTTGCAGTAATATGAAATATATGTAATTAAAAAAAAAAAAAAAATTTAAGCTGTTTATTTCAAGCAAAGAACATTTATAAAACATGCAAAACGAGTCCTTAATCCTAATTTTAAGGATTTTGCGTGGCCTCGGTTAGCGAAAGACTGAGTTGCTCACGCATAATTAGTCTAAGTATACAATACGAGTAGATAGTAAATTTATTATATAAATCATGATTTCCCATGCATGCAGTTTTTTTGTTTTTAACTTACATATAACCTAAGTCTGAGTGCGCATCCGTCCCTTCCCTCTCAAATATATCTTTCATAAAATATCTTTTAATCACGCTTTTAATTTGTTTACTGTTATTACTTTCTAATTTTTTCGCAATAGACAACGGTAAATTATTTAATAGTTGGGGAAGGATGCACTTCCAGACCCTTCTGCCATACTCATTACATTGCTTGGGGACCCGATATAGCGATGCGATGTAGTCTTATTATTTTGCTTTCAAAGCCTCGGGCTATATTTCAGCGCCATCTAGATTTGTACTATGGCGATTGCTAATCCAGTCTATATCATCCTTGGTTCAAGTAAGCCAAGTTTTTTTATAAGCGTGCTATGGATTGGTCCTACTGTCAATACATTGTTTATTTATAAACGTTTAAACGCAAATGATAGACAGTGAGCACTTGATTATACTTTTTATTCTTCTTAAAGTGGTCAATCACTAATGGGCATTTCTATTTTTCCTTGTAACCAATTAAGAAATTGTTAATAGGGAGTTAAAATTAGTCCGTTTCGTTACGCACTTTTTCAAGCCTTACAATAAAAAAAACGTAACAAATTGGACAAGTTTAACAATGTTTAACAAGAAGTGAAGTTTTTTTTTATTGTAAAGGCTTAAAAAAGTACGTAACTAAACGGACTAATTTTAACTGCCTATTAACAATTTCTTAATTGGTTAGGTACAAGGAAAAATAGAAATGCCCTAATACATGCGCAGTAACTGGATAGTTTACCATACCAGCTAAAAAAGAGCTGAGAAGATCAATGGCTTATAATTTTAAAGACAATTATTTGGTGTCCTGCCGTTTGACCAAAAGTCATTTGGCAAAATTACACTTGACAAACAACGTTTTGCAAAAAAATGTTTCGCCAATTGATCATTTTACTAGTAGTCATTTTACAAATGACTCACTTATTCAAATGATCAACAGTTAAATTTACATTTTGTAAATAATTATTTGACAGAATGAACATTTAGCAACTGAGTTATCAGACAAAACTACTATTGGTCTAAAAACGTTTGGTACAATGTATTATTTGACAAGTGTTTCGTTTAATAATAAATTAATACACATTTTTGAAAAATAATTATTTATTAAGATACACTAGTGTTAGCAATATTCATGTGTTTCGTTTAATAATAAATCTAATAATAGATATTGTATGGGTCAAATCTCGTTTTATTACAGCGAGCGAGCGAAGCGAACGAGCAAGACGGCTCGGAGCGGAAGTGATTCGGATAGGTTAGGTTCAAAAGCTAATGCGGGAGCGTAGCGTAGCGAAGCTCCCGCATTAGCCTTTGGTGTTAGGTATTTTTTTTTATGACCACCCAAAAAAGTCTGCTATTTAAAAAGCAGCTGCAATTATTACTGTTTCATTGATTACTAAACAAAACAGGCTAAAAATGCCTTTTTATGAAATAACATTTTGTTAAATGACATTTGGACAAATGCTTAATTTGCGAACCATATCATTTGGTGAAATGGAAATGATAATTTGAATGTTTGTCAAATTATCATTTGTCAATAATTTTTCGGTCAAACATTAGTAAACCCAATTATTTGTGTTGCAGAGCGTTGGACGAGGCGTCGCGGCGGCGGCAAGAGGGCGCGGCTTGGCTGCACGAGGCCTGCGCCGTGTGGGCGCCCGGCCTGCTCGCCGCCGGCGCCCGCCTCTGGGGGCTCGCTGGTACGTACAGCCAGCATCTAAAGCAGCCGGAGTCGCAGGAGCAGTATTTAATGAATTTGGCCATCGAGTCTCCCAATGAGGCTGGCATAGGTCACACAGGTGCACCTTAAGAGGGTACGATGCGCACCATTTCTCCATACAAACGTAATCCCCTGTTTCCTCCCTGGATAATGGCTTCAGAGCCAAATTTTTTTTACTGTGTAATCTGTATCTACCACAGCTATGCCCCTATGTTTCGTTTTTGTCCATATTTCAATTAACATAAGAAAAAAGTTCAAAAACTGAAAAAATTGCCCAATTTCAACGTTATTTTCAGACACTCAACAGAAAAGAATCCCTCCTACCTTTTGACCGCCAGCGTCGGCTATAGACGACAGTACGGTAATACAAAATTAAACCTACCCGCATCCGCATAAGAATCAATTTTGTTCCAAACAAAAACGATGCGTGGCGGTCAAAAGGTTAAACAAAAAAAGGAAAACGGGGGCACAGCTAAATCTTTCCTCTAATTATTTATGAAAAAAAAAAAAAATTGGTCCAGTTTTCGAGAAGAAAACAGGGGATTACGAAATGCTGTTTGATCAATTTTGCGCGCCTATTAACGGTCTGAGGTGAAGTTGTCCCGCTCTCGCTGTACTGATACGGAGGGGTTCGGGCGAGACAGCGACATTAAAATTTCATTAAAATACCTATTTCTCAAAATTCTCTCACCCATCGTACCCTCTTAAGCCTCGGCATAAAAGAAAGGGAAAAAAAAGTAGCCGGACACTTTTGTACCTTGTCGCTCTACAGTCAGGTGCAAATGTTAACAAACAAAAAACAAACGACATGACTGACAAATTTGCTATTACGACAAACTACATTAGTGGCCAGCTAATATCCATACTTAATATTATAAATGCGAAAGTGTGTCTGTCTGTACTAAACCGCTGAACTGATTTAGACGAAATTTGGTATGGATATAGTTTGAGACCCTAGGAAGGACATAGGAATAGGATAGTTTTTATCCCTGAAAATTGCATAGTTCCCGCGGGATAGCGTTAAACAAATTCCTTGTTTATCGCTATCCCGCGGCAATATGGCAACAGCTAGTATCAAAAACAAAATCGTGCGTGCAGTTCCTCCGCGCGGAAGAAGTGAAACTTCGTAATGTGGAAATGAAAAAGGCACTTATACATCAATATGAACCTTATTGCAATAACTTAAAGAACTAAATTTACTTATGCATCTATGTGTTTAAATTACTCACTAGATGGCGCTTTTATCAAGTATGAGACATTTGCACAGACAGTATGAGTTCTGCATCGCACTATCGAAGTTTTTCACATCCGTTAGTATATGTATATACAATGCGAGATTACTTGCTTCGGCAGTACATATACTAATGCTTTCATACCCCATCCATGGTGGTCTTAAACGTTTAACGCTACCTTGTTGGAAGTCGCATTAGAAGTTCACTTCAATAATTCAAATCGGAGCCGGACAGTTGGGTATCATAGGGTTGTCACTCGGTAAAAAAAAAATACAATACAATACAATGACTCTTTATTGTACACCAGTACCCATAGTACAAGCTTTGCTTAGTTTGGGACTAGGTCGATTTGTGTAAGATTGTCCCCCTTATTTTTTTTTTTTTTTATTCTGCTCCGTATTTATTCATGTGGTAGTAAAAGTCCCCCGTTCCGCAGGCGCGGTGTGGTCGTGCCGCGGCGCGCGCTGCGCGACGTGCGGGCGCGCGGGCGCGTGCGTGGCGTGCCGCGCGCGGGGCTGCCGCGCGCGCGCGCACGTGCCCTGCGCGCGCGCCGCCTGGGCGCTGCGGGACGACGACCTGCACGCGCTCTGTCCCAGCCACGCCGCCGACGCGACCAGCTAAGAGTGCCGCCTGCCGCCCGTGACTGTGTGTGTGATGTGCTAAGGTCGAACTGATAGCTTTTGAATGATGCCCGTTTTAAAGAAAAATAGTGCTTTAAACGAGGAAATTTTGGTGTTAAGTCGCTTTTGTGATTTTTCCGACGGTTTAGCTTCAGAGTAAGGCTCCACTGGTGCGTTGCGTCGTCGCAACGTTGACGCTGTATTAACCCTTTCAACGCCACGCCTCGACAAAACGTAAACCTGCTTTGAATCTTATGTCATTGTGTCAAGATCACTTTGACACTGTACTTTGGCACACCTATAAGTGTCGTTGGCGTTGAAAGGGTTAAATATCGATACCTTAGTTCACACTCATACTATATACTCTGTCTATTTAACAGAGTTAGTACTAGAAAACAGATAATGCACGTAATTGGTCAGCGATAAGGACGATGCACCGGCACATACCTATACGTTCCACTGCAGGGCACATATTTAAATATTATTATCTACTATTTTAAATTACATAATTATGATTAATATATGAATAAACATGACATGTAATTATTTGAGGTGCCACGAGAAATATTACGAATATTCCAACAAACGGCACGTAAGCCGAGCCCGCCGTCGACGTGCGATTGTTGACGCCCACTGACAGTTTCTTGTCCCTTTCATTTGCATACAAAAGTGCAACAGAGAGAACGCCTTGCTAACTATGTTAAATAGACAGGGTATTATTACAATGAACTGCACAATTAAGTAGTATTTTTGTACAATAGGACATACAGTGCTAATTTGTATGTGCAGTTCGTTGTAATTAGTATGAGTGTGAACTATGGTATCGATATGTTTTACATATATTTTTTTATGACATGCCATATTTATATGTTGCGACGTTTCAATGGATCGACGGACAAGAGACGAAGCGCAGGGGGTAATAATACCGCTGCGCTGTCTCTAACAGTGCTTTTTTGTCATGCGTCGACGCAGCGCAGGTGTGACGCACCAGTGAAGCCTCACCCTGCTCACAAAAGTGACACAAAAGATTGTATGGAAAATCAAGGACATTTTTTAATCGTCAAAATCAATAGCGCTCTTAATTCTGAGTAAGAAAACTCCAAAACTACCTAATTCTGAAAAAGAGTAGCGGGTAGATTTTTAATTGAAAATGCACTTTACGGTTTTTCGAAATGCATACATATTTACAATGCGTAACTATAACATTGACATGCCCGGAAGTGAGAGCGTCGGCTGGTAAAAGCAAACTACGTCTTAGCCTCGTAGGACTGAAGGTGAAATTTAAATGTATATCAAGTAAAATGGACATACGTATGTTAAAAATACGGTTGTAGGTCAATACAAGAGCGAATAAATGATATAATGTTTTAACCCATAAATCTATACCGGCCATATATTTGCCGTCAAGCAGAAATCAGAGCGGATTCAAATTTTCAACATTTAAGGTCCAAAATCGAATGCCTTGACAGGGTTGTCAAATGGCTTAAGGGTTAAATTGTCGTGATTTTCACCAGAGGCGGCTATACCGGGTCTCATTCTAAATCCCTAATGATCGTTTGTCCTAACACTTTTTTTCTCGGAAACCGTGAATTTTCCAGGATTTTTTTTGTGATTATCCTCTAGAACTCTATAGATTAGGTTAGGTTTGTTTTATAAAAATCCAGAACAATTAATAGATTGTAAATAAAAAGAGTTAGGACAAATGATCATTAGGACAAACAATCATTAGGGATTTAGATATAGAGCCAATTATTGCACACGGGCGCTATATGCGCTAGACGCCACTGATTTTTACTCTTATCTGGGCCATTTTTTATTTTGTTATATCTTTTGATTTTTTTTTATTCAGAAAATTTCATGTGATTTCTGCTCAGAATCAAAGCTCTTGGTAATTTCGAAAAGCCAAGTCTTAAAAATGGACGTCTTTCAAAAGCTATTTTCTTGAACCTCTCCCAGGCCAGTGTGACTATATTGAGGCTTAAACATCAAACTACTATGATTTAAGTTTAAGTGTGACTACGAACTAGCTTGAACGTGTGAAAGGTGTTGTGATATGATTTTACTGGAAACGATTACCCTTTTGATGTATTTATGTCGTCTTAGATTTATTTTTTAGCTCCTTTTTTTAAGTTTCTTTATGTAAATTTGGAAAGTATTTGTGACTATCTGACGATGGAATCTCCGTTACCTACGTTTGACGTTTTGCGTTGATATTTATTAGATGTTGTTAAATATAGCAGGGCCCGTTAGACACCGGTTTAACGGTGTCTGGTGTTCTGGTGTGTAAGTACATCTAGCAACGGTAACTTGAGGCTATTTGTGTGTCAAGTGGACAAATATATTAGCGACAAATAATATAGTACTTGCATAGAGGAATTAACCAATGGAGTGGTATAGCTAAACTAGTGCTATTATAGTATAAGTGACAATGCACTAATGCATTGCAGAATTAAATTGATTATTATAGGTAAACCGTTTAAACGAGTCCTGCCTCGCCCGCACGGTACAGAGGCTGGGGGGTATGACGACAAAGGGGCCGAGAGAGGCGCGGGCGGCGAGCGCCTCGTGTGCCTGCCCCTGTACCAGGGGGGTTTCACTCCGCAGTTTAGGTATGTTCGGCCGGCGCTCCTCCCGGGAGGAGTATGGCAGTAGGTTGTCGCGCGGCCTTCAGTTCGCACGCTAGCCGCGTCGCGCGTAATTAAGCATCTTTTTTTTCTGTGATTTTTGCAACAAACAATGACTTCTAAACGATATTATAAATAACTTACTTACATACTCAAGGTAGTTTACTGAATTAATACACACTGTTATCTTTCTTGATTTATATACCTACCAAATATGGGCGAGTGGGAACCCTGTGCCCTTGGTTTCGGATCAGCGGTGCCCAACGGAATATGAACGCTCGTATCACACGATAAGTTTTAATTTCGCGTGCACGCAGTAGGAGTAGGAAAGTTTTTATACCTAAAGTTGACCTTTGTTCGAGAGTGATCCTTCTGTACGTTAGTACTATTACTTATTCTGTGCCTGTACCTCGCGGGCGAACACTCGTTTAAACGGTTTACCTATAATAAGCAATTTAATTGTGCAATACATTAGTGCATTGTCACTTATACTATAATAGAATAGCACTAGTTTAACCCTTTAAACGCCGCTGTGCCATACAAAAGTCATCAACTACACGCCATGTCGTTATAATGCCAAAAGCTAATTTGAACTTTGAGCCAAAACACGTAGGTCCCTATTGCGCGTAGTTCGAGCGACTATGGGTCGGTGGCGTTGTAGGCACGACAGTTAGTGACAACTTTAGGTGTCGCTGGCGTTTAAAAGGTTAATATTTTATCTTTTATCTCTGACAAGGAACAAAGCCCTTGCACTTTTGTATTCGAGGCGTGGCGTTTTATCAAATTGTAGGACTGTTCCACTACTGGTCGATTCCTCTATTAGTGCTTGTGAGAGACAATGCTATTTATTCTATAATTATGGCCATGCGGGATGAGCCCTATGTTGTTTGTTGCTGTTGATCATTCCTTCATAATAAGTATTCTGCCGGCAACTTGTAGCATTTAGCTCAGCTGTAAGTGAAATTACCCGCAGTTATAATAAAGATGAAAAGAGCTGGTGTGCTTAATAAGTTTGCCCACTTGACCCTATTATGTGACACAGTATTGTGTTGAGTGTGCTTTGCGTAAAGCAAGGCGGATTGTGTATCACAGTGGTTCCTAAATTCAGCCATTCTATGTGAGCGTCAGTTATTGAAGACATTCACGTTGCATCTCAAAGATGTTTTTTAAACAAAGTCCTTCAGTGGGTAAATAGGCCAAGTTTTTTTATTTTGTTGTACCTTTTGACTTTTTTCAATTCGGAAAGTTTTGTGATTTCTGCTCAGAATTATGAGCTCTTTCGATCCTACTAAGAGAAAAAAAGTCCCAAAATTTTCATATAATTTTCGATTCTTCCATTCCGTTACGGTCATGAAAAATGAAAAATGGTAACGGAACGGGAAAAAACTTGGGACACTTTTTTCTCTTAGTAGGATCGACAGAGCTCGTGATTTTGAGCAGAAATCACATAAAACTTTCCGAATTTAAAAAAGTCAAAAGGTACAACAAAATAAAAAATGGCCCAAATACATCCCTAGTTCAATACGACATTTTATGCCCATATCCTAATCGAATTTACTGCCATGTGTTAGTCTCGAGACTTCTTCCGGTGCCACAAACGCACAATGTACGTTCAAATGACTGCCAAACGAAAGCAAAAGTTACGAAAACGCAATGCAGTGAATGCGTTAACGTTTCGGCCGTGTAAATCGCAACGATCGAGATCAGGAATAGGCAGCATTGGATCCAATGGTATCCAACGCTTTTATTGTGCCAGCGTGTCGACTACTGTGATTCACATACCAAGGATAGGCACAGAGGTAAAACGCTTAGACTATGGGTGAGGCTAACCCTTTATAAGACCCCATTTATTGAACCATACTACCACAGAATCAAAAGCAGCTATCGAATGCATACCTGGCAAAGGATATTTTCAATAATTACAATGGAAATTGTGACGTATAGTAAAATTAATATGGTTGAAATTCCAACTCAATGCGTGTGGTCGCTAAATCGCCTCTGCCTTATAAAGGGTTAAATTACGACCTGTGTTTGTCGACCCGGAATTAATGAATGTACGACCTGATCATTCAAATCCTCATATAATTGCGATATGGGTTTGAAATTGTGTGACCTTGTACTGCGAAATTCGATTTTTGAATATCGCATCGTGGCGTTCCGTTTACGCTAAAGGTATCAAACAGAAGAGCAAATGATGCGTACTTTGAATTTCATACTAGCCCCCCAGGTCGTGCAATAATATCGTTCGTTCCGGGTCGACACATCGCACGCATAATAAAAAACTGGCTCAATTCGAATTATTCTCATTTAAAAATTTTATAAGGAAAAGATAAGGTTTAGTTTTGAAATGAGAATAATTCGAATTGAGTCAGTTTATTATTAAGCGTGCGAAATTATAAGGTTAAATAGTAACCGCACCCTAAGCAATTATCGAAGTCAGCCTCTAATCGTGCCTATCCAGTATAGTGTCAACGTGAAGCTACTTAACATTATATCCAAGTCTCGTACTGCCGTTTGATTCGTAAGCAATAAAAGCGTAAGAGTTTATTTTTTGATAATCCAAGCAGCGCTTGTCACTTCGTCGTGCGTGTGCGCCGTCCGGCGTCGGTGGCTTAGGGAAAGGGAACCAAGATATAATTAAATTTTTTATTATTATTATTATTAATTTTTTTATTTTACTATGGATACTAAAGTGCTTTGGCAGAATTATGGCTAAAAAAATTTTAACTTTATATTTATTTCTACAGTATCTTTGTAAGTCATGTGACAGGTGAGGTATTGATATTGTCTAACGCACCAAACGGGACTAAACCACTTCTTTCTGTCAAACGATACATGATAAGAGTAGAAAGAGATGGCGAATTTGGTTGCAAGCGCCTGCGTGTTCGATAATACGGCATCTGGACATGAACTTTAAATTATCTTAAAACGAAGCGCCATTGATAAAGGACTTATCATGTATTTTTAGGTTGGTTCTGTATAGCTCAGTACGATTGTGCTACATTTTAAGAGGTAGACAATAGACTTAATTTTATTCAAACTCTGCCAAGCCGCCAAAGCGACCTTTCGCTTCGCCATTCGACGCGCTCGCGCATCGCGCCGATATTAGATATTAGGATTTAATGTATGTATAGACAAATTGTAGATATCTGTTAACAATATTTTACCCAATCTTCGAAATCCGCGAAATAATAAAGAATATGTACAGAATATTTTACATATACATTGAAAATTAACAGTGAATAGTTGTAATTTTTTTAGCAATCTGAATTTTAGAATGTATGTATATATAACATGTTCGCAGCTCCGTTTTGGATGGCCGGAGGCGTTTGTAAATATAGTTTAATGTACATAACAGGTTTGAGCATCAGGACACCAATTATGAAGATAATTGTATGGCAAGCGTTACAAATGAATTACAGTATTTCAAACTGACGTCAAAATGAGGTTTACATTATTTGTAGCTTTGAAAAGTGGCCTTGAGTATACTCCTGTGGGCGTTATCCGACTTATTTCCTAGGAAATTATGTATGAAGTAGAGATTGTAAGCAATATATTTGTAGGGATTCATTAAAAAAATAATTTGATGATTGATTTATATTTGAAACGTCGATGAGCCGAAGATGTATTATTACTAGAAGCAATATGTTAGGGTCTTCCCAACCAGTTGATAAAATTACTGCTTCCATACATCAATTTCAAAAATGTAAACCTCATAAACATAACGAATTGTTCACATAGATTTGTAACAATATGCAGTGATATTAAAAGCTAATAATAAAAGCATTACATTGGAATAATGTTTATTATATTTTATGTAAATCATACAACTGTTTTGTTGCCATTTTTAGAATCAAAACTAGTCTAATAAATAGTATCTTGTGATTTTTAAAATTTTCTGGGGTCTATAAAAAATTTACAACTATCTTTTTAGCTTCATAATAGGTATGTCGGTCGTATGTTGTTGAGGATAAAGTAATAAATACACGATAAAGTGTAGTGATTATACTTAATGGTTATTTGTACCAAGAATTTTACGCTTATAATGTAACAAAAATACCTGAAATACTTTACGCGTTCTGATTACCAGGTCAGGGCAGAGGCACTGCAAGCTTAACATGTTTGTCTCAAATTGAAAAATACGATTGTCGCCGAACAAAGTTATAAATGAGGTCAAAATATGCATGAATCTGTAGTTTCTAAAATATTATAGCTGTTTTGTCTCACGAACGCGGATTACTCGTGATTGTGTGCGTCGATGTTCATACATATTGTCTCTGTGTGCGTAAGCTCAGGAGCGCTTAGTACTGACCTCTCCTGAGTTAAGCTCACAGAGACAATATGTGTGTACATTGACGCACACAATCATGAGAAACCAGCGCACGTGAGATTGAACATCTGTAACCATGTTTGTTCTATGCAAACAGCATAAATATGGGGTTACATATTTTCGAGATAATCAACAAGTTTATTGTGCCCTAGAGCGTGTAGTACGCCACACTCAAAAAAGGATTTTGCTTCTTGTAAAGTGATTAGTTCCAATTTGATCGTAATTTTAATGTTATTTTATTTTTTGCTGTAATTTTCAATAGAATTGACATTCACGTATCGCGATGGTAAATCAACAAAACATGAATGGTGTTACCAGGAGCAATAGTATCTTTTACCTCGTTCATTATGCTTTATTTGGTGCTCAGTATCACTAAATTGAGCACATTTTAATGAAGCTTGTCTGTAGTTACCAATTCAGTAGTGTAGTAGCAGTGTGGCTTCCGCACACAAATTGCTGAGCGAATAGTACATTTAATTTTATAAATGAGCTTACAGCAGTACCTCAGGAATCAAGCGCGCTAAAGTAAAAGAAGGCATTTTCGTATAAGAGGGTGTAAGGAGCTATCTTCTGCCTGCGTGCACGGGTGCGGTGAAATTATAAATTAATCGTGTACTTTAATTCCAGTGAATAGAAAATAGACTGTATTTAGAGAATTATTAAGGTACAAATTTACGGTAGGGAGAATCGGCCAGTTATAGAGTTTTTAAAATTTACTCGACGCATGGACAGACAAGATCAGAGCATCCCAAAGCCTTCGTTTTGTAAACGGTGTAAGTTTTTTTTTCCACTTACGGCAAATTATTACTTTATTAAGTATGTAATTGTTATAAATTATATTTATCATGACATTATAAGCAAATTGAAATACAACATGTTTAAAACGAAACTTTATTTTTATTTCAAAGCAGTGTTGTGGTCCTTCGAACCGGATAATAAAGAAACAGAGGGGTTAAGTTCAGTGTTCGATGGCAATGTGGCCAATGTGCATACTACAATCGTAGAACGAGCAAGTGGCCACCAAACCCGTCTGGTTGAATTTCCAATCGGCTCCATAAGCGATGCTCTCATGTTCTAGATATTCGCAAAGAACTGATATCTCGGCGTCATTGACATCTAGGACCCGGAATCCGCCATACATGCAGGCTGCCAGAACAGAGCTGCTCTCAGTAGGGTGCCATTTCAGCCGCCACACGCCGCCGCCCACTGAAGCTTCTACTAGACATCGCTTGAGACTCCTCGTGTCCCACAGACGGACTTTTTCGTCGTAACTGAAACAGCAAAACGTTCATTGAATAGCTCCGGGTGTAACCATTGATTAGGGTAGAGAGTGTCTTTCGGCGCCCACTCACTCGCACTACCCTAGGGTTAACCTTATTTTAGGCGAATCGCAGATTCATATGCGCCATTGACTATAGCTAAACATTTAAATGAGTTCTCACCCGCGCGATACAGGGGCTGGGGTATGACGACAAAGGGGGCCGGAGAGATTTCTCGTCATACCCCCCAGCCCCTGTACCGTGCGGGCGAGGACTCATTTAAACGGTCTAGCTATAGCACCATCAATGTTGCAAACGACACTGCTATACCGTAATAGTGCTAGTCAATGGTGCAAATCAAATGACGGATCGATTCGCATGCGTAAGGGCCTACGCTAGCTGACGCGGACGTCCGCCGCGTGCGCCCGCTCGCGGGTCTAAAATGTATCGAAAATCCGTCGCACGCGCCCGCGCCACTTAGCGCTGTTCATACAAATTCTTATTAGACGCGCGCTGGACGGGCGTCCGTTCCGGGTAATCCGCGTCAGCTTAGCGTAGGCCCTAAAGTGGGCTTACTAGTTGCTCCAGGATAAAGAGTATCCTACATGCTAATCCAGGTTATAACTATACTTCGTTTTTTTTTAGCATTAGAAATAAGATAAACAATCTTGACGGGTTCTTTTATTGAAGAAACGCTTTTAAAAAAAATAGTAATATTACTTATGAAACCAAAAGAGTGTAAATGACCATATTTCCTTTCAAATTGTTACAATTATTAGCTGTGACTTATTTTTCAAGTGTTTTTCAATAAAAAGACATGTCAAGATCGCTTAACTTCTTTCTAATGCTAAAAAAAACGAAGTATATTATTCTGTGTGCCAAATTTCATCATAATTCGTCAAACCGTTTGAGCGTGAAAGAGTAACAAACATCCATACATTCATCCATGTAAACTTTCGCATTTATATATATTTTTTATTATTTTTTTTATATGAGAGGGAGGCAAACGAGCAAGCGGGTCATCTGATGGAAAATGATCACCACCGCTCATAAATATCAACAACTCAAAGAGAGTCACTGATCTGTTGCCGGCCTTTAAAAAGGAGAGGGAGGGGGAGAGGTATTTGGGCCCCCGGCGCTCTCACTGATCCTACGAAACGCAGCAGTAGTACTGCTGCTTCACGCCGGTGTTCTATGAGAAGGTGGATAATGGGTGGATGGTGGATAGTGGATATTAGATAATGACCTGCCAGTGAGAAGTCGATGTGCCACGCTAGTTTGACTCCTGATGGTCGTGACACCGGCTTCGTGACTCCGGCTCGTGGTGACGGCTGCGTCAGGCATTCTGACGTCGTAGCTCTTAAACAGGCAGTCGTCTCCCCCTGCGGACAGTTTTAAGGTCTTCACACAAAACTTATCGATGCTTTTAAACGAAAGGGTTACAAATCAAAATCGAGTAATGGATCAAAGATAAGAGGTAAGAAATTAAAATAAGCGTCAAAAAATATTCAACAAAAAGCATCAAGTAGGAGGCCAAAAAAAAGTTCTATCAATTTTTTAATGGTAATACTCTCCTGAAAAATACCAGGCTTTTATTTGTGGCCCTTTAAAAGCAGCGTTATATTACGAATATGTTGCGTTGTTCGCAAATTGTACCTAAATTATTAGAAGTTTTTTGAAAAGCTGTTTTTAAAGCCCTCGCAGCCTTAGTTTAAATATGATGTAGTTGTTTTTTGGTAAAATTAATCTATGTTTTTAATGCAAAAAATGGTGTACTACCTGAGTAAAACACGTTGGTATTCCAATAATCAAAAGCAGCAATCCACGCTTCGAACCCGTGACCGTTCCACGTCCCAATCTTCTGCAGTCCACCTCCAACGATCTTAAGCAAAGTCACGTTGCCCGCGGAATCACTCACGACCACCATTGGCTCGTCTGACGCAGCTTTATTCGTCGACCAATCAAGAGACAACGCCAAAACGTCTTGACCAATAGAATCATCGATCCACAATTTCAAATTGTAAGTTCCGTTGGTTTCAAGTAGCTGATAGAGCTGGAGTAGACCTTCTGATGTGACAACAGCAAGAACAGGATGGCCCTGAATGGTGTGATAGCACCATTTTTGGTCCAAAATGCCGGATGTGTCGACCGTTTGAATTGGGTTCAAATCCGAGGTGTCTTGATTAATTTTAAAGAGATATATTCTTCCAAGCCTTTTCTGCTTCGTCGGCTGTTGATCTGAAATGGTGAAACATAATGTAATTATATAAATAACACACAAAACAGTAAATCAAGCTGTTCACCTGAAGGAATAGTTGCATTCCTTCAGGTGAACGGTTTGATTTTTTTCTCTTCGATTCTTAGGTAAAAACGCAAAAGTTTTATGGATGGATGAATAGATGTTTGTTACTCAAAAAAGTTTGACGGTTACTGATGAAATTTGGCACACAGGTAGTTTAACCGGGATTAACATATAGTTCCCGCGGAATAGAAATAACCGAATTCTTCGCTAATGGAGTTGCGGACAATAGCTAGTACTCCACAGATCCGTCGCTAATCGCGGCGGACGGCACTGCCGCTTACTTCGGAAGTCTACTTAGTAGAAATTACCTACCTCCTTCGTCTTTCTTCTCTAGTTGGTAAGTCCCGCACACCAGTATGTCGCGGCAGGGCTCCATGGGGCACCACTCCACCGAGTCGGCACTATACCCAGTGTTCCACCGCCATTTGCTGCTCCAGCGCGCCATCTTGTTCTTGTAAAAAACGGGATACTGAAAATTATCGTCAATTGTTTTCTTTACAAAAACTCTCGTACTAATCTTTTTCATTGTCTATTTTTTTGTACCTAATGTTTAATAAATCGAACACCATTACGAGATATATGCTTTAAATCGTTTTCTGTAGTTTTTAAATTTACTATTACATATCAAATAAGAAATGACCTTAATTTGACATTGAAATACTTTACTTTATTCTGTGTGGAATAGAATTATTTAGAATGCAAGCCGCTTCCAACCGTAATGATTGTGTATCAATGAGGGAGGCCTATGTCTAGCAGTGGACGTCCTATGATGATGAATATATTTAATTTTAGAGTGAACTACCTAAATGAAAAAATATTGAAATTAGTTTCTTATTGACTTTTCTAAACAAAAAAATATATAAAAACCATGGGTACCTAATTTAGACATTCCCAATTAATATTTACCATCATCAAATCTTTTAAATAGCGACTCGTTGTACAGTCGCTGCCATATACTAATAGGTATGTAATATTGGAGCTGTATATACTTCGTTTTTTTTAGCATTAGAAAGAAGGCAAGTGATCTTGACGTGTCTTTTTATTGAAAAAACACTTATGAAAAATAAGTCACGGCTAATATGTAACAATTTGAAAGGGAATATGGTCATTTACACTCTTTTGGTTTCATAAGTAATGGTTACTATTTTTTTTAAAGCTTTTTCAATAAAAAGACTCTTCAAGGTTGTTGACCTTATTTCTAATTCTAAAAAAAAACGAAGGATAGGTAGGTACTCGAAAATATTTGAACTGGACCGTATTGTCAAGCACGTGCGCGTTCAGATGTTTTCGAACACCTGGACGGTCCAATGTATGTGTATGTACTTATGTGGTCCAATGATGGTGACTGTATGATTAGTGCCGGCACTATAATCACGCTGCACTTATCATGACATGAAAGATACCTACTGTGCCGTTTACTATAAAAATCTTCACTGCAGTTCACAATAACAATTGTTTTGTACATAAAAGGATAGTGTCTTGGTCTTTGAATTAAAACTACCATAAGACACAGACATAATTATTAATAAAAAGATTCATGCGTCGTGTATTAGTAGTCGAGATACGCGTGAAAGTTCTTGGTTGGCTTTCCGTTCGAGTTCACCTTAACAACTAACCACGGGCTGGTTCGAAACATGTCGAACATACCTCGTACTATTAATTAGTCGTAATGTCATCCATGCAACCAATTTTATATTTGGAAAGAGGAAAACTATATCTATGAAAATCGGAATAGTAGCAAACTTGTACAACAATGAAAAATAAAAATAAATCGTACTATTTTAAACCCATTTATTAATATTAATATAATAATAAAAATATGTGTCCATACATGAATAAATACAGCCGACTATAGCTATATCTCATAAACTGTAATGAATTCAACATTTATTTCACACTTCTTTACATTTAATTTTCTAAAAATTTGTACTGTTTCATGGTTCATTACTTACAAATACGTTGAAAACTTTGAGAAGTCATAAAACAGCAATAACTTATAATAATATCAGTAGGCGACATCGATATCAGTAAGATTTGATTTAAAATGTGAAAAAACATACAGGAAAAATCTATCTATAAAAAATATTGATTGAAATGGACTCGAATTACGATTAGTAAGTATAACATTCAAGTAAGTACTTTATTCTTTAATGGTAACTTATGTTATAAATTTAAAAACTATTTCGTAATTTCTCCTTACAGCTAGCGTTATACTAAAAGGTATACATATTTACGGCAGTTGGACCAAAACGTTTCCTACGGCTCCTGTTGCCAGATCATAATGACAGCCGTCCAATTGTACTAACTGTAAATACCTAGGTACGCTTTCAAGTCTTATATAACTTGAAATACATGTCCCAAATAAGATAATTAATTGATTGGTAAATATAAAATATACAAATAAAAATTCCAATCAACAAGATCAAAAGAAATATCAGTATGAAATTGCAAGATAGATGTCACTAGTGAGAAAACGCCATCATGAAGTCCCCTAGTCTATTAATAAACTAGGCTAGGCTTAGATGTCACTATTCACAACTAACATTTTTTTACTCATTTTTAGTAACCATGGTAAAATTACAATAAAAACAAAAAAGATCATTGATACGTTTGAACAAAGCTAGAAATTGCAGAAATAGTAATTAAAATTTAAAATATATACAACTTAATGCTAATTCAAAATTATTAAACAATGAGCACTTCATCTTATAATTAGGTTATCCTAATTTGAGGTCACATGATTGGCTTCTAACATTATGAAGCACGAGTTACCTGATGAGCAATGACTATGGGAACAAACTTATGCGTTAAAACTACAATATCAAGATAATTGCTTTTAATTTGTCTTTAGTCCCATTTGGTAACCAACATTTCGTAACCACCCTAACGCCAGCTGTGGCTGTAGGGAGTTACGAAATTTTGGTTACGAAACCGGACTAAACCTTATTTTGTAGTTAAGCATATGAAAGTAGTACAGGGAGAGTAGTACAGGGGAGTTTTTTTTTACTCAACATTAAAGAGTCTGATAATTAGTTGAGGACAATTTAGCTAATAACATAACCCTTCTTCGACAGTCGGGTGAAAAAATAAACACACTCAATGAAACAATCGTTAATTTGTTTTTATAATAGATCTGAAAAATTTATGAAAGTGTGGAGCATGGAAATTTTGACTCATTAACAAGTAAGAAAACGTTGGTCAGTATGAATGTATGATTAAACCGAATAGACTGTCAATGTCCACACAATGTGGTGTTCCTTTTAAAACAATAAGCCTGTTGTAGCTAAGCTAGTTTCATTATAAAGAGGTGTCTGTCTGTACCATTCATTTTTAGGCCTCAATAGCACCATCTCTTTTTTAATTCTTCATTTATTTCACAGATGCCGCCATTGCTCTAAGCAGAGCTCAAAATGCCATACGAAATTAATGGTAGGGTCAACGTCATAAATAAGTGATCACTTTTGTACCTTGTCACATTAACGTCATGTTTGAAAAGTCATACGAAGTCATATAACGACTGAAAGCGACAAGGTACATAAATGATCACTTATTTATGACGATGTCTGTACGTACATAGACCTCTTTAGAGCAAAACTGGATACAGCAGGTTTATTATTGTAAAGGAACGCTACGTTGTATAGATATTGACAGACCTCTTGATTCTTAGTACTATTTTACAGTGTCGTATCAACAAAGTTTACTGAAAATCGTTAAATGAATTTGCACCTTCGAGGAATACAGTACAGTTAATATTTACTAAACACAATTAATGTGTGAACTAAATCTAAATTCTTCTCGTAGTTATAAGAGCCCTTTGCCCAGCAGTCAGTGGGATGATGTGTGTATACTGTATAGTGCCATTTTACCTTTAACTTATTTCAAACAATACTTCTTACAATATTATATGTATATTCACAATATTTGTTGCACAAAGCGAAAGACATAATTCCAAGTTATTGGTCTGAAATTTCCATACAACCAAGTAATTATATGAAAGTTATTCAAATCGTTGTCAAAAATGCATAATTTAAAGTGTAGAAGTAAATATTGTCGATCTGCCTACGGTGTATACCTAAATAGGTAATGGTTACCGAAGTTGAAGTGACAACGTAAAAAATCATGATTCATATTCATTTTCATTGTTATATCAGTCCATTATAAAATTTAAATTTTTTGGGCACAAATGAATTTTAGGTGTGACGGGACTATAATGTTGTTATTAATTATATTGAGGGGCCCAGTTGCAGAACAAAATTCAAGTAAATAGTACTATCAAGGATGATATAGACTGGATTGGCAGTCGCCATAGTACGGATCGGCCGCGGTTTTCAACCGACGAAAACAAAAGGAGGAGGTTCTCAATTCGACGTGTATATTTTTTTATTTTTTTTTATTTATGATCACGCATAATTTTTTACAGAGTAGTCCGATTTTGATTATTCTTTTTTTATTGGAAAGCGTATACCCCGAGGGTGGTCCCATTTAAATTTGGAAACAATATTCCTACCCTAAGGGTAGAAAAACAGGGGATGATTGGTTGTTCAGTTACTGATTGTACTATATGACCACGCAAAACTTATTACAGAGTAGTCGGATTTTGATGATTCTTTTTTTATTGGAAAGCGTATGACCCAAGGGTGGTCTCATTTATATTTGGAAATAATATTCCTACCCTAAGGGTAGGAAAACAGGGGATGATTGACTAACTTTTTACAGAGTACCTAGTCTGATTTTCATAATTCTTTTTTATTGGATAGATAGGGTATACCTTGAAGTTGGTGTTATAAATTTGGAAAAAAAAATACCCCAAGGATGGAAAAAAAGTATAAAATAGAAACTTTTTAACAAAAAATTAAACCGCCGAAAAAACTGAAAAGCAAAAAATAATACTTTTTTTGTTTGACCTTAATCTAGGTATCAGTTTGAAGTCGGTGCCTCAGCACGAGCCAGGAGGAGTTATAGAAGCCAATCAAGTAGACGATTATAGGTCCACTCCTCCTGGCTAAGTGCTGAGGCACCGACTTCAAACTGGTACCTAGATTAAGGTCAAACAAAAAAGGTATTATTTTTTGCTTTTCAGTTTTTTCGGCGGTTTAATTTTTTGTTAAAAAGTTTTTTGTAGTTCGATTATTAAATCTAGATGGCGCTGAAATATAGCCAGAGGCTTTGAAGGCAAAACAATAAGACTACAGATATTTCATATCACTGCAAATGTATTATTATTATTATTATGCAATATTTTTGAAAAATAATACATTTGTGGTAATATGAAACATCTGTAGTCTTATTGTTTTGCCTTCAAAGCCTCTGGCTATATTTCAGCGCCATCTAGATTTAATAATGGAACTACAAAAACCGTGCCTGATCCGTACTATGGCGACTGCCAATCCAGTCTATATCAACCTTGGTACTATTCACTAATAAGCGGTCCTTATAAGAGATTAGTATTATTTAATTTTTTAGTATGCAACTGTACCATTTACGGTTCACATTGAAAAACAGATACATTTCAAAATACTGTGAAAATCAATGAGGTTCTTCAACTAATACTAGGTTAGACCATTAGATATTTGATTGCGCTATAATTTATTTCAGGTCACCCATTTTAGTCTTAATGAGTATCTTGCAAGTTACTTTAGGTAACATAGTTATGGCTGCATTGTTAAGTAGTTTCCTGACCAGGAATATATTACGAGGGTAACAGAATGTATAATATTTCCATGTAAATATTGCTTTAATTTTCAGGAAGGCAAGTAGAAAGCGGATAGTACCGAGTAGACGAATATAGTTAGGATGTGGCAGCTTTTGATGCCTGATCATGTTCTTCTAATTCCGAATACAATGCTTCTAAGATCGATGATAGAATGGATTGGTCGACGTCGAACAACAGTTTCTAATACTACCAAACCTATTACACCAATCAATCGACGTCAAACAGTAGTATCAATCGGCTGTCAATCAACCGTTTTTCAACCGGTATCCATCAAGCAGCCAAACCTATTGAGCACACCCTAAACCTTCCCCCCTCCCCCAGCCAGGTTTATTTAATATCATGAAACATCAACATCACAAAATGCCAAAGGATTATCTTAAAATATGCTTATTAAACATTAATAATATTTTATTTCATATATTGTTTCGTCTGAGGTAGATGGTCACAATAAATGTTGCGATCACAGCCTGGCTTTTCAGGACAGTTCAACAGAATTATCTTGAGTCTTAACTAACTATGAATCGGGAACAGTTTCATTGAGAGTAAACAGTAACTATAACCCGTTCATCTCTAAAGCTGTTACGGTTGCTTAGTGCTAGCTAGTCACAAAGCATTTTTGACTACAGTAGTTTGAGTAGAAATATTTATAAAGCAGCAGCCATCTCAACGCATATGTGTAAATGCTGCACTGGACGGTAGCATTGAGCAAACACTAGAATGTGTCTGGTGCCTTGTAAATATTTTTACATTTACTAACTGCCTTTTTGTATTTTAGTGCAAGTTTTTTATAAATATTTCTTAGATTAGTTTTTTATTACACAAATTAAGTTTCCTGTGACATAATCATATGAACATACAACTCAAAGATGCTGAGGACTAAAGCAAAAACTGTTACAAAGCTAGTTATGTTCGTAATAGGAAACAACTGCCAGATTTCTTAATTTACTTATCACTATTCAACTAAATGACATTTTTTAAATGTTAGTTTGACATGTAAGTCTGGCAATGAGTTAAAATGCTGTAAAGTAACATTCATCGGCAGTTTGTGTTCTCATTCCAACAAATCTTCAAAGCATTTTAACTCTTTGTAGACTGAAGATGTTATGCCATGTCAAACAGCAAAACTATAAATTATATGAAAAGTTTGTTTTTAGTTATACTCTGCAAAAAATACTTTGACACAAGAACTTCTGGTATTCTGCATCAAACACTCAATCAGACAAAGCGCGTAAAATATTGTTACATCATTGTGAGACATGTTTGCTTTATCTAATATTTTGTAGAGGCTCCGAAAAATACCTAAGTATCTGTCAGCCTCACAGGGAACCTCGGGACACATGTCAGTCTCCCTCATATAAATCCCAAGTTGTTGGATGTAAAGGCTTGTAAAGTGTTTTAATTTTAAAGTTTATATCACAGGGACCATGGGAGTACTCCATTATGGGGCATAGGGACCAACTTTTTCATAATAAATATTCTTATGTAGAGAAACCTACATTACCAGGCAGTAAAAAGCATACAGTCCCCTCCATTTAATTTTAAGCAAAAGCATTTGGTCCCCTGTGCTCCCCCATGATTGAGGCCAGTTATATTTGCACTATGTATCTCTAGTTCTCAGAAATTTGAAGCAACAAGCACTGTTCAATATTGAATGTTTCATGCTGATACTTGAAATTAAAAGTCAGAAAATATAACTTTTTTTAAATTTGATTTGCATTCACATGCTTTGCTTAACTTATATTTTTTATGCTCACTGAAGTTATGAAATCTAAGAGGTAAATCACATTTTCAAAATTAAATCTCTTAAATTTAGTCTAAGTACCCTGAATTATATTTTCCTTTTACTTCTAATAAATAAGACCCTAACTTTTTTTGTAGTGGCAGCATTATTCTTACTCTGCAAAACTAAATACATACAAACTGTGGCTATTGAATGTAATACATTAAAGTTACAATGAATAGGTACACACAACATTTGGAGTGAAATTAACATGTATCTGTGCAATTAAAAATATTTTCTAGAGTACTGGTAACATTTATAAATATGAATTGAAGAATTAGAATACTGCTGCAAAATACATCTACTAACTTTACATGTCAGGGACACATTACCAGGAAGAAGTATTATTATTAGTATACTTGAGACTTACACTAATATATTTTGACTGCTGCATGAGCAATAAATAACCATTATTTCTATGACAGACTGAATTGGGCAATGTGTGTGGCCTTCAATCTCACACACAAGTGTTTCAGTGTATGAATGATGTATTGCTCATAAAATCATTTATTTAATAGCTGTAGAGATCTGCCTTCAACTGGCTTGATTTTAAATGTGATCTGAAGTGATTCACAACTCTCAGGTACAGCCTACATATTATATTCCCACCTGTAGTTAATTTAAAATTAATCAATTTAAATTGTCCAAGGAAGTTTTTGTCAGTGAGATTAATGGGTTGTATAGGACCAAATACACACCCATTTCCTTGTATAGCAACAAGCTCTGTCAGCACAGGAAAGCAATAAGCCCTTTTAATTTGTTGCTTTCTCTTAAGTTATCATTTATTAATTGCAGTCACATAAACAATTTGTTCCTGAGGTATGCTAATAAATTGACTGTTGTTTCGGCCTGTAATGGCTTACTGTCTTGCAGAGCGCTCCGTCTCAATCAAGCACTCCCTGACAAGGATGCGCGCGTGGACGATGCCGCGTTTCAGACGCTCGGCTGAGCTACGACTGCCTGAGTAGCTGGGTCTCACTTCCTTACCCATCTCCTCGATGACTGCCAGCAGCTGAGCATACTTGGACGTGCCGTTGTCTTTGTCCTTCCCGTTGGACGAGGGCGACGCCGCCGGCACCGTGGAGATGGTCGCGTGGCTGCTACCGCCGTGGCCCAGCTCTTTGTGCACGTTCTTCCCGCTCATCGGTATCGCCGTGACCGTCACGTCACTCAGCTTCGACTCCACTGCCTGAATATCCATAGCTTCCATTGCGCTGAAATTAACAAGCACGACACTTAGCAAAACAAAAAAGGCAGAAATAATTCGCTGCAGAAACGAAAAACTTACCTAGCTAACTACCAAATAACATAATCGCGCTTAAAGACATATTCCGAAAACGTGACGACGCGTAAAACAATAAAATTCTAGTGTACAATGAAGATAATGTAGGACATACCTAATCCGAGCACCTTCAGAGCCGAAGACAAGGAAAGAAACGGCTGTTTTCTTAGCGACAAAACGTAAAAACTACAGCGGTTAATGTTATTTCTAATGGAATGTGATATGGTTTCTGTAAAAGGAAATTATTTTTTACGGTAAAACCCGTATTTTATAATTTTTATAATAATAAACAACTCCACAAATTATCACCACATTGACAAGATACAGTTTTTTTTATTACATTAATGGAATGGAATGGATGACTTACATTCAAAATAGACACAGCCTAAAAAAGTTTTTATTTTTATTTTTAATGTTATTTTCCATTAAAATGACACAAAATTATTGTAATTTTTACAACAAAACCTAATTAATAACATTAAAAACTAGTTCTTTGTATAATTACATACGTTTCGTTTCTGGTTTCATCATTGGATAATTTCATAAAGTCAACCATGTGTCAAGGGATATAAACCGAAACGGAACGGAACGCGACCCGAACCGAACGAACTGTCACGTCAAAGAATTAGGCAGGGGACCGACGTTTTTTCTCTCAAGCTTTTTCTTTTGTCCAAAACCTATTTGTGACCAAAACAAATAAAAGCACGACGGTCTCCCCGTATCAGATTGCCCGACGGAAATAAATCGTCAGCTGCGATGCGCTAATCTATCATGTCGGGTTGTAATTGGAATTGATCGAATAAAATCGTAATGAAACAATGATGGTTGAGATTCTCCGCCCACAGTGACAATCATTATGCGATTGAGTTATGAGTGGTGAAGAGTGTCGTGTGGGGTTTGTGGGGGTTCAGCGTCTAGTGAGATAGTGGCGGTTTGGCGGGTGCATCGGTGGCATGGCGTCGGACGCGGAGCGGGCTTCGCGCCCCAACTCGCTGCTGCTGGAGACGCCGCCGCCGGAGCGCGAGCCGCTGCGGTTCGACGTGCAGCTGGTAGGCGCCCCACCCGAGGTCGAGCAGCTCGTCAACAACATTAAACAAGTGGCCGAAGACTTCTTGTACCATTGGAAAACTTTTCCCATCGGTGAGAACTGGTTTTCTATTATTATGTTTGGATTGCTGAGGGATTACTTTCTTATATCTACTAACCATACAGATCAGCTTGAATCTAATTGGTTCTCTTAACAATTACTCTGCTAAAAAATATATCCTAATTTTATTTTGGGGTAGAATAAATGAAACAAGCTAGACAAAAAAAAAACTTATCTCCCTAAATCTTGCACTTGTGCAGTAGGTACCTATTGTAATTTAACCATTTTAAAATTATTGCTTTCTTTGCTTGCTACTAATTGTTAGCTTGGGAATGTATTAATTGATCCAATTAGAGAGAGAATGTTGTTAAACCAAACAATGTTAGTTTCCTTTTGTGAGAAAATGTTTTCACTTTATGATTCTAGTATGGAGTGAAGCAAGCAATGCTTTACTTTCAGTTTTCTTCTACATTGGATAACAATATTCTTCTTTTTCTACAATAATGAAAGCTCAAAAGTAAAAGCAAGCTACAACTGCTAAAAAAGATTCATAACATTGATTTGAGCATTTTATATCTATAAAATTAACAGTTAGCATTTTGGAATTTTATCCTGATAAGTAATAACAGGATAAAAAGTTGCCTATGAGTTATTCAGACATTCAGTTATCTGGATCATTTTCTAATTTTGCACAGAACACTCTGTTACTATTTGTATGGAGCTACCATGCATTATTACAAATATTACATTACATAATTTACATAATAATATATAAAGCTGAAGAGTTTGTTTGTTTGAACATGCTAATCTCAGGAACTACTGCTCCAAATTGAAAAATTCTTTCAGTGTTAGATAGCCCATTTATCGAGGAAGGCTATAGGCTATATATCATCACACTAACACCAATAAGAGCGGAGCGGAGCGGTAGAATGTTACAAAATCAGGGGTTTTTGAAGTAATATTACATAAATATAGCATCTTTTTTTTATTCCGATAATCAATATCTGGGATATATTATAGCTGATTGGAAACCATCAACCATTTCACTCAAATAACTGTAATATGAAGAAACTTTTTTCGGTTGGGACAAGTTTACTTGCGCAAATTTATAAAACAACCCATCTACATTCCAGATCCATGCAGCCATTTTAATGTGAAAGAGTACACACATATGCACACATTCACGCACATACATACTTTCACATTTATAATCAGAGTGAAAACAATATTTTAATTTTTTTTCAAGTTCAAAATACCTATCAAGAATTTGAAAACAATATGTTATTAACACTATTCGTATTTATTCAGTCCTGCCAATGTCTCGGTTTACGGGCCCTGGTAACAGACCCTCTGACATCATCATTGCCCCACCGTGTGATGAACTTGATGCAGCAGCCCTGGACGCAGGCATTGAGCCCCATCCTCTGTCTCCGAAGCAGCTGCATGCTATCAGAGAAAAAGGGTGAGTGGCAGAAAAAAAATATTTCATATAAGGTAGCATAAATGGCATCATGGTGAAACTTTATACAACTTTACTTGACTTGCAACTAGACTTGCAACTAGACTTGCACAATACTGTCACATGAATAAATACGGAGCAGAATAAAAACTTCCGAACAGAGCTTGAAATAGAGACGTTGACACCATTAAAAAAAAATTTGAAGATACAACTCCAGTAAAAAAACGCTTTATTTCAGCCCTGAAAGTCAGATTAATTTTCGATTAAATTCAAAATTAGATTTTTTTGATGCTTTAAAACAAATAAATAGTTAGCTGATTGAGTATGCAAACAATGACGTCATATGTCGCTATTGTCATTCAAACTCTATGGGAGATTGTGTTTTGACAGCTCATAAAAAGAACGTCAGTTGATTGGTGATGTCAACATCCCCATTCTCACCTATTATCATAGGGTTGTCACTTGATAAAAAAAAAATAAGAATCAAAATATTTTATTTAAACAAGTACCTAAGTATCTAATATCTGTATATCTACAAACACTACATCAGTTAGGCATCTTTAAAAACAACCAAACACCCGAACTATGTAGCTAAACGCTAAACGGTCACGTCGTCGCTGGCGGCACACCTGTACTTTGTCTACTCACTGAGCTAGTTCAAACCGGTTTGTCTCCGAGCGGGCGCCGGTACACCCCCCCCCCTGTCCTGTCTGTGACAGGTCACGCACACATATGTTGTGCATGTAGTAGTGTAATGCGTGCGGGACGTTGTTTGAACTTTTTATTCTGCTCCGTATTTATTCATGTGATACTGTGGATGAGTCAATTTTATTTTTGGGTTTAGTTCATGCTAAATTTACCACACCTAACTATTATGTGATACTAAAACAGACATACATAAATAATTATTAGCTTTTTAAAATATGAAACTACCGTGAGAACAGATCATGCACGTCTTAAAACGAGTTTAACTCATTTAAAGACATGAGTGATCCATTTATTTTCACTATGAGCTTTTTAAAATCTTGTAGAAAGAACATTATACTGTGAAAGACATAATATGAAACTACCGAAACTACCGTGATAAATGGATGACTCACGTCTTAAAAACAAGTTTAACTCGTTTTAAGATGGGAGTGATCAGTTTATTTTCACTATGAGCTTTTTAAAATCTTGTAGATAGAACATTATACTTAACACACAGAAACAGACAATTTTGGAGAGATCTATGGTATATCTATCCCTGTCAGGCATTGACAATTTGACTCTGTTCAGTTTCTAATGGTCAATTAAGCATGTATTCAACAATCCTATAGTTTTTCCTGAACCAACACCTATCAGAATAAGGAAATTTGATCTTAATGAAAATATCACAGTTTGAGTTATTTAATTCAGGCAGTTTCGAGTTATTACCATTTTTATTGGCACTTTTAAACATACCCACTCATACGCTTTGTGCAACTAGGGTTGCCAAATTTTTTTTTATCAAATTTATTCCTTAAGGCAATAATGACATTGTTTAAAATCATTTGTCAATAAATGTCAGTAAATGCATAAAAGCAATTGAGTAAATTTGTATAGAAGTGCCAATATCTCAAAAAATATTTGTAATATTATGTTTTATTAAGGTCAAATTTCCTTAAGGTTATAGCTTACAAGATTCTCGGTCGTCCATATGAACAGTATTTTTTAATAATATTATTTTATAGTCATCTAAGTAGTTGCCATTTAAAAACATTTTAGAAAGCAGAATAAACATATCAGAAAAACTTGTGCTTAAAACTTAAACAAGTTCATCTCCATCAGTAAAATGTGTCATAATAATGAACAAAGCCTTTAGAACTGTCACTCTTTAACCCTCTGCAACTGAGGTGACTTTTTTAGAAAGATTCGACTGATGTGGAGTCTGTCAGACGTCATTATTGAAAATTCATAAAAAAATAACTATTTCGAAATTAGTAATTATTATTATCTTAAACGATTATTTCATTCGTAATTGCTTATAATGAATTATAAATTTGGTTTTAAATAAAATAAATAAGTGTCTCGGCGCCCAGTACGAGTTCGTCGCATTCGGTGTCGAGACACTCGGATCGTGGGGCAAGGGCGCACGAGGGCTCTACGGAGCTCTAAGCAAGCGCCTGAGAGAGGCAACAGGTGACCCTCGCGCAGGCAGCTTTCTCGCACAAAGACTTGCTATAGCAATTCAACGTGGGAATGCTGCCTGCGTGATGGGCACCCTACCTAAGGGTCCAAATTTAGATAATAATTTTTAGTTTTTAATTTCTGTTTAGCTATTTTAAGTTAGTTTTAGTTATGTTAATTTTATACTTAGTCCCTGTTTTTATACCTTATTTTATAATAAATAAAATAAATAAGTTGTTACAATTATCTTTAATGAGATCACAATTTCAGACATTTTGTACTTAGGTTTACTTTAAAATATAATAAAAAAATAAAAAACCAACAACTTCGGTAAACTAAACAATATATCTTCTTTTGAATATTATTCGTACTTGTTAAAAAAAAAATACAAAATCTAAAGGTACAATAAGGCACAATTCAGTCTTAAAGTTGGCACTTATTTTAGAGGTTTATTTCATTTATATGGGGCGAACATTGAAGACAAATCGATTTGTTGGAAGCACAGCAGGCGAATCTTGTCTTCCTCTTGGTGCATGTTTGGTGTCAAGATGGACCTGGTGCAGGTTGAGGTGGAGGCATGTCGTCAGTCATCGTCGGCAAGACAGGGAGACAGGGTCTCCAATTGGGGTTGTCTATTTTTTTGTAATTTATAGTAAATCGGAAACAATTTCGAGATAACTGCTTTCTAAATTGTTTTAATTTTTTAAATAATGTAGTTAATGCATTTATTACATATCACATAAGCAATGACCTTCATTTGACATTGAAATATATGTCGTGAAATATTAGTTGTATGTACTTTAATCTGTGTGGAATAAAATTATTTAGAGTGCAAGCCGCTTCCAACCACAATGATTGGTTATCATTGAGATTGAGGCCTATGTCTAGCAGTGAGCATCCTAGGGCTGAAATAATGATGATGATGGTGAATTTAATTTAATTTTAAAGTGAAGTAAATTGAAAAATATTAAAATTAGTTTAATAAAGTTGACCTTTTTATACAAAAATTGGTATTTTTTAGAGAATCCCAATTGAGTTGTCCACATCGCTAAATTCTTTCTTCGTTTAATTCTTCCAGCTATTCCCTGATATGTTGATCACTGGCAATCACCAGAAACCTGCTGTGATTCCTTTTTGTTGGTCTGGGCACCTGGGGGCCGCATTTGGCTATCTAAAATATAATTTATTTATGTGGTTAGGTCTCTGAGACACTATAGAAGCATTAATATTTAACTGAGGCGACGTCTGACAGACACTATGAACATGTAGATAATATTTATGGGGTGAGGTCTGTCAGACCCAGGACTTGTTACTATGCTCACGTCTGTGGGACTCCAGTAGCTCGTATCTCCAAACTTGTGCACCGCGTTGCCACTTGGGCGTCACTGGCCGACGCCGCGAGTCATTCAAGGAAGGTACTGAGCGAGACAGCTATATAAAGCCATACGACAAAATGACAACATGAAGTTTTTTTCTCGGTGTCTGATAGACCCCACATCAGTCGCAGAGGGTTAATCAAGCCTTTGCTGACCCTTTTAAAACGCTAATCCGTCTTAATTATAATGTATTTCCAACTGCCGCGTTTTTATTAAGAGCTTAACATGGTCATTAACTCTAATTATGACTGAATATGAGGGCGTTACTTATTTGTGTTTCAATTTTAAGTGTGTATAAACACACTTAAAATTTAATAATAAAGGAAAATACTAAATGTCTGGTACTGGGAGCACTCTATACTCTAACCAAATTAACGAGGTACTACTAATACGTGTGATTGGTTAGAGTTACATTACTAAACCTACTGATTGATCTGTCTGTATGAATGCTGCTTTATCGGCGTATTTCTGATCCAATCTACTACTAGCTACCTAACTTGAATAAAATAAAAATCTACAGTTTTTTTTTACAATTAGGCCATAGACGACTCAATTACGTATCTTTTGTTTTTAGTCTGCTAGCGCTTTCGAAAAACCATCATTGCCAAGAAGAATGTATCGCAATAAACTTGTCATAAAAGCGTTTCTAAAAATAAATTACGATTTATATCTTGCTATTTAATCATAGTTGTTCAGGAGTATGTCTACCTAGGACAAATCATTCAGCTTGGTAGAAACAACTTCGAGAAAGAAGCCGATAGGATGATTCAATTGGGCTGGGCAGCATTTGGGAAGCTTCGTCATGTCTGTTATTAATAGACAGACATGAAAAATTGTTATAGTTAAATATTATGTAAAGGGAGTGACAGCCCATAAAAGGCTTGGAACCTATGGTATAGATAGTCATTTTTATAAATAAGTACATGTATCAATCGTGTTGAACGCATTAAATTTTTATCGAGACACTCAAAGTCCGCTATTCATATCACTTTGTACCTACTGAGGTATTTGCAGCTCACGCGTTTTATTCAATTCATTCAACTCGAACGTGACACAACTGTGAACGGGGAGCGTTTTATGAGCTCCACTTCATGGAGCAGTTAACCGCAGAAGCTAGACGCGATTTTGTATTCGATAACATTGATACTACGAACACGCACGACATGTTCCCGTTTATTTACAAAAGAAACCGCTTCGAACGCGAAACTCATTTAATATGAGAAAGGTGGCAGCGCCTCTAGTGGCGAATATCAGCAACAGACTGTTTGTTCTCACTCTCGTTGCAGTGGACAAAAAACGCAAATGCGTTCGAGGAGATTATTGCCAAAAAAAAGTTACTGCTCTAACTTGCTCAATAGGAAGTAGACGCCCGGGCTTCTTTATAATTGGTCCCCCTTTTATCGCGCGAAAACTCCATACCAGTTAACGCGATGCCGACTGCACACTCGCCAATTAGGGTATTTATTTATTTATTTAGTATTTGACACCAATCAATTGGCGTACTTTTTATTAGCTGTGAAAATGCGATTCCTACGTAAATTTGTAAACTCGATTGACTATTTATTAATTTCAAATCACCTAACAATAAAAAATTACAATTAGTTAAAAATTAATCTGTTTTTCTGGGCTAAAATAAAGTTTATTATTAGAGGCACGTCTTGGAATTAATTTTTAAGGCCCAATTCGCACGAGAGCTTATAAATCGTACGTTGGCGCTATTTTAAGCAAGATTCGACTTACCGTCCACTACTCAACGTCGAAAATTCAATAGCGCTCAACAAAAAACAAAATATGTACACAAAATGCCCGCCCGCGCCCTCTCATTCTGCGAGGAGGCCTGTGCCCAGCAGTGGCACGTATCTGTATTTATATATTTATTATGGTTTGCCAACAGGTAAAATACTATAAAACTTGCACTACAACATGTTAATAAAAAATGGGAATGTCTAAAAAAATTACCAGTGATTTTCATATTTTTTTTGTATAGAAAAGTCAATTATAAGAAACTAATTTCAATATTTTGTCATTTAGTTCTCTACTTTTTTCAAAATTAATTATTGAAACTATTTTAGTTGATGACGTCACATTATAATTGAGGGCTCCCACAATGCCAAATTTCTAAATCTATCTAAATGCGTACGATAAGGCAACCCCTTCAATTATTTTTTGCGTAGTGATACACTGTACACTGTGTCACTTTACTGGCACTGTCAAAGTACTAGATGTCAGACAGCGGGTCCAAATCAAACTCCGTAGTATAATCCACGCGTAAATTGTGAAGAATCTAACCACACACAATAAAGTACGACCGGTCACGCAAAATACACCAAATGTCAAATGAAAGTCACTGCTTATTTCTTATTTAATAAATTCATTACGTTATATAAAAAAATAATAACTACAGAAAACGAGTTAGAAAGCATTTATCTCGAAATGGTTTTCGATTTACTATACATTGCAAAAAAATAGACATCCCCAATTACAGGCAAACACAGCATGCATTAAACATAAACATACGCATGTCGCCAAAGACAAATTACTACAAAACAACACTTACGATTGTATAAGTGCCACTGCAGGGCCTCCTCTCTAGACCCAGTCTATACTGGGACGATGAATTAAAACCTGGACACCTCTAATGAGTGTGTGTATTCTTAAAGGTATTGCATAGAAATCGCTTAATCTGTATAGTTTACCGTTTCGCTACAAAATGCATTTTTTATTTAGGTACCATTAGAGACAAGCGTTTTAACCAAAGCTACAAAGCTACAGTTACCGGCAAAGATATCGGACAGGACAAAGCACTCAAAAACATCTGATACATTCTAAAGCCCAGTTTACACCTGCAAGAAAAATATTACATTGCGAGGCTGCAGACGAGTTTGAAGTGGAGCATCGAACGCCGCAATCTAAGGCGGAAGCCACACAGAAGAGACGTGGGACGGGGGCGTGTCGCAGTCGCGGCGCCCCTTAAATCTGTTTTCATACTAAATGTATAGAAGCGTCGCGATCCAAAGCAGACAGAAGAGACGGTGCGGAGACGCGGCCTGCGAATAAACGACCCGGACTGCGACGCGCCGCCATCCCGTCTCTTCCCTGTGACTTGCAACAGGGCTTAACGGTAATACACCGTGAAATTTTAGTGGTTGTTTTCCCGAAACGAGGTGATTTAGTTTCGATTGTACAATCGATTTATAATTATTATTTTGACTAGAGTCAAAAATCCAATTGTGAAAAACGAAAGTCGAAAATGACCGCAAACCAATAGTAACGCTTCGTTGGTACCTAACCTATCGTACGATCGTACGCTACATGTACCAACGAAGCGTTACTATTGGTTTGCGGTCATTTTCGACTTTCGTTTTTCACAAGTGGATTTTTGACTCTAGTCAAAATAGTAATTATAAATCGATTGTACAATCGATACTAAATCACCTCGTTTCGGGAAAACAACCACTAAAATTTCACGGTGTATATAGATACGTTAGATACTTTTGAGTGTTTTGTCCTTTCAGACTGTACATCATTTAACTTATTCATCTTTCATACACAAATTTAGGACGACATTGTTTTTATGTTGCCGAGATTGCCAAGTTAATTATACCTAATGTTATATAGAGTTTGTTTTTCTTAAGCTTGCACAAGGACAGGCTTAAGCCGAAGAAGCTCAATAGTAAACAGTTGGAATCTATTCGCGAATGGGGGTATGTAGCGCATATATATATTATGTATGTTGTAATTATGTGTATTGTATACATCGAACGTTGGCGCCAATGTTTGCCAAACAATAACATTGCGGCATTTGAAGGACGCCTGAGGGCAGTTCGAGCAAGGTTGCAGCTTTTGACTTTACTGTCCAAGGTTAACGGACTATCAGGGTCGTACAAAGCATAAGAAATAAAGGGTTTGTCTCCTGTGAACATAAAATTTACGACTCCGAGTCAGAAAACTTAAGATTTATTTGAATGGGCTGAAAGTCGGCCAGGCGTCCCACGCGCCGATGTAGACTTGACAAAAAATATTGGCTATAGACCCTTAACTTTTGCTATGTCCACAGGAGAGATGCAAACAAAAAAATGTGTGTGACCATTCAGTGAAAACTTATTTGATGAACAAATAAAGTAACGTACTGATAACAAAAAAAACGATCGTTTTAAAGTAATGTCGTACATTTGTATATTTTAACCAACATTGGTGCCAATGCCGCCCCCATGACTAGCATGACCATGACCCCATCAATAATTAGCTATGCTATATCTATGCAAATATTATGTACCTATACGTAGACATCATTAGATTTTCAATGCATCATATCGTTTGTATCAAAAATATGATTGTATCTGTTAATTTAGCATTTTTAGCAATAGGGTAGTTAAGGGCTTATCAAAAACAATATCACGATCGTGTCCTTTGTGTAACGAAAGTTAGTCGTACAAACTATAAGTCTAGATATGGATAACTTTCGTTACACATAGGAATCAATTAAGTTTTGTTTTAATTAAATCTCTTAATCGTGTGCAATTTTTTTGAAAGGTATCATTGGCCAAGTCAATTGACTATTTATTTGTTTTAAAGCAACTAAAAATCTAATTTTGCAGTTAATTTCAAGTTAATCTGTTTTTCAGGGCTAAAATAAAGTGTACTGAAGTTTCTGAAATTATTGTTTCATGTTTTGCAGTCAACTACCCTATTATAGAATTGTAGTACGGCTGACTACGCAATATGGGTTGTTCCTTTGAGCATGAATATAGGTATCCAATTTTCATACATAGTTACTTTCTTAAACTCGTATCTTCTTTCGTTACAAAAAGATATTTCGTCATAGAATGATTTCCACTTATTGTTAGTAAAACCTCATTTGTTCTTCTCTTCCCTTGTGCATACAGGTGCCCAAAACTCAACGATAACCTGGTACCACGCGAGAGGCCAAGTTATAAAAGTTCTGGAAGAAATAAGAAAAAAAGTCCATGTCATTTAGTTGAGTGATTATACATTTTTTCGAAAATATCTAACACTAAAAGTGATGTGTTATGTGACGCTATTATACACCGTGAAATTTTAGTGGTTGTTTTCCCGAAACGAGGTGATTTAATATCGATTGTACAATCGATTTATAATTACTATTTTGACTAGAGTTAAAAATCCAGTTGTGAAAAACGAAAGTCTAAAATGACCGCAAACCAATAGTAACGCTTCGTTGGTACCTAACCTATCGTACGATCGTACGCTACTTGTACCAACGAAGCGTTACTATTGGTTTGCGGTCATTTTCGACTTTCGTTTTTCACAATTGGATTTTTGACTCTAGTCAAAATAGTAATTATAAATCGATTGTACAATCGAAACTAAATCACCTCGTTTCGGGAAAACAACCACTAAAATTTCACGGTGTATTTAGCTTAACTAAGTGACGTGAATTTTTTATCTTATTAATTCTAGAACAGCTATAACTTGAGCTAACTAGCATTACGTTTGGGACGGCTTGTATACAAGTGTCTTAAAATTGATCTGGAATATTTCAGCGGATGGTTGGGTTACTTTACAATGAAAAAGCTCGTATGTCAAAATCGATAATCTGGCCAAGTGAATTTGGCTCAAGATGACTTTGTCCACAGTAACATTTCGTCACCTTCTTAAATCGTCCACAATGCCATGTCGTTAGCCTAAAATTCCTAAATCGTCACCTTCTTAACTCGTCCACTTTCTGATATTATCGTCAATATCCCATTTTGTTTGTATTCATTTTGACCTCAGTATTAACTTGTCCACTTTCTTTTATCGACCACAGTACTACTTGGTCACCAGTGCCAACTCTTCCACATTCCTTTATCGACTACAGTGCTGCTCGGCATCAATAGGAATTTTGACGAGTTCGCACTGTAGTCGAAATATGACTGTTGACGAGTTGGCACTGTGGTCGAAATAGAAATGTTGACGAGAAGGTATTGTGGCCCACATAGGAATACGGACAAGATAGGAAAGTGACGATATAGGAATGTTGGCGAATCAGAACAGTAGATCCAGTGGCGTAGCGTGCCTGCGCCCTGTATCAAAACTAGTTGTGGGGCTTTCCCGGGAAGCACGAGATTAATGCCTAGATCACACGTACCGAGCAAACGGGCGAGACTGTAAAATGTTTCTCGGCCGAGACAGTGATGTAAGCGAGTAGCTGTTCACACGTATCTTGAAATTAGCACAGTCAGTTCAGTTCTCATGTAGCCGAGTGGCGAGACAGTGAACGTTCAAACCTGCCGAGTGAGCGAGCGAGACAGTGCCTAATACGTGCTGGGTCTAGTAGTTAGAACGGGGGCCGAGCTACTGTTTCGCCACTTCGTTCGGCCGAGAGTTCGGCCCAGCACTCGGCGCTATGTTTATACTCGGCCGAGAGCACTGTCTCGCCCGTTTACTCGGTAAGTGTGATCAAGGCATTAGTGACATTGTGGATAACATTTTACTAATTTTTGCTTAAACATACGTTAGGGGCCTCTGTAGCCCGGGGGCACCGGCACCGTATCATTGATACGGCTGATACGGCAGTAGTAAGTAGCTACGCCCCTGAGTAGATCATATGACAATGAGGACGATTTAAGGAGGTGGCGAAATGGAACCGAGGACGAAGTCGTCCTGAGCAGTGAGTGAACATTGCTAGGTTTACACGGAGCTTAGTAGCTAATGCTTAGTACTTATCACTTACACTTGTCAGAAGTGTGTAAACATATTGTACAAGTGCTTAGTATTATACAATACACGCATCTGACAAGTGTAAGTGACAAGTACTAAGCATTAGCACTAAGCTCCGTGTAAACCTAGCATATTACTAAGTGTGCATCAAGGTTCAGTTTGGTTCACATACAGATATCGCGCGCGTGGCGAAAATAGGCGGGTTTCTGCATAAAAACATACATGTCGCACAAACTTAGTTGTCTTGTACGTATAATTGCGGAGTAGCGGGGTAAAACGTGAAACCCACAATTATGGATCTATTTGTAATTAATCAAATCCAATATGCTTTGACACCACCAATTGATTGACGTACTTTTAATAAGCTAGCTCGAGTTGTCTAAACGCGATTCTCCTATAGATTCTGTATGGTAATATTGAACTGTGATGTCACTCGTAAGCCAACTTAATTGACTATTTATTTATGTCAAAGCTACAAAAAAAAACGTGTAAAGGTCAATTTACACCGAGACGCAAAGCTCTAAGTATTTCTCATTGAAAGAATACGTCAAATATTTTATTTTTTGGAATAATGTGTTAATACAGTCAAGTCTAACCTAACCTAACCATATTAGGGTCATACATAAATTAATATTAATAGGTAAATAAATAAAATACACAGCGTAAAAAACAAAAGTAGTCAGAGTTAGCGAACTTAAGATTTATTTAAATGGGCCAAAAGTTGGTCAGGCGTCCCACACGCCGATGTAGACTTGACTAAAAAATATTGGCTGTAGACCGTTAACTTTTGCCATGTCCACAGGAGAGACGCAAACAAAAAATGCGTGTGAACCATTCCCTCAGAGCCATTTGTAAAGCGCCAAACGCACAGATAGCGGAGGCGTGGCGGTGATGGTTGTAATATTCTAACTTGTATGAACGGTTGTGCGGTCCCGTACCGCGAACTCGTTCATACAAGTTAGAATATTACAACCATCACCGCCACAGCACCGCACCGCCACGCCTCCGCTGTCTGTGCGTTTGGAGCTTAAGTAATCAATTGCAATGAAAACTTCCAAGCCGCTTCCAACCGTAACGATTGGATATTGAGGGAGGCCTATGTCCAGCTGTGGACGTTCCACGGCGGAAATAATGATGTTAATTGACAACTTTAACTTGTACAGCGAATTCGAAGTGCCGTCGCGTCATTTCCCCGGGCAGACGCACGTGTGGCGTGTGGCGGGCTGGTTGCAGCGCGGGCGCGCGCGCGCGCGGGACGAGCTGTACGCGCACGTGGCGCGCGCGTGCTCGCTGGTCGTGCTCGTGGCGCGCGACCGCCTGCTGCGCGACGAGCCGCTATCCGTGAGGAAGGGAGCTGACGCCGCGCTCAAAGGGTTGCACAGGTAACACGCTCTTTTGTCGCAGATTAGGGGCGTCCGTTAATTATGTACGTGCGGAGATTTTTGCCGTTTTTCGCTTATTACTGTTATTTTAATTAAAGCGTAAACCACACAGTTCGGCAGCAAGTCAAGTGAGAGAGCGGCGGGCATTTAGGTACCTCGCGCACGACGAGCTATACGACGTCGACCAGTGGCTGCGGATTGAGTAAAGAAACCATATGAACACGCACACTTCTGATTCTTTAAGATCTTTTTTTAAAGAAATAGGTATCCTAACCCTGCCGTCGTTGTATATATTTGAAATAATCATTTATGTAAGAAAAAACATATGTGATTTTCCCACTAACGTCGATAAGCCAAAGGCTACTAGAAACACAGGGAAGCTCAAAGTTCCATCTTACAGACTGGCTAAAACTAAAAAGTCGTTTCTGGGAAGATGCATACGTTTTTATAATAAAATTCCGAAAACAATAACCAAACAAACTGATGCAAAATTCAAATCCATTGTGAAGAAGACATTAATATTTAAGGCGTACTATAAAATTAATGACTATATCATGGACAGGGATGTTTGGAAATAATTCCGATCCGCATTGGCGATCCCTAGTCTCAAATAGCGTATCTACTGTGTTAAAAAATTTAATTGTATTAAATACTTTAGATGTATTTAATTTAATAACAATGTAGATCTGATTGAAAAAAATATACCTTGTTGAGTTTCTTGCCGGTTTCTTCTCAACAGGGTTTTTTCCGAACCGGTGGTAGATTCTTCGACGTTCATAGGAGCATCAATTGATGCCTAAATTGAATAAAGAATTTTGACTTTGACTTTGACTTGACTTTGTTTCTTTACTTAATTTGGTCGTTGCGGCCACTAGGTCATGGTCGTGGCCGTCTAGTGTCCGAGGTGCTTTACGTGGTGGTAAATGAACAACATAACACCGACCCGCCCCCGCCGTCGTAAAAGAGTAGAATCTTAGTTCTGCAATCGACGCAAATGAGTTAGTAATGTAAACGGAAGAGACATAAAAGATCGAGATATAAAAGTTGCATCTTCTGTCCTGCAGACTCATGGATCTCATTTTCGGGATGCCTTCGCTGGAGGCTAAGGACTTGGAGAAGAAGATACGCGAGGAACGATCGAGATACTTGGTTGCCGAATTGATTTGTATGGTAAGTGTTTACTTAAACGCATCGCTGACATGTTGTTTAAAATAAAAAAAAAAAAATTAAAAATCATTTCATCCTTAGGCACACAATAAGTATGATGAATTAATGATAAAAAGAAAAATTTATATAAAGGGATAATGTGTTAGTAACAATTATTCTTATCACCTATGTTAGTATTTGTAAATTATATGTAAATTAATAAAGGTAGTAATTAGGCTCCAACACATCAGTCAAACAAATAAATAAAGTTTAGCGTCCATTATTCCAATTAAAACTTGTAAAGCTCCCACTTTTAAAGCACTCTAATCCACTCCAATGCCAAATATCCATATATATATTACTTTGTATAATTATTAATTAAAACGTAGGTACAGTCGAGGGCATAAACATATGAACGGCTCGGAGTCGGATATAATGTAAACACCAACCTTATGATTAGTGATAAAGAGGTGTACAGATGTTTTTGACTTCTGGGTACCGTGCGTGTGTTTGTGACCTTGACTGTATACACAAAAAGACTTCTTAACTCAATAATCTTTTTAAGTTAAGATTAAGTAGTTAAGATAAGCATGCAATATTGTATTTTTTTAATGAAATACACAGTCTAAATTTTTTTTTTTTATCCATTATACGCAATATTGTTCTTATTTATAACCCGCTATATGCGCTATTCCAGCATCTCAAGCATGTGCGCTCCGACTTCTGGCTGAAAGGTGTGGTGTTCCATCGTTTTAAGAAAGCGACGAGCACAGTTTTCAAAAATCCCTAAATAGTTGTGTTATTTTTTCTTCTATACCTAACTTGTTTGTTTACCTATTGTACCTTATGTATAGAGATGTCATAAAATGTCAAGATGCTAAAGGACGAGTGCCGAGGAATAAAAGACCGCGAATATGGTAGAGGTGCTATATTCAAGCTGGTCAATCGTACACTAAATCAAATTATAAAAATATGCTTAAACTACACAAAACTATGCTGGTTCGCGTACAAGGTGAATGACATTAAATAATGTTAGTGTAAGCTACGCGTGCATTATTGCCTAAAATGATGTACAATACTTGTACACCTTACGTAAGCATTAATTAAATATAAACAGTGTATTAATTTAGGTCATGTGAAACATAATCTTTAATTGTTAGTCTAAGTTCCGTAAGACATTGGCTATTACTGTAACGTCACGAAAACGTTGTCGCAGAACGGAAAAGCTTACTTGTAAAGTCAAATACATAAATTCTTACTTTTGTGTTTTTATTGTCTGTGTTTTGGTGGATCTGTTGGCAAATCTTTCTTTCTTACCTTGCTTTCTTTTTTGTACGTGTAGCCTGAAAACCAGGAAGACATAGCGGCGCTGGCGGCTTGGGTGACGCGGGCGATGCGCAGAGCTGCTTCGGAGAAGACGGACGTCCGCGAGCCGCCGCGCGTCGCGCCGCGTGTGCCCTGCGTCTATACCACGCCGCAGCGCACGCAGGTGACTAAAGCTATGGCTATTATTATTTAGATCATAGGCCATCATCATATTCCGCCCCCGAGGCTCGCCAAACAGATGGGTTAGGCTTGTAAAACACACTTTCCCGAAATCTAAAGTTTCTCTAAAGGTGCACTTTCCGCAAAATGTACATGTACACTTGCCCATTAAGAGCACTTTCCCAAAATGTGCACTAGTCAAAAATATCGTCTTCACCACAAAGTTTTCCTTAGATGAAGATCCTAAGCTATGATGGCGATTTTAACATTTTTACCTATGTTACCTACCTAATAATAAATCCTTCGTGCTCGTGCATTTTTACCGTTTATCGAATAGTCTATATATAGGTATATAGTACGTACTTTTCTTTCTGGGAAAGTGCACCTTCTAAGAATGTACTCTATCTGAGAAAGTGTACCAATTGGGAAGTGCACTTTTGGAGACAGTGCACCTACCGAGAAAGTGATCCATCTAAACAAGTGTACCTTTAGAAAAAGTGCACATTTCGGGAAAGTGTGTTTTACGAGCCTAACCCAAACAGATCGGTCCTGCGCCACCCGCATCCAACGCATAGGTACTAAACTTTGATAATATGCGCCTCTCCCGTCTGTTTTCTGGTGATCAAAATATGACGTGGGATTTACGAGGCTATATTTACGGTGACTTGATTTTACTCAAGGTTGCAAAGTCAATCGCAAACCATGGAATTATTTTTTGTAAGTTATTAAGGATGTCTAAATTGTTGGTGTAGGGTCAAGTGCAAAAATAAGTATCGATTTCATCCTCTCATAATTATGTACAGTCGACTACAAAAAAATCGATACGGCCAAAGTTACAAAAATATGTATACACGACCTTAATGTTAAGTCAATAAAGGTGTGTATACATATCTTTGTAACTTTGGCGGTATCGATCTTTTTGTAGTCGACTGTACCTATACCTTAATTCGACGACATAAGAGCTATGGGACATATTTATGAGCAAGTTGCGTGCACCCATATTTTTACACTTGACTGTACACACACACACACACACACACACACACACACACACACACACACACACACACACACATAATGTATTATAATAATTATAATTGAGCATGTTCTATTCAATTATTTTCTTTTTGTTTTAGTATGTAGATTAAGTAAACTAAATGTAACATTTTGGGAATAGCGAGTTCTCCTGACACAGGTGCATACACCTACTAGGAGTTCTCCACATTATTGTTAAATGTTTACTTTAAATGAATAAAGTTTTTTTTTTTTATTTATTTACTCAAAAACAAACGAAGTACAGAAATACTTATGTTAAAATACATCTGCCAAACTGCATAGCAGTTTGTTGGCAGAAGGTTTATAACTCTCACTAGGTACTTAAATTAATACGGTTCCGACACTCACTTGTTATATATTATTCAGTTGTTGGTGTTAAAAACAAGAGAACATTTCTTTTTTGTCTATGAATGTCTCTGGTGCTGTACCAGAAGTCGAATTAAATATTATTAAAATAAACAGAAAATTTGTATTAAAATTGCTCAATTCGGCCCGCGGAGCATTTGTCTTTTTCACGATAACCTATCTCAAACACTAAAAATTATTTCCCGAATTTCATTTGCCCGATGATGGGTTTCATAAATTTTTCTTTTTACCATTTCACTTTAGTAAAAGTATCGTTTGTCCTAAAAGAGTGAATTAGTCTAGTAAAAGGTGAATTAGTCGGGAGTGTTCTTAGCTATGTTTGATCAAAATCGGTCAAAGATGGCCGCCGCTACAATATGGCGGATTGCATATTTTTACATAACTCCCTCAACATGGGTATTGAATGAAAAGCCTTGACTAGTAGAATACTATAAACTATCATAAATTTCAAATCCAAGATGGCCGCCACCACCAAATGGCGAATTACATATTTTATTCAAACATATATATGTGACAAAATTGAGTTGGGGGTTTTCAAATTTTTAACTTTATGTGGTACTCGTTAGGTGGACTTGCGTCTGTACCGACGCGAGTTGCTACGACGCGCCGCAGCGACACTCCAGGCCATATTGGAGCGCGAGGCGCGCGGCTGGTTCCTGCATTTTCGCGAACGCCGCGCCGCCAGCCTCGCGAGTCAGAAGGTGCCGGCTCGCGACATCGAACAGGTAAATGCCTCGGAAATATCTCGAGTCAAGTACTTTTAGGGTTCCGTACCTACCTCAAAAGGAAAAACGGAACCCTTATAGGATCACTTTGTTGTCGTCCGTCCGTCTGTCAAGACCCTTTTTTTCAGGAACGCGTGGAGGTATCAAGCTGAAATTTATATCAAATACTCAGGTCTACTGTACCTTGGAGCTGTGAAAAAATCTAACTTCTAAGCCAACGCAATCAAAAGATACAGCCATTTATGCCGCAAATTTTCGACACGCAAGGGAATCAAAACCTACAGGGTACTTCCTGTGAACTCAGAATCTTGAAATTTGTACGAAGCAAGGTCTTATAGCACAGATAAAGGAAAAATTGCGAAAAGCATATTTTTTTTTGTCTATCTGTCTATATCAGTAACCAATCTACAATGATCCCACACTGCGCACACTTTGCTTAGGAGCAGGGGTCTGCTAAGACTGGATGTTCATAGATACATATAAATTTGTACTGAATCCTCGGTGCGCGAGTCCGACTCGCACTTGGCCGGTTTTTTAATACAATAGGCTTGCGTTTGATCATAATCACGCCTGATGGAAAGCGAAGATGAGGCTTACGATGGAGCACGCTTGCCTAGTAAATGCTCATTCACACTAGACTTGAATTCAGGGGAACAAGCAGAAAGAAGGCATTCGAGCGCTTTGTTGCGCGCGCCCCCAAACAGTGCAAACCGTACAGTGGCGGGGCGTGAAATTTTTTGGAAGTAAATAAAAAAAAAACCTAAAAACCCCTTTTTATCCTCTTCCCTCTGACACGGGGGGAATCGGGTTGTTAGTACCCTTCGCCACTGTAACCGGTACGCGCACGCTGCACAACTGCTCAGACCCTTCTTCCAGAATGGCTTCTAAAGGCAACAAGCCGTGACACTTTAGCTTAGTGTCGTCTGTGTCGAGTATGTATCTGTTCCATGAATATTCAAGCGACGGCGGAAGCGGATACTATAGTGTTATAATAAAATATCAACTATTTAGTGATGTAACTCTGACACACAGCATGCAGGGCCTCGTCCCGCCGAACGCTCATTCGCAGGTTACATCCCGTCCGACCTTCAGTCGACGAGGCTTTAGCAACTCTCTGACGAGTCAATTATTTTATTATATTACTAGCCGTTACCCGCGACTCCGTCTGCGAAGAATAGTGGTATAAACCTACACTCATACCTACCTAATATAGACAAAAAAGTTTAATAAAAATCGGTCAAGCCGTTCCTGAGGAGTTCGATAACAAACACCGTGACACAAGATTTTTTGATACATATATTAGACTAGCTATTGCCCGCGACTCCGTCCGCGAAGAATAGGGGTAGCGGTAGGTATACCTACAAAAAATAGCCTACGACCTATTCGCAGACCTACCGAATATAGAGAAAAAGAAATCATAAAAATGGATCAAGCCGTTTCGGAGGAGTTCGATAACAAACACCGTGACACTAGATTTTTATATAGGGAACGTGCACATAGACGGTACTGCCATCAATTTGAATGTTTTACCGTGATAAGTTTCTTTTACTGTCCGCATAGTGTCTTCTTCTGTTCCATTAGTGCTGCTGCCTATAGTTTCTGCACGTTCCCTATATGAATATTACAAATATTTTGTGGTATTGTACGGCAGGAGGTGCGAGCGGCGGCGATGCGGGAGTACGTGTCCCGCGTTTGTGCCGCCGTGACCGCGAGCGAACAGCTGCGGGCGCTCGGACCCGGCATACCCGAACTACTGGCCGATCAGCTGAGAGCGGCCGCCATCATCAGCAGGTCACTAACTCGGTTTTAGAGTTCCACTGGCTGTTGACTTTATGAATTTATCCGCTATCCTAACTATGCTATTTTCCGAGATAAAAACTATTCTATGTCCTTCCTAGGATCTCAAAACTATCTCCATACGACATTTCGTCTAAATCGGTGTAGCGGTTATTTAAAATTCCATCTCATTTCTGTGATAAAAACAATGCTTTGACCTTTCCTTACCTTTTATGTTGTTTTTGTAAACGTCTCTTCAATTGTCGAGGAGTCTTCTTGGTGCTTCACCATCAGTTCCACGCTTCATATGCTCGACTCGTCGATTAGGAGCCAGAAATTATTCGAAATCGGTAGCTCATAAAAGATTCGTATAATTACAGGGGTGGAAAATGGTCAGTAAAGTCAGTAAAAGTCAGTTTTTTTGACCAAGGTCAGTAATAGTCAGTTTTTTCGAAAAATGGTCATTAAAGTCAGTACTTTGAGAGTCATGGTCCATTTCCATTCTTCCATAAAAGTGGTCCGATTTCTGTAGATTAGACTGAATTGACAAAAATGCGAATTTGTCCATCTCATCATCAACATAATTTTTTATTCCTGCAGCCATTTCATCCAGGGAGTACTTTGGCTCATTTTACTTGTCCGGTAATTTAAGTTTTCGAGTATACGGGTATGCAAACCCGGATATCCCGAGCTGCTATTTGCTACAAAATGGTCAGTAAATGGTCAGTATTTCGGAGTGTTCTTGTCAGTAAAGCCTGTATTTTTGGCCATGGAATTCCATCCCTGTAATTACTATCGGATAATAACCAATTGTGGTTGTAGTCCACAGAATCCAATAAATTACCCTCGTGTGTCATACTCATAACAGGGCGGAGGAAGGCGTCCACAACAAAATCGAGGCGGGCCTCGCGACCGCGGAGGCTCGCTTACGCGCCTCGCACCCGATCCTCGCGCACGCCGGGTCGTGGCGGCGCGAGCGGCTCGCGGCGGCGGCGCGCCGGCTCGGCGCCGAGCTGCGCTGGGCCGCGCTCGAGGACGCCGCCGCCGCCATGCTGGCGCACAAGCTGCACCAGCACCGGTACTTCCTGCTGCGCGACCTGGCCTTCCTAAGGGACCGGGAGCCGCTGCTGCTGAAGGTGACTATACTGGCTGTACATGCGGAGGCTCGCTTGCGATCAGAGAGTAGAGGAGACGTGGAAGATCGACCTTCACCGAACTGTTAACTCGATGAGACATAGTTTTTATCAAATATAATTTATAAACAATAATAACCCTATGACAACTTGCCTATCGAAAAGTGTTCATAGATTTTTTTTTGTTTTTTGCGGAGTGTGCCTTTAGCCATCTTCCAGCTCCATCATCAGACCCTGGTTACCATCTGGGATCAAAGTAGGTACTCGTCAAGACGAATCAAACGAGTCCAAACTCGATGGGGTAATTCGTAATTTCATTAATTCAGTATGGCCAAAGGCACTCCACAATAAAACGACACAACCCCATCGAGTTTGGACTCGTTTGATTCGTCTTGACGAGTACTTTGATCCCAGATGGTAACCAGGGTCTGATGATGGAGCTGGAAGATGGCTAAAGGCACTCAACAATAAAACAAAAAAAAATAGCTATGATAAAAAATGAAAATGATTTGATAAAAAATATGTCTCATCGAGTTAACAGATCGGTGAAGGTAGATCTTCAACGGCTCTTAGACCATCGCACCCGATCTTCGTCCACGCGTCCTGGTGGCATATACTCGTACACCGCTGCTAGATTCTTCGACGTTCATAGGGAGCATCAATTGATGCCTAAATAATAAAGACTTTTACATACAGTCATGTAGTGTAGTCAGTGACTTGCGTTTTCGCTCACTCGCATCGCACCGCATTAAGGGCCTAAAGAGTTTTTCGCGCTAATTGATTTTGGGTGGGCGATTTCGGGCGTGGGGGAGGCACGATGGCTCAAGATAGGTTGGTTGGATTGCGCGTGTTTTTGGGTATTTTCATCTTATTACTAAAACAAATACATATTTTAAAAATGTAGCAAAACATCTTGTTTTATTAACATTCAAAAAGTCATGACCTGCCGTGCAGTATTAGCGTCGTACTACGAATTTATATTATTTTTTAGAGATGAGTTTGGATTTTTTTTTCTATCGAGCGAACTACAAGTTATCGTGTTTCGATAAACACTTGTCACTAGAGTGAATCCTCAAATATCTTAGATATGAATTTCAAGACTATAGCATTGCTAGTAATGATACAGCACGAGTTTCAATGAATGCAATAAATGCGCCAAAAACACGGCAGGGCCTTAAACAGCAATGTAGCATACAAGTGTAAAAACACCAATACCGATATTTTTCCATTGCCAGTTCTCTGAAACCGAAACGAAAAAACCTATAAATGTTACAGGTATTTTTAGCACCGGTTCCAAGCCCTGCATTTTACCCATGATGATATTTATTTTTCATCTCTCATACTCGGAAAGTGAGGCAAATCATATCTGGCATACGGGAGGATAACTATTATTTTCTTGCCAAGGGTAGAAATGAATTTAAAAAAATAAAGGCATTGGCTGTCAATGGAACACATACGCATTCAGCCAAGCATTACGGCATACACATGGAATAATTAAGTATTGAGTTTTTTTTTCTTAATTAGTCATATTACAAATTTTATAATGCCAGTGAAATATTAATAAATTAAATTATTAATTTCTTATTTAGTGACTTAAACCAAAAAAGTTAGAAAATGTTAAGAAAAAAAACACGGTAAACGACAATGTTATTGTCCATACAGCCTATCTCTATACAGCTTAACTCCTTGGTTCAAATTGGTTACTTACATATTTTATAAATAAATTTACTAAAATACCTACTTTATCTACTGTTTTCATTGATTATTATATTGAACATTTTAAATTTTGTTAAATTAATTATTCCTTAACAATAAACTCCATTGAAATATTTTACAACGATCATATTGACCAGTTTAGTCATTTTTATACATATATTTATACTTATATTTTCTTACTTTCCTTGTAGTCGAAATGAAAAGCACAGTGTTAAACTCGGGAAAAACACCAATATCACCATCGGAATATTGGCACCCTCGCTGTGCCCGGATGCCAAGTAACCTCGTGTGATATTAGCTATTTTCCTCCCTTGTTGAACAATCTACTATACAGTCTTTCTGTTCACCAGGAACTGCGTGCCGCTAAGACGCCGACGCGCGAGTTCTCGTGGGAGACGCGCATATGGCGGCCTCAGCACTGGGTGATCGTGCGGCACTTCCGCGGCCGCTCGGAGCGCATCCCGACAGTGCTGAGCACGCGAGCCACCTCCATCGTCACGCCGCGCTCCGACCCCAGCCAGCCAGTGTTCCTCGTGGACAAGGTATCTACACATATTGACGACCGCTTTAGCCTAGTTGGTAGTGACCCTGCCTACGAAGCAAGAGGTCCTGGGTTCAAATCCCGGTAAGGGCATTCATTTGTGTGATGAGCACGAATATTTGTTCCTGAGTCATGGATGTTTTCTATGTATTTAATTAAGTATTTATTTATCTATACAGGGTTATTTTTAATTCATTGACATCCTCTTAACCCTGAATTCCTATCACTCAAACAAACGTTTTTTGTTGTACGACTTTTTAAAATGAAGCACTTTTTTTCCCATACAAATACACAGAGTATCGTAAAAATAAGAGGTAATCTCAAATTTTCAAAGCGTTATTACACCAAAAATATTAAGTTATGACAAAAGCCGTAGAACAAAAAAACATTTGGTTAAGTGGTTGGAGTCTAGGGTTAAAAGGATGCTAGTGAATTACAAATAACCCTGTATAAGTATGTTTATCGGTGTACTTTCGTTTGGCAAATTACGTTTCCCAAACTGATTCATTTGGCAAATGTTTCATTTCCCAAATGTTTATTTTTTTCTGAAACTGTAAACTATTCAGGATATATTTCAGGACTATTCTGTAGGTTAGGTTAGGTTTGTTTTATAACAATCCTGAAAAGTTTACAGTTTCAGAAAAAATAAACATTTGGGAAATGAAACATTTGCCAAATGAATCAGCTTGGGAAACGTAATTTGCGAAACATAGTAAACCCTAATAAAATAAAAAAACCCAGATAATAAATAAATAAATATCATGAGACAATTCACATCAATTGACCTAGTCCCAAAGTAAGCTTAGCAAAGCTTGTGTTATGGGTACTAAGCAACGGATAAACATACTTATATAGATAAATAAATACTTAAATACATAGAAAATATCCATAACTCAGGAACAAATATTCGTGCTCATCACACAAATAAATGCCCTTACCGGGATTTGAACCCAGGACCTCTTGCTTCGTAGGCAGGGTCACTACCAACTAGGCTAAAGCGGTCGTTAGATACAAACCAATAAATAACGAATAATGTAATGTAACATTCCGACATATCGTCGTCCCTGTTCGAAGGTAGTTTAATTTTCTAGAATCTTCACAAATCTTTTCTATATTGGTGTTCTCTTTGTTGTGCATATTTAATTTTTATTTCAAACATTGTTCCCGAACCCAATATCCTCGAATCCTGTATATTTTTTTATAATATAATTTAATTTTGAGTGCAATAATATTTTAATTCGTCTCTCGAGTTAAGTACCTTTTCCTGCTTTAGGTTTGCAAAAGCACGGTGGCGCCCCTATGGCATTCTTTTTTTTATTCTTTGTGATTTTATTATTTTTTTTAATTTTATTTTTTTTATCCAAATTCCATTTGTCAAACCGAGCCCCAGCTGAACCTTACACCCTGAGCAGCTGGCCGGAATATCATCTCGTGTGGAAACCTCACAGCCACCTTCACACCTTTATCATCATAATTTTCAGTATAAACATCATTATAAACTTTCGGGTTCATAATATGTATTAGTAAAATGTATACGTCACACAAGCAGAATACGTAATATAGGTAACGCCATCAGAGTTGAGGTCACGCACACAACAACACGTCTTTTAATGATAGCGGGATTTTGACATTTATTCGTACCGATAGCAAGTTAACATAGAGCTCCTCTCCCGGCCTTCCAGCAAATGGCTGAGGCAGGACACTGTGGGTAGATTAAGTCCCCTCCCTACCCCTCCCCTCCTCAAAATATAAAGCACACGTTTTTTGTATTAATAATCAATAGAGAAGGGGACTTGTGACCGGGTTTTTTAGTCCGTGCAAGTCGGACACTGTCTGGGCCCTCCATTCCCAGTTCGTCCGAAGGGATTTTTCCCGAGCACAAGTCACTCTTCCTACCCTAAAGTAAAAAATAGCAAAGACTTCGCGTCTTTGGCACCTCTGGCGACTCATTCAAAAAAAAAAAAGTTAACAGAATTACAAGATTGACTAAAAATTTCTTCAACCTATTTCTTTAAGAATAATTTAGGAAAATACATCTAGTTCAAATAAAACAGAAAATAAAATATTTTGATCTGTTTTATATACTATAAGTCAGATAAGCATAGTTTTCGGTATTTATAAAATACCGATTTTTTTCTTGCGAGTATTTCTTATAGTTTCAAATTGTTATATTTCAAAAATAGGTTATATGAAAAAAGAAAAATTATAATATGCATAGTATTGCGTAAGTATTTCATCATAAGATCATATAACTCACATTTTCATTCACTCAGTCATTTCATTCATTCACTAAGTATCTTTCTTGCAATCAGTACTTTATGTAGCTGTGTGTGTAATCATGCGCCTCAACTCTCGTAGCGTTACCTATACTACATTGTTTATTTTTGGACCTGGAACTGATTGTCATGTTCTTTTTTTATTTCAAAGGAGATCGTGCGACGGTCGAGCACCCGCTGGCCTGGCTGGCGACTCGTTAATCTTGCGCACAGGTAAAAAATAGTATATTGTGATGACTGATGAGATGAGATTCGTTTTTGTGTCCTCGATAATACGTCTCTATATGCGCCATACCAGAACTACCAACCAGATCTACTTTATAAGACGCCGAGCATTGACCTCTCAACTCTAGCATCACTTTCTATGGCTCATTTCATTACACTTGTGTTAAAATACGGTTACGGTTCTACGACGTAAAGATTGAGGATCTCTGTGCTAGATCTACTTACCTACGTACACTGTACAGTCAAGGAAATTGAATCGCATACCAGGGTGGAATCTTTTCACAACCAATTTCCCGATGATTTCTTTGGCAGATGTATGGAATGTCAATATAACATTTGTAATGAAAAGGGTTCATTAGGGTGTTGCTTAAATAGCAAAAAAACAAAAAAAACCTGAAATCTTGTAGTCTCACCCCTCCATTTTGTTCTACTACCCCTATTAACAGATGCTAGTTTTTTTCTTTTTTTTTCAAACTAATTTTAGGGGTCGCTACCAGCTGTCAAAATTTTGGAGAAACAAGTTCAAAGAAACAATTATAAATTACAAACATTTTTATTAAAATCAAATAAAATAGTAAAAATAAAGCAAAAGTAAATTAAAATTATTATTTTTATGACACTAAAGTAGATTTTTTCGCATTAGGGTATTTCTTTCTAAAGTCTTTCACAACCAACAAAAGGTATTGTTTTTGTTCTTCATTCACCGTAATTAACTTGTTGAATTCCTCAATTAATGCCACGCCCCTTTCTGCTAAGTATATCATTGACGACTCTCATTGAATGAGGGTTTTCTGACAGGTGAAATATCGCTAGATGGCGTTAGTATCGTAAGGTCTATTTGACGTTACACCCATACAACAAATGTCAAAGTTGTCAAACGGACCTGACGATACTAGCGCCAAATAGCCTCTCATAGAAAACCCTCATTGACTATATCTTTGGCAGCTTTATATTCCGGGTCATCTGACCAAAGTTCTATGTTTTTAAGCAAGAAGCTGGTCGGGATACCCATGATTTTAAAAAATTGCATCGTATTGCTGGTCACAAAGTGGTCTAACTCTTTCTCACTGTAATGTGAATCGAGCAACGGGCATTCCCGAGCAATCGAGATACGTACTAAAACTAAATTAAAAATAAAATGGTGGCTGTCAGTCAAGCACATGTTGTATAATGTTTTTTCCAAAACTTTATCAAGCGGTAGCGACCCCTAAAACTCATTTAAAAAAAAAATAAAAAAAACTAAGCGGGGTACTAGAACCTAATGGCAGGGTGAGACAATGACTTTTTGAAAGTTCATTTTTAAGCAACACCCTAGGGTTCATCCTGGTACGTGTTGTAGTTTCTTCGACTGTACGTACGATCACGAGGCACAAATGATTTCGTACAGGTCATTGTACGAAATTCACCGTGCTTCGCGACCGTGATTTAGTACACTACTGCCTTTGGCGCTCATAGATTGGTAGATTTTAGTTCTGCTGAGTACGCAGTGACGTTCGCATGTTGCAGATGTTGGAGCTGGAGTTGGAACATGATGTTCCTCCTGGGCGTGGTGGTGGTGTGGTGTTCACCGCTGTCGTTGCGGACGCTACTGCGAGTGCGCGCGCTCGTGCCCGAATTGGAACTGTCGCAGGTAAAATATGAGCAGTGATCGGAATTAGATGAGCTAAAATGCCTGTTCTTCGCAAGAGGACAGAATAAAAACATGTATATTTAATATTACGACTTGTATTCTGATAAATATCGAATAACTACCCGATAATCAAGAAAAAATTCACCCATTTTTCTACCCGGCGATAAGACCGCCTATGTCTACCGAATTTTCATTTTACAATGTCACTGTACATGTAACTGTCAATGTAAATGTTGTTGTTCAATAACGAATATTTGTATTTTTGTATTTGTTATGTAGGTCAATGGCACTCTATTCCCGAAGCGAAGCAGCGAGACGCAAACAATGTGGTCGCGACTGCTCAGGCTGTGGCGGCACGTGTCTAAAGAGAGGACGCGCTTCGAAACCGAACCCGACACTGGTCAGTACACGATACATTGCCAGGGGGGTTTCACTCCGCAGTTTAGGTATGTTCGACCGGCGCGCCTCCCGGGGAGGAGTATGGCAGTAGCAGACCTCTTGCATGCCATGTACTTACGCGCGATATTTACCTACCGCGGGGACGATCTGCTAAGATCGAAATTTCAGTAGGTTGTCACAAGCGCGCGCCGACGCACGTTCATTCGTGTTCCACGGAAAAAATATGCCGCCTGGACTTTTATAAGTGAATGGTGAAACAGGGGGCAAATTTTAATATGACTATGCTAAAATTAATAGCTAATATAACAATTTGGGAGTTCGTATCGTGCTGTCCCTCTTACTTTTCTATAAAAAGCTATAAGCGTGAGCGGGATGGCACGATGCGAAGTTCGAAAATAGACCTTCGTATCTAGTATAACGCTAGGGTACTGTGAGCATGACAATTTATTCTGCGCATTACAATAAAATATCCTTTTTGTTAGGATTCCAGAGCTAAAATGGCAAAAAGGGACCCCTTTTAGTTTCGCCATGACCGTTTGTCCCTTTGTCCGTCCGTGGCTTAGCTTAGGGAATATTAGTGCTAGAAAGTTTGCATGGATATAATATGTATATAGCAATTATCCCGACAAAATGGTAAAACAACATGTAGAAAAAAAAATATCCAAACTGCCAGCCCTTGTCACTGTCGGCACGCACACATTCTTAAGGAGACGGAGTAGTATAATCTGTGGCTATAATTGCGGAAGTACCAAGATTTTGTACGGGATGCAGTATCTGTTACGAACTAACTATTAAGTAATCTGTGGCAGTAAGTTGTCGCTCGGCTCTCGGTTCGCACGCTAGCCGCGTCGCGCGTAATTAAGCATCTTTTTTTCCTGTGATTTTTTAAACAAACAATGACTTAAACGATCTTATAATTAACTTACTTACTAAAGGTAGTTTACTGAATTAATACACACTGTTATCTTTCTTTAATTATATACCTACCTAAATATCGGCGAGTGGGAACTCTGTGCTCCTTGGTTTCGGATCAGCGGTGCCCAAGGGAATATGAACGCTCGCATCACACAATAAGTTTCAATTTCGCGTGCAAGCAGTTAACGGTCGTAAGAGTAGGCAAATTTTTATACCTAAAGTTGACTATATTGTAGGTATTTTAAATTTATACAATGTTACGAAAGGTCAATTTTCTTTCAGTAAAGATCACTACACATCTGGTGAAATTCGGTAATTAATTGGTCTAAACACTAGTTAAATACTAGTAAATAAAACCGGCCAAGTGCGAGTCAGCCTTAAAAAAATATCTTGACAGATTTATTTTTTTCCTTAACCGATTGTTAAAAGTCTGTGGACAATATGAAAAAATCGTTATGCACAGCACTTAGCCGAGTGGGCGGTACCCATCAATGAAAAATGTAATTACCTTCAGAACATTTCGATCGATAAAAAATAGAGAACTTCATGGGCGTGAACTGTTAAAACGTGCCTTTTATTTTGTGACGAGTTTAGTTCGCAACGAAACCTAAATTCAAACCGGAAGCATGTATGGCAACACTTGATCAGTCCGCGTCATTTCCCAGGTCTCCTCGGCAAGGGTCTCAGCCGCCAAGCGAACCGCGTATGGAACTACGGCGTAGTGGGCGGGCTGGGCTCGCTGTGCCTCCTCCTGCTGTTCCCAATAGTGGCCATAGTGACGTGTTCGCTGTCGCTAGCCGCCGCGGCCACTGTGCCGCTGTGGATGCCGGCGTTAACGCTCGGCGTGTACGCGAGTAACGCGCTGGTGTACGACTTGGACTGTCCCGATCCGCCGCGGCTTAATCGGTGAGTAGTCACTTAACCAGACCTATACTTCGTTTTTTTAGCATTTGAAAGAAGGTAAGCGATATTGACGTGTCTTTTTATTGAAAAACAATGTAGATAAATAAATGACATTAAAATGTGTAACAATTAACAAGGACATAATGGTCATTTACATTCTTTTGGTTTCATAAGTAATGGTTATTATTTTTTTTAAATCGTTTTTCAATAAAAAGACTCATCATGATCATTTATCTTATTTCTAATGATAAAAAAAAAACGAATTATAGTAACCGTTATTTTTCAAAACGTTATCTTATACAAATACGTTATAACAAAATTACATTATCACTATCAGAAGCGGTATCCATTATAAAGTGATTCATCATCATCAACAATCGTCAGAATGAGAGAACGATCAATGAGAGGGCTTGGGCCGTAGTTCCCACGCGGCCCCAGTATGGATCGGGAACTTCACACACACCATCTAATTGAATTTCAGGAGTGTGCAAGTTTCCTCCGAATAACTCAAGAGATGCGAGCTCGAGCTCCTACCCACGACATAGAGAAGAAAATCGCCACATTTTATTCTGCTTTAAACATGAAACTACCGTGAGACTCACTCGTAGTGAAAATAAACGGATCACTCTTTTATTCTGCGTTTATGATATATCGCCGGTTGACAACCAAAACTCACTAAAATTTCTGTCGCTGCTCTTCAAAAAGTCGTATCTAGTTAGTAATTTCATACTGAGATACGAGCTTTGTTTTAAGTAGGTTTTTGGTACTTAGTGACTTTTGCTTGCCACCCGACGATATTACAATACGTTTACTTTTAGTTTACCACTGACAGATGGCTTGCCTTCATTTCATTTCCAACTTTAACACCATAGAAATAAAGTAGCTATTACAAAATCTGCAAACGTGGGTAACAGTATTCTAAAATTGGCTTTATTTGTAGGTCGTTAAAGTTGAATATGAAATGAAGGCAAACCATCTGTCAGTGGTAAACTTTATGTATTTTACTGTACGTTTTTGCCGTAAAGTTTTCAAATTGATTGAGCAGGGATATAATCCACTTTAAAAACGTGTCTCTCTGCAGATGGTTCGTGTTGTTCGAAGTGGTGGTGTGGCAAATAGCTGTACTAGGTATCCTGCAGCCCGTTGCTGCGCTATTGGTCGCCGTCGTCGTGTGCCCGGTCTGCGCGTTGCTGCTACTAGTTGGTAAGTCAACAATCATCATCGTCTACTAATCTACATACACCCCTAAAGCTCCAAACGCACAGACAGAATATTACAAGTTAGAATATTACAACCGTCACCGCCACCGCACCGCTACGCCTCCGCTGTCTGTGCGTTTGGAGCTTAAGGCCTACGTCAAATTTCGCCGATCCGGTTGTCACCTGTAGATTTGGTTCTCTAATTTTTCGCCTATAGTATTTATGTCAACTGACAACTGATTCATTATCCAACTGTTCTGTTTTTTTTTCCTAAACTGTAAGTATTTCAGGATTGTTACAATACTAACATAACCTATAGGGTTCTACAGAATAGTTCTGAAATATATCCTGAATAGTTTACTTACAGGATCAGAAAAAAGTAATTAGGAAATAAATCACTTGTTAATAGTAGACTGTACAACTAGAGCATAAAACAAGCGATTTTATTCGAGACGGTCACCCGAGCCGGTACGGCGAGAGTGGATAGACAAGTCGAGGGGTACATGGGTTTAATAATTTTGTTCATTTACAAGCTTGTCTTTTTCATGCATTGCAATTTGTATAATAAAGTACTAGATTTGCCTAGTTTTATTTATTACGTAATATAAAACATCGGTTATAATAAATAAATAAAAAACTCGTATTTTATAAATTTCTATTGTCTGTGCCTTGGTCTTAGACGAAGATTTTACTTTAAAAATGCACTAGATCATAAAAAGTAATTTTTCTCAAACATGCTATGAAATATTGACGTTATGTTCCTTAAAATACGCCACGAACTGTCACGTTGCAGGTGCGGCTAGACGAGAGGTCAATAATGGAATTTCATACAACATTGCTGGCCAAGGCCAGCAAAGTGATCGTCTATTGTTTTATGTGACACAGCACCATGACGTTTAATAGGTCGACGTGGTCGACGTGGATGGACGGACGGACGGACGGACGGACGGACGGACGGACGGACGGACGGACGGAGGGATGGATGGATGTTGATGGATGGATGGATGGATGGATGTTGATGGATGTTGATGGGTTTTGATGGATGTTGATGGATGTTGATGGATGTTGATGGATGTTGATGGATGTTGATGGATGTTGATGGATGTTGATGGATGTTGGTTGATGGATGTTGGTTGATGGATGTTGGTTAATGGATGTTGATGGATGTTGATGGATGTTGATGGATGTTGGTTGATGGTTGTTGATGGATGTTGATGGATGTTGATGGATGTTGGTTGATGGATGTTGATGTATGTTGATGGATGTTGATGTATGTTGATGGATGTTGTTGGATGTTGATGGATGTTGATGGATGTTGATGGATGGATGGATGGATGGATGTTGATGGATGTTGATGGATGTTGATGATGTTGTTGGTGATGGTGATGGTGATGGTGATGGTGATGATGATGGCGGTGATGATGGTGGTGATGATGATGATGCATGTTTGAGAAAAACTCTATACAAGCCTTGGCCACGAACAGGGATTGCCGGCCTCGTATCTCTAGATGGCCTCGTTAACACTCGGCCATCTATAACTACTCGGTCGGCAATCCCCTATTTCGCGGCCGCTGCAGTAATGTACTATTGTGCAACTCACATCTAGTATAAATACGAACTTAACGAGCATGAGAAGTGAAAAATAATTTTCGGCGAAAAGGCAGGATCCCGTATGAAGGATTCTTTTGTAGGGCAGGTTCTAAATTATACGCGCAGACAGATTATCACAAACGTTATTGGTTTTTAACACACTATGTATGTATTTACTTTACAATTGAGTGACGTGCACGGCTTGGAAGCTATTTATTTATTTATTTATTGATATAATTTACATTTACAGGCTTACAGTAAAAACCAAATCGCCTATAAAGCTAGGGTAAAATATTAGGGTAGCTATGAGAGAGTGAGACTGCAATAGCTTCCGTCGTGTTCGGAACACCGTATATTGAGCGTCGTGTGCGCAGGTGGCGTGAGCTGGTGGGGACTCCGCGCCTTGTGGGAGGCGGTGGCGTGGCGCGCGCTCATCCGGCGCATGGCGCGCGTGCCGGCGCACGACTCCGCCTTCTGCCGCCGCGTGGACGGGCCCGGGCTGCGCTCGCGCACGCACTACCAGCTCACGTGAGTAGAGTACACCGCTCGATGGCTGCCATAGCGTTTTTTTTTATAGTATGTACAATACTCAAGAGACCGGTAAGTAATTCATACTAACGACCACTTTAGCCTAGTTGGTAGTGACCCTGCCTACGAAGCAAGAGGTCCTGGGTTCGAATCCCGGTAAGGGCATTCATTTAAGTGATGAGCACGAATATTTGTTCCTGAGTCATGGATGTTTTCTATGTATTTAAGTATTTATTTATCTATATAAGTATGCTTATCGTAGTCTAGTACCCATAGTACAAGCTTTGCTTAGTTTGGGACTAGGTCGATTTGTGTAAGATTGTCCCCTAATATTTGTTTATTTTATACTGGACGAGTACGATTTGAAACCCGAGCCATGGGCGAGTATTTCTTTGTACGAGTCCAGTATGGCACTTATTGATCGAAGATAAATCAGAAAACTAAAAAGACAGAGTAAATTACATGACAACGAAATATTTCCAAAGTGTTAAAATTTTCCGCTTATTTTTAAAATATTTTCACCTGACTGCTGAAGGAATTATTCATAAAAGAGTCCGTATATCATGTACATCAGAGGTGCAAGCCCGGATTCTCTGCTTGAGAGGTAATAGGTCAAACCACTAGGCCTTCAAGGCCTTTTAAATATTTTAAATGTTGTGAATGACAGAAAACTGGTTCTATTATCATTTTCATTAATGGAATTAGTTGGAACGTTTTATCTCAGTAGTTACATTAGACCAAAGTTTTTAATCAACTTTATATTGAAATTTGACCGATTTTGCATTACATCAAATCCACAATTTAAATGTAATTAAATTACTGGGACAAAAAATCCAAATACATTTTTTATAATACAAAATAGCTTGCGTTTGACCACAATCACACCTGATGGAAAGCGAAGATGAGGCCTACGATGGAGCACGCTTGCCTAGTAAATGCTCATTCACCCTAGACTTGAATTTAGGGGAACAAGCAGGAAGAAGGCGGTTGAGCGCGGTGTTGCGCGCGCCCCTAAGCTGCAAACCGTACAACAAATACGGGGCACTGTAACCGGTACGCGCGCGCTGCACAACTGCTCAGACCCTTCCTCCAGAATGGCTACTATAGGCAACATTAGACATAGACATAGACATAACATAACTTTATTCGACATCAACAAAAAATACACTGACTAATACGGGAGAAAAATAATAATAAAAAATAAAACAATAATAATAATTAAAACAAAAAACAATTGAGATTTCGAAAAGGAATTGGACTCATCATTAGGCTGCAGTAGGTGCCTACAGTCAGCATTGGGTGGCTATGGGCTGAAGAAGAGAGAGAGAGAGAGAGAGAGAGAGAGAGGTGCCTGCTGCAGCGCTGACATTAGAGCCATCAATAGAACTGATATGATAATAGAACTAGTGGAAACAGACCTCTCTCGTTTCTGTGTAGGTGCGCGCAGGCGGTAGCGGCGGTGGCGGCGCGCGGCGAGGCGCAGGCGCTGGGCGAGTGGGCGGCGGCTCGCGAGCGGGCGGTGGCGCGCCCGCTGCACGACTACCAACACTTCGTGCACGCCTGCTTCGGGCCCTTCTCCGTGCAGATAGCGCAGGTCACTCCACTGCCTTGATCGCACGTACGGGTCGCCCAGCGGTGCCAAATCTACAAAAAAGTCCGTAGACCAACGAATTTTAGGCCTCGAGCCCGGACTTACGGAAATGCTTCCGTCCGTCCGGCCGTCCGTGTATGTATCCGTCTCCATCCTTCGTCGTTTTCATAGACTTTATTTGTATGACCTTAAACTCGGTGCCCCTTTTCTCCCATAAAATTTTAAGTCATAATGTATCATTAGTCATAATCAACGTTAGTCATACAGTGATTTATTTCTGAAACGGTATTTTTTTCAGGACTTCTTTAAATGCCATCATATAGAATGCAGTAGGTTAGGTTAGGTTTGTTTTATAACAATTTCGAAAAATAAATTGTTTCAGAAATAAATCACTGTATGACTAACGTTGAGTTGATTATGACTAATGATACATAATGACTTAAAATTTTATGGGAGTCATTATAGACCCCCTTAAACTAAATGGAAGAATCGAAATTACATGGAAGTTTTGGGACACTTTTTTTCTCCTAGTAGGTTCGAAAAAGCTCGTAACTCTGAGCAGAAATCACATAAAATATTCCAAATTAAAGAAAAAGTCAAAACAGACAACAAAATAAAAATTGACCCGAACATTCATCCTATAACATTCCATATAATTGCGTTACTTAATTATCATCTAAATGCTCAATAGAATGCGGGCGGCGTGTACGCGCAGTTGGAGAAAGAATGCAGCGAACTTACGGCGTCGCTACGGGAAAAGGTGGAAATGCGGCGGCAAGAGCTCGCGCTCGGGCTCAGCGACGCGGCTAGGGCGAGGGTGCGCATGAGTGCTCACGACTTGAGGGTAAGACGCTAAAATTCAAAGTTCAACCTTAGGATTCAAATCGCCTGTGAACTAATTTTCATCGTATAAAACGGTTTACTAATGTTTCGGCGAAAAACTTTTCGCAATACGATTCATTTGGCAAATGTTTAATTTCCCAAATGTTTATTTTTTCTGAAACTGTAGACTTTCAGGATTGTTATAAAACAAACCTAACCTAACCTAACCTAACCTACAGGATAGTGCTCAAATATACATATCCTGAATAGTTTACAGTTTCAGAAAAAAATAACATTTGGGAAATGAAACATTTGCCAAATGAATCAGTTTGCGAAAAAGAATTCGCCGAAAAGGCAGTACACGGTATAAAACAGTATCGTAATCTATGTAAAAGGTGACTGAACTTATCGATAGCTGAAAAAGTCGATAAAATTCAACGTTCCAACTTTATTGACGTTTGAGTTTTGCCATGAGCAATTCCGCCCTCTGCTCATAAAACTTTAAAGTTCATTGAAACAGAATTTGACGTGGACCGCAGAAAGTTATACCGAGTCTTCGCACGTTTGACTCCCGCTTCCCAAATCCCACCAAAACGAGGTGCCGAGCGTGTTACGTCCTGTTATAGAGAGCAGTGCAAGCGGCCAGTCTGCCTATTTTGCCTAAAAAAAACTATTATCCTACTTAACCTCATGCGGTCTACGAGAATTTTGTTTCAATATAGGACTTAATTCTAATGTGACATTGAACTCACTCATAAGTGACATAAACTTAAACCCCTTGTTCATTGAAACAGAATTTGACGTGGACCGCAAGAGGCTATACTGATTCTTCGCACGTTTGCCTCCCGCTTCCCACATCCCACCAAAACGAGGTGCCGAGCGTGTTACGTTCTGTTATAGAGAGCAGTGCTAGCGGCCAGTCTGCCTATTTTGCCTAAAAAAAAACTAATTATTCTACTTAACCTCATGCGGTCTACGAGAATTTTGTTTCAATATAAACTTAAACCCCTTGTTCATTGAAACAGAATTTGACGTGGACCGCAGGAGGCTATACTGATTGTTCGCACTTTTGCCTCCCGCTTCCCACATCCCACCAAACCGAGGTGCCGAGCGTGTTACGTTCTGTTATAGAGAGCAGTGCTAGCGGCCAGTCTGCCTATTTTGCCTAAAAAAAAAACTAATTATTCTACTTAACCTCATGCGGTCTACGAGAATTTTGTTTCAATATAAACTTAAACCCCTTGTTCATTGAAACAGAATTTGACGTGGACCGCAGGAGGCTATACTGATTCTTCGCACTTTTGCCTCCCGCTTCCCACATCCCACCAAACCGAGGTGCCGAGCGTGTTGCGTCCTGTTCTAGAGAGCAGTGCAAGCGGCGGCGTTGGAGCTGGCGCGTCTGTGGGGCGGCGCCGCGCGCAGCGACGAGTGGTGGAGCACCCGCGGCCTGGAGCCCGGGGACTGGCACGCGCTCGCCGCCAACACGCTAGGGGAGGTGAGACCAGATCACTCCAATCATCCTTAGCCCACATTTAGAACGCGCGCAGACAGAGAGCGGTCTGGAGTTTCGCGTTCCGCGTTCAGAGTTCTGTGTTCTTTCAAATGTACTAGGTCCCTTACAACAACGCACACAGCACGCGGTCGGACCGCGGAGATCAAAACGGAACGCCGCGTTCTTGCGTTCTTTTGCCGCCGAGACAGAGCACGCCGCGTTCACCACGATGTCGGACTTTCAGAAAGGAGATTATTATAATTATGATTTAAGTCATGTAGACTATAAAAACCGTGACAAAAAAGCAGAAGCTTGGCTAGTAATTGCCGCGGCAATGGGATTTGGGGGCAGTAAGTAAACAACAAATTGTTTTGTTTTATTTTATTAAATTAGTCTTAATTATTTACACTTACACATACTATATGGGCATTTTCAGAAAAAAGTGTGCCTACCCTGTACTTTTTTTAAAAACCTAACAAATTTTGGGTTATTTCTATTCAGAATCACAAGCACTATCGATTTAAAAAAGTGTCCCTCTTTTAGTTGTCAGTTTTGTGACGCAGTTAACCATACATGTTTTATGGACCGTCATAGAACTGACTAATAAATTTTGTATGGAAAAATAAGGAAATAAATAAGGGATTTGCGCGTCGAAACATGGACGAAAAATGGAACGCAAGAATTTGACCGCCTCTTGTGTGCGTTGGAACTCTCGAGCGGTCAGAACACAGAACTTGGAACTCCAGACCGCTCTCTGTCTGTGCGCGCTCTTAGGGGCTGTTTCACCACTTTTTTTTTAAAGTTCGGATTGGCTTATTCATAACCTCATTTGACAGATGGAATTAAATTTCTTTTAAAACCTTGACTTTGACTTCGAAAATTTCATTTTAACATAATGACGACTCCATGGATTCTAGAGCCACGGCGAGCATCCAAAAGCCCCAAACCTAATTATGATCGTGGTCTGGCCGTTCAGGTGTTCGACCCTGAAATCCTGGTGGCCCTGGGGGACAACGAGGCGCGGCTGCCCCTGGAGAGCGGCGAGGGCGCGCGGGCGTGGGCGGCGCGCTGCGGCCGCGACGAGGCGCCGCCCGACGTGCTGGCCGAAAGGGACGACTGGCGGCGCGCGCACGGTACACTCACCGCCGATAATATCGCTACCTTCTCGAGCGCAGTATAGGTAGACCTCCGGCAAAATGGAGCGACGAGAACCCGTTGGATGAGGGTGGCGCAGGACCGGTCTGTTTGTTATGACAACGGATACGAAGTGATACGGGCTTAGGGCCCAGTCTGAAAACCAGCGCCGGACCTTGGGGGTTACTACGAAATTCGAAGTTCGAAGTTCGGATCATGCGGTCCCTCTCACTCTCGTAATAAATACCATTAGCGTGAGCGGAACGGCATGAAACGAAGTTCGAATTTCGTGCTTCGTAGTATAGGGCCTTGTTGCCCAGCTTATGCTGAGACTGGGGACCCATTGTCACACCTAATTGTAGTATATTTAAATTACTGATTTACTTTTTAATGAACTAAAACAATTACTTTGCTCACCCGCGACCTTACAATAGTTACATTTATGCAAGAAATGTGCGTTCATGCAGTTCCTCCACCTCCACACTGTACGAACACACACAAATCACATAAACCCAACCATCACCACCACCAAGCTACACTGACGCGTTTCGAACTCAACCAGAGCTCATCTTCAGAGTTACCACAACCGTATGCTATGCTACCAACTGTTAAACTCCACAGTTACTCTCTCACTCTCTCTCACTCTGTTAGTTTAACAGTTGGTAGCATAGCATACGGTTGTGGTAACTCTGAAGATGAGCTCTGGTTGAGTTCGAAACGCGTCAGTGTAGCTTGGTGGTGGTGATGGTTGGGTTTATGTGATTTGTGTGTGTTCGTACAGTGTGGAGGTGGAGGAACTGCATGAACGCACATTTCTTGCATAAACGTAACTATTGTAAGGTCGCGGGTGAGCAAAGTAATTGTTTTAGTTCATTAATATGGACCTCCGCAAAGTAACGCCTGATTCAATAAATGATTTACTTTTTCTCATTGATTTCTTTTTTTTTGTAATTTTTTAAAAGGCTTGTTTTTCTTTTTAGTGGCAATAAATATTATTTGAATTTGAATTTAGTGCAGTGTGATTTATAATGTGTCGACGCAGGTATCTGGGGCGAGTGGGGCGGCACGCCGGCGCCGCGCGTGCCGCCGCCGCAGCTCGAGCTGAGCGCGTTCAGCCCGCGCCCGCCGCCGCACCCGCCGCTGCCCGCGCCGCCCGCCGTCGCGCTCGTGCTGCACAACAGGTATACAACTGTCATGCTGTCATGCATTTAATCTAAAAAATTTATTCTGTTCGGTCCTCTATCGTTTGCCCGAATGTCACATGGCAATATGTATCGTTTTCCATAATAGGGATGTTGACACCATTAAAAAAGAATTGAAGACACGACTCCAGTAAAAAAACGCTTTATTTCAGCCCTGAAAGTCAGATTAATTTTCGATTAAATGCAAAATTAGATTTTTTGTTGCTTTAAAACAAATAAATAGTTAGTTGATTGAGCATTGCGAACAATGACGTCATATGTCGCTATTGTCATTCAAACTCTATGAGAGATTGTGTTTTGACAGCTCATAAAAAGAACGTCAGTTGATTGGTGGTGTCAACATCCCCATTGTCATTTGACATACATATGTAATTTAATTTATTGCTAAAACAGTATTTTCTTGAGGATTGCTATAAAACAAATCTAACCTAACCTACTGTATTCTATAAGATGACATTTCATAAATCCTGAAATATACGCTGCCTTGTATTTTATAGCAAACGTCGTTATATAGGCCGACAAGCTCGTGCGCGACCCTCCGCGGGACTCTGTCGCAGTCAGCGTTTGCCGCACTTATTAAAATTACTACTTATTATTAGCAGAGGCTCCCTGCGACAGGGTTCCGCCGAGCGCCGCGCACGAGCTTGTCAAGGTATAGCAGATGAAATTCTGGCAAGTAAAGCTAAACGATTCTATTCATTTGAGAATAATAAATTAAAAATTAAAACTAAAACCAGCTGGTATCCCTGTGGCTTAGCCAGGTAACCCCTTCCGGTGCAAAAAAAAATAAATTCGTCATCGCACGCTATATGCCCCACATGTGGGAACTGGTTTCCTCTCAGAGTGAGAGGGCTTGTGCCATAGTTATCACGCGGGCCCAGTGCGGATTGAAAACTTCACACGCACCATTGAATTTCTTCGTGGGTTTGAAGTTCTCAATTATGATGATTTCCCTTCTCGGGCAGTGTGATGTCGCTGTTACATTTGGTTTCTTATTCGCGTGCAGGGAATCTGATAACCCCGTGCCTTTGGACTCGGAACTGTGCGCGGAGATTCTGCGCAGTCTAGAAGACGCGCCTGACTGCGACGACCGAAGAGGTAACAACATGTTTCACACAAATATTTACTAAACAGGATTGTCTAAAAAAATTACTAATGAACTTTACAGAAAAAAACATTTAGTGTTCTGATTTAGCCGAAACAATTAAAGATTCAACTGAAATACTAAATGAATTTATTTTATTTAGAACACTTAGATAATCTAGTTAAATCTAAAATGATGGTTAATGATTATGAGTACGCGCGGCGCTCTTGATGGCTTATTGCGAACTGAATTGGAATTAAAATTGAAGCAATTACAAATAAAATGATACCTAACTAATTGAGGTCAACTTAAAGTGCTTAGTTTAATTGCCTAAGTAAATGTACGTTGCTTGCTCGTACATTTAGGTATATAAACCAATTCCACAACATTTACTAGCCTTACCCCGCGACTTCGCCCGCGTTAGTAATTCCTTTGTGAATAATCCTAGCAGTGTTGGATTTACTATATATAAAGTTTACTATATTTATTATATAAAAATGGATTTTCTATATATAAAATTTACTATATTTATTATATAAAAATTAAATATTAAAAGCAATATTTTAATATGCCGAATACTCCAACGTACCTATTAACTAACATATGAAAAATTACTATGCGCTTTATAAAGTGTACTTTTGTATCACACCTTATTTAAATATTATAGCGTTTCAAAATTACAATTTAAATTAAGGGTATCGAATTGCAGAGGCGTCAAAAATTTAATAGACTTCTGGCGGCAAATGTGTAAATCCACCACTGTGTCCTAGAGTTTAGCTGGAAACGCATTGCCGGGATATTGAGTATCCTGTGGCTCAATCCAGATTTTAATGTATCTGTACGCCAAATCGCATCCAAATCCGTTCAGCCGTTATTGTGTGAGTGAATAACGAACATCTTCACACACTTTCTCATTTATAATATTAGTGGGAAGTAGGATTAAGGATTTGCGACACTGGATGCGTTCTGCGGTCTGTGACGCACGCACGGTCAGATCGCATATCTATACAAAATATATAGAGACCGACAATGTTGTTCATACATAATGCGGGGTGCGTTCAATTTAACCGGACCGCAGACCGCAGAACGCATCCAGTGTGGCAAATCCTATTGGTTATACTACGGTGCCCCTTTTCTCCCATAAAATTTTAAGTCATAATGTATCATTAGTCATAATCAACGTTAGTCATACAGGGATTTATTTCTGAAACGGTATTTTTTTCAGGACTTTTTTAAATGCCATCTTATAGAATGCAGTAGGTTAGGTTAGGTTTGTTTTATAACAATTCCGAAAAATAAATTGTTTCAGAAATAACTATATGACTAACACTGTATGACTCACTGTATGACTAACGTTGATTATGACTAATGATACATTATTACTTAAGATTTTATGGGAGTCATTATAGACCCTATAAATTTAAATAATTTATTGAATCAGGCGTTACTTTGCGGAGGTCCATATTAATGAACTAAAACAATTACTTTGCACTCTAGGCTATGTAACCACAAAGAACAGGTAGATAAGGGAACTAGATCGGGGGTATACAAGCTTACTTGTAATGACTGCAATGGGATATACGTAGGACAGACAGGCCGAAGTTTTAATACTAGATTTAAAGAGCATGTTTCGGCATATAGGAATGAGCATCCAGATAGATCGAATTTTGCAAAACATTTGTTGGAATCAAATCATTCATTGTTAGATTCAGATTCTTATGAAGTGTTACATTATTGCGGCAAGGGGTTGCGTCTGGATGCTCTGGAATGCATGGAAATAATTAGGTACAACACTATGGGGTCTATTATTAATGAACAGGTAAATTTAGTATCTTCTCCTTTACTGCGGCTTGGGTCGAATTTGAACAGTTAGTATTAATTTATTGAATTTATTGTTTTAGTTCAGTTAGTATTAATTAAATATGCCTTATAAATAAATAAACAAAAAAATTCAAGGTAGTTTTAAATATGTCAATAAAAGTTAATTTTTGTGGGGTAGTTTGAGAATAAGAAAAATAAAGTGGGTACTTGAGAAGTTACAGTGACAAGTTAAAACATTTGTTTTGGTTTGTTAGTTTAACGTTTGGTAGCATAGCATACGGTTGTGGTAACTCTGAAGATGAGCTCTGGTTGAGTTCGAAACGCGTCAGTGTAGCTTGGTGGTGGTGATGGTTGGGTTTATGTGATTTGTGTGTGTTCGTACAGTGTGGAGGTGGAGGAACTGCATGAACGCACATTTCTTGCATAAACGTAACTATTGTAAGGTCGCGGGTGAGCAAAGTAATTGTTTTAGTTCACCCTATAAATTTATTAACTCATAACAAATACTTTAACTTCTGGCTGTTAATATGCATTTAATTTTGTTAGACGGCGTGGAGCGATACCGCGGCGGCGGCAGCGAGGAAGGTACGAGCGACGGCAACAGCGAGGGCACTCTGGATGACGACGCCAGCTCGCAGCACACCCGCGAGGCGGAGGGAGCGCTCTGCAGGTAACAGTGGCGTGGCGCCGCAACAACTCTATTCCCAACCGGCTACTTAAGGCCTACCGTGTTTTTGGCGCATTTATTGCATTCATTTAAACTCGTGCTGTATCATTACTAGCAATGCTATAGTCCTGAAATTTCATATGTAAGATATTTGAGGATTCACTCTAGTGACAAGTATTTAACGAAACACGATTACCACGACGCTAGCCGTTACCGTGGATGACACGGTCACTCGATAGAAAAAAAATCCAAAGTCGTCTCTAAAAAAATAAAATAAACTTGTAGTACGACCCTAATACTGCACGGCAGGTCATGACTTTTTGAATGTTAATAAAACAAGATCTTTTCTACGGCGTAGTTTTGCTACATTTTTAAAATATGTATTTGTTTTAGTAATAAGATGAAAATACCCAAAAACACGCGCAGTCCAACCAACCTATCTTGAGCCATCGTGCCTCCCCCACGCCCGAAATCGCCCACCCAAAATCGATTAGGTAGCGCGAAAAACTCGGTAGGCCCTTAAGTTTTTGACGTCAGTGATGATAAGTATTACAAAGCTTGCAACACTACATGCAAAGACAGTCAACTCCTTGGATCATGTGATACGTAGATGCACGGTCCTGTACAAAATAAAACTCAAAATGGTCTCTACCGGGCAGTACTTACTTATACAGATCATAGGAATGAATATAAGAAATGTAACCAATAAGAAGTGATATTTCAGATAACATGTAAAACTACCCAGAAACAATGCTCCTTCGGATTTCCTTCATCAAAACGAAAACTTTCTTGGTTCTAGCATTTAAATATGGTATTCGAATATAGCCATCAGAACCAAAGCTATCTCGCTCATATCAATGCTCCATTCCATATTATAAAACACTCTGAGTGACAGCATATTTCTAGCCTGTTTTTTTTTGTTTCAGAGTAATACCAAGTACGGAAAGAGCGGCCTGTCGTTGGACGCTGACGGGCCGTGGGGTCCGACTGCGGGCCGACTTGGCCAGCCCTGAAGACGTCACCTTGGACACGGATCGCTCCCACGGCACCTCCGTTTGAACCGATGTAAGATACGACGCTGAGCCACTATAGTTAGGGAATATGAACTGTCCATAAACTATGAAAAATACGCTTTGGTTCGCTGAAATAATTGCTCGATGGTGACTTACCACTACACTCAATTTTGTATTAGTAAACCTGAGACCCAGCTTTTTTTAAACATCAAAGTGCAATACCCCTTGTACAATTTCTTCTATAACAATATTTGCTGTAAAGCCCAGATAAAATTTTACAGTCTTAACTCCATGGGCTGTCAAATGCACCCGCGAAATCTAACATTTGACTTGACTGAATCAATCACGAACTATTTTTATTGCTAAAATTCAGTCGACTCGTGACCACGGCCGCTGCAATGTGGTCGAAACAATAAATAAATCGGGATTATGTTGCGAGAAATATTAGTTACAAGTGAGAAACGCGAAACTTAAAACATTATGTACTTTCTGTGTTTATTACATCGCAATTTAACCGCGTGGGAACTACGGCCCAAGCCCTTTCATCCTGAGAGGAGGCCTGTGCCCTCCAGTGGGACGTATATAGGATGGGACGATGATGATAACTAATTTAATCTATCCTGGGGTTTGAAGGATGAACTTTATTATGCACGAAATATTGTACAAGGGGTCTCAGGAGGATAACTAGGCTCAGCCTCAAATATATCTGAACAGACTTTAACGCCCTTGACAATATAGAGACGTGTTCCGATATATTTGAACACCTTAAAAAGTGATAAATCGCTGTCGGTAATGGTTGGTTAAATGTTAATTGACGACACTGACTATTGTTGTTAAATAGGGTTGAATATGACGGAGCATTCTATTTATTTGTTGCTTGGGAGGCGCAGGTCAAGCTTATAGTTTAAGTTGATTGTTATGATTCAATATGCAAAGTCTATACTATAGCATTGTCAGCCTAGAAAGTAGCTTTATGTTTATGTATTTTATCGCAGAGCTGTTTATATAGCGGCTTGCTGACAAAAGATTTTATCTCCTAGTTTTAAATCAATAAAATACGGAACAGCTCTGCATTGTCCCATTCATCTTTTTTGTTTAAAATATGCAGGACGATGAATGACTATGTACATGTTATAGTGTATATCTACTTACGAAGCCGACTGTACTAAGCGGCTGAGCGATAGAGAGAAAACTTGAGATATAATATTGATTGGGTGATGTCAATTTGCTGTTGATGTGTTCATGATTTTCATGAATTTAGAGTTGGTGATTTTAAATTGATTCTTATTACAATAGTGATAAGAGCGAATGCGTTTGTAGGTTTTGTACGTATGTATTTATTTTGCTCATGTGTAGTGTGAAAAAGTTAGTCAGTTTTTAATGTCGGCGCGAATATGACAAATAAACTCTACGGCAATATGTATAAAGTTGTAAATGACTTCCCATATTTTTCCTGGAGAGGATGGCTTTGTGTGGTAAAATATATTGAACCTTTAAATCGAGTGTATAAGATTGATAATTATATGCCGCTGGATCGAGTGAAAGCCTACCTAATATTACTAAATTAATTAACTATGGTTGGTGATTTCTTGAAAATTAACTTATTTTTAGTTTACGTGAAAAAGCTGTATCGACTCAACATATGTATTAAGTGTAATTTAATTTCGAATGTAAGACTTATTCGGTAATTTTGTTTTTGATTAATCTTCCCTAAGTAATATTAAGATCACTCGCAAAGCTTTACGACACGTATTTTGCCGCTGTATCAGAACAGCGCGGATTTTTGCTCCCTATATGCACCAATTTAAAAGATACCTTTTTACGTTAGTATTAGATACATATTGGCTTGACTCATTCTCGTTAAAAAAATTATGTTGAATGAAATGGTCAGGATTATTAAATAGAAAAGCTTCGTACGGCAGTCTGTGTTCAAGTCCTTTTGGGGATAATAAGGTATTAAGAGTTGGGATATGTGTTGGTTATTTGGAATTGAAGACTTATTCGTACCTCGGAACAAGTGCACTTGTATCACACAACGATAGTGCTTAAGTGGTAAGGAATAAAGACTAGATTAACACGCGTAGGATAAGACCAAAAATTATTTATTCGCACTTCGGACTGGGCATTAAATTAACGCATTTATTTCGATCTCTCTTAAGATTTTTTTACGTCTATTTTTTATGTGTTAGGTAGATTCTAGTAGCGCAATTTTTTCGGGCCAATATTAAATTGAGGCAATTAATAGAGTATCTTTATTTTTACATAAAAATGCGAGTGAAACTGGATTCAATGGCTATATTGACCTTGTACTAGTTTCTAAAATTAATGACGTGCCATTTTTACTTGCCATTACATATGAAAGCAATCAATGAATTTGCCTTGAAGTTTAAAGACATGAGAAAATGTAACATATTTATTTTTTATGTACTTTAGAACTTAATAATCTTCGCTACGGAGTGTGGTCGTGATTGGAGATAAGTAGGCAGAGATAATATTGTAAAGTAACTTAGAAAATTACAGCGGCCTAGAAAAACCCCTGCAAAGAACAAATACCTCATGATTTAGTAATTTATTTTATAATTTGAGAAATAATGTCGCGAATAATTCGTTGGAAAAGTCATCTAATAGATAATAGGTATCTTTTTTACCTCGAGTCGGAATGACCATAAACTTTACTTTGTGTGTAGCAATTCGTTCCAAATCCACTGCCACTACAAGAGCAACTGTGTCCGTCTCCGTCACATTAAACTGCTTGGAACAGGATGGATGCTTTGCTCTTGTAAAATGACAAATAAAGCAATTTTTCGTTTTAAAAAAAAACATAATTTAGAATTCAATTTCTAACCACAAGTTATAAAAATAGTTTTAGATAGATATTCGAATTTTACATTGATAAATTGATAGTAGACAAGAAACAACAAATTATAATGTTAATGAAACATCAGATCATCGCAAGCATTTTAAACAAATATGCATTTCATTAATCTTTCCGCTCAGTAGCTTAATCCAAGAGCGATACTACTAGATGTTTGAACCAATGTTTGTGTTGAGAATGGCGTTGGCTGTAGCGTTGGCCGCATCGGACGCATTTTACAAAGGGGCCAATGACCGGAACGTTGGCGCCAACGTTTGAGCCAACTCGACATAGTTGTAGTGCACATTGCCTTGTGTTAGACGCACGTAGTTCACAGTCTGACCATTAGACGTCGCACATTGGGGCGTATACTTAATTAGTAAGCGACCGAGCGCTCGTTACGCCAAGTTCAAGAACTTTTTTCTTGTTACTGAGTGACCTCGTTTATTTAATTGAGTATACGGACCTATCCTAAGCTAGTTTTAGAGGTGTTCAAAGCCTTTAGGCTAAGTGTGTTACGCTTGGCACGCTCAAACATAAGTAAGGATTCTAAAACTTGTGGTAGATACATATTTTTTGTAGATAACTTTACGTCCATATTAGTTAATTTCATCGTGTTGTAATGTAACTTGTAATATCTCTTACACAATAACGCGTTCTTAAATGGCATATTGATTTTTTTGAACAATTATAATATACAAATTATTGATAAAAAAAAACTAAATCTAAATGAACATAAAATTACGTTAAATAGGTATGACTTACAATTTTGAAGAAATACATACCTCACTTACATTCTTCACGTACCTATTCTTATTGTGACTTTAAAAACAGTTTTTCTGTTTACTTTCTAATATAAGGACCATGACAGCTTTCACAAACTAAGTTAGAGATACATTCATAAGCCATCTGTGAAGACCATTAAGTACTTTCCATAACATGCAAAATAGCAAACGGTAGATTTACGCATAAATTCTGGTACAATAAATAAACGAATTAGATAGACTGTTCAATCAAACCTATGTTTTAAAATGGAAAACTACTCTTAAATTGTACAAAATCTTTCAAAAATTTTGATCTGGTGAAACCGGGCAACAGACTTGAGAGAAATCCCAAAAGAACGAATCATTTAAATTTATCACATTTGCTAGAGTAGCGTTTAAATGTTGCGATATTTTAAGTGACCATGACAGTAAGCTTTAGTTAGGGTTACATAGGCTAAGCAATATATTTATTGCAGTATAAAATACAACTGAGGTTGACAACCCCTGCTAAACATCCAATCATAACTTACCAATATTATATTAACACCGGTGGTAATGGACGTAAATGAGCTGACATTGATTGTCAACCTTTGGTAAGAATTATATAAAAAACATATTGTAATTAAGTATGTAACTTTGACGCTCTCTCTTAGATTCTAAAGCCAAATAGGATTGAAATTAATATTATATAGGTATAATTATGTTATTTATTTTACACAATCGGATTGGTAATGTTAAGCTGAAATGTATTATTGTTATTTTTATGTACTGTTTTGATTAAACTAATGCAGTCAATGAACAAATAAAAGTTTATCGTGATATCATGACAATCAAAGTTATGATTTCGATTTATTTATAATAGCATTAAAACATTAGCGTTGCAGCCATAAAAACTTAAACATGACTTAAAATGAATATAGCCGATTTAACAGCTGATTGTTGTTTAGGTTTTGTGGCATCACGTTATTTGTCTGCTTAGTTCGTATCATTCCATGATCAACTTCACAAATATTTTTATTTACCATGCGTTTCAATAACAGTAACTTTGACCTGGTCGTTGAAACTTTTACTCACTTTTGCTCGTCGTTAGGAGGTTAATTAACTTTTTGCTGTACATTTTTTTTTACAAAACTAATAGTCATACCGATCATCAGTCAAGCTCCAAAACGCACAGACAGCGGAGGCGTGGCGGTGCGGTGGCGGTGACGGTTGTAATATTCAAACTTGTATGAACGAGTTCGCGGTACGGTACAGCACAACCGTTCATACAAGTTAGAACATTACAACCGTCACCGCCACCGCACCGCCACGCCTCCGCTGTCTGTGCGTTTGGAGCTTCAGGCATGGATATCCCACACTATTGTTTCAAAAAAAAATTGGGCTTCGTTTAACGTTTATTTTGCTCGTTTCACATGAAAGTTTTTTTTTTTAACTGAAGCACTTATTTGACATTGAATGTCGGCAGCAAAAAGTTAATTCATCCTGATTATTTATTATTTTGTACCTAGTCTTAAGCCTTAATGGCCACGTGTTTTGTTTAGATTAATTTTAAAACTTATGTATGACCTGGTTTTTATCGTGATACTTTCATACAAGCTTATTAAAATGAGTGGGAAAAAATATTGTCCGGGCACCTTTAAAAACAACGGAACCTTGAAATTCTATCATTTTGAAATATAAGAGAAAGTCTTCATAAATTAAATACATGTCAATTGGCGGCTAATAATCATAGTTGACTTTTTTTCGTACCGTTCTATCATCCGTCCCTCTAAACCTCCATATTTTTCAGTATTGGTTTTTCATATGCTTACTATTAACTTTTACTCATATTTAACTAGTCTGTCAATGCAATGCAAACTCTTGCGCAGACCCATCTAATTATACATATATCGAAGCGGTGACGGTGGTCAAACACACTGAATGCAATTACGAGTATTGTGAAAACGGTTAAGCGTGTTCAGATATTTTTGACCAATATTACCGCTCTCATTTATCTAACGGAGACTGTACTGTCCAAAGTTCTTGCAACTTACTATTGTTGCAATTTTTGTTTTATCATATTGTCAATGCAATATTGTGAGATTTTATTTAAATAAAGCGTTGAGATAAAAATGCGCCATGTTTAATTTCAAATATGCGCCATCTAGATTTAATAATCGAACTATTTTTCCGCGGCCGATCTGTACTATGGCGATTGCTAATCCAGTCTATATCATCCTTGTATGTACTAAGAGTATGTTATAAATCGTCATGAGATTTTTTTATACTGAAACAGCATTGCGCACAATTGTGGTAAGTATGTACATTAAGGGCATGACATGAGGAACTCCAAGCCTTTGTAAATGCAAGTTTTGAAAGCATTCCTTGTATGTGGGTACTAAACGCTCTCTGTGTCAATTTCAGCTCTCTGGGTATTGTGGAAGTACCAGTTCATTTTTAGTAGCACCTTCAGTTCTAGCAAAGGAACAAAGGAAAAAAATAACACAGTTCTTCCTTCACCTCTTGTGAAGGAACTAGTGCGAAAAAAATGCTAGTTTCTTGGAAGGAACAGCCAAAGAAACTACCGCGAATAATCGGGAAAAACGCCGAAATGGTTGATGTAAAGATGGTACGACAGTTCGCCCTGTGCTCGACTTGGCGGGCAACTGCCGTGTCTTAGTTTTTTTTTATTATGAGAAGAGGCAAACGAGCAAGCGCGTCATCTGATGGAAAATGATCACCGCACATAAATATAAACTACTCAAAGAGAGACACCGATCTGTTGCCGGCTTCCTTTAAAAGAAGTATAAACCCATTTCTTGAAAGTCCCGATGTCATAGTTGTCTGGAAACACTGCTGCCGGAAGTTAATTTCACTGTACGTGGCAGGAAGTGCCGATGAAAATGTAGTGGTAGACTGCAATTCATCGAGATGGTGACGATGGAACTTGAACTTTTGGCGGGAAGTGCGATGGTATTTCACAGCAGGCAGCAAATTTAATAATTCTTCGGAGCACTCGCCGTGGTAGAGCCCACAAAACTCACAAAGAGAACCTACGTCCCTTCGCCCCCATGCGAATAGTCCGATAGTTTGGATTCCTTGTCCATACAAGGAATCCAAACTATCAGAAATCAATGACTGATCATGATCATTGATAAGTCGAGCTGCTCTACGTTGAATGCAGTCAAATTAATGGAAGGAGAAGGTATTGGGGTGCCCCTGCCCAGAGACGAGAACAGTATTCAAAGTGTAGCTCGTCAATTATACATTCAATTTGTACTTACTATCTTTGTTATGTGACATGGTTAATATTTTGATCGCATACCCCACCGCAATATGACCGGATATCCCAGTTAGAGAACCTGACTACGAAGGTTGAGGTTCCTCTAGTACCCATAGTACAAGCCCTGCTTCGTTTGGGACTAGTAGGGACTAGGTCAATTGGTGTCAATCGTCCCACGATTAATTATTATTATTATGTTAACAAATATTTCGGAAGTATTGCAACTTTTTAATAATAAAGATAATAAACAAGTTTGATATGAAGTATATTTTTTTTTTGTATTTTTATTTTTCAACTTCATTTTTTATTACTTTTACAGTCATCCCGTGAAAACCATATATTTCATACTAAATACAAACTGAAATATGGATGCCCAGAAAAAAGACCAATGCTGGGAATCGAACCCAGGTACTCGGCATTCCGTGCCGTGCTAATACCCCTACACCACCACTGGTCAGGAGTCTAGACACGAATTTTTCCTACACATTCATATCTCAATTTGTTAGATCATCACTTGCGTGATACAGCGCCATCTATGTTATGCCCTCATCAAGAGATTTTAACACTCCTTCGGAACTAACCGCTCACCCGGACAAGAGATGTCGCAACCTGTCCAAACTTTAACAAGTTTGATATGAAGCATCTTTTTATCTCATAGTGGGTGGTATATCTTATAGTGGTGGTGTAGGGGTATTAGCACACGGCACGGAATGCCGAGGACCTGGGTTCGATTCCCAGCATTGGTCTTTTTTCAGGGGTTTTTTCTGTGCATCCATATTTCAGTTTGTATTTAGTATGAAATAAAATAAAGATACTATTATTCGCGGTAGTTTTGCTGTTCCTTCGAAAGAACTATTGCGGGGTTTTTTTCGCACTGGTTCCTTCACAAGAAGTGAAGGAAGAACTGCGTTAAACTTTTCGCCTCTGTTCCTTTGCTAAAACTGAAGCTGCTACTGCGACAAGGAACAAAGGTGTATTTCGATGTCTTATTAGGTGTGGTTGACCGGGTACTTGTTTTACCATTTTTAATGATAGTTCCTGCATCAGAATGAAAGCAATAAGACTGGTTGTCGCACTGACTTGTGAGTGAAAATAGCTTTTGATGTTTTGAGCCATGCAACTGTCATTGAACCTTGGGTGGTGAAGGGATTTCTTGGTTGACTATACCACTATACGTTTTTTTTTATCGTCCTACCCGCCTGTTTTGCAATGTCAGCACGCTATATAAGTGCGCAGGCTGAAAACCAGCGCGGTGATGAGTAATCCTCACCGCACATGCTGAGCCTGAGCCTTTTGCCACATAATTTTGTATTTTTTTGTTTTTTATGGGCAATAAATGGTTTTTTTATTTTATTTTAAAAATAAACGCAGTTCTTCCTTCACCTCTGCAATAGTTCCTTCGAAGGAACAGCCAAAGGTACTACCGCGAATAATCCAAAAATGCATACCTGTTGTGCATCGGGGACAATCAGGAAATATCAGGGATTTTTTTCAAATAAAACACTATTTTATTGAATGGAATTGAAAATTTATTAAACCTACCTACCTAGTAATAATTATAATCTTCACATCTCTGTTACACAATGTATCACATGGATTTGAAAATTATTTGAATATAAAATACTATGACATGAAGCCTGAATGCATGTTTTGCAGAATAATAATAAATATAAAAAAATTGAAAACATAATTCATTTGATCTTCTTCAGCGTGAGAATCGCAATTTGTTTTCTACTACAATATAGCTATTTCTAATTTAACAATAATAATTTTAAAGAATTTGTTGGAGCTACCTACCTAAAGATTAAATAATTGAAAAAAATATTTTAATTAAAACATATAAAAGAGTGTTTGTTATATTATGCGTACGCGACAAACTTGAAAGCTAAATTGAAACAAAAAAAATGCTTTTTAACTAAAGTAACTAATGCAAAATGCAACATTTAAAAACGGATACGTTTTTTTAATACAAGTTGAGTGTAAAATATTTGCTTACAAACGAATATAATAAATGGTAGAATGAACAACAACAAGAACCACAAGCGCCTGCCGCAACACATACATACAGACTAACTCTGCATTCATGTAAAATAAAAAAAACATTCATGAACATATTGAATCATTGCACATAATATCTGAAAGCGACGCTGGCCACGAGCGACATTTTGAGACTCTTTTTGCTAACGGTGGCTAGAATTCGACGTCACTTTACAAATAATTACTGTATTTTTAATGGATAAGTTTTTGATACACCAAAATTTTATATAAATACTCCAAATTTAATAATGAAAGTACTCTCTCCATGTGATAAAGACTCTATATAAAAATAAGTGTGGCTCTAATACTATCTAAATTTTTAAAATCATTCGAAATACAAATAGCTAAAAGCTAGAATACTAAATATATGCTATGGCCACACAGGACATTCTGTACCGACAATCAAACGACACAGTGTGATTTCACACGAAACTTTGAGACTCCACCAATGAATAATAATTTATTTGTGACGATTTAGGCCTGGTGCGCGTGCCTGCGAGCGGCGGGGCGCGCGGGTAGGCAGTCCAACCAAAGCGGCCTTGACAATTTGAAAACACACCAATTTTAGAAAATCACGCAAACTCGTCAACGTATCCGATTATCATGAACACCACATCAAAACGTACCGTGTCGACATACTATGTAAAATAGGTAATATATACGTAATATACATTTGATTGAGTAAAGGCGGCTGTGGTCATATTGCTTAAGAAGATACACGACGGCTCGCAACTACACACTTAAAAATAATGTCCATTACAATTTGAAAACACTACTTAAATCTATCCGTACGTCTAGGTTAAATTTGTTATTATAATATACCGATACAAAACTTTCAAGATTTTCAAAATATATAAATATTATTTTTAATGTACTAAAATCGAAATAAACTTTGTATAAAATGCGTTTGTATAATGTAGTAGATATAGCGTAGTTAGCATACAGGCTCGTACCGTTCATAGACAAATATATATATATATCTGTAGGAGTATTGGATCGTATTGACCCAAAAGACGGTACTCGTAGTCGAAGAGGCTACAAATTATACAGTGATTAAAACTAATTGCGAACCGTAGATAACCTACACCGATAGAGAAATAAAAATATAAAACTTCTAACAGTTAATTAGGAATGTAAACATAAAATGCACTAAGAACTAACTCCAGTACCCTCGTTTGCATCAATAACGGATCGCTAGCATTGGTCCGAGGCGGCGGCGCCGCAGAGCCGCTGGGAGACCCAGGAAGCATACTTGCGGTCACAAATTGTCCTTACGAATACCATTTTAAAAAATGTAGAAAAAATTAACAACTCTCAGATTGTATGATTTTGTTTATTACTACTAGATATCCTAATGAACATGCAAAATGACGTTTGAATATCGATATAAAACTAAAAACTACCTTTAATATTCATCAATTATATCATATAAAGTCTAGTTAGCGGTCGCGGCCGTGCTTCCACCGCGTCATATCGAGACACAGCTTTACTTTACCGAACAAGCATTTACTATAAAATTAGAATCATTTACTATCCGATGATCGGTGCAAGCAAGACCGGCGACGGTGTCTATAAAACCTCGTTAAATGCCTATAATATGTGTATGTTCAGTAAAAGCAACAACTCCACTAGTAATGATCTAAACGAAATAACATCAAAAGCATATTATTTTATCATGTAACATTATAACTTTCTACTGTGTAAACCATGCACTAAATAATGTCTATATGTATTTATGAAAATATTATCATGCGCGACCGGGGGCAGAATGAACGCAACACGGGTCCTGTCTAGTTGTGAACGCGTCGGTTGGGGCGGCGTGCCGCGGGACGACTTGCTCTGAAGAGGACAGCAGCAAGCGCCAGCAACACAGCGGACACCGTTACTAAGTTTTACTATAGCTTCCCAAGTAATAGACTCTACACTATGTTGTATTGTAATGACGTTGGCAGTTAATCTGAGAAACCCTAGTCCATGTAATATAAATTCATTCGATAAATTTATTAGAATAAGTCTTGCTCTTCACTAAAATTAAATATTCTATCATTATTATCAAGTGATATAACACGTTACACCCCAATCTACCCATATATAAAAATATCAAGGAAAGTATTTAGTCGCTGCGCTCTCACCGACCGCGCTATTCGAAAGACTAAATGAGTAGAGAGCTCTGGCGGCGACCGATCGGCCGCGCCTCTCGTCCTACACAATCCTCTTCGTTTATACTGTTTCAAAAATCTCATTATTTAAATTGGTTTCGTCAATTTTATACTTTACGCCTAAATAGAAGTAGATCGCAGCGAGCGGAGCGGCGCGGCCAGCGGACGCAGTATCCGGCTACACGCTGCCAACATTACCGCGAGAGAATAAAGTTTGCGAATATTAGAATACGATCCTCTCGTCGACTAACGCTGGGCCAGAACTGGTGTAGCCTCCCCACGACACCCCCCGAACGAGGTGTGACAATTTATGACGCCCATTGAGATATTTTTTACCCACGGCCTATTCCGTCCTTCCGAGAGGAACAACCCTATGCGTTGGAGAAGTTTTCAAGCGTATTTGATACTGTTTTCTTCAGTATTGATGCCAGTATCTGCCGCTGTTGAACATTTAACACACTAACACTAACGAAGACACCAGAGCAGTACTATCGAGATAGGCAACATAAACTGACGCATTCCTGTGTCAGTTGAAAGCGATATCATAAATCGCCTTTTTGAGTATAAAATAACGCTTCAGTGATAACTTTTCGCGGCTCGATGTTTGTTTCTATCACTCAATTACTCTCTTAACCTTTTCAACGCCAACATGCGTCATAAAATACAACGTCAAAGTGATCTTCACGCAATGACATAAGGTTCGAAGTAGCTTTACGTTTTGGCTAGCCAAGGCTTGGCGTTGAAATGGTTAATTATTAGAAAGCGGATTTGAAGTAGTGATTACAAGTTTAATATGGATATGACTAGTGCGATTGGTTAGATAGATAGATTTAGTAAATCTCTTTGAAGGGAAGGAAGTGAACGTGTCTAATCCTAGTATTTCATACTAAATACAAACTGAAACATGGATACACAAAAAATACCCAGAAAGAGACCAGCGCTGGGAATCGGATCGGAACCAGGGCCTCAGCATTCCGTGCTACGTGCCAAACCCCTACACCACCACTGGTCAGGAGTTTAGACGGGGTGATCATAAAAGTAAAAAAAAATAAAAATTTCGAGATGGAAAATAAAAATACAAAAAGACTCCAAAAAATCAATTTTTTCTAATCCCAGTGTTAACATTCAATCATTAAATTATTTTAATTTCTTTAAATATGCTCCTGTAACATCTATTGATGTTGAACGTACATTTTCGGATTATACTTGGATTTTAGATAATAAGCGTCACAAATTTAAAAATGAAAACCAAGAAAAATATTTGACTATCCATTATCATTATGTATCATCATAAATCCTTCGTGTCGATGTATGACCTTTGTACAGTTGATATGAAAAATAAATACTTACTTGTACTAGACTTATCCATATTAAACTTTTAATCGCTAATTCAAATCCGCTCTCTATTAATTATCTCGTCAGTATCTGTAGAGGAACTGTAATTAACTTTCATTTCGTTCAACGCAGATGTTGCTTAGCTGGCAATGTAGTTTTTAACCCTTTTCCAGGCATACTGCATATAGCAACCACATAAATCTACACAAAGATTCGCCCTCGTTACCTTTACAATATGGTAGGAAATCGATCGAATTTGTTAAAAATATGCTTCGCTTTTAAATAAATTCTGCATAGGTAAACAGTATAAAACTATGGTCAATTTTGAAGTAGCGTATCTAAATAGGGCCCGGAAAAGGGCTAAGAATACGCTCGTCCGTAATGAACAGTGATCGGAACTCTGGGAGCTAAACTTCAACAAAACTTGCCGAGCGGGCATGAAACAGTGCTTACAGACATGAAAATATTAATGAACTACTGAAAATCTGAGATTTCGCTATGGAGTTCAATTGAACACTAATCTGCCAATTCTTATTTTTCTTGGTTATAAATTCACCTTAGCTTTCATTGACGTACAATAAAACAACTAGACTCCCAATCACGCTCAAAAATTGTCCGAAGCAAAAGTCTGCACACGCGTCTATTGTGCAGAGTTTTGGTTCAGTTGTGTTTCGACCGCGTGTTGATTACAACGTCACTACTCGGCCCGTATTCGTATATGTCTCTTTCGCACCGTAATCAAACTCACGAGAAAAAAGAGACAGACGGTCTAGCTTCCGCTTCGCATGACCACTCCACTGCATTCTTTACTCTTTAGGCGGTTTCCAGCGCGTGACGTCATATCACTACTTCGAACGATCGTATTCAATTGACATTAAACATTACTGCTACGAAATAAGGTGTTAATTTGAATGAATGCTGTTAATGTTATCTGTATAAATTGATGTATACGTACACACAACGCCGCTCGGACGTTTTTTGAGGAACTTTTGTTAAGCGATTGGGAGTCTAGTTGTTTTATTGTACGTCAATGTTAGCTTTACAAGTTTTGTTAAAGTTTAGCTCTCGGAGTTCCGTTCACTGGTGATGAATCACTATCAGTGTATTCGGGATAGTGGTAATCTTGCGACGTCTCCAGGCACAGCGCGGTCGGTGCCTACTGGTGGCGTTGCACGGGCGTCTGGCAGTAGGGGCACTCGTCGGCGTTGCGCGCGCAGGCGTCGCACAACACATAGTGGTTGCAGGGCGCGAGCGTGACGGCGCGCGGCCGCTCCTCGCAGTCCATGCACTTGGTGGCGGTCTCTAGGTACAGCACCTAGGGATGGGCAAAGGGATAAAATATATTGATATATATCGTATCGATACTTTTCAAGTTCAAGAAGCGGTTACCTATGTTAAACACTGTCAAAAATTAGATAAAAAAGTAAACACACATCTGGCATATTATTTATTAAGAAATTGTACATTTGAAATAGAAATAGAAATAGTTTATTTGTTCAACACAGGTAGAATTGGCTAAGTAAAGTTTTTTGAAGAGGTGCTAAATATATTTTTTTTCGACAGTAGTCGTCTTCTAGACCGAGAAACTGCAGCTGTTTTATTTTTATCTCCTATCGTTTACTGGAAATATTTTTTTAAGTGTTCGAGATGACATTTGTGAGATTTAATGGCTGACAAGCGGTTCGTGCTCAGTACTTAGTAGAAATAGAAAAAAAAACGAAGTCAATTGTCAATGTCAAATGAAATCTAACCGTTTGCGTTTCATTTACTTGGCATTGTCCAAAAAGTAGTTCCAAAATAATGATCGAAAATATTCAATCGTGATTCAATTATCGTGCATAAGTCGTGGAGAAATGCGGTAAAATTGAAAATCCGGATTTTGTGCGGAGGTTGTTAAAAATAGTCCAAAAATCACACCAAAACGCAAAGCAAACGAAACGCAAACGGTTTGACATGGACAAAAGTGACTTATGACTTCGTTTTTTTTCTGTTTCTACTAAGTACTGAGCACGAACGGCTTGTCAGCCATTAAATCTCACAAATGTCAACTCGAACACTTAAAAAAATATTTCCAGTAAACAATAGGAGATAAAAATAAAACAGCTGCAGTTTCTCGATCTTCAGAACGCAGACTGTCGAAAAAAAATATAATTAGCACCTCTTAAAAAAACTTTACATAGCCAATTGTACATAAGCACAGATCTTGAATGTTACAGTTACATCACCATGTTGGGCCGCAAGGCATACAAACATTTATAGCTATTAATGGAACTATCACAATGGGATGTGCAGTTACCATTAATTGCAGTCTGACATAAATTCATTAACAGTATAATATATTTTGTTCACTGAAAATTTAAATAACTTGGTTTTGAAAATTGTTACATCTTCTATGTATACATACATGTGTGTATGTATGTATGTGGTATGTTTCCGTTTGGCAAATCAACATCATTCAAACCATAGTGAAAAAAAAGGATCACTCGCGTCTTGAAACGAGTTTAACTCGACATGTTAAACTATTAACTCGTTTCGAGACGTGAGTGATCCGTCTATATCAGACGAATACTGGTTTGAATGATTTTTAACATGAAACTACCGTGAGACTCACTGATAGTGAAAATAAAACGGATCACTCACGGAACTATCCATACAGCCTACATTAGAAACCTTAGCCTTTTCCTTAGAATCTAGCGTCACTACTTTGAAAAAATCTCGTATCTCAAATCAATATGTACCTAAACCAAACTGAACTTTATTGCACACTCAGTAAAGTTCAATTAGCCAGGTTATCGATTTTGAGATACGAGCTTTTTTCAAAGTAGTGACGATAGATCGAATTGGTCGGATACATGATGCGAAGATTGCGAAGCTTGTGCAGACTGTTAACGTAAAACGTAGTCGGGTAAAAATGTATCGATTTCGATATCAGAAAAAAAATATCAAAAAGCGATATACCTATAGTGAAAATAAACGGATCACTCACGTCTTAAAACGAGTTTAACTCGACATGTTTCGGGCTAATCCGTAGCCCTTCCTCTCGGAGTCGCTCGTCACGGCGGCTGCCAAACCACGCAGACGTGAGTGATCCGTGTATTTTCACTATGACTTAGCCTCACGGTAGTTTCATGTTTAAAGAAGCGATATACCTATCGAAAAAAATAAAATCGCCGATATATATCGATTATTTTGCACAAAAATATCGATATTTATTTTCGCGTCAACATCGATCTCGAGGCCATTCGGGTCTGGGCGGCTGAATTCGGTTTGAAGGTGAACGCCAAAAAGTCACAGGCGATTGTTGTTGGAAGCCCTCACTTTGTCTCAAGGATGTCTGACCAGGTATTACCCGAACTAATTTTTGACGGTACTCCTATTCCTTTCTCACCCACGGTCAAAAATTTGGGTATCATCATGGATCAGACTCTGTCCTGGTCGGCTCATGTCTCTGAGGTCAGCCGCAAGCTTTTTGCTTCGGTCCATTCTCTTAGACGTCTGCAAAGTTTCCTTCCTCTTCACACCAAGATTACTTTGGCACAATCTCTCCTTCTCCCTCTCCTTGACTACGGCGACATAGCATATCTCGATCTCTCTGAGCAGCTGCTTGACAAGCTTGAGCGTCTTCAGAACGTATGCATACGCTTTATTTTCGGTCTCCGTAAATACGATCACGTGTCCTGTTTTCGCGCTCAGCTGAAGTGGCTCCCAATTCGTCTGCGCCGGAATGTTCACATCCTGTCGTTGCTTTTTAATGTCCTTTTTAAACCACAGTCCCCTTCCTACCTCTCCGAAAGATTTAATTACTTGGCTGCTGGGTCTGGGAACCGGTTGCGGTCAAGTGATAATCTTTTGCTAGCCTTTCCTATATCTAAATCCAAATCCTATTACAAATCCTTCTCCGTGCACGCTGTTAGTCTGTGGAATCGGTTGCCGAGTGACATCAGGCGGTCGCAGTCAATAGCCATCTTCCGGAATCGCTTAGGGGCGTACTGGCTTGACAGTTCCTCTTAAATTGAGACTACCTCTGTTGTGTTCTTTGTTTAGTGTATATGCGTATATTAATGTAAGTATTTGTAGTTTTTATGTGGTCTATTTATGTTGGTATGATATGTATTAGTTTATTGTATTCATTATATAATATATGTGTGTACTTGTGTGTATGCTTTGTAAGTATGGGTATTGTTTATGTTTTGTTAGTTTGGGTTTATTTTTGATTTCGGCTCTTTTTTTTTTTTACTCAGCATTGTCTCTAATGTCCTGTCAATCGTTCTAAGGTTAACTGGGAGAGATCCCTTTAAGGGATAAGTTCGCCTTTGTACATCTGTATCTCTTGTTAACTAGTTATTTTCATGTTTTATGTACAATAAAGAGTTTTACATACATACATAGATATTTCGATATATCGATTATTTTTTGGCCGAGTCTATCTTACAGCACCCACCTTCTCGATCTCCTCGAGGTCGGCGCGCGCGGCCGCCTGCAGCTGCTTCAGGGCGGGCAGCGGGAGCGTGCGCAGGTCGCGCGTGCGCGAGGCGGCGGCGGCGGCGGCGGCGGCGCCGCGCGTGGCGTCCAGCTCGCGGCGCAGCGCGTGCGCGCGCGCCACCGCCTCGTCGCGCTGCCGCTCCGCCAGCGCGGCCGCGCGCGCCGCCTCGTCCGCCTCGCGCTGCCACGCGCCGCATGCCGACCGCGCCTGCAACGTACGATACCTTTGCTTTCACTTTACCACTCGCAGATGGCTTGCCTTCGTTTCATTTCCAATTTTAACACCATACAAATAAAGTAGCCATTACAAAATCTGCAAACGTGGGTAACAGTATTCTAAAGTTGGCATCATTTGTAGGTCGTTAAAGTTGAACATGCCCAGAATTTGATAGTCACGAGTCAATATTGCCCCAATGGGCGTTAATTTGGAAACCAAATCTTTTATTTCGGATAGTTTAATGTATATTGGACCAAATGAAATAATTTTTAAGTGTCTCTCTTACCACAAAAACAAAATGGAGGCATTCAAAATTACTAAAAATGTCTTAGGTTGGAACAGTCATTTTTCTGTGCCATAAAAAAATTCTGGGTATTTTCCTAAAATTTCTAAGTTCAATTAAAAAAAAAAAAATTTCGGCTAAGACATATAAGGCTAAAAATGTTCAAAAATACCTCGGCTATCACCCCCTTAAAGTTTTACACCCTGTATTTAGGCATCGACATATCGATATTTATCGGTTTTCCGATATATCGTGGCATCCCTACCTGCGCGATGCGCTCGTCCCAGCGCGCGGCGGCCGCGCGCGACGCGACCACCTCGTCGCGCAGCCGAGACAGCTCCGGCCCGGGCGAGCCGCCCGCGTACTCGAACCCGCCTCCCCCGTAGCTCCCGGTTTTAAGCGTCGAGTGGGAGTGCGAGTTGAATAAGCGCTCCGTGTCGTGGGCGTAGCGCAGGAAGGGGGGTAGGGGGGAGCCGGCGGCGGGCGGGCTGAACGCGCGCAGCGAGGGGTGCGCGCGGGGGATGTTGACGGGCGCGGAGGGCAGCAGCGCCTCGCCGTCGGCCAGGTCGCGGTCGAGCGCCGCCACGAGCGAGAGCGGGTCGTCGAGGTGCATGTCGTCGAGCGCGTTCCCGACGACCTCCTGCAGCATGGCCGCGTCGAAGGCCGTGCGCTGCGCCCACACGGAGGGCGGCGGCGCGGGCTTGTCGGCGGCCGGCGCGGGCGCGGAGCCCCCGCTGGACGTGGAGGCGCACTCGGAGTCGCCGGAGCCGTTGGTGGCGGCGGCCGGCGGCGAGCCGGGCCCGGCGCGCCGCTCCAGGCCGAGCGCGGCGCCCAGCAGCCCACACGCCTCGCCGCCCGCCTCGGGCAGCGCCGACGACAGCAGTTCCGCCAGGTTGGTGCCGCATTCCAGAGGCGCCGAGAGCTCGCGCGATGCGGACAGCTCTTCCGCTGTTAAAACGAAGAAGATTTTATAAATTAATAATAGGGATGTTGACCCCATTAAAAAATAAATCGAAGACACGACTCCAATAAAAAAACACGCTTCATTTTTGCCCTGAAAGCCAGATTAATTTTCGATTAAATGCAAAATTAGATTTTTTGTTGCTTTAAAACAAATAAATAGTTAGTTAAAGTTTAAATATTTAAATATTGTAACTAAGTATAAGAAAAATTTTTATTTTTTTGTAACATTAATTGCAATAAACAGATTAAATATCTAAATTTTTTTTTTTTAGTTGATTGAGTATGCGAACAATGACGTCATATGTCGCTATTGTCATTCAAACTCTATGGGAGATTGTGTTTTGACAGCTTATAAAAAGAACGTCAGTTGATTGGTGGTGTCAACATTTCTATTGTCACCAGAATCTTAAGTATCCGAACTTTGAATAATAATAGTACATTTCTCAAACATGATATGAAATATTGATGTTGTGTTCCATAAAATATAGGCCGCGATGTGTCATGTCAGGCGCCGCTAGACGAAGGAAGAGGTCGTTAACGGAATTTCATAAAAAAATGCAGACCTCCCCCTTCGTTGACCCCTGGGAGTCAAAATCAAAACGTTTATTCTGTAAGTAGGCCGCAAAAAGCTCTGTTACATGTCACTTTTTTAAAACTATCAGGACTTTTGGAAAAAACCCTTATTGCCTTGCTTATAACAACATGGCGGAAAGTGATTTTTTCAAAACAAAATTACAAAACATAAGTTTTTGTTAAAAAAAAAATCATATGTAATGCAAACTTTTTCGCTGACTGTACGTTTTGTTGGCTTTACTTGCATTGTCATCCAACTTACATAAGTATACCAAATTTCAAGTGAACCTCATCACTGGACGATACATACATTGCAAATTAAATAAAAGCTTGTAAAAAAAACAAAAGACAATAAAATACACAATAAAAAAAATCGATCGGTCGATACAGACATTTGAGTATCACTAGAGTACAATACTCACGTTCAACATGCGCGAATGCACAGAACAGTCCTCTCGGGCAATACCCAGCCTGCTGGACGTCGTTACACTTGGTGCTCTTGTATATCTCGGGGTGGAACTGCTGCTCCGTGCGCGTGTGACAGTACCCACAGCCTTCGCCCGCCTCACAATTACTGGGCTCGCCCCACTCCTCGCCGTGCTTCACATTGGGGCACGGCGTGCTGCGGTATTTGTATTTGCGCGGTGATCTACGCTTATCCTGTAAATGTAATTCTAATGAGCTTTGTCCATTTCAAACTTAAAAAAGGGTTTGCTGACAGCCACCATTGAGGAAAGGTCCGGTTTTTTTTAACCTTTTCCACGCTTTGTCAAATACAAAAGGTCTGACTCATACGCCATGACATCGGAATGTCAAAGGCGAAGTTGAACCCTACAGAAACGCATGTAGGTAGATATCGCTCTGCTCGCCGTGACTCATAGGTAGATAGATAGACGATTTGAAATGCAAAGGGCTCTGAGACAATGTCGACGGAGCTCCACTTCGAAGCGGAGCTCCTAATCCGCGTTGTTTATGTGCTACGCTTAAAAAGATGGCCAGTGATTGGTTTGTCTCAAATAAAGAAATGGATATATTCGGGATTTGAATTTGTTGGCAATTAACATTGTGGTTAATTATCTGGTGCATCCATGCGATGAATCTCCTGTCATAACATAACTCGACGTCTGACGCGCACTTATTTTTAATAAACATTATAATAAGCATTATTTACCTTACTATTGTGATATTGCGGGCAAGCATACCCTTGTCTACATAACCTAGGAGGTCTTTTACATGGCTCCGTTTTATATGATGATAACACATAATTTGTATCTGAAACAAACGAAATCCTGTTACCAATTTATACTTGGAAAAAAAAAGTTCTTTTGGAAAAAATAAAGTTTTCCCAGTCAACAAAATTTCAACCTTTCAGGTACTTCAGTACCCTGCATGGGCTACTAACATCTAACTTAATATTTCCAGACGCCTTGTTATCTAACCGCCCGGCCACGACTTCGCGCGTTTGGCGGCGCGGCAAGCGTTTTCTGTGTTCATTGCGCGGCCGAGACGCTCGCCGTACAGTGGTTACCTGGCGGCACACGCAATGAACTGATAAAACGCTTGCCGCGCCGCCAGTCGCGCGAAGTCGTGGCCGGGCGGTAACGCACTTGAAATCACGATCATTTTCGCCACTTCTTTCTGTCATCATTTCATGTCATCACTATCATTATAGTATAAATCTTCCCAGGTGAATTTTTCGTTTCGAGCCATTACATTAAATTTGAACCTTAATACTATGACGATACCGTTTGTTTTGAAAGATAAGGGCTCGAAGCGAAAAATTCACCTGGGAAGATTTATACTACACCAACAAGATGGACGGACGATTTGATAAAGGCCGCAGGTTCATGGTGGATGCAAGCCGCTTCCAACCGTAATGATTGGGTACTGCTTTCTGTCACCGTCTGGACTATTAGGGTAGAAAGAGGTGGTGAATGCGATTCCAAGCGTCCACGCGTTAGACAACACTGCACCGGGTCTCATACAAATGTATCTTGTTTAATTTCAAACTTAGGGGCTGTTTCACCACCCACTGATTAATTTTAACTGACAGATAAATGTGATGCCGTCTCCGTCTATTCGAACAAAGTAAACAGAGACTGCATCACATTTATCCGTCAAATAAATTTGATCAATGGATGGTCAAACAGGGGGTTAAGCTTTAATTAATTGTTTTAGCACAATCACCTTGCCACTTAGGGTCTTCATTCATCAAATTCCGTTCTCTATCTAAAGCGTTAGGCGCCGCCGCGTCCCCGTCGGCCGCGTCCGGGTTCTCCATAGCTTGGAGTTCCCGGACGTCCAGCACTGGCGGTCTAAGGTCCGGGGCGCCATGCGCGAACGCACAATGCGCCCCATTCTTGGTACAGAGCCCCCTAGTGTCGGTATCGTGCACGCACATACACGTCTTGTAATACCGGAGGTGGTAGCGGCGCTCCGTATCGCCCGCTGTTCGGTGGAGGTAGGGGCATCTGTGGGACAATTTGAAAACATTCAATGGCCAAATTCCTGTCAATATAAATATTATAATATAAATGTGAAAAATCAATCAAGTCTGTCTGTCTGTTACCTCGTCACCTCGTTGATTTTTAGATGAAATTTGGTATGGGGTAGTGTGTTCTGGGAAGGACATAGGATAGTTTTAATCCTGAAAAATTGCAGTTACCATGGGACAGCGACAAACAAACTTTGCAGACAAAGTCGCAGTCAACCAGCTAAGTAATATTATAAATGTAAAAATTTGTCAATGTGTGTGTGTGCGTGTTTGTTATTCTGTTATGAAATTTTGCACTGAAATTCTTCATACAACGTAAATGAAGGAAGACCATGTTGTAATATTTGAGAATTCACATGGGAATTTAGTATAATCCTGGAATTTCAATTCAACTGTCGGATGTCATGGTTCACACAAGCAAATCCAGTTAATCAAATCTTAAAATAAAAATCACACTGATAGTACAATGTGGACTTTCAGGCCACAAAGCACCTCAAAAATCGACAGTTTCAAATCAATTAATTCTACCGCAAAAATGCTGCATTAGCTAGAACTAGAGGACATGTTTAAACCAGTCCTTAATATATTATCATTATCAAGACAACTCTTAATTTACTTTTAAGGACCGATTGAAATATGCATTATACACACACACCAACATAATCTAAAAAATTGTGGTGTCTTAAAATCTTAGATTTCATAGAAGCATTATTTTACTACTAGATAAATGTTACTAAGAAATGACAATAAGTATGAATACCAATAATCAAAATTGTCCTAAAACAAATATTTTCTTAACTAGCTAGTTAGCTAATTACAAGATAATCTGAAAATAATGATTTTAAATGACTTTGAGGTTGTTAACTACATAGGATTTAATAACACACGCATATTTATAACGATACTTACACTATACGAAATTATTTTCATTTAAAAATAAATTTGTTTTTCTTTTAACACTTAAATAATTTTGCATAGTGTCAATATCATTATAAACTAGTGATGCAACTCGAGTAGGATTTTGTGACTCAAGTCATTCGATTAATTTTACCACGTCACTCGAGTTGTACTCGAGTTTTCGAGTCACTCGAGTAAACTACTTATACTCCTTAAAAAACGAGTAAGAATTTATCACTTGAGCTGAGTTTTGATTAGTTTAGATTAAGAATTTTGAAATACCTTTATAAATATCACATACCTACCTTATTTATGTCATTAATCAACAAAGAAAAATAAAATGACTTGCCGAATCTCCTTAGAATCTAATCGGCGCACCGAGTTGACTCGGCAACTCGAGTGCAAACAAACTCGAGTCAAATCTTTTTTCACTCATACGAGTTTAACAAATTCACTCGAGTCACTCGACTAAAAAACGGCTCGAGTCGCATCACTATTATAAACGAGCACTATTAACCCGTGGCGCGTAACTAGCTGTTCATGATTTGTTAATTTTTGTTATAGTTTCGATCGCCTTTTAACATAAGGTACTTAGAAAAAATTACCCAAAAAAGTCATTGGTTGTGCGACAGGTTAACATATTTAAGGCCATACACTTTTGAAATTTACTATTAATGTGTAGCAGGCAAGAAGAGGACCAACAACAGTAGAACAGGTAAGTACAATATTTTAAACTAACTAACTCTGGTGAAATGTGTTTGTTTGCTTGTTAAATTATCATAGCAAAAGTGCTGACCAAATGATAATACTGGGCTTATTTTCTCCTTGTCATTCCCAGTTTAGTTCATTACAAATAACACACTTTAAACTTCTTGGCTTATTAAAAAATTCAGTTTTTGGGACTTATATTTTTGTAAGGTTTGGAGAGATTATGTAACATTTTTATTAAAATTAAATCAAGAAAATTCTATAACATCAATGACATCAATGAAAATTATTAAATTTTATTACATCTCTTGAAGGCTACTTCTATCTTGTTACAACATTGAGAGTGGATGGCGAGTTTGAAGGGCCCTGTACTTGGGGGGCTATGTAATAAATCAAATACAGTCAAAACCGTTTATAGCGACACCAATTACAACGACATATTGTATGTAACAACCAAGAAAAAACCCAACACAATCTTATATACCAAAGTAACACTGGTTACAATGACCAACCGTGCTTAACAACCAAATCGTCACTACTTTGAAAAAAGCTTGTATCTCAAAATCGATAATCTGTCTAATTGAACTTTACTGAATGCGCAATAAAGTTCAGATATGAGATTTTTCAAAGTAGTGATAAAATATTGCTGTCCCTTGTTAGTGATATACTGGGTCTCCAATGGAGGTTGGGGGCCCTTCACATCCACGGCAGTGGGGCCTTCGACTGCAGCCCTAAAAGGCCTTGTAGAGATTGGCCCCTGCTCATACTGTTTTTCACCAATTCAATATCCATGAAGTTGTGGATAACTGCGGCTTCATATTATATTATTTTCTCATACATGCTATGTAATGTTTACGTTGTGTTCCAAATAATAGGCCGGGACGTATCACGTTGCGGGCGCGGTTAGACAACTGGTATGTAATGGATTTTCATACAAAATTGCAGGCCTTGGCCGGCAATGCGATCGTCTATTGTTTCATGTGATACTGCACCATGACGTTTATAGGTCTATGGCATCATAGCAATTAGCCATTTAAAAAAAACTATAAGTAATATTTGCGTTTTGGTTCATTATGATATTCTGCCACTACGCTTATTTAATAATAAGGTAATGGTGATCTGCCTAGAGAAATATTTCACCATCAACATCACCATCACCATCATCATCATCATCACCATCATCACCATCACCATCATCATCGTCACCATCATCATCACCATCATCATCATCATCGTCACCACCATCATCACCATCATCATCATCACCATCATCATCATCATCATCGTCATCATCATCATCATCACCATCATCCATCATCATCGTCATCGGCATCGTCATCATCATTGTCATCATCATCATCATCATCATCATCATCACCATCACCATCACCACCATCACCATCATCATCTTCATCATCATCATCATCACCATCATCGTCATCGTCATCGTCATCATCGTCATCGTCATCATCACCATCATCATCATCATCATCATGATGCCGACGATGATGATGATGATGATGATGATGATGATGATGATGATGATGATGATGATGATGATGATGATGATGATGATGATGATGATGATGATGATGATGATGATGATGATGATGATGATGATGATGATGATGATGATGATGATGGTGATGGTGATGGTGATGATGATGATGATGATGATGATGATGATGATGATGATGATGATGATGATGATGATGATGATGATGATGATGATGGTGATGGTGCATGTTTGAGAAAAGCACTATACAAGCCTCGGCCGGAACAGGGGTTGCCAGCCTCGTATCATGCCGGCCTCGTTTACCACTCGGCTGTCAACTTAGATACTCGGCCGGCAACCCCTTAAGTCCCGGCCTCTGCAGTAATGTACTATTTCATCAATACAAGACTTGATTAAATTATTGATATGAAGCTAACAAACAGGCTTTACTGCAAACAAAGCACATTTTGGCTTGTCAAAACAATAAAAGTTTGATAAGAACTAATAGGTAATTAAACTAAATAAAACTAGATAAAATTACAAAAGATTCCTCCTGCAGCAAGGACCCTAAGATGCTATCAGCATTTCCTCACTGTATAACAATGCCAGGGGTGTAAACTGATTCCATGGCCAAAAATACAGACTTTACTGACAAGAACACTCCGAAATACTAACCAAATACTGACCATTTACTGACCAATTTGTAGCAAATAGCAGCTCGGGATACCCGGGTTCGCATACCCGTGTACTTGAAAACTTAAATTACCAGACAAGTAAAATAAGCCAAAGTACTCCCTGGATGAAATGGCAGCAGGAGAGGTGGATAAAATAAAAAAATATGTTGATGATGAGATGGACATATCCACATTTTTGTCAATTCAATCTAATCTACAGAAATCGGACCACTTTTATGGAAGAATGGACCATGACTCTCAAAGTACTGACTTTACTGACCATTTTACCAAAAAACTGACTATTACTGAACTTGGTCAAAAAACTGACTTTTACTGACTTTACTGACCATTTTCCACCCCTGCAATGCCGATATGTTATCCAATCTCCAAAATAAATACACAAATATTGCTTGTTTAACATATTCAAAATAGCTGTGGATGCAGGGAAGAAACATGAGGCATTAGGTACACAACAGGATTTAAAAACCTTTCAGTAATACAAGGCTGGATTATTTGTAATTAATAAGAGCCACTTTTTATCCTGGAAAATCACAGTTTCCATGGGACATAGACAAAATTTCAAGCAATAGTATGTTAAATATATTTTATCATAGAAACAGTTGGCCAGACTGTCACATTAGCTGTTTAATAATTACACCAGCTGAACAAATATCAATTGGCTACTTTCCTAACTAGTCAGTCTTTTAGATTATCAAAAAATATTGGACACATATTTTTTATTTTGTCAATTAAACAAAAAATTACGAAGATATAAATAAATAAATAAATAAATAAATAAATAAATATCACCGGACAATCACACCAATTGACCTAGTCCCAAAGTAAGCTAGGCAAAGCTTGTGTTATGGGTACTAGGCAACTATGGGTACTTGGGTGTTAAATACATATTTAACACCCAAGACCCGAGAACAAACATTCGTATTTTTCATACAAATATCTGCCCCGACACGGGAATCGAACCCGGGACCTCAAGCTTCGTAGTCAGGTTCTCTAACCACTAGGCCATCTGGTCGTCTATATATGACGCGTTGAAGTTTCGCGTGACGTCACTTGTTCCTACCCTTTGTATGAGCGTTTTAGGAACAAGTGACGTCACGTCTCGTCACGCGAAACTTCAACGCGCCATATCTTCGTCATTTTTTGTTTAATTGTCAAAAGAAAAATTATGTGTCTAATATTTTTTGATAATGTAAAATACGGACTAATAAGAATTATTATTTTTTTACCTAGGAAACATCCCTATTAGTAACTGGCTAATAATTTTGTTTATAAAACCAAGTTATTAATGTTGTATTCCAATTTTAATAATTTGTATTGTAGGTATTACAATTTTAAAAGCTCAAAAAGTCAACAAAAGTCATACAAAATTCTAAATTATTACTCAACATTCAATCTAAGAAATTTTTAAATTGAATCTGAAATCTTGTTTTATTTGTGTTTAGACGACCAGATGGCCTAGTAGGTAGAGAACCTGACTACGAAGCTTGAGGTCCCGGGTTTGATTCCCGCATCGGGGCAGATATTTGTATGAATAATACGAATATTTATTCTCGGGTCTTGGGTGTTTAATATGTATTTAAGTATGTATCTATCTATATAAGTATGTTTATCCGTTGCCTTGTACCCATAACACAAGCTATGCTTAGCTTACTCTGGGACTAGGTCAATTGGTGTGATTGTCCCGTGATATTAATATTATTAATTATTAATTTGTCAATTCTTTCTTATTGAAATCAAATTGATATAAAGCCACCAAAATACCCTACTGGGAAAGAGAAAACAGCTTTTAATGGTTTCAGTATTGAACAATGGGCTTGCTTATTACCCTGCAAAAACAAGGAGCATCCAAAACAGCCAACAAGTATGACACACAGGTATAATCTCAAACAAGTAGCATTGTATTTTACTATTGGTAAACAAGTTTTTTATCGTAATTTACGTCTTTTACAAGAGAACTGACATGTAATTAGTTTCTAAAATAGCATCTTGAACACATAATCGGCGCTGCTTTGCGTCTGATGCCACGGAAGCAAGCGACCGTCGAAAACAAAGCAATGACAATACTCACTCGTCTCCATCCTCGCAAATACCCGAAGTCTCATTATATTTCGTACAATAGTTATCGGCGCTATAGTTGAAAGATCCGTCTCTTTTTCTAACAGGTCTTCTTCTTCTTTGGTTATTGAAATGCCAATGAAAACATGTAAAAGGCCTATGTTGTGTACATTTGTGTTGTAAGAAAGACGGGCACTGCTCCACTCGGAATTCCTTAAGATATCTGCAAGAATAGACCACAGGGCTGAGTGAATGGCACACCACTAGAAACTATGTTGTTTGCACTTTCACTTCACAAAAACGAAGCATTTTATCATGAAACTTACTTATAATGATTTGGTTTTTCTGTTTGAGCTGTCAACAAAGGCTTCGATTCCGACGGCATTTTGGAAAACTATTATTGCGTTGCGCCTCTCGCGTCGCGCAGGGCACGCTCACCGACGACCAATTAAAATTCAATAAGATCACGTGATGCAAAATATTTTGGAAAGGTATAATTTGTAAACAGAGCACTAAAATAATGTTATTTTTATAAGAAAAGACGCACTCCATTAGGGTTTTAATGGCCTTGAACTTAAAAAATCTTATCTTCACCGAACCCGAGCAACTTTCCAACATGCATCGAACAAAAGAAATTAATAAACTAAACGCAAACTATTTTTGACAGAATTGTCACGTCAAATGTTTTCTCAGAGAAGTGTTTTCTAGCTATCTCTCTTTTTCTCTAGAGATTATTCTACTACGTGCAGTTGAAACAAAAAATAGGCCATTGCTGTTGTTATTACACTCAAAACAATATTTTGTAATTTTTAATTACATATGGATGAAAAAAGAAACAAATTAATGAATGACGCTTTGAAACGTGTAGATCGTATTATTTTTTGCTATTTACATTTATTTTTATTCTATAATTCAAATTTAAAAACAATTTTAATTGTTCAATAAAGTGTTAAAATAAAACGATAAAATTATCGTTATTATACTTTATCATTAATTTAATTATGATTAAATGTGGAATTTAATAATATAATAAAAAAGTAAAAAGCATGTTGAACATTTTTGTAACAGGATACATTTTACAACCAATAAAAAATGTTACACAAGACTACAAGCGGTTAGCCAATAGGAGGCCCTACATTTACCACCAATCACAAGCCGAGAATCGTTGCGAGGGAAACCAATGAACGATCATTGAACTAGCGTCACTGAACGTTAGCCCGCCATTCTCTCGGCGCCATTTTGAGCATATGATCATTGTTGTGAAGCTCTGTGTGTAAATTGTGCTAAAAGTCGTCAAATCTCGTTAAATTAACTGAAAAGGTGAATAAAACGAAGCATTTATTGTTAATTATTAGTTTTATCATAAAATTCGTAAGTAAAATGATCAATTATGAGCTATTTACTTAGCTCGAACATCGCCCGAGTTAGCCCGAGTTGCATTTTGGTTCAATAACAATTTATGATGTGCTAAGCTCTTCATTTTTTTCTTTTAGTAAAAGATGGCACGTACCAAGCAGACTGCTCGTAAATCCACGGGAGGAAAGGCTCCACGTAAACAGCTTGCTACTAAAGCGGCGCGAAAATCTGCGCCCAGCACTGGTGGAGTGAAGAAGCCCCATCGTTACCGCCCTGGTACCGTGGCTCTTCGTGAAATCCGTCGTTACCAGAAGTCTACTGAGTTGCTGATCCGCAAGCTGCCGTTCCAGCGTCTTGTGAGAGAAATTGCTCAGGATTTCAAGACTGATCTGCGTTTCCAGTCAGCTGCCATTGGCGCTCTCCAGGTGGGTAACTTTACTAAAATGTCTAAAATTAACACGTGGTTTCTATTAATACACGTGCTCTCTTTTTCTTTGCGTCTGAACAAAGGCTAGTGTAAAAAATGTAAAATTGTTAAAAACAACATGATCCCTTGGGTCAGCTAAATTTTATCAAGCATTTCTCTTTATTTTCATTATGAGTCATCACTGAGTAATTAGTAATATTTTATAAATTGCGCAATTTGCTAAAATGCTCTATTCTTTACAGGAAGCAAGCGAAGCTTACCTCGTCGGCCTGTTTGAAGACACTAACTTGTGTGCTATCCACGCCAAACGTGTGACCATCATGCCTAAAGACATCCAGCTTGCTCGGCGAATCCGTGGAGAGCGTGCTTAAATTAGTCTTAGCACTATATCATAAATTATTTGTAATTCAAGTATAATTAAATTCCATAACATTTTCTATAACATCTTACATTAAACTTGTCTAACATTCATAAGTAAATTATAAGAGGCAGAACTGAATTTTTTTTATACATGCATTCTTATTGTGTAAGTTTACTATGAGTTCGCATTAGATACTGTTTGTTACTGTTCATAGACAATGAGTTCCTTTACAAATCTCTTATTTCTTTGATTCTTTCAATAAGTTCACCAACAGTATCCTGTGCGAGACTGTAGTTTTATTTTTAGTGACTAGCTGTAACTAGTGTAAAAGCAATGTGTTTGCTGTGGCAGTACGTGAATAGCTGTAATTTTGATGCACTTTAATTGTATGTGTAATGAGAAAATTGGTGTTGATTAAATATATTTAGAATCTAAATGCTTGTTTTAGTTATCCTTTCTATTAAACTAATGTAAAGCCATTTATTTATTGGTTGTGTTCATCACACCAATTGCTTGATCATGAACAGTTTTCCTGTTTTATACAAATTCATAAATAGCCAGGACTCCACTGAGCGAGACGCCTCGCGAGGCATGATTTTGTTTACACAAGCTCAAAATCACACCGAAAATGGCGGCTCGCTCATTGGAGACCCGGCTAGGCTATTGCAAATTGCCAGATCTTAATAATAAGTAGGTAATAAAACCTGCAATTTGCAATTTGCATAGCAGAGTGGTGTTTTTTCCATTATTACGAAATTCATTGATTGGCATGTAACATCTTGAATTGGATAATGCTCTTAGTATGATTCATGGTCATGGTTGCTTCAGTCAAGCAAGTGGAGAATGCTAGTCTTCACATTTAGATTACATACGTTTGAATTTGATTTGATATTACATATTAACCTGACAGCAAATCCAGAAGGGACGATTATAATTTTAACAATCTATGAAAGGTACGTGTGTTGCACTAGGTATAGCGCCCAGGCCCTATACTACGAAGCGCGAAATTCGAACTTCGTTTCATGCCGTTCCGCTCACGCTAATGGTATTTATTACGAGAGTGAGAGGGACCGCACGATCCGAACTTCGAATTTCGTAGTAACCCCCCAGACTAATCAATTATTAGTAATCATCCAATTTTTTGTACTAGTTATTCAAATACATGCATACGGACAAAGACTGACATTTTTCACAGACTAGTTTGTAACAGGAATGTTAGTAATATTTTTATCATCCTTCTGAAAAGTATTAGTAATTTAATTATTGTTACAAATCAATAAGTAGAAAGTTGGTGTATTTTGCTACATATACATAATATTAAAATTAGTTATGTATGATACATATATGCATGTATCTATACTAATATATAAAGCTGAAGAATTTGTTTGTTTGTTTGAACGCGCTAATCTCAGGAACTTCTGCTCCGATTTGAAAAATTCTTTCAGTGTTAGATAGCCCATTTATCGAGGAAGGCTATAGGCTATATATCATCACGCTAACTCCAATAGGAGCGGAGCGGAGCGGAAGAATGTTTCAAAATCGGGGGTATTTCAAGTAAAACTTCTATAGGCGGTAATCTCAGGAACTACTGCTCCGATTTGAAAAATTCTTTCAGTGTTAGATAGCCCATTTATCGAGGAAGGCTATAGGCTATATATCATCACGCTAACTCCAATAGGAGCGGAGCGGAAGAATGTTTCAAAATCGGGGGTTTTGAAGTAAAACTTCTATATAGGCGCTAATCTCAGGAACTACTACTCCGATTTGAAAAATTATTTCAGTGTTAACACCAGGGGGTGGGGGGGGGGGGGGTTTGAGGGGGGTGCGGGGGTGGTGTGCGGGAGTTTTAAGGGGGGGATGAACATTTCATTGATTTTGCCGTAGGATGCACCGTTTTCAAGATATTTGTCAAAAACACCAAGGGGTTGGGGGGGGGGGGGGGGTGCGGGGGCGTCGGGGGGGATTAAAATTTCATTGATTTGCACCATTTTCAAGATATTTAACAAAAACACCAAGGGGGGGGGGTTGAGGGGGGGGGCTCGTGGAGAGGGTGCGGGGGAGAGAGAGATTTTGCCGTAGGATGCACCGTTTTCAAGATATTTAACCAAAAAAAAACTTGAAGTAAAACTTCTATAGGGCACGCTTGACTTGGGATGGGACGAACGCGGGTGTGCGGGGGTGCTGTGTGGGAGGGCGTGCAGGGGGTGCGGAGGGGGGCGGGGGGGTTCGGGGTTGCTGTGCGGGGGGAGTGCGGGAGGGAGCTGGTTGGAGGGTGCGGGGGGGTTGCAGGGTGGGTATTTTTTTGTTATCTAGGAACTAAGGAGAGCCATAATTGATGAAAAAGCAAATTGGATAAAAAAATAAGCTGTCCACATTACTAATTCCACGCGGACGGAGTCGCGGGCATAAGCTATATTGTATAATCTGTGAGGATTCTATATACATCATGCATGTCAAAAATGTCTGTGGCTATACTGGGAATACACAGGTTGAGTGGTGGCGCCATCTGGTTTAAATCATACTTAAATTTATCAGCTTATTTTTAATGGGAGATAATAGTAATAATAATAATAATAATAATTCTTTATTTCCATAAAAAGGTACAGTTATCTTATACAAATATATGTGGAAACTAGATAAAATCATAAATAAAGTGGGCCACAGCTGCCAAACTAGGTGTAAAACCTGTATTTCAGCAGTCGGAGCTCTTCCATGAAAGCAATAAAAGTGCTGAAATCTAGCAACAACACAATTCTACAATACTTGTCAATAGAAATACAAGTATAATACAGAGAACATTAATTAATATACTAAACAGAACCAAAACCAAAAACAGCAGCTAATAAATAGATAGACCTAACCCCTAGCCTAGTATGCAGGTAGTAAAAATAATGTGCATTCTAGTCTGAACTGTTTCATATAAACCCAATTGTAGTCATTTTACAGATTAAAAAAAATACAAAAATAAACCCTTAACCCTTAGTATGCATTGGGGCTGTTCAACGCTGCCCCTGTTGAGCACTGATCAGTGTCAAAATCACAAGCCTCCAAATATAACAAATTGCATGAGTGAATTTAGTACATCAAAACTGAATAAAATTTAGCTTTTGTGATTTTGGCATACAACAGGGGCAGCATTGAACAGCGCCAATTCATACTAAGGGTTTAATTTGGCACAGATCAGTGTCTAATCATATGGGGTGTTAATAAAAAAACAAACATAATATTTGATTGACTTTAATGTGAACATAAACTACAATTAAATAATTTATACAAAACAACAACAACAACTTAAACTATGCCAATGCCTTTGACTCATCATTTTCTATCTCTTTGAGCCTATTCTCAATGTCTATAACACTCAGGCCATTTTCCTTGTTATACCTATAGGATTGTAGAAGCTGTTCTTTCTCCAATCCTTTTATCCTTTCGTACAAGGTTTTATTGAATTCTAAATCCACATCACTTTCTTCTCTCAACACACAAAAATAGACTAAAAAGACAGTGACACTGGCCAGTACTGAGTATGGTTGGTACCATGGCATATCTGATGGCTTGCTTTTGATTGCAATAGGTTTTATCGTTTTTCGAGCTGCCGAACTGGTTGAGAACTTGATTGGTTCGTTTTCATTTGCTTCTAGTTTTGTACTAAAGCTTCTTCCGGTACGTTGTTGCTGTATGCAAGCCCTAAAATAAATAATTAATCAGGTTAAATATCTGAGGAAAAAACAGACATCAAACATTGTAATTATTACTTCACTTTAAAATGTTTTACGTACATAAAATCTAATAATTATTATAAGTTGACAATAAATTTAGTTGCATAACTTTTTAACAATAAAATCAATGTAAAAAAAAATTATTTAGACATAAAGTTACCTCAACAGTGGAAAGTATCGAATCATAATTAGCAGTTTGTATTAAATTTCAAGGTAAATAAAAGAAACCATGCAAAATCTAGGCGTTTTTTCAGTATGACTGCAGGAGAATGAATGACAAACGTCAAACGTCACTATCACAAGTGTCACATGTCAAAATGTCATACGATTTTTTTATTATCATCGGTCTTGCATTGGATTCCAGCGTTTCAATATTTAAAAGATAATATTTTAAGGAAAAAAATAGCGTTTTCTAGGCTTTCCGTAGATTTGCCGTCATCTCCATCGAGTATCGCAGAGCATTTTTAATTCTAAAAGGAAAAATAACTGTCAAAAAGCCTCGTAGTTTCAGCAAAAAAAGTGTACCCTTTTCGTAAAATTTTAATTTTTCATACAATTTTTTTTGTGTCAGTTTTGTGGCGAGCCATATAAACTGTATGAAAAAAGTCACAAAACAGACAAAAAAATTGGGACATAAGTTAGTACGAAATCCACAAAATTTCCTCATTTGAAAAAAGTACAGGGTACACTTTTTCTTGAAAATGCTCATAAACAGATAGAGCCATCCATTAAGCATGTCTGATGAATGTGATAATGTTAACTTTAATACCGACCGATCGAAGAGGTTAGCGCCTTTGGAGCTGGAGTGGAGGTGGAGTTTTGCAATGAATTAAAATCTTATTTCTGTAACTAGGCTGTTAAAGCCTTCCACAGACTGCAGCGGGGGCGTGCGCGCGACGCTGACGTAGCGTGTGCAGCGCGTTGTATAACACTGAATCATATATACGGTGACATAGGCCAGGAGAGCGGCGCAGCGTATATGATTCAGTGTTATACAACGCGGTGCAAACGCTCCGTCGGCGTCGCGCACACGCCCCGCGCTTAGGCGTGTGGAAGACTGAAGAGCTCTATTACATGTCTTTATGGAGAAATTTTGTTTTTAGGGTAAGACGTAGTGGGGGTGATTTTTTTTCTCGACTAAACTTATGGTGTGGTATATCGTTAGATAGGTCTTTTAAAATTGAAAATGATTTTTCAATACAGTGGTTCGTTTGTGAGATATTCAACTTTAAAGTACGCCTCACATTCTGTTAGAGAGATAATAGCGTAGGGAAACGGAGCGTAGCGAATGTTGAGATCGACCTTCTAGCACCTTCTGGGCATTTAGGAATCAAACCACAGCAACTGATATCCAAACTTGGTTTGTGAATAAACCAAGTTTGGATATCAGTTGCTGTGGTTTGATTCCTTAATGCCCAGAAGGTGCTAGAAGGTCGATCTCAACATTCGCTACGCTCCGTTTCCCTACGCTATTATCTCTCTAACAGGTTATGGGCCCAGTCTGCATCTGCGTAGGCATTTATTTCAAAGTTATTATCCTTTTCAAAATGGAGACCATAATTTATTGTCCCAGCCAAATACCTCAATATACGCTTTGCAATGCTCACAATGGTACGGCCATGGCAGGAAAGAGACAGAGACAAGAGAGTTATTCTCTACCATAGATAAACAAATAAGTGGTGTAGAGCATAGACATAGTAAATCCAACACATTCATTCCTGGTTTTGTCATGTTAGTTAACTATATTATACTAGCCTTCCGTCCGCAGCGTCGCCCGCGATAAATTAATTTTCCCGTAGAAAAAGGTATTTTCCCGCGGTAAAAAGTAGCCTATGTCACTCAGTGATAATGTAGCTTTCTAACGGCGAAAGAATTTTTGAAATCGGTCCAGTAGTTTCGGAGCCTATTCAATGCAAACAAACAAACAAACAAAAAAATCTTTCCTCTTTATAATATTATTAGTATTAGTATTAGTATAGACTATAAGTACTTATTCATTTACCTTACAAATTCTTCTCCCTTCTCCGGCTCAGCTAACAACCTTTCACGCTCATTCATAGCCTTCTGTCGCCTTTCCTTCGCCAATTTGAGGCGTTCCTCTCCTAATTCCTCTTCATTATTGTCGTTGTCAATAGATTTATTTAGTACACGGTGCAAAGGCTTAGCGTTCATAGGCTTTGCCAGCAAAGCCCAAATATCGCACTCATCGGATACATTCTGTACTGATGAGCATAAAGATGATCGAAGTTCCCAAACTTGGGATATACCCCTGTCCTACAAGAAAGAATTACAAAATTGCCAAGCGCAGGATGCTTGAACGATAAGATTAGTTGAACTTACGGATTGTGATCTAAGTGCTTCTATTTCTTTATTGCAAGCCTCCACTTGTTCAGCAACGGCATTTCGTCGAATTCTCTCTACCTCCAATTGGGCTCGGAAACAATCATTTCCCTTTGATAACTCTTTTATTTCTTCTTGATACTTTTCAATTTGAGACGCCGCTTCACGAATGGAACGTTTTAGTGAAGTTACTGTTGCTTCGTCTGTTCGAATAAGGAGTAGGTAAAGAGAATTGTGGGTATTTGTGAGCAATGAATTGCATTTTTAGTGTTAGAGTAAGTACCTGGGTGATCGAACTTTTTTCTCAAGTTGTTTGATTTTATTTTATTTTTTATGGGAAAAGTTATTTCGCGATAGAACCTACCTAAGTCAATATGAACAGCAACTGCAACACTTTTTTTATAAAAATTAAATCATTTAAATTGAACAGTAATAGGTACTTATTAAGGAAAATATTGCAATTACTTCTTACATTCTCGTTTTTCTTTTAGTTTAGCTTCCTTGTCTTGTTCTTGGAGTTTAATTTTTTCTATGGCTGTGCCTACCGATTTCTCCATGTTGATAAATATAATTAAATGAAATAAACACGATCCAATTTGTGGGCACTTGGTGGGCACTAAATCAGTAAGTTTTCTCACTCTCAGTTTCCCGCCTTTTTCATCTTCTTGACTTTTCAGTTGCTTCAGCCTCTAGGAATTTAAGACTTTACATAAAATGACAAGTGCTTTATTTACTTCCGTACAATACCATATATTTTTAATGTTCCTGATAATACTTTAAAATGTAGTTATATTAAAGGTGTATTATTTTTGGGCCTTTGCATTTTCAAAAGCCATGACGCCTTTTTTACGTGAAACGAAATCACTTTGTCAATGACAGTTGCCCGGGTAATATTCAAACGTGATTCAAACAATCTATGATTCTATGACAAATAGTTGGGATGAGATAGCATTCTATGTAAATTTTGATCCTTTTATGTGAATTATCGAACACAAAAATTTAAAACACCCAATCATGCAGACTCCAGACGCGAACGGTTATGTCCATGTACAGTGGCCTAGCAAGACTGTCCCTCACGGTGGATTATTCCACACGCGTGTTGTAGAACCTAATGCTGCGCAACAACAATTTTTAAAGGGTAGGTTTTCTTTTTATCAAAAGCTTCAAATTCGATAATTCTTTTATTTGATATTTATTAGGTGAATAGGGCATTAGCTTAGCTGGGCTCCTGAATTAAAATATTGCCAAAAATCAAGACCCTGTTTTTATCACACCATCTCTTTTTTTATGGCAGTACTCCTCGAGGAGCAAAAGTTGAGTATAGCACAGCGGCAGAAGACGCCTTGGGCTTTGCGTCAACCGGACGAGCCGAAGGAGAGTCGGCGGCCGCCGGCGCGGGAGGTGCCCACAGCGCGTCCACGCACCTCGCGCCGACGCTCGCTGTCTGCTATCAGGGAGTCAGGGGTGTTTGAGCTAGACCCGTTAGTATCATGCAGCGTGACGCTGCAACAAATAGATTCCTTTTTTTTTCTTGATTCATCCGGTCGGACAGGCTAAGATCCGGGACCATATCGTCTCGTCATCAGTAAAATCGATTCGTAATGGATTGCCTAAATTTTTTATCTGATGTAACTGATAACAAGTGAGGCAAAGGTTGTGTATACTAACTGCCACTCTTCACTTCACGCCAATGGTATCCTAAGAATTTATGTGTTAATAAGTCAGTTTTTAGGGTGAATCAAATGAACATGAAAAATGAATAGAAATGTAACTCTGTTCATTTGAAATAGCTTTTAAGAAATCGTCCACTAACGTCTTCCCAGCGTTGTTCAGGTAATTACTAGAAATATAAAATCCGGTTGTTGAATTAATACTAAAGCTAAAGGTACCTCTGCAATGGAGTTAGCACATATGGGAATTCTTGCTAATTAGTAATCTCGCATCTTTTGAGAAATAGGTACATCGTTATTAGGTAAAATAAGAATTAAAACTACTTGTGCAGGTACCAGCCAATGAAAAGAGGCGAAGATCGCGAGCTACTGAAGGCTAGGTTAGCGGACAGCATGGAGCATAGAGATACAACGGAACAGAAGCCACCGCCGCCACCACGGGTCCCTAAACCAAAGCCAAAACTGCCAACAGCCAAGGAGAGGAGAAACGAACGTAAGTTGTGTTAAATCCTTATAATTAGGTTAAATATATCGTTCTGCTACTAAGAGCGCGCGCAGACAGAGAGCGGTCTGGAGTTCAGAGTTCCGCGTTCAGAGTTCTGTGTTTTGACCGCTCGAGAGTTCCGACCGCCTGCTGTGTGCGTTATCGTAAGGGACTCAGTACATTCGAAAGAACGCAGAACTCGGAACTCGGAACGCGGAACTCCAGACCGCTCTCTGTCTGCGCGCGCTCTAAAGAATGGATAGTGGTCATATTTATGATCAGTAAACATCATACTCGATCCTTTCCCAACTAATGCTTAGCAGAAGAATACAGGCTTCGTCATGTCTATTGTGGGTGGGAGCCCACAACAGAGAGCTCTCTCTACAGGTAGATGTAATGCCTATGCAGCTAGGGACCGAAGTCCGAAGAAAGAGAATTGGAAGTATTAACATCTGCTTGGAGAGAGATGTCGCTCATGCAACTTTTACCCAACGAGTTGTACCTACTGCTGAGAAACTTACCACCTTACAAAAGCCTGAACACTTTTAGAGGGAAAAGCGTTAAATCCCATAGCTTCTCGCGGTTTAGATTTTGTCTGGCACTGTTACTGACTGGTGTTTTATTTTCGACAGTGTTAACCGAGATACGCGAGCGTGCAGAGTGGCTCGCAGAAATGGAAGACTTGGGGCATGCGGCGCCGCATAGGGACATCGTGCACGACCAGATAGCGGAGCGGCTGCGCGCCCTCGACGCACTGGGTATTGACAGCCAGTGCCCAACCGCCAGATCCACGGACTCTGGGTTCAGCACCACTGGGGAAAACGTGAAGATGGGGAGTGGGAGGTCGCAGGGAAGCGCTGCCAAGTCTGGTCAGTATCTTTAAAGTTCATCTTATTTGATTAGATAAGCATAATTTAAATTTAAATAATGATTAATTTTATGGAACAAACAGACTACTATAAAGACTTTCCTTAGGAGTGGTATTGTATCTTCAAAAAATTTAACCAAATGAGAAGTAAACCCATTTTTTTTGCCAAAGTGTTTGTCAATGACTGAGTTATGTTATGTATGAGTTAAAGAAACGCAAAAAAGATATGACCTAATTGAGAAACTTCTTTTGTGATGTTGGTTAAAAATACAACTTTAACAAAGTCTGTTCTAGGATAAGTTTTTTTCTAAAACTATTTAGACAGGCCTGGTAAGAGTGAGAGGTCATGACTTCAAATGTGAGGGGGAAGTGAGGCATGTCACAGGACTTAGCTGACATGACTAATTGTACTAGGGGCGTTCAATAAAAAGTGAGAATGAGTATGTTATAAACAACTTTTACTAAATGTCATTTTATTTTTCGACATAGTCACCTTTTAGCATAATACACTTAGTATATCTTTTTTCTAAACTTAAAATTCCATTTTTAAAAAAGGTCTCATCTTGAGTACTTAAAAACTCTTGTACTGCAGCGACTACCGCATCGTCGTCTTCAAATTTCTGGCCTCTCAGGTATTGTTTCAATCTCGGAAATAGGTAGAAATCACTGGAAGCGAGATCTGGTGAATACGGAGGATGCTTAAGGATATCGAACCCAGCATCACGAATTGCAGCCATTGCAACGGCGGACTTGTGTGCCGGGGCATTGTCCTGGTGGAACAGCACAACTTTCGAGTGTTTACCTCGCCGTTTTTCGCGGATCTCATTGCGCAATGTTGCTATTTGTTTGGCGTATAAAGTGCCCGTAATAGTGGCTCCATGCTCGAGATACTCAATCACTAATACCCCTTTACCATCCCAAAAAACAGAGCCCATGACCTTACCGGCAGATGGGCTCACCTTGAATTTCTTCGGAGTTGGAGATGATGGCCTTTTCCATGTCATAGACTGCAGTTTCGTTTCAGGGTCGTAATGATGGAGCCATGTTTCGTCCATTGTTATAAATCGCGCCAAAAAAAGTTCCCGGTCTTGCTGCATCAGGTTCAAAGCTTCTTGACAAATCTCGACTCTAGTTTGTTTTTGCGTGTCAGTAAGCATTCTTGGTACCCAACGCGCAGATACCTTTTTCATACCCAAGCGTTCATGTAAAATATTATGCACGCTCCCCGTTGAAATCTTTACATTTTCAGCAATAAAACGAACTGTGACACGACGATCCGCCAAAACTGAATTTTCGACTTTTTTCACAATTTCTTCAGTTACTGCTGTAGTAGGGCGTCCGGAGCGGGGGTCGTCCATTGTCGATGTTCTTCCACGTCTAAATTCGGCGCACCAACGTGCGACTGCCGAATACGGAGGAGCATTAGACCCTAAAGTGTCCCGCAAATCCAAATTGACTTGGTCCGTAGAAAAATTTTTCAAATACAAGTATTTGATAACGGCGCGCAGTTCAATTTTCTCCATTTTCGCTATTGTACTCAATAGCATTGCAAAGAAATTACCGTATATTTTTTTAAACAAAAGACAGTTAGTTTTTTTTTTCATAGCAATCAGCTAGATAGATTAGCTTTACCGGCCAGTATTTAATTTCGTAATATTAAAAGAGTTTGCATCTCATTCTCACTTTATATTGAACGCCCCTCGTAAGTGAGAATTACAGTCTTTCTTCCAAATTAAAATTCAAGCATTGTTCACAGTAAAATCAAATCACTCTACTAGCTCCCAAGAAAAGAAGAAATCAACAAGAAGCTTGGTGAAAGGCACTAAGAGGGAGGAAAATGTATTTGCCTACAACAATCTTCCTCCTCTGCAATATTCTCCAAGAAGAAGAGTATAAAGCTTTATTATGTTTGTTATTTTATTGTTTATCATGTACATGGTTTTTGTTGTAGCAGTACATGCATTAAATTATTAAAAACCAATTTCAATTAATTGAAATATTTTAATTATATATCAGTCACTGTAATCATCAATTACTATAGTTTTACTTTTCTTCATCTGTGAGCTATCACTTGCCACCGATTTCCGTTTTTTAGTAGCCTTTTCCTTATCTATTACTTCAACATCATTAGTTTCAATTTGAATTGGTGCTGGTCTATCAATTTCAAACTGTGAATATTTTCTGACAGACATTTTTAATGTGAAATCTGGATCTTGTACCAAATCTATGTTTGGACCTTTCTTAATATAGCTTATAGTAGAATATGCAGTGAAATGGAAGTCTTCCACAAGATAATTCTCCACTAACAAATGAGCAATTACATCTTCACCTACAGCACGAGAAATATTTGGCTCCTTGCCTTTATGCCTTAAATTGACTGGTCCTTTCAAAAACCAAGCATCTAGTATTTTTTGTGCAGTTAACTTTGTATCCTGCTTGTCAGCATTTTCAATAATGCTTGCTAAAGTCTTGCAGTGTGATTCAAGATTTATTTCTTTAACATTGGAGTTGGGATTGGAGCAAATATCACACATTTTGTTACAATCTGCATTACCCCAGTCTTCATCAAAATGCTCAGCTATGAGCTGCCTTCTGCACAGAGTTCCATTGAGGCAGTATTTCACCATGCCATAAAGGTGATCCAAACTCCCTACTGAAGTGAACACCATTGTGCTAACCTTGAATAGATCTTGCATTCTATAGAGGGTTACACATTCTGCTCTGTTGCCGTCTCTTCCTGCCCGCCCACTCTCTTGGTAGTAATTTTCCATTGATTTGCTTATTGTGTGATGTATTACAAACCTTACATCAGGTTTGTCAATGCCCATACCAAAAGCCACTGTGGCTACTATAGCTTGGTAGTGCTTATCATGCCATTTTATATGCACCTTGGACCTTGCATCTGCCTCTAAGTTAGCATGGTAGCTTGCAACTTTTAGCCCTCTTTTACGTAAACCATTAGCAATTTCTTCACAATCTTTTATACTGTGAGTGTAGACTATACCACTTTCTCCTTTGTATCTGTACTTAATTAACTTTTCAAGGATAGTCAAGCATTCTTCTTGTGATGATGGCTTCTCCATTATTTTATAAAATAAGTTAGGTCTGTTAAAAGTAGACTTTATTACTAAACATCCTTGTATGTTAAGAATCTTTTGTACATCAGTCAAAACATGGGCTGTAGCTGTGGCTGTTAACCCTAAGATAGGGACCTTTGGGAACATGTTGGATAATATTCCAAGAAACTTATAATCAGGCCTAAAGTCATGCCCCCATTGCGAACAACAGTGTACCTCATCAATAGCAATCCTCTGTAATCTGCCATCAGCAAAGCATTTCTGTAAGTTGGCCATAAACCTTTTGCTCTTTGCAAACCTTTCTGGTGTCACATAGAGAAGCTTAATAGGCGAGTTTTTATCTTTTAATATGTTTAAAGCAGCATTGGAGTCTTCCCTTGAACTGTTGCTGGTAATTAGTTGTGCGGGGATATCTTTCTTAGTGAGTGACCTGACTTGGTCTTCCATAAGAGACACAAGGGGCGAGACTACTATGGTGAGACCTGGTTTTATTAGAGCTGGCAGCTGGTAACAGAGACTTTTGCCGGCACCGGTCGGCATCACAACTATAGCATGTTGCCCTGACAAAGTACAATTTATAGCACTCAACTGATGCGGCCTGAAGAATTCTAGCTTGAAAACATTCTGCAAAGTTCTGTTGACATCATCCGACCATTCGTAGCTCGTTCCCGCCCAGTCAATACTCGCTAGGCTGTCTGATTTTAATTTGTTAATAGAATTTTTAAGAGCTGTTTTCTTTTCATGCAACTGGCGTTGCTGATTTTTGAGTTTCGCTAATTCAGCGTCAATTTTGGTTAACTCTTTATCAACATTTTTTATTTCTTTCTCTAATTCATTAACGGTCTTCATTTTAGTTCATTGTTGGAGACTGCACCAAATATAATCTTACTGAATAAATAATGCCGAGAACCAAGCTAACTACATACACCACAGAAACAAAATATAATTCAATACAATTGATTGATATTGATATGCTGTCAATGTCAATACAAAATTGTCAAATTGACAATTACATAGACATTTTTATTACTTTTTCTTTGTATGAAAGACAAGGGGGACTTCTATTATACAGTGATTATTTTTTACCGTTTTTATTACCATTCACAGTATCCATTAGATAATTATTAAGTGCAGATACATATAATTAATTAATTAATTTGATCCACTTTAACAGAGTCAGATTTGCCGCTAAAAAGCCTCATATTCTATATAATATATTATTATTTATTTATTTATTTAGCGCGGGGTCAGCGCGCTTCGGTGTGTGGAAGGCTTTATAGTTGTCTGGAAAAGACTAAGGGACCTACGACTGCCTACGACCAAGAATATTAAATAAAAAACTGGATATTGCATGCCGAACATTCCTTTGAAGCCAGAAAAAATGACCTTGAATTACGTCACGCCGATCTTGCATCTCTTTCTTTAGGGTGTCCATAATTAAGCATACATTAGGAATATCCCGCGGAATTTGACATACTTTTATTTATACAACAGATTGATTTTGTAATTTATTAAATTCAACCGATTTCAATTCAATTCAATTTTTAGGGTTCCGTACCTCAAAAAGAAAAAACGGAACTCTTATAGGATCACTTTTTTGTCCGTTCGTCCGTCTGTCAAGACCCTTTTTCTCAGGAACGCGTGGAGGTATCAAGCTGATATTTAAATCAAATACTCAAGTCTACTGTACTGTCCCTTGGAGCTGTGAAAAATCAAACTTCTAACCCAACGCAATCAAAAGATACCTACAGCCATTTGCCGCAAATTTTCGACACTCGCAAGGGATACTTCCCGTGAACTTAGAATCTTGAAATTTGGTACGAAGCAAGGTCTTATAGCACAGATAAAGGAAAAAATGCAAGCATAAATTGCAAGCAGAAAGCATAATTTTTTTTGTCTGTCTGTCTATATCAGTAACCAATCTACAATGATCCCACACTGCGCACATTTTGCTTAGGAACAGGGGTCTGCTAAGACTGGATGTTCATAGATACATATAAAATTGTACGGAACCCTCGGTGCGCAAGTCCGACTCGCACTTGGCCGGTTTTGTTATTAAATTTTTATTCAACCGTTTTATCATGAAAGTGAGCATCCATCCTCACAAACTCAAGTAAAAGGTATCAATTTTTTTGTCAGTCGTCAATATAAGGTCCATTTCTGGTTGCATTTCTATGCCACTCTGCATTTAATCGGCCTTACTGATATCCGGCAAAAGGTTACCTTTTACCTGAGGACGCTACAAATACTTACTGCAAAACATAAGGGAAGTATTTGTCAATGGAAAAAAATAATAAAATACTAGGACGTTATAACAGTTTCTTTATTTTCTACACATGTGAGAATAATATTGTTTTGTACTGAGTAGGCGTCCCGGCCTTTCTGGGTCATAGTCATAATCTTCAGGCTTAAAATGCAAGCTGCAAATTGTCAAACGCTCTACACCTTTCCCTTTATTGGTACAATCGACAGCCAATTTTGCCTCCTTCTTTCATCTTTTGGAAAACTGCAATGTAAAATATTATTCATGTTAATTGTAAAGACACAAACAATAAACATGTTATTATATACTGTGATATGAATTATGAAGATAGAAACCGTACCAAGTTGATAGATTTAGCTCCATTCAATACGAATAAATACCATGAATGAAAAAGGATTGGTCACCCTAGTTGTAAAACCACACATTCTTCAATTTTTCATTTAAGGTCATGTTTAACTCCAAATAAACAAAATATACTTCTAACTTAACATTATAAACCTATTCGTGGGGTTTTTGAATAAAAACTAACAAAGCTTAGAAGCAAAATATAGGAAAATTGATTGCCACTAAGATTTATGAACATTTTCGTAAAATAAGTACTCACCTGTGAAGTTTTATGTCGGATTTCGGCCTCCAATTACTCCTACAATGCTTTACTATGCAATACATAGCGCATAACCCAAGTAAATCGACGAAAAACGTTTATTTAACGTAAAAATCCTCTGAAATTGGTGAATGACTTCTGACAATTCTGACGTGATTCTGACATATCGGCCATTTAGTGTTGCCATAGTACGCAGGAGGTGCATACCGGTGAAATGAGGATTTTGACTGGGTTCTTTTTTTTGTATAATACAAAGAAAACTAAGTAAATTTTATTGCAGAAAGTTTTATAAGAAAAATATAAATTTCTGTTGAAATTAGCTTAAAGTAAATTAATTAGGTGATGCCGGATAATGCGTATTTCTAAAAAAAATAAGTTTTTTTTTATAAATAACCTGGCAATATATCACAGTGTTGAAAAGAGATAGAACATAGGAGCAAAGGTGAATGAACCTGGCTTCAACTCATAGTTCGGCATGCAATATCCAGTTTTTTATTTAATATTCTTGCCTACGACCATACGTTCCAGGGTGGTATTCCACTTGTCTTTCAAATCAAGATTCGCACTTTAAGTACTTACAAATCCGTGGATGGATTGACAATCTTTTTTATACTGCTACTCTCTCTTATCTATATTGTATGACATATTTTGTTCCCAAGTCGTACCTTTTCGCGACGCGTCGCGATGTAGTTTGAGAACCTCTGCAGTTGGTGACAATCTGAGTACAGTCGGCAGCGGAAGTGGACGAGCAGTTGTGGAACTCAAAAAGATCTACACACGACTCTACTACCAATATAATAAGAGGGTGTGTAGATCATTTTGAGTTCCATAACCGCTCATCCGCTGCTGACTGTACAACCAATCAAACGTACAATCATCAAAAATGCTAGTATTCAAAATGTAATTTTTAATAAATGTTGTTAAGTTTTCGTAGTACTTTACATGCTATTTATACCTACTATAGATTTAGATACTTTAGATTTTGAGATTTAGAATCGAATGGTAGTATAATAATAATAATCTGTTCTATTTATTATACATTATAAACGTATGAAAATTCAATATTTCGCGGTACTTCACAATAAAATTAATACTCTCTTTTGCTTGGCGGGAAAATACTCCCTGAGGTTACCCTGACGCTTTAAATTCATGAGATTGCGTTCTGATATTGCACAATTTCAAAGTGTAACAAAAGCATAGCGCGCTTGATTGAAATGCGCTGTTTGCAATATTTATAATGTAACTAGCTATTGCCCGTGACTCCGTCTGCGAAGAATAAGGGTATTAAAGATAGCCTACGACCTATTTCTCAGACTTACCGATATAGAGAAAAAAGTTTCATAAAAATCGGTCAAGCCATTTCGGAGAGGAGTTCGATAACCAACACCGTGACACGAGATTTTTATACATTAGATTCACTTATACGAAACAGCTTTAGTTTGGATGCACTACAAAATGCATGACATGATGCTTATTTATTTGATTATCCTATCAATAAACAAAGAGGAAGTGTCAATTACGGGGTCGAGCTATCAACTACGCGCTACTTATATGTAGTGGACTGTTTCGTAAACATGCTAATAGAATTTTGTCTGTTCATGAATATGTGAGTTTAAGCAAGAAAATATGTGCCTATAAATGTATTATATTTATAAAAAGATGTCTGAGTTATAGTCTTGCAGTTTTACAGTTTTAATCAAAGGAGAAACAGCGGTATTAATTCTTGCTAGAGGCGGTTCGAAAGGAATACGCTTGAAAAATCTACAAACTGTTGGTGGGTTGAGTTTAGTGACTCGTGCAATTCATACAGCTAGGGCTGCAGGGTTAAACGATGTCACAGTGTCTACTGATCACCCACTGATTGCACTGGAAAGCATCAAAAGTTAGTATCAAAGTTTTGAGTTACCTATTGAGAAGTGTTTTCGATACCTATTATATTGATCGTCATCAATAAAATTATCATTAGAGCATCATTTGACATGACAGGAGACGGGACATAATATTGATTGTAATGTACAGGTAACGTTATTTTTTATTTTAGCAAAATTTGTGGTAAGATCCGCAGTTGGTACACCGAACCGAAAATGTTTGTTTACATAAGGCGACACGTAAATCTGAATTTGTATAACTACTACAATCATGCACCGTCCACTTCGCAAGCTTGTGCGCTTGTTTGCTTGTGATAGCGATGTGGCAAGTAAGGAGGGCTGTAAAAAAAAGTTAGTTAACTTCAATATTATGGACCTCTGCAAATTAACGCCTGAATCAATAAATTACCACAATAGGTTTCGAAGTGCTATTGAAATTCATGCTTTGGGGTATCTACAATACCTTTAAACGAGCAATTCTTATGTAGCGACTACTAGCGCCATCTAGTCATCACATAAGGAACTAACAACTACAATCCTACATCACGCTATCGAAGTTTCTCAACTCGGCTGCATAAATACAACTTCCAACTTTCATCCATTGGACTTCGGTCCCCAGGCATAACATCTGCCTGGAGAGAGATCTCTCTAATGCAGCCTACCCCCAAATTGGTGACCCACGACATTGGACAAAAATCGCAACCTTCAGACACACAAGACGGATGACGCAGTCTCACAGCAAGCCATACTCACCGCACTGTGCACCATTAGCATGTATCTATTATCTGCCTGGTGTCTACAGTTCGCAAATCCTCCTCCCACTACTTCCACTTGCCAATCAATCAACCAACGCTCGCCAACAAGGCTCCGAGCAATCACGCAACAGGCATGCATCTACAAGTAGCAGAGGAACAACAATGCTCGCCGACGAGGCTCTGAGCGACTGGCCCTTGCAAGCGCCCACATGACGCACAGACTGCACCTCACTGCAATTCGTATCGACCTCCGGTCTAAAAGGGGGGCTGATGTAGCGACTACTAGCGCCATCTAGTCATCACATAAGGAACTAACAACTACAATCCTACATCACGCTATCGAAGTTTCTCAACTCGGCTGCATAAATACAACTTCCAACTTTCATCCATTGGACTTCGGTCCCCAGGCATAACATCTGCCTGGAGAGAGATCTCTCTAATGCAGCCTACCCCCAAACTTACATGGATATTTATTTTTTATTACGGGGGGATCTCGAAATCAGCTCTAACGATTTCTACAAAATTTGTCTGGTGGGGGTTTTCCGGGACGACCAATCGATCCCCCTTGGTCTTATAATATCTCTGTGAAAATGTGTATATATCTAAGCCTCGTGCGCTCAGGTATTTATTTTATTACAATTTATCAGTAATATTCAAAATGTTAGGATGTATGCATTAGCAGGTATTGTTATAGGAGATAGACTGTAATTTGTGATTACAGGCGGTGCTGAAGTTTTTCAAAGAAGTCCAATTACAGCCACTGACTGGGCTCCTTCTATATGGGGGGCGGCTGAATTTTTAGCTAGCAGGCTGAATGTTGAGGTCCTTGTTTTGATCCAAGCAACGTCACCATTTTTAAAGCCAAGTCATCTTAATGGGGCTTTGCAAAAATTGCGGGATCCGAAACAGTTTGATTGTATTTTTTCTGTTACAAGGTTTGTATTGATCGAAAAAAATTAGTATTTTATTGTTTTGTTTTACGCTAAGAAAATATTTAACTATCGATAACACAGTTCACTGAAGCCTGTGGCAGAATGTTTTCATGTCTGAAAGTTTTCAAACTTACAATAAGCGATCTAGTGAGTTAAAATATTTGTTTACTGAATTATATATTCTTTTAGAAATTATAAATTACGTTGGAGACTAGAAGAGAAAGGTGTTGTTCCCATAAATTTTGATATCAGTGCAAGACCAAGAAGACAAGATTGGGACGGTGAACTTTTGGAAGCCGGAGCGTTTTATATATCTAGAAGAAACATAGTTTTGGATGGCTGCTTTCAAAATTCCAAGTATCTTTTTATATTACTCACCATAAATGTTTTACAAAATTCAGGTTCAATCTCAAAAGAATTACGCCATTAACTGAATATAACATTGATCTACCTATACACCATAACGGAATATAATTTCTCTAAAACCACTTTGCATTGGCTAATTAAATTATATGGAAAGTGGCAGTGGTACTTCAAGTCAAGTTGCTTGCATTAACAAAACGCAAGTGTCAAAGCTAGAATATTTTCTATTTCTATTTTCCTTGTTGTGTTGCATTCCACTTTTGCTTTCCATCACCGTAGAAAAAAGAGAATAACGTCATTTGAAAGTTTTTAACTCTTTCTAACATACAGCCAGCCAACCTCAATAATGAGAGAAAGAAGTATGAATAGCGTTCGTTTATATTGTCCGGTCAATTCGAGTTTTGTGTAAATTGAACTGTGTTTGTATTGACGTCATTGCCAGTGTGACAGTCACTCGAAGTGAAGCGAAGTTCGACTTGGAAACTTTTCTCGCGAACGTAAATGAGTACGGTAGTCACGATTGTTTACGTGTAACTAACAATTTGCTTTGTTTAGTTTTCAAATAATTTGATACATTCTATTTGTTTTTCATTCCAGTTGTACAGTGTGGGAAGTGTCGGCAGCGGAAAGTTTCGAGGTGGATTCGGTTCATGATCTTCAAGTTGCGAATGCCTTAATTAATTTAACTTAGTGTAAACTTTTGCTTAAAGGTATGTTTTATTTTAATATGATTGATTTATGTTATTGTAATTATTTACTAAAACATTTGTTGATATTCAAACTAACATAAATTTACAAAACTTAGTATTCTGAAAGGGAATCAATCATTACCTGCTATAGTATGTTGTATTAGGTACTCTTCAGTTAATTTTTAGTAGCCGCTAACGAGTGCCATTACCAATTTATTTATCAATTAATATCAAATCAGATACCTTTAAACAAGCTATTCTTGTGTATATATATAAATATAATCAGAATCACAGTAATGGCTCCAACGATTTTGATGAAATTTGGTATATCGTTTTTGGGGTTGAAAACTTAATCTAGCTTGGTCTTATCTCTGGGAATACGCTTGGTACCGAGTTTCAGCCCGAGCGGAGCTTGGTCGCCCAGGTCCTATCAATAATGAACCTGTGCAATTTAATTATAGGTACATTATAATAGTTTATTTTATATATTTAAATCTAAAGCATATAAAAGTCTGATATAAAGTAATATTTTGTGACTGGGTTTAGTCAAAAATTTGGAGAGAATGCAACTACAGAAATTAGAATTCAATAAAAAAAAGTTTTTCTAGAATAAATAAATTAGACACCAAAATAACATGAATCCTATTAAAAACCCTTTTATATTAAAGTTTTCAATGTCAAAATTGTAGTACAACAGTTGATCTCAAATATGCATAGTGATAATGGTTTTTCATTTAAGTACATCTGTTTGAACAGATGTGTGCCACATGCATTCCATATCAGTCACAATGTTGTTGATAGTTTACTCTTTTAAAACTTCAAATATGGGAATTTGTTTCTTAAATTATACTGCAAAATACATTGAAACTTACATTAGTCTACTTTTGAACAAAATAGTGGGATTTGTTTACTGCCATCATAGAGAAAAAAAGATCCATCTGACTTTTTCAAATTGATCTTATGCATTATTCGGAATCAGTATAAAGATATATTTGTGTATTTTTTATTGTATGCAGGCAGTAATAGCTCTACACAAAAAAATAATACTTAGGTATAGTATAAATCTTCCCAGGTGAATTTTTTGCTTCAAGCCCTTATCCTTCAAAACAAACGGTATTGTCATAGTATTAAGGTTCAAATTTAATGTAATGGCTCGAAGCAAAAATTCACCTGGGAAGATTTATACTATACTGGGTTTATCCTGCATGTCATAATATTTTTTGTCATAATCTATTTCCAGTAACACAATGTCTAACCCAGAGGTTGTACTATTTGAGGACCTTGAGGCCACAGATGTGATCAGTGTAGAATTGGTGCCGGAGCGAAAAGGTCTTATCCTGAAGCATTGCGAGTATTATGTCAGCTCCAGGAGGCACGGTACTACAGTCACAAGGAGATACAACGAGTTTGTGCAACTGTATGACGTGCTGTATGCTAAATATCCTTACCGGTATGTACTTTATTATTGCAGCATAGCTTGAGATGTTGGTGATCACTGGGAAAAGGAGTCCAGTGCCCTGATAATGTAATGATAGATCAAATTCACTCAGGCACCTTTTTACCACTAGGCACTAGGCTCATGCCCGGTGCCCCCACTGACATTGAGGCCCCTAGTGACTATATAAATAACATTTTAATTAATGTAGATAGACTTTTGCTTTATCTACTCCATTTGTTGGTCATAGCCCCTAGGGTCCCTTATCTTAAAGTGCATGCACTTGCCTCTGCAGAGGCACCCAATAGGTTAAAGACCACTCTGACTCTACGCTCTCATGCTGCAGATAAAATGAGTTGTGGTGCATCGTCTAAGAAATGATAATAATAAGAAATAATAATTAAATTATAAATAAAATAAACAATAAATATCACGGGGCAATTCACACCAATTGACCTAGTCCCAAAGTAAGCTAAGCAAAGCTTGTGTTATGGGTACTACTAGGCAACGGATAAAAATACTTATATAGATAGATACATACTTAAATACATATTAAACACCCAAGACCCGAGAACAAACATTCGTATTTTTCATACAAATATCTGCCCGACACGGGAATCGAACCCGGGACCTCAAGCTTCATAGTCAGGTTCTCTAACCACTAGGCCATCTGGTCGTCAAAAACCCTTAACCTTTAGTTTTAAGTAAACTGATGGACGGAAGAGTCGATCGATTTTGGGTGGGCGATTTCGGGCGTGGGGCTTGGGGGAGGCACGATGGCTCAAGATAGGTTGGTTGGACTGCGCGTGTTTTTGGGTATTTTCATCGTATTAGTAAAACAAATACATATATTAAAAATGTAGCAACACTACGCCCTAGAAAACATCTTGTTTTATTAACATTCAAAAAGTCATGACCTTCTGTGCAGTATTAGCGTCGTACTACGAGTTTAATTTATATTTTAGAGACGACTTTGGATTTTTTTTCTATCGAGCGAACTACAAGTAATCGTGTTTCGAAAAACACTAGTTGCTAGAGTGAATGCTCAAATATCTTACATATGAATTTCAGGATTGCTAGTAATGAAATGATACAGCACGAGTTTAAATGAATGCAATAAATGCGCCAAAAACGCGGTACCAACTTAAGAAATATAGACTTTGGTTTTGTCTACTCCATTTGTAGGTGCCCCTTGGGGCCCCTTATTCTAAAGTGTCCAAAGCCCCCAATAGGTTGAAGATGACCCTAACTGTACACATTGTTCTACATCCTCATGCTACTGTACTGATACAATGAGGTATTGCAGCGCATTATTCAAGATATATTATATGTAAATTAACTGAAACAATTACTTTGCTCACCCGCAATTTTACGATAGTTATGTTTATGTAAGAAATGCAAAATTAAAAACAAAGCAACGCCGCAAAGTAACGACTGATTCAATAAATTATATTATATGTATTCTCAGTTAATTTGGTTTTACTTTCAATTCTGAACAAACTAAGTAGCTTGTTAATGACTTTTTGGATATTTTCATTTCGTTTAAGCTTTTATGTAATTGACAGAAAACAGTGTCCTTATTTTTTTTGGTGACTTTTTTTCATAGAAACAACTCGGCTCGTAACAAAACTGACAAAAAATGTATCGAAAATTAGGGTAACTTTTTTAATCATCAAAATCACTAAATTTTTTTATTAATAAAAACAATCTGCCCTTTACCTTGATTATACTATTATTAACATAATTTTCTTATCTTTACATGACTGATGGAGCGTGCAGACTATCTTATCTTATCATCTAATTCAATATAATGATTTATACGTAATTAATTACATTTGGAGGTTGAACCTGCCGACAACTCGTTTTTGACAATCTCCACGTCAGAAAACGAGAGGCGTCACCCATGACGTCATGTGGGACAGTCGCACAGACTGAATCGCACTTTGTGCTACTTTTCCACAACATACCTACAGTAATGTCGTCATCATCGTGCCATGCCTATAAACAGCCCACTGCAGGACACAGGCCTCCTCTACGAGGGCTATGGACGTAGTTCCCACACGGGCCCAGTGCGGATTGGGAACTTCACACACCATTGAACTTCTTCGCAGGTGTGTACAGGTTTCCTCACGATTTTGCCTTACCGTAAAGTTCATGGTAAATTTGAAAGTCAGAGGTGCGAGCCGGGGTTTGAACCCACGACCCTCTGCTTGAGAGGTCATTGTTCAAACCACTAGGCTACCATGACTACCAAGGTACCTAGTCGTTACGAAATGTATCGTGACAACGTTACTCAGACGTGAGCGACGAAGAGAGGGCTTGAGCTGTAGTTCGCACGCGGCCCCAGTGCTGTTCAGGAACTTCGCACACCATGAACGTTTCGCAGGCTTGTGCAAGTTTCCGTCGATATTTTTATTTTCCTTCACCGAAATGCTCACAGGGAACTCTGAAAAATTGACCTTTCTGTAACTTTACAATCAAATCAAAGTAGGTAGGTAGGAACAAAAACAACGATTAGTTAGATTCAGTGCCATGCGGCCGAGAACCGAGAGGATACGCGATAAGCCTATATTATTTGCTCATATTTTGCCCGCGAATTTGCGATTACAGTATAATTGGCGTAAGTTAAACACGAGAGCGGAGAAACGTCCGTTAACGCTATAGGGGGGGGGGGGGGGGGAGGGGGTCATTCATCGTTTATGTAAGAATACCGAGAGGAAAAGTCTTTTAAAAATCTCTACATGACCTTATTGTAATGAGTCATAGCTATTCTTAAGCCCGGTTTAGACCTACAAGAAAATTGTTTGCAAGTTGCTGTAATGCTGTACATTAACGAGGTGCAAAGCGAACGAGTTTTAATTGGTTAATCGTGTGCCGCGATGTAATGCACCTTGCACTTTTCTTGCAGATGGCTTTACGTAATATGTTACAAGTCGGAATGTTGTCGAGTTTTAATCAGAATCGTTTCTAATGACACTATTTGGAGCATCTAGTTCAATCAAATCTTACGTACTTAAGAGAGCAGGGGAGTCTGAGGAGTTTAATGCGTTAAAGAGATCAAAATCGTCGATTAATTGCTCAATCAAGGCATCCATTCTATTACGGTATTGCTGATCACCTTTGCTCAGTGTGACGTGGCTGGAAAAGCCGGTGCCGACAGGAATTTGATATTATCTTGCTCGTACCGTTGGACCAAAGGGAAGGGAAGGGAGAATTGGTTAAAGTTTTGAAATAATTCGTAATTAATTACTATCAAAAGTTTGCTTTAAGGGCGTGTTCCCAAACAGATGCCAAAGGGATTCTATGAGTAAGACTGTTGATCTGTCCGTCTGTCATAGACGTCATAGTCATAGGGCTGAAACCTTTGAATCATAATTAGACGCTTGAAATTCCAAAGTACGAGGGGCGTTCAATATAAAGTGAGAATGAGATGCAAACTCTTTTAATATTACGAAATTAAATACTGGACGGTAAAGCTAATCTATCTAGCTGATTGCTATGAAAAAAAAAACTAACTGTCTTTTGTTTAAAAAAATATACGGTAATTTCTTTGCAATGCTATTGAGTACGTTAGCGAAAATGGAGAAAATTGAACTGCGCGCCGTTATCAAATACTTGTATTTGAAAAATTTTTCTACGGACCAAGTCAATTTGGATTTGCGGGACACATTAGGGTCTAATGCTCCTCCGTATTCGACAGTCGCACGTTGGTGCGCCGAATTTAGACGTGGAAGAACATCGACAATGTACGACCCCCGCTCCGGACGCCCTCCTACAGCAGTAACTGAAGAAATTGTGAAAAAAGTCGAAAACTCAGTTTTGGCGGATCGTCGTGTCACAGTTCGTTTTATTGCTGAAAATGTAAAGATTTCAACGGGGAGCGTGCAGAATATTTTACATGAACGCTTGGGTATGAAAAAGGTATCTGCGCGTTGGGTACCAAGAATGCTTACTGACACGCAAAAACAAACTAGACTAGAGATTTGTCAAGAAGCTTTGAACCTGATGCAGCAAGACCGGGAACTTTTTTTGGCGCGATTTATAACAATGGACGAAACATGGTTCCATCATTACGACCCTGAAACGAAACTGCAGTCTATGACATGGAAAAGGCCATCATCTCCAACTCCGAAGAAATTCAAGGTGAGCCCATCTGCCGGTAAGGTCATGGGCTCTGTTTTTTGGGATGGTAAAGGGGTATTAATGATTGAGAATCTCGAGCATGGAGCCACTATTACGGGCACTTTATACGCCAAACAAATAGCAACATTGCGCAATGAGATCCGCGAAAAACGGCGAGGTAAACTCTCGAAAGTTGTGCTGTTCCACCAGGACAATGCCCCGGCACACAAGTCCGCCGTTGCAATGGCTGCAATTCGTGATGCTGGGTTCGATATCCTTAAGCATCCTCCGTATTCACCAGATCTCGCTCCCAGTGATTTCTACCTATTTCCGAGATTGAAACAATACCTGAGAGGCCAGAAATTTGAAGACGACGACGCGGTAGTCGCTGCAGTACAAGATTTTTTAAGTACTCAAGATGAGACCTTTTTTAAAAATGGAATTTTAAGTTTAGTAAAAAGATATACTAAGTGTATTATGCTAAAAGGTGACTATGTCGAAAAATAAAATGACATTTAGTAAAAGTTGTTTATAACATACTCATTCTCACTTTTTATTGAACGCCCCTAGTATGTACCTATCATTAATATTTAGCAATCTTATGATCTGTAGTGTGATTAATAATGTGGTAGGATATCGCTCGCCTCCCTTCATTACACCATACCGTGTATACCGGCTGCGAAACAACTGTGACAATGCGAGTGGGTGACCTCGGAGATAAAATATTCAATCAAAACATATACTATAGGTATGTTGCAATTTGATGATGAATGATAAATTTACATTAATCAATATCTGAATTAATACGCTTCGATCATGCTGTCCTGTAAAAAATCAAACTTTTATACTAAATACAAACTGAAACATGGATACACAGAAAAAAAACAGAAAAAGAGACCAGCGCTGGGAATCGAACCCAGGTCCTCAGCAATCTGTGCTGCGTGATTATACCCCTACACCACCATTGGTCCAGGAATCCTGGGTGCAGGATTGACCAGTGGTGGTGTAGGGGTAATAGGGGTATAAGCATGCAGCACGGAATGCTGAGGACCTGGGTTCGATTCCCAGCGCTGGTCTCTTTTTCTGGTTTTTTTTTTCTGCGTGTATCCAAGTTTCAGTTTCTATCTATATATATAAAATTCTAAACTGACTGACTGACTGTTGATATATCAACGCACAGCCCAAACCACTGGACCTAGATACTTGAAATTTTGCACATAGATACCTTATACAATGTAGGCATCCACTAAGGAAGGATTTTCGGGAATTCCCACGGGAACGGGAAAAAACGGGATTTATAGATTCGATTCCGAGTGACCGTATCTCAGTAACTATAATAACTAGACTCTTCAAATTTGATACACAAGTAGGTATTACAATAATGAAAACATTAATTTCAGTATTTTTCAAAATTCCCACGGGATAAGGAATAAACGGGATTTATATATTCAGTTCAACGGAATCCTATGAACTATAATTACTAGACTCTTCAAATTTGGCATAGAAGTAGGTAATTATTAATAGTAAAAAACAGTTTTAAGGATTTTCGGAATTTCCCACGGGATAAGGAAAAAACGGGATTTTTCGTTTTACTGGTCGTAGAAAGCTGAAATTCGGCATGAAGGTTGCTTGGGGAGTGTAGAGGAGCATTGTGAGAGGAATTTCCAAAATTACAACGGGAACGGGAAAAAACGGGATTTATATATACGATTCCGAGTGACCCTATATCAGTAACTATAATAACTAGACTTCAAATTTAATACACAAGTAGGTATTACATTAGTTAAAACATCAATTTCAGGATTTTTCAACATTCCCACGGGATAAGGAAAAAACGGGATTTATTATTCTGTTCAACGGAAACCTATGAACTATAATTACTAGACTTCTCAAATTTGGCATAAAAGTAGGTAATTATAATAGTAAAAAACAGATTTAAGGATTTTCAGAAATTCCCGCGGGATAAAGAAAAAACGGGATTTATCGTTTTATTGGTCGTAGAAAGCTGAAATTCGGCATATAGGTTGCTTGAGGAGTGTAGAGAAGCATGAGAGAGGACTTTCCAAAATTCCCACGGGAACATGTAAAAACGGGATTTTTCGTTTTAATGGTCGTAGAAAGCTGAAATTTGGCAAGTGAGTTCCTTGGGGAGTGCAGGGGAGCATTAAGAAAGCATTTCCCGAAATTCTTACGAGAACGGGAAAAAACGGGATTTATATATTCGATTCCGAGTGACCCTATCTCAGTAACTATAATAACTAGACTCTTCAAATTTGATACACAAATACGTATTACATTAGTTAAAATATTAATTTCAGGATTTTTCAAAATTCCCACGGGATAAGAAAAAAACGGCATTTATATATTTAGTTCAACGGAATCCTATGAACTATAATTACTAGACACTTCAAATTTGGCATAGAAGTAGGTAATTATAATAGTGAAAAACAGATTTAAGGATTTTCAGAAATTCCCACGGGATAAAGAAAAAACGGGATTTATCGTTTTACTGGTCGTAGAAAGCTGAAATTCGGCATATAGGTTGCTTGAGGAGTGTAGAGAAGCATTGAGAGAGGACTTTCCAAAATTCCCACGGGAACATGTAAAAACGGGATTTTTCGTTTTACTGGTCGTAGAAAGCTGAAATTCGGCATGTAGGTTGCTTGGGAAGTGTAGAAGAGCATTAAGAGAGGGCTATCCAAAATTCCCACGGGAACGGAAAAAACGGGATTTTTCGTTTTACTGGTCGTAGAAAGCTGAAATTCGGCATGAGGTTGCTTGGGGAGTGTAGAGGAGCATTGAGAGAGGACTTTCCAAATTTCCCACGGGAACGGGAAAAAACGGGATTCGTTTTACTGGTCGTAGAAAGCTGAAATTTGGCAAGTGGGTTCCTTGGGGAGTGTAGAAGAGCATTAAGAGAGGACTGTCCAAAATTCCCACGGGAACGGGAAAAACGGGATTTTTCGTTTTACTGGTCGTAGAAAGCTGAAATTCGGCATGAGTTGCTTGGGGAGTGTAGAGGAGCATTGAGAGAGGACTTCCCCGTATTAAGAAAGTATTTTCCGAAATTCTTACGGGAACGGGAAAAAATCGGATTTTGCGTTTTACTGGTACAGACGACCAGAGGCCTAGTGGTTAGAGAACCTGACTACGAAGCTTGAGGTCCCGGGTTCGATTCCCGTGTCGGGGCAAATATTTGTATGAAAAATACGAAATTTGTTCTCGGGTCTTGGGTGTTTAATATGTATTTAAGTATGTACCTATCTATCTATATAAGTATGTTTATCCGTTGCTTAGTACCCATAACACAAGCTTTGCTTAGCTTACTTTGGGACTGGGTCAATTGGTGTGAATTGTCCCGTGATATTTATTTTATTTATTTATTTTTACTGGTTGTAAGCTAAAATTTCAAAATTCATAAATTTTTACCGTAAGTAGGCCGCACAGGGCTCTTTAACCGACTTCAAAAAAAGGAGGAGGTTATGCATTCCATTTTATGTATTTTTTTATGTAGGTATGTTCACCGATTTTCCGGTCAATTGTGGACCGATTTTAAAAATTATTTTTTTATTCGAAGGAATATAATATACTCCTGAGATGGTCCCATTGTCACGCAAGCAATCTTGCTTGCATGCTTGCTTGCTTGCCTGTATGCTTGCTTGCTTGATATCTTGGTTCTTTGGAATTCTCATGGTACACGCGAGCGAAGCCGCGGGCAAAAGCTAGTTTAGTATAAAAATATTAAGATTTCACGGGATGACCGTAAAAGGAAAAAATTTGGAGTTAAAAATAAAAATACAAAAAAGACTCCAAAAAACCAATCTTCAAAAATCGTCTCCATCGCGCCACGCGCCAATGCTGACTTATGTATCGTCGGGTGACAAGCAAAAGTCACTAAGTACCAAATACCTACTTAAAACAAAGGTCGTATCTCAGTATGAAATTACTAACTAGATACGACTTTTTGAAGAGCAGTGACAGAAATTTTAGTGAGTTTTGCTTGTCATCCGGCGGTATGATTGTGACAACACTGACAGATTAAGGGTATAAATATGTATAAATAGCAATAACGACATTTGACATTTGACGTTTTCCCGGAATCACGGAGCTCAAATCATTAAAAACAAAAAATTTAAGAAGCCGAATATATTATAGCTGTCTTACATAGCTGTCTCGGGGGTTTCGTCAACTTTTGGTAAATACTCGTATGTATATGTATTCGAATTTCCGATCCCTAAATATTATCCTCACTGGCAGCGCCGTCTGCCGCTTGCCTCCGAAGCGCGTGGTGGTGAACGGCGGCAGTCCGCTGTTCCTGCAACGGCGCCGGGCCGCTCTGCAGCGCTGGCTGACGCTGATGGCGCGCCACCCGGTCCTCGCCCACGACGCAGACCTGAGGGTGTTCCTCTGCGAAGCCAACTCCAGGCTGGAGAAGCCGAAACATGACGAGTTCACGCTGGCTGGCACGCAGGAAAGCAGTGCTGTGAGTTTATTTTTGACGTGACAACGTCTAATAAATCAATGAACGCCGGCTGCATACACGAAAAAGGATGACGCAATGAAACGTTACGCATGGGCGTAGCCAGCCATGGGTTCAGGGTGGGGCAGCAGTCTAAAATAATAGGTAATGTAACTAGCAAACTATACCCGCGGTCTCACCCCGGTTAATTTATTCATACAAAATTTAATTTTTTAGGTTTGGTTAGGTATAGTCGGGGTAAAAAAAGGTTCGTCACTTTTCGACCTTAATTCGTTGACATAGAGTCGAAAAGTGACGAACCTTTTCTTACCCCGACTATACCTTATAGGTTAGAGCCAGGGTGGGGCAGGCGCCCCACCCTGCCCCACCGTGGCTACGCCCATGACGTTACGTGTAAGTACATGTACGTACATCTACAGAGCGGCGAGGGCCAGTTGCAATAGAACGGCGTAGGCAGGGGGGGCACACTTACATATATCACACTTTTCATGCGACTACAGCGATCTCTGGTTGTTTGGTAAAGAACTAAATTAGCGGCCATCTTGGTTGACTTGTCAAACTTGTCAGTTGTCATTCATCGGCCATGGCCATGGCGTACCAAATTGTACGGTCAAGGACTTTAATTGATAGGCCACTTGCCAATGTTCGTATTTTAGCCGTATAGTGCAAATCGGGTTTAGCCGCTTATACTTCGTATATGCTGATTTGAATTAGACGGCTAAAATACGAATAGTGGCATTTAGCCTATCAATTAAAATTACGCGTAATTATAGCTGTACATCACTACCAACATATACATATAGATAGGTATACATCTATAGATACGTCACATTAGTTCTTCACCAGGGCGTAGGGCAGCAGCACCTTCCATACATGCAAATTTGACCATAGAGTTGCCACTCTTGTTCATATAATATTACAATACTCTTTGGGCGTAGGCCAGTTGCAATAGAGCGGCGAAGGCCAGTTGCAATATTACGTAATACAATCATATTACTACTTAGCGCCCGCCCCCGGGTAATTTTTGTTGAATGTTTTGTTATGACGTTGTCACGTTAAACTATCGTCCGTAAACCGACTTTACAGACAACCGGTTTTTTATTTTTTATACAATATAAGAAAGAAGAATAGCTTTTAAACTTGATCTCAAAGTTACGCAGCTGAAAAAGTTACGATAGAAACAAATATGCGTAGGTACGCAGATAAGCGTAACATACTTATATACGTTTAATTAACAAAAAGGTTATATTGATATAAGCTCAGTACATGTAGTAAAGCCTGACCAGTAATATATGACCATGCGCCATGTTGCGGATTTAATTGGAACTAATTTCTGGGTCTCAATTTGAAGCCACTTGCCCTATGGACACCGAATTTGGATTCTGATTTTGATTACGGTGAATAAAAGTAGGAAATTAAGTCAAAATAACGAGTTGCCAATCCACATTGTTCAGACTATACTAAATAATATGTTTACACAAATGAAAATAGTAGCGCCCTCTTGACAATGCTCATATATTTCTGGTCAGGCTTTAAGTAAATAATGTATATTGAATGAATTTTCCAGAGAGATATGACGACTGAAGAGATGCAGGCAGCTTTTGTGTCAAGTCAAGAGCAATTGAGGCTGGTGCAGCTCGGCTTGGACAGATTGTTCCAGATATTCGAGAGAGGTTAGTCCTTCGAACCCGATTTATTGGTCCTATGAACCGGATAACTTGGTCCTTTGAACCAGATTAACAATTTTTTTTCTATATTTTAGCGGAAGGTCGTTGCGAGGCAGAGAAAGCGGATATAAGAGAACTGGGTGCAGGATTGAACGCACTATCCGCTACCAATGTATCCGACACTACTCGTTGGACGCCCGTCAGAGAAGCATTGAAAGTCGCTGCCGAGTAAGTTCGTCTTCAAAATCAAACCGTTATTCTGTAAGGCGTAACGAGAGGCGAGACACGGCCTCGTCATTTCTGTCTGCTCTGGATCGCGACGCTTCTACAGGGTGTCTCATTTAAATCGGTCAGTATGGGAAAGTCTGAAACTATAAGACATACAAAGATCTGTTCTTAGGAACCATGTCATTGATTTTAGTGATAAGAAAAACTGCATTCAAAGATTTGAAAAAAAATTTTTTTTTCAATAAAAAAAAATGGTTGTCTTTTCGAACACCTGCACACGATGCGATGCGATGCATTTTATTCATTTTAGATATCATGTTTCACAGTAACATTTACTGCTTAAGACCTACACAATCGATATCTAAATAGAAATAATCAAAGTTTTTTTTTTTTCAATATTTCCGGGTTCGATACCCGAACTGATAACTAGTTTTTTTTTAAATCTATGAATGCAGTTTTTCTTATCACTAAAATCAATAACATGGTTCCTAAGAACAGATCTTCGTATGTCTTATAGTTTCAGACTTTCCCATACTGACCGATTTAAATGAGACACTATACATTTAGTATGAAAGTTGATTCAACCCATACCATACCACGCCACGTATCTTATCTGTGGCTTGCACCTAAGTAAGCCGCAAAGGGATCTTTTTACCAGCGCTTTCGAAAAGACCATCAGTACCAAGAAGAATGCGCCGCAAGAAACTTCCTTTTCCCAAACAATAGTACATTGTTGTAGAGGCTAGAAAGTAAGCAATAGATGGACGAGGTAGTTTGAGGACCGACGCGTAGCAGGCCCTCGAAAGTACGAGTCCATCTATTGCACTTTTGGCTGAGACTAAACATTGTGCTTTTCACGACTAATGCGAGGAAATAACAATTAAACAATCGAAACACTGCGTTGCTCCCGCCGATTTTACTTTTTCTTTTGTGACATATTTTTTTATTAAAATGAGCGAGGCTATTTTTAGTGGCCAGTACCCAAAACCACATAAGTAATTAAAAAATAAAAACCTCATCCTCGTCATGTCCGACCTGCGGCGTTTTTTCATACTTAAAAAAATTAAAGCATTTTGTGCATATTATGACGCATTCTCATTGGTCAATTTAATTTCACATGCAGCAGACGATTGCTTTTGATTGGTCCAATTCTCGTTTCAGCACGCCGGGAATGAAATTCAGAAATTATCTTTCAAAAAGTCGTATCGTATTATGAAATCCATATATTGATACGTCCTTTTTCGTAATGTGTTACATTGTTGTCGTGTTTTGGGCGCCATAAATGAGTCCGCTGTTAATAGTACATTATTGTCGTGGCCTGGAAGTAGGCAATTGCCGGCTGAGTATGAGTATTAAACGGACGAGCTCGCGAGTCCGTTTAACTAAATACGAAGCCAGCAATTGCTATTCCAGCCGAGACTAATATAAAGCTTTTCTCAAAAATAGTGAAGCAAAAAAAATAGAATAAACTTTTATTAACTTAAATAGGTAGAAAGAATTGCAAATCACTTAAAATTAAATGTCATTAAACCCTTTCCCGCCTTTTTTCATTAAAAAAAAACTGCAGGTGTTTTTTTCTACCGAAAACACCACAAGCTATTTCAAACACAATAAAAAAGTCTGGAGTTCCAACAAAACAACTGATACCGGTCATTTGAATTGGCTGTATACGAATAGTGCCAACTTATTACCATGGCCGTATTAACATTTTAAAAAGTTTGAGACTCGACAATAATGGAATTTGTATGCGACATTGTTGTCGAGTTTATCGAGCCTGCAATGTTTTTAACTTTTTAATTTTTTTACTGACCATAAACTGTGCACTTCACGTACTGATATATAAAGAATAATGTCAACTTTTACGGATATTTTTGAGAAAATGTACATATAAAGGCAGTTTTGGGTACTGGATTTAGGTTATCTATGGCCACATTTTCGAGCAGTGCCATGAAAAATATATATTATTCAAACCCATATGGCAATAACACGAGGGTGTGAACTATCAGGTCCTGGATTATTGTCATTCATTCCAGGTCGACAATTACAGGTCGTGTTTTAATCGCACCCCAACCTTTGCTTAGTTTGGGATTGGGTCAATTGTGTAAAATTGTGTCATGATTTTTTTTTTCAGGCTAGCGGTGGAGATGGGGGAAGCAACAGCGGAGGTGACGGATTTTACGGAAGACGGCATTGGTGGGCGGCTGTTGCTCGCTCTGGACGCTTTAAGCGCTTATAGGTACGAGAGAAGTCACAATACAATAGTACATTGTTGTAGAGGCTGGAAAGTAAGCAATAGATGGACGAGTTTGTTTGAGGGCCGACGCGTAGCGGAGGCCCTCGAAAGTACGAGTCCATCTATTGCACTTTTGGCCGAGACTAAACATTGTGCTTTTCACGACTAATGCGAGGAAATCATTATCATCATCATCATCATAATCATCCATCCATCCATCCCGTCCATCCCGTCCATCCTGTCCATCCCGTCCATCCCGTCCATCCGACCATCCGTCCATCCGTCCATCTATCCCGTCTATCCCGTCCATCCATCCATCCCGTCCATCCCGTCCATCCCGTCCATCCATCCATCCGTCCCGTCCATCCCGTCCATCCCATCCATCCTGTCCATCACGTCCATCTGCCCATCCGTCCATTCTGTCCATCCCGTCCATCCCGTCCATCCCGTCCATCCCGTCCATTCCGTCCATCCATCCCGTCCATCCGTCCATTCCGTCCATCCCGTCCATCCCGTCCATCCGTCCATCCGTCCATCCTGTCCATCCCGTCCATCTGCCCATCCGTCCATTCTGTCCATCCCGTCCAACCCGTTCATCCCGTCCATCCCGTCCATTCCGGACATCCCGTCCATTCCGTCCATCCCGTCCATCCGTCCCGTCCATCCCGTTCATCCTGTCCATCCCGTCCAACCCGTCCATCCCGTTCATCCCGTCCATCCCGTCCAACCCGTCTATCCCGTCCAACCCGTCCATCCGTCTTTTCCGTCCATCCCGTCCATCCCGTCCATCCGTCCATCCGTCCCGTCCACCCCGTCCATGCTGTCCATCCCGTCCAACCCGTCCATCCCGTCCATCCCGTCCATCCCGTCCATCCCGTCTATCCCGTCCAACCCGGCCATCCCGTCCATTCCGTCCATCCCGTCCATCCGTCCCGTCCATCCCGTCCATCCTGTCCATCCCGTCCAACCCGTCCATCCCGTCCATCCCGTCCATCCCGTCCAACCCGTCTATCCCGTCCAACCCGTCCATCCCGTCCATTCCGTCCATCCGTCCATCCGTCCATCCATCCCGTCCATCCGTCCATTCCGTCCATCCCGTCCATCCCGTCCATCCGTCCATCCGTCCCGTCCATCCCGTCCATGCTGTCCATCCCGTCCAACCCGTCCATCCCGTCCATCCCGTCCATCCCGTCCATCCCGTCCAACCCGTCTATCCCGTCCAACCCGTCCATCCCGTCCATTCCGTCCATCCGTCCATCCGTCCATCCGTCCATCCATCCCGTCCATCCGTCCATTCCGTCCATCCCGTCCATCCCGTCCATCCGTCCATCCGTCCATCCTGACCATCCCGTCCATCTGTCCATCCGTCCATTCTGTCCATCCCGTCCATCCCGTCCATCCCGTCCATCCGTCCATCCAGTCCGTCTGTCCGTCCGTCCGTCCGTCCGTCCGTCCGTCCATCCATTCATCCATCCATCCATCGCATGCAGCAGACGATTACTGTTGATTGGTCCAATAATGTCGTTTCAGCACGCCAGGAATGAAATTCAGAAATTATCTTTCAAAAAGTCGTATCGTACAATGAAATACGTATACTGATACGTCCTGTTTTCGATTAGTGTAACTTTGTTGTCGTGTTTGTGCGCCATAAATGAGTCAGCTGTTAAATGTACACATATAGGCAGTTTTGAGTACTGGATTTAGGTTATCTATGGCCACATTTTCGAGCAGTGTCGTGAAAAATAAGTTAGTTAAATAGTGCTCTGACTGACATGTACAATACGTTTACTTTTAGTTTACCACTGACAAATGGCTTGCCTTCATTTCATTTCCAACTTTAATACCATACAAATAAAGTAGCTATTACAAAATCTGCAAACGTGGGTAACAGTATTCTAAAATTGGCTTTATTTGCAGGTCGTTAAAGTTGAATATGAAATGAAGGCAAACCATCTGTCAGTGGTAAACTTTATGTAATTTTACTGTGTAGCTCCTGACCGGCTACAGCGACCGTTAAACCATTGGACGGCCAATTTAATTCGAAAACTTGTGTGAACAGTGGCAGCACGTTAGGACACTGTCAACGTAGTGATAAATGATGGGTAGAGTAGTATAGCCATGAGTGTGTTCGTGTCCAGCTTTAAAGTTCTAATTTTTGTTAAAGTCAAGTGTCTGTGTCCCCCAGCCCCCTTCCACAAACTAAGTTAGCCGTTTGGCTTGAAAATCTTGAAAAAAAAAATATAATAATGATATTTTGTTTTTCTCAAAGATGCAATGAAATGTTAACCTAACGTTCCAAATAAAAGGCCGGGAGGTATCACGTTGCGGGCGCGGTTAGACAAGTGCTATGTAATGGATTTTCATACAGAATTGCAGGCCTTGGCCGGGAAAGCAATCGTCTATTGTTTCATGTGACACAGCATCATTTCGTTTATAGGTCTATGGCATCATGGCATTCAGCCTTAAAAAAAAACATAAGCAACAGTTGCTTTCTTTGCAATTTTAATTTCTTGAAGTTTTTTATTTATTTCATTGCATGTTTGAGAAAAGCACTATACAAGCCTCGGCCGGAACAGGAGTTGCCGGCCTCGTGTACCACTCGGCCGTCAAACTTACTCGCCCAGCAGCCCCTTACTTCCCGGCCTCTGTAGTAATGTACTATTTCTCAAACATGCTATGAAATATTGACGTTATGTTCCTTAAAATACGCCACGAACTGTCACGTTGCAGGTGCGGCTAGACGAGAGGTCAATAATGGAATTTCATACAACATTGCTGGCCAAGGCCAGCAAAGTGATCGTCTATTGTTTTATGTGACACAGCACCATGACGTTTAATAGGTCGACGTGGTCGACGTGGATGGATGGATGGACGGACGGATGGACGGACGGACGGATGGACGGACAAACGGAGGGATGGATGGATATTGATGGATGGATGGATGGATGGATGTTGATGGATGTTGATGGATGTTGATGGATGTTGATGGATGTTGGTTGATGGATGTTGATGGATGTTGATGGATGTTGGTTGATGGATGTTGATGGATGTTGGTTGATGGATGTTGGTTAATGGATGTTGATGGATGTTAATGGATGTTGATGGATGTTGATGGATGTTGGTTGATGGTTGTTGATGGATGTTGATGGATGTTGATGGATGTTGGTTGATGGATGTTGATGTATGTTGATGGATGTTGGTGGATGTTGTTAGATGTTGATGGATGTTGATGGATGTTGATGGTTGTTGATGGATGTTGATGGATGGATGGATGGATGGATGTTGATGGATGTTGATGGATGTTGACGGATGTTGATGGATGTTGATGGATGTTGATGGATGTTGATGATGTTGTTGGTGATGGTGATGGTGATGGTGATGGTGATGGTGATGATGATGGCGGTGATGATGGTGGTGATGATGATGATGCATGTTTGAGAAAAACTCTATACAAGCCTTGGCCACGAACAGGGATTGCCGGCCTCGTATCACTAGATGGCCTCGTTAACACTCTGCCATCTATAACTACTCGGCCGGCAATCCCCTATTTCGCGGCCGCTGCAGTAATGTACTATTTCTCTTTAGGGATCTTTGCATGCGTCTGACGCGCGGCTTGCACGCGGAGCGCGCGGCGGCGGCCGCTGCGGCGAAACACTCCGCCGCCTCGCAGCTGCTGAGGGAGAGACACCGGTACGCGCTCTGTTGCGCCTCGCAGGTAACACTTTGCATGCGCCTTACAATCCTTAAATACTATTACCATCAACGACTTTAATTGTTGAGCAACTTGCCACTGTTCGTATTTTAGCCGTAATGCAATGCAATGCAGGCAATGCAGGCAGGCAATACGAGTATAAGTGGCTAGAAACCCGATTTGCATTACACTGTTACGTTGCATTGCATTGCATTTGCATTACGTTGTTGACCGTACAAAAAACTTGCACAATCTAAATGAGCCTTTAGTAAGATCTAAGATAATCGATAATAAAAGCGTCCGTACTTTAAAAGAAGCCCGAAAGATTAATAATTGTATTAAATACTTTAGATATAATAATATGTAATTTACTAACAATGTAGATCTTTTTGAAAAAAATATACCTTGTTGAGTTTCTTGTCGGTTTCTTCTCAACAGGGTTTTTCCGAACCGGTGGTAGATTCTTCGACGTTCATAGGAGCATCAATTGATGCCTAAATTGACTACAGGATTTTGACTTTGACTTTGAATATTCCGTATTCCAGGAGGCCCTCCTGTCCCGGGCCTACGCCCTAGCCGCGGTGGAGTCCCTCCCGTCCCTGTTCCGGACGCAGGGCTCCACGCACGCCCGCGTGGCCACGCTCTGGGCGGACTTACACGCCGCATTGAGACACGCCGCCAAACACAAGCAGCCGGCCCGTTAGTACCACCGTCCCTTAACTCTCTTGAGATTAGCGTATAGGTAACGCCACGAGAGTTGAGGTCACGCACACAACAACATGTCGTGTAATGACAGCGGGATTTTGACATTTATTCGTACCGATCGATAGCAAGTTCAACAGACTAAACATAGAATTACAAGATTGACAGAAAACTTCTTCAACCTATTTCGTTATGGATTATTGGGGAAAGTACATCTAGTTCAAACAAAACAGATAATAAAATAATTTTATTTAAATCAGATAAGCATATTTTTCGCTATTTATAAAAAACCGGTTTTTTTTGATGCGAATATTTTTTATAAGTTTCCAATTGTTTTATTTCAAAAATAGGTTATATGAAAAAATAAAACGTATAATATTATGCATAGAAATGCGTATTTCATCATAAGATTATAATAACTCACATTTTCATTCACTCACTCATTTCATTCATTCACAGTTTTTTTTGCAATCTGTACTTTAAGTAGCTGTGTGTGATCATTCGCCTCAACTCTCGTGGCGTTACCTATACCTGGCCTTAAACTACGAAATTCGATTCTCGAACCTCGTAACGTGCCGTTCCGTTTACGCTGATAGTATTAAACAAAAGAACTTCTAATTTCGTATTAGCCTCCCTGATGCCGTATTGTCTAATATACCGGAACCACATTATTAATGGAAGCTCAATATATAGAATAGACATCTTTAGTCTTACGTACAGTCACGAGCTTTAATTTGGGACCCACTTAAGGTTGACAGTCCTGTCATATTGTATAGGAATTCAAAGGATATTTTTTCGAAATGGGTCCCAAATTGAAGCACGCGACCGTACACAGTTTGTAAGGTCCATTTATTAAAACGATATTACCATTGTCGTAACTGCAAAAGTGTTACGTAACTTAAGTTAGGGGTGGAACAGTAATATAAGAATAACATAGCAATTAACTAAATGATGATATTTGTGACGAAATAAAGTCTTCCACAATAATAATAAGTATATTAAAAAAACACCACTAGATAATTTAACTTATGTGTTTATTTAGGTAGTTATAGGTTTTTGGTTGTTAATTATGCTACAACGTACACAATAAGATAATAACTTTTTATAATATAGTTAATAACAACTCTCTGTATACAAATGATAAGTAAACTAAACTTTATATTAGAACTCTGCATGCTATGTAAAGATTAAAAATAATGGACCAAATTATCTATTATTCTGTGATAATAATAACTTAGCTGTAATGATATTTAGCTCAATAAAGGTAGCTTCGTTGACCTATTACGTGCAGTAGATCTTTTAAAACTAGATTTTATTAAACCAAATTATTTTGTCATATTCTCGACACAGCATAATATCTATCTGTAATGTAAATAGACCGAATATTCCCAGAAACAGGAAAAATAAATTAAATTATACGAATTTAAGTTACCTTATTAGCAATTCATTTAAGTTAAAAAAACAGACACTCAGTAAAAGAAACACAACACACCTAAAGACTAACGGGTGGTCACATCGTGATGTTAATATTGATTGAAATCTGTGAAATACTTGAATTCCTACTTTTTCAAAATTTTAAAACTGTAACATTTAATTTTATCTGTATAGATAAAAATCAATTGCAGAAAATGTATGTACATACGCGTATGAAAGAAAATGTTGTTATTTTTTTAATTAGTAGTACATCCGTGCGAAAACGGGGCGGGTAGCTAATAGTATTTAAATTTAATATATTTAAATTATAACTGCGGATAATCTATCTATGGGATCATCATTTTAATTTATTATTTCTGAGACCCAATCTGACATTCGCTAAAAATATTTTAAAATTAGAAACTACGATGAATAAGGCCAATATTTCCCGGTTTGTATCAATGCGGCAGTCCAGTTTAGTCAGTTTTGGTAGTATTAGGATTTTTGGCACTTCCTATTGTTTATGTTCCGTGTTGCATTTTTTTTGTGGTACAGGGGGCAAACGAGCAAACGGATCGCCTGATGGTAAACGATTACCGTCGCCCGTGGACACCTGCGACACCAGAAGAGTCACATATTATATTTCTGTTAAACATATGAATGATAGTCCCAATGTGTTTTGTTACTTGTGTTTTGCCTTGAGTTTTGTTTGTAAACTGCAATGCAGTATAGCTAAACCGTTTAACTGAGTCCTTGCCCGCGCGGTGCAGGGGCTGGGGTATGACAACAAGGGGGGCTGGGAGTAGGGTTGCTATCTCTAAAAATCAAAAAGCCGAACTTACCCGTCAAAAAAGCCGGACTTTTGGGTCCCAAAGCCGGACATTAAGAAAAATTAGGGATTTTAGGGAATTTAGGGATGTAGGGACACATTTAAAAGTGGGACTTTTGAATTCCAAAGCCGGATGCTAAAAAAAGGGATTTTTGAGTGTGTGTATGTATTGTGTCCGTCCGATGCGGGCGGGGGCGGCGTGGCAAGACTGGGCAAGGCCGTGCGCGCGCGCAGTGCGATAGTAATAAAAAGCCTAATGAAAGCCGGACGGCGCGCTGTGCGGGCGGAAGACAGTTTGCTCTCCGCTCGCCCTTGTCCGCTCGGGCGCTCGTCCGCCCATCGTCGTACGAATCGCCACTCTGACAAAAAGCCTGACAAAAGCCGGACAGGCCGAACACGTACATATTTGGCCGGACGCGACCGCAAAAAGCCAAACATGTCCGGCTAAAGCCGGACACCTGGCAACCCTAGCTGGGAGAGGTGCGGGCGGCAGGCACACGAGGCGCTGTAACCCATGTATGTACCGCGCGGGCGAGGGCTCGGTTAAACGGTTTAGCTATAGAAAATAGGCTAGAGGTGTAAGGTTGTTAAAAATTGTGTTGAGTGTATTGTCATTAATAATGTTCTTTTGAAAGTATATCCATATTATGAAATTATAAAAGTTAAATAAATCAATATTATTACTCTAAACATGTTTATTATTCCTTCAACGAAATTCCAGTAAGTATCCGTTACGTACAAGTTATGTTTGAAGTTTGCTGGCTTTATTTTACTATGTATTTCCTGCGATTATCTCCCGCTACTCTCTTCTACAAGTAAATGAATTAACCCTTAATAAGGTAGAGGCGATTTAACGACCACATGCATTGAGTTGGAAATTGAACCTTATCGATTTGAGTATACGTCACAATTTCCATTGTAGCTTTAAAAATATCCTTTGTCAGGTATGTATTTGATAGCTGCTTTTGATTCTGTGGTAGTATGCTCCAATAAGTGGGGCCTTATGAAGGGCTAAGTATTATTATTATACTAGCTGTTGCCCGCGACTCCGTCTGCGTGAAATTAGTAATTTGGGCAGCTTATTTTTTTATCCAAATTGCTTTTTCATCAATTATGGCTCTCCTTTGTTCCTCGATATAAAAAATTTACCCGCCCCCGCAACCCCCCTCCCTCCCGCACTCCCCTCCCACGCGTTCACATTCACCACAAGTCAAGATAGATAGAATAGATAGAAGTTTTACTTCAAAAGCCCCTGATTTTGAAACATTCTTCCGCTTCGCTCCTATTGGTGTGAGCGTGATGATTATGTAGTCTATAGCCTTCCTCGATAAATGTGCTATCTAACACTGAAAGAATTTTTCAAATCGGAGCAGTAGTTCCTGAGATTAACGCGTTCAAACAAAAAAACCTGTTCGATAAATTCTTAAAATAGACGTATCTTTCTTATTTGTGAACCGATTCAAATGAAACAAACACTAAATGTTAATCCAAGAAAATACCAACAAATAAGTGAAAACCGCATCCTTCTAGGTTAAGCCGTTTCTGAGATTAGCGCGCACAAACGCACAGACAAACAGACAATAATTCTAAAAATCATTGTTTTGGGTTCTATTGCGCTAATAAATAGCCCTAGTGACAGTTTTTCTCAAATATCTTCAATGTACAGACACCGACTTGTTACAGATTTATTATATGTATAGATAGATAGCTCTTATGTCGTCGAATTAAGGTATAGGTATAAAACAATGGGAGGATTAAATCGATACTTATTTTTGCACTTGACCGTACGTACCTGGATACGTACGTAAATAGGTACTTACTACCAAAATGTTTACGCATTTTGTAAGCAAAGTAAGGCTATTTCCACTTACGACTCAATGTGACAATCAGCCTTATTTTTAACCCCCGACACAAAAAAACAGAAGTGTTATAATTTTGACCGCTATGTGCGTGGCTGTCTGTGGCATCATAGCTCTTGAACGGGTGAACCGATTCGGATTGGGTTTTATTAATTGAAAGCAGGTTTCTTGGCGATGGTTCTTAGACATGTTTCATCAAAATTGGTTCAGCCGTTTCAAAGTTAGCAGCTATTTTGCTAACTGCGGAAGGGATCTTAGACGCATAATGGGCATTTACTTTATTTTCAGACATATACGTGACCTAATTACGTTTGGGGGTTTTTAAATTTATTGTTATTTTAAATTCTGATGCAGGAACTGTCTTAAAATATGGTATAGCACATGCTTGGTCCACTATACCTATTTAGTTAAGTGTATTCGTAGAAGTTATTGATTTAACCTACCGGTATTTGCCGTTCCGAGACCTTGGTTCTACTTTCATGTTATGAGTTCAAAAGTTCAATTTTACTCATAACATCAATTGAAATCTCTGCTCAGCTGTGATGTGTATCACGATTAGATCATCGTAATTGTCTATTTCTTTAACAATGCTCTCCTTATGGATGTGCTTGTCTAACTATTCTTTATTATTATTCGTCTATGAAGTTTACAAACACATTTTAATTCTGTAGCGTCATGCTTTTAGATCAGTTCTTTAGTTGACGCCTTGGCGAATGGAGGTCGTCCTTTGGCTTATCGGCCTTTGTTTGGCATCGGCAGAGTTCGCTCACGATTATGCGCATATCGAAGCTTTCTTGGAACAGAAGAAATTTCCGGTTAGGAGGAAATTTCGACCGATGTACCACATCGTGGCGCCCGTCGGCTGGGTGGGCTATCCCGCAGGGTTTGTGTTCTACAAGTCTTTGTTCCACGTGTTCTACCAGTACCACCCGTACAACGGCGCGTGGGGCGCCACCCACTGGGGTCATGTAGCTAGCAAGAACCTCGTCGACTGGAAGCACTACCCCGCCGCGCTCGTCCCCAAGGATTACTACGAGAAACATGGCTGCCTCGCTGGCTCAGCTCTCATCCACAACCGCTATCTCACCCTTTTCTACTCCGGCCACGTTGTAGCCAACAACGCTACCACTCAAACTCAGAATGTGGCCATCAGCGCTGACGCCATTATGTTCCGGAAATACCTCTACAACCCTATCATAAGATTGCCGCCGTTCGGCGCCGGCGATTTCAGGAACCCCAAAGTGTGGAGATACAGCCAGCACTGGTACATGATGGTTGGGTCTACCACGCCAGACTACCACGGGAAAATAGAGCTATACACCTCGACGGATATGTTCAGTTGGAAATTTAATAAAACTTTGGCGCATTCGTTCGGCGACATGGGTTACATGTGGGAGAGCCCCGATATTATCGACATCGACGGTCTCGACGTGCTGATCCTGTCTGTGCAAGGCATCGAGCCTGATGGCTATAGATTTCTGAACAAATATCAGACTGGCTACCTGGTCGGAAAATTCAACTATAGAGCGCTGGAATTTGAAGACATGGAGATATCTTCGACCACGTTCCACGAGCTCGACCACGGCCATGATTTTTACGCGGCGAAGACCATGGTAGCTCCAGATGGAAGAAGACTTGTGATCGGTTGGATAGGTTCGTTGAATGTTGAGGTGAAAGAGGCGAAAAACGGCTGGGCGCACATGCTGACGCTCGTCCGAGAGCTGCAGTTGGATCGCTACGGCGCTATTCGCATGTACCCAGTCAGAGAAACCACCAGATTGCGGACCGAGATTCTGGAATCAGCCTGGTATTCCCCAGGGGAGTCTTTTAGAGCTGGTTACAAATCTTTCGAGGTACAACTCAACGCCACCACAGCGCTAAGAGACATTAACCTGAGTTTCGAATGGGGGGTTGGGAATCAGTTTAAAATTGGGTATTCTGCTGATCACCGTTACATAAGCATTGACAGAGGAGGTAATGATGGAGTGCGACGAGCGGACTGGTGTCCTTTAGAGTCGGTCAACCTGAGGATTTTCATAGATTCGAGCTCAGTGGAAGTGTACTGCGGGTATGGGGAAGTGGTGTTTACTAGCAGGATATATCCCTATGGCCTCCTCAACGTGCGTGTGGGTGGCGAAACCAATGTCCACATCACGCAATACAAACTAAGACGCAGTATAGGTCACGACAAATTTTTATTGAAAGAACTGAGGAATCATTATGTTAATAAATACAAATCAAAAAAAGCATAGCTAAAATCGTTTGTTGTTTTACGAAAAACCACGTTTGAGATCTATATTTCCAAAGAACGTAGGTATCCTGTGCATCTTTCTCGTAAGACATGGCCTGTAATTTTATTGTCGACTCAGAATTAATGACAATAATGTACGACGTGATAAGATAACAAACCCTCATGTTATTGCCATAAGGGTCGACAAATACCGGGTCGTGTTTTAAGCGCACCCCTTGTAAGTGCAAATGATTATATCCAGCGGATGAATACACTTAAAAATACGCGGAAGGATGAACAACTTATATTTAGTTAATTGGATAGATGACACCATAGAACAATAAGTTCAAGACGCGACTCTAGTAAAAAAGCACTATTTTTTACCCTGAGAGCCGGATTAATTTTCAATTAACTGCAAAATTGTTTTTTTAGTTGCGTTAGCAAATAAATGGTTGCTTGAGTTGGCAAAGTGACGTCATTACTAGCCATTGCCATCAAAATCTATGGGAGAATCGTGTTTTGAGAACTCATAAAAAGTACGTCAGTTGATTGGTAGTGTCATCATCCCTATTATTAATTTTATTTATTTGGGGCATAAACAGCGATATAGTACATCAGCTATGCACAAAGTTAAACATAATCAAAGACCGTCGCAGACCAGCCACGTCTCACCCACGCACCCGTGGTAATAAATAGAATTGTAAAAAAGACGGCACACTAGATGCGTTCACATGGTGTGCCATCTTTCTCACAGTTTCATTCATTACAATTGGTGCGTGACCACAGTGCGTGGCACACACACGCGTCTGGTCTATGCCGGCCTTAAACTGGTAATTATTCGTAGTAGGTACTTGTCTAAACTAACACTAAAATAATGATGATAAGTACAAATCCAGGCAAGCCATGTAGTCAAGCACGGACAATGAAGTAAAAGGTTAATCTTTTTTTTCCTAACTAAGACATCCACACGTAGGTAGGTAGGTACCTAGTTATACTTAAGTTTGTTTGGTTATGTATATGTTTTGACCCTTTGTTCCACCCAGGTAACCAAGTTTAATAACTGGTTGACTAGGTAGACCATTACGTCCGCGAAGAATGGAATTGTCCTTCCATATTCGTAACCAAGTGTAATAACTAGTTGTTCTGGGGGAACGTACCTTTCACATAACAAACTGGTTAAGAATGTGCAACAATTTGCAAACTACTACCTAACCTAAAGTAAAGCGTTAGCCACGCTACCAGAATTTAGTGCAGACACATGCAGCATAATAGGTACTGCCGTGCTAAGCCAAAAGGGCCTATGTCCGAAAATTACCAAATTCTGTTTTTTTTTACGTTGGATTCCTTAGCTTATAAGGAATAAGGTTCTGTTAACGAAAAAGTCGTTTTTATTAGAAGTGCCTTAAAAATAGCTAAGAAAGGCTTATTTTTCACTCAAATACTAACAAACAAAAACATAAAAACACGTATTTCTCGAAACCGTTAAAACGGACATAGCTAGGCCCTTTTGGCTTAGCACGGCAGAGTAGACAATAGTACGACACAGTACACAACTGGTTTTGTTCGCGGAAATGATTCATAATTATAGTTATCAAACTTGGTTATCTGGTTGGAGCAAATGGTTTTGACTACAGGTAACATTGGTAAAACCAATTAATTAGTTATTATAGTCGATGTATAATATGTAGTAAAATGGTACTCAAATAAACCAGCTTTTTATTTCTGAATTAATTAACTAATCTAACTGACACAAGTTAAGTATGAAGTATCTTTTTTAACCGAAATCAAAAAAAAAGGAGGTTATCAATTCGTCTGTATGTTTTTTTTTTTGTATGTTTGTTACGCGATTACTCCCTCAATTGTGAACCGATTTTCAAAATTCTTTTTTTGTTTGAAACAGTATACTCCTGAGGTGGTCCCATTGGCACCAAGTCAAGATCTGATCATGGGATCCTAGAGAAATCGAGGGCAACCTTCAAGTTTTACAGGCAAACCAAGGTGATTTTAGCATTTTTAGTATCAAGTGAAGTATTTGCATTCAGAAAGTATCATTTGGTAAGCTGGACCTGATGAAGAAGACCGTAGATGGCCAACGGAACTCCTCAACGGGTCAAATCTTGCAAGTTAAATGTGACCCACTTCCCGCTTTCCAATTGAGCTGAAATTTTGCAGACATGTGTGAATTGGATGACAATGCAATATTATTATGACATGGAGCTGATCTGATGATGGAGCTGAAAGATGGCCATAGAAACTCTGTAATAAAACGATACGACCGCATTGAGTTTGAGCTCATTTGATTTGTCTTGACGAGTACTTTGATCCTAGATGGTAACTAGGGTCTGAAGATGGAGTTGGAAGGTGACCATAAGAACTCCGTAATAAAACGACATAACCCCATCGAGTTTGGGCTCGTTTGATTCGTCTTGACGAGTACTTTGGTAACCAGGATCAAAAAGTACAGTCAGCAAAGAGTGCGTGTTGTATCGCATAATGTTGATTGTTCTAAAATTTTCTGGCGAAGAATGTTTGGCATACTGTTGAAAGTCCTGAAGCATATTTGTTCGTCCTTATATTGATAACAAGAACATCGAATTACCTACAACGTTTTATTACTAATATTAATTGGCCAAAGCAGTCCTAAGAATTGTGTAAGTTATTCACCTAAACTATAGTAAGTAGGTATGCCACCTACAAAGAAAAGGGGGCAATATAAAATACCTTGTTAGGTTCGTTAGTTATCTTGCGTCCCGTAGAGTGGGAATGGAAGTCAAGGCAGCGGAGGGGGGCTCGGGGGGCAATGCCCCCCGCAATAAAAAAATAATTTCAAACCATCCCCCGTTTAACCTGGTTAGGTTCGTTAGTTACCTTGCGCTCCTCAAAGTGTTAGTAAAGGGGGGGGGGCGAAGCCCCCCGCAATAAAAAAATACTTTCAAACCATCCCCCGTTTAACCTGTTTATGTTCGTTAGTTACCTTGCTCTCCTCAAAGGGATATTAGAGGGGGGCTTGGGGGGCGGAGCACCCCGCAATAAAAAACCTGTCAAACCGCCTCCCGTTTAACCTAACCAGATTCGTTAGTTATCTTGCGTCCCTTAGAGTGGAAATAGAAGCCCCGCTGTTGGAGGGGGGCTCGGGGGGCGGAGCCCCCCGCAATAAAAATACTCTAAACCACCTCCCGTTTAACCTTGTTAGATTCGTCAGTTATCTTCGTCCCTCAGAGTGGAAATAGAAGCATCGCTACCGGAAAGGGGACTCGTTCGGCGGAGCCCCCTGCAATAAATAATACTTTCAAACCATCCCCCGTTTAACCTGGTTAGGTTCGTTAGTTACCTTGCGCTCCTCAAAGTGATATTAGGTGGGGGGGCTCGGGGGGCGGAGTTCCCCGCAGTAAAACAACTGTCAAACTGTGTCCCGTTTAACCTAACCAGATTCGTTAGTTATCTTGCGTCCCTCAGAGTGGAAAATGAAGCCTTGGTACTAGAAGGGGGGCTCGGGGGGCGGAGCCCCCCGTAATAAAAAAACACCTTCAAACCACCCCCTGTTTAACCTAGTTAGTTTCGTTAGTTATCTTACGTCCCTCAGAGTGGAAATAGAAGCCCCGCTGATGGAGGGGGGCTTGGGAGGCGGAGCCCCCTGCAATAAAAATACTCTTAAACCACCTCCCGTTTAACCTGGTTTGACTCGTCAGTTATCTTGCGTCCCTCAGAGTGGAAATAGAAACCTCGGTACCGGTAGAGGGGTGGAGCTCCCGCAATAAAAAATACCTTCAAATCACTTCCCGTTTAACCTGGTTAGGTTAGTTAGCTGTCTTGCGTCCCTCAGGGTGAAAATAAAAGCCCCGCTCTTGGAGGGGAGGGGGCTCGGCGGGCAGAGCCCCCCGCAATAAAAAAATCTGTTAAACCATGTACCGTTTCACTTGGTTAAATTCGTCAGTTATCTTGCGTCCCTCAGAGTGGTAATAGAAGCTTCGCTACTGGAACGGGGGGCTCGGGGGGCAGACCTTCTCGCATTAAAAAAATACCTTCAAACCACCCCCGTTTAAGATAAGATAAGATAAGATAAAAAAAACTTTATTTTTTCACAACACAAGGCACACACAAAAAAAAAACCTGGTTAAGTTCGTTAGTTACCTTGCGATCCTCAGAGCGTAAACAGAAGCGGGGCTTCGTTTACTGGCTACGCCTACGCATCTTTTTTATACCAATACAACTAAAAAGCCAAAAATAAAAATTTTTAAATAAAAAATAGAACCGCCTTCAAAAACACCCAAAAAAATATTAAATAAAAATTTAACCGACTATAATGAGCATTATAATATCTTTCTACTAATCTGTTTGAAGTCGGGCCTCAGCTCGAGCCACCAGGAGTGGACCTAGTAATTAAATTAATAAATAAATATCCCGGGACAATTCACACCACTCGACCTAGTCTCAAAGTAAGCAAAGCTTGTGTTATGGGTACTAGGCAACGGATAAACATACTGATATAGATAGATACATACTTAAGTACATATTAAACACCAAAGACCCGAGATCAAACATTCGTGTTTTTCATACAAATATCTGCCGTGACGCGGGAACCGAACCTGGGACCTGCTCAAACTTTATAGTAGTAATTTAACTTACCTACCTATTATACCTACTATCTGTTGGGCTTCCACCACTCCTGCTAGCTCGTGCTGAGGCCCGACTTCAAACAGATTAGTAGAAAGATATTATAATGCTCATTATAGTCGGCTAAATTTTTATTTAATATTTTTTTGGGTGTTTTTGAAGGCGGTTCTATTTTTTATTTATCTATTTTTTTTTTTCCCCCAACCTTTTTAATCTAACTGAATTTCACGGCCACCGATGACGTGTGAAGTTTCAAATCAATGCCACCACACAGTTTTCCACCATAAATAATTGATTTTAATTTTTCAATTCTCTTCAGTTTGCTAACTTGATGAATAGCAGGCTATAATGCTCATTATAGTCGGCTAAATTTTTATTTAATATTTTTTTGGGTGTTTTTGAAGGCGGTTCTATTTTTTATTTATCTATTTTTTTTTTTTCCCCCAACCTTTTTAATCTAACTGAATTTCACGGCCACCGATGACGTGTGAAGTTTCAAATCAATGCCACCACACAGTTTTCCACCATAAATAATTGATTTTAATTTTTCAATTCTCTTCAGTTTGCTAACTTGATGAATAGCAGGCTGTAATGTAAGATTGTTTGTTTCTTCGCAGTTTAATTTCCCCGCACACAGTGAGCCTTTAGCTTATTTGCTAGGTATACAAGTTAAGTATGAAGTATCTTTTTCTATTTATTTTTTATTTTCTTCAACTTCATTTTTTTTTAATTACTTTTACGGTCATCCCGTGAAACCATATATTTCAAACTAAATACAAACTGAAATATAGATGCACAGAAAAAACCCCAGAAAAAAGACCAATGCTGGGAATCGAACCCAGGTCCTCAGCGTTCCGTGCTGCGTGCTTACCCCTACACCATCACTGGTCTAGAAGTTAGCGACGAATCTTTCCCATACATCGTACACTTCAGTCTGTTATAATCACATTAGGCAGTGATAAAGCGCATCTATGTTAATGCCCTCTACCGAGAGACTTCAACACTCCTTCGGAGCTACCCGCTCACCTGGACCAAGAGATGGCGCTACTAGGCCAACTTTTACAAGTTAAGTATGAAGTATATTTTTCTATTTATTTTTTATTTTCTTCAACTTAATTTTTAACTTACTTTTACGGTCATCCCGTGAAACCATATATTTTCTAGGTATAGTCAATATCATGAATAAATGTCCGTTACCAAGGCGTCAAAAATATCTATAGAAGTCTATGCCACTAATCATAAGGTTGGTGTTTAGTAGATGTTTGTTTAGTAAAACAACTGTTTACATAATATTTGACGCGATGGCAGTATAGATATTTATGTCTTTGACTATACCTGGACTTTCCTTAATGTATTATTGTTGTAAACTGTTTACTATGTAGTGTACAGTAAAGTTAGTGTTGTATTGTAATGTTTAGTAGTCATTTTAGTTACCCCTATTTCCTACCCTAGAGAGCAATATTTTTAAATTTTAAAATGGGATCAACTTGAAGTCCACTCTGCCTACTCAATCAAATAAATAAAGATTGATCAAATCGATCTATACACCGTGAAATTTTAATGGTTGTTTTCCCGAAACGAGGTGATTTAGTATCGATTGTACAATCGATTTATAATTACTATTTTGACTAGAGTCAAAAATCCAATTGTGAAAAACGAAAGTCGAAAATGACCGCAAACCAATAGTAACGCTTCGTTGGTACCTAACCTATCGTACGATCGTACGCTACTTGTACCAACGAAGCGTTACTATTGGTTTGCGGTCATTTTCGACTTTCGTTTTTCACAATTGGATTTTTGACTCTAGTCAAAATAGTAATTAGAAATCGATTGTACAATCGAAACTAAATCACCTCGTTTCGGGAAAACAACCACTAAAATTTTACGGTGTATTGTAAAAAGTTATTCAAGGTCATAGGTACATCAAAAATACTTGTTGCCAATAGAACTTCCTTGGTTGTTCTCGATTAGAAATTAATATGGATCGAGCACAAAAATTTGAGCCGCATTAACCCGTCTCTATCATTATCATCAATTCATCATCACCGAGCCCTTATACGTGCCACTGCACGGCACAGACCTCTTAGAATGAGAGGGCTTGGGCCGTAGTCCTTACGCGGGCCCAGTGCGGATTGCGATCATCACACACACCATTGAATTTCCTCGCAGCCGTGTGCAGGTTTCCTCGCGATGGTTGCCTTCACCATAAAGCTCATCATGGTAAATTTCTAATCAAATCATATAATTTCGCACATAAATTCCGAACAACTCAGAGGTGCGAGACCATGCAGCCACCCACCCCACCATGCAGCAACCCACGGCCCTTTGCTTGAGAGGCGAAAGGTCAAACCACCTGATGCAACACGGCTTTTTTTGGTGCTTAACAAGTTCACAGTCCGATGAGGCACATGCGCCTCATGGGTGGTTTCACTGATACGTCCATGCGGCACATATGCCTCATGACTTTATGAGCGTTTAAGTCATTATTACTGTGGGGACGTGCCGAAGGAAGGCTGCACATTGCTTCGGGTTTGTGAACCTTTTAAGGTGTCCACGAAAGCTTCGCAGCGCTGTATCTCCGTCACGTCCTTGTGAATTTTCCACCGAATTGTTCCACTTCGGAAAGCCCTGTCGTGGTTAATTTCTCGAGAGACTGAATGCCTACACAAGGCCCACACTATGTCAGCTGTAATTTAACGATAAACAAGACGGCCGGACTGTGACGTGGGTGTCTCGACGCCTACGCCCTACGTGGCTTAGTAACAATTTGATCAGTTAAATATACTTAAATTAATGTAAGATATAATAAGCGATTTGGAAACGTGACGAGATATTTATAGGGATCACCTTCACGATCAGAAATTAGGGCTTTATTGTTTCAGAGTTTCACGGTACCTACTTAATTAATCGCATCGCAGCACGCAGGCAATAACAACTATCATGCTAGCATATTCGTCACCTTACAAGGCACAGGTTCTTGTCACGTTGTGTAGTTCCCACGCGAGCCCAGTGCGGATTGGAAACTTTACACTCAAACTCCAAAGCTAATTTTACGGCAACTACTAGATACCTACCAACAACCGATTCACAACTTAACTTCACTTCCGAATGCGTGACGGGTCTCCAATGCACTGCCCCTCCGCGCAGGGCCGGATTTAAATATTAGGCAGAGTAGGCAACTGCCTAGTGCGTAGGGGCCCCGCATCGCCAAAGGGCCCCGCGCGCGCAATAAAGAAATTAAAAAGGTTTCGGAGTGAAAATTGAATAAGTGTTTTTCGATGCATGCTACCAGTTAATTTGATTTGACTTCTTGAAAAGTGCGGTTCATATTTGGCTGAAAGGAGGCCCCGAAAATTGCATTGTCTGGGCCCCGCCTCCTCGATCTAGTATTTCCAGATATAGGTATATACCTAATAGGCAGATCTTGTTTTATTAACATTCAAAAAGTCATGGCCGTACAGTATTTAAACCGTACTAAGGATTTATCTTGTTTTTAAGAGACTACTACTTCAATAACTTAACTGAATGCAGTAAATGCGCCAAAAGCTCGGTAGGGCCTTAAATTAACAGGACTGCCAGCCTGCTGTAGCCAGTTTCGTTATAGAGAGTCTAGTCTCTGTCTGTACCATGCCTTTTGTATGTTACTTAGACCTCTGCCCTGCCTAGCACAACAGCGCCATCTCTATTTAGTTTCTTCATTTAGTTTATAGATGGCGCTATTGTGTTACGCCGCAGAGGTCAAAATGCCCTACGGTGAATGGTACTGAGTGAGACCCCTAATAGTAAAAATAGCTATAGGTGAAAAACTTAAGTAAAGAACCTGTTCCATGTAGTAGTAAAGTGTCCGTGTAAACAAATTGACGTTCCCAGTGGGCGAAGTCGCATCAGCGAGGCCCCATTTCTTTTGTTCCCAAGATCTACCCAGTGGCGGTGCTGGACCTAATTTTGTGTGGGTAATTTTGCGAGGGCCTACGCTGGTGCACCACACATTAAAGTACGGATTTTTGATTGAGCAAAAAAACGAGAACCATTCCAGGCCCGAGGCTTCTCGGACCGCGAGGCCGTGGGCGACGGCCCGCTTCGCCCACGCCTAGCTACGCCACTGGACGTTCCAAATTAGAAAAATTATTTAAGCTTCAACCATTCTGTGCACTACTACATACATATCTACTGAAATTCTTCTTTTTAATCGTCTTTGTTGGAACCGACCTTTTCAGTGAAATACGAAACCCTCAACCACGAACCGGTTGAATGTAGGTACCAAAAAACAAAAGGCTTTTTATTGGAGGAAACCTTTACTTTGATCTAAGCTAACTTGATCCGAAATTCCGGAAATTCAATAAGAGGGCATTTCACGATTCACGTTCACGCCTCACGCCCACGGCTCGGCCGTTCATATACGTCACTTACAGCTCGGGCGTGACGTCACTAGAGACTTCCTGAAGATTAATGCAACAGACGAGATACTCAGGAGACGGAGACAAATTGTAAGATGTTACTATTTTAGCGTTGGAGGAGAGAACTTAAACTGAATTTTATTAAGTATAGATGATAGGTAACGTGTATTATAACTATGATGTATTAAAAAATTTACTATGGGCAATTTTGGTACGCTAGCAATATGGTTAAACAAAAACATTTTCTACTTGCCGATTTTTCATATAAATAGTTAGAAGTTACTTGCCGTTATTTAGTATAAAAAAAACTTGAATATTTTAGCTACCTAATATCAAACACTAAAAAAATTATACTCATAGCAAAAAAAAATATCTGCCAGCTCTAGTCTAGTTCCAGTACTCTTTGATAAAATGATACCTGCCTAAAGAGATATTTCCCATTAAAGTGGTAAAATTATAAATATAGTATTTATTTTTAAAACATGGTAGGTATACAATGTTTTGATTAGACCAAAGATAAGTCTATTTTTACGATTTTTTTTCTAAGTATTTGAAGCAGGTATTTTTGAGCTCTGTCGTGTTAATAATAAACCTGTTAACTATTACGTTACGTTCCTCTTTCTCAATTGAAACAGGAAAGTAAAGTTCTATAGAATATTATTGTAACGGGGAAGTATTACATTGGTTAAGAAAATTTTTACATGGTATCCCTAACTTGACATTTTAGGCGAAGGGGCAGGGGCAGGGCAGGTTGGTCGGGACGAGGGACGAATGAATGAGGTGCGTGTGTTGTGTTGTATTGTATATATCACACACGGAGTGAGTAAAATCACGGCACGGAGGGCTGACGGCCAGACGTGATTTTCTGACATATGTTTACTCAAGAATAAGTATAATTAATTTAGTAACTTCGTACGGGCATAAAGTGTAGTCAAAATGGCCCAGTACATCGCGTATTTCGCGATCGCTGTGCTATGTTTCGCCTTCGTAAACACGGATAATGCACTTAAATTTTACCAAGAAAAGGTAAGTTATCTTAAGTTTTGACACATTCATTTATTTTCTAAGTAAGTATTAACTTTGACCAGCAAGGTCAGACAACAGGAAATGATAATGGTAACAGTAGCATGACCTCTCACTTTCTCCAATTTCAATGTTTCATTGAATTCAAGTTTGTATTGTTCCTAATTTTTTGAGTGTTGGTTTACTTCATTGATAAAGTCACCTGTAGGCTTGGAACTGGCTGTAAAAAAACTTGCTTACCTATATAAAGTTTCAAATTTGAATTTGGAACAGAAGTCACTTGTTTATTTTTAAATGTATATAAGGCGTGTTAGTGACAGGTACATCTTACGTTAGTAACTTTTTAATTGCAATTTTTTTTTTCTAGAATTTCCATGAAGCTCAAGAAATGACTGACCAGGATATCACAAATCTTGCAGCCATGTCGGACATGACACATTTTAGAGCTGTATTAGATGAAATCCTGATCCCTAGGGTAGTGGGTACTGCGAATCATGCTAAAGTTAACAAGTATATCAAGCAACAAATGAAAACTTTAGGCTGGGATGTTACGGAGGATGCATTCCAAGATCAGACTCCAGTTTTTGGAAAGTTGAAATTTAAAAATATCATTGCCAGGCTGAATCCTAATGCAGACAGATATTTAGTTTTAGCTTGCCATTATGATAGTAAATATACAAGGGAACATGTTTTTGTTGGTAAGTTTGTATTGAACATTTTTATTTTCTCAAATATAACTTTCTTGAAGTACGTTTGTTAAAATCTATAATAGATGGTGTTCCACCATAAGAAAAGGGCTTTATTTAGTATTTAGTACTGACTGTTATATACAGGGTTATTTGTAATTCACTAGCATCCTTTTAACCCTAAACTCCTACCACTTAAACAAATGTTTTTTGTTTTACGGCTTTTGTCATAACTTAATATTTTTGGTGTAATAACGTTTTGAAAATTTGAGATTACCACTTATTTTTACGATACTCTGTGTATTTGTATGGGAAAAAAAGTGCTTCATTTTAAAAAGTCGTAAACTAAAAACATTTGTCTGAGTGATAGGAATTCAGGGTTAAGAGGATGTCAGTGAATTAAAAATAACCCTGTATTTTTTTACATTCACTACACCAAGGTGCCATGGTAAACACATGTAACTAAAAAATTTTCTTTTTCAACAGGTGCCACAGATTCAGCTGTGCCATGTGCCATGATGATAAACTTAGCCAAAGTTATGTCATCTAAGTTAAATAAGCTAAAGCAGGCTCCTTTGAGCCTCATGTTTATATTCTTTGACGGAGAAGAAGCCTTCAGACAGTGGGGTCCTACAGATTCTATTTATGGGGCCAGGCATTTAGCTAAAAAATGGCATGGCTTGTCTTATAAGGATGGTGCCAATCATTTGCAGAGAATGGTGAGTATTTTTTACTAAACATAAAGCACTAATAACACCTCATCAGTTCATCAGTCATAATCATCATCATCATCATCCCAGCCTGTATACATCCCAATGCAGTGTACAGGCCTCCTCTCAGAATGAGAGGGCTTGGGATGTAGTTCCCGCACACCATTGAATTTCTTTGCAGGTGTATGCACGTTTTCTCACATGTTTTCGTGCACCATAAAGCTCATGGTAAATTTGAAGTGTAACTTTGCACATATTTTCCGAAAAACTCAGTGGTGCAAGCCAGGATTCAAACCCACAATCCTTTGCTAGAGAGGCCATAGGTCAGACCGCTAGGCCACCACAGCTTTTTTCAGTTCATCAGTGATGTGCTATAATTTATCTATGACTGACCTCTAAATTTGATTCATCTTTTTAAAACTATATCAGAAAATTTGGTCTAATTGAGTATGTATGTTTTACACGTGTTGATGATGCACAGTTAACAAATACTTTTTTTTAACTTTAAATTGGCATGGCTTTGTCAACTATTAACATACAGTCCAATTTTAGTATTCTTGCCTTTACTTAAATCTACTCACCATCTTAGTTTTTTCTAACCTTGAGATTACTTTGTGTTCCTTTTAGGACACTACTCAAAGATTAACATTCAAACTTCACCTTTCTCTTACAATGCAAATCAATGACAAAGTGAATTATTTAAATTTTATGATAATACTAGCTGATGCCCGCGGCTTCGCCTCCGCTGGAGTAGTTTAAAACGTGTTTTCCCGTGGGAGTGAGATATTTTCCCGTGGTAAAAAGTAGCTGTGTCACTCTCCAGCCTTTCAACTATGTCCAAACAAAAAAATCACGGCAATCCGTCGCTCAGTTTCGACGCGAAAAAGGACAAACAAACAAACAGACACTTTCATATTTATAATATTAGTATGTATAAGCTCTTGCCCGCGACTCCGTCTGCGAAGAATTGGTTTATCGCTATCCCGCGGGAACTATGCAAATTTTTATAAAAATATCCTATCTCCTTCCTGGGGTCTCAAATTATCTCCATATCAAATTTCATCTCGGTTTTAATTTTTGGTTCAACGGTTTAAGGGTGTAAAGGTTATAGTCACTGTCGAATTTATAATATTAGTAAGGATTATGTAATTCGTCAGTATCATTAGTCAACTAAGTATGTTGTTTAAGGTTTAATTTAATTTAAACTTACTAATGGCTGCGATTTCGAGTGTGAAGAATTCAGCGCTATCTAGTTATGCAATTGAAAAAAAAATTAACCTATGTCAATTTTCATTAAAAATCTGTTTACTGTTTTTTGCGTAAAAGGGTAACTAAGGGCACATAATATATAATAGTACTAACGTACTACAAGGGGTACAAAGACAGACTACTTAAGGGCCACTTGCATGCTGCACGGTCTAAGCTTAAAAAAATAAATCGTTAACCCTGTGTTAAGGATGACAGATCCACACATTTTAACATTACATAAGCTTGGGTTAGCAGTTAACTCGGAGTTATGTAGCCCCTGGTCCGCGCAAGCCTGCCTAACAGTCTTTAGCATTTATAGATTAGTAGGGAAATTTATTTACGGCACATTGGTGATGCGCAAGTTTCAGTATCTTACGTAATGATTATTAATTACATCCAATTTTAGAATAAATAAGATAAAATAAACTTGGGTATGTGACATGTGACTACAAAATTATAATCTGCACTGTTTGTTATACGGTATTTCAAGTACGTATTTTGATTATTAATAAAATTTTCCTTAAAATAAACACATCAAGTGTTTACGTTTTCGACTTATCACTTGTTTTCTACGTTCATGACCTGTCCACTTTGCGAACTTTGATACCGTAAAACGGGGTAACTTTAAAATGCAGGGGCTACTTTGGAAAACAGTTTTACGCCGTGTCCTTATTTTTTTAGACCATCTGTGGTAGTGAAATAACTGCCTAGATAAATTACCTAACTTTTTTAGGGTTCCGTAGTCAACTAGTTACGTCATTTGCTCAATCGAGCTATGAATATTTGCGTTTTTATAACCATTTTAAATCTATCAAAGTAGCCCCAAAATTTCCTAAAGTAACCCCAGTTTACCGTACATACTTTGCCTGAAAAAACCGGCCAAGAGCGTGTCGGACACGCCCAAGGTAGGGTTCCGTAGCCATTACGAAAAAATCAAGTAATATTTTTCTAAGGATTTCGTATGTGTACGGAATCATCCAAGTTTAGGTATGTTTTATACCTTAGGCTACTATTTACTCTTAAACTACAAATAATTTCCAAGCAATCTTAGCCGCTATAATTTTCCTAGTAAATTTGATATATTTACTACCCTTCTGAATTTTTTCAAATTTTTCCACCCAACAGTTTAGATTTCAGAGGGGGGGGGGGACGGCCGATTTTAATGAAAATTTTCACTTTAAAGTTGAATATTTCGCAAACAGATCACTGAATAGAAAAATCATGTTAGCAACTCCGCAATGATTTTAAAAGACCTATCCAACGATACCCCACACTATAGGGTTAGCCGAGAAAAAAAAAATCACCCCCACTTTACGTCTATGGGAGGTACCCTAAAAAAATTTTTTTTACTTTTTTTTATTCAATCACTTTGTCGGCGTGACTGATATATATATTCATGCCAAATTACAGCTTTCTAGTACTAACAGTCTCTGAGCTTAGCCGCGGACAGACAGACAGACAGACATGGCGAAACTATAAGGGTTCCTAGTTGACTACGGAACCCTAAAAAGGTGGGTATATAGATGTTCTGATCTGATCACGTTTATAAAATAAACACGAGAACTAAGATAATTTGTCTTGTCATACCAAATGTTTTCTTCCATAATTTCTTATCTATCTCTCTTAAACAGTATTGATAAAGCGGTAAACATAGCCGTGTATTTAGACATGGTTTTTCCCTACAACATACACTTGTGATAGTGACCACGGCCGTTGTATGTGGTCGAAACGTCGAAGTAATCTTGCGCATTATTTTATGTCGTGATTAAGCCCCTGGTATTAATTATGAGAGAAAATCGCGAAAGTCTGAGACAATATCTTACCAAACATCATCAAAGAAAGCGTAACAAACAAACAAACTTACTCACATTCGTGTTTATAATATTATTTAGGAAGTTAGGATTTAGTAGGTACAGACGGGTACGAAAACCTTCGTTAGTTATTAAATTGATTCCTTTATTTATAAAGTCACAGACTCTTAGTACCTTTTTAAAAACGGGAAACGTCAATATTATATACGTAGTTTCCTTAGATTATTTATACACTAGATAGAGCTTCGCCGGCATGAAAACGTCCCGAAAAATATAAGCCAACTGTTGGTTTATATATTATGTCATTTGCCTCCATTCAGTTTGAATGACGTAACGCGATCGTAATATGAAGCTGTCAAATAGATTTTTGGACGTTATGTATCGCAATGTTTGCTACTGACACTCTATCTAGTGCATAAATAATCTAAGGTAGTTTCGTTTGAAATAAAATGTTGACAGGACTAACAATTGCTTTGGTGCAAGCAGATGTCAACTTTAAAGTGACGAACCTTTTTTACCCCGATTGTACTATGGAGTTGTTTGGTTTACTTTTTAAGAGTGATCCCTTTTCATGGGATTTATTACTTCGGGCGAGTCTACGACTAAATTACATTACTTACATGTAGTGTCCGACCGAAACACGATTTTTAGCCGAAACCGAAACCGAAACCGAATATTCGGTTTTTTTCTGATTTCGGCCGAAACCGAAACCGAAACCGAAATTTTTGAAGACGTATCATATCAAACAAAATATTCAAAATTACTGTACAGATCGTAAGGAAAAGGTTGTTGCAAGGATTTCTTATATGAGAACAGCTACTTTTTTTGTTAAACAAAATAAAAAACGTTTATTTTTAATGAAAAATGTCTTGGCATAGGTATTATATTATTCAAAACAAACAACCTATTCTTGTCACGTCTAAACTAAATTCACAATCCTAATATCAAACGTATTGTTCATTAATCACAGCATAAAATGCAGTAACAAATAAAATAAATAAATCTTAGGGGACAATCTTACACAAATCGACCTAGTCCCAAACTAAGCAAAGCTTCTACTATGGGTACTAGACGACGATAAACATACTTATATAGATAAATAAATACTTAAATACATAGAAAACATCCATAACTCAGGAACAAATATTCGTGCTCATCACACAAATAAATGTCCTTACCGGGATTCGAACCCTGGACCTCTTGCTTCGTAGGCAGGGTACCTACCAACTAGGCTAAAGCGGTCGCCAAACAGATTCTAAAAAGAAATAATTTAATAAATAAACAACACTCATACATACTACTGTCGCTGGTCCCAGCTGGGCCGGCCGCCGATGCATTACCTATACCTACCCGGCCGAGCGTGTCCGAATTAAGCCGAGCGCTCCCGATGCGAGAGCCGCGAGAGGCCGCGAAGTAATTTCGGCCCGGCCGAAGGTTTCGGCCAGATTCTGGCCGAAACCGAAACCTCGTCCGAAATCACTTTTTTGGCCGAAATTGGCCGAAACCGAAACCGAAACCGAAACTTCGGTCGGACACTACTTACATGTCATATTTTCGGGTATATTTATACTTAACCTCCTAAGGGCCACCTGCACAGTTCAGGGTTAAAAAATTAAATCGGTAACCCTGGGTTAAGAATGACGGTTCCATAAATTTTGACACTTGTTAACCCTGGGTTAGCAGGTAACTCGGAGTTAAGTAGGTAACCCAGGTCCGCGCAAGCCCGCCTAAGACTCCGCGTACATTTTTTGTACAAATTTCAAATTTGACTTTGAATTTTAAGTAAGTAAGTAAGTAAATCTTTATTTGCCAGAATACGTTTACAAGGGGTTTAACTAAATAACAAAAGGGTTCACAATTCAAATACACAATATTTTTTCTGGGTCTCAGGAAGTTAACTCAGTTAACAGTAGGTTACACTTTATTTCAAATCTGAGTAAATATTTTTATTCATTCTTTAATCCAAAGTCTCCAATCAAGTATTATAAGTACTATGCAAAGCTTTTCTGAAAGTAGAACATTGTTTTCTGATGAGATGAATTAATTTTCTGATGAATTAATGAATAATCAATGGGAGAGTGGGTGCTTTTAGTTCAAGGGGAATAGGTCCTATGGTTTAGTTAAAAGGATTATGTCATGAGAATGCGGGTAAAACATGTAGGACGGGGTAAGAGGGCCGCATTTTTCTTTTTACCCTATTATATGGCATCTTTTGTTATGTCTGGCCAGTAAACATTGCGAAACAGCCATTGTTATTTTATTATCATCAACGATCGACGAAGATGACGTTCAATTGGAAAACCAATTTCAAAATCACAAAATTCTTAAGTTTTTTGATGAAGGTGCGCGTAGCTTTTTCTGTTCTTATAATTTTTTGCCGGTTTTAGTAAGTGGCCAGACTTATTTTACGTCCCTAAAATGTTATATACGTATAGGTAACATATCAAAACATAATCGGGACTATAGGTTAATGCGAAACACGTACAACACAAAACTTTTCGGATGTGCTCATTGCCATTTCGGGTCATGTGTTACATCACAGTAACAAAGTTTGTAGAGGAATCTAATTTTTATACACTTTGAATCCCACTTCCCACTATCCCCCTAATATTATTATAAATGTGAAAGTTTACGGTTAGTAAGGATCTTTTATCCCGGAAAATTGCATAGTTCTCGCTGGATAGTGATAAACGAATTCCTTGTAGACTTTACAACTCTAGCATTCACAACTCTAGCATTCACTAAATGGTGCTGTGATTATACAGCGTGAAATTTTAGTGGTTGTTTTACCGAAACGAGGTGATTTAGTTTCGATTGTACAATCGATTTATAATTACTATTTTGACTAGAGTCAAAAATCCAATTGTGAAAACCGAAAGTCGAAAATAACCGCAAACCAATAGTAACGCTTCGTTGGTACAAGTAGTGTACAATCGTACGATAGGTTAGGTACCAACGAAGCGTTACTATTGGTTTGCGGTCTTTTTCTACTTTCGTTTTTCACAATTGGATTTTTGACTCTAGTCAAAATAGTAATTATAAATCGATTGTACAATCGATACTAAATCACCTCGTTTCGGGAAAACAACCACTAAAATTTCACGGTGTATTATAATCAAGTTGTATACGTAACGCAAATGATCTACAGCAACTTTGGTTTTTTGGAGTCTTTTTGTATTTTTTTTATTTTTCAACTCCAAATTTTTTACTTTTACTGTCATCCCGTGTAATCCATATATTTCATATGAGCTGCTGCCCGCGACTCCGTCTGCGAAGAATTCGTTTATCGCTATCCCGCAGGAACTATGCAATTATCCGGGATAAAAAGTATCCTATATGTTAATCCGGATTATAAACTATCTGTGTGCCAAATTTCATCAGAATCCGTCAAACTGTTTTAGCGTGAAAGAGTAACAAACATACATCCATCCATCCATCCATACTTACAAACTTTCGCGTATATAATATTAGTATGACTAAATACAAACTGAAACATGGATGCCCAGAAAAAACCCAGAAAAGAAAGACCAGCGCTGGGAATCGAACCCAGGTCCTCAGCATTCCGTGCTGCTTGCTGAACCCCTACACCACCACTGGTCACCAGCGCCGGTCATTCTTTTCTGGGTTTTTCTGTGCATCCATGTTTCAGTTTGTATTTAGTATGAAATTTATGCATGGGCCATTGTGTAGACGTGCCATTAAAGTGGTCAATCACTGGTAGTTTACCCTATATATTTTTTCAGGACATACTAGTGCTCCTAGATCTTCTAGGCGCGCCGGACCCAGTGTTCTACAGCTACTTCCAGTCCACTGAGAAGTGGTACGTCCGGCTCGCCAGCGCCGAACAACGGCTGGCCGAGCTGGGGCAGCTCGGGGCCTACTCCAGGGGCAAGGCTGAGCAGACTTACTTCAGACTGAAGAGCTCTGGGGCCTTCGTAGAGGACGATCATATACCATTTTTGAGGAGAAGTAAGTTTCATCCTCCTTTTGTTTAAGCATTTATTTGTCAGTGTGCGTGCGTGTGACAATGATGGTGTGAGTCTGAGAGTGATTAATAAAATTGAAATAAATAGGCGGTCGACAGAATATAGATATTTTCGGCAAAAATGTGTCGATGACGTGTTCATAAAATTAACACGCTCGATTCTCATACATGTCAACGTATTTGCGTCATCAACTTCAATATTAGTCTGTAGCTGGGCTGGGGCAATTTGCATGGGAGAACCCGTTAGTCGATGATCATGTCCTAAATTAATAAACTGCAGATTTTTCATACAAATATAGGTGCTTAGTAAATCACCTTCTAATTATTTCACGCTGATCGCGTCACCTTTTATTAAACCCAAGTCTCGTCAAGTTTTATTTCAATTTAAATTTAAATTATCGAAGTTGAAGTTGATAGTACATCTGAAATTAAACATAGTCCGCTTTAAATACCTATATCATGAATTCAATCTCGTTTGATCTCACAAAATAATATTCAAATTGATTGAGTCTTGCAAGCTGTAACGGTTTATCTGGAGTCCGTCACTTATCTTATCTTTGCTATCTATTTATTGCCTCTTATCGCGTAAAATCCAATGCGGTTACGTAATGAAAACATGACATTTCCTTTAAGATATATTTAGTAGTGCAGTGGTGACAGAATGCCACATAAATAAAAGTGCAATCAATTTCACAGAAATTCGTAACGTATTTGGCTTCATTCCTAAGATATATTGCAAGAAATTACGTTCCAATACAGCTAGGGTCATGGTTGCATTCTATTTGCGTGAGAAAATATTTACAGATACATATGTGGTTATACCTAGCAGGCTTGAAATGTATGTAAATATATAAAAATCTGATTCTGCTAAATGGCAAAGTATCACCAGTATCACCACTCAATATTATCAAGTAAAAATCAAACATAAACGAAATGTTAATAATGTAACTTGTACACCTGAATAACTATTAAAGTGGATATTTAACGAAACATAGTTGTAATTAAAGGCAAGCCAGAAAAAAACAAGCTAACAGTGTTAAAGAATAACATGTTTTTTATGTATACATATACAAACATGTTTGTGTGTGTCCTTAGTTAGATAAAAGCGTGGAACATGAGTAATCGCCGAACGTATCGGCACTCGAGTTGATGAACATAGTGATTGCCGTTCATGAGACCCAAATTCCTGATAAGCTTAACTTATCGGGTGTGAAATTTTAGATAAGTTTCGATGCCGCATTGTGTTCCGAGGTATGTTCTTCTACCTTACCACCTTGCGAATTACTGTAGAGACAGTAATCGTTGTTACAGTATTTAGATACATACTAATTTTATTTTATGCTTTGGTGTGCCTTGTTTCTATATTTTATTTTCAGGAATATTTACAGTTTAAGAAGATTAATATATTTTATTTTCTGATTAGAATAAGGTAAACGTCCCTGTGCTCGACACTGACCCAATACCACGGTACCTTCAATCTTATGTCATAGGCGTTAAGGTGTCGAGCATTGGTATGTTTACCTTATTGAATGCCTGCCAAATTACCATTTTGATGGTGTTTTAGATTGTGATAGGAAATGTACATTTTATGTCGCGTTTTCATTGTATTTTCCGGATTCAACTCAAACTTCACAGATGCTTGTCGAATTAAGAAATTAGAGACTACTGATAAAAAAAACATCAACAGTAAAATTACCGCGATTGAATTGAGTGAAACACTTGTAGGTATGTATTTTGCTGTTGTAGGTATATGTTCTCAGTAATTTAGTAGGATTTTGTGTTCGCGACGTGGGTTATCCCAGTGTCGTAGCTAGCATGGGTGGCACCCGGGGTGGATATTGTCACCCCAAAACTGTTAAAATAAATTTAATAATTTCTGCCACAGTTTTAGGATTTTTTGTAGGTGGCCCTACGTGGGTGACACCCGGGACGCCCCCCCCCCCCCCCACCGCCACCCCCCTAGCATGCTAACACGGGTCATCCTTCTCCCATATCTAGGGACTTGCAATTTGGCAGATATGTTGCTTTATCACATCAAGTTGCACTAAGAATGGATTTTGAGAAATGGCCGCGCCGCGGGATTGATAAAAGGATTTTATGTTAATACTAACTGGCTAGCTGATATACATAGATAGAGACTTGATATTTGGCAGATCTATCCTCAAGGATTTTATTTTAAATCCTTGAGCTACACAAAGAAGAGATTTTTCGCTATTTACCGTGCGATCCGGAATTAAAAGATATTACATTTTTACTCAAACATCAAATACTTTAATTTTAACAGTTTACAAGCACATGTTATCTTTATAAACTATGTAACACACTAGAATGCTGCAAAGAAAATTTTGCTTAAGTAACAGTTTTGACGAACTTTTTCATTCCGCGATTGTATATTTAAAAATACGTAGATTGATTTGTATGCAGTGATTCTGAATAAAAAGCACAATTATTATACGAAAAAGCAGACCGTGATTTCCTCCCATCACTGGACTGAATCGGAGCAATTAGCAACATTAAAATATAATAAAGCTGTTGTAGTTAACGTGTAATTCACAGGTTCTTTGTGCTGCTGTATGTATGTGCCCTTTGTTGTAGGTGTAATATTATCTAAATTGTCATTTCACTCAAGTGTTATATATGTAATTTATTGAATCAGGCGTTACTTTGCGGAGGTCCATATTAATTAACTAAAACAATTACTTTGCTCACCCGCGACCTTACAATAGTTACGTTTATGCAAGAAATGTGCGTTCATGCAGTTCCTCCACCTCCACACTGTACGAACACACACAAATCACATGAACCCAACCATCACCACCATCAAGCTAGACTGATGCGTTTCGAACTCAACCAGAGCTCATCTTCAGAGTTACCACAACCGTATGCTATGCTACCAAATGTTAAACTAACAAACCAAAACAAATGTTTTAACTTGTCACTGTAACTTCTCAAGTACCCACTTTATTTTTCTTATTCTCAAACTACCCCACAAAAATTAATATTTATTGACATATTAAAAAACTACCTTGAATTTTTGTTTATTTATTTATAAGGCATATTTAATTAATACTAACTGTTCAAATTCGACCCAAGCCGCAGTAAAGGAGAAGATACTAAATTTACATGTTCATTAATAATAGACCCCATAGTGTTGTACCTAATTATTTCCATGCATTCCAGAGCATCCAGACGCAACCCCTTGCCGCAATAATGTAACACTTCATAAGAATCTGAATCTAACAATGAATGATTTGATTCCAACAAATGTTTTGCAAAATTCGATCTATCTGGATGCTCATTCCTATATGCCGAAACATGCTCTTTAAATCTAGTATTAAAACTTCGGCCTGTCTGTCCTACATATATCCCATTGCAGTCATTACAAGTAAGCTTGTATACCCTCGATCTAGTTCCCTTATCTACCTGTTCTTTGTGGTTACATAGCCTAGAGTACAAAGAGTTGTTAGTCTTAAAGGCAACATTAATATTGTTTGATTTTAAAATGCCATAAATCTTATCAGACAAACCCCCAACGTAAGAGATGCTAGATCTATACAGTTCGTACAGTGTGGAGGTGGAGGAACTGCATGAACGCACATTTCTTGCATAAACGTAACTACTAGGGGCGTTCAATAAAAAGTGAGAATGAGTATGTTATAAACAACTTTTACTAAATGTCATTTTATTTTTCGACAATGTCACCTTTTAGCATAATACACTTAGTATATCTTTTTTCTAAACTTAAAATTCCATTTTTAAAAAAGGTCTCATCTTGAGTACTTAAAAAATCTTGTACTGCAGCGACTACCGCGTCGTCGTCTTCGAATTTCTGGCCTCTCAGGTATTGTTTCAATCTCGGAAATAGGTAGAAATCACTGGGAGCGAGATCTGGTGAATACGGAGGATGCTTAAGGATATCGAACCCAGCATCACGAATTGCAGCCATTGCAACGGCGGACTTGTGTGCCGGGGCATTGTCCTGCTGGAACAGCACAACTTTCGACAGTTTACCTCGCCGTTTTTCGCGGATCTCATTGCGCAATGTTGCTATTTGTTTGGCGTATAAAGTGCCCGTAATAGTGGCTCCATGCTCGAGATACTCAATCATTAATACCCCTTTACCATCCCAAAAAACAGAGCCCATGACCTTACGGGCAGATGGGCTCACCTTGAATTTCTTCGGAGTTGGAAATGATGGCCTTTTCCATGTCATAGACTGCAGTTTCGTTTCAGGGTCGTAATGATGGAGCCATGTTTCGTCCATTGTTATAAATCGCGCCAAAAAAAGTTCCCGGTCTTGCTGCATCAGGTTCAAAGCTTCTTGACAAATCTCTAGTCTAGTTTGTTTTTGCGTATCAGTAAGCATTCTTGGTAGCCAACGCGCAGATACCTTTTTCATACCTAAGCGTTCATGTCAAATATTATGCACGCTCCCCGTTGAAATCTTTACATTTTCAGCAATAAAACGAACTGTGACACGACGATCCGCCAAAACTGAGTTTTCGACTTTTTTCACAATTTCTTCAGTTACTGCTGTAGTAGGGCGTCCGGAGCGGGGGTCGTCCATTGTCGATGTTCTTCCACGTCTAAATTCGGCGCACCAACGTGCGACTGTCGAATACGGAGGAGCATTAGACTCTAAAGTGTCCCGCAAATCCAAATTGACTTGGTCCGTAGAAAAATTTTTCAAATACAAGTATTTGATAACGGCGCGCAGTTCAATTTTCTCCATTTTCGCTAACGTACTCAATAGCATTGCAAAGAAATTACCGTATATTTTTTTAAACAAAAGACAGTTAGTTTTTTTTTTCATAGCAATCAGCTAGATAGATTAGCTTTACCGGCCAGTATTTAATTTCGTAATATTAAAAGAGTTTGCATCTCATTCTCACTTTATATTGAACGCCCCTCGTATTGTAAGGTCGCGGGTGAGCAAAGTAATTGTTTTAGTTCGTTTGTTATATATGTATCCCATATATTTAGGTCAAAAAATATGAAAAGAAAAATCTCGTAATATATATGTCGTGGTCTTATCGTGGATTTGCTCACTTTATGAAACGCTCGAGAATTTCATGAAATAGTCGCATTTCATGAAATGTTTCACTGTCTATTGGCCACATCATGATGTGGTTTGGGCAGATCAGTGATAAGAAATCGTTTCTCGGATTTAAATGACAATAAGCAAGTTCTTAACATTCTTAGTCTGAATTTTTATTTAATATTTTATCATCCCCCTATTTATATGATCCGGCCAAACGTGGAGGGTAAAATTGTGAAATGTTGACGATTTAATGTTTTGGTCAAATTAAGTTGTCCATATCATGAAATGCGACCATTTCATTAAATTCTCGAGCATTTTTCATGAAGTGAGCAAATCTACGATATGACCACGACATATGCATAAAGATTTTTGATAGAGCTATATTTTTAATTCAGTTTTCCAAGATTAGGGAACAACAAATAAGACTGATGTACAGTCAGCTGCAGAGAAAAGGTACCCCTCTGCGTGGTTTCCGCTTTTACAAAGAGGTATATTTTCTCTGTAGCTGACCATAGCTACGTGGTTGTGCTCTGCACATGAAGAATAAAAAATACATGTCCCATAAATAATTACTTTGAAAGTCCACCTTTTTCAAGCACGTTTTACTAACTTGCTGATTTTTTATTTCAGACGTGGATGTCCTCCACATAATCCCTTCGCCGTTCCCGCATGTTTGGCACACTGCCGACGACGACATGACAGCACTAGACTTCAATACCATAGAGAACCTAAACAAGATCATGCGGGTGTTCGTCGCGGAATATTTGCACACGCAACCCTAGCGGTACGGGAGAGGCTGGCAACTTTGGAAGGTTATTCGTACTTAATAATGCGTTCTGCATACCGAATTTGAAATTTTAAAATAGGACTTGGAGATTTATGACTAGGTTAATTAAGTTTGGGGCACATTATAAAACAGTATCATAATCAAGCAATGCGTCGAATTTTGCTCTATACTTTCGGCGCTTATAAGGACAAGAATGCGCAGTGATTGCGCACGAACAGTGTGCTTGCTATGTCATCTTTCCTATAAAGGCTCACGGGGCCCATGCCCAGGGTCCCCGACCTCACGGGGGCCCCGAAAGTTAGATATATTCGTTTACACGAAAATAATTAGTATATTGTCAATGAGATTAGCTTTAACACCTTTCCAACGGTGCCCCATATTCTTTGGTGAATTTCGAATTTTATATCGTCCTGTCCCTTTCACTCTTCTGTTTAATACTGTTAGAGTGAACGGAACGGCACGATACAAAGTTCGAAAATCGAATTTCGTAGAATAGACCCAGGGCCAGGGGCCCCGGCGTGCAGTTCTGTGTGCTTGTGCGAGTATAAATTCACCGAGTTGTATATAGATGACATACTGTTTTATACTGCGTTTGTTGACAGAGCAACAGGTCGCAAGGCGTATACTAAAAGTATTTAAGAGTATACTTATGCAAGTTACGTATACTAGAAAGCCCAGCTTAGACCTGCTATAAAAATCAGGCAAGTTGCGTTACATTGAGGAGCTCGATTGACTACTTTACACTCGTTTACTTTACGGCCTCGCAATGTATTGCAACTGCACAATTTTTCTTCCAGGTCTAAACTGGGCTTGAGTGCGCAAACTTTTATCGTTTTACTGCACCGAGGTACTTTAGTGTGATAAATAAAAGAAAAACAAATGCAAAAGGAAAGTCGTTCTAAATGTAGTACAATAATCAATCAACTGCTGCATGGAAGTTGTTGTGTTGTCGTGTTACAAAACTTGTATGTAGCATTACAATACAATATATTATTATTGGCTTTGCTTACTTTGGGACTAGGTCAATTGCCGTGATTTGTCCGGTGATATTTATTTATTACTTTTATTAAATTATACATTTATTTATTTATTTGCTTCAAATTTAGTGAATGAATTTTGACCCACTTCACTGTCCCGGATTGACTTAATGTATAGCACAATAATCAATCAATTACATACAATACAATTTTCAAGTAACAAAAAAACTATTTTTTGAGCAAAAACAATTTTTTTGTTTAGATAATGTCGTTTTATTATACTCCCAGATCAACAGTGCATCAACTCGAAATAATACCATTTTAATTTAGACTTTCCGGGCATTAAATGAAGTTAAAATTAAAATGGTACATTATTTTGAGTTGATGCACCGTTGATCTGGGAGTGCGAATGTTTATCGTAAAATTAGGAATTACCATATTATAGTAAGATTTTAATGGAATTGTTTAAATATTATGCTTGTTAACATTCCATAAATATGTGGGGCTTTGACGCGTTTCAACCGACGTATTCCGTATGTCACGAAAATCCAAGGATAATGTTCATGAACTAAAACTAATTGCAATAGGGATGTTGACACCACCAATCAACTGACATACTTTTTATGAGCTGTCAAACCACAATTCTCCCATAGAGTTTGAATGACAATTGCAACTTATATGACGTCACTTGTTCGCCAACTCAATCAACTAACTATTTATTTGTTTTAAAGCAACAAAAAATCTAATTTTGCAGTTAATCTAAAAATTAATCTGGTTGTCAGGGCTAAAATTAATTAATTATTTTTTTAATGGCGTCAACGTCCCTATTCTGCGACCACACGCCACACCATGCGTGGTGGTCATTGCGATTTTTTGTTGACAGACATATTAGTCGATTTTCGTAACATACGGGATATAGCGGTTGAAACGCTTTAAAGCCCTACACAATTATGTATACATTTTATAGCAAGTTTTTGCTATCTTCACAAAAGTGATATGATCACAATTTATTGTTAAGAAATATTTTATATGAAATATTTTGTATGTATAAAATCAATTTTTGAAAATTCTTGATCATAATTATTATATAATATTAAATATTTCTATGTACCTGCGTATTTAATGAAATTTTGCTTTAATAGTGGTCTAACTACGCGTTTCTCGTTGTATAGATAGGTAATCAATTTGTAAAGCAGTGACGTGGCACCGTACCAACTCGATTGCGATAATGATTGCGTAATTTTGAAGTGACGTCATGTGACTAATTTTTACGTGACGCCAGTAATGACAAGTATTCAATTTTTAAATAACGCTGTAACTGTTTAAAACACATTGAAAGAAAAGAAAGAAAGAAAAACATTTATTCGTGACTAAAAAAAATACAAAAAGAAACAACGGAAACAGATACTTAGGTATATAAAAATGTCCTAAAATGTTCCCAACTCAGCATTGAAAAAAACAAAAACGGTAAATGCCCGATGCCGAAATGCGGTTCGGTTGATTTGTCCGGGGCCGAACTGCTGCAAACTTTGTCTGAGTAGTTCGGTTATGACGTCAATCCGAACTACTGAGAATTGAAACGACTCAAAAGTACGTTTAAGGATATCTAATATATAAAAATCTCGTGTCACGGTGTTTGTTATCGAACTCCTCGGAAACGGCTTGACCGATTTTTATGAAACTTTTTTCTCCATATTAGGTCTGAGTATTCTCAGACCTACCGAATCAGGTCAGTCAGTCAGGTTATTTTTTATCTTCACAACGGAGTCGCGGGCAACAGCTAGTAGCTAAATAAATATTAGATTGTACAACAAGAGCATAAAACGAGCTAATTCACCCGAGACGTTCAAATAGCTACGTCGAGGGGAAAATGGGTTTAATGCTAGAGTTTTACTGTTCTTTTCACTTCGATTGCAAGGAAATTAATAGCAACATTGCAAATAAAATTAACTAGCTTTCAATGTTGAAAAATATTATCTGCCAACAAAGTTTCATTTAAAATGAACTCTCTACTGTAAATAATAAAGTCGTTATTTCAAAGAGCTATTTTATCTTATATTTAGGTTCATTATAAACTGAGGATTATTCACTTGAGGACATAATATAATACAATGGCTTTGTTCGAAAGGTGGGCTCTTAACGTGATCGGGACACCTCAAAAAATTCGTACTTTACCGCTAATTCATTTCAAAAAATAAAACTGTCGCTAGGATTCCAACCCTGGCCATTCCGTGATGCACGCTTCTCCATACACCAACCCGAGCGAATTCATTAGCCTTATTTTTCTGTATAGAAATTAAAATATAATTACTAACGTAGAAGAATAAATTTCAGATGTTCAAAGTGAATGGTTTACGAATTACCCACTGCCAATACGGCTGCCAAAGGCTTGCGCGCTCGCGAGTTGCAACAATGCAAGACCATAAGTACAACTTAGAGTAAAATTATAGTATGTATGTCGTTCCTAAACGGTTGTGTGAATGAATTTTAAATGTGTTGTTTTAGTACCTAAATAATTCATATATTGTGTTATTTTATAATTCACAATATTTGTAAACTTGTATAGTATTTATGTATAGAAAAACAAAGATTGTTACTTAAATTTTTATTGCAAATCCAATTCCACTTATACAAAATTACGTACTTAATTACAAGGAACACGATCTTCGGAAACATATTTTTGCTATTCAAACCAGTTTGTCGTTTTAAACCAATACATACAAAAGTAGAGACCGAATCCGATAGATGACATTTTGTGCTTGAAGCATGCATTATGAAATTACGAATATGTGAAAATTTTGGGCGATTATTGTTGATTTCAAGTTTTTGAATTTAACTTTGACCATCATAAAAGGTTCACTGTATCCTTGACGCCCAAGACTTTCTAATGTTTTGCGAATGGATATAGCGTGGAAAAGATATCAATATCACGCATAGCTAGCCGCAAGTGCGACACTGGCCTTAAAATACGAAATTCGGTTTTCGAACTTCGTATTGTTTCACGCTAATAGTCTTAAACAGTGCGCTTAGTATAAGTTTTTACTTCACCAAATACTTCTCGATCGCGTTTGCGTAAAAATTTCAATTCTATGGTAGCATGGACGCGCGCGCGCGGAGACGCTGTCCATGTTTTCCTAGTAATTGAATTTTTTACGTAAACGCGATCGAGAAGTATTGAAGTGAAGGAAAACTTATACTAAGCATACAGAAGAGCGAAAGAGACGGCACGGTACGAACTTCAAATTTCGTACAGTAAAATTACATAAAGTTTACCACTGACAGATGGTTTGCCTTCATTTCATATTCAACTTTAACGACCTACAAATAAAGCCAATTTTAGAATACTGTTACCCACGTTTGCAGATTTTATAATAGCTACTTTATTTGTATGGTGTTAAAGTTGGAAATGAAATGAAGGCAAGCCATCTGTCAGTGGTAAACTAAAAGTAAACTTATTGTAATACAAATCATAATCTCTTGAAGCTTTGGCATAAACAGGGAGTCTTAGCCTGAGCCAACTAGATACAAGTAAGTACTTAGGCAGAAAGCTTCCTTACTCAAACTATATGGATACTCGACATGCTTATGAATCTGCCTTGCCACATTAAACCAATCTGATATGCCACGCTCATTTATTTATTTCCAGAAGAGTGACTCTTTCGGAGGGATGCAAAGCAGCAGCGTACACAATTGAAACTATAATATTGATTAGATTGAGCCGTTAGAGCGTATCAGATGTTTTTGAATGCTTTGCTCTATCTGATACTATTGCCGGTGACTGTACCATAATTTGAAAGATAAATAATTGTGAAATGGTCCTATAGAAGTGTCACGGGATTGTTTCCTCGACTGTACGCGACTGGGTGAGAAAACAGTAGTTCACACATTGCGGGAATGACCTCCTTTGTCTTTGGCGGAGGAGTTCGTCTCTCAGATTGGTTTAATGCTTGGGGTTTGTTTGCGGAAGGCCATAGCCGACCTGGAAATTGGCTCGGCTTTAATTTTTGACAACGATCTTAGTTCAGAAAAAGTTATGGCTGATGCACATAGGACCGGATTTAGGGAAGGGCATGCGGGGCCTCTACAAGGGAGATGGAAGTTTAAAAGAGAACCCAATTTCGACCGGCCAGTAACTTTTCCGTTTTTTTTTCTTCAATCAGTCGTTTTTGTAGAGGCATCTACTCCGTTGCCTACAGGCGTCCAAACCTCTAAATCCGGCCCTGCAGACTTTTGACCATTTATGACTAATATTATAACATAAGCATAATGAACCTTCAACAGTTTACCATTTACTCCGTCGATTAAAATTTATTGAGCTCAATTTTAGCAAATCATATATTTTTATACATACATTCCATGTAAAATTAACTGGTTAAGATTCAATCTTGTACATATAGTACATTTGATTATATATTTTTATCTTGCTTAACTTTCATCTTTATAGACATTTTAAAGCTTAGGACTAAGGTCCTACTATATCATATTATTACATTATTATACAAAATGTATTTCAGAAAAACGAATTAAAGAAACTCAATCCTGATTCTATTTTGTTTATTTAGAAATTAAATTCGTTAAAAATATGATTCTAAGAATCTAAATTCACGTAAAATAACAAATAAATAATACAAAAGATTTTTAAACAATACATGCGTAAAAAAATAAAAAATATATTTCACAGTCAACTTTCTGATTATACTCTTACCACAGACAATTATTTCAACAAACAAAATCAGCTAAACAGTCATTGCGTTATAAAATCTTGTAATTATCGGAATATAAGATTTTTAAAATTCATAAGAAGTTATTTCATATTTTATTTGAAACATGCAGAGTAAAAAATATACAACAGAAATTGTATATTTAGCTACATTTTAAATTTTATTGATATTAAAAGTACCCCTTCCCCTTACCCATAAAAATAATAGAGCTTTTCTTATTAACTTCTTTGTTAAATTCTTATCAATGCAAATAAAACAAAATATCGGCAAGACAAAAATAAGTGCTGACAAATTTATAAAAGAGTTAGTTTATTTTATTTTAAAATGTACGCGCTTATGTCATAGGTTATCTACGAAGTCTATGGTAATCATTTTACGATGATCTCTGTGAAACTTACCTACCGCGGTAGCTCTTATAAAGAGATAAAAGCAGATATTTTTTGACAAGTTTATTTACTATCCACAGGGATTACCTTAAAATGACTCTACCCAGTACCTATAAGACGATTTTTGATAGACAAAGCTCCTTAATATCAATTACGTTCTACAGACATACAATTTACTTTTCGATGCAAAACTTTATTCATAACTACTTTTATACAATTGTTAAATCAGGGTGGTACCTATTATTTTCGATTCTCCCGAATCGTTCTTTGACTTGTAAGTCTACAAACACTTTACCTTCTATTAATCCGATCAGTTCTGATTGACTTAACTATCGTGGGAAATATGGTATCCTATTATCTCGCCTCATTCGTTTTTCGTTTAATTCTTATTACGTCTCATTCTGTATACGTCTTCGTCTTGTTCGCTATCCATCACTATCTTTTTTGGACAAATTCTGCAAGTTGTCTATCTCTTAATACGTCTTATTCGTTTTTCGTCACGGTATTCCTTGGACTCATTCGCCGTTCTTCCCTTTCGTTTTTTGTCTCATTTACTTATTCGTTCGGTGCTGGTAAATAAATGTTCGTAGGTAAATGAGACAAAAAACGAAAGGGAAGAACAACGAATGAGTCCTGGGAAGACCGTGACGAAAAACGAATAAAACTTATTAAGAGAGAGGCAAGTAACAGAATTTGACCAAATAAGATGATGACGGATAGCGAACAAGACGAATAAATAATGAGTGACGAATACAAAATGAGACGAAATAAGAATTAAACGTAAAACGAATGAGGCGAGATAATAGGATACCGGAAATATGTTACATAATACTTCAATAGTTATTTAAAATATGCTATCTAAGAGCGATCCCTTGAATTTATTTAAAGTTTTCTCCTCCAAATCGCTTAATTTAGAATCGAGATCTTTTTTCGATCCATTATTTACTACATCTTGTATTGTCTCAACATTAGTTTCTTCTAAAACAGATACTTCTAAGTCCTTAGAATTACTTATATCAACATCGTTCCCAGTTGCCGCCTCATTTTTATTATTCCCCATATCAATTCCCTCTTCCCTTTCATTTTCGTTTGTTACACAACTATCATCATCATTTTCATTGCGAACAATATCATCGATCGCATCTTGAAAATCAGCTGTGTTCACTTCACTTACACTTTCACTCATGTCATCCTTTGCAGTAGCATTTATCTTAACACCGTTACACGCAGCATTTTCATTTTCCCTTCTAGCTGTAACTATGTCATGGACAGTTCTATCTGTAGAGTCCGACTTCGACATCAATGTTTGGAAATCCACGAAATCTTCGATACCATCAGATTGTACGGGTTTTTCGTTCTGGATGAAGCTTTCTATGTCTAATCCTCTTTCTTTATAGTAATCCTTGGAGGTTATGGTGGCGTTTCTCTCAGGTGGATCTAACCTGGGTATTTTTGTCGCGTGGTTCTCGGCCTCTATTCTCGCTTTGGACCTCTTGATCTTAGTACCGGTTGCATCTTTGTTTTTGCGCGATATTTTCGGCGGTTCAATTGTTAGAGAAGTATATGTCTGGAAATAAAGGGATTTTTTTAGATGTAGACTTGAAACGCGCAAACGGTCAAAGAAACTTGAATAGTAAATTCCTGGCATTTAATGGCGGGATATAAAATCTACCAAATCCTGTAAAAATATATGATATTGCAAATTATGTACAGGTCGATTCACAAGAGTTGGCACGAATGGAATGAACGAAAGCAATGTCACTTTGACATTTTTATAGGAAAATAAAGGTTACGTATCAAAATATCTAAAATTAAAAAACCTAACGTAAAATAACCTACGTTCAAAATACCTAAAATCTAAATACCTAATGATTTTAAATACCTAAGCAACTAACACCTACCTACGAATTACCTAAGTTTAAAATACCTAATGGAGTAAATGTCTAATGTTTAAAATATCAACAGCTATGACACCTAAGTTTGATACACCAACATTTGAAATACCAAATGGTCAAAATACCTAAATGAAACGAACGTGGCTTAATTTTCGGCGAGCGAGCGAAGCGAGCGAGCAAGACGGTTCGGGGCGGAAGCGACTCGGAATGGTTAGGTTCAAAGGCTAATGCGGGAGCGTAGCGGAGCGAAGCTCCCGCATTAGCCTTTGGTGTTAGTTATTTTTTTTTATTACCACGTGAAAAATCTAATTTGTTTGATAAAATTTGGTATATGATTTACATTTAGGTACATTTCATAATTTTAAAGACAATAATACCTAATGGAAATAATCATTTTCTGTGCTGTTACAAAAAAAATACCTAACATCGAAGGCTAAGGCGGGAGCTACGCTACGCTTCGCTCCCGCCTTAGCCTTCTGAACCTAACCTATCCGAGTCACTTCTGCCTTAAAAAGTCTTGCTCGCTCGCTTCGCTCGCTCGCTGCCAGCGAGATACCGGGTAGGATATACGAAAGCTTTCGGTATTTTGAATATAAGTGAAAAAATCATTAGGTATTTAGATTTTAGGTATTTTGAACGTAGGTTATTTTACGTTAGGTTTTTTAATTTTAGACATTGCAATACGTAGGCATTTTAAGCTTTCGGTATTTTGAATATAAGGTATTTTGAACGTAGGTTATTTAACGTTAGGTTTTTTAATTTTAGATATTTTGATACGTAACCAAAATGACTGATGCATGACATTTTCATATTTGTGTGAAGTGTATTCAAATAGGTAACACATAGATACTTTCATTCACTCATTCGATCCATTCGTGCCAACTCTTGTGAATCGACCTGTACTTATCTGAACAAGTATAAATACGGATACGGGACTGTTTGTACAACTCAAATAATTCAGGTATAAGTACAATAAAATCGACATTGAACTTTAGGGTGGTAAAAGAATGACTTGATCGACTATACAATGCCCTTACCAAGTAAAGAACAACAGTTTCAAGTAGGCTGGAGCTTACCTCTGGTTTCTTAAAAGGCGTGAAATTCTTCCGTCTAAGGACTTTGTCTTCGAAGAATGCATCCAGAAGTAGTGATTTGGCGACTACATCCTTGGGATCGGTCTTATTCACCTCAAAGTCTCTGACATTGAAAGTTTCCTTTGGATAGAGCCATTGATATATGGATGAGAAGGTGTAGAGGTCTTCCTGAAATAAGTAAAAAACAATCTTTTAGACGCATATAACTTTAGATAAAATTGTTGTTTGAGACTTCCGTTTGACATTTCTGGAATCATTTCCATTTAGGGTTGGCGGAAAAATGATTTAATGAATGTTTATTTAAAAAAATAATAAATAGGTAAATATGTTTCATATTTCCAGATAGTGACGATATCTCAAACTAAGGGTAAGGCTAAGGGGCATGATGTCACCCACATACGTGTATTTAAAAATGAACTATGGGTAAGGCTAAGGGGCATGATGTCACCCACATAAGTGTATTTAAAAATGAACTATGGGTAAGGCTAAGGGGCATGATGTCACCCACATACGTGTATTTAAAAATGAACTATGGGTAAGGCTAAGGGGCATGATGTCACCCACATACGTGTATTTAAAAATGAACTATGGGTAAGGCTAAGGGGCATGATGTCACCCACATACGTGTATTTAAAAATGAACTATGGGTAAGGCTAAGGGGCATGATGTCACCCACATACGTGTATTTAAAAATGAACTATGGGTAAGGCTAAGGGGCATGATGTCACCCACATAAGTGTATTTAAAAATGAACTATGGGTAAGGCTAAGGGGCATGATGTCACCCACATACGTGTATTTAAAAATGAACTATGGGTAAGGCTAAGGGGTATGATGTCACCCACATACGTGTATTTAAAAATGAACTATGGGTAAGGCTAAGGGGCATGATGTCACCCACATACGTGTATTTAAAAATTAACTTTATTTTATTACTGCATGTTACGATTTTTTTATATTAGGTAGGTACTGCATTTTATTTTCTTTATTGAAAAAAAGCAGATAAAGACTAACACAATAATTAAAAATAATTAAACAATGCAATATGCATAGTATACATTTTAAATTTAAAACAATAAATAAAAAAAATGAGAACATTGGCCTGGTTGAAAGTGCATCATAATCATTATTATCTCAGTCTATATATCCAATGCATTCCCGTCACCCTAACCAGGTCATCGCTCCATCTTGTTGGATGCCTACCTACACTGCGTCTTCCGGTCCGCGGACGCCACTCGAGAACCTTTCGGCACAGAATAAGTAATAGTACTAACATACAGAAGGATCGCTCTCGAATAAAAGTCAACTTTAGGCATAAAAACTTGCCTACTCTTACTGCTTGCACGCGAAATTGAAACTTATCGTGTGATACGAGCGTTCATATTCCGTTCCGTTGGGCACCGCTGATCCGAAACCAAGGACACAGGGTTCCCATTCGCCGATATTTGGTAGGTATATAAATCAAGAAAGATAACAGTGTATTAATTCAGTAAACTACCTTTAGTAAGTAAGTAAGTTATTTATAAGATCGTTTAGTACTGTTTGTTGCAAAAATCACAGAAAAAAAGATGCTTAAAATTACGCGCGACGCGCGCTAGCGTGCGAACCGATAGCCGAGCGACAACCTACTGCCATACGCCTCCCCGGGAGGAACGCCGGCCGAACATACCTAAACTGCGGAGTGAAACCCCCCTGCTTTCGGCCCCATCGGCCGTCAATTCTACAAGCGATGTGCCCTTCCCACTGCCACACGATTCTTCGAGCTATGTCCGTGACTCTAGTTCTTGCGCGGATTTTATCATTTGTAATGCGATCCCGCAGAGAAACTCGAAGCATAGCACTCTCCATCGCCCTCTGAGTGACTTTGAGCTTTCGTATGAGCCCATCGTTAGCGGCCACGTCTCAGACGTTGTGTCGCTGGCACTAAATACGTTAAGGCTTAAGAGCGCGCGCAGACAGAGAGCGGTCTGGAGTTCCGAGTTCCGCGTTCAGAGTTCTGTGTTTTGACCGCTCGAGAGTTCCGACCGCCTGCTGTGTGCGTTATCGCAAGGGACTCAGTACATTCGAAAGAACGCAGAACTCGGAACTCGGAACGCGGAACTCCAGACCGCTCTCTGTCTGCGCGCGCTCTAAAACTTTTATGTTTAACGACCGCTTTAGCCTAGTTGGTAGTGACCCTGCCTACGAAGCAAGAGGTCCTGGGTTCAAATCCCGGTAAGGGCATTTATTTGTGTGATGAGCACGACTATTTGTTCCTGAGTTATGGATGTTTTCTATGTATTTAAGTATTTATTTATCTATATAAGTATGTTTATCGTCGTCTAGCACCCATAGTACAAGCTTTGCTTAGTTTGGGACTAGGTCGATTTGTGTAAGATTGTCCCCTAATATTTATTATTTTTATTATTTATGTTCTTACCCTCATGTCGGCATGTGTCATCCATATCTTGAAGTCTGCCTGCGGGCGGTCGCGCAGCGTCCCCGCATCGTCCACGGCCACGGCCCAGTCGCGCCGCGCGAGCGCCGCCGCGTGCTGCCGTGTGCTCACAAACACCGCCTTTTTCACGTAAGGGTTGGACGACTCGAAGACCACGTCTGCAACAAGAGTTAGGTTAGAAGAAAGGTCACTTTAACCCTTAAATCGATACCGGCAATATATTTGCCGTAACAGAAATCAAAACCAATTCAAATTAGCAACATTTACGGTCTAACATCGAATGTCTTGACAGGGTTGTCGAATGGATTAAGGGTTAAACATGAAACTAACGTGAGACTCAATCATAGTGAAAGTATACGGATTACTCACGTCTTATAACAAGTTTAACTCAACATGTTTTGGGCTAATTCTCCCGGAACCACACGTCACGGCGGCTGCCAAACGCGCACTACGGACCACAGCTACCCGCGTTTTCATCGTAATTTTTACTGTCATTGTCGATATGTCGAGTTAAACTCGTTTTAAGACGTGAGTAGGTAATCAGTTTTGGAAAAAATAAGAAGAAATTCATGTCACTTAGATAAGCGATAATAGACATACATAACATATTAATTTTAGTATTAGATATTTTCGAAACAATATCTATTATCGCTTAAGTCAGTGACATGTATTTTTTGCTTATTTTTTCCAGAACTGTTAAACTCGTAATTTGGCCTCTCGCACATTCTGTAAAGGGCGAGAAAATTAAGTACTTGATTTGATTACAAATATTCAACGCAAAAGCTAGTACTTTTCGCAGCTCATACAGTTGGTTGATACATTTTATTTTAAAGAATACATGGTGCACCGCAAAATTGACGTCTGAATTAATGCAGTACTTTCCTTGTAAGTAGCAATTTCTCTTTCTTAGCAAAAATTAACGTTCTTATTTGCATAATATTAAATTACGTAAAATAAACCGGTTTCATGTGTATACATACATCATCACAGCTTAAACTGCGAAAACGATAATATTCCATCACCCGAGCTGTGTTACGACACGCCAGTCACAAGTTCAAGATTCAAAGTTCATTGTTTAAACAACTTAAAATTAGCTAAGATTTGTAACCGTGTAATGTTTAACACCTTCATTAACTAGTACATTGGCTCTTTTTTGGCGTATCTGTAGATATGAATTAACCTTTAGAGACGCCACTAACCATCTTTGAGCTGCGTCCAGCGCTGGAAGTGCTCCCGCCAGAGCGCGAGCTCGCCGTCCTTGACCAACACCAGCACCGGCGCTGGCAGCAGACGCTTCACGGCACTTAGGAACAGCACCACTTGTAGCGTCTTGCCGTAACCGAGCGGGTCGTTTAAGATTACACCTGGTTTCTTCTGCAACATATTTAAAGGTATTTTTAGGGTTCCGTATCTCAAAAGGAAAGAAACAGAACCCTTATAGGATCACTTTGTTGTCCTTCTAACTGTTAAGACCTTTCGCCTCCCGCACCTCTCTCATCCCCTTTGTCGTCATACCCCCCGCCCCTGTACCGCACGGGCGAGGACTCATTTAAACAGTCTAGCTATAGCTATTGCCAGCGACTCCGTCTGCGAAGAATAGGGGTACAAAAAAATAGCCTACGAACTATTCTCAGACCTACCAAATATAGACAAAAAAATTTAATAAAAAACCGTCAAGCTGTTTAGGAGGAGTTTGGTAACAAACACAGTGACATGAGATTTTTATATATTAGAAGACTAGCTGTTGCCTGCGACTTCGTCTGCGAAGAGTAGGGGTATAAAAATTAGCCAACAACCTATTCTCAGGCCTACCGAATATGGAGAAAAAGTTCATAAGATTGGTCAAGCCGTCTCGGAGGAGTTTGATATCAAACACGGTGACACATGATTTTTATATATTAGAAGATTGACTGAAATTTTTACATTACTAAAGAAAACTGTTTCACAACGCTATTGTCAGCTTTTAAAAGTGCCGTTATTTGATTGAAATTTAAATGCTGAAAGTCTAAAAATATCTCCTTTACACCATCAATCATCAAAGAATTTCATTCTGTGGACCCACAGTCCCTGACTGAACCACCAGAATTTTACTACCAGATTATTGTATAGTCACCAAACTTACACAAGAATGCCAAATATCAACTTAATTGGATACCAGGAAGTGGTTGAAAAATAGTATGCAAATGAAACAGCAACATATCTACTTACCTATTTATTGACATAAATAAATAAATAAATATTAGGGGACAATCTTACACAAATCAACCTAGGCCCAAACTAAGCAAAGCTTGTACTATGGGTACTAGACGACGATAAACATACTTATATAGATAAATAAATACTTAAATACATAGAAAACATCCATAACTCAGGAACAAATATTTGTGCTCATCACACAAATAAATGCCCTTACCGGGATTTGAACCCAGGACCTCTTGCTTCGTAGGCAGGGTCACTACCAACTAGGCTAAAGCGGTTGTTAATTAAAACCATTTTCTTTAAAAAAACATACCTTTTTGAACTGTGCATAGAGGAAACGAACGCCATCAATCTGATGCTGGGGCAGCTGGCTATGATCCACAAAGATGTCATCTTCCCTTGACAGGTACAGCCGTTCCGTTATCTTAAAATCAGTCATTGTTTAAGATTACCTGGAAATAATAAAGTTACACACGTGAGATGCATCTCCAGTAGAGTTATGCATGCTCATTTACTAAATGGATCTATCCCAACTAGGACAACCATGGAAATGCACTAATTTGGTCAAGGGAAAACATTATATAATAGTCAATGCATGGTAAGCTCTTATTTCAAAATCTGTTCTGTTGTTTTTTTACTATCTCATTCCTACTCAAACTAGTTTATCTTTACTAAGTCCACACCATTCCGTTTTGTGCTTGTTTGGTTGGTCAATCGGAGCTATAAGGAGTATGTATACTGGGGTGACTTTGAACTGCGGGGTGACTTTAAAAAGTAGTTTGCTGATCAATTCACGCATTTTTGTTAACGTTTGCTATTCCTTGTCAATGTCTCCATCAATCTTCTTTTTGTTTACATGTCAACCGTTTACCTCATATGGACAATGTCATTTTCATAGCGATTTTAAAACAATCAAAATTAAAGCCCCAATTTGATCAAAGGCTTTCACCCCTCATGTTTTAATAAGGTGTATTTGCCAATGTCAACCAACATAGAGAAACACATAGTTTATAGAATTTAGATTTTGGGGGTACAACTTTAATTAGCAGATATACTAATTTTTAAATATATTCAGAAACAGAATGATGAGGGGTAATATAGATAGTATATAAAAGCAATTAAATGCACACTATAGGTATATTTAATGCATGAAGGCCAATGAACAGCGACTTAGCTTTTTACAGATTAGGTCTTATTTAAAAATACCTTTATTTACTGTCAAAAATCAATGCTGTGAAAAGTTATTAGTTAGTTGGGTAACTTTGACGGTGGTGTGAACTAGAATTATCAAGAAATTCAATTCCACTATCATTTATAGCAGATTTAAACAAGTCATATTTTTGAAATTAGACATAGACTGAAACTATTAACAGATTTTTGAGTTGGTCGACTAATGTCTTTATTGAAAAATAACAACATAAGTTTGTATCGGCCCGAAGGGCCAAAAGCACACAGAAGGAGCTCCGCTGCTCTGTTGTCACTGTTTCTGTGTTGATTAAAGTTAGAAAAAAACTTAGTAATTTTTTCATGTTGTCATTTTGATACTTAAGTCATTTTTTCGTTTAGAAACTTAGTCGACAAAAGGGGATTTTCATCTTACCCTCACTTACTTAAATGATAACTGATAAATTTACACCTTGCATTATATTAAGTAGACAAAAACTGCAGGTTCAAAAGTATAAATACGTCTTGTTGTACACAACACAAAGCTAAATTTATGTTTGTGTTGGTAAACATATTTGATTAATGAAGACAATCAAGAAATACCAAAATTTTTCTTGCATTAGTACAAAGCCGGTATCAGGATTAGAAATTTATTAACCACTCATTAAATAAAACCGTAATGACGAGTCGAGCAATTAACCTAAATGTTAACTTACTGTTGAGGAAGACGGACTAGTCTTATTAATTACGATGGCATATTCTGATTCAATCGGTTCAATATTGAAAGCGTCATGATCAGGATATACAACATTTCCAAATAAAACAACGCGACGAACACAGAGACACTTGTTTTATGCACTTCTATGTCTTCAAACTCCTGCATGATATGCCTGTTACGATAAACATGATCCCAAAACATGGACACTGTTTCTCTAATATCCAATAGGCGCGAAACACGCTCGTTAGCGTTGAAATTTCACTTACGACTAAACTTGTAAATACATTTTGTGGTAATTTGCTATGTATGTAAATTAATTAAAATCTACAAGGCGAAAACACGTCGGTTCCGATTAACTATTCTCTCTCGCGTTGGATAAGCTGCAAATTTGAAAAGGTAAGCTTCCTTCATGTACCATTGGCGCTAGTGTACTACGTATTATACGATGTTTACAAAAAAGTCCGCGACTTTATAATTTTGCCGTTTACTAAAGTGACAGTCGCCAGCTGATCACTACCAGCACTGAAAATAACAATATGACCATAGAAAAATATTAAAGCAATATTCCTATTGTAGGCCCATTTCACATGACGAAGGTAGTCGATTGAGTTGGCGTAGAACTAACGTCATAATTATCTATTCCTATTACCGTACAAAATCTAATGAAGAATCGTTTTTCGACAGCTCATAAAAAGTACGTAAGTTGATTGTTGGTGTCATCATCATCATCACTATTAGAGACCACATTGAGGTTCTTTGTCATGTCTACAAACTCCAAAAGGAAGCACGCGCGAGTATAGTCGACCAAGCAAGTGCTTTACCCTTTACCATGTTTTGTGACAGTTTCTACGTCAGAATAAAAACAATGAAGCTGATTGTCACATTGCCTTGTGAATGAAAATAGCATTTGATTTTGTAAGTACCTACCTACCTAAGCTGTACAACTGACATTGAACCTTTATGTTCAACATGAATTCAGGAAATAAAAAACCTTATTTGAAAAATAAAAGTATATTCAGAAATAAATCATTGTAAAACTGGATTTTTTATACATGTCTAATTGCACTTTATCTTACACGACCTACATAATGAATATGATTTAACAAAAAATGGAAAACTTGATTAGTTGTTCTTGAAGGTAGGCGGCCTCTTCTCGACGAAAGCAGTCATACCTTCTTTGCGGTCCTCCTGCAATACATATTATTATTTTTAAACAATAATATAAGTGCGGACTCTGTCATCAACAACCAAAAAAAAAAAGAATCAGTGAGTCACAATCAAAATATGTCAAAATAACTACTTAAGTCAAAATGTATCAGTCTTGTATGTCTGCCTAATAATTTGCTTAAGTTACAGAGGGATGTGCACCTTGGATCATAGTCATTCACCCATAATTGCAAGTGTCCAGAAGGCCTCTATTGCCATTGGCGGATCTATATGGCTTATACGAGTACAACAATACTGAAGTGGCGTCACTGACGTCATAGCCGCCTTGTCGAAATCCTATAGTCCGACAAGCTCGTGCGCGACCCTCCGCGGAACCCTGTCGCAGTCAGCGTTTGCCGCACTTATTAAAAACAATATTTTTAAGGACAGCAGAGGCTCCCTGCGACAGGGTTCCGCCGAGTGCCGCTCACGAGCTTGTCAAGGTATAGCTTAAGAATAGACAGGACCGGATTTAGTGGAGGGCATGGGGGAACAGCCGGGAGCATCCACATCTGCCACCCTCAATAGAGGTTTAAAACAATATTTTTTCAAACAGTATTTTCGCCTTAGCCTCCGCTCCTCCGTTGCCCAAAGAACTCTAACTCCGGCCCTGGGAATACATACACGGTGATTTTTAATCGGTGATCAGGAGTTGAATAATAATAATCCCTAGCCAAAATGGAATTTATTAGATGAGGTCTCAAGTGATTAAGTCTCAGTTTTAACTTTAAAAAAACCGTTATTGTTAATACGACCTTCATCGAACGAATGCATGGTCATCCTAAATTTGTTGAAGTAAAGTAATTTACGCAAATGTCATCGCTTTGGCGGGAAATTACAAACTGACTTGTCAAAGAGATTTTAGACTATATGTGTAGGGTGAGAATGATTTTAATTAAAAAGTGATTTTCCAAATAATCATTATTTAAAAAAATAGACGTTTTGTTCCAAGTAACTGCAACTAAACGTAGTCGCCACGCAATACTGATCTAGAGAAATTGGTTCCTGATCGATCACCGATTAAAAATCATCGTATTTCTAGAAATGCGCAAGCGTACCGTAGCGAAGGTTCCGTAGAACACGGACTTCTCGAACTCGAGACCAGAGCGCAGCGTGGTCTCGTACGCCTGGTTGACGGCGCGCTTCGCCATCTTGACGATGAGCGGCGAGTGCGTACCGATGCGCTCCGCCAGTTTGATGGTTTCTTCTAACAGCTTGTCGACCGGGAACACGCGGCTGACAAGGCCTGCCCAAAACAACAATTTTAGTTATAAGAATAATCTTTTTAACATCATAAGGCTAGGTACAACAGCTAAACCGTTTGAATGAGTCCTCACTCGCGCGGTACAGCTGCTGGGGGGGTATGACGACAAAGGGGGTCGTGGGAGGTGCGAGCGGCAGTAGTCTTGCAAAAAACTGTTTTTTTTCCTATTGTAAAAAAAAACTTTGAAAAAAAAAAACATGAAAAAAACACGTTTTTTTTCTGGAGCATGTTTTTTCAAGAGTACAGAATTTAAAATTAAAAAGGCAGTTTCCGTAAAAGGTTAATACTTAACAGTTAATATTAGAGTTTTTTATTTATTTAAATCTACCATACCGTTTTGGTAGAATAGTACCAAGTTTACATGAATATATTGGCAACATTGACTACTACTGGAAGTGGTACTGACATTGACACAGAGAAAGATTCAATTTTTGTTTAAAATTGATTCATGAGTACTTAATTCGATTTGTTATTTTAGTAGAATGTAAGAAATTAGGAAACATACCTCAATAAAACAATTAATTTCCTATTGATTCTATTTCTGAAAAAAAAAAACAGTCGTTTTTTTCATGTTACATCACTAAGCGGCAGACACACGAGCCGCGCTCCCGGCCCGGCCCCCTTTGTCGTGATACCCTCCTCCCCCCCCAGCCCCAGTACCGCGCGGACGAGGACTCAGTTAAACGGTTTAACTATAAATTTAGGACATAGGGAGAGTAACCTATATTGAACCGGCGCTTAAATTGGACCACTTCCGTATTTCTACCAAATTACACTATTTAATTTTACACTGGCAACAAAAAATGAAGCGATGACAGCGCCACAAACAGTCCGCCATTTTGCATCATCGCTTAATTTTTTGTTGCCAGTGTAATTAAATAGTGTACTTTGGTAGAAATACGATAGTGGTTCAATTTAAGCCCCGGTTCAATATAGGTTACTCCCCCTAGGTCGAAGTAAGTTTCAACTTTTCTTCATTAGTTAAAAGCTAGCTAATAATTACAAATACTATATAAATGGATCGTTTTCAGAAAAAATGTACATAATTAAGGGCATAATGAAAACGAAATCACGTTCGTGTTCTTGGGTAACTTTCTTTAGACAAATAAATCAATTAAGTTTTGTTTTAATTAAAGCCCTTAATTAAGTTTTTCGTCTCCGATAATCAATAATTATCTGTGATGTATACCTGATTGCAAATCATCAATTCATCAACAATTTCACTGAAATAACCGCAGAAAATAGACAGTGTAAACGGAAACAACTTAAGGTCGGGACAAGTTTACAGTGCGCAAAATTTGAAAACAACCCGGATAATAAAATCTCGTAAAACTGAAATGACTAGGGCCCTAACACGTACCCATCTTCTCGGCCTCGTGGGCGTCGACGAAGTTGCCAGTGAGCACGATCTCCATGGCCTTGGACTTGCCGACGTATCGCGGCAGGCGCTGGGTGCCGCCCGCGCCGGGGATCGTCCCGATGTTGATCTCGGGCTGCCCGAACTTGGCCTTCTCGCCCGCATAGATAATGTCGCAGAGCATAGCCAGTTCACAGCCACCGCCCAACTGCCAAACGAAACGATCATTCAATCAAATATTGATAGCAAACTAGCTGTCGAACGCAACTTCGCCTGCGTCCTATGGGAATTTGATACGTGGCCGGGATAAAATTTAGCCTAAATATGTTGTAAAGCCGAGTTTAGACCTGCAAGAAAAAACGTGCAAGTTGGATTACATTGCGAGGCAGTAACGCGAACGAGATTGAGGTGGTCAATTAAGCGCCGTAATGTAATACAACTTGCACGATTTTTCTTGCTAGTCTAAACTCGGCTTAACATAGCATAACATAGAAAGCGAGGGGTGAAAGATTGTTTGTCAATTGGTCCAGCAATCTATTACGCGTTTTCGCTCGTCTTTCACGAACCGTACAGCTAAGAGTGGAATTAACTGTCTGCGTGTGTGTTCCCTGAACGTTTCCAAGTCTTTTTTATCGCCGTGGTAGAGCCTGTAGAACACACAAAGAGAACCTACGTCCCTTCGCATGGACAAGGAATCCAAACGATCGGAAATCAATGACTGACCACAAGTGCAGCTGATCACGGACAAGTCGAGCTGGCCCTATACTACGAAGCGCGAAATTCGAACTTCGTTTCATGCCGTTCCGCTCACACTAATGGTATTTATTAAGAGAGTGAGAGGGACCGCACGATCCGAACTTCGAACTTCGAATATCGTAGTAACCCCCCTGCTCTACGATGAATGCGGTCAAATGGAAGGAAAAGATATTAGTTTATTTATGACGTCAGTTTATTTTGACGACCGGATTGCCTTGTGGTTAGAGAACCTGACTACGAAGCTTGAGGTCCTGGGTTCGATTCCCGGTCGGGACAGATATTTGTGCGACAAATACGAATGTTTGTCCTCGAGTCTCGGATGTTTAATATGTATTTAAGTATGTATTTATCTATATAAGTATGTTTATCCGTTGTCTAGTACCTATAGTACAAGCTTTGCTTAGTTAGGGACTAGATCAATTGGTGTCAATCGTCCCACAATTTATTTATTTATTTTATTTATTTGTGTCGAATTTGGCGAAACTAATGTCATTCTTTTCTTTCTTTATGTTATTGCCTATGTGCCAGTGGCGGGGCGTGAATAATTTTGCAAGTAAAGCCGGAGCAAAAAAAAAACTAAAAACAGCCATATTCTTGAAAGCAATAATAATGGAAGAGAAGCGTTTGGTTACATCGAAAGTTTAGTCAACCCGGGGGGAATCGGGTTGTTAGTATCCTTCGCCCCTGCTATGTGCTATATGGTATAATACGTTTACTCTTAGTTTACCACTGACAGATGGCTTGCCTTCATTTCATTTCCAACTTTAACACCATACAAATAATGTAGCTATTACAAAATCTGCAAACGTGGGTAACAGTATTCTAAAATTGGCTTTATTTGTAGGTCGTTAAAGTTGAATATGAAATGAAGGCAAACCATCTGTCAGTGGTAAACTTTATGTAATTTTACTGTAAAGGTAGGCATACTAACAGCGAACCCGTTGACAGCGGCGATGATGGGTTTCCCGCAGTTGGACACGTCTTCCCATTCTCGCAGGAATCCCGCTTTCTGGTTGTCGGAGTAAGTGTTGTTCTGCATCTCCTTTATGTCCGCTCCCGCCGCGAAAGCCTTCTCGTTGCCTAAACGAAACGGGATGATGTAAGTATACATACATACAATAAGATACGACTTTATTTATCAAAACACAGGCACACACAAACACAAAATACATAAGTATTATATTGATCAATTTATTCAAACGACCGCCTTAGCCTAGTTGGTAGTGACCCTGCCTACGAAGCAAGAGGTCCTGGGTTCAAATCCCGATAAGGGCATTTATTTGTGTGATGAGCACGAATATTTGTTCCTGAGTTATGGATGTTTTCTATGTATTTAAGTATTTATTTAAATAAATAAAAAAAAAAAATATATTAGGGGACAATCTTACACAAATCGACCTAATTCCGAACTAAGCAAAGCTTGTACTATGGGTACTAGACGACGATAAACATACTTATATAGATAAATAAATACTTAAATACATAGAAAACATCCATTTATCTATATAAGTATGTTTATCGTCGTCTAGTACCCATAGTACAAGCTTTGCTTAGTTTGGGACTAGGTCGATTTGTGTAAGATTGTCCCCTAATATTTATTTATTTATTTATTTTAATTTACTAGGTAATTTTTATCGTGAATTACTTATTAAAATGTATTCGGTTAAAACCCGTTAGTTTTTCGTATTAACACCGTTCCATTTACTCCCCAAACTACCCTATTGTGACGTCATTGCCACAAAGATCCGGGGTCTATATCGACGGTTAAAAGGCAAAACGAATGAAGCGACGCTTTTTGGGCATTTCTATTTTTCGTTGTACCCAATTAAGAAATTGTTAACAGGGAGTTAAAATTAGTCCGTTTGGTTACGCACTTTTTCAAGCCTTTACAATAAAAAAATGTAATAAATCGGACAAGTTTAACAATGTGTAACAAGAAGTGAAGAATGGTCCGGTTTGTTAAGTTTTTTTTTATTGTAAAGACTTGAAAAAGTGCGTAACCAAACGGACTAATTTTAACTCCCTGTTAACAATTTCTTAATTGGGTACAACGAAAAATAGAAATGCCCTTTTGCCAAAATGAGTTATACACCGTGAAATTTTAGTGGTTGTTTTCCCGAAACGAGGTGATTTAGTTTCGATTGTACAGTCGATTTATAATTACTATTTTGACTAGAGTCAAAAATCCAATTGAGAAAAACGAAAGTCGAAAATGACCGCAAACCAATAGTAACGCCTCGTTGGTACAAGTAGCGTACGATCGTACGATAGGTTAGGTACCAACGAAGCGTTACTATTGGTTTGCGGTCATTTTCGACTTTCGTTTTTCACAATTCGATTTTTGACTCTAGTCAAAATAGTAATTATAAATCGATTGTACAATCGATACTAAATCACCTCGTTTCGGGAAAACAACCACTAAAATTTCACGCTGTATACATATTTGAAATCAGCGAATTTTTCTCCGTCGTTTGAGCCGGGTTTCATGCAAAGTCCAAAAAATGTCGCTTGATGCGTTTTGCCTTTTAACCGTCGATATAATGACCTTGATAATTTTCAACCCTGCTTACCAATAGAGCCAGATGAAGCCAGCGCGGGGCCCTTAGCAAATTCTATCAGTGGCCTTTGGATTGTTTTAGCGATGTGCCGAGTACGGCTTGACTCGAGTCAGACTCGATTCCTGCTTAGGACTAATCGAGTACAAAAATATTTTGATTCGAGTACGCCAGACTCGATTCGGTACTCGAGTCAGGGAGAATCGGTTTCGTACTCGCTGACTCGATTCCATTATGCGAGTACAACTGACTCGAGTCTAGTATTCGAGTCAGATTGACTCGCTTGAAGTCAATCTCTTTTTACTTAAGCAATGAATGAATACTAATACTATGCTGTTTGAAGATACTCCTTTTCGATTTTTCCTTTTTGTTATAAAATTGGCAACGGACTTGATTTCTGGACTTGAATTTCTTGACTCTAGTAAACATTCGAATAGATACCAAACATAGACTTGAGTAGGTCTTCACTGGACTCGAATCGCAGAATCGAGTCAGGATTCGAATAATATAACATTAACTGACTCGAGTCGCGGAATCGAGTCAGGATTCGAATACCACATAAAATGACTCGAGACGACTCGATTCTTCAAAACAGCGACTCGGCACATCACTAGATTGTTTTATGTTATCATTATCAACTGTAAATTTATAGTTGGACATTTTGATGAAACTATTTTCTTTGTAGTAAGAATTGCGGCGACGGAATTTATGTATTTCTACCATGAGCTTTACGGTAAAGGAAAGCATCGTTAGGAAACCTGCACACACTTGAGAAGATATTCGATGTTGTGTGTGAAGTTCCCAATCCGGACTGGGCCCGCGTGGGAACTACCGCCCAAGCCCTTTCGTTCTGAGAGGAGGCCTGTGCCTTGCAGTGGGACGTATATAGGCTGGGATGGCGATGATGGAAGATGAAGAATTGCGGCTACATTGCATAAAAAAAAATTCACACTTAAATAAAAAAAATATATGATCTGAAAACTTTGGCTCGCGGGGCCCTTAGTTGCTACCCTTGCTACGTGGCTAATCCGCCACTGCTTACCAGTAATGATGATGGCATTGATGGCGTTGTCAGCGTCGAAGTCCCGGACGGCCTGGCCCAGTTCCACGAACAGCGGCTTGCAGAGCGCGTTCAAAGCCTTGGGCCTGTGCAGCTGGATGAGCCCTACATTCTTCTTGGCGCCGACCACTTCCGTTTTGATGTTCTCGTACGCCGGAGCTGAATGGACAATTGTATAGTGTGAAACTGCCATTAACAATAATATTAGTAATGTAATGTAATGTATTAATGGCTCAGAGTCGCTCAACGAGCCTATGATCGGGGTTTCTCTACAGCAAGAGTCTTCAACCGGCGGCCCGCGGTTTCGTCCATGGCGGCCCGAGTGGCCCGACATTGTACTGACAAAATTAAATTCACATAATCTACAAATTATACCTATTTACAGATTAAAAAGAATATAAATTAAAACGATATAGAATATAATTATGTTGCGACTTGCCGCCCACCAAACCAATATCAGAGTATACTAGGCCCTTGACTTCAAAAAGGTTGAAGACCCTTGCTCTACAGGATCGAATCAGGCAGGAATGAGGAGATTCATAGAAGAACCAGGATAAGCTAGTTGAAATGGGAATGGGCAGGCCATAATATAACACGCAGAACAGATGGACGTATGCGTGTCCTGGAACGCCATGTCCGTACGCCATGTACGCGTACACCGTACACGTACTACGTTATGCATTTGAATGGCTGGAATGTAGGAGTACAAAGTGAGGGTGTCGGCTGAAAACCAGCGCTGCTGAGCGTTGCCCCCCGGGAACGGCGCCAGCAGCTTCTGCTGACGCCGACACCTATTGTCACAAACTTCTGCGACTATGTTTTATGTTTAATATGTAGGATTTAATTGTTTAATTTGTTTTTTGTGGCAATAAATTGTTTTTTCTTTCTTTCTTTCTTTCTTTCTACTGTACACGTACACGTACACTGTACTGTACGCGTACATGGTGTACGGACATGGCGTTCCAGGACACGCGAACCCGGGTACGCGTACAGTGCGCGCAGTCCGTACGCAGCTTAAGAGTGACCTAAAGTCTATCAGAGGGTCTTGAATTTACCACGAGCTTCACGGTGAAGGGAAACATCGTGAAGAAACTTGCACACAACAAAATTTAATGATGGTTGTGAAGTTCCCAATCTGCACTGGTCCCAAGTGGAAACTACTGCGCAACTCTTCTCATTTTGAGAGGAGGCCTGTGCCTTGAGATGATTAGCGGGTTTATTCTCACATACCGCTAAGCTTTGATTGGCGCCCAGCTTAATGGTTGCAAATTTTTGTGAAGTTACGTTTTAACTTTTACTGTCTTTTGTTATATAAATTTCAAGCCAAATAAGATTGCGAGCGAAATTAGGTAACATTACGCTTTTTCTGTTAGCAAATAACAGATAAGATAAACTACAATATGTAATTCTTTAAATTATGAAAGTCATGGTCCAATCATTTGGGAACTCAAGGCAATCTGTTCTGAGTTCTATTTCATGGACGTAAGAAACATAATTGATTGCATATATCAATAAACAGGTTTTATTAAATTGGAGTTTGCTCATGGTGTGACGATAAGTAATTTGAAGAACCAGCCCAATGTCCAAAGTTTCATTAGTTTCATCTCTAATATATAAAATCTCGTGTTTGTTATCGAACTCCTCTGAAACGGCTGGACCGATTTTTATGGAATTTTGTGTCTATATTTGGTAGATTTCAAACTAAATACAAACTGAAATATAGATGCACAGAAAAAACCCCAGAAAAAAGACCAATGCTGGGAATCGAACCCAGGTCCTCAGCGTTCCGTGCTGCGTGCTTACCCCTACACCATCACTGGTCTAGAAGTTAGCGACGAATCTTTCCCATACATCGTACACTTCAGTCTGTTATAATCACATTTAGGCAGTGATAAAGCGCATCTATGTTATGCCCTCTACCGAGAGACTTCAACACTCCTTCGGAGCTACCCGCTCACCTGGACCAAGAGATGGCGCTACTAGGCCAACTTTTACAAGTTAAGTATGATAAAAATGAAGTTGAAGAAAATAAAAAAAAATAAATAGAAAAAGATACTTCATACTTAACTTGTATATTTGGTAGGTCTGAGAATAAGTTTTTACACCCCTATTCTTCGCAGACGGAGTCGCGGGCAACAGCTAGTTTATCTATATATACCTACATAGTTGACGACCAGATGACCTAGTGGTTAGAGAACCTGACTACAAAGCTTGAGGTCCCGGGTTCGATTTTTTTTTTTTTTAATGTAAGAGGTGGCAAACGAGCAGACGGGTCACCTGATGGAAAGCGATCACCGTCGCCCATGGATACCCGTAACACGGGGGGCATCACAGGTGCGTTGCCGACCCTTTTAGGAATTGGTAGGCTTGTTTTTTAAAGATCCCTAAGCTGTAACGCTCCGGGAATGCTGCCGCAGAAAGCTGATTCCAGATCTTTGTCGTGCGAGGAAAGAAGTTTCGCTTAAAACGCATGGTACTAGAATGCCAATCATCAAGATGGTGAGGATGGAAAGACAAACGGTTCCTCGAAGTGCGGATTCCTCGATTCCCGTGTCGGGGCAGATATTTGTATGAAAAATACGAATGGTTGTTATTGGGTCTTGGGTATTTAATATGTATTTAAGTATGTATCTATCTATAAAAGTACGAGCTGCTGCCCGCGACTCCGTCTGCGAAGAATTCGTTTATCGCTATCTCGCGGGAACTATGCAATTTTCCGGGATAAAAAGTATCCTATATGTTAATCCGGATAAACTATCTGTATGCCAAATTTCATCAGAATCCGTCAAACCGTTTTAGCGTGTAAGAGTAACAAACATCCATCCATACTTACAAACTTTCGCGTTTATCCGTTGCCATAGTACCCATAACACAAGCTTTACTTAGCTTACTTTGGGACTAGGTCAATTGGTGTGAATTGTCCCGTGATATTTGATAGTAAAAAACAAAGTTGCTTTCCGCGTCTGTCTGTCTGTTTGTATACTTGTCCCCTTTGGTGCAAGCCACATGGAAGAGACGTGGGACGGGGGTGCGTCGCAGTCCGCGTTGTTTGTTCGCAGGCCGCGTCTCCGCCCCGTCTCTTCTGTCGCTTTGGATCGCGACGCTTCTATACATTTAGTATGAAAACTTCTGTTCTGTTTGAGCTGGTATGCTTACTTTTATGTGTGGTAGCTTGTTATTACTATGGATGCCTGCTGGCATATTATTTTTTATATATATTTTGTTGCTTGCATGGTTACTTTACATAACATTATGTTTAGTATTCAAGCATTTTAGCATGCAGCTATTTATGCATATATGTATTGACAATATATATAATTTACATGAAAATTTACATAAATATAATTTAAATTAGAAAAACATGTTTTTTTTTAATAGTTACTCCTTAAAATCTGCACAATGTGTTACAGAATTGCGAATAAAGAACCACGCGGTGTAATATCGCTGTGCAGACGGGACCTTACACAATAGCACCATTTCTATATAGATTCTTCATTGAGTTCTTGTGTTAAGCAGAGGTCAAAATGCCATACAAAATGAATGGTAAAGAGACCGCTCTATAGTAAAACTGGCTATAACAGGTTTATTATATTTTAAAGGAAGGTGACCTTGTATGGACCATGACTGTCCACTTGATTTAATTGCCCTTGACTGTAGGTAGTAGGTACTTTTAATTGTTTTGTGCATTGTAAACAAACTATTAAATAAGTCTTTGTTTTTTGCTTTTTTATTTAATGTACAATAATATGTTACAAAATCTCATTCATTGTATTTATCTATATAAGAATGTTCATCTTTTGTCTAGTACCTATAGTACAAGCTTTGCTTAGTTTGGGACTAGGTTGATTGGTGTCAATAAATTGTCCCATGATTTATTTACTGTCTCTTTCAAAAGAATAGGCTCTCAAAGTGAGCCATAACACCCCCTTGTGGATGTTTAATTTGATTCAATTCATATAATTTATTTCAAGTAACATGACCATGAGTGGACAAACTAAGACATTCTAGAGAGCAACAGTACCTAGAATGTTCAGAGACAATTGAAAGGTGGTACTTAGTAATTAAAAGAAAAGGGGGGTTTTAGGAAAGACTTAAAAGGTTGGACCAAATTATGTAGAGAATGTATACATTATGATTATACAGTCAAGGGCAAAAATATGTATACACTTTAGTACCTTGTCACTTTAACCACTGCGACAGTTCATATATGGCAGTTCAAATATGACGAAAATAGACAAGGTACTAAAATACATATTTTTGCCCTTGACTGTACTCCGCTATCAAACAGGCAGTGTGGTGGTTACCAACATTAGTGATGTGCAATGTTGAGACTTGGATAGTTTGTATTGAACATCATTCATGTTAGGTTACCACCAAACTGCCTGCTCGATAACGGAACATAATTAATAGAAAGTAAATGCGATTTTGATTCCGAGCATAGGTATAATTAGACAATATGGTTACAGGAGGGCCTCAAAAGGGTATATTGAGAGACATAACATTTCTATTGTTATCCCAACTACCATTATAACAAGATCATGGGTGAAAAGTTCTAGTGATTGAAGTCACAACATAACAACCAACTCATCAGTTTTTATCTGCATAACAGCAAAACGAGGCCTAATAATATTCATATTTAAGTAATATAAAACCAAAAAGCTGTTTAACTGTTAAAACAATGGATCATGGCTGTGTCATAATTGGTATGCGTATCTCGAATAACAGAATTATGTAAATAAGAAGTCGTCAGTGGTATGATTTATAATACCATATGGCAAGATTTAAGTAAATGTTCAGCTAAATGTTAACTAACAGATAGCATGCCGTAGCATAAGCAAGACAGTATCTACCAACTTTTTTTCGGCGAACGCGATATCATTGATATTAATTTATTTACCTGCACTGTAGAACTTTACGAAACCGGTATTGGATGCCGCTGCCAATCGGCTTCCGAAAACATTCTTGCCGATCAAAACACGTGTTACAGCACCAACAGAAGCCATTTTTTATGTAATACTGTACAACTACTATCTCTGCCTGCTTCTATAAATGAAATGGACTGATAAATAAAGTAATAAGGGGTCTTTGCTGAACTTTGAAACAGTGATAAAAGATAAGAACTAAAAAAAGAATGTGTCAAACCAACACAACACTGTCAGTCAACTGTCAGGTCAGTCTGTCAAAGTAATGAGGGTATCTCGCAAGCGACAGAAAAACAAGTGAGAAAGTTACGAGGTACTCATGTTGCTTAGAAAATTAACCCGGTGAACCTTTTTTATAATCGGTCGGGCTATAGAAAAAAACGTTTCATTTCACGTACACAGATTTAGAAACTATTATAGAAAAAAAAACAAATCTTTGAACGCATTCGTAGTTCATGACAATAAATTGATAAATAATTTTTTTATGATTAAATTTAATGATAGAAGTAAAAAAAATAGTAGTATTATATATAATAGCTTGAGCGGAAATAGCAAAACCGGTTTAACGTATAACTGAACAGAAATAGGAATTAAAAAGTAAACAAACACTTCAACTGATGACGTGGCGATATGGTCCCGGACCTTAGCCTGTCCGAACGGACGAACCAGGAAAAAAAATGTAAACAAAACAAAACAATAGCGGCCGACTATAGACCGCGACAATTTGATTGAATGTGATTGGAAAAATATTAATATTGTAGTGATTTGCATTATTGAACAGCGATGGCTAATAATAAAGTAAAATACTTCATTTTAACCGGTGATCCTGGTTAGGTATCAGTTTATGATATAACCTCTAATTACTTCGTAGTTGTTTAATTATTTAATTTTAAACGTGTATCGTGGTTTACAGGAGTTGGTAAGACAACTTTAATAAAGAAGCTATGTGTACTGGTCCAAAAGTGTGGTGTGCAAGCCTCTGGTTTCTACACCGAAGAGGTGCGGAAGGAGAGAACCCGTATGGGGTTTGATGTTATATCTTTGGAGGGCGAAAGAGGCCGTTTGGCGCGAGATCAAAGTCTCCTTACAAATCCTGTTAATCATAACGTTGGGAAGTACGGAGTGCTGGTTCCGGAATTTGAAAGTATTGCACTGCATTGTATAAGAAAGGTAGGTCCATGTTACAAAAATTATCGTTTTTTTTATAATTTATTTGTTTCTATTTTTTAAGTGTAGGCGTCAAATTAGATTATTATTATTTATTTTTTTATTTTGTGTACTAACCTTACCTAATTAATTATGTTAATATATTAATACTTATGTTACTAACAACTTGGGACAGTAATATTGTCTGAAAATAAATAAAATTCTCATTTGAATTTGAATATAAATTAGTCAGTACATGAACCATACTGCAATGATTCAAGTACTGACATTCGAACCTCTGCGCAAACATAATTAGGATGCCGTAATAACATACATAATATTTGCTTGTACTTTATTATGCAATTTTGCTTTGGACTTCAGAAACTTGAAAAGCATAATTCTAATTTGTTTAAACTTTCTTTGCAGCCAGCAACATCTCCATTGCTTCTAGTAATAGATGAAATAGGCAAAATGGAGTTTTTCAGTGTACCATTCAAATCTATGGTGAGAGGAATCTTTAGCCCTGGATCTGATAGCTTTGTCTTAGCCACAATACCAGTAAGGACAGGAGATCAACTTATTGAGTCCATAAGGAATAATAAGCAAGGGAAAGTCTGGACGGTTAGTACAAAACAATACATTTATTTTTCTCTTCATGGCATACAAATAGCACTGAATGACAATGGAAATGCCTTTCTACCAATCAGTTTAGGTAGAGAATGACTGAGTGTGCTGATCCTCAAAAGCTGCTGCATGAGGTATTATTCTGTTTGGCATGGGGTTCTAAATTATGGCAAATCTGGCTTGCTCAGTCAGTACTTGACAATAATCATGGCTGCAACTTGCTCCCAATTTCTAATTGTCAATTCCTGTAACTAGTGGTGGTAGCACTCGTCCTGGGCATGACTAATCATGACTGGCACCAAGGCAAGCTATTTAACACATTGAGTGTGTGGAGAGTCAACCCTGCACAGAGTGTCTAGACTGTCCAGTGAACAGAATAATTTTATTCATTGCATGGCCAGGCATGCATGAGAGAGAGAGAGAGAGAGAGAGAGGGAGAGAGAGAGATATGTTTATTTACACATATTCACAGGAAAGGTTGACAGGAAAAGGTACAAAAAAAAAACATCAAATAGTATAAATTGGGCCCCACTCAGCATAATGTTGCGGCAAACCACAACACTGTTTTGCATGATCATCACAGCCAGGCAGTAAATGTATGATTTTGCCCAACTGAACACTTATTACTGTACCCACAAACAGTGTTGAGCATAGAGGAATCGTACCTCAAAATAATGTTAACTATTTGTACTTTTTATTTCAGGTAACCAAAGAAAACAGAGACTATATTGCAGAGGAGATAATGAAAGAATTGAAATTTTCACTAGGTATATCACAATGAACTTATTTATACACAAGACAAAATAAATTTACAATAAAACAATACTTGAAAAACATTACGCTCTTAATTGTGCTGAGTATGGCTCTGACCTGACTATACAATCATCTAAATAAAATTAGACAACAATCCTTCAAGAATCTCGAGACTTTACCTCTCTTATTATTTTACTAACAAAATCCTTTAAAGTCATGCAGTTGATTGATCCATGAGTGATTGCTATGAATATCTTTAACCATTTAGGTATATAAAATGTCAAATTTGTATGGGGTAAACATTTTAAAACAATAAATATTAGGTGTTTAAAAATTGTCATTTTTGGTTTTCTTGTCCAGACTCAAAATATCGCCGAGTTCTGAGCTAGAGTGAACTTACATGTACTATTACTATCATAGAAGCTAATCTAGTTTAGTGACTGTGCTCCTTAAATATCTCAACTTAACTAGCCAATAACCCAATAACTGTATTTCCTGTGTATCGATTTATGTGTAAATAAACATCTCTCTCTCTCTCTCAATAAAAACACAATAAAATATAGAAATAGAAATATTTATTGCATAAACTATAGTTGGAAAAAAATCCAGTAGGTAGTTCGCACGTAGAGCCATACCACACTAGCGAATTCGCCGCGTCTATAGGGCTGGGACGCCGTGACGTAGGTACAAAAACTGAAGTGGGTAAAATAGATGTTAGCTGACGTATAGTACGAAGTTTTTGAGGTGTCCCGATCTCGTTAACAGCTCACCTTTCGAACAAAGCCATTGTATTCTATTATGTCGTCAAGTGTATACTAATCCTCAGTTTAAAATGAACGGAGCTATTTTAAGGACTTTATTATTTTACAGTAGAGTTCATTTTAAATGAAACTTTGTTTGTTTTGGTTGCATGTCTATTTTGAAAAATATTATCTGTCAACAAAGTTTTATTTAAAATGAACTCTACCTACTGTAAATAATAGTCATTATTGTTATTTCAATGAGCTATTTTATCTTTATATTTCCGTTCATTTTAAACTGAGGATTATGCACTTGACGACATAATAGAATAGAATACAATGGCTTTGCTCGAAAGGTGGGCTGTTAACCAGATCTGGACACCTCCAAAAATTCGTACTATACGTGAGTACGCATAATATGTTCGCAAATTGCCAGTGTGATATGTCTCTTACTGTCGCGGATGCGAACGGCTGGGCGGGCATGTGGTCAGGGGTGTGGCCCTCTGAGGAAAGAGTAGGCTCGTTTTTGAAGATCCCTAAGTCGTACCGGTCCTGAAATATTGACAACACCGGAAATACCGGAATTCCAAAGTTTCACCGTGCGTGGCAAAAAGTGCAAAGTGGGTGCTACTACGAAATTCGAAGTTCCATGGGGGGGGGGGATAAAAATAGCCTACGACCTATTCTCAGACCTACCGAGTGTAGAGAAAGAAGTTTCATAAAAATCGGCCAAGCCGTTTCGGAGGAGTTCGGTAACAAACACCGTGACACGAGATTTTTATATATTAGATTATAATTTTGTACAGTAATGGCATCTCGATATCTTAGTTTAAACATGCAAATAAACAATTATACAGGTTGGAAAAAACAAAAACCTCATGGAGGCCGTTCAAAATACTGCAAATCGCCACAATAAAACATTGTTTTATTTTTGAAATCAATTAGCCTTTTCAACCTAGCCAAAACGTAAAGCTACTTTGAATCTTATGTCATTGTGTGATGATCACTTTGACGTTGTACTTCGTGACGTATACACCGTGAAATTTTAGTGGTTGTTTTCCCGAAACGAGGTGATTTACTATCGATTGTACAATCGATTTATAATTACTATTTTGACTAGAGTCAAAAATCCAATTGTGAAAAACGAAAGTCGAAAATGACCGCAAACCAATAGTAACGCTTCGTTGGTACCTAACCTATCGTACGATCGTACGCTACTTGTACCAACGAAGCGTTACTATTGGTTTGCGGTCATTTTCGACGTTCGTTTTTCACAATTGGATTTTTGACTCTAGTCAAAATAGTAATTATAAATCGATTGTACAATCGAAACTGAAATCGGGAAAACAACCACTAAAATTTCACGGTGTATATCCGTCGTTGGCATTAAAAAGGGACTACATGATTATTTATTACTGTAAACGGGACTTATCACGCATACAATATTTACCTCAACCTTTCAGCCACATTGCAGTGGCCGTGGTCACGGCGATAATCATGAGTGAAAATCACGAAAGTTTAAAACATTATAATTAAGACTGTATTAAGTCTTATTAATTCTCTATCTTAAACCCTTAATAAGGCCCCATTTATTGGAGCATAATACCACAGAATCAAAAGCAGCTATCGAATACATACCCAACAAAGGATATTTTTAAAGCTGGTAGTATTTTCAATAATTACACTATATTACAATCTAAGTTAATGCACCTGGTTGTGGTCGCTAAATCGCCTCTACCTTATTAACGATTAACATATACTTACTTACATCTAAACTAAGTAAAGACTGTGAAAGCAATAGTGCTTTCATAAATAATGTTTGTAAAAAAACATTTTTAATATAAACTTTTTTGCTGACTGTACTTGCAGTCCATCTGACCATTAGAACATACACCAGAGGCCGTATTCTAACGCGCGGGCGCTTGCCTTCGCTTTCGCCATCTCTTTCTGTCACCATCTTATACCGTTTGGCAGAAAGATATAGTGAATGCGAAAGCAAGCGTCAGCGCGTTTGACAATAAGCTACAGGATGTGAACCTGAATAAAACTTTGTTAAAGAATAATACTCTGTGTTGAATTAAAAATTTCCATTCTTTATTCGCACTAGGCCCGCGTGGGAACTACGGCCCAAGGCCTCTCATTCTAAGTGGAGGCCTGTGCCCTGCAGTGGGACGTATATCGTCTATCTATAGGCTGAGATGATGATGATGATGAATATTTATGTTAGTTGCCCTGTATGTGGTGTTCGTTTTTACCATCCTAGATAAAACAAAGTGTATAAGTTTTTTTAATTTATGAGCTTTTTTGCTATCGCTACTTTTTATTGTTTTATCAGTACATGTATAAAATTTAAAGTTAATCTGACTTGGATTAGAAGTGGGTCAAAAAATTTTAGCAAACAAATATACAAAGTAATGATAGTAAAAACATGTAAGTTTCTCCATACCAGTGAAAAGGTACTAAGAATATACATAGGTTATATCTCTCGAAACATGAAACTACCGTGAGACTCACTCATAGTGAAAACTCATAGTCAAAAGCGCGTTTGGCAGCCGCGGTGACGTGCGACTTCAGAGGTAGGGCTACGGATTAGCCCGAAACATGTAGAGTTAAACTCGTTTTAAGACGTGAGTGATCCGTTTATTTTCGTTATATCTCTCTTTTAAAAAATTAGTGATTTACGCATTCTCATGTAAAATTAATGTTATGAATAGTGTCCATAATAGAATTCAAGTTTGAATCTGCTTGGATAAGAGCAACTCATAAATTGATTTACTTATCCAGTGCGTGAATTGTGACTAGCAGCTCGTAAAAGACAGCTTGGCCAAGCATTGTACTAGGGGCGTTCAATAAAAAGTGAGAATGAGTATGTTATAAACAACTTTTACTAAATGTCATTTTATTTTTCGACATAGTCACCTTTTAGCATAATACACTTAGTATATCTTTTTTCTAAACTTAAAATTCCATTTTTAAAAAAGGTCTCATCTTGAGTACTTAAAAAATCTTGTACTGCAGCGACTACCGCGTCGTCGTCTTCAAATTTCTGGCCTCTCAGGTATTGTTTCAATCTCGAAAATAGGTAAAAATCACTGGGAGCGAGATCTGGTGAATACGGAGGATGCTTAAGGATATCGAACCCAGCATCACGAATTGCAGCCATTGCAACGGCGGACTTGTGTGCCAGGGCATTGTCCTGGTGGAACAGCACAACTTTCGAGAGTTTACCTCGCCGTTTTTCGCGGATCTCATTGCGCAATGTTGCTATTTGTTTGGCGTATAAAGTGCCCGTAATAGTGGCTCCATGCTTGAGATACTCAATCATTAATACCCCTTTACCATCCCAAAAAACAGAGCCGGCAGATGGGCTCACCTTGAATTTCTTCGGAGTTGGAGATGGCCTTTTCCATGTCATAGACTGCAGTTTCGTTTCAGGGTCGTAATGATGGAGCCATGTTTCGTCCATTGTTATAAATCGCGCCAAAAAAAGTTCCCGGTCTTGCTGCATCAGGTTCAAAGCTTCTTGACAAATCTCTAGTCTAGTTTGTTTTTGCGTGTCAGTAAGCATTCTTGGTACCCAATGCGCAGATACCTTTTTCATACCCAAGCGTTCATGTAAAATATTATGCACGCTCCCCGTTTCGTTCGTTTTATTTTCAGCAATAAAACGAACTGTGACACGACGATCCGCCAAAACTGAGTTTTCGACTTTTTTCACAATTTCTTCAGTCACTGCTGTAGTAAGTAGGGCGTCCGGAGCGGGGGTCGTCCATTGTCGATGTTCTTCCACGTCTAAATTCGGCGCACCAACGTGCGACTGTCGAATACGGAGGAGCATTAGACCCTAAAGTGTCCCGCAAATCCAAATTGACTTGGTCCGTAGAAAAATTTTTCAAATACAAGTATTTGATAACGGCGCGCAGTTCAATTGTCTCCATTTTCGCTAACGTACTCAATAGCATTGCAAAGAAATTACCGTATATTTTTTTAAACAAAAGACAGTTAGTTTTTTTTTCATAGCAAACAGCTAGATAGATTTGCTTTACCGGCCAGTATTTAATTTCGTAATATTAAAAGAGTTTGCATCTCATTCTCACTTTATATTGAACGCCCCTCGTATAGTCGACCAAGAAACTCCTTTACCACCCTAAAGTTCAATGTCAGTTGTATGACTTAAGACATCAAAGGCTATTTTCACTGACAATCAGCCTTATTGTTTTTATTCGATGTAGGAACTGTCACAAAAAATGGTAAAGCACTTACTTGGTCGACTATACTAAAAAAAAACTTTAGTCCCAGTGGCGTAGCGTGGACTAATATAGACGTGGGTGATGTCGCATCAGCGAGGCCCCTTTTCTTTCGTTCCCAAGATCACAATGGTGGTGCAGGACCTAAATTTTGTGTGTTCAAGATATATTTTGCGAAAGCCTATGCTGGCGAACCACAAATTAAAGTACGGATTTTTGATTGAGTAAAAAAACCGCTCGTTCCCTTAATATCAGAATTGCAAAATACTAGAATGCCGAGTTACCCTATTTCTAAAATACCAAATTCCCAGAATACCAGACTTTCCTGTCACCGTGTTTTTCTCTACATCGGATTGCCAAAAATGCTTGTTTTCAATACACCATGTTCCATTCAAAACCGAATTCCCTTAATACCAGATAGTGATATCACCAGGCTCGTCAGGTAGGTCGTGGTCGTCGTGGGGAGGCCAGGGGATCGTGTTTTACGAGCCTGGTGATTTCACTATCTGGTATTATGGGATTTCGGTTTTGAATGGCACATGGTGTATTTAAAACTAGCTTTTTTGGCAATCTGATATAGAGAAAAACACGGTGACAGGAAAGTCTGGTAGGTATTCTGGGAATTTGCTATTTTAGAAATAGGGTAAGTCGGCAATCTAGTATTTAGCAATCCTGGTATTTAGGGAACGAGCGAAAAAAAACGAGAACCATTCGAGGCCCAAGATCGCACAGGGCGCGCGGCGAGCGTAGCGTAGGACGTCCTCAGACTCGGTGGAGCGATGATCTTCGCAAGACGGCTGGCAAGAGCTGGATGAGAGTGGCCGGAGGATCGTGCTCAGTGGCGTGCCATGGGAGAGGCCTATGTCCAGCAGTGGACGAACATGGGCTGATGACGATGATGATGATGAATTGATGATTCGAGGACCGAGTCCCCTCAGATTGCGAGGCCGTGGGCGACGGCCCGCTTCGCCCACGCCTATCTACGCCACTGATTAGTCCTTATTTTAACTATACTATTTATCATTCATTTGTCAGGCTTATGCTAATTTTGTTTGTATATTAACACTATTATGTACGACTAATTAAGCTAATAATCAACTATCATCCCCGGAGAAATCATCAAACTGTCCATCTGATTCATATTCCTCTTGTGGGTAACACTTCTTGTTATATTTCACTTTGTCCATAACCGGAACGGTGTGGTTATCCATCGGACACAGATTGCCATCCTTCATTTTCTGCATCACGAAAGAGAGCCAGTATGACTGACTCTTTAGGGGTATGTATGTTGTAGGGTGTGGCTCCCAGTAGGTGTCCGAGTCCCAGTCTTCTGGAGAACTCGGCGGGTGGTTTTGTGGCGGATATTCTGCAACGGTGAAACAGTTTAGATTAGATGGGCGAAAATCACCTTTATTAAGACTGGAGTGTGAACTGTACCCAAACCAAAAGCATAGTCTAAGAGTATACGATCATACTATTGCATTATAATATTGTACTTACATAATAAATGTATTTTTTTTGGTTGGGTAAATTTTTGTTTCCATAAAATTAATTATTTTATTGAATTGTAGGGTTTGAAGCATGTTTTAAAATAAAAATAATAAAAATGCAAAATTCATGCTTCTTTGTTTATTGTTTTTGGCTTTCACACTTGCTGTTAAAGTGTTTTTGTTAATGTAAAGACATGACATGACACATATATATGAGGAGAATGTTAGTTTAATTAAGAAATTCATGCTACTTTGTGTAATTGTTGGGGGAACCTATCAATGTTTAGAAAATTTTATTTCCGAAGGTTTAGAATCCCGAAAACTTCATTTGTCCAAATGATTTTTTTTCTGAAACTGTAAATATTATTCCAGGATTTATTTCAGGACCATCGTGTAGAACCCTTTAGATTAGGTTAGGGTTGTTTTATAAAAATCCTGAAATATTTACAGATTCAGATAAAAATTGCATTTGGATAAATGAAGCATTCGGGATTTTAAATATTCGGAAAAAAAATCTAAATTTTGATAGACAGGTAACCGTATAATAGATTTCAACAATTACCTACATATATTCTGTGATTGATATTTACCTTCAACTTCTGCATCACATAGCTCCTGAATAATCTGTTCATCATCACTCGTGTCTGGTGAATATATACTTTCTGGCTTTTCCATTTCATATTTCCTGTAACATGGCATAAAATAAATGAAACACATAGGTAATATTTATAAATAACCAGCAAATATTTTAGAGTAGGCTAGAATGCCCAAATATCTGATCACAATTTTAAACAAAATGCATTTTATGCTGTAATAAAGTTTAAATTAAATAAACAGCGGTACCTTCCACTTTGCCTGTCATCTTTTTTACATCTCAACTTTTGTCTTTTGTCCAAATAATCCTGGTCATCGGGCTCTTCAAAATAATTCTGAGCTAAATCAATCTCGGGGATATCTTTGATCCCTTCTGGGAACTCGTATAAATTATTGTCATAAAGATCCAACTTTTTTAAATTTTCCATGTCATTTATGTTTTGTGGTAGCATGCAAAGTTCATTGACATCCAGACAGAGGATAGACAGCTTTTTTAATTTCACAAAATTGTCAGGTAAATACAGCAAGTTGTTAAATGACAATACACAGATCTCAAGGTTCTCTAACTCACAGAATTCATTTGGAACACCATTGAGATTATTGTGCGACAAATCTATTTGTATCATGTTTTTGAACATGTTTATCTCAGGAGTCATGTTGTAAATATGTGTGTTGGCTAAGTTTAGAATTTCAATATCACAGTGTTTTTCTAGGCCTTGGCATGGTATTTCTTGTAGGTGGTTGGAAGCATAACAGCTCCAGTCCGGAGTTCCCAGTTCCATCGTTTTTGCTTTAGCAAAAGTGCCAAGAAACTTTAAATGCTTTCCTAATTTACAATTATATAAAATAACATGCGTGACTCGAGCATTATAGTGCAGTATTTCATCAATATATATTTGTATTGAATTTGATATGTTCACATTACAACTTATATCTAATTTTGTTAGGTTTGTTGGCGATTCTGTCCACACCCATAGTGGAGGGCCTTTGAGAGCATTATTAGAAATGTTTAAAGATTGTAAAGTATGGCAGAAGCCTGGTGGATCATCAAACGATTCAATTTTGTTATGAGACACGTCTAATATTACCAAGTCTTTGACTTTCAACACAGCTTTTGGAACAATGGTAAACTTATTATGCGATAAATTTATGCTCCGTAAACACTGAGGAAATTCTATACTCGCGTCTATTTCTTCAATATTTTGATTGCTGAAGTCTAATTGCGTAGTGTTTTGAAAGTTTTGCGATGAATTAAAAGCAATGGGCTTAATTATCCCGTTGGGAGCAGTTTTAATCTCCTCTTGACTTTCCTTTGTATCCATTATGCAAAAATCTGCACAGTTTTTGAAACTATTTTTTGCCTTTCTTGTCAATTACCAAGGAAAATTAATTAAAAAAGTATTCAGCGCCACAAGCAGTCGAAAATAACCACATGAAATTAACGTCAGACAGAACGTCTGTCCGTCCTGTCCTGTCACTGTCACCTGTCTAGCCCTTTACTTTACCGACGGGTGTCAACTATAGTTGACCGTATGTTTAGTATAAAATAGACTTTCTGTCACTGTCATTAGGTAGAGAATTCATATTTATTCAGATTGTGCCCGTAGGTAAAGGGCTAGGGGCTGTCTACGGTCCATACGCTTAGGCTGTGTACAGACCAAACATGGACCAAACTGACTGTCAGCCGCCGAAAGTGAGCGAGCGTTACGCAGTTTATTGTACTTATTTCCATACATATTGATTTTTTCGTTCACACCTAACCGACAATACGCTATTTCGTTTTTTTTTCATATTAACACTGGGGCTCAGTGAGCCTGCTCACATTCGGCGGCTGACTATACGTTTGGTTTGAACACGGCCTTAGCGGGTTACGTCTTAAATATCTTTTTTAATGTATACCTTCTGCGGAAGGCTAAGGAACTATAGCTCATACTGCCTTGTCTTTTGGAGAAGGAGCTTTTATTAAACATGTCGTCGTAATATGAGTTGAATTTTGGAAGTTAAAAAGTTTTATGTATAAATAAATTAGAATGGGGAATTTAACTTTATATATTTACACTTAACTTTAATTTTAATTTATATTTAACTTTAATTTCTTACCCCGACTATACTATTAGTTATTCTGTGCCTATAGTTTCCTGTATGTCTATATACATGGTCTATACAAAACTTAGCTGAGATAGTTGTTATTTGGCTGTGGATACCCATCCACTATAATCATCATGACAACAAGTCGGTAGAACAAAATAAAAAAAAATACCGACCGACAATAAATTGAATTAAACAAGATACATGTACTTAGGTATACAAAAAAACGTTACTTATTTTTTTTTGTGTACCTACATACTATATCTTGTTTAATTCAATTTACTGTCGGATCAATACAAGGATGATTAGTTATATTAGGTACGAGCGTCTCGATTTGACTCCATGTAGGCTGTCTGTTCGTATATCACAGCCATTTTACTTTAAAGCTATTGACTATAAGTTTTGAAATTTTAAAGCAGTTATTTTTCTAAGTATTATTTTTAAAGTGCTAAAGCAGATTGAATAGGCTGTTACTGAACCAGTGAGGTCTTTGGTCTCATCTGCACTTTTCATCAGGTGAGATAGAGGTCAATCACGGGTTAGTTTTATGTAAAAAATAAAATAAAATAAAACAAAACAAAACAAAACTAAATAAAATAATATAAAAAAATAAAAAAAAAATAAAAAATAAAAAAATAAATAAATAATATAAAATAAAAGAGTCCCTCAATCGTTCATATAAAAATTAAACATTTTAAATCAGTTTTAATTTATTTATTTAATCGTATGGCGTAAAACATTAAACAATTACACGAAAGAAAGAAACTACAAATTAGCTATAAATCCTCATTCAGGGTCCCAAGCCACGAGATTGTGTCAGGTGTTAGATTGATCAGTTTTAATATGAATCGGCGAGTGTGAATCATAATATGTAAATAAATATAATGAAACCTATGAAAAACTGGTTCTTCCGCCTAGAAAACATTTTTACCATAACTTGCAATGGAAAACTGGTGGACCGGACCAGCGCGTCAGCCTTATCAAGTTCCATGTTTTGTAATCATTCATCTTGATTTCGTAAACAATAACAATGGTAAATTTTGTAAAGGTACGCAGGAAAAGTCTCGTATAAACAGAATTATGTAAACTTTAGGCTCTTTACCAGCTAATTTCCTTTATTGCCTAGCGTTAGAGGAGACTGGTCGTCTACAAAATGATTTTGAAAAAGTATTTAGTTGCTTTTTTGTCATTAACATTAATAGTATTAGTAAATGGAGGCAAGAATTCAGATGAGAGACCGGACATTGCTAGGGTTGGAAAAACGAAAAGGGCTAAAATGGGTAAGTTACAACGCCTGCTAAGTAAAAAGAAACAACTTATCATGAGTTTGCTTTGAGTTTTTCGCAGGAGATTCTATACAGACAAGCAAAATGTATGTTATTTTTCATATAAGTTTGTATGGAAAACAACTCGTTATTTTTGCTTGTCAGCGCATGTCTGATTGTACATTCGTTATTGCAGCTCAGAAGACTGCAGTTGGAACTTTATCTAATGTCATAACTCAAATCCAAAACTTGCCTACGATGGACATGGGCAGAAGATTCAGGTCGCCATGCAAAACTGGAAATAGATGTGGAAAGGTAATGTTACAGAAAAAACAAATATTTGACTTTTTCCTTTTGGCAGTCGTGTAACAGAGTAAAAAGGTCCAAGTTTACCATAGTATAAATTCTGCGAAGAAAGTCCACTCAGCTGTAATGTAATTCCAGTTAAATAGAATCTGTCCCCATCCACCAACTGCTGGCTAAAGGCCTCTTCAATTGGAACCATATTATTGTCCGATCCCGGGAAAACATATCTGATTCATTCTAGCCGACACATTGTTCCACCACTATATGTACCTAACCGCCATTGACAATCCGCCATTCTTCTACGGTCTTCGTATGAATACTCTTACACTTGATGCAGTGTGCCTAGCAGGCCTTCTCCCAGATTGGGAAGATTATTGCGTATTGTTAACTTCACAGACAATTGAACTGCTTCGTATCGTATGTGCTAAATAGTTTCCTTCCAATGTTTTTCTTCGTCGAAAAGCTCAGGTAAATTTCAAATGTAACTTCGCGCATGAATTCCGAAAAACTCAGATACCTGATTTACACTCTTGCCTCGTCACCTAATAATATATCGTAATAAACACAAGCTTGTCGTCCCTAAATTCCGTATACGGAAAATAAGCAAATCCTTTGTGGGAAACTGCGTGAGATTTTACAATAAAGTCCCTGTAGAAGCATGGAAATTGCCACACAACTCTTTCAAAGAATACATAAAGAGTGCACTCCTGAAGAAAGCATACTATAAAGTTGAGGAGTACTTATGTGATAATGCGACATGGCCAAGACTGAAAGCCGAAGATAATTAGTATGTCGATATGTGATACTTATGATGAGTCGTGTTTGTGTGTGCGTGTGTGTGTTTGTGTGTGTATGTTTATGTTTATGTGGATGTGCTTTGTAATGTGAAGTGATGTGAAGTGTGACTTGTAGTGTCACGACGCAATCCGCGGCTAGTTTCTGGTTCTGTTGCCGTTGTCCACTTAATTATAATAAGTAGGTACCTATTTGTTTGATATTCGGAGACCTTATAAATCTCCAGCTCTTTAAATTAATATTATTATTAATTTTGACCTTGGAGGCTTCTTACACCTCTAATGATTATGTAACTAGTTTACGTTGACATTTAGAGACTATATACATCTCTGAATTATTTAGATGAAGTATTTTTATTTATTATTAACTCAGGGACTTTATACATCCCTTTGCTATATTTAAGGCTGTATTGTTAAGCTTATGGATTTAAACTTTTATATTTTAATTAATACTTTATTAACTAGTCACAGGCCCGCGACGCCGAAGTTCCCAAGACGGTCCCATAAGGCTTATGGGAACGGAAGCGATACATGCCCTCGGTACCGCTCTGCTTTCAGAGCATGACATGAGTGCGTGTGAGCCAACTTTGGGGGCGGCAGGCGTAAGCTTGCCTTTGAAATCCAAAAGTTTAATGGTTACTTGACCTGAAATGTGTTTTAACACATTCATTTTTAATGATTGTGACATTGGAAGACTATTTCTGATATATCAATTTTATTTTATTTTTAACTATGGGACCCAATACATCCCTGTATTGTTTTTTTATATAATTATTATTATTTTTTATTTAATTCTATATTTGTATGGTTTTTTAGTTTGTAATTTATTATATTTTAATTTGAAAAGATGACTTCCTGCCAAGTTTCTTGCGGCGCATTCTTCTTGGCAATGATGGTCCTTACGAAAGCGCTGGTAGTTTAAAAAAGTGACATGTAAAAGAGCCCTTTGCGGCCTATTTGCAGAATAAACGTTTTGACTTTTGACTTTTTGACCTCGCCTCGCGCCTCGCCTCGCGCCTCGCCTCGTCGTCTCACTCCGGACGCGAGCCGCAAAATCAAGGCAAATCACGAGACGAGGCGCGAGGCGCGCCTGTTCACACTCACGTCTCGTGGCTCGTCCCGCAGTTCGTCTCGCCACTCGTACGCGAGTGTAAACCAGGTATGAAATGCTAGCAGGGTTTTGAACTCACAATCTTCTGCTGAAGAGACCTTAGGTCGAACTACTACCACGGCTTCAATCAATCAATCAATTTTTATTTCGACATCACAGGTAGATTTTGTACAGGTGATACTTTAAGCATTACAAAAGTGGTTCAGCTATGATGTACCTTTTGGCGTGCGATAATCTTTTGGCTTACACTTGATCCACAGGTAATCAAAAGGCTGATGGTACCAAAGCTCGCGCAGCTCGAGAACACGATAATGGGGATCATGAAGGAGTTGGCTAAGATGCCGCCTGGCTCGCGGCTGCCCGACAAGTTCACCAAGACTGAACCCATCAAGCTGATGCTGGACCAAAACTACAAGTGAGTTATATTACACAAGCCTTTACTTGCAACTTCGCTCGCTTAAGCCATTGAGATAAATACTAAGTAATAGAAATTCCAAAAAATGTCATGGTCTGAAATTTAGACTCTGATTTCACGTTGTATGAAGAGCATCCGTGCAAAGATTCCCGTCTAGACTTAGCGGGTGATATTTCGGGATTTTACATGTATAACTAAGTATATCCCGAGCCAAAATGGAAATATTAGCATCTGCTTACCAGATTTCGTCCAAATTCGTCCAGGCATTTTAGTGCGAAAGAGTAACAAACAAGAAGACGCACTCACTAACTTTCGTATGTATATTGTTGTTGCCCGCGACTCCGTCTGCAAAGAATTTGTTTATCGCTATCCCGCGGGAACTTTGCATTTTTCTGGGATAAAAAGTATCCTATATGTTAATCCAGGCTATAAACTACCTGTGTGCTAAATTTCATCAGAATCCGTCAAACCGTTTTAGCGTGAAAGAGTAACAAACATCCAGACATCCATCCATACATCCGTCCATCCATACAAACTTTCGCGTCAGATACCTGTTAGTATTGTGTGAAGTTTTATTTGGCATTTCGTAAATAGAAAAATTCAGAAAATCTCATAAGGGCGTTGACTGATTCTTCCCAGGCTCTAATTCGTGTTTTTTTTTGTCACGGACTATAATATTCTTCATTTACAGAGAGGAGGTGTGTATGGACAAGCTGGAATCCTGCCTGAAGGAAGACAAACGTCGCAAGCGGATCCTGAAGAAGCTCTTCTTCAAGAAGTACAACGGTCTAAGACAGGACTTGATCGGTTATGGAGGCCGAAGACTTTGGGGTGGAGAAGGCAACCTCTTTTATAGGAAATAGGTTTAGTGTTCTGTTATGTTCAGTTGAGAATGAAATATATGAATTTTGTTATATGGCTTCATTTCTGTTTGTTTCATCTGGCAACAACCCAAAATCTTTGTTTTGTCTTATATACGTTCCACTGTAGGGCTCAAGCCTCCTCTCAGAATGTAGCTTAGGTCGTGATTCCCACGCGGGCGCAGTGCGGGTTGGGAATTTTACACGCCCATCTTCATCTTCACCTTCATTCTTCTTAGCAGGCGTGTGTGTAGGTTTTTTCGCGAAGTTTCCTTTCACCGTAAACTACACTCATGGTAAATTTCAAATGTTTTTCGCACATAAATTCCGAAAAACTCAGATGTGTGAGCCGAAATTTGAACCCACGACCCTCTGCTTGAGAGGCCATAGGTCAAACCGCTAGGCCACCACGCCCCTGTGTTGTTTATAATGATAATTACACCGCAGTATAACGTATAACTACTGATCTCATTTTCATCAAGTTAGTGAAAAGTACCTACGTAGGTACAAGACTTACAAAGTAAAGAAAAGAGTGGACTCATAACCCCTTTCGAGATTTTGATAGAGCTACAATCTTTTGTCGCAAATTTCAAGACTACTATGTCTATGCGATCGATATTATGTGTGGTTTTATGCCGCGACTCGTTCTCCTCCACTTCCACATAAATCAACATAAAAGTCACGCAGACTCAATTCAGTAATAGTGGGTGCGGGGTCTGTGGGTGGTGTCGAGTTATTATCAGCTGTGCAACTTGACTGCCAAAATTGTTAGTAAATATCTCAATAGTAGATTGTTCAACAAGGGAGGAAAATAGCCAATATCACACGAGGTTACTTGGCACCCGAGCACAGCGAGGGTGCCAATATTCCGAGGGTGATATAGGTGTTTTTCCCGAGTTAAGCACTCTGCTTTTCATTTCGACTACAAGGAAAGTAAGAAAATCTATACATAATAAAACCCTTTGTCCTGACTGACGGATCAACGCACAGCCTAAACCGCTGATCGTAGAGACCTGGAACTTGGAGGGTGTGTTCTTTGTATGACGTAGGCATCCGATAAGAAAGGATTTTTCGTAGTTCTACTCCTAAGGGGGTAAAAAAGGGGGGCAAAGTTTGTATGGGACAACGTGATTCCTAGGTCCAATTTACTTCAAATTTTGCATAAACATTCTTTAACAGAATTAATGGAAGATGTGTTTCGTATTTTATTGAAATTCATCCCTTGACGGGGTTAAAAAGGAGTAGAAAGTTATTTTGGGGGTGATTTGCTTCGAAGTTGATATGCTTTTGATTTAAATTACTTTTTATTTTGACACAATGTAAACGAAACGAAACTTCAAATTTTGCAAATCATTTGTCTACGTTTGTCAACTTCCTGATCTGATCTCTGATAATAACTAATTATAATAAGTAAGTATTTGCATTTCACCAAGAATTTGCTTTTACAAGCGCAGCGTGGGACGTCCACCAACGAGATGGACGGACGTTTTGGTGAAGGCCGCAGGTTCAGGGTCGATGCAAGTCGCTTCCAACCGTAATGATTGGGCGTCAATGAGGGAGGCCTATGTCCAGCAGTGGACGTCCTACGGCTGAAATGATGATGATGATGATGAAGCTTTTATGTGAGTTCAACCTTTATCGCATAAAATTGAATTGAGTATTCAAACATCATTGTTGAACTCGCATAAAAGCTTGGTGCAATGCAAATACATATAAAATGCTTTGTCCTGAAGTCCTAAATGACTGACTGGCGGGGCGGATTAACGCACAGCCTAAACCGCTGTATGTCGAGACCTGAAACTTGGAGGATGTGTTCTTTGTATGACGTAGGCATCTGATAAGAAAAAAATTCCGGAATTCCCACGGGATAAGGAATATACGGGATGTATATATTTCATCAATCAAGAGTGAACCTATCCCCATAACGAAGATTACTAAACTATTCAAATTGGTCATGCAAGTAGAGTATTAGAATAGCTAATCTCAATAATTTTGAAAATTCCCACGGGATAAGGATAAATCAGGATTTATATACTCAAATCAACTGGATCCTATCTCCGTAACTACAATTACTAAACTTTTCAAATTCAGTATAAACGTAATTGGTCCTACATAACAGCAAAAAAACTTATTGCAGGATTTTTGGAAATTCCTGTGGGACAGATAATCTCTGAAACTTCCGAGCCGATTAAAAAAAATCTTTTACCAGTAAAAAGTTACACTATCCTTTTTTGACATAGGCTACTTTTTTCCGGGAAAATGCAAAATTCCCGCGGTATAGAAAATAGTAAATTTAACTTCGGGGCTGAGTTTATAAAAAATGACCAATAGAAAGTTACACTATCCTTTATTGGTATAGGCTAGGCTACTAACTATTTATTCGGTAAAATGCATAATTCCCGTGGGATAGAAAGAAGTGAATATCACTTGAGGGCTGATTTGAAAATTTCTTTCACCAATAGGAAGCTACACCAACCATTATTTACATAGACTACTTTTCTCCGTGAAAAAGCAAAATTCCCACGGGAAAAAATAAGTGAATTCAACTACGGTGTTGATTTTAAAACTTCTTTTACCGGTAGAAAGCTACACCTTTAAGGACATAGGCTACTTTTACTCGGGGAAAATGCAAAATTCCCGCGGGATAAAAATAAGCGAAAATTTGCATAGAATAAGGACAAATTTGTTGAAATTCCCACGGGATAGAGAATAAACGGGATTTAAAATATTCACTAACTGATACTGATGATGATGAAATGATGAAATGATAATAATGATGGATGTTGCCGTTGCCGGATTTTTGTTTTATACAATGAAAGAGATGAAGAAGATTTACCACAAAATGGAATACTACGCGGACGAAGTCGCGGGCATAAGCTAGTAGATACATAAATTACATAATATTTGAATCGACGTATAAAAAAAGGAAGTGTAACCTAATCTTTTTCTTAGGGTAAGCACTTTTTACTCCACTAAAATGCTAAGCGTTTAGCTTTAGGTCACGTGCATAATTCTTACACAACCTACTCTATAAATCAACAAGATTACTCCACAATAGGGCCCAACGACAAACAATAAATATTTTCCAAACTTCTACTTTTGCCAAAGGAAGTTTCGGAATTCGAGTAGATTCAAATCGGCTCTACATTAGAACGGTGAAAAACGTCTCCGATTTATAAAATTATGATTTACTAAGTTAATAAACCAAATTGTTATTTAAAGTTATATTTTAACGAAGTTTTTAAAGAACATTGATTTAATCTATTAGTGCACAAAATGAGTGAAACAAAGTTAAAGTTGCAAATTGTTTTCATAGTTTTAAGCGTAGTTTGCAAAGGACTTTATTGCATAGACGATAGTAAGTCTATTTTTTATTGTGTGTGTTATTATAACTTACCTTTATCTGCGGTTTTGCCTGCATAACCCATTCGATCTGGAAGTCCAATTGAAATTCCGGGATTTTTCTAAAATCCTATGGAAGTCCCCAAAACTCACATGTTTATTCTTACTAAGTACCTAACTAACGCCACCAGTGCAAAATTTCATATCTCTGCCTCAGCAGTTTAGATTTCGGGATTTTACACGCATACCGAGGGAATATCCGGATAAAAAATAGCCTGCGTTTTCCGGACGTCCAAATCCGTCCAGCCATTTTAGCGTGCAGGAATAACGCACACTCACACAAAAACATACAAACTTTCGTATTTGTAATGTTAACAGGGTATGCAATTGCGTAATCTCACGAGCGTTTCAACAATTTCAACCGCTGTATCTGGTGAGAGACGAAAATCGACGAATATGCCCATAAACTGAAAATAATACTTCGCTAGTTCAAGGCTACATATACGCCACACTATCTGGCGATTGAATATTCGAGCGTTTTGACCGCGCGGTTAAACGTCATTACCATTCGACGATTATTACAACCGAAGGACGAATCGCGCGAAATTTCATCAAACTAGATTCAACATCGGTACTGTCTTAAGTTTTCATAAAAAGTGAACCCTAAGCATCATCCATTTTAGTAATTTCTGCTCAAATGGTAATGACAAAAAAAACCGGCGTAAAAACGCTGAATATTTAACCTGGCGTAGGTTTGTTGTTTTCATTGACTGTCGTAGGTAGTTAGTTACTCAACATTACAACATTAAAAAAACCGGCCAAGTGCGAGTCGGACTCGCGCACCGAGGGTTCCGTACAAATTTATATGTATCTATGAACATCCAGTCTTAGCAGACCCCTGCTCCTAAGCAAAATGTGCACAGTGTGGAATCATTGTAGATTGTTTTTTGAGTTTCAGTTCTAAATATGGGGAACCCCCAAAATTTATTGTTTTTTTTCTATTTTTGTGTGAAAATCTTAATGCGGTTCACAGAACACATCTACTTACCAAGTTTCAACAGCATAGCTCTTATAGTTTCGGAAAAAGTGGCTGTGACATACGGACGGACAGACAAACAGACAGACAGACATGACGAATCTATAAGGGTTCCGTTTTTTGCCATTTGGCTACGGAACCCTAAAAAAACATACTAGTTATGCGGCGTGGCAGTTGAAACGCATTTGAACCTTATCTTATATTTTTTATTATTAAATTAAACATACTTTTGACTTTTTGAGGCCAGTCATGGGGCGGGGCTCCAGCGCACACAAACTTATTAAAGAAGTGCAAAAGCGCCTGGTCGACATATTTAACTGGCGCCCATAAAAACTAGCAGTTATTTCTCTCAACGAATTGCCATCGCCATTCAACGAGATATTACCAGCCTATTTGGTACCATATGGTACCATGGTGGCATATGCCACGGGGGCCTTTTTAGATTTAATTTATTTCTTAAGTATTAAGTTTTTATTGTGAATATGATAGAAATGTGATCTTTGACATCGACGATCATAATTTTTTTATTTTTCGGAGGTACCTACTACGAATCGCTTGTGCGCTGGCTGGATGCTCAAAACAAATGACTGAGTTACTAAGTCAAGAATTAGTTATTAACATGACATTTCATTTGTAATAATGTTAACGTTATTTTTCAGATCTGCTATTCACAGTGACGCGTGCGCCGCGCTACTTCGGCATTCTGCAAGATCATCGCGGCCAGCCTCTCTCCGTCGAAGTGTCTGAAGAATACATGGACCAAGACTACATAGCAACTAATAGGTACAGTTGCTGATTCTCTCGGACTTTCTAATGTGGATTTTCTTTTGTTACGATGATCGAATAGCCTAGTCCAGGGCTTCCCTAACTTTGCGTCGCGATGCCCTGGGGCGTCGTGGCATCATCCCAAGGGCGCTGTGAGGCGACCCACATGGATTGGTGGATTGGCTGTCTGTGTCGATGCGACCGAGCCTTTTGATAACTTGTTACTATGCTAGAACTACAACTGGTATGGTAGGTAGTTTTTGATCAGAGGGGGGAGGGGGTCGTCGTAAAAAATGGCAAATTTCTAAGCGCGTCACAGTAGAAATAAGTTTGGGGAGCCCTGGCCTAGTGGATATAGTGACTCTCGGACCCTGATGGTGAAGTTAGGGGCACTGCGCGGTCAAATCCCGTCAGAGGCTGACATCTGTCGTGACGGGTATGTATTACAATACCGAAGTACGAAAGACCGAATGTATTAAAACGTCGAATGGATCAAAAGACCGACACGATTTTTTTCTGAAACCGTAAACATTTCAGAATTTATTAAAACGGCATCACACAGAACCCATTAGGTTAGCTTGGGTTTGTTTTATAACAATCTTAAAAAGTTAACGTTTTCAGAAAAAAATCGTGTCGGTCTTTTGACCCATTCGATGTTTTAATACATTCGGTCTTTCGTACTTCGGTATTGTAATACATACCCGTCGTGACGAATACGAATGTGTTGTTTTTTTGTTCTGGAGCCATGAGTGTTATTTTAGGTATACGAGTATGTATGTATGTCAATATAAATAAGTTTATCCGATGTCCACCACCAAATATACTTACAAGCTTTGCTCAACTAGTTTAGGGCTTAATCCATTGGTGTAAATTGCCCTACGATATATTTATTTTATTATTTTAGCTTCAATTTGTAAAAGTATTTATTTATTTGTTCATCAAATCTTGCAGTTATATTTTGTTCTACTTTTAACGGGAGCTTGCATTAAAATGTTATTTTATGTAAATAACTTATAAAACAGTCTTTTTAAGAGCGGTAGGTAACTAATTCTCTTCTCGTTTGTTTCAGGAAAAGACATAAGATTAATTGGAACAGGTGAGGTCGCTACACATAAATTAAAACTGTATGGTTTCGAACGACAGGTAGCACTTAAGGTCATAAGAAACCGGGAGCGCGGGGCGCCGACTAATACTGAATCGAATACGGTGTGCCGCGCTGCCGGTGTGTGTCACCGTATATTTGATTCAGTGTTATAGAGCGCGCTGGGCACGCTCCGTCGGCACCCTGCGCTCCCGGTTTGTTGTGGCCTTTATCTTTATTTTCTCTCCAACTTCTCATCCCCAAGTTTAGTGGAAGGCCACCTAAAGCAAACGATCGCAGCAATTTCAAGTACATTACCACCGACAACGTCATTTATGTTCTAGGAACACTTAAAAAACTCGTTCCATGCTAACCTTTTTTTTTACAGATTATACACCGTGAAATTTTAGTGGTTGTTTTCCCGAAACGAGGTGATTTAGTATCGATTGTACAATTGATTTATAATTACTATTTTAACTAGAGTTAAAAATCCAATTGTGAAAAATGAAAGTCGAAAATGACCGCAAACCAATAGTAACGCTTCGATGGTACCTAACCTATCGTACAATCGTACGCTACTTGTACCAACGAAGCGTTACTATTGGTTTGCGGTCATTTTCGACTTTCGTTTTTCACAATTGGATTTTTGACTCCAGTCAAAACAGTAATTATAAATCGATTGTACAATCGAAACTAAATCACCTCGTTTCGGGAAAACAACCACTAAAATTTCACGGTGTATAAATGTCTCTAAGAAACTGACCAATTAGAGAGTCTTTTGCTTATATTTCTATTCATATTTTATAGAAATCCTTTGGACATGGACGATTTTGAAGACGACGACACGGAGGAAATATTCGATGAAAAGGATAAGGATGTGAAAGTACCCAACAAATTTAATCTACAAGCCGGGCCCGTTTAGAAAGCTAAGTTCCTTAGAAAATAAGTTACTTTAAGAGTCGAATGTATTGTGTATGTAAATAAAAAGACTGTAGAATAACAGTTTTTCCTTACCCGAACCACGAACCACTTGAAGTTCTAGCTACTCAACTTACTCGTTTAGCTATTTATATGTATTTTCTTTAAACAGTTTACATAAAGTTTTCAAAATGAATTTCGTTATAGCTTTATGTTTTTAAACTGTCAAAGCACATACCTAGACTAATTAAGTTACATTGTTTGAGTAACAAAAAACAATGAAACTTAAAATCGTCAATGCGACTGAGAACAAAGAAAATAATCATAATGCAAGAGTCGTTTAAAAAAAAGACAATAATAGGCCTTAATTAAAACAAAACATAATAGATTCCTTTGTGTAACGAAAGTTACCCATATTAGTTTGTATGACTAACTTTCGTTATTCAAAATTTTTTTTCTTTAAGCCTTTAATCTTGTTCTAATTCTAATATATAAAAATTTCATGTCACGGTGTTTGTTATCGAATTCTCCCGAAACGGCTTGACCAATTTTTATGACACTTTTTTCTCTATATTTGGTAGGTCTGAGGTCATCATAGGCTATTTATAAAAATTCTTCGCAGACGGAGTCGCGGGCAACAGCTAGTATATGTACATTTTTTTAATACGACTCACAAACGAAACCATAAACGTATTGTTTCAGTTCAGTGTGATAGCTACTAACATTTTTATTATGTGCATATACATATAGTGATCAAACGATGGATTTTGGTAAGTTGTGAAACGTGATTTCATATGTTCAAATTAGTTATTATTATTAGAATATCATTCAGTTCTCTAATTCATTTCAGTTCTACAAAGTGTTTGAAAATTAAATCGGAATATTATTGCAGATGGAGTTAGTTCCACTGAAAACCTCTTACGGCCGTTTGCACGGACTAGAGTTAAAAAATTAAATCGTTAACCCTGGAGTATAAATGACATTTCCATACATTTCGATAGGTACAATTTAACCCTGTATTAGCACTTAACTGGGAGTTATATCGTTAACTTAGATCCATGCAAGTCCGTATTACAGGAGTGTTCATTCTAACTTGATTGCTTGTCCGATGAAATTATCCGGTCTAATCTTATGACAAAATGCATAGTTTATGACATCCTAAAGGCGAGAAGCCAAATGTTGAGTTACTTGAGCTATAGGCTATTCTTTCTAAAAGTATATCTGAGTGGTACGTTTCGTTTTTTATATCGTGGTAGTTTTATAACGGTAAAGTATAAAGAATGGAGCCTCTTCTTCGTAGGTGTTGTAATAACGACTATGGGATTGGATACAAGAGTGAGCAGCAGCATCCTCTATCGCCAAGTATAATATTCCAGATTCCAGCACCATAGTGTGGAAGACACAGATAAACTATTAACCAATAAGTAATTTCTCAAAAAAGTCACAAAAGTTCGTATTAAAAGGCAACCCTCAAACTACGCCAACGACCACTCTATCAAGTGCATAGCTATTTTAAAGAGAGTATTCTTCGCGTAAGGTATACTAACCGGACTACAGTAGCAACCTCCGCGATCCAACAGGAACCACCAAATCAAACCAATAAAATTAGAAACAAAATAAAAATGTATTAGCAAAAGTAAAAAATACTTAATATCCTAGTGCGCTTCATCGCTGTAGAATTGATCAATATGCTTCTGGTCCTCAGGGCTTGGCCTTTCTACCGGGAACATTGGCATCCTTGCCATTTCGAGCGACTCCTCAGAGTAATCCGTTGTTTCGTCAGAATATTGTTCGTCTATGTGCTCCTGGTATATTTTCTCGCATTCGGGTGGATGATCGCTTTCCAAGGTGCTAGGGTGGTAGCCTATAGCTTGTATGGGTCCAACAGTCAGATATGGAACTTGGGTTGTCACCTCGAAATGTTTTCCTGCCGAAGGAGCATTAGATTAAATACGATACGGTAGGTTTTTTTTGCAAACACTATCATGAAACCCAAGTTGGGAAAAAAGTAGTAGTAAAAATAGACGGAATGCATTTTAAAACATATTTTACAATACATTTGCTCGAAAAATTCACTTTCAAAGGATGTATACATGGCTCGTAAGTTCATTTTACCGCACTAGTGCGATTTTTTTACAGTTTTTTTTAATTCTCCAGTTTAAAAGTTTACAGGCAAAGAGTTTTAAGTGACAAAAATAAAAAAATATCGATTTATACGTAGAAAAATGTATAAATACACAAAACTAAGTAATGAATTTGCAAAATTGATTGTTATTATTATAAACTGTAATTTAATTACCGCAGATTTTAATGATTTTAATGCTTTTATTTATTCGAAAAATCGCAGTGGCTGAACGCGTCGTACCTTTGCCTGATAATTTTAGTTAACCTAATTAAAAACAAAACTTACGCAGGCGCATTACGGACGCGCCATTTTTGTAAAACTTAGCGTTGTTTTGAGTTGTTGATTAAGTATATGTACAAAAACCAAACAAAATGAGTGATGTTCAAGTGATAAAGTCAACAATATCATGGAATTAATTCCGCCCGATATTTAAAGTAAGGCGCAAACCGCGCAAAATAGTCTTTTGCTACCAATAAGTATCTCGAGAAATTTGTTTTTATTTTACAATTTTGTGTTATTAATTGCCTATTTTCTCACAAATGTATTGTAAAACGTCGTATGATACACGGTTGGCAAGGTTTTACAAACTCGTGACGATGAAAACCCCCGCCCTGCGGCTCGGGTTTATCACTCGTCAACTCATTTGTAAAACCATACTTACTAACCTTGTATCACAAATAACTATTACGCTCTATCTCACATATACTCGTATTAGTAGGATAGAATTTCCCTTACACAAATACAAATAAGTACAGATACAAAATATTTATTTCTCTTAGTAACTAACTTTACATTTTATATGGATGTACAATTAAAACTAATTTAGTGTTATAAAAACTTTTTAACAAAAAAATTAAACCGCCGAAAACACTGAAAAGCAAAAAATAATACCTTTTTTGTTTGACCTTAATCTAGATACCAGTTTGAAGTCGGTGCCTCAGCACTACCCTGGAGGAGTGGACCTATAATCTTCTACCTGATTGGCATCTATCACTCCTCCTGGCTCGTGCTGAGGCACCGACTTCAAACTGGTATCTAGATTAAGGTCAAACAAAAAGGTATTATTTTTTGCTTTTCAGTGTTTTCGGCGGTTTAATTTTTTTGTTAAAAAGTTTTTATTTTATCCTTTTTTCCTATTCTTGGGGTAATTTTTTTTTCCAAATTTATATACTACCATCTTCAATATACCCTATATATAATACCCTATCCAATAATAAAGAATTATGAAAATCAGACTACTCTGTAAAAAGTTAGTCAATCATCCCCTGTTTTCCTACCCTTAGGGTAAGAATATTATTTCCAAATTTAAATGGGACCACCCTCGGGTATACGCTTTCCAATAAAAAAAGAATCATCAAAATCGGACTACTCTGTAAAAAGTTATGCGTGATCATACATAAAAAAAAAACAAATATACACGTCGACTTGAGAACCTCCTCCTTTTATTTTCGTCGGTTGAAAATGAGAGATCAACTGCAACTTTGCAATTTTTGGGGTATTTATTCAGATTCAGATACAGCCTGTGTCGCAGCTATAACAAATCAAAAAACGAATTACCATTGTACCTATGACGCGAAAAGTTGACAATGATAGGTTTTATGTAAAAGTTAGCAAGTGCTCGGTGAAATTATTTAAATATCACTTAACTTGATCAATAAATAATTAAATTACAGCAAAAAATACTAAACTAACAATAACAACAAATAATCAAAAATATAACAATGTCAAAAAAAAACACTAAAACTAAGTACCACCACCCCGCGCCATTCCCGGCTCAAAAGTGCCCATAATACCGGCTGCATTGCCCCGCTGTATGGTCAGCGCAATCTGTTGAACCAGATATGACCCGGAGCGGGGGTCGCCGCCCCTGTCCCGCAACCGACGGCCCAATTCCCAGACTAAAGACTTAGCCTCAGCACCCCACGGACCAGCCGTTTCGACCGCAAAAGGCACGAAGTCATACGAAGGCTCCAAAGCCGAGTACTTGAGGTGCTTGGACCTCGCGGCATTCTCAGCCGCGGATCCAGCAGACCTCGACGTGCAACTCAAGTGAGATGGTGCGAAGGTACTCACGCACGTCGCATCCCACAAGAGGCAGCGCCCTCTCTGCCAAGGAACCAGCGTAAGACCATCAGGCCTCTTGCCGTCACTACGGCTCAACCCCGGAGGCTCCAAAACGCTGGGCACATTCGCCGCAACCATAGCCCGATGAATGAGGCCGTTAATAGAATGATGCCTCGAGAACCGGCCAGCACACCGCTGACAACTAAGGCCATGGTGGCCATCCTCCTCCACCATCACCCCACACACACAACGGTGCCGCTCGCACACCTTGCACCCCAATCTCAGTGCCACTGCTATCCTGAGTGAGTCATTATCCAGCAAGGTGCCACGCTGGGGCGACGGTAAAGCCTGCAACCAAGCTCCCGATTCAGGACGAATAGACGCCTTAAGTCGTGCCATATCGGATCCCCCCACTAGTCCACTCGCAAATGATATCATCCCACTGCCTCTGTCTAGCGCGATCATCCGGCCACCGATCACCTGCACCCAATGACGCCCAAACCGCCAAAGCATCCGACACAAAAGGCAAAGGGACCCCACTGCCATTACAAGGAAGAATGCGAGCAACGAGGTCCCCCACCCCATGAGCCGAAGCCAAAAAAGCAATCAGACCGACATCGCGCACGCGCCGCACCCCTAAACCAACCGCCATACCTAACCGGAAGAGCAGCCTGACACCACTGCGAATCGTTCATGTGGACATTAATGACGCCTTCCAGTGCGCCCCTAATTGTCTCATCGAGCAACTTAACCTCATCCGGAAAGAGCCAGGTCGGAGCTGTTCTCAACAAATACACCATCCGAGGCATGGCAAAGCAGTTCCTCAACAAAGTCAACGCAACATGCGCAGACAACTGCTTGAGGTAACTCTGAGCCAAAACTAGTGCCTGCCTCTTGGCCTTAAGGGCTGAAGTAATCCCTTCGGGAAAAATTGGTGCACTGAGCAAGTTCAACTCTGCCTTATCCAAAACCTTTGTCCTCGGGATCAAAGACCGAAATTTCTCCAGAGATTCCCTGCTCAATGCCCCACAAGCGTACAGTTCACACTTACCCGAATTAACCTCTAGCCCTATCTCCCTTAAAGCAGGCGCAAGCTTGCCCAAGTCAGCCAACACCTCATCCGGCCCACCGCCTATAGTGCCATCGTCCAAGTACCACACATTCAACGGGGATACCAAATCCGTGACAATTCCGTGCATCGCGTGGCAAAACACCAAAGGCCCTAACGGGTCCCCCTGCTGAGCACCCGCCTGCGAAGACACCGAATTACTGTTGAAATAAAGGTGACTTGGCTCGCGGTAGCATTGGTACAGAAAAGGATACAGTGAAGGGACTTTACCTAGCACCTCCTTCAAAATAATATCCCTCTCAACACTGTTGAACGCATTTTTGATGTCAACCTTTACCACAACAGCACCGACAGCCTCGCCTGCGACTGCGAAGGACCGCGTGGCATGTATAGCCGCCTCACACCCCTGAGCCGTGCCAAACCCCATCTGCTTTGGTTGTAGATATCCCGCCATCATATCACGCACCGCTCGACAGCCCAACTTCGCCGCCAATCGCCGAAACGTCGAACCCACAGCAATCGGCCTGACTCCTCCATCACTCTTCGATAAGGCACACAGAGAAGCTCCATAAATAAATGGACAAACCTCGGGATTGACGGAACCCCTTAACAAAAAATTGCATAACTTAGCAAGAACCTCCAGCAAACGCACCCCACTGTCCCCCGCCGAAGCCGACGTCAACTCTTTGAGGTGCTGCGGGCGCAATCCATCCAATCCCGAAGCCGAACCACTGTAGAAAGAGGCCAAAGCTTCCGCCACCTCGGCCGGAACAACCGACACCACAGGCCCACCCTGATCCGGCTCCTGAGGAAAATCTAAGGACCTTGAAGGGGACGGATGCTTCTCCCTGAGCAATCTTAGCGTTGCCTCATTTGACGGTGCCAAGGCAGAGTCCGACACCACGAGGCGAACGGCTCCCCTCAAATCCCCATCGTGAACTTTGGCCTCTATTGTGCGGTAAATTGAACCCGGCTTCCAAGACCCACCAACGTCAGGGCAACATGGCGCCGCGGAGCTGCATATATTGTTCTTGACCTTAGAGGTCAGCGATTGACCCAGACTACTGTCTGGGACCTTCAATGCTGTGTATGAAAAGGACAGCAGACTGTACCAATCGCCAACACTATTTGTACGCAGGCAATCCTCAATAACTGAGCTTAGTTTCCCAGCAGCGAGACCTCTGGCACCCTTGGGTACATGTTTTAAGACTCTGACCCCAGCCTTAAGACGCGCCAAGCCCCCAAGATCCACCGGGCTCGAAACCCCCCGCACCACATCACCCCGACTCGGAGTAAAAGTTATTTGAGGAACTGCACCGCTCGAACTCTGATCCGACGAGGAGACAGAAACCAAAAGATCCTTGTGAACGCGCCCAATGTGGACATTGAGACCTCGCGGTGCAAGATACAACTTCGGCGAACCCAGGCAATAGGGACAAGACACTCTGGACGAACCGCTCATAATCCAAATAAAAACATTCAAATTGCGATTAAACCCACTACTACCTACAAAACAATATAGAAAATAATTGTTACAATACTAAAACATTAAAACTTCTAAATCTACAATTTATAAAACAAGCTAAGAGCTTTCTACAATACAAAAACTGAATTAAAAAAATAATAATTTAAAGAAAACAATGTATGGCAAAAAAAACCAATTCATGTAAAATATTTAAAATGTCAACAATCAAATTTAACAAACAAATGCCAAATCTTTGCAATTAATTAATCGAACTGAAATACATCATCCAAAATGAATAAAAAAAGCAAAACATCAACACTATAACATTCAAAACTAATAAATTAAAATTAAAATTTTTAACTTACATATTAATCATAAAAAAAAGTTCTTAAACAAGTTGTCAAATAAAAATAAAATAGTTAAGACATATAAAGAACAATCCTATAACAAAATCAATACAAGAATCAAAGATCATAATAATCACAAATACAGCAATACTAAATTAATAAATATTCTGGCTGAGATCAGTGCATGCCGCTGCGGAACCCAAGCCATCCAAGTCGCGCACGCCGCAACTACCGCCGCCAAAACAGTTGAAGACGGCCGTCAGTGTCAAAACAAATACCGGACAACTGACGGTCAGATGTATTGCTTGCTTGTGTGTGTAATGATAACGTGCGAAAAATTCAAATTTCGGGCGTGTGTGCGTGCCAATTAATTTCCCTCGTAGTACTCAATAGTGGAAAACACACCGAGATTGATTGCTTCGATTCGCGGCGCTCGGGACGATGGTCTAAAAGTACACACTGTTATTGCTATGTGCTGTGCTCTTCTGAGTAGATGTGAGCGAACGTCGTCAGAAGGATCAGTCCCCCACCACACAGAACGTAAGTCTCACACAAAACATTAGCCCCCCCGCTCCACTGACCAACACTTTACACGCGCCACTGCCTTAAAACTGTTTAATATGTAAAAATAAATATTAAAACAAAATAAATGCAGATCTAATGTTTACGCTAGCAATGTTGCCAGCTTTCCCTTTCAACTTGATTGGGTATTGTTATTTAAATATTAATATAATTTTATTGTGGGGTTCGTGAAGATGTGAATGAATTCATGTGTCTTACTTACTCATATAAGTGAATAAGTGACAGAGTTTAAATATGGTAAACCTCTGTGGACGGTGGATATTCTCGGTTTTATTAACTATATGAGAGAATTTTTAACAAATGTTACAGTTTGCGTTTGAAAGCGATTTAAATTCTCTGACAGACTATGTTAGGGATTTTGGCCTTGTTACAAATAAACAGATGTAATTAGTTCCCGAATTTCTTGGAAAACGGCAAATAATGAAGGGTCTCTGGGGTGTTTGACGAAAGTTCTTACGATCAATATGGTCTGGTATGATGACTGTGGCGACTGTCTTGGCCATCTTGTCGTCGTAGTACTCCCCCCAGATGTCAACGGTGCCGGTTTCGACCACGTCGACCCCTCGGGGCTTCGGGGAGCAGTCTTCGAAGTGCCGCCGCCCGTCTACGTGGACGTGGGGCTTCTTGGGTGGCGGGATTTCAGTAAGAGGCACGAAGTTTCGCTGCACATCCTTACCGACCGGTTTGACTTTCACTAATCTGTGGGGATATTATTGCTGCTTTAATCTTACTTAATTCTAATATATAAAAATCTCGTGTCACAGTGTTTGTTATCGATCTCATCCGAAACGGCTTGATCGATTTTTATGATTTTTTTTCTCCATAATTTAGTAGTGGTAGTGGTCCAACATGGAGACCTTGCATCTGACTCTGTTATAATGACTAGGAACGTGTCTAAGGCGGCCCCTAAACGATCAATTATATTGAACAATATTGCGAATTGTGCAATATTATTGACCGTTTAGGGTTAATATTGAAGATTGCGCAATGATTGACCGAAAGTTTGAGCGCGTTTAATTTTTATTGCGCCATATTTTTCCATTGCATCGTGTAGGGTCAGTATTGTGCAATATTTTAGTATCCGACTGAACACGAAAACATTGTGCAGTTCGTATTATTGAGCAATATAATTGCTCGTTTGGATTCAGAGCGCCTTTCAATCTTATTGTACTATAAAAAATATTGTACAATGTTATTTTAGGTCTAGGGGCCGCCTAAAGAGGGTTAGGTATCATTTGAGCACAGCGCTGAATTCACAATACAGCGGCCGTTTTGACAAACGCGCGGACGCTTGCTACAGAGTAAGAAAAAAAATTCTGTTCACGTCTTATGAGTCAGCCTATATAACCACAGCTGGAACCGTATACCGTGTATACGTTTGTAAAAAAAATTTGTCCACGTCTTATGAGTCAGCCTATATAACCACAGCTGGAAGCGTATACCGCGTATACGTTTGTACAGCCTGTAGTAAATATTATTAAAATTCACTTCACTGTTGTTACTCACTTGTTTACAAGCACACTCTGCCTAATCTCACACGACACATACAAAAAGTGCAAGAACAAACACGCTATCACTCTCATGTTGGTTTTTGAAAGCAGCCAGCATTATAACCGTGGAACATCTGCAATTCGCTCTTTTAAAGCATGCTTATCTCGATCAGAATGGGCATTGTTGTTGTACAATGAAACAGGTGCAGCGAGTTGTTTTGTTGTATCTTATTTAATAGGCACGATTGTACGGATGACTTGAGTGTGGTATGGTTAGGTTATTCGATTTGGTGATGTCGAGGAGTGTCGTATGGTAGGGACTTGACTTCGCTGAGGGTAGGTTTTATCAAAAATGTACAAAATTAGGGTGTCCATGTCAGAACATTGGTGAGCTAATGAAGTGTAAATGAGTCATACACATTTTTTTGTTTGCGTCTTTGCTGTGGACAGATTGTCTCCTGTGATTCTATAGTCAATATTTTTTTAGTCAAACCTACATTGGCGTGTGGGACGCCTGGCCAACTTTGGGCCCATTTAAATAAATCTTAAGATAGTTGACTCAGAGTTGCTAATTTTATGTCAACAGGAGTGACAACTTATGTTTCTTACGCCGTCTATGACCCAAATGGGATTTTTCAGTTGAAGTCGACGAAAAATCAATGAAAAATTAACTACTGGACACGATAAGTGTCCCTTAAAACGTGTACCAAGTTTTAAATCGACTCGACTATAATAGTACAATTTCGCATCTAAATTCCGAAGAACTTAGTGGTACAAGCATGAGGTCGAACCCTTAACCATAAAATAAGCATGTGAGGCCATTAGTCAAACCACTAGATTCCCACGGGTAATGCAGAAAAGGGTGGAACCACCGTTGTGGGCACGATGGGCATGCCCACAACCCTAATAGACTTTTTTTTTTCTAATATTTTAACGAGGCTTAAGTACACCTAATGTGACTATGTCAGCCTACTAATAGACTTGCGGCGACACACTTTCATGGTCTATTGAGATCGATACGCTGATGATAACTCCGACTCGCTCTTGGCCGATTTGCAGGCGGCTGTGACTACAACCTTTTTTGAAGGCTGGATCCGCGCATGGATGTAGTAGCCAAAGGAAAGGACCGTCAACCAAACGAAATGTTTATTAAGGTCAGTAGAATCTGCTCTTCTTCTTCTTGTAGGTGACGGTGTCCAGGGTCCAGGTCTGGTTGCCTCCGCAGGAGACCAGCGTGAAGCAGCCGCCGTACACGATGGGCGGGTCCGTGTCCGGCACGCAGATGTTGTCCTGGCAGAATGTCGCCGTGCCTGTGTCGAATAAGCGGGTTTAGACAATAGGGACACTAAGGTGTAAGCCACACAAGAAGAGACGGGACTGGGGCGAGTCGCAGTCGCGGCGCCCCTTGAAGCAGTTTTCATACTAAATGTACCTATAGAAGCGTCGCGATCCAAAGCAGACCGAAGAGACGGGGCGGAGACGCGGCCTGCGAACAAACGACGCGGACTGCGACGCGCCCCCGTCCCACGTCTCTTCTGTGTGGCTTGCGCCTGGGATGATCCTGGAGATGTTCTCAAGATCAACCATACACAACTTAGTAAAAGTATACACAACTCGTTTTTAGGGTTCCGTAGTCAACTAGGAACCCTTATAGTTTCGCCATGTCTGTCCGTCTGTCTGTCTGTCTGTCTGTCCGCGGCTAAGCTCAGAGATCGTTAGTACTAGAAAGCTGTAATTTGGCATGAATATACATATCAGTCACGCCAACAAAGTGGTAAAATAAAAAATAAAAAAATAATTTTGTTTAGGGTACCTCCCATAGACGTAAAGGGGGGGTGATTTTTTTTTTCTCGACTAATCCTATAGTGTGGGGTATCGTTGGATAGGTCTTTTAAAACCATTGTGGAGTTGCTAACATGATTTTTCTATTCAGTGATCTGTTTGCGAAATATTCAACTTTAAAGTGAAAATTTTCATTAAAATCGAGCGTCCCCCCCTCTAAAATCTAAACTGTTGGGTGGAAAAATTTGAAAAAATTCAGAATGGTAGTAAATATATCAAATTTACTAGGAAAATTATAGTGGCTAAGATTGCTTGGAAATTATTTGTAGTTTAAGAGTAAATAGTAGCCTAAGGTATAAAACATACCTAAACTTGGATGATTCCGTACACATACGAAATCCTTAGAAAAATATTACTTGATTTTTTTGTAATGGCTACGGAACCCTATCTTGTGCGTGTCCGACACGCTCTTGGCCGGTTTTTTTATTTACGTAAAATATTAACATTTTCGTTTCTTAATGAAAATTTATACTAGGCTATGTGCCTCATGTCATGTCTCTATTATAGTATAGTCTATACTAATGTTATAAATGCGAAAGTGTGTTTTCTGTCTGTCTATTACCTCTTCACGCTGAACCTATGAAATTTGGCATGGAAATAGTTTGAGACCCTAGGAATGACATACAATAGTTTTTTACCCAAAAATTGCGTTTTCCCGCGGGAGAGCGATAAACGAATTCTTGGCAGACGAGGTTGCGGGCATCAGCTAGTAATTATATATTTGCTGACATTACCCGTTTGATTCTATCATGCAAAGTCTTATGTTGTATCAAGGATGATATAGACTGGATTAGCAATCGCCATAGTACAGATCGGCCGCGGAAAAATAGTTCGATTATTAAATCTAGATGGCGCTGACATATATAGCCCGAGGGTTTGAAAGCAAAACAATAAGATTTTTCATATGCAAATGCAAATGCAAATGTATTATTATGCAGTATTTTTGAAAAATAATACTTTTGTAGTAGGTAATATGAAACATCTGTAGTCTTATTGTTTTGCTTTCAAAGCCTGGGGCTATATTTCAGCGCCATCTAGATTTAATAATCAAACTATTTTTCTGCGGACGATCTGTATACTATGGCGATTGCTAATCCAGTCTATATCATCCTTGGTTGTATTTACTAAATTGTCGGTTGGACAGAAATTACCAAGATTTGAGGGAGAGAGAGTATGCTTGGGAGAGGGAGGATAGTCGTGTCTTCCGTGAAGTTTTACATTAACATGCATTCGCTGCAGAAGCAGATTTTTACGTACCAACGTAACCAGGAGGCCGCGCCTGCCTCTTGTTCTTCACATAGTCCACCACAGCCTTGGCGAGAGCGTAGAAGTGCTTGCTGGCCTTATACCGCATCTTGGCCAGGGCGGCGTCGCAGTCGCCCTGGTCGGCGCGGCAGTGGTACACCAGGTTACGGGTGTTGGCTTTGACCATCTCCTCGCGAAGAACTTGGTATTTACTGTCGGTGTACATCATCTGGGCGAAGCGGACGTTCACTGGAGATTGATAGTATGTTAAAATGAAGTGGACTTGCAATTTGGCTTGATGTGTCCCACAAGCGATGAACGAGTAGAACTAGAAACTAGAAACGAGTGGGCGAGCGGTGAGAAGCGAGTGTGTAGTTTCGATAGTTTGGTCGCTCGGCTAAAGCGAGTGTGCGACGGGCGATTGAATGGTAGAATGATCGCTCTGATCGCCAAGCGTTCGTCGCAGAGTACCGCTGAGCGAGTTTTATCGTTGATAGCTTTTATCCTAGAACAGTGTGAACAGCCAGCGATGAACTTATAAATATACATATCTCTCTCTTTAATTTACACGGGAGCGATTATCTTTTGTTCGTTTCTTGGGCGAGAAAATCGCGGATAGCTCATCGCTTACTCGCCGGCATAGGGACCAGTGCCTTAGGGCGTACTGGTTTGACAGTTCCTCTTAAAGATATGTTGTGTGTTCTCTGTCTCGTGTATGCATATATTAATATACAATGTAGTTTTTTTTATGTAGTCTATTTATTTTGATATGTATTAGTTTACTGTATTCATTATAAATTAATTATACCTAATTAATCCTTGCGTCAATAACGCTAACGTTACTTACAGCCGGCTCCAACGAGGTATCCATCCGTGCATCCTGTATAATATAATACCAAACAAACCAGGATTGCTCTCATCCTACCTACCACTCAACTTCTAATATAAATCTCAAATGCCCCGTTTAGCTACCATGGCCATTTTATCGCCAATTAAAACCTTTACGACTGGGAATTAATGGCTAAGTTAACAGCCACGTTAAACTAATTGAGAATGCCGTAAGAGTTTGTGTTGAACGCGTTTGACAGATTGATCTAGAGTTTGTTTATTTACAAAAGCGTTAGAAATAAAAATAAATAATAATATATGTCATTTATTCAAATATCTAAAGCCCAGTTAAGATATGCAAGAAAAAACGTGTAAGTTGCGTTATATTGCGGAGATCGATTGACCACTTCAAATTAAATCGCTTTACAGCCTTGGAATGTAAAGTGCTTGCACGATTTTTCTTGCAGGTCTAAACTGGGCTTTAGTTGCAATGGCTTCAAGCTAAGTTAGTATAATACCATTAATTTACAATATAGGATAGGCAATCTCAAATTACCTTGTGCAAATATCTATTTCTAAAATAACGAACTGTTTTTATTTAGCTTAGGACTTGCACAAATCCTAGTTTACTATATAACTCTGAGTTAAGTGCTAACCCAGGGTTAAGAAGTGTCAAAATGCATGGAGCTGTCACCCTTAACACAAGGTTAATGATTTAATGTTTAACCCTAGATCGTGCAATTGGCCCTTACTTACGTAACTCTCAGCTTAAGGTTAGAACTACGATCCGAATGATGAGAGACCACTATACAAACAACAACAACATTATGGATGGATACCAAAAAGTTCCGTTATGTTATGACACGAAAATTACCCATACTAAAATACTTTCCTACTAATTTTGAATACCCGGCGTTAAGGTGGTCAATTTTCTGAATACCACCCTTATGAGTTATTAATTAACAAAACAAAATATGAGTATAAATAAACAAAATAAAAATTACTGAAGATGAACTTTTTTATTAGTAAGTACCTAGTACAAATTTAAGAACAAAATAATTTACGGAGAGAAAAATTAGAAAGAATGACGAATATGACTACAAATAGTTAACTACAAAAAAAATATTTCGGATAAACAATATTATGCGAGCCTTTTGAAACACCCCTGTAATCTATCTACGTCTGAGCATAACCTATCGCTGCCGCAGATTTAGGAATACCTAACAATAACAATGCGGTTCTAAAATGCCTCAGATAAAGGTATTAGGAACAATTAACAATAGCAACAATGTTGCCACATCATGAGTCATGATCGATACAATGCCAATTAATTATTGCCTTCTGAACGATACCTCCCAATTAAATGCAAGATTGTTGCTTGTCACGCCTCATTTCTTATCACGAACCTTTGACACGGAGATATTGGAGTGCGAAATATCGAAGGGACGCCAAGATAAATTCGGTAAATAAATCTGCATATTTCTTGATCATACGTTTTGCATCGGTCAATATTCAGGTGGTTCTCTATCGCTTGCCCGAATTTCAAATTACATAATGTATCGTTTCCCATAATCTTTATTTCTCATAAAGTAATTTATTTCTGAAACAGTATTTGCTTCAGAATTAATCATCATCATTGCAACCGAAAGACGTCCACTGCTGCCAAACAGATCGATCCGGCGCCATCCGCATCCGATGACGACTGTATCTACCTGAGACTTAGGGGCTGTTTCACCACTTTTCTTAAAGTTCGGATTAGCTTAATCATAACCTTATTTGACAGATGGAATTAAAATTTCTGTTTCACCAGTCTCGATTAGCGCTAAGTGACGGACAAACTGTTTCTTAATTTGACCATCAGATCAGGAGGCATTTAGCATTTTTATCCGTCACATAAAGTTAGTTTATTTTTTGTGGCCATGTTTGGAGAGCCCTTCAGCCGGTTTCAGAAAAATAAATCAAAGTATTTTTTATTTTTTAAAGAAAGAGGTCATGCTAAATTGCATAAAATAATTTAAATATCAAGATTTGAATGAAAAAATGTAGGTACACTTTTAGTATGTAAAAATAAATCCAAAATTTCGTAATATTTTTTAATAACAAACTTTTTTTCAGTGGCTCAATCGTTTGTTCTGCCTGAACTTGTATGTCGCCATTAAAAAAAGGTTAATCTGTCAAATGGTTTGGCGCCACTTTTCGATTCGTTTTACGTGATTTTATTTTTCTTTGTTATTGTTAACAAAGTATCGTAAATAAATACCGTTTTTGGATTAATTATAATGTTACACATTTGTTTATGCAAAAAAATAGATGTATTTAAAAATTACATAGTTTACGATTTCTTGTGCTTTAACAATGAGCGACTCTTTGAACGAAAGTGTGCGAACAGGAACGCGTGATCGTGAAATGTGACGTTGCCATTCCCCCTCTATGTTAAACCGACGATTAGTTAAGTGGTACTTAGTTTGCACAGGACCGGAGTGGTGAAACTGAAAAAAAACTAGCCGACAGATTTGTCCAGTACTTAGTTTATTCATTGGTTACGTGACCAGTAGTTTGACAGTAAGGTGGTGAAACACCCCCTTAGGGGCTGTTTCACCACTTTTCTTAAAGTTCGGATTAGCTTAATCATAACCTTATTTGACAGATGGAATTAAAATTTCTGTTTCACCAGTCTCGATTAGCGCTAAGTGATGGACAAACTGTTTCTTAATTTGACCATCAGATCAGGAGGCATTTAGCATTTTTATCCGTCACATAAAGTTAGTTTATTTTTTTGTGGCCATGGTTGGAGAGCCCTTCAGCCGGTTTCAGAAAAATAAATCAAAGTATTTTTTATTTTTTTAAAGAAAGAGGTCATGCTAAATTGCATAAAATAATTTAAATATCAAGATTTGAATGAAAAAATGTAGGTACACTTTTAGTATGTAAAAATAAATCCAAAATTTCGTAATATTTTTTAATAACAAACTTCTTTTCAGTGGCTCAATCGTTTGTTCTACCTGAACTTGTATGTCGCCATTAAAAAAAAGTTTATCTGTCAAATGGTTTGGCGCCACTTTTCGATTCGTTTTACGTGATTTTATTTTTCTTTGTTATTGTTAACAAAGTATCGTAAATAAATACTGTTTTTGGATCAATTATAATGTTACATATTTGTTTATGCAAAAAAAATAGATGTATTCAAAAATTATATAGTTAACCATTTCTTTTGCTTTAATAATGAGTGACTTTTTGAACGAAAGTGTGCGAACAGGAACGCGTGGTCGTGAAATGCGACGTTGCCATTCCGACTTTTTGTTAAACCCACGATTAGTTAAGTGGTACTTAGTTTGCACAGGACCGGAGTGGTGAAACTGAAAAAACACTAGCCGACAGATTTGTCCAGTACTTAGTTTATTCATTGGTTACGTGACCAGTAGTTTGACAATAAGGTGGTGAAACACCCCTTTAAAGTGCAATTAGGTAGGTCCAACTTCGAGAAAGAGGTCAATAGACGAATCCGACTCGGCTGGGCAGCGTTCGGGAAGCTCCGCAATATTTTGCCAACCAATATACCGCAGTGTCTCAAGTCAACAGTGTTTACTTATGGCACTGAGAAGTGGTCGCCAAGGATGTGCCTAATAAGAAAGCTCAAGGTCACTCGGAGGGCGAGAGAGAGGGCTATGCTCGGAGTTAGACGAAATTCTTCAGAACTGTTGTTAAACTAACGTAACCAGTAACGTATTGTGTAAGACGATGAGAAGATAAGGCCAGTATTCCTCGACATTTTCATTGTCGTGTCATTCGACATTTATTGATATAGACAAAAAGTTTCTAGTCTGCGCCTGTTCTAGATATAAATAATGTTAGTCAATACGTACCAAATAAGGGCGCTACATGTCTAGTATTAACTTTATGATCGTCTACAATATCGTACGGTGAAAATAAATGCGCAAGATTATTTGTTACTGGCAACGGAAACTTACAGACACTGATGTCCATTGAAGGCTTCAGAGATCTTTTAGAGTGCCTGCTAGAATGACACGCCATCTCTATCGACACGTGCGTTAACGGATAACGCTGTCTCGTTCGGGTGCCTAAACTTCGCCCACAAAAGCCAAAAGTTTTGACATGTCCGTCCATTTGAACGTTTGGTTTGAGTCGTGTGGTTTGAGTCACAACATAACTAGGCATAATAATCACATCGATAAAATGGTAGAACATAGAATTTATTATAGGTTACCTCCCTTATCTTCACCACAGCCGTAGAGCTTGGATGATATTTGTTTCACCTATACTTAGCATGATGTAGAATGTCGTTGGATAGGTGTCGCAGGTGCAGGTGTCCTCAAATCCATGGTCAATTTTAAGTGCAATTTCGGACATATATTCCGAAAAACTCATAGGTGCGAGCCTGGGTTCGAACTCTTGACCTGATTGAGAAGCCATAGGTCAACTCACTAGGCTGCCACGACTTCACGGTCATCGTGTCATCGTGTACAGATATTTTTTAACTCCTTGACAGCTCCAATGTTTATGAATTGCTTGTCCAAAAATAGTTCAACACAGCAATGGACATGATCCATTACGAAATTTTAAACAACAAATTGGTCGTTTCTAAAAGGACTCGCTAATTGTCGAACAAAATAATACATCACGTTATCAGCTGCCGGGATGGCAGGGTTGGCGATTTTGGTTTTGTTTATACTAACAAGCTTAATAAGGTGTCAAAACTAGAATAAAGGTGAATGATTACGCCAGTTACCCATATTGGGTGCGGGTACAAAAACCAGACTACGACAGGACTTAAAAGGAATAGAAATGTTATATCGCTTTTGTTTCCTTTTGGGCCCCACTCGCCAGTCGCTAGTTTGTTGTCTCTCCTGCTTTTAGCATGCACACATTTTTTTCTCTTAGATTTTACTAAGAATCCGTAGAAAAAAACCAGGGCTTGCAGAAACAATAGCTGTTCCCGCCAAGCGCGACGTGTAACATTTACATTCAAACATTCAATCCACTCCCTCATTCCCGGTCATGTGACTTCGGAAGGATCAGCTCAATCTTCGTTAAAGAAATCACCATCAGCTCATCCCCATCTACCGCCGTACAACGCTATCATCATCATCATCTTAAGTAAGCTCTTCATTTCTTCTTTCCTAACCTCAAACCTCACCTCATCGGCGAGTGTTATTGCCCCCAGCTATAACAATAGCCAAAAGAATGTGGAAGTGGGTTGGCCACATACGTCGCAGATTGGTAGACGGGGAGAAAAAGAAAAGTGACCACGGATCGGGTGTAGAAATGTGGGAAAGCAGCCCGCGAGGTGGACAGATCATTTATCACGGTTGGTGGGGTGCGACTGAATGCGGAAAGCACGCGACTGCAGAACATGGAGGGAATTGAAAGAGACCTAGCAGTGGGTAGATAAAGGATGAAAAAGAGAGAAAGAGAGAGATTTTACTAATAGTAGAGCGACCGGGACGACTGCGTTACAAGCACAGAATATAGACCCTACAGTCCAGTGTTCATCAATTTTTTTTTACTTCATTATTGATGATTCCCGTCTGCCCAGTCTCACGTTAGAGGCTTTATTATAACGCACTTAGAATCACAATCGTCTTCAGTTTTCAATACTTCTTTCTATCACAAGTTAAATCATGATCGTAGACAGAGATGGTAAATGCAATCACAAACATATCGTCTAACGCGCGGACGCTTGCGACTGTATACACCATCTCTTTCTACCGTCATCCTATGCCGTGTGACAGAAGGAAATAGTGAATGCGATCGCAAGCGCCCGCGCGTTCGACAATAAGTGTACAGGTCCCTTAGTCGCCTTTTGTTTTCTTACTCATAGGAAGAACTGAAGTTGACACCGCGACAAGGAACAAAGGCGAAAAAAATGCAGTTCTTCCTTCATCTCTTGTGAAGAAACTAGTGCGAAAACAAACGCAATAGTTCCTTCGAAGGAACACCCAAAGGAACAATCGCGAATAATCTAGGAAACCGCATAATTGGGAATGTCTAAAAAAATTACCAATGGTTTTTATATATTTTTTTTGTATAGAAAAGTCAATTATAAGAAACTAATTTCAATATTTTGTCATTTAGTTCTGTACTTTTTTCAAAATTAATTGTTGAAACTACTTTAGTTGATGACGTCAGATTATAATTGAGGGCTCCCACCACACTGCCAAATTCCTAAATCTATCTAAATGCGTACGATAAGGCAACCCCTTTAATTATTTTTTGCGTAGTGGTACACTATACACTGTGCCACTTTACTGGCACTGTCAAAGTGCTAGATGTCAGACAGCGGGTCCAAATCAAACTCCGTAGTATAATCCACGCGTAAATTGTGAAGAATTCTAACCACACAGAACAAAGTACGACTTGAATGAACCGGTCACGCAATTTACACCAATGCCAAATGAAGGTCATTGCTTATTTGTTATATTATAAATTCATTACATAATATTAAAATTAAATAACTACAGAAAACGAGTTAAAAAGCATTTATCTCGAAATGGTTTTCGATTTATTATACATTGCAAAAAAATAGACCCCAATTGTATTTTAGAAGTTAGCAACCCTATCGAGACGGCACCTTGGCGCCGAACGTAAATAATTAAAGCAACATTCTATTGTTTTCAAAGTGTCAGATAATATTATTTAATAGGTGGTAGCAGTGCTGCCACACGTACAGATAACTCTAATTGGAGTTGCTTAACGCCAACTTAACGCTAGTATATACATAAATAAACGGGTATAAAAGTCATTTAAGTAGTATTAGCATTGTATTTTACGTAACATAAATTAGGTGTGGACAGTTTGTCTTAACCTTTTTTCTATATAAAAAATTCAACCGACTACCTATTTCGATCCAAGGGATACGATGAATTGACAGATAGACTAGCTGTCGTAGGCATAACATAAGAAACCCGTAAGCAGCTGTCTAGTAGAATCCTAAAAATATCAATAATTTCAATAAATTTATATTTTACTGGATGACCATCTCGGGGTATTTTCACCTTAAATGGCGCTGAAATATAGCCAGAGACTTTGAAGGCAAAACAATAAGACTACAGATATTTCACATTTAACGACCGCCTTAGCCTAGTTGGTAGTGACCCTGCCTACGAAGCAAGAGGTCCTGGGTTCGAATCCCGGTAAGGGCATTTATTTGTGTGATGAGCACGAATATTTGTTCCTGAGTTATGGATGTTTTCTATGTATTTAAGTATCAGTCTTACGATCCAGCGAGGAAATGCTGCCAGCATCTTCGGTACCATGCCACAAGGGCCATTTTTAGATTTAATTTAGTTTTAGTTTATTTTAAGTATTTATTTAGCTTTATAAGTATGTTTATCGTCGTCTAGTACCCATAGTACAAGCTTTGCTTAGTTTGGGACTAGGTCGATTTGTGTAAGATTGTCCCCTAATATTTATTTATTTATTTATTTATATCACTGCAAATGTATTATTAAGCAATATTTTTGAAAAATGTACATTTGTAGCAATATGGAACATCTGTAGTCTTATTGTTTTGCCTTCAAAGCCTCTGGCTATATTTCAGCGCCATCTAGATTTAATAATCGAACTACAAAAACCGCCGCCGATCCGTACTATGGCGACTGCCAATCCAGTCTATATCATCCTTGATATAGTACATAGTTTGTAAGTATGGTTCAAACTCAAGATTTATTTAAATGGGCCGAAACACCCCTTAAGGCCGGGGCCGCACTGGTAAAGCGATGGCGACGCGACGCGACGGCGAGTAAATCAAACATAGTTCGAGTTATGTGATGCGGCGCTGATGTAACTTTAGCCATGTCCAAAGTAGGGGCACGAACAAAAAAATGTGTTGACCCGGCAACTATTCAAACCTTAATGAATTGCCCATATCAATATAGTCCACAGAACACGACCCAGTCGGCAAATCCTAACATTATTCTCGGTGTCTACGTCGAGTTATGACGGACGGACCGCGGACCGCAGTTGTTGCAGGTGAATTTATGGCCTGAATACCTATTAAACTTGTAGCCTATGTTATCCTTTTACCGCCGTAAAAAAACAGCTAGTGAACAAAACGAATTAGCAATATACACCTTATTAAGTAACCATAAATACTAATGGTCTCTTTGAGGTCTGAAGCGGTAAGTTTGTAATTGTAGTCGCATTTATAGAGGGTGGTCACGTCTGTAAAATTGTTTTATTAGCGTATTATATTAAGCTGTGAATTGTTTGACGTCAAAAGATAGGCTGAGTGTTTCTAATTGTGAAGGATTTCATTTTAATTTGTACCTACCTAAGTACAATACAATACAAGACTCTTTCTTATGCACCACAAAAGCTTTCAAGAAAAGGGTTTACACTTCCTTTAAAGGCCGGAATTTCCCTTGAGTTGTTGATATTCATAAGCGGTGGTGATGATTTCCCATTAGATGACCCGCTTGCGCGTTTACCTCCCTCTCATAAACAACACAATTATTAAATAGTTTTTAGCAATAGTACATTAAGACTAGTACGTTTCTCGGTAAGGAATGGGCGGTCTTACCGCTACAGAGCGATCTTTTCCAGGCAATCTTTGAAAATAGAAAAAAACAGATTGAAACAGGTGCTACAACAATCAGAATTCATAAAATAGGCATTACTTTTTATGTACAATCTATGTAGACTTCCACGGACCAGACTACGTAACTCCGAGTTGACTGCTAATCCTGGGTTAAGTAGTGTCAAAATGTATGGAACTTTCATCCATACCCCAGGGTTAAGGATTTTTTTTAACCATAGACCGTGCAAGTGGCCCTAAGCGACTACCCCATACAAATTCATAGAGGTTCATATACAGCCACGTATTGCCGACGCAAAACAAACATGCTCTCCAAACAATACTTCTATGCTTTTCACCAATGGAAACTAACCAATAAATAATTTCCCACTTCAAAAACCCACTGGAGCCGGCTTCGTGTACGGTCGGCTGTTTCCGCCGCCGCTCGTGCCCGCCGTTAATTCGATTGGCGGAAACAATAGTTATAAAATGGCTGCCATCTGCTAATGCGACTACAATGGCGCGATAACCGTCTCACCCCATTAGAGCCGCACGCTTTGGAACACCAGTTTTATTAGAATGGCTTTTATCGATGTTTTTGAGAAGATAAATGGTAATAAAAGGATTCCATAGTTGGCTGGGTGGTATTTAGCTGTTATTAAGCACTGTTTAGATGCAAGAAAAATCACGCAATTGCGGCGTTCGATTGACCACTTCAAACTCGTTCTCTATACGGCCTCGCAATACAGGCTGTATCATCTAACAGGGACAATAAATTAAAATAATACACCCTTCAAATCAGTAAAATAAAAAAAATAGAATCTGTTATTTTATAACAAACGACCGATAACTGACAATTTTGCAACGATGAAATTAATTGATTATGCATTGTAACTTATAATTACTATTTTTCTGTGATTAAGCATTTTGGCGCATTAGGGTCAGGTCAAGGTAACTTCGGATATTCTAAGGATTCATCGTTTAAATTTATTGTTTCAGTTATGGGCAACACCCTGTATACACCACGTACAGTAATTACATAATTAGGATGCTGTTGGGATTGCCAAAATACTACAGTGCTTCTAGTAGGTATCTTTGCAGAGAACATAATGGATGGCTTTCATGCCATCTCGTGCAAACGAGCTGCCACCCTAATGAGCCGTACCTAGTCTGAGAATTGCCAACGGCATCTTGAATATGATAGCAAGTAGGTATACAGGGTGGAAAGATCGAACACATGGAGGGCAACTGCATTAAATATTGGAAATAGAACATTCCATACAAAGGAGACATTCTGTAAGGTTTAAGAAGAACCTTTACATTGACTTGCTAGGTTAGGTTAGGTTACGGACAGTAAACACTAGGAATTACACGACCGTGAAGGTTAAATGAGTTTATTAAAACTAGTAAATTGTACAATCCAGTGTCATAGAGTAAACTAATTATTTGCAATAGCTAACGCGCGTGAGACGCCGCGTCAGCGCTAAAAGTAGTACGAACTCGTACACATTCCTTTATTTTTAAAAAACAATAAATGCTGCATCTATGGATTTTTCCTGTTAAGTTTGCACTTAGTAGTTAGTAATAATGATCATAACAACACTAACATAGCCTAAATACTTACTTACACATTTTTGTAGTTTTATTAGTTTTATTTTATTTGTATTTTCTTTGCATTTTTATAGAACTATGTTTCCTGAAATAGATGTTTATTACTATTGTTAATGGAAGTAATGAAAATTGTACGATTTTTCTTGCAGGTCTAAATTGGGCTAGCCTTGGTTCCGCTGGACGTACCGTTGGACTTCGGTCCCCAGGCCTAACATTTGCCTGAAGAGATCTCCCTATTGTGACATATTTCCCTCTTCTCTTCTTTTCTTGAGACCTCTCTTATTTGCTAATAAGTACTTCAATATGCAAGGAACACAATTTTTATTTTTTTCTCTTAAATAACTTAATGTGAAACAAAACTGGAAAATAAAAATGAGAAAATGAAAAATTTCCTTGGTCGCTGTGGTCGTCGTGTCATAAGACATGTCGGATCTCATTGTCTAATAGACTATTTCAAAAGTGCATATATCTTCGTATTTTATTTACGATATTGAAAAAAATCTTGCACAACCCGGTTTGGCAAACCAACCTACTAATTTATTAATGAGAAAGTTCGTACAGATGTTTGAATGTTAGGATGTTTGAATGCGTAAGTCAATCACGCAATAACGGATAAACGGTTTTGGAAGAAACTTGGCACACAGATAGATAAAAATCTGGATTGAGACATAAGATACTAAAATATTTATTTATTTATTATTTAAGGAACAGTTACAACTTACAAACAGATAATTATTCTAGTTGACATATTTATAACACAAAAATCACGTCAAAGACTTCCCTCCAGTAGGTTAATATTGTACTTTAAACATGAATACAGGGCGCTGTCCAAGAACCTTGAAGAACCTCGGATAACGTGAATGCCAGTCCGTGGTTTCCATTCGAGAACTTTTCGGCCCCAACGGCTATCTGTTCTACGTGCTGTATGGCCTGCCCATTGCCATTTCAACGTGCTAATCCGTTTGGTTATGTCGAATATTCCTTATTATTCATAAATTAAAAACAAGTCGGTCTGATGACCTCATAGTTTAAAACTCAAGAGAATCAATTATTATTCCATTAAGTCTTAGAAATGTTCATGTTCAATAGTTGCATCAGAGATTCAAGTATTGTTCCCTTAAATCTTTGTAAGTAGTACATTAATGTTCACAGTGTATTTACGACTGCCGGCTCTAGAATGAATCAGTTTTATAGCACACTTCTGGTTTTAATGAAACCTTTGAACGCACGAGACTAGACTGTTATAGTCCTTTTTTTAATTTATTTTTTAAACTGGCTTCATAAAATTTGTCAAATTAGTACTTAGGGGAAAAACTAACTGGACAAAAAAGTGCACTCTCACATTGTTATTTAAGGTGACGCTGATGGCACAAATCATGGAGATGTTAAGCATAGATTTAATGTCACTTTATGCATGCCTCCGACTGCATTTTACTGTTGCATTAAATTTTGAAGGACTGCCATCGACATGTTTTGTTTTTTGATTTCTTTCGTTGGGTTCAGTCAGCTTTCTATTGTTATTGATATGTGACCTTGTTTCGAACTTTTCAGTATTTCTGCATTCTGCAAGCGGGTTATTTTGATTTTTTTTATTAATAAATAATTATGTGTACATATTTTTAATAATTTTTTCGAGTAGTATACATATGTATTATGTAGTGTTTTATGTCTGTAACATTTTAGTTCGCAAATCGTGCAGCTTGCGAATGAGAGATATCTATTTCCAACGGGGCGTCCTCGGAGATCAAATTCATTTGCCAGGGACAGTTACGGTCATTGTGTGTTAGATTATTGATTATTATCCATCTAGTGCTATGGAACTAGGCGTAACTAAATACTAGGAGGTCATCGGTCTAAACTTAAAGTAAAAACGTTAATAGTGTCACTTAAATTTCGAGATATTTTTTTTAATTTTCTCTTGTATGGCTATGTACCTAGAGTCAAAATCAAAAGTAAGCTTAACTCCTTGGTATAATTGATTAAGTAAGTGCTTTACCGTTTTATTTTTTTTTAATTTTTTTATTGTTAGAGTGAGGAATACGAGCAAGCGGGTCATCTGATTGAAAATGATCACCACCGCCCATAAATATCAACAACTCAAAGAGGGTCGCCAAACCGTTGCCGGACTTTTAAGGTAAGTATAAACCCTTTTATTGAAAGCCCCGATGTCATAGTTGTCTGGAAACACTGCTGCCGGAAGTTGGTTCCACAGTTTCACCGTAAGTGGCAGGAAGGAAGTTCCTACATCAGAATAAACACAGTAACGCTAATTGGGATTGATCATTTTTTCTAACCCCCTTTTTATTTTTTTTATCGAAAATATAGAGCATTTTAAGAAACTAATTTGAATATTTCAGCAATTCATCACTCCAATATTTTTTTATAATTTATTGAAAATTTGAGATACGACTTCTCGTAAATTACATGCCGCGGCTGAATCTGTGTATAAACCACAGACATAATGACAAAAAATGTGTCACAATCGATGGTTAGTTGTCATCTGACAATGTCACTTTACATTACAATAACAATAACACTAAAGTTGCCGATTCTTCCAAGAGAATAGGTAAAAAAAACGATTTACGGCTATAATATTTTTTGTATGTATAAAATAAAATGGTCAGAAGTGTTCCCTTGAAAGTTCTTTGGCGGATTTAATCCATACTTACATTAGAATGATCCTCAAAACAATAAGTACATCTTGTAAACTTTGAATTAACTTTGCGGCACCACTTCTCTTGTAAATCTTCTCTAATGCAAACAATTAATTTGTTTGGGCTATTGACAGAATCATTTCCACAAGTAGGAATGAAACACTTCCTGTATAAATCCATTATTAAAATATGAAAAACGCGAAGAATGTTTTTCAGAATAGTATCCTTAAACTGACAGATGATAACTACGTCGAAGTGACAGAGAATAGTATAGAGAAACAAGACGGACGGCTTTTTTTTTCTTGTTGCAAAGAATTTCAAAGTTAATGCCCACAGAAAGGTCAAACAAAGGTCAAACATTATTTTGCAAAAATACACACGATCATTTAATATTTTTTTACTACAATGTTATAAAATGATTTAATAAACCTATTCCTCGAAATGGTTTTGGAATTAGACCACATTGTAAAAAAGTGATCAATGCCAATTATTGAATGTCATTTTAATGTTTTAAGCTATACAACTGACATTGAACCTTAAGGTGGTTATAGTAGAGGAGACGTGGAAGATTGACCTCCACCGATCTGTTAACTCGATGAGACATATTTTTTATCAAATATAATTTATAAACAAATATGCCTATGATAACTTGCCTATCGAAAAGTGTTCATAGCTTTTTTTTTTGTTTTATTGTTGAGTGCCTTTAGCGATCTTCCAGCTCCATCATTAGACCCTGGTGACCATCTGGAATCAAAGTACTCGTCAAGACGAATCTAACGAGTCCAAAATCGATGGGGTAATTCGTAATTTCATTAATTCAGTATGGCCAAAGGCACTCCACAATAAAACGACACAACCCCACCAGGTTTGGACTCGTTTGATTCGTCTTGACGAGTACTTTAATCCCAGATGGTAACCAGGGTCTGATGATGGAGCTGGAAGATGACAATAAAACAAAAAGAAATAGCTATTAACACTTTTCGATAGGCAAGTTATTATCATAGGCATATTTGTTTATAAATTATATTTGATAAAAAATATGTCTCATCGAGTTAACAGATCGGTGAAGGTCGATCTTCAACGGCTCTTAGACCATTAAGGAATTTCTTGGTCGACAATACTATGTCAGAGTCATTAATTTGAAAAGTTTCAAACTGTCCCAGTATTATAGTTAAAAAAATACGGATAACTCACAGCTCCGTCTATTTATCCGTATTTTTTCACTATGAATGACTCCTACGGTAGTTTTATGTTCAATGTCTTATAGTATTTCCAAACTTTCATTTTCTCGATGACAGCTCCCGTAGAATGTAAACTGCGTTTAGTTACGCAATAAATAACTTTTAAATGCGAGGTATAAAAAATACGTTAACTGCCTAATTTTGTTCCTTGATCCCATACAATATTCATCTAAGACAATTTGAGTCCATATGCATAAAGTTTGTAAAGCTACTTTTGAGCATGATTGTACAATCGAACTATTTACGGGCCGTAAAAAGTTATCGACTTGATACAGGAAAGTGTATGTTTTGTCATGTGTCTGGCACAAGCAAATGTTTAAGCAAAGAAAGAAAGAAAACATTTATTCGTGACAACACGAGAGAAAAAAAACAAGTATGAAATAAAAAAAATGCGCATGTCACGAAATGGTCCCAAAACTCCCAAATCAGCAAAATGCCGGTCTAATTTAAGTGACATAGAGAAAATGAATATTAAGTTAACAGCAGTTTAACAAATGATTCAGAATAAGAGGGTTTATTGTTTAAATGTCGGCTACTTTTGCATTCCGTATTATTTCGTAAAATTAATAATAATCATCACCATCACCATTTCAGCCGAAAGAAGTCCAATGCTGAACATAGAGGCCTCCCCCAAGGCTCGCCAAACAGATCGGTCCTTTTTTTTTTTACGTGTGGAAAATGCACCTTATGCATGTACCCCGCTCGAGGCAGCAGGGGGGTCTTTAGGGCTCTCCCACTTTTAAGGTGGGCCTACCGAATAAAAACCACACGAGTTTCCACCTTCGGTCGTAAGTGCAGACGCCACGGGAACATAAGAGTCGTCCGCGACGCCTACCGACCACCCCGGGAATGGGGTCCCTCTTGGCAAACACCGTGCAATGTAGGTTCGGGAGAAACAGATCGGTCCTGCGCCATCCGCATCCAACGCGTTCTGTAGCTCCATCTTGTTGGAGGCCTACCGACACTGCATCTTCTAGTCCGTGGGCACCACTCGGAAACCTTTCGGCCCCATCAGCCGTCAGTTCTGCGAGCGATATGCCCTGCCCAGTGCCCGATACGTATGTAAAAGTAATAACTATCTTGCATTTTTTATTTATGTATATGCACCCGAACTATGTATGATTTATGTATACCCGAACGTAACAGATTAAATTGGTCAAGCCAATATTACATACATTGATGGTCCTATTCAGCATTATTGTGTGTATTATTTTAAGTTTATATTGTACGTTTTTTTTAAATGTACCTTGGTCGGATGCTCCAGTAGCCACTTCGGCGTTAGCTTTTAACTCGAGCCGCCTCGCCGATGCGATCCCGATCTCTCCCGAACAGATCCGAGCGATTCCGAGCCGGTTTCAGGTAAAGGTTTCGAGAAAGTTCCACGAAAGTGGCTGTGCTGAGCAAACAGATGCAAGAACTCCCAGATTCGATAACGCAGGTTGCTCTAGAGGCGCTACTAATGGTTACAACTTGTAATATAATTTTAGAAAAATCTGATTTAAAGCTTTGACGCGCTGACTTGGCTTGCCGTCGACTTGATTGCGAGTTGCACTCCATGAACAAGAGCCACAAATGGGATCCTATCGATGTTTAGAAAAATTTATTTCCGAAGGTTTAGAATCCCGAAAACTTAATTTGTCCGAAAACATTTTTTTCTGAAACTGTAAATATTTCAGGATTTATTTCAGGACCATCGTGTAGAACCCTTTAGGTTAGGTTAGGGTTGTTTTATAAAAATCCTGAAATATTTACAGTTTCAGAAAAAATGCATTCGGATAAATGAAGCATTCGGGATTTAAAATATTCGGAAAAAAATAATTCTAAATTTTGATAGGTAACCACCACAAATACATAGATGACATAAAAGTCGACTGTAAATACGTGAATAAAATGAGATATAAGAACTTAGTTGGTCCTTGTTCAACCTATTAACACTCTCCCTGCCATGGGATCCACTGGAAGGCCCTCAAAATTTATGTTACAACCATCATGAATCTTTTCCAAGCCTTTCATTCCTCCGGCAGTCTATGTGTACTATGTTTATTTGTTCTTCTAATTCATGGCACTCTACATGAAAATAATTTGAGTTACCTCTTTCTGCGACCCTCATGGCTTCTTGAGCTTGGAAAGTATTATATACCTATTGTTGGCAGGGAGAGTGCTAACAAAATGATGTAATATCTACGTAGATTCTCGACAAGTATGCTGACGAAAAAAGAAAATAGATACGAAGAAAAAATCATAAATCAAAGTAAAAAGATCTATCTTGGCTTGGCTTCAATATATTTAATTTGAATCGTGCTTCGGCCATCTGGCTAGAAGAACCATTCGGAAGCAACATAAAATTTTATTGGACCTGCGAATTGGTTTGCAGAAAGTAGATTAAAGTATAGTACTGGCTGTTTCTAGTAACTGATGGATATGAATATAATATGCTACGTTTAGAATCTTTCCAGGAAAAACAATGCAAGTTGTGGCTTGTGATGCATGGAACTATGTTTGCATTGGTAATTCGCTGCCTCTCATATAAAAAGGATAATTAATGGTTTCCGCTTCCAAATTATAGTCAATATAAAAACTAGTTAGGTTAGAATGTTTCAGTTTTTCACTTTAACAACTAAAGCTAATAAGTACCTAATTCAAATTTTACAGAAAACTAGATGATGTATGGGAGGGAGCCCCCCGTAAATATTTGTTTTATTTTGATTTAACTATTTATTTTTATAGTGAATATATAACTAAACTAGCCTTCCGCCCGCAGCTTCGCCCGCGATAAATTAATTTTCCCGTAGGAAAAGGTATTTTCCCGCGGTAAAAAGTAACCTATGTCACTCAGTGATAATGTAGCTTTCTAACGGCATAAGAATTTTTGAAATCGGTCCAGTACTTTTTATGTTTATTCGTTACATTCCAAAATACAAATCCTTCTTCTTTATAATATTAGTGTAGATATTCTGTGAATATTTCAACCTGTTGCCGTTATCAATATCGAGCAAAAACGAGCAAAAAAATCACGTTTGTTGTATGGGAGCCCCCTGAAATATTTATTTTATTCTGTTTTTAACTATTTGTTGTTATAGCGGCAACCGAAATACATCATATCTGTGAAAATGTCTAGCTATCACGGTTCGTGAGATACAGCCTGGTGACAGACGGACAGACGGACGGACGGATGGACGGACAGCGAAGTCTCAGTAATAGGGTCCCGTTTTTACCCTTTGAGTACGGAACCCTAAAAAGCTATGAAACGCAGCATTTTGGAGTCCGAAACAGTACACTGCGCTCCACAACTTGCATCGCAGATTTGATAAAAAAAAAAGTTGTATTGGATGGGATACAACGAGTCGAGTTCTTACGGTAGGTGCCGCGGTATCGAGCCGCGGGTTCGAATCAGATATGAGCTGTTTACATACCACCGGGGATTTAAATGTAGCGATGTTTGTCTGCGACCCTGGGTCAAGCGGTGCGATGCAATTGAGAGATTCCTATTGTGCATATTTCTAAATGGGACAGTTATCTTTGTAAATACACCGTGAAATTTTAGTGGTTGTTTTCCCGAAACGAGGTGATTTAGTATCGATTGTACAATCGATTTATAATTACTATTTTGACTAGAGTCAAAAATCCAATTATGAAAAACGAAAGTAGAAAAAGACCGCAAACCAATAGTAACGCTTCGTTGGTACCTAACCTATCGTACGATCGTACGCTACTTGTACCATCGAAGCGTTACTATTGGTTTGCGGTCATTTTCGACTTTCGTTTTTCACAATTGGATTTTTGACTCTAGTCAAAATAGTAATTATAAATCGATTGTACAATCGAAACTAAATCACCTCGTTTCGGGAAAACAACCACTAAAATTTCACGGTGTATATTGTTGGTGACTCACACGTGGGCAGTAAAGTCATCATTCCAACCCGTCTATGTCCCAGTTCAGGGCACAGGCCTCCTCTCAGAATGAGAGGGCTTGGGCCGCAGTTCCCACGCAAGCTCAGTGTGGATTGGGAACTTCACACACACCATTGAATTTCTTCTCAGGTGTATAAAGGTTTCCTTACGATTTTTTCCGTCTCCGTGCACCGTAGATAAAGCAGTAAAGTTAAAGCAACTAAATAGTGACCAATGGGAACCTTTTCACAGAAAAATGTTTGACAAGGAAAATCATTATGACGCTTACTGTGAAAACGTTCTATGATGAGTGAGAAATCAAATTACATTTCATTCATCAAATTCATTCATACAATTCATCAAATTGCATCACAAAGTACAACTAATATTACAAGCGGAACTCTCGCTTCAGTTATATTAACTAGAAAGGGAGTTCCGCTTGTAATATAAGTTGTACTTTGTTATGCAATTGGGCCCTGATGGCCTAGTGGTTAGAGAACCTGACTACGAAGCTTGAGGTCGCGGGTTCGATTCCCGTGTCGGGGCAGATATTTGTATGAAAAATACGAATGTTTGTTCTCGGGTCTTGGGTGCTTAATATGTATTTAAGTATGTATCTCTCTAAACAAGTATGTTTATCCGTTGCTTAGTACCCATAACACAAGCTTTGCTTAGCTTACTTTGGGACTAGGTCAATTGGTGTGAATTGTCCCATGATATTTATTTATTTATTATTGTTTATTAAATGGTTCTGTACACCGGTATACATGTAAAACCCTAGCCTCTAGTTTCGGTTGTCTTTTGGCGTTATTTTATCGTTGCATCCGAAAACTAATCCTCATTATAGGTACGAATTCCTACTAACGACGATAAGCCAAAGGCTACTAGAAACACAGGTAGAGCACATGAATAAATACCCCCCGCTCGGAGACAAACCGGTTTGAACTAGCTCCGTGAGTAGACAAAGTTCAGGTGTGTCGCCAGCGACGACGCGACCGTTTAGCGTTTAGCTACATAGTTCGGGTGTTCGGTTGTTTTTAAAGATGCCTACCTGTTGTAGTGTTTGTAGATATACAGATATTAGATACTTAGGTACTTGTTTGAATAAAATATTTTGATTTTTAATTTTTGTTTTTACCGAGCGACAACCCTATGATAATAGGTAAGAATTTCGAGCACTGTTCGGAAGCTTTTCTTCTGCTCCGTATTTATTCATGTGGGTCTCTACCCACACTCTACCACTCTCTCTCTCTCTCTCTCTCTCTCTCTCGTACTCTTACCTAGATCAATTTACCAAAACCGTTATTTCCTAGTACTTAGCAAAATTCCTGAGGAAATAATACTCCGGAATAGAAAAAACTGTTAACGGTTTAATGTTTCAAAGTAGAACGAATACAATGATTTGCAAAAGTAGAATAATAAATGACAGATAGTACAGTGGCGACACAAGTGAGCAAACAGCGAACTACGTTTGACATTTGAGATTAGTTCAGAAACTATTACATTATGTTTATATTCTTCCAACATCCTCCCTTAAACATAATCCCATTTTTGACGAACAGAAGGCCATTTTTGAATGTGATGTTGCTTTGGTAAGAGCATCTGCGACCATCTTGTCCGTCTGCACGTAGCGCACTTCGATAGCTCCTTCCAGCACCTTATTGCGAATGAAATGATGCCTCACATCTATATGCTTGGTCCTGGGATGGTACCCATCGGAACCTGAAAGTTTTATAGAGCTTTGATTATCACTATAGATTACCAAGGCTTCATTCTTCAGCTCCGGCCATAGACTTTCTTGAAATTGCTTTAGCCACATAGCTTCTTGTACACACGCCGACAAGGACATGTACTCAGCCTCTGTCGTAGAAAGTGCTACAGTAGGTTGACGCCTGGAGTTCCAGCTAATTGTTCCTCCCTGGAACAAGAATGTGTAACCTGTGCAGGAGCGCCGGTCATCTTCAGAGCTTGCCCAGTCTGCGTCACAGTATCCATGACTCATTGTCTCTTGCATGTTTTGCTTGTAACTTAATCTATAATCCAGAGTGCCTTTTAAGTAACGCATGACACGCTTAAGAGCAATCCAATGTCTCATGTCAGGTTTGTTATTATATTTGCTTAACATATTTATAACAAAACATATATCTGGTCTAGTAATATGTGAGACATATAACAAACACCCAATAATCTCCTGATAAGGTACATCATTTAAGATTTTATCCTCTTCAGATTTACTTTGTACCTTCGAATTCAAATCTATTGGAGTTTGAACAGTTTTACAGTCTGACATTCCATATTTATTCAACACTTCTTGAATATATTTTCTTTGATCCAAATATATAGTCCCTTTAGACCGGTCTCTCTCGACATGTATTCCAATGCAGTATTTTATATCACCTAAATCCTTAATCTTGAACTGTTTATGAAGCTCTTCTTGAATATGTTGTTTTGATTCTTGATTGTTTGTAAACAATACTAGGTCATCAACATAAATTGCGAGAAAAACCATGTTCTTATTGTTCACAATATTGTGGTAAATACAGGGATCCAATTTAGATTGTAATAAACCCATCTGCTTCAGCGTAAAGTCAAGCTTCTTGTTCCATTGCCTGCTAGCCTGTTTTAATCCATACAGTGATTTTCTTAATCGACATACTAGGTCACCTTTTTCAAACATAGGCGGTTGCATCATGTAAATTTCTTCTTCAATATCACCTTGAAGAAAAGCCGACACTGCATCCATCTGACAGATGTCTAAATCATATTTCACAGCCAGGGCAAATAGGTATCTTAAAGAAGCATGTCTTACGACCGGTGAAAACACTTCGGTGTAGTCTATTCCAGGTTTTTGTGAACAACCTTTTACTACAAGGCGTGCCTTATATTTCACAATTTCTCCATTTTCATTTGTCTTTCTCTTGAAAACCCATTTACAAGGTATAGGGCGCTTGTTAGCTGGCAGAGAAGTCATTTCCCACGTATTATTTTCCAATAAGGACTGATACTCCTCATCCATTGCTTGTTTCCAATAATGAGCATCAGAGCCCGACAAAGCTTCCTTGACAGTCAGTGGATCTGAAATCTGAACACACATGAAATTATTTTCTCGTTCATTATACTTCTGATGTGATCTTAATGTGATATTCCTCGTGAAAGTATTATCACTGTCACTCGTGCTGGGATAATAAGTTTCATCATCATTTCTATTCCCACAGCTGTCAAAGGAAGTATCAGTACTTAATTGTGATAATGTGACATCTTCCGTCTCAGTATCAGAGCAGTCATCAATCGTTTCAGGTGTTTCGCTGCTATTCTGCGTGCAATGAAGATCTGAACTTAGAGGTAATGTAATAAGCTGAGGGTCTAGGGTAGGTTTCTGTGTGATACAGTTTTCAATAAATATCACATCCCTACTAATCACTGCCTTCTTATTTTTAGGATTAATTAATCTGTACCCCTTTGTGTTGTCACAGTAGCCTACGAAAATCAATTCCTGTGTTTTGCGATCCCATTTCAAACGGTTTTGCTTTGGAACATGTACCATGGCTTTAGAACCAAATATCTTTAAATGTGAAATGTTTGGTTTCTTACCCGTCCACTTTTCATAAGGTGTTACCTCAGCCAGAACTCGTGATGGTGATCTATTGATGATATAAGCCGCAGTAGCGACTGCCTCGGCCCAATATGTTTTCTGCAGTTTTGCCTCAAACAACATGCATTTGGCACGCTCTACCAGGCTGCGATTCATTCTCTCAGCAATCCCATTTTGCTCAGGCGTATAGGGTACGCTGGTCTGGTGCTTGATGCCGGAAGCTGCTAGAAAACCAGAGACATCATTATTACAATATTCTTTGCCGTTGTCACTTCTCAATATTTTTATTTTCTTTTCCAACTCATTTTCCACCTCACACTTAAATCTCTCAAACACAGATTTAATATCCATTTTGTTCTTAAGAAAATATACATATACTTTTCGAGAGTAATCATCTATAAAGGTTATGAAGTACTTCGCACCACCAACAGAAGGTGTCTCCATCGGACCACATAGATCAGTATGTATTATTTCTAGCAAGGTACTTGCTCTTGAACCAGAATGGGGAAACGGTAGTCTGGTTTGTTTTCCTTCACAGCAAGATTTACAAACTGCATCAACATCTTTATTTGTGATAGATATACCATCAGCACATACCTCTAACCTCTTCACATCAGCTATATTTAAATGAGCCATTCTTTTATGCCATGTAACAATATCTGTTTTACTCTCACAAGAAACAGCATAAGCATTGCCCATAACAGTATTGAGTCTGTACATGCTATTGGTAAGTCTGGCAGTTGCTATGAGATCCTTATTGGAATTGTATATGTTACAGCCGGAATCAGTGAATTCCACTTTACAGCCATTCTTTGTCAGTTGACTGACCGATAACAGGTTTGCACTCAGCTCAGGAATAAATAAAACATTTCTCACCTGGATTGGGCAGTTTTCCTGACATAAATCTGTTTGAATGTTTACATTACCCATACTTTGCACGGAGATGGAGTCACTATTTGCCACCATTATTTTTTGAATCGGAGGTGGTTGTAAATCATACATCCAATCAGAGCATCTTGTCATATGCATGGTTGCCCCAGAATCGATAAACCAATCATCCTGATTAATGCTGCTATAAGCTGAAAAAACTGCTGAAAAACCATTATGGGTATTAGTTTTCTTCATTGTACACTGACTTTTAAAATGTCCATATTTGTTGCAGTTGAAACAGCGCGGGCCTTTTCCTTTTGGCTTTGAATTATTATTGTTAGAAGTATTTCTGTGCTTCGTAAAGAACGCAGTAGACTCGGAAACTTTCACCTCCTGTAAAAGCTTTGTCTTGATGAAATCTGATGAGATTCTGATGCCGGAACTTTCCAGACCCATGATCATAGGCTTATAATTATCCGGTAAACCTGCCAACATGAGTGTTCCAAGCCATTCATCTCCAACGTCGAAACCAATATTTCGTAATTTGTATGCGGTACTCATAATTTTATTCACGTAATCTTCGATACTGGAACAGTTGTCTAGTGAAGTATTTATCAAGTCTTTCAATAGACCGACTTTCCTTGAGAGCCCCGAGTCTTCGAAAGCATTTTGAAGGTTTAACCATACTTCTCTTGAGGTTTTTGCATTTTCGATGTGAAAGTAGTTAATGGGTTCCACCAACAAAATTATTTTTGACTTGGCTTTTATATCTTTCTTCGTATCCAGTTCGGTGCCTGGTTCAACACATTGCCACAATTCTTCGTGTTCTAAATAGGATTTAACGGCAAACTTCCATGTAGAATAGTTTTCCCGGCCGGCTAATTTCTCGATTTGAAGGTTAGACGTAGCCATAGTTCTGGATCGTATGAGTTTTATCGCCGCAATTACTATAAATATTACTTTTTACTGCACTAAATTTAACTTCAGTTCTATTTGAGTATGTATGGGACGGCCCATAACCTGAGGAAATAATACTCCGGAATAGAAAAAACTGTTAACGGTTTAATGTTTCAAAGTAGAACGAATACAATGATTTGCAAAAGTAGAATAATAAATGACAGATAGTACAGTGGCGACACAAGTGAGCAAACAGCGAACTACGTTTGACATTTGAGATTAGTTCAGAAACTATTACATTATGTTTATATTCTTCCAACAATTCCCATTCGCATTATTTCCCAAATGTTTTTTTTCTCGCTATGGTTTTTTACTGAAGCTTATTTTCACAATCGCGTTTTTCCCAACTTTAATCGACACGATAACATAGGTAGGTTTAGGTTGTGTTAAGTTTGTTTCGAAGGGCCATAAAGCACACAGAAGAAGGAGCTCCGCGTTATTGTGAAAATGAGCTTTAGTGAAAAACTGTAGTGAGAAAAAATAGTACATTACTGCAGAGGCCGGGACTTAAGGGGTTGCCGGCCGAGTATCTAAGTTGACGGCCGAGTGGTACACGAGGCCGGCATGATATGAGGCCGGCAACCCCTGTTCCGGCTGAGGCTTGTATAGTGCTTTTCTCAAACATGCACCATCACCATCATCATCATCATCGTCATCATCGTCGTCGTCGTCATCATGATGATGACGGTGATGATGATGATGACGATGATGATAGTGGTGATGATAATGATGGTGGTGATGGAGATGGTGATGATGGTGATGGTGATGATGATGATGGTGATGATGATGATGATGATGGTGGTGATGATGATAATGATGATGATGATTATGATGATGGTGATGATGATGATGATGATGATGATGGTGATGATGATGGTGATGATGATGATGATGATGATGATGACGATGATGGTGGTGATGATGATGATGATGATGATGATGATGATGATGATAATGATGATGATGATGGTGGTGATGATGATGATGATGATGATGATGATGATGATGATGATGATGATGATGATGATGATGATGATGATGATGATGATGATGATGATGATGATGATGATGATGATGATGGTGATGATGATGATGATGATTATGACGATAACGATGATGATGATGATGATGGTGATGATAATGATGGTGATGATGATGATGATGATGATGATGGTGATGATGATGTTGATGGTGAAATATTTCTCTAAGCAGATCACCATTACCATCACCATCACCATCTTACCTTACCTTAAATAAGCGTAGTGGCAGAATGTCATAATGAACCAAAACGCAAATATTGCTTATAGTCTTTTTTTTAAATGGCTAAATGCTATGATGCCATAGACCTATTTTAAACATCATGGTGCTGTGTGACATGAAACAATAGACGATCGCATTGCAGGCCTAGGCCTGCAACGATGTATTTTGAAACCTGTTTTAAGGAACACAACGTAAACATTACATAGCATGTTTGAGAAAAAGCATTTTTTTCATCAAAATCATCAAGTTTCTCTCCCAGCATCCTAACCTACTAATATTATAAATGCGAAAATGTGTCTGTCTGTCCGTCTGTTACCTCTTCACGCTTAAACCACTTAACTAATTTAGATGAAATTTGGTACTGTAGCGGGGTTGAATATCGGACGGAAATGACGTTCGTTGTACAAATCAAACGGTTTATTAAGATAGTCTTAACAATACAGATGTACGGAATATACTCAGGGAACGGCAACGGCGGGCGTTTCGACAGAGACACCGCACTGCGATCAGAGGGCCTCTCTGTCTAGGTTTATAGTGGAAGATATTCAACAGTTTTAATGCGGTCAACCAAGTATAGCCCTTTCCTAACAAACAATTGATACAAATGATATAATACATCACGGTTACATGGATTCTACGTTGACCAAACGATAGCGCGATCTAACTCGACCCCAACGCCATCTCTGGGTGACTTTTGGTACTACACTCCTCGCTGCGACGCGCCAGTGACGATTGCGTGTAAAGTCGGGTAGCTAGCGCCATCTAGTTTAATACTCCGTGTACCACAGTACAGAGATAGGTTCAGTCTCGGTAAAGGACCTAGGATAGTTTTTATCTCAGAAATCATATAGTGGGCAAAAGTGGGGCAGAAATTTGTATGAATCGATTTAGCTGAAATTTGGTATTTGGTTTGGTTTGGTTTGGTATTTGGTTTAGACCCTAGAACCTATGTCCTAGGTTTTATCCCGGAAAATTACATAGATCCCACGGGATAGCGATAAATGAATTGTTCGCAGACGGAGTCGCGGGCAGCAGCTAGTAAATTGTATTCGTAATGTCAAGGAGCTCCGCCGCGAGCGCTCAAACTGCAATAATGCCGCCATTACCACGTTCACCACGCACGCGCATGCGCACGTTCGCGGCGCTTGAGTTTGGCCACCCCTAAATAAGACATCAAGCGAACACACGGGATCTTATTCTGTTAAGGTACATTTTTATTGTTTAAAAGTTACGAACCTGTGCCTAAATAAATGCGCCTTTCATCCATTCAAAAGTTGACTATTAAAGGGATGTTCAAAGTCAAAGTCAAAATTTTTAAATTCGATTTTGGCTTCAATTCAAGCACATGAAACTCGAAGAACCTACCGCCGGTTCGGAAAAAATCTTTTGAGAAGAACGCGGCAAGAAACTCAACAAGGTATATTTTTTATTACAAACTGATCTACATTATAAACATGAAACTACCGTGGGCCACTTATAGGGAAAATATACGGATCACTCACGTCTTAAAACGAGTTTAACTAGACACGTTTCGGGCTAATCCGTAGCCCTTCTTCCCGGAGTCACACGTCACGGCGGCTGCCAAACGCGCACTCACGCGAATCCGCGACGTGTGACTCCGGGAAGAAGGGCTACGGATTAGCCCGAGACATGTCGAGTTAAACTCGTTTTAAGACGTGAGTGATCCATATATTTTCACTATGAGATCTACAATATCATTAAAATACAATACAAGTATTTAAATACATTTAACTATTTTTTTAACAAAGTTCCCCTTTATACAAATGTATCTCAAACGATTGTTAATTGTGTTTTCTTCTTTCATACGTTTCATAGTCTACATACGTCGCACTGCATGGCACAGGCCTCCTATCAGAATGAGAGGGCTTGGGTCGTAGCTCCCACGCGGGTCCAGTGCGGATCGGAAACTTTACAAACACCATTGAGTTTCTTCACAGGTGTGTGTAGGTTTCCTCACAATGTTTTCCTTCACCGTAAAGCTCATGTTAAATTTCAAATGTAATTTCGCACACGTAAATTCCGAAAAACTCATAGTAGTCGTGATTTCACACATCACACACACACACACACACACGCAAATCACTCGTAGAACTGATGGCCGCTGGGGCAAAAAGGTTCTCGAGTGGCGTCCACGGACCGGAAGACGCAGTGTAGGTAGGCCTCCAACAAGATGGAGCGACGATCTGGTTAAGGTTGCGGGATCGCGTTGGATGCGGATGGCACGGGACCGATCTGTTTGGCGAGCCTTGGGGGAGGCCTATGTTCAGCAGTGGACGTCTTTCGGCTGAAATGATGATGATGATGAGTCGTGATTTTGGTAACCTTAAAATTTTAAATTGAACATACCTATTACATTACCGGGATTTGAAGTAGGTATCCTACTATCCTATGTTATGACGACCGGATAGCCCAGTGGTTAAAGATCTTGACTGCGAACCTCGATGACTCGGGTTCGATTCCCGGTCGGGGCAAATATTTGGTTAAAAAAAATTTGGAATGTTTGTGCTTGAGTTATGTATTTATTTATTTATCTATATAAGTATGTTTATCCGTTGTCTACTACCTATAGTACAAGCTTTGCTTAGTTTGATGCCAATCGTCCCATGACTATACTATGTTCTAATCCAGATCTTTGTATATCTGTACGCAAAGTTTCATCTAATTCCTCATCCAAACATCAAAACAGCCAAACGTCTTCACAAACTTTCCCAATTATAATTTTAGTAGGATTTATTTACCGTACGTTTTCGAAGCAGTGACCCAGACTGGTCTTTACTGATCAGTTCCGTGCGCTACTCCAGCTGAGAAATACGCCCAGAGGCTCAATCTAACACTATCTAAATTGATCCTTATTACCATCTCAACAGGAATGAAAGTGCATTATCCAGAACGAATTATAAATTTAATGGCCAGGACCTTTAGCTTTACCCTTATGGTAGTTGAAACAAAAATCAAGCTGAAATTTAGGAATTAATGGTTACCATAAGGTAGCAGAGATAATTTGCGAGATAGATAATTTGAAAAGGGTCTTTTATGAACTGCTAAGGAATGGAATTTGCTGTCATCGTCTGTATTTCCAGATAGAATAAGGCTTGTTCACGAAAAAAAGTAGCCACTATTGTGTAATTCAGGTATTCAATATGAAATGACATTTTTTAAAGAATTTAATTAGAAGGAAGGACTCTTCACCTTTCGTTTTGAGTGCTATTATGGATATTTATGGGTGAATCAACTTTTTAGTGTTCAGCATCATACGTACAGAGTCCCGGATCGATAACACAAATTTATATAAAAGTAATGACTCTTATTTGTATTCCTTTATGTTCCTATTAATATTATCTAGCATTTTATAACAAAATATTTAATTTTGTTTACAATTTATCTGTTCTATAATGGTTGTCCAAAAGACCAAAAGTTGATTTTCAATAGTAGACAGATTGTCCCCGTGCAACAGTGCACCGTAAAACTTTGTATTACGAATAAATACTGTTGCGGAATTGATATTTATACACATAATCGTTTTTATAGATAAGCATCATTAATAAAACACACCGATTTATTATATTTGCACTAAATGGTTTATGAATTTCTTGCCTTTTAATTTTGTCCCTTTAATTATACACGCTACCCACTGTCCACTGGGCAACCATACAATAGTTATAAAATCTAAATATAAATGGCGTACTAAGATACTTCACAACAAGTTAAATATCCTATTAAGCAAATAGGACTAGTCGTTATTTTGACTTCACGAAACTCGCGGCGTTAGTCGGTCGAGTACTGTTGAAGACTGTGGGTGGCTTTATTGTCTGTCCATCGGACCACTGGCACAACTACGTAAGTACTTAACATATTACAATAAATTATATTGTACCAGATACTATTTTATAAATAATTTACCGTAAGGTTGAAATAAAACATAAAAAATGTTTAATATTTATTATACGGCTCAAAGTTTTAGATAAGTCCCTCGGACAACTAGTCACTTGGACAACGGAATTGGTTGTCCATAAGACATTTTGGTTGTCCCTTGGACAAAAACCATTTGTTGTTGTCCTATGGTACCCCAGTGGTACAGAGGGCCTTCGTGAGACGTCGCCATCCACTCCTGAACGCGACCCTGGTGGTATTGTCCTCTGGTCTTCGGAGGGTGTGCCCTATGTTTTTCTTTCTTTCTATCCACTTCCATTTCCGTTGCGCGATTTCTCACTTCATCGGGATTTGGTGGCATCGCTTCCATTGATCCTCGTTGCTGATAGTGTTCGTCCAAAACATGCGCAGGATGGACCTCAGGCATTTGTTGACGAACACTTGTAGCTTGCTCGTCAGACTCTTTGTCTCCTTTCAAGTCTCGCAGCGGAAGAGCAAAACAGAATTCACTATGGAATCGAAGAGGGAAAACATGATCCGCCGGGTGAGCACGTTCGAATCCCACACAGGTTTTAGCTGGGTAAAGGCACCTTTCGCTTTGTTGATCCTCGTGTCGACGTCGTAATCAGAGTCGCCGCTGTTGGTCACGGTGCTGCCGAGATATGTAAACTTTGCGACAGATTCCAGTGGTGTACCATTGAGTCTGATGGGTCTGTTTTCCGAAGACTGTATTCGCATTTCGATGGTCTTCCTAGTGTTGATTCGTAGACCCTTATCTTGAGCTTCCTCTCGTAATGAGTCCAGCTTCATTTGGAGAACGGTCAGTGAAGACGAAATCAACAATTCAATTCAATCATGCATAGTCAAGGTCCTCCAGGTGCGAGCTTTTGTTCCATGGGATGCCTCTAGTTTGAGTTACCTTCCGCATGACGTCGTCGAGTAGGACAATGAAGTGCAGCGGTGACAGGAGGCAGCCCTGCTTGACTCCTGAAGTCATTGGGATTGGTTCCCCTAGAACTTGGTCGTGTACTACCTTGCAGATGCTACAGTTATATAGGGACTAGATGATACCTATATACTGTATTCCACTTCACCTGAGACAGGGTCACAGTGCGCTCCACTGCACGGAGTCGAACGCTTTCTCGAAGTCGACGAAAGCAAGGAAAAGTTCGGCTCGCCACTCCACGCACGATTCTATAAGTATGCGCAAGGTATTCGTGTGGTCGGTGTATGACCTGCTAGAACGGAACCCGGCTTGCTCTTCCCGAAGTGTCCCTGCAATCTCTGGGGACATTCGGTTGAGGAGCATTTTTGCCAGAACTTTAACCGCAGTCAGCAAGAGCATTCTGACCCTCCAGCTATCGCAGACTGACAAATCCCCCTTCTTCGGTACCTTCACGAGCAAACCCTGCTGCCAGTCGCAGGGAACACGCTCTATCTTCCAAACACGCTGCAACAGCGGATAAAGTATTTCGGCTGACCTAGCCGGATCCGCTTTTAGTAGCTCCACATTGATGTTATCAACCCCTGGTGCCTTTCCTGCCTTCAGCTGTTTAATGGCGGCGACTACTTCTGCGTATGTTGGTGGAGTGGTTGGCAGATTCAGTGGCAGTCCGGAGTTGTCTGAAGCAGTTATCGGTTGGGGTCAATGCTAGTCAACAGGTTGGAGAAGAGCTAGGTCCATCGTTTCAGTTGTTCCTCTGTAGTACACAATAGTTGTCCCGTGGCGTCTTTCAGCGGCTTTTTGGAGGAAAGTGATTTGTTCACAGGCGTTTAGTAACGTCGTAGAACTCCCTCATGTTGGCTATCTTGGCTGCTACGTTGGTCTGGTCTGCTAGATCGTCGGCGGCACGCCGTCTGTCACGTCTCGCCAGCTTTCGGATGCGGAGGCGTAAGGCAGTATACTTCTCATCTAGGGCGTCCGAAGCGACAGTGTTTTCAGCGGCCAACTGCTCTAGCTTTACGCTCTGCCTTCTTTCTATCGCGGGCCACAGCTCTTGGGACATCCAGGGTTCTTGCTTGGAGCGTTTATAGCCCAAGACTTTTTCGCCGGCTACAGTGAAAGCAGTGCGTATATGATTCCAAGCTTCATCCATGTCGCCGTCTTCCAGCTCTTCCAAGAGCTCAAATTGATTAAGGAGGCAAACACCGAACTCCTGTCGACCCTCCTCGGTCCTAAGTTTCTGCAAATTGAACTTTTTGGATGCCTTCCAACTTTTCGACGCGTGCAGCCATCTTGATACGTACATCAGCGACGACAAGATGATGATCGCTATCTACATCAGCGCCGCGGCGATTCCTAGCATCGAGTAGCGACGTTTTCCAGGCTACTTTATTAATTTTGTTTCATTCTGTACCCTCTTGTAAGATTTTTGATTCTAATATTTCCATTGGACAACCAATATGTCTATGGGACAACCAAGTTGTCCCTAAATTAAAAAACACAAATCATTATTTTATTTCTTTTTAAATTCAAGAACAGTTCATTTTTTTTAAAGATACAATAACACAATATAAAACAAAGTAGCAGGAAAATTTTTATTACATTACTGTTACTATTTCGCATTTTAATTAAAAAGTTCACTTTCTGTGAAATAAAAGTTGTCCTGGGGACATGATTATGGGAAATACTGTGAAATTATTGAGATGTATGCCATATATAAAAATAAAAAATGAAACTGTATTGGTAAATTAATGTAAGTAAGATAATTGTATTAACAATAATTGATGTCTAGTTTAGCTAAAAATAATTTTGAATGGTGGTCCAGGGGACAGGGCAGATCTGGGCTGGTGAATTTTTTCTAGTGAAACGCACTAAATTATCAAAGAAACAGCTCTGCTCTATACAGATTCATAAACGAGAGAAAATTATCTTTTAAATAAAACATTTAAAATTGGAAAATAAGAACAAAAAATAAAAGTCCAAAATTTCATCATGTGGACATTTAAAAGTTGATTCACCCTTATATCAGATGCTATCCATTTTGTATTTTATTTTATTTTTGTATTTTCACGTTTGAGTCAAACAGGTTCTTTCTTTTTCCTTACTCAAATAGATTATCGACGCTATAATGTTCCGCGAATATCTTTCCAGACTCTTAATTACCGTAAGCAGGGCATAAATTGTTTTAAATCATGCCAGAAGTACACACATTTGTATGCAATCATTTTAGCTCTAAGCCTTAACTGGCATTATGTAGGATTTCACAACTTGTAAGGAAAAATGTATGGATTTTACATTCTTACATGCACATAAAAAAAGAATACTCAGTTGGCAATCTAATTTTTTGCGGTTTGAACTACCTAGACCTAATGGGAGACAGTGGAGACTTAGTTTTCGATGTTTTTTTAGGGCTCTTCAAGGCTAGAGTGAATAGGCTGTTTGTTACTGAACTGGTGAATAGACCTTTGACCTCATCTGCACGTTTAATCAGGTGATATAGGGCTCAATCACGAGTCAGTCTTAGTATCTAAAAAAAAGTTTACATGATTCCATTGAATTACTGATTATACTGTTTTAAACTTTCGTGATTTTTACTCATAATTACTAGTGTTGCACCGAATGTGGGTCCTGCCGAATGTCGAATGCGGCCGAATGTTCGGTTTAAATATGTGCCGAAGCCGAAGTTCGGCCGAAGTTCGGCCGAAATTCGGTTAAATTTCGCGCGCTTTTGCTCAATGAACAGGTCAGATCTTGTTCATTTCGTCGCTTGTAATTTCACTCACCCGCCTCCCGCCTGCCACCCGCGTTCACCCCGCGGCTTCTTGTGTTAACGAAAACGCGTGCAATTGTTTATTTACTCTGTATTTTTTTAGTTTTTTTGATTGTATAAGCGGAATAACATAGCTGAGACACTAACTTTCCTCCACCACAACCTGCCACTGGTTAGAAATATTAAGAGAAAATAATGTTTTTGTGTAAAAATTATTAAGCGTAATTGCTAATTAAATTATGAATATTTGAATAACCTGTTTTGAAATTAAGTGTTTTTAAAAATAATAATAAATAAAAAATAATGTTTTGTTACATAAAAAAATTAGAAGACTGAAATTCAAAGTAAAAGGAAATAAATGCAAACACAAGCATTCACGTTAAGTACCTATTTACTTACAAATCATCATTTTGATGTGGATTTCATTTTAAAATGAATTTCTTTTCACTATTCCATTTCTTATGTAAGTTAATTTAAGCTACCGAATTTCGGCCGACATTCGGCAGATCTAACCGAAATTCGGCCGGAGACGAAGTTCGGTAAAAGCTGCCGAACTTCGGTAATACCGAATGTGAAACGAATTTCGGTGCATCTCTAATAATTACTAAACTAAACGGAGTAACTAACTATTCCTGGTGTACAATAAAGAGTCATTGTATTGTATTGTATTGTAAACGGGACTTATCACGCACTAAATATTTATTTATTTACCTCGGCCACACTCAGTTGACTCGTGACCACGGTTGCTGCAATGTGGCCGAAACGTCGAGGTAAATAAATAAATATTTAGTGCGTGATAAGTCCCGTTTACAATACAATACAATACAATGACTCTTTATTGTACACCAGGAATAGTAAGCAATACAGAAAACAGGTACACAGAGAGTAAGTTACAAGGTAAGCAATAGGCGGCCTTATCGCTTAAGAGCGATCTCTTCCAGGCAACCCTTTACCAGAAAGAAGGAAGGACTAGTTTACAGCAGGTGGTGCATCAACAGTGGATCAGAAAATTAAAACACAACAAAAAATAGTACATCTACTCATACATATATCGTACATATAATAGGTACACGTCTAAAACAAATATAAGCATTGGGATAAACAGCCACATATAAATAAATAAACTATAACAAAGCTAATTATTACAAGAAGACAGATAGTACACCTTAAGCATTGATTTAAAGATTGACAGAGATTTTAGTTTAGTTTAGTAATTATGAATTACTGATTGACTGATTCATCAACGACCAGGGGCTAAATTCAGGAACGGCCCAACACGGTTGGCGAGTGGTAATTCAATCGTTTGTGAGAGGATAGGAATGGGCTGAGCTTGGGATGAGCCTTATTTTCCTGTTGAGTCGCTTTGTAAATGCTGCCAACAATCTGCTATGCGATAAGTATTTCTGTACTTCTTTTGTTTGTATTTGAGTAAATAAATAATTAAAAAAATAAATAAATAAATAAACAAATAAATAAGGCTCATCCCAAACTCAGCCCAAACCTCTCGCAAACCATTGTTTTTTGGCGTTCCCGAAAACAAGTTCAAACCATACCCAACCCAAACGATTGGATTATAACGCTACCAAACCCGTGAAGGAACGTTCCTGAATTTGGCCCCAGTCCAAACCCAGCCGTTGATGGTCAAAATTGTTTACCACAAAAACTTTTCGACGGTAGCGTCGACCGTAGGTTCACTTGAGGTAAGGGACGAAATGGGCAACATGAGTTGAGTACACCCCACGATGTTTGCCGAGGCGCGAGTATACAGCTTTTACACTATACTACGGACAAAAATGGCATCGCTTCTGATAATAACTAGAGATGCACCGAAATTCGTTTCACATTCGGTATTACCGAAGTTCGGCAGCTTTTACCGAACTTCGTCTCCGGCTGAATTTCGGTTAGATCTGCCGAATGTCGGCCGAAGTTCGGTAGCTTAAATTAACTTACATAAGAAATGGAATAGTGAAAAGAAATTCATTTTAAAATGAAATCCACATCAAAATGATGATTTGTAAGTAAATAGGTACTTAACGTGAATGCTTGTGTTTGCATTTATTTCCTTTTACTTTGAATTTCAGTCTTCTAATTTTTTTTATGTAACAAAACATTATGTTTTATTTATTATTATTTTTAAAAACACTTAATTTCAAAACAGGTTATTCAAATATTCATAATTTAATTAGCAATTACGCTTAATAATTTTTAGACAAAAACATTATTTTCTCTTAATATTTCTAACCAGTGGCAGGTTGTGGTGGAGGAAAGTTAGTGTCTCAGCTATGTCATTCCGCTTATACAATCAAAAAAACTAAAAAAATACAGAGTAAATAAACAATTGCACGCGTTTTCGTTAACACAATAGGCCACGGGGTGAACGCGGGTGGCAGGCGGGAGGCGGGTGAGTGAAATTACAAGCGACGAAATGAACAAGATCTGACCTGTTCATTGAGCAAAAGCGCGCGAAATTTAACCGAATTTCGGCCGAACTTCGGCCGAACTTCGGCTTCGGCACATATTTAAACCGAACATTCGGCCGAATTCGACATTCGGCAGGACCCACATTCGGTGCAACACTAATAATAACTATAAATTAAAAATTTTAAAAACCCTCAACGCAAATGGTCGCACATATGTTTGAGGATAAAGTAAATGCCCATTATGCGTCTAAGATCCCTTCCGCAGCTGACAAAAGAGCTTATAACTTTGAAAAGGCTGAACCGATTTTGATCAAACATGTCTAAGAACCATCGCCAAGAAACCAGCTTTCAAATAAAAAAAACCGCATCCGAATCGGTTCACCCGTTTTAGAGTTATGGTGCCACAGACAGACAGACAGAAACACACACATAGCGGTCAAACTTATAACACCCCTCTTTTTGTGTCGGGGGTTAACAAAATACGTTGGTGTAAGGGAGATCTATTTTAAAAAATAGGTAAATTATATAAATATACTAGCTGACCCTGCAAACGTTGTTTTGCCGTATATCACCTAGGGGTATAAAAAACCGGCCAAGTGCGAGTCGGACTCGCGCACGAAGGGTTCCGTACAATTATCTATAAAAATCACGTTTGTTGTATGGGAGCCCCCTTAAATATTTTTTTTATTTTAATTTAATGATTTATTTTTAAAGTCAATATATAATTAAATATTCTGTGAATATCTCAAGCGTCTACCTGTTGCCGTTATCAATATCGAGCAAAAACGAGCAAAAAAAATCACGTTTGTTGTATGGGAGCCCCCTTAAATATTTATTTTATTCCATTTTTTAGTATTTGTTGTTATAGCGGCAACCGAAATACATCATCTGTGAAAATTTCAACTCTCTAGCTATCACGGTTCCCGAGATACAGCCTGGTGACAGACGGACAGACAGACAGACAAACAGACAGACAGACAGACGGACAGACAGATAGACAGACAGACAGACAGATGGACGGACAGCGGAGCCTCAGTAATAGGGTTCCCGTTTTTACCCTTTGGGTACGGAACCCTAAAAATAGCCTACGACCTTTTCTCAGACCTACCGAATACATACAAAAAAGTTTCATATAGATCGGTCAAGTCATTTCGGAGGAGTTCGGCAACAAACACCGTGACACGAGATTTTTATATATTAGATGTTACACAAGCAGATAGAGCACTAAAATATAAGATGATGTGTGCCGGCTAATGTCACGAACGACAAAAAGTAGTATAATGTATGTCTAATAGTAGTTTACGTCCATATTGAAAACGTAATTCATCCACTGAATGAGTGCATCACGACGCACGCGTATCTGAGAACTCGAGCATTACACCTGTACTTGTAAGATAAATAGCTATTATAAAATATACGCCATCCCGCTCACTGCATGGTCTTCTGAAAAGGACGGAGCTAGTGGAGTCACAGTTTACAAATAGTTTCCATTTGTTGACTGGATTAACCCTTGTCGCGTGAAACATTTTTCATTCAAGTTTAAGGAAGACTCTTGGGCTATTCATTATTTAGGCATAGGTACAGTCGTATGGAAAAGTTTCGTCAGTTTTCAAAAACTTTAATTTAACACTTTGTAAGCACATTTTATCTTTCTAAACTATACGACGCATCATAGGCTGTTGCATATATAAATTTGTTTTATATACAGGGTGGAATTTTGTAATGCCACCTCCAAGAAAAGTACTCTAAATACTGAAAATAGGAAAATTTACTCAAAGAAAACATTCATTATTTTTTTAAAAAAAAAGAAAGAAAACTGCATTCAATGATTTTTGAAAATTCGCTGCCGCTCCCGGGAATCGAACCGGCTAAAATCTGAAATAAATAGCACCCTGTATTTTTATTTCATTGATCGATAAAGGTTAAAATTTAATAAAGTTATTATAATTGAATACAAACGTGATTTTATGTATGTAATACTTTAGTTTTTAGAGAATTTCTCAAAAAAAGCCACTCTTTTCTTATATTCCCAACAATTTTATATTATTCCTACTTAGAATCACGAGCTCTTTCCATCCCTGTAGGAAAAATGTCCCAAAAATGTCATACATATTTTATGTTCAGCTTCCTTTTCCTTACGCCATACAAGTGTATGGAATAGTAACAAAATAGGAAAAAAAAACTAAGGTACATATTTTTTGTCATATTAAGATTGAAGAGCTCGTGATTCTGAGTAAGTAGGTAGGAATAACATTAAATTATTAGAATATAAAAAAATACAGGCGGCATTTTTTTTGAGAAATGCTTAAGTATTAAGTTTGCAAAACAAAGCTGTACTCGTATGATAAGTCAGTTTTAAATATTATGCTAACCCCTGCTAAAATATTCGTGCTAAATAACGGTAATTTAGACTGAAATATCGCCACTACTTTGAAAAAATCTCGTATCTCAAATCAATATGTAAACCAAACTGAACCTTATTACACACTCAGTAAAGTTCAATTAGCCAGATTATCGATTTTGAGATACGAGCTTTTTTCAAAGTATTGACGATATATGGCAACTGTAACGTGTTCTGTGTCTGTTTGTCACGTCGCTAGACGGGCCGTAACTCCCGAATAGACTAATTGGCGTCCATAGTTCAAACGGCCGTAGCGCTGACAATTAATATCTAGATGGATTTATTATTTCAGTAGCACTTAGGCAGCGCTTCCACTATAGCTCAGTTTACACCGAGCGACGCGGAGTTTTTCTTGAGAGAATATGTCAACGAGTCTCAGTGTGAACTAACCCTCAGACGGGGCAGAGCATAGATAATAATAGAGAGCATAATAGAGAGTTGTAATGCAATACAACTCTTTATTACACACAATATATTTATAAAGAAATACAGAAATAAGTTTTTGTTAAAAAATACATTTTGAATACAAGCTTTTTTTTGCTGACTGTACTTTTTGCCCCTGGTTACCATCTAGAACCAAAGTACTTGTCAAGAGGAATCAAACGAGTCCAAACGCAAAGGGGTTTTGTCGTATCATTACAGAGTTCCTATATCCGCCTTTCAGATCTATCATCAGATCAGCTTTATGTCATAATAATATTGCACTGTCATCCTATTTATATTATACATGCAAAATTTCAGCTCAATTGGTAATCAAGAAGTGGTTCAAATTTAACTTGCAAGATTTGATGACACAAAGACAACGGGATTGGTGAAGGTAAATAAAAGCTTATGATAAAAATAAAAATTACAAAACGAAAAACGATGAATACGTGTCCGATCGACTAATGGAATTAAATGAATTCACACTGGCAACGCAACTACTCAACAGATTTTGATGGTAGTATTTTTTCCACAGTGGCAGTTAAAGGGTGCGACCAAACCGCCGCTTAAAAACTGGCCAAGAGCGTGTCGGACACGCACAAGGTAGGGTTCCGTAGCCATCACAAAAAAATCAAGTAATATTTTCCTAAGGATTTCGTATGTGTACGGAATCATCCAAGTTTAGGTATGTTTTATACCTTAGGCTACTATTTACTCTTAAACAACAAATAATTTCCAAGCAATCTTAGCCGCTATAATTTTCCTAGTAAATTTGATATATTTACTACCATTCTGAATTTTTTCAAATTTTTCCACCTGACAGTTTAGATTTTAGAGGGGGGGGGACGCTCGATTTTAATGAAAATTTTCATTTTAAAGTTGAATATTTCGCAAACAGATCACTGAATAGAAAAATCATGTTAGTAACCCCACAATGATTTTAAAAGACCTAACCAACGATACCCCACACTATAGGATTAGTCGAGAAAAAAAAAATCACCCCCCTTTACGTCTATGGGAGGTACCCTAAAAAAATTTTTTTTACATTTTTTTATTCAATCACTTTGTCGGCGTGACTGATATATATGTTCATGCCAAATTACAGCTTTCTAGTACTAACAGTCTCTGAGCTTAGCCGCGGACAGACAGACAGACAGACAGACAGACGGACAGACATGGCGAAACTATAAGGGTTCCTAGTTGACTACGGAACCCTAAAAACGTCGATGGTACGGAATCGCAGTGACGCATCGTAAACGTCACGACTTTTCTATGGAGAGCATGCGGTAAATTTTGAAGTTTACGGCACGTCACTGCGAGTCCGCAACGTTTCCGTATTTTAAGCAGCGGTTTGGTCGCACCCTGATTCGATGATTTCTCGTAAATTAGATTAATTTGCGAGCGTTTGAATATCATTTCAACTTGACTGCATTTAAATATATGATATGACCTTCAAGCTTTAAAGCAAAAAAGAGCGTACTCCTACCTAAAAGGCCGGCAACGCACTTGTGACTCTTTTGGTGTCGCAGGTGTCCATGGGCGACGGTAATCGTTTACCATCAGGCGATCCGTCTGCTCGTTTGCCCCCTATATCATAAAAAAAAAAAAAAAAAAAAAAAAAATATCTAAATATTTCATACTAAATACAAACTGAAACATGGATACTCAGAAAAAAACCCAGAAAAAGAGACCAGCGCTGGGAATCGCTGGAATAATATATAAATGGAAAAAAAATGAAAAATGTGATATTTAAAATTTTACCAGAAATTGACACGGGGTGGGGTACATCTTTGTGAAAACGCTCTTTCACGGTTATAACGTGTTTTTTTTTTTTACTGGATATGAGTCTTGGAAGTAAATTGATACTACTGTACAGTCAACCAATTGAATGCCTAGCCCACACTAAGACCTTATCACACTATATAACTTTTTTTGTGAAATATCAATGCTTATCGAATGAAGTAAAGTGTCACCACGACAAGGTTCTGTGGTGGCCTAGGAATCAAATTGGTTGACTGTACATAGTAGTATTATGCCCCGGCTAGTAAATAATTGGAAGCGTTGCTCGTAATTCGCGAGCCCGTCGCGTAAAGCATCGTCCGATGCGATGTCGGCTGTGAATCTATTATACTGGGTTAGCTGTGCCCAATGAGTTGGCTGTGTTATATCAGTCTATGTTTAATCCTATCCGATCAGGCAGGACACTGTGGGTAGATTAAGTCCCCTCCCTACCCCTCCCCTCCTCAAAATTTAAAGCACACGTTTTTTGTTTTGATAACCAATAGAGAAGGGGACTTGTGACCGGGTTTTTTAGTCCGTGCAAGTCGGACACTGTCTGGGCCCTCCATTCCCAGTTCGTCCGAAGGAATTTTTCCCGAGCACAAGTCACCCTTCCAATCCTTAAAGTAAAAAACAGCAAAGACTTCGCGTCTTTGGCCCCTCTGGCGACTCATTCAATCCTATCCGATCTTAAGCGATCGTTAAACGAAAGACACCTTTTTTTAAATATTACATTTTTAATATCCCTTACAGTTTCTGATGAAAATTCCTGAGACAGACAGAACGACAGGACCTAATTTAATCCACATTCAGTGGTCTTGACATTTGGTGCACATTTTGTAGATTGTATGGCAATGCAAGTACAGTCAATAAAAAGTAAAATCAATAAAAAGTTTTAAATTAGTGTAATATAAGTAGTATTAGTAGTATTAGTGTGTTATTAGTGTAAGATCTGGAATCAGCTTTCTGCGGCAGCATTCCCGGAGCGTTACAACTTAGGGATCTTTAAAAAACGAGCCTACCAATTCCTAAAAGGGTCGGCAACGCACCTGTGATGCCCCCCGTGTTACGGGTGTCCATGGGCGACGGTGATCGCTTTCCATCAGGTGACCCGTCTGCTCGTTTGCCACCTCTTATATAAAAAAAAAAATATATAGCAAAAATGTAAAAATCCTTCAAAAAAAAATTTGCGTCGCCATTATAGGTTCTCATAGTGACGTCGATTTACATTGGTTGCAATAATATCCACAGCAAGATGGACTCAAGATCTGGTCTAATACTACGAAAATAGATTATCGAACTTCGTGTCGTGTCATTCCGTTCAGGCTAATAGTATTAAATATAGAACATAGAACATTGCCGGAGTCATCAACGCGTGAATATATTAAAGTGGAAAAGACCAGAGTGGCGCTCTACTGTTCGCAAAAGTGTCGAACGTTTTGAACGGATGCGTCTGGAGGACCTGGATGCTAAGCGTCAAATGCGTAAGACACGACCAAGGCCCTCCTACACTTACACATACAACAGTTCCGGACAACTTCACTGCGCTTTGTGTGGTCGAATTTTCCGGACCAAGTTCGGCTTCGCGAGCCACATTCGAGCTTTCCATAACCCGGACAAGGACAATTGACGGAGTCGCTGTCGCCGGATACGGCGAGGAGGACTATATATATTAAACATAAGAGTGTAAGGGACAGCACGATAAGAACTTTGATTTTCGTATATCATATAGTAGCCCCTCTGGATAGTCGCGGGAGCCAGATGGATGCTGAAAGCGTAGACCGATCGTTGTAGAACTCTTTACAGAAGGCCGATGCTGGTAGTGAACGTCTTTCGGCTGATACGAAGATGATGATTTCAATCAGAATAGTTCGTGCTAGTAGCTAATGCTCCAACTCCTACTCCGCCCATTACTCCTGCTCCTCCTAATGGTTGTTTAGGTTTTTCGAAGAAAAGGTAGTTCTGGAATGAAAAAAGAATAAATACGGCACCAATTTACTTGGTAGGTAACTGACAAGAAGTACATTCTCTTCTTCTTCTTCTTTTTAAAAATATGGCTTCTGTCCCACTTTAATGGTAGGACAATTTCGCCAGTGTCGAAGTAAGCTCTCTTGGGAGCGACGTTGTACGGTGATTGTAGTTACTGCAACTTGATAGAAAAATTCCAGAAACCACGTGGAGACAACTTGCGCATTAAAAAATGTCAGACACGAGAGCAATATAGAATTTTGTGATAACTGTTAATTAAGGTTAATCGCCGCATAAAACACTATCAAAATTATACTTCAACTAGCTAAAGAAACAGAAATACCAAAAGTAGATACTGTCTACATCCGCCATGTTCGAATGCTACAAATCGCATCTCAAGTACAATCTCAAAATACAATCCAAAAATGCTGTCAGTCAAACAAACAGCCCCGGATCGTACCCAGCGCAAAGGTGCCCAATACACTAGCTGCATTGCCACGTTGAATCGCGATGGACAACCTTTGCACGAGAAACGACCCAGAGCGAGGGTCAAGACATCTCTCACGAAGACACTAGGTTACTAGGAAGATCACTAGGTTACCAGGTTTGTAACTAAGGCTTTTTGAGTGGAGACGGACGAAGGCAGCTCAGCTTGTGCGGAGGCGGAGGTTAAAGGAGATGTAGGTGGGAGTGGAAGTGGAAATAAGTTTTTATTAATAATTCCATTTTTAATTCAAGCTTTTCTGCTGACTGTACTTTTTATCCCGGTTACCAAAGTACACGTCAAGACGAATCAAACGAGCCCAAACTCAATGGGGTTATATCGTTTTATTACGGAGTTCCTATGTCCACCTTCCAGCTCCATGTCATAATAATATAATTGTATTGTCCGTAGTGGTTTTATTTTCTTGGGTATTGTCATAAAATGTACCGGGAAGTGGGTCAAATTTAACTTGCAAGATTTGACCCGTACCTACGTATAGTTACATGCATACATTGCAAGTTAATAAAAAGCTTGTAAAAACATAAATTCATGATTCATATAACCAACAAAAAGTCAAAAATATTTATATCTTCGGCCTTCCAAATATGCCATTACATGAGATAGGGGTCAATCGCTTTCTAAATATCTTTAAGGCCTTTGTGACATGACAACAAACACCAGCACACATTTGCGAAACAATTTAATGGCGTGTGAAGTTCTCTGTCCGCTCTGGACCCGCGTAAGAATTACTGCTCAAGCCCTCTTATTCTGAGAAAACGCTTGTGTCCCACTGGACGTATACAGTCTAAGATGACGAAAATCCTGTTGAATAAGTATCTACTTACGAAGAGTATAGCAGCGCCAATAACTATGGCTTTGGTAGTGACGTTCATACTGTCGTGGAAGGTAACGGTGAAGAAGTCCGCGTCGGTGGCGTACTCGCGGGCGAAGCCCCCCACTTCTTTGATATCACGGCGACGACTTGGTCTTCTTGCAAATTAAACTGGTACAAACATGACATATTGGAAAAAAAATCGTACAGTTGTTTTACATTAGTCTTAGGGTGAGGCCAAGCAAACGCATTTTTTATACGATTTTTTAAGTTCATCATCATCATCATCATCATCAGTTCAGCTGAAAAACGTCCATTGCTGAACACAGGCCTCCCCCAAAGGCTCGTCAAACAGATTGGCCCAGGGCCATCCGCATCCAATGCGTTCCCGGCACCTTAACCAGGTCGTCGCTACATCTTGTTGGAGGCCTTCCTACACTACGTCTTCCGGTCCGCGGATGCTACTCGAGAACCTTTCGGCCCCATCGGCCGTCAATTCTACGAGCGATGTGCCCTGCCCACTGCCATTTAAGTCTAGCGATTCTTCGAGCTACGTATGTCCGTGACTGTAGCGACTACTAGCGCCATCTAGTCATCACATAAGGAACTAATTACTACAATCCTACATCACGCTATCGAAGTTTCTCAACTCGGCTGCATACAACAAATACAACTTCCAACTTTCTTCCATTGGACTTCGGTCCCCAGGCATAACATCTGCCTGGAGAGAGATCTCTCTATTGTAACTACCCCCAAATTGGTGACCCACGACATTGGACAAAAATCGCAACCTTCAGACACACAAGACGATGACGCAGTCTCACAGCAAGCCATACTCACCGCACTGTGCATGTATCTATTATCTGCCTGGTGTCTACAGTTCGCAAATCCTCCTCCCACTACTTCCACTTGCCAATCAATCAACCAACGCTCGCCAACAAGGCTCCGAGCAATCACTCAACAGGCATGCATCCACAAGTAGCAGAGGAACAACAATGCTCGCCGACGAGGCTCTGAGCGACTGGCCCTTGCAAGCGCCCACATGACGCACAGACTGCACTCCACTGCAATTCGTATCGACCTCCGGTCTAAAAGGGGGGCTGATGTAGCGACTACTAGCGCCATCTAGTCATCACATAAGGAACTAATTACTACAATCCTACATCACGCTATCGAAGTTTCTCAACTCGGCTGCATAAATACAACTTCCAACTTTCTTCCATTGGACTTCGGTCCCCAGGCATAACATCTGCCTGGAGAGAGATCTCTCTATTGTAACTACCCCCAAATGACTTTAGTTCTTGCGCGGATTTCATTATTTCTAATGCGATCCCACAGAGAAACTCCAAGCATAGCCCTCTCCATCGCCCTCTGAGTGACTTTGAGCTTTCTTAAGAGGCCCATCGTTAGCGGCCACGTCTCAGTGCCATAAGCCATCACTGGCAACACACACTGGTCAATGACTATTGACTTGAGACACTGCGGATTTGACTTTTTGAGTTATGAGTATTATTTTCAGTTGCGTAATTTCTGCTGCATTTCGTTTTATACAAAAGTCCAGATTCGTCTGAAACTAAAATTGCGCGACCGAAAATAAGCGATCCACAACTCAAGAAATTATTACGTTCGTTTGGCCTCACACTTAGGGGTAAAATTGTCCACCCAAAAACAGTTTTATTTGCATCAAACAGACAATGTCAGTTTTATTTGCCTATCTTTGTATATTTTCTTCTCTCAACCAGGTTAGCTGGAAAGTATCTCTTATTAGGGATAGGTTCACCTTTGTTCATTTCTCTATGTGTTTGTACTTTTATTTTTATTTTTTATGTTTAATATAGAGTTTACACAAAACATTGCACGGATGCCACAAATACGTACTCTAAAATGTGAACCAGCTCAGTAAATATGAGCACATAAGTAGGTATTTATACCGGGTCTCGAAATGTTTCAAGCCTCACCCAGTGCAGGTAAGGGATATTTCCTATGCATAACCATAACAAACGCTTACTACTTTGAAATTTATATCCTTTCGGCAATTGCTAAGGCAATATGGTCCCCAAATTTTTAAATAGGTATCGCCACTGCCATTTTGTATTTCGAAACGTGGTCTGATCCACTGGCATCTCTGTTTGACATAACCGAGGATTGCACCGTTCGGCAGCGCCACAGTAAGGAGTTGCATGCACCACCAGCAAGAGAAACTGGTGCAGCAACATCGCCAGGGGCGCGAGATGATGAAAACCTGGAACATGTGTGTTTGTGTATTTTTTTTACCAGCCAGTATCAGTGTCCCACTGCTGGGCAAGCGCATCTCCCTTGGATTTTCATCTCGCCCTGTCTGCACTGCCGTGGTGGCCTAGTGGTTTGACCTATGGTCTCTCTAGCAGAGGGGTCGTGGGTTCGAGTCCGGGCTCGCACCTCTGAGTTTTTCGGAATTTATCTGCGAAATTACATGTTTACAAATGTAATTTACCATGAGCTTTGCGGTGAAGGAAAACGTCGTGAGGAAACCTGTATACACCAGAGAAGAAATTCAGTGGTGTGTTTGAAGTTACCAATCCGCACAGGGCCCGCGTGGGAACTACGGCCAAGCCCTCTCATTCCGAGAGGACGACTGTGCCCTGCAGTGGGACGATATGGGCTGGGATGATGATGATGATGATGTCTGCACTATGTACTGTTATGAATGGCCAGTCGCTCGTGAACGTATCTAGGTCATCCCGCTATCTTCGCCTAGTAAAATGACTTTGAGCCAAGTTTCTTGTGGCGCATTCTTCTTGGCACTCATAGTCTTTCTGAAACTGCTTGTAGACTAAAAACCGGCCAAGAGCGTGTCGGACACGCACAAGGTAGGGTTCCGTAGCCATAACAAACAAATCAAGTAATATTTTTCTAAGGATTTCGTATGTGTACGGAATCATCCAAGTTTAGGTATGTTTTATACCTTAGGCTACTATTTACTCTTAAACAACAAATAATTTCCAAGCAATCTTAGCCGCTATAATTTTCCTAGTAAATTTGATATATTTACTACCATTCTGAATTTTTTCAAATTTTTCCACCCAACAGTTTAGATTTTAGAGGGGGGCGGGGGACGCTCGATTTTAATGAATATTTTCACTTTAAAGTTGAATATTTCGCAAACAGATCACTGAATAGAAAAATCATGTTAGCAACCCCGCAATGGTTTTAAAAGACCTATCTAACGATACCCCACACTCTAGGATTAGTCGAGAAATAAAAAATCACCCCCCTTTACTTTTATGGGAGGTACCCTAAAAAATATTATTTTTTTATTTTTTATTTTACCACTTTGTTGGCGTGACTGACATGTATATTCATGCCAAATTCCAGCTTTCTAGTACTAACGATCTCTGAGCTTAGCCTCGGACAGACAGACAGACAGACAGACAGACGGACAGACATGGCGAAACTATAAGGGTTCCTAGTTGACTACGGAACCCTAAAAAGAGACACGTAATTAGGTGCTCTTAACGGCCTATTTAAAGAAATAAACTTTTGTTTTAGATTTCATCCCAGCCTGCCTCCTCGCAGAATGAGAGCATTAGGCCGTATTTCCCACGCATGATTAGAAAACTTAACACACCATTGACTTTCTTGGCAGGTGTGTGCAGGTGTCCTTGCACGATGTTTTCTTTCACCGAAAAGCTCATGGTAAATTTCATACATAAATACTGAAAAAATTATAGGCGCGACCCCGGGCCCGAACCCACTTTCATTTGCTTGAGAGGCCATTGGTCAAACCACTAGCCTACCACAACAAAACGACACAACACAATACGACACCAGGACCACAATAGTCTAGTGTCGTTTAGTCAAACAACACCATCACAACTTACAATAACAACAACACACAACGACAACAATAGACACGGTAGACAACTCTGTCGTGGCCATAATCAGGGCTTTACCCCCTTCGCAAAATTCATTGCATCTGCATGCTAAATTTCAGCTTTACGGGCCTACCGAGCTTTTCACGCTAATCGATTTTGGGTGGGCGATTTCGGGTGTGGGGGAGGAACGATGGCTCAAGATAGGTTGGTTGGACTGCGCGTGTTTTTGGGTATTTTCATCTTATTACTAAAACAAATACATATTTTAAAAATGTAGCAACACTACGCCCTAGAAAACATCTTGTTTTATTAACATTCAAAAATTCATGACCTGCCGTGCAGTATTAGCGTCGTACTACGAATTTATTTTATTTTTTAGAGACGACTTTGGATTTTTTTTGTATCAAGTGAACTATGAGTAATCGTGTTTCGATAAACACTTGTCATTAGAGATCCTCAAATATTTTACACATGAATTTCAAGACTACCTACAGCTTTACTTGTATTGAACGACTAAACGAGATTAAATGAATGCAATAAATGCGCCAAAAACACGGTAGGCCTTAAATTTGGCGTACACAAGTGTGCAAAGTCAGAGTAAGGACTTTTTCAAAATTCCTAAGACATTATATTTCTCTATGGCTGCGAAACTTAAGAAGTATTCCGACCTCTCATAAGAGTTCATCCTCTAATTAAAGAAAAATCTTACCGGGACTCGATTTGGATAAAATATTGGTATTACAAAAGGACGATTCGTCGGGCAAAATAAACGATTCCTGAGCGTTGTGTCTTCAAGAGCATCGTAAAGTATATGTTCGTTTTCGTCCATTATTATGTATTTGTTTTTCCTCTCAAAACACCAGGCCAGCTCCGCGATAGATATTCGTTGTTTTATGATCACTGCTCCAACGTAGTTAACTCCTCCAACTCTGGAGGAACGTCGGTCGGTCGGGTAAACTCCTGGAAATAGTTCTCTATAAATTGAAAACCATTATCTTTCTACGCGGCGACTATTCCGCTGAGACCAGGGGGGCTACGCTACTACGAAATTCGAAGTTCGTATCGTGCCGTCCCTTTCGCTCTTCTGTTTAAGACTGTTAGCGTAAACGAAACGGCACGATACGATGTTCGAAAATTAAATTCTGTAGTAGTATTATGGCAGGGCCGGATTTTGAGACCAGAGGCCTTGGGACAACGAAGAACAAAGGAGCAGTGAAGGTAAAACCACCTGGGTTCGATTCCCAGCATTATTGGTCTTTTTTCTGGGGTTTTTCTGTGCATCTATGTTTCAGTTTGTATTTAGTATGAAATATATGGATTTCACGGGATGACCGTAAAAGTAAAAAAATCGAAGTTGAAAAAATAAAAAATACAAAAAGATACTTCAAACTAAACTTGTTTACACACTTGTGGTTGCGGAATAACAAGATAGGTCGTGGTTCCTCTAAAGAAAAGACACGCTACGCCTATTGGTGGTGTGTACATTTTGCACACAATTTGGTATACAATTCTGAGACTATATTTTTTATGCTCATCATACATTTCACTCTCACTCATTCCAGCACAGATATATTTCTATTCGAATATATGGCAGCTTCTCGATTTAAACAACTCCTCAGGTATGTTTGCACTTAGGTCATCGATGAATTCAGGTAAAGGTAAGGTTTAATTTACTGCGAGTATTTACAGCAAGGTATTCAACAAGTAGAATATCATGTCACATCGTTCAAAGTCAGATTATATTGACGTACGTGATAGAGTTTTTTTTAAAACAAGAAAGATATTTCCAGCGTCATCGAGCATCACTTCTCATATTCCGTTTTATAGATTTTTTATACCGTTTAACGGTAAAATACACGAGATATCACTAAAATTGTTTTCTGATGGACAGAGCCATTTTTTAAAAAGTAAGTTATGTAATAGAGTCTATCAGATTGACTACAGAGAAGAAAATTAAGCTTAACATAATGCTTTGTCATTACTCTGTGGAACAATGCTCAGAACAAAGAGGTTAAAATTAAATAACTGGACAGTAAAAAACAACCAATTATCACCTAGGTAGTTTGTTAAGCAAAATGTGAAAGAATTAAAATGATGGATACGATCTACGAAATGTTGAAATATTCCTAATTCCTAACTCATTTATTGATTTAATAGTTTATTCATTTATTTCTTTCTATTGTACTTACCTCTTTGTGGCCAACATTTTTGTAACACTGTAGTTTCCTACCTGGGTGACAGAGCTTTGCTCGGTATTTGAAAATTCGGAATTTTATCAAATCAAATCAAATCAAATCAAACATTTATTTGCTTAAACATGGTACAATAAGATGATTTACAGACAAGTTAAATAGCTTCACATGTTTTATCACAAGGACATGCAAATATTTCCTAGTTACCTATAGTTAAGTGTATCGCATGCACAAAGTTAGTTACAATCAAAAAACATCATTGAAGTATTCTTTGATTGAGTAATACGCCTTAGACACTAAGAATTTATATAACATATTTTTAAATTCATCCATATTTTCCAATTTAACAATTTTTGTTGGTAATTTATTGTATATTCGGGGTGCCATTCCAAAAAAACTTTTTTAAAAAAAAGCAGTTCTTGATGGTTTACAACAAATTTTTTCATGGTGACGGATGCTATTAAATTTTGAAAATTGGTGGATGTTACATTTAATATATATTGAAATTTCATAAATATAGAGACACGGCAAAGTAAGAATATTTAATTTGATGAAATGTGGTTTGCACGATTCAATGGATTTAATGCCACACACAGATCTCAAACATTTCTTTTGGCTTCTAAAAATGATTTCCCTGTCAGTAGCATTTCCCCAGAATATTACGCCATATCTTAAAGTTGACGTAACATATGCGTATTTTATAATGTTATGTTTTTTATATATATTTAATATGTATTTAAGTATGTATCTATCTATATAAGTATGTTTATCCGTTGCTTAGTACCCATAACACAAGCTTTGCTTAGCTTACTTTGGGACTAGGTCAATTGGTGTGAAATGTCCCGTGATATTTATTTATTTTTATTTATTTATAAACAATATTTGAAGAACAAAATATTATCCATGGTTTTTTTTGCATATTACTAACCCACGATGGACCCTTATTTACCTGATGAAAAATGCAGATGAGGCAAAAGTCAAGGAAATTGAATCGCGTACTAGGGTGGAACCTTTTCACAACCAATTTCACTATGATTTCTTTGGCAGATGTATGGAATGTCAACAGGACATTTGCATTGAAAAGGGTTCACCCTCGTACGTGATTCAGTTTCCTTGACTGTACTTATCTCACTGATTCAGTAACAGCCTTCAAACACTAGACTATAGTCCGACGAGCTCGTGCGCGGCTCTTGTAATGTTTTTTCTACACGGGGTAGCGGGGTGGTGCTGCGGGTGGGCAATTAAACCAAGTAGTAGGTGCAACAAGATGTATATTATTATGTATACTTAACAATTTCTTCCCCGGCTATCCCGCCCTCTCCACACACTTACATACATAGACCGTATAGGCTTAAGCTTAAATCCTAACTCACTACTACAATTTACAGGGTCGTGAATGCAATTGGCCAGTGATCCGATATACCAAATGTATCTAAACTAATATAGGGGCACTCCTGTACCTGGGCTGTGAAACGGCCAAACCTGGCTGCGGGCCACTGTAGGCCACACTCGGACGGCGTCTCGTGCCCGACGTCCCAGCGTCGCCGACAGCCGCCACACTGCGCAGACCAACCTGCTTCACAACCACCAAGCCTCCTTGAAACGCTTCTACACGAAGCCACAACAGCCACACACACAAGGCCGTGTCTTAACACCTCCTGTGGACGGATCATGGATTAGAAATAACTCCAGAGTGGTTCCTTAAGGACAGGAGGAACCGGCTTGCTCAGTTCGGTGAACGGACACCATAGAAACTTGAAAACTACATAAGCACGCACCGTGGAGGAAATGCGGACTTGCTTGGTCGCCTGGGTCGCGCTGTCAACTCCAACGAAGGTGCAAGACCTCGGACACCACAGCAATCTACAACCAAAGATCAAGGATTAGCGTTGTCGACCCAAAGGAAAGGCAGGGCTCCAGTGGCTTAGCCACATACCAAGTGTTCAGGATGATTCCGCGTGCGACGCTCCACGTCACCCACTTCTACTACACCACCGTGCTAAAAGAAAGAAAGAAACAAAATGAAAAATAAGTATACCAGGACGCTAACAGCGCATCCCACGCTCTTACCAGGTCAATCCAGAGAAACTCACCCAAAACAAGGATTAATTCCCACTTGGAACACGACAAACACTGCGAGCATCAACAAAATGGCCGTACACCCCAAAGCCGGCCTCCTTCACGTAGAGCTGTCACTATTGCCATATACGGTTTTTTTTTTTTTTTTTTAATGAAGCACTTCACTAGAGTCAAAATCCAAATTTTAATTTCCAAAACCAGCACCCACGTCCAAAATAATTATTTAATCCGCATCCCTGCAACGATTTACGCAAACAAAGTTTGATTTGAAAGTCTCTAGATAATTGGAAAAAACGCCGAAGTATGAGAAAAACGGAAGAAACATCGACTCAAACGGCCGTGCTGTCACCTGTCAAAATAACAACCTTACAACACCCCTCCTCCCAGACGAATTTCCCGACAAAAGAGGGAAATTCCAGCTGGGCCCCAGCTATCTCCACATAAACAATGAATCACTAAGCCAATACATAAAAAATCCGTTGCACCAAAAAAAAAATTTCTGTTTTTAAACCACCGAGAGAACACGGCATCAACAAAAAGCAAGCCAGGACGATCCGTTCGGTCACGGGACCGCTGCCGGCCAGCTCTCAACGTGACATAAATGAAAATATAAAAAAAACGAGTGCGACCACCAGGTTGACGATCAACACTCACTCTCGAAAGGGTCAAACAGACCCGCCTATACTATCAAAGGGTGGTCAACGTCGGCGGCGCGGCGGGCGAGAGCGACCAGCGCGGGCCGCGCGTCCGACGTTCACTCACTCTCGAAACAAAATAAGTAATCACAAAAATTAAAAACGTAACACATGCTGTTACGTGAGGTTAGGACTCGCCCACCAAACTCGAGATCAGTCGGCGTCGGCGGCACGGCGAGCGAAGGCGACTGACGCGGGCCGTGCGTCCGACACCCACTTACTCCAACTATATACAAAGACCAATATGTATAAAATAGCATTAAAATGCTTGTAAAAGAAAGATGTAAAAAAAAAATTAAAAAAAATGTCAGTGTTCGTGCTCCGAAGGGTCAATCCCTGCTTTGTACGGCAAAAAGGTGAGTAACGGCTAATGTCAACCTACCCCACTACTCTATGTAGAGTCAGCCCCTTTCTGGTACCACTTTCATGTCTTTAATATGCCATTTCCCTACAGGCTTGCCATCCCCATCCTCCAACTCATAAACTAATTTGGATAGTTTCCTAACTACACGACATTTCTCATATTTCGGGGCCAACTTGGATGCAAAATACTTAGATGCGTCACTTTGTTTAAAAGAGCGTTTCCAAACAATATCCCCAACCTCAAACTCCAGATCTCGCCGCCGCTGATTGTAGTATTTAGCATTTATCTGGTGGGCCTTCGTTAACTCCTCCTTAACATCAGCAAACACCTGTTTAAGCTCGCCCAAGTCATTGTAAAGGTCACTTCGTGACGAAAAGACAATTTCGTCGATGTCTTCGAAATCTTTGTAAATACTACCATCAGCCACGGCCTCGCGACCGTGCACCAAAAAGAAAGGGGTGTAACCCGTAGCCACACTCACAGATGTATTTATCGCAAATTGAATTTTATGGATATTAACGTCCCAAGTGCGATGGTCGGTACCGACAAAACTAGAAACAGCTGTCAAAATCGTACGATTTTGTCTCTCCACGGGATTCACTTGGGGCGAATAAACTGGGCCAAAATGTACTTGGGGTATTTGATATTTGCAATATAATGATCGAACTTCGTGGCCACTAAAGTTTGAGGCATTATCACAGATGATTGTCTGTGGAATCCCATGAACAAGAAACACATGATCCTCAAGCCGCTGCGCTATCACCTTACCGGTGGCGCGGCGTAAAGGAAAAAGTAAGCAATACTTTGTGAAATAACACGACACCACAAGCAAGTTAGTATTTTGCATCCTAGACATAGGTAAAGGCCCAACAATATCAATGCTGAGACACTGGAATGGACGCGAGCAGACCCTAGCACTACCCATTAACCCCGGCGTCTTAACATTGGGGCATTTATAAGCGTTGCAAACGTCACATTCTGAAACAAATTTTATTGTATCCTGGTACATACCAGGCCAAAAATAGCGCAACCTCAGCCTCTGGTAGGTTTTTGTCATTCCCAAGTGAGCTGCCGTTGGCTCTGAGTGATTTTCCATCAAAATCGCATCTCTGCAGTCACTTGGGACAACCTCCTTCCAGTCATAGTCTGATCGCAGCTTACTCTTTGACTTGGTATATCGAAACAGCTTGTTATTAATAATTTGAAAATTTGGACAACTTCTAGCTTTATCACGACAACGCTTATAAATGTCACAATACCACGGATCAGTCGTCGCGGGTTCCAAGGTGGATACTGGCACCGCTCTGGAGAGCGCGTCAGGCACCACATTGTCGACACCGCGTCTATGCTCTATTGTGAAATTATAAGGTGACAAGCGACAGCCCCACCTCTCTAATCGACCACTAGGGTTCTTCAAATTTAAAAACCACTTCAAACTGGCGTGGTCCGTGAAGATTTTAAACGGCTTGCTTCCCTCCAGGTAAGGACGGAAATGTTCTACTACGAACACCACTGCTAATGCTTCCCTTTCCGTAGCAGAATAGTTACGCTCGCAAGATGTTAGTGCGCGACTACAAAAAGCAATTGGATGTTCTTCGCCACTACAGTTCTGCGTTAACGTACCGCCTATCCCAAAATCGGAGGCATCGCAGTGAACGGCAAAAGGTTGGTCAAAGTCGGGGCAAGCCAGAACCGGAGCACTTGTTAAGGCGGTTTTCAAATCCTCAAAAGCCCTATTAGCCTGGGTGGACCAGTCGAAAGGCGGGGCGCCTCTGCGCGTAGACGTGAGAGCGTTTAGTGGTCCCGCAATTGAACTAAAATTTTTTATAAAGCGTCTGTAATATGAGGCGGTTCCTAGAAAACGCTTCACATCTTTTCTAGAGGCGGGGGTGGGAAAATCTCTAATAGCACTAATTTTATCAGGATCCGTTCTCAGTCCATGCCGATCAACGATATAGCCCAAGTACTTCAACTGACTCCGGAAAAAATTTGATTTGGCCAGATTTATCGTTAGATTAGCCTTTTCAAAACGAGCAGCCACGGCACGCAACAGAGTCAAATGTTCCTCAAAAGTAGCCGACACACAGATTAAATCGTCCAAATATGACCAGACCTTTCCTTCAAACTCAGGGCCAAACAATCTATCCATCAGACGCTGCTGCGTTGCCGGTGCTGAAGTCAACCCGAAAGCCATCACTTTATACTGAAACAGACCGCGGCCAGGAATTGTAAAGGCCGTCTTTTCCTTCGATGACGGGTGCAACGGAATCTGATGAAAGGCTGATTTTAAATCTATTGATGACAAATATTTAGCCTCTTTCAAGCTATCTAATATTTCTGAGATATATGGTAAGGGATAAGAGTCGTGTTTAGAGACGTCATTAAGTTTACGACTGTCCAAGCAAAATCGAAGAGAACCGTCAGCTTTAGGTGCTAAAGTGACGGGACTATTCCATGGGCTAGTGCTAGGCTCTACTAGGTCGTCTCGCAGCATTTCATCTAACTGTCGGTTAAGTTCCTTTAACCTTTCGGGTGACATCCTATAAAAACGTTGTTTGATGGGTATGGCATCACCCGTATCAATAGTGTGTGCAATGAGATTGGTGCGTCCTAAACCTTTACGCTCCGCAGAAATACTTTCAAATTTCTGTATAACCTCCAATACCTGACACTTTTCAATCTCATTAAGAGAATCAAAGTCACTCAAATGAACCTCAGAAACCTCACAATCACTAACGTTCCTCTCGGGAACCCTGCCACATAACGCAAGGACCTCCGGAGCTATACCAAAGGCCCTCCAAAAATTAATACCTAATAACAAGTCCGTCGTCACGCCGGGTATGATATAAAACTTGACAGCAACAGTCCTGGCGTCAACCGTAACCGGTAGGTATACATAACCAGTGACGGGAGATGACGAGCCGTTAGCTGTTTTTATTATGTCGAGATCGTGTGACCTGTACCTAGTGACATTATTGGGTAAACTACCTAAAATCTTACTGTTTACTATAGAAATTTCTGAACCTGAGTCCAATAAACCACTATGCACAGATCCGTAAATGGATACTTTCTTAAATGGTCGATGGTCATTACCAGCTATGACGTGAACCAGGGGTTTATCCCTCCTGCCACGCATAACCCTGTTATGCGGTGCAGGTGGGACAAAGTCCCGGCCCACACCTACTCGTTTTTTGGGCCACCTGACGGACCGGCGGTACACCTGGGACAATCACGCATAGTAACTCCTTTTTCCCCACAACGATAACATAATATATACTTTGGAGCCTTACAATCCTTCAAAACATGTCCATTTATCCGACACTGCACACAAAAAAGTTCGTTTGCGCTATTGAAAACCGCATCCACTGTCGTATAGGTTTTACTTGGTGACTGACATGCCAAATCGGGACACAACAACCCATTCGACACCGGCGGCGGCTCTTTGAACGCCCCTACTCGATATTTAGCATGTTCCAGCAACCTACAATGTTCTTTCAATTCTGACCATGAATTAATTCGTGTTAGTGCTAATTGTGACGAATAGAAAGGCCTTATGCCGTATTTGACAATCGTTAGTTGTTCTTCGTCACTAATAGGTTTCCTCAATCTGTTGAAATAAATTTTCATTATACTTAAATAGATTGTGATATTTTCGTCCGGACCCTGTGTACGCGCACGGATTTCCTGCATCAATCTATAGTCAAAATCGAATGGTAAATATTCCTTAAGTAGTAAATTTTTTAAGTCACTCCACTCACGAACCTCATTGCACACGCCGCGGTACCAAAAAGAAGCCTCGTCTACAAATAACTCGATGGCAGAAGCGAACAGTTCGTCGTTTGAAATATGTCTACTTCGACACAGTTCCTCTAATCTTTCAATAAACACAATGACACTTGTCTTTCCATTAAACTTTAAATTCAGTGTGTGGACACCTTTATTTCTACTACAAGACACATTAATGACCTGTCCGACCTGTGTGTGCGTGGACTCATGTGTAGGTGAAGTTTCACCTTCCTCTTGTGAGTCCTGGCTACTCTTAAATAATCTAAACAAATTGTCCACCCTCTGAGTAATCTCTTTATGTTTTATAGTTAATTCGTTAAACAGCTCGCAGTCATCGGGGTTTGTTGGATGTAAACGTCCCAATCTGTGAAATAAGTGATTACTCAGAGCCTGGATCCTGTTCAGATTTTTTAAGGAAAGTCGCGCGTCAGCTGTCAATTTCGCCAATTCGACCAATTTATTAGCAATACACTGCAACTCATCCGATAAGTCACCTGAAAAGGAGTCAATCTCATCGCTAGGTATTTTCTTTGCCAAGTCTCGTATTTGGGTCTTTAAGCCCGGATAAGAATCAACTGGCTGCTCACCTCGAATCTTCACCTCATAAATTAACTCATCTTTATGCAGTAAGTGGAAAACAATTGGTTTTTCCTCCATTTTGTAAAACTTCTCAACAGGCCACTTGCAATCACGATAACAATAGCTCAATCACCTTATTATATCTGCTCAAGTTTACTTGTCACTGTATCAATGTTACTACTAAGCAAAACTTAAGTTCCAATTCAGCTAGTTACGTTATTAATGTAATGTATTTAAATGTATTTGTTTTTGTAGAACAATTTTATAACTATATATGTACTTAATTACACTATAAACAAAAGCAATAATGCACAATGGAAGAACAAAAGCTTGACCAGTAACTATGAATGTAGGTATATGTTCACTTATTTAGACTATTTCTATTATCTTTGTATATAAAACCAAAACTCAATTTTGTAAATCTAGCTGTAACTTTATGTTTTAAATTCAATGTAGGTAGGTATAAATCCACTTATTTTGACTATCTTGTTTTTGTATGGATGCAAAACCAAAACAAAATGTTGTAAATCTGTGTTACTTAATGCTTTAAATTAATATTTCAATCTGTTGACAATATTTAATGAAATTATACTGACAATTATTTACCATTTATCACCACTTTCAAGGCAAACTAGTTAGACCATTATGGTAGATGACTACTAGATTATAGTTATAATTTTATATTATAATTTAAGTTTAAACCGCACTATATAGCTTTTAACTGGTTATTAAAAACAGTTTATTAGTCTGTTTTGTAAACAAGTAAATCACCACACACACATATAAGTTGCCTCGGTTACAAGGAATTGTAATATAAAATAGGCATCAGTAATATGGTTTGACTCACATAGAACAACAATATGGATTCAATTAATATAACACTCTGTTTTTATTGCAATATGATAAAACAAAATATATTAAGCTACTGATCCAATCACTGACCAACCTGTGATTTAGCCTCGGATAAATCACAGAGAAACCCTTGCAAACACTATCACAAAACTGTTCGGGCGCCGATTGTAATGTTTTTTCTACACGGGGTAGCGGGGTGGTGCTGCGGGTGGGCAATTAAACCAAGTAGTATGCAACAAGATGTATATTATTATGTATACTTAACAATTTCTTCCCCGGCTATCCCGCCCTCTCCACACACTTACATACATAGACCGTATAGGCTTAAGCTTAAATCCTAACTCACTACTACAATTTACAGGGTCGTGAATGCAATTGGCCAGTGATCCGATATACCAAATGTATCTAAACTAATATAGGGGCACTCCTGTACCTGGGCTGTGAAACGGCCAAACCTGGCTGCGGGCCACTGTAGGCCACACTCGGACGGCGTCTCGTGCCCGACGTCCCAGCGTCGCCGACAGCCGCCACACTGCGCAGACCAACCTGCTTCACAACCACCAAGCCTCCTTGAAACGCTTCTACACGAAGCCACAACAGCCACACACACAAGGCCGTGTCTTAACACCTCCTGTGGACGGATCATGGATTAGAAATAACTCCAGAGTGGTTCCTTAAGGACAGGAGGAACCGGCTTGCTCAGTTCGGTGAACGGACACCATAGAAACTTGAAAACTACATAAGCACGCACCGTGGAGGAAATGCGGACTTGCTTGGTCGCCTGGGTCGCGCTGTCAACTCCAACGAAGGTGCAAGACCTCGGACACCACAGCAATCTACAACCAAAGATCAAGGATTAGCGTTGTCGACCCAAAGGAAAGGCAGGGCTCCAGTGGCTTAGCCACATACCAAGTGTTCAGGATGATTCCGCGTGCGACGCTCCACGTCACCCACTTCTACTACACCACCGTGCTAAAAGAAAGAAAGAAACAAAATGAAAAATAAGTATACCAGGACGCTAACAGCGCATTCCACGCTCTTACCAGGTCAATCCAGAGAAACTCACCCAAAACAAGGATTAATTCCCACTTGGAACACGACAAACACTGCGAGCATCAACAAAATGGCCGTACACCCCAAAGCCGGCCTCCTTCACGTAGAGCTGTCACTATTGCCATATACGGTTTTTTTTTTTTTTTTTTTAATGAAGCACTTCACTAGAGTCAAAATCCAAATTTTAATTTCCAAAACCAGCACCCACGTCCAAAATAATTATTTAATCCGCATCCCTGCAACGATTTACGCAAACAAAGTTTGATTTTAAAGTCTCTAGATAATTGGAAAAAACGCCGAAGTATGAGAAAAACGGAAGAAACATCGACTCAAACGGCCGTGCTGTCACCTGTCAAAATAACAACCTTACACTCTCCGCGGAACCCTGTCGCAGTCAGCATTTGCCGCACTTATTAAAAACAATCTCGTTAAGGACAGCAGAGGCTCCCTGCGACAGGGTTCCGCCGAGCGCCGCGCACGAGCTTGTCAAGGTATAGAGAGTCTTCTAATTTTGGTGCCTAACATAAATAACATTCTCCTCGAAACGTTCGAAAATATATATACTGTGTAATATTAAAACACATTTGAATGATAAATTTCAATTTAATAACATTAAAATACAAAATAATATAAAAAATATATAATAACAAATCCAATCCACCATAACGGAAGAAAACCCATTTACAACATTGTTTTCACATACATACCTATTCCTTACACAAAGCCGAAGACACGTATTTTTCTATCTGCACAGGAGGTATAAATCTCCGTAAATAATTTGGTACCTAATAGACATTATTGATTGATCTTATATTCATATTGATAAGCGCAAGCCACACAGAAGAGACGCGAGACGGGGGCGCGTCGCAGTCCGCGTCGTTTGTTCGCAGGCCGCGTCTCCGCCCCGTCTCTTCTGTCTGCTTTGGATAGCGACGCTTCTATATAGGCGGTTCACTGTCGGCGGCGGTTGGGTTGGTTGGTTGGACTTGTTTTATTTAGTAAACAACTTTATAACCTCAAAAGGCATCATTTTTAGCTAAAACAGCTACTTTTTGATAAGGGGGCAGTTATTGAAGGGTGGCCAGTTATTGGCGATTTACCCTAGATGTAAATCGCTGTTAGTCCCGGGTGTGCTATGAACTATCGACGACATTGTTTTGGAGAAACTCTTTTTTTCGCTTAATAATGATTCGCTGTCTTCATGTCATGATTGATCGTGGAATAAAAAAGTATCTTCTTTCTGACTTTACTCTTCGAAGTACACAAAGTCCTGAAATGAAATAACACTTCATTTTAGTTAGTAACTACTCGCTTTGGTAAAGCTTAATTCTTGTATGTATTGCTAATAACCCTCCTTCAACAGTCGGGTGAAAAGCGAACTAAGTAAATGGAATGCAAGGTAATTGTAGAGCAGCAGAGCAGCGGGCGTGTCGTGGCGTTGGTTTGTTGCGTTGTGTATTGACGTAAATAAGGATACCTCCCACTCCTTGTCACACAATGCCACACTTCGTCAACTCCTTCCCCCTTTTAACGCGTCACGTACTTGGACGCGTGATGGATGGTCTCTTACCTACTTGGATAAAAGTTTTTCTACTTACAATAAGGAAGAGAGCCCCTAATAATATGGCTTTGGTCTTGGTATCGAACTGTTCGCTGTAAGAAATGCTGAAATAATCTGCGTCCGTGGCATACTCCCGGGCCACTCCGCCCCACTTCTTTGATATTATCCCGACTTCTTCTTTGTTCAAATTCAACTGGTACAGACATGAAAATGAGCATATTTTACTGATCACACCAGGGTCGCTATCATTTGAGCTCTGGGGCCAAAAAACCCCGTTTTCGAATTTCTTTCTCCATCTGTATTATGAAAGTGCGAGCGAGTGATGCGATAACCACCCAAAAGCAAGCGAGAGGTTCGAAAACGCTGTTTTATGGCCATAAACCCAGGGCGCCAGAGCTTAGATAATACCTGCTGCTTTGCAGGTTTGTGCCAGTTTGCTCGCGTTTCTATTCATCGTAATGAAATCAACCGTGAATTATCAAGAACTGTTACACTGTCAAAAGAATGAAAATAACCCTCACCACTTGAAAAACTACGTCGGCGCAGATTCCGCACGTGACCATTGGGCCCATAATTTTCAAAATAAGTTCGCCGCTTGCATTTTCGACATTGTAATGTGGTCTCATTACGTCATATTGTTGTTTCACGTATCCAAGGACAATGCCCGATGGCAGTGACACAGTCAGGACCTGCAGGCAGCAAAAGCAGCAGAAACAGCTGCAAGCTAGCGGTCGGGAGAAGAGGAGCACCTAGAAAAATATTTTTGAAATCACATCGGAAATGCAGTTGGTAAGTGGTGGTTGCTGTTGACCCTTAAATCGATACCGGCAATATATTTGCCGTCAAACAGAAATTAAAGCTGATTCAAACTAGCAAAATTTACGGCCCAAAATAGAATGTCTTGACAAGGTTGCCAAATGGTTTAAGGGTTAAGAGGCCACCAAATGCCGCCCGGCAATATGGCTTCGGCGTGGCGCAAGCCTAAGTACTCATAAAAAAAACACAAATAAAATTATTACATTAAAATTACGATATACTTATATTTGAAAAATGAAACAATCTTTACGTTATGTTTGTAAAACAGACTTAGTAATTTGATTATTATGTAGTGCCATAATAAATAACGGAGTATTTTCGGATTGAAAATCAAAGTAAGAGCTCCCTTTGGCATTAAAATTTATCGAGTCAAATTTGTTTAATCATGTTTCAGATGCAAACAAGAATTAAAGAATACGATCAGAATTATCCTAATATTTTTTTTACTTCCATAAAATAAACCAATTTTATACAGACTTTTTTTAAAAATAGCACTGAGGATGATTCCTGAGAGACTTTTGAAAAGTAATTTTTTAAAATAAATCTTTATTGGACACTTGTTATTGCCGGCGACTCTGTCTGCGGAGGAGTAGTTTATTGCTATCCCGTGGGAACTATGCAATTTTCCGGGATAAAAACTGTCAGTCCTTCTTCGAGTCTCAAACTACCTCCACACCACCACCTTTCATCTAAATCGGTTTTGCGGTAAGTGATTACCCATACGAACTTCCGTCCCCCAATTTCACCCCCTTAAAGGATAATTTCTGGGATAAAACTATACTATGTTGTTTCGGTACTCACACTATCATTATATTAAATTTTATTAAGCGTGAAGGACTACAGGACAATGAAGATTGTAGGATATGTGGTGAGGAAGGCGAAACAATGGAACACATTATGTGTGAATGTGACGCCCTTGCCAGATTAAGAATGAGACTCTTTGGAGACGGATACCCCGCACCAGGAGACTTTAAGGCACTACCGCTACGCTATGAGGTGATAAAAGCAATGGAGTAAGTGCGAAGGAGGGGTAATTACACAAAAGATCCTTACGGGTCGGAGTGAATCCGCAAGGACCCCTATTAGTAAGATAAGATAAGATAAGATAAGCGTGAAGAAGCAACAGACAGACACAATTTCGCATTTATAATATTAGTATGGCAGTAGAACATGTTATTCTTACTTGAGTGCGATCCTCGGTGAAAATAGGTAGTTTGAAAGAGCGTATGGCACCGCACAGAAGACGATTCAAGGGGGTCGTGTCCTCAATAGCATAATAAAGTATTTCTTCATTTGTATTCATTATTCTGTATCTGTTCCTTCTCTCTAAACCTAAAGCTATCTCTGCGATTTCAATTTGTTGTTTCACTATTACTTGATCCATCCTACCCAGCTCATCTAACCCTGGTAGGCCCTCGCTGTCCGCCGCGGATTCCTGAAAAGTGTATGTCATTTTCAATGAACTGAAACAATTAATTTGATCACCCGCGACTTTACGATAGTTCTTTACGTTTATGTTACGATGGTGAGCAAGGTAATTGTTTCAGTTCATTAATTTGGAGCTCCGCAAAGTAACGCCTGATTCAATAAATTTAATATTATTGTCGGCGTCAAAACTTTATCTGCCTTTAGGAACTTAGGCATAGTGTGACAATAATATCAAACGCTTCAACACCTATATTATGCAAAGATAAACAACTACTTTCTACTTCATATTATGACGGTTCTTAAACCGATTCTTAAACCTTTTGGAGTAAAAAAGCGGGATTCTTTCGTCGCAAAATCCCCTAAAAGCGGGACTAAGCCCGTCCCGGGCGGGAAATATTAATTTTGGGCCAAAAATCGGGACATCCCGCTAAAATCGGGACGTCTGACAACTCTGTTGTTGACCAACCATCATCGCGGTAAAAATATGACCTGACCTTGCCGTACACAGTCGTGATTAAATAAAGCAGGATAGTAATTACTTCTATTATATAAATAAGTTATGGAACTACTTAATATCGTAGATACATTTGCTGGTGAGCCGCCAGTGTCAGTAGACATGATAAAAAATAATTCCGTTTCTTTGAATGGGTTTTTGCTTGCTCTGACGGCCAGAAAGAGATTTTGGCTGAAACTGAAAATGTTAACACGTATTTATTTTATTACGACTAATAAATAATTATCACTCATTACTGTCATTAACTGACCAGTCTTTGCTAAAGTCAAAGAGTTTCGCAGAAGTCTATGCCTAATGTTTATTTTATGGCTGTCACAGCCATAGTTTGTTTCTGGGCCTCTTCTGACCGTTTTAAGCTCCAAACGCACAGACAGCGGAGGCGTGGCAGTGCGGTGGCGGTGACGGTTGTAATATTCTAACTTGTATGGACGAGTTCGCGGTACGGTACCGTACAACCATTCATACAAGTTAGAATATTACGACCGTCACCGCCACCGCACCGCCACGCTTCGCTGCGCTGTCTGTGCGTTTGGAGCTATAGTAAGAGTTTAAATAGCACAATTTTACTAGAATTAAATATTCAACACATGATAAAAAAAAAGTTTTCTTAAAAAAAAACAGGTTTTGTTTAAGAAACGTAATCGTAACAAAAACAAAAATACATGTGAATAAAACACCGAATTTAGAATTTCATTCTTTTTCAAGTCGATTAAAATAGAAGTTGTAATGAGTACTTTCGCGCCTCTGTTTAGATCGTACCAGCCGTAATATTATGTAGACAAACACACTGGAAGTTATTTTTTCTTAGGAGTAAACGAACTTTCCCATTTGAGATATTGAGCTACCGATTTACACATCCATTTTGGTCTATTTTTCCCATAATAGCACCCTATTACGGACAGTCTCTATCAAACGCCATCAGTTCGCGGGTGGCATATTCAAAAACCACAATAAAAACTTGATTATAAAAACCAAACCAACCTTCTATTACTACATACGTAAGACCTAAATCTGAACAAACTGCAGTGAATAGCCAGCAAACTTAATTTAGATTAGCTTAAAGTGATTCATTCGATATTGGTCTGAAGTCTGAAATGTCCCTTGGACTATTGAATTTTAAACACCATAAGGCTGAGAATGGCGTGACTAATTTCAGTTTAAGTGGTGTTGTCTGGTAGCAGATGAATGTTAAGTTCAGAGGGTTTTAGACCCTATTGTTTTAAGGCAGCGATAGTTGGCTAACGAAGGCGATAGGTCGGTAATGGACAGGCTTCACGCCACAGATGACATCTCTGTAAAGAATTGCGTAGAGTCGCTGTTTTCGTAATTTTGGGCCGAACATTAAAAACATTCCGTGCGAATACTGACAACTTTTTTCTACCTGTGTTTTTTCTGTATTCTAGAATACGCTACGATACGTGCAAGACAGCTAGGTGTGTGCAAAACATATGTTTTTATGTAGAAGCCTGGCCACCTTTACTTCCAAAAAATCAATATAATATGTCACTCATACTCAACTATCACAAAAAATCACATATTTTCAGCAAAAACGTAAGATGTATGAATTAAAGTGAACCTTAAAGATCACACTGCGTAAAATTTCACTTAGAAAAATTGTTGATTTTCAAATACGAACTTTTTAAAAGCAGTGGCGATACATGGGTGACTTCAATGAGTTTCAAAATTTGATACGCTCGTTTCTCAACATCCAAAGTCAATTTCATATCATATCATACTTTCATCAATTTCATCATCCACTTAAATTTTTAGTCCGTCTAAAATATAAAAACATTTATTCATTCATTGTATTTATTTTATTATCCGTAGAGACTCCATAAGCCTTATTCGATCGAAGAATTACGCGAGACGCCTCCGTAGAGGTACGTTCATTACGGGAATTGTTCAAATTGTGAAAACAGCACTAAGCGGCTACCACATAATCGATATATACCTACGTATAGTTATAACGTTTTGACACAGTGCTGTAGACAGTATGATGACTTGTTTATATTTGCACTGCCTTCATTTTTAGTGTTCCTCCGCTGTCTGTCTGTCTATCCATCCGTCCTTCTGTCACAGAGTGTGTAGCTTTTGAACCGTAATATGTTGAAACGTGAATTATTCACAGAGTATGTATTTTGTATCAAATCGTACTAATATTATCAAAGCGAAGGACATTACTACTTACCATACTTACCGATGCTGAGTTTAGATTGGTTTGGTCGAATTTGTCTCTATCGTAGCCATAATACGTTCAATCCGAGCGGTCAAAACTTTCAAATATTATTAAGTTCAAAAAAAATCTCAAGAAATGCAGATGGACAAGGAGAGATAAAGTGGGAAAACCAATATAGAGTATACTTATGACGATTGATTAAAACCAAAAAGGGAATTATAATCAACAATATGAAATCATGGAGTATTCCTTCCCATAACATAAGATATCTTTATTACGCATCATGTTCAAGCTATGAGATCCGGTAATCTTTGTACCTATTTAGTACCTCATAAGATTTAAAGATACTAGTGTAATACTTTATTTGTGCTTTGTAGTTTTATTGTAATTTGTTCTTTAATGTTATATTCCAAGGGCTGCGTGGTCAAACCCAAGTTCATCTACTTAATGTTCTTTAGGAATTTTGAATTTAAATATTTTACGACACGTACCTACTGTTTTTTCAAGTATCGATTATTTCGATTTATTTAGTTTTACCCGGCACATCCATCCATAACACGTCATGCTATTTGTTTTAGGTCTACTCCTCCCCTAAAATAAAAAAAATGTTAAGGCGCATAGTTTCCTCATGGTATCATCTCTTTACGTCGACGTTTGGCAAAACACGACTTACTAAGATGGTAAGGATGGTAGGAAAGATAAGAAAAAAAAGCTAAAGTACTGACTAATGGTGCTAAAGCAGCGGTGTTCACTTTCTATCAGTTGAAACCCATGCTCATCTGAATGCTTTAGCATAAAAAAAATTACATTCCAAGAAGAGTGAGGCAAGTTGTGAATTTCAACTAACGTGATTGGTCGATTCCCACGTCAATGGAAGCACAAAACGGTTAACAAATAGAAACTTGTTCAACTGTACTTGTTTTACATACGGTACTGGTGACAAACGTTAAGTGCTACAAACAGCTCCTGTCCTTGCCAGCCAATTAGAATACATTATAATGCGCGCGCGCTTTTATTCAACCACTTTATGAGAGCTAGTGGTGAGGTACGCGAAATTTCACTTAAACAAAGTATACTGAGCTAATTACGGGATAAAACGTTTAATTTAATTTCTTAATAAGACACATTTCTTGAAATAGGATAAAATCATCGGATCAAGGTAAAACTTAAAAAGTACGAGTAAAATGTTTTGATTTTACTAGCGTATCTTTAGAATTTATACCATCTCCAGATAAAGCTAAAATAATAGTAGTTATTGCTCAAATAAATATCGGATAATAGAAATGCCCGCTCCATATTAGGGCCGCGCTCGTAATAGTATTGTTTAATTGTGTTCCCGCCGTTGTAAAGAAACTTATCTGCGATCTAACTAATGCGAACTAATAACTTCGGTGCGTCTGTGCGTTTGTTGCTACGAAAGGATAATTCGAAGAAAGGACCTAGATAAATTGGTATCCTATTATCTCGCCTCATTCGTTTTTCGTTTAATTCTTATTTCGTCTCATTCTGTATTCGTCACTCATTGTTTATTCGTCTTGTTCGCTATCCGTCATTATCTTATTTGGTCAAATTCTGTAACTTATCTCTCTCTTAATAAGTCTTATTCGTTTTTCGTGACGGTCTTCCTTGGACTCATTCGTCGTTCTTCCGTTTGGTTTTTTGTCTCATTTACTTACAAACATTTATTTACCAGCACCGAACGTATCTAAATAATTTTGGCGAATAAGTAAATGAGACAAAAATGGACAGGGAAGAACGGCGAATGAGTCCAAGGAAGACCGTGACGAAAAACGAAAAAGACGCATTAAGAGATAGACAAGTTGCAGAATTAGACCAAAAAAGATATTGACGGATAGCGAACAAGACGAAGACGAATACAGAATGAGACGAAATAAGAATTAAACGAAAAACAAATGCGACGAGAGAATAGGATACCGATAAATTCTAACCGTGATTTTTTTGGTATAATCAGAGACATTTTTGTTATTTCTTCACGCTAAAATGATTACATAATTTGTTAAATGGAAAAAGCACTCTGAACCATAGATTAAATAATAATTACTACGTAACAGATGCGACACTCGCGTTTGACAACTACTATAGGTATTCACCTACCAGCCAGTCCACCGCCGGCGGTGCAAGTGGCGTACATTTCGAGCTTTCGTATGTCAACTGCCGAAGAGGATACCACGATGCCGCGACATGCCGAGGGATGACGCAACGCATAACCAATCAAGTAACATGAATTCTAAACTCATTGAAATAACATTCAAAATAACTTGATAGTAATAAAATCCATTGCCATGCCATGCCGTGCCATGCCGTCAGTGAGCGCCGGCCCTATGTTATTTACAGCCGAAAGAAGACGTCCACTGCTGAACATAGGCCTCCCCCAAGGCTCGCCAAACAGCTCGGTATATCGTATACAATATGAACTGAAACAATAGGGATGTTGACACCATTAAAAAAGAATTTTCTCAAAAATATCCTTAAAAGTTGACATTATTCTTTACATATCAGAACGTGAAGTGCATAGTTTATGGTCAGCAAAAAAAATTAAAAAGTTAAAAACATTGCAGGCTCGATAACTCGACAACAATGTCGTATACAAATTCCATTATTGTCGAGTCTCAAACTTTTAAAAAAGTTAAAACGGCCATGGTAATAAGTTGGCACTATTCGTATACAGCCAATTCAAATGACCGGTATCAGTTGTTTTGTTAGGACTCCAGACTTTTTTTATTGTGTTTGATACAGCTTGTGGTGTTTTCGGTAGAAAAATACACCTGCAGTTTTTTTTTAATGGAAAAAGGTGGGAAAGGGTTTAATGACATTTAATTTTAAGTGATTTGCAATTCTTTGTACCTGTTTAAGTTAATAAAAGTTTATTCTATTTTTTCTCTTCACCATTTTTGAGAAAAGCTTTAGTCTCGGCTGGAATAGCAATTTCTGGCTTCGTATTGGTTAAACGGACTCGCAAGCTCGTCCGCTTAATACTCATACTCAGCCAGCAATTGCCTACTTCCAGGCCACGACAATAATGTACTATTGAAGACACGACTCCAGTAAAAAAACGCTTTATTTCAGCCCTGAAAGCCACATTAATTTTCGATTAAATGCAAAATTAGAATTTTTGTTGCTTTAAAACAAATAAATAGTTAGTTGATTGAGTATGCGAACAATGACGTCATGTCGCTATTGTCATTCAAACTCTATGGGAGATTGTGTTTTGACAGCTCATAAAAAGAACGTCAGTTGATTGGTGGTGTCAACATCCCTATTACTTTGCTCACCCACGACCTTAAGATAGTTACGTTTATGTAAGAAATGCGTGTTCATGCAGTTCCTCCACCCCCACACTATACGAACACACACAAACCCAACTATCACCACCACCAAACTACACTGACGCGAAATATAGCTTTTTTCGATTAGAGCTGTCTTGGATTCATGGCGTCAGCCACCATAATTGTTTTCTTTAGTATATTATCACCTAACCTTCCTAAATCATAAGCTGCCCAAACTAGATTTTCCGAATTAGGCAACGTATAGACTTGCTCTCCAGAAAGTCTAAGCTAAATCTATTTTCTTACATTATTTACGATTTCATTGTTCTAAGCTAAGTAGAGAAATATTTTACATTGTTTTATAAATATGGAGCTATCGTTAAATTTCAAATAGAATTGTCTTATCGCAACAAAAAGCATACTTTTAGGGTTCCGTAACAGAACGGTGATAAACGGAACCCTATTAATGTCGCTATACTGTCTGTCTGTCTGTGACAGGTCAGTATCTCAAGAACCGTAATAGATAGATACCGGAAATAAATACACAATGTGTATTTCTATTGCAAATCTACAACAAATATTAAAAATAATTGGGGTCGCAAACAACCAACATAAAATTTTGCTTAGTAGCAGGGTTCAGTTTACATTGTATTATTATAGATGCGGCCATTTAAAGCGTACATTTGTTTTGACATAACTAACATTTGTGCAGAACCCTTGGTGCTCGAGCCTGACTCGGACTTGCCCGATTTTCATCTTAGTAAATTAAGTCTCATTCCGAAAGAATCCATTCAAACGTGAAAGTTTGTTGGACGTATGAATGGATGGATGTGTGGATGATTGTTACTCTTTCACGCTAAAAGAGTTTGACGGATTCTGATAAAATTTGGTACACAGATATTTTATATCTAGGATCAACATATAGCATACTTTTTATCCCGGAAAATTGCACAGTTCCTACGGTATCCGAATAATGAATGCTTAGCAGACGGAGTCGCGGGCAACGGCTAGTTATTATAATAGAGTGAAAATAAATATTCCCCCTTTAAAACCCAGTTACTGACTTCCCTAAACCAATACTCTTTATGCAAGAAAAATTATCATATTGTTAAAGGCAAGTGACTCCAGGTGTGGGCACTAGTGGCGTCCAATTGAATTGTAGATGCAACAATGGTCATTGTGCCAAGCAAGATTGATGCGTGTGCACAGCGTAGCAGCTAGCTCACACAAATGGGTCTAAAACTATCATGAGACAATTGGCACCAATTGGGGATGTCTATTTTTTTGCAATGTATAGTAAATCGAAAACCATTTCGAGATAAATGGTTTTTAACTCGTTTTCTGTAGTTATTTAATTTTAATATTATATAATGAATTTATTACATAACAAATAAGCAATGACCTTCATTTGACTTTGGTGTAAATTGCGTGACCGGTCCAAGTCGTACTTTATTCTGTGTGGTTAGAATTCTTCACAAATTTACGCGTGGATTATAACTACAGAGTTTGATTTGGACCCACTGCCTGACATCTAGCACTTTGACAGCGCCAGTAAAGTGACACTTGTTACAGTGTACCACCACGCAAAAAATAATTAAAGGGGTTGCCTTATCGTACGCATTTAGATAGATTTAGAAATTTGGCAGTGTGTGAGCCCTCAATTACAATCTGACGTCATCAACCAAAATAGTTTCAATAATTAATTTTGAAAAAAGTAGTGAACTAAGTGACAAAATATTGAAATTAGTTTCTTATAATTGACTTTTCTATACAAAAAAAATATAAAAACCACTGGTAATTTTTTTAGACATTCCCAATTGGCCTAGTTCTAAACTAAGAAAAGCTTGTACAATACGTACTTGAACTTTTCTCCAAAACTTTGTACATAATGAATTGAACGCGCGGGTAAGTTGTGGGTGAGCAAAGTAATTAGACGACCAGATGGCCTAGTGGTTAGAGAACCTGACTACGAAGCTTGAGGTCCCGGGTTCGATTCCCGTGTCGGGGCAGATATTTGTATGAAAAATACAAATGTTTGTTCTCGGGTCTCGGGTGTTTAATATGTATTTAAGTATGTATCTATCTATATAAGTATGTTTATCCGTTGCCTAGTACCCATAACACAAGCTTTACTTAGCTTACTTTGGGACTAGGTCAATTGGTGTGAATTGTCCCGTGATATTTATTTATTTATTTATTTATTACATGTTTGAGAAAAATAGTTTTTTATGTTCTTCTGCATAAAGTAAAATCTTCGTCTAAGACAAAGGCAATCAGCCGCAAACAGCCACAAACAGTAGAGATTACTTTTTAAAAAAATAAGTTAAATTTATTAGTTTTTTTTACAAAACTGATAAAAAAATATTTATTTAATTGTTTCAGATCATTGATATGAGCAAAGGGATTTGATTCAATAAATTATTTAAATCTTTATTTTTTTCTAATTTCCATAAAAACGAATCAGGACATTGTGGGAGGCTGCGTTAGTTAGGCGCAGTTGCATTCATGCTATTGTCTGTAAATTTCTATGCAAGGCGGAATCCAAAATTAAATGTACAAAGTTTTTGAGAAATTCTCATTTAGGTATGTTATTTAACATTATACATACTTATATACACATTAAGCGTCCAAGACTCTATAGCAAACATTTCAAACTAAATACAAACTGAAATATAGATGCACAGAAAAAACCCCAGAAAAAAGACCAATGCTGGGAATCGAACCCAGGTCCTCAGCGCTGAGGACCTGGGTTCGATTCCCAGCATTGGTCTTTTTTTTCTGGGGTTTTTTCTGTGCATCTATATTTCAGTTTGTATTTAGTTTGAAATATATGGTTTCACGGGATGATCGTAAAAGTAATAAAAAAAATGAAGTTGAAAAAATAAAAAATAAATAGAAAAAGATACTTCATTCTTAACTTCTATAGCAAACATTCGTATTATTCATACAAATATCTGCTCCGACCGGGTGTAAAACCCGGGACCTCAAGCTTCATGATTAGGTTCTCTAACCACTTGGCTACCACCACATTTGGGTCAACAAAAGTTGTCTCTCCTGTGGACATAAAATTATCGACTCTGAATCAGCAAAGTATTATTTAAATGGCCGAAAATTGGCCAGGCGTCCCACACGCCGATGTAGACTTGACTAAAAACATTGGCTTTCGACCCTTAACTTTTCCTATGTCCACAGGAGAGACGCGAATAAAAAAATGTATATGACCCATTTTCACAAATATATATAGGTAGGTACTAGAAATAAAAATTATGAACAAAATTCCCTTTGTATGGTCTACTGGAACCAACCTCGTTGAGAATATACAACATCAGTGCAATTGTGCACGCGGGCGCTCGTGCCCCTTGACGTTACGCAAAGTTTGAAATTAAAAAGAAGTAACTGAAGAAATAATGATATGAAATTACTTTTACTTTATTACCCTATACCGGCACTAACAATCTATTGTATGGTGGTACCCCACGTATAACTATGAATGCATTATTTATTTAACTGTTTTTTGTGCATAGTAAAAACAAAAATAAATTATATTCTTTTTGTAAACAGCTTATTAAAGGGTAGTTCCACGCTTCAATACTGTGATGGCACGAACGTCAGCGGAAAGTGTATATTTATAAAGGTTTTAATTTAAGGCCGCACCGAGCTACTTGCGCTTATCGATTTTAGGTATTCTATGCACTCGTGTATGTGTGCATGAGAGCGGCTAGAATCAAAGCCACACAAGCGACACAAGTTCCCCGTCCGATGGCCGAAGGAGAACTAACGCAACTAACTTTTGGTATAGGTATATATGTATAGGTTGGGCAGACCGCGCGTGTATTTAGGTATTTTCGTCGTATTACTAAAACAAATACATATTTAAAAAATGTAGCAACACTAGGCCCTAGAAAACATATTGTTTTATTAACAATCAAAAAGTCGTGACCTGCCGTGCAGTATTTACGCCGTACCTAGTAAGGATTTATTTAATTTTTTAGACCTTGGGTTTTTGTTTCTATCAAGCATACTACAAGTAATCGTGTTTTTGAAAAACACTGGTTACTAGAGTGAATCTTGAAATATTTTACACATGAATTACAGAACTAGAGCTTTGCTAGTAATGATACAGCAAGGGCTTAAAATGAATGCAATTAAATGCGCCAAAAGCTCGGTAGGGCTTTAACAAAGCAAAGCACCGGCGAGTGGCTGGTAAACGCTATCTCCTACGTATTACCGCTCAGTACTTGTACTTACCCAATCTCGCTATCTTATAATGAGATCGTTCAATTAATACGCGATGACAGACTGTACTTAACGCGAAATAGCTCGGATAGTTACTGCAGCCTATATTGGTTTATAATTAAATAGTTGTTACTTCCTTTACGACCAGGGGACTAGTGATTCCAATCTTGATTTACAAAGGATCTGTGACATAAATTACTACATTAGTTAAAATTCATACCATAAGTCATAATTTGTAACAGCTTGTCTCAAGAAAGGTTTAAATACCATTGAATCACGACAAAGGTTAAATCGAAAATCATTTCAAAGACAACGTTTCACATATTTATACCTGATACTTAATTGGCCTAAATAGTTCCATAGTAAGCAAAGCTCGTGTTACGTACTTTAATATGTACTTATAATAATATGTTTATTAAACACCAAAGACTCGAGAACAAACATTCGTATTTTTCGTATACCGGGGATCGAACCATTGCAGAGACCTCAAGATACATAGTTAGGTTATCTAACCACTGGGCTATCCGGTCATTTATATCTTGTATAAGGTCCGTCTGGATCGCTACCACCATATTAATCTCTAATTTGCTGTGTTCCGGCGCCCATGCAATGAAGAGTAAGCAGCTACTGAAATTTTATGAACATGGGGTCTATGTTAGCCCTCTAGGCCGGAAAGGCATCGTCAAAGCATTTATAGCGGCTAAAAAAGGAATACTGCCATTTAAAAAAGATAATCGCAGTTAGAACAAAAACTTAGTTAAGTTAATCTATCGTCTGACAGGGCTAAGTGCCGGTTAATTCTGCGGACAAAACCTGGCCGAGGCGTTTCTTGCTTGATCGATCATTGTGGTTCATTTGCTTAAGCCAATCGTCGAGTGCGAGTCACAGGAGGCAGAGGCCCACAAGTTTTTTTATTTATCATCAAAAATGCCGCAATGTGAAGAAAGTGGCACCCTCATTTAATTTGTTTTGTGGTACTCTATCATTCGTTTTACCCAGAATGGCGCTTCGCGCTTTTAACTAACTAACATAGGTATATTCTTCTTATTATTCGTATTGTGGCAAAAAAACAATCTTTGGCACAAAGGACTTCGATGCCAAATTTTTGCACTAAGTTCAGAGGTTTGGGTTGAGCATTGAGAGTCAGTCAGTCAGACAGTCAAGGTTATTTTGAACATAAATATAACTGTTAAAATACCTAGTTCTCTAGGCGAGATAATGAAGAAAAGTTGCTGTTTCACACATTCATTTACGTTTTCGAGATTCTTAAATCAAAAAATTTGAGTATTCCATACAATTTTTAAACATTTTCTTTGGTACCTTGACCTGACAATTACAAACAACAAAATAATAATTAGCCAAATAAGTGCAGCCGTTCTTTAATAATGTGCTTACAATACATTCGGCAATTATACAATAGCTGTTGCTCGAGATTCTATCTGGAGAAAAATCGTTTATCGCTATCCCGCGGAAAACATGCAATTTTCCGGGGCAAACACTATTCTATATCCTTCCCAGGGTCTCAAACTATTTCCATACCAAATTTTATCTATATTGGGTCAACGGTATTTGTAACATTACAATACAATACAATACAAATATTCTTTATTGATCACGAAAACAGTACAGAAAAAATTGATAACAATAAAAATTCCGGCAGACTGCGGCATTACCTAATATGTAATGGTAATAAAAGGGTTCTATCGCCTCCGCCACTGGCTTGGGTCACCTCAGAGGTGCCCACTCAATGCAGTGCACAATTCAGAGCAGATTAAAACGTGGTCCCTACTTCTGATAGCATAATTTGTCTTATTACGTGGATCAGTTTTGCAATCTGAACCTTCGAAGAGAAGAATTTGCGGTTTAAACACTTTGTTTACTTTCGTTGTACAGTAACAGTGGGTGCAGTTAAAATACGACCTTTTTTATCGACACGAAAAGAACGACATGATAATTACGGGGTCGTTTGTTAACCGCACCCGTGACAGTGATATAATAATAGTTGGATAATTTATTGAATCAGGCGTTACTTTACGGAGGTCCATATTAATGAACTGAAACAATTACCAATATGAGTGAGTCTCTCGGCTCACGGTAGTTTAATGTTTAAAGTGAAACAATTACTTTGCTCACCCGCGACCTTTGCGCACGAGCAAAAAGCGGGTGTGCAAAGTAATTGTTTCAGATCATTAATAAAATAGTTGGATAAAAACACCTTAAAGTAACTTACTCTTAACCTAAAAACACATATTTACAAATAAATCGGATTAAATTGGATTTCTCGGCCTCGCTTCCCAATTATCTACCACATTCCGTTAGGTAGCAAGAGTTTAGGATTTAGAATTAACCCTTGAGCAACCACCCAACTAGTATTTATGCAATTCACGCTCCAATGCACTTAAATACTGAACTTCGCTTCAAAATTAACGGTTCCGCGATTTAGCACCCTTTGTACCAAATTCCACAGAAATCGATCAAATGGCGATAATTTTAGAGATTACTTTGACTTGCCGATACATAATGAGGTGAAAGGGGCAAGAGGGAGCAGGACTAGCATATCGACATTTCTGTTCTAAGACTAGCCCCAGCTCTCGGCTTCGCCTCGCCAAAGAACAGAAAATTAAGGTTGAGTAATAAAATTGCGGTTGCGGGATCGCGTTGGAAGCGGATGGCGCCGGATCGATCTGTTTGGCGAACCTTGGGGGAGGCCTATGTTCAGCAGTGGACGTCTTTTGGCTGAAATGATGATGATAATGATTAAACTATAATTATTAAAGTCAAAGTCAAAATTATTTATTCGGTTTAGGCTTCCATTGATGTTGTATGAGTATCGAAGAATCTACCATCAGTTCGGAAAACCCTGTTGAGAAGAACCCGGCAAGAAACTGAACAAGGTACATTTTTGAAGCAGTTGTAACAATTACAATAATTTTGGGACATCCTACTGACACCCCTTTGAGATTTCAGATAGTTATTTGACCTGGGGACCCTATGCATCTCTCGGTCACTGAAATTGTATCAGTGCATGCAGTAGTGTTCTGGTTTTGCTGTGCTATTTATAGTTTGTTTATTTGTTTGACGACGTATTTGCCGTGCAGGTTTTTTTTATGTTCTTGTTAAATTAGTATTATTTAATTTAGTATAATAGATATACTTTAAAATATTAATTACGTGCTTAAAAAATTTGTTCGTAAAAAGTTTTCGGTGTTGTTTAGTGAGTTTTCTTTGCCTAGCGAATGAAATCTATTCTGTAATGTATAATGATATACTTAATTGTAATATGTTTTTAGAAAAAAAGACTTAGTGGCAAGTTTCTTGCGGCGCATTCTTCTTGGCACTCGTGGTTTTTCTGAAAACACTGGTAAACTAAAAAAAAGACATGGAAAAGAGCCCTTGACGGGCTATTTACGTACAGAAATAAATTTTGGATTCATATCCACGTGACAGGCATAGCCTAGTGTGGGGCCACTGGATATTCTGTGTATGTTATTAAGGTTTTCTTTTAATAAACTATTTTTTTTATTTTTTATTTGATTAACTGGTCCCCTATTCCGTGAGAATTTTGAAAACATCCTTAGTGCTTTAAGTCTGTAGCTAAAGTCATTTACATGTTCCGTTGTCTCCCAGTTAGCCTCCAAGGTATTGATTTTTAATTTTCGAATAAAAAATACATTTTTGTATAATTTATGTTACGACTTTATTCCTGCTATATTAATGGCACTTTAAAATATTGCATGTAATATTTGAAAGATTAAAGTGTAAAAAAAATGCGAGATATTGATTGCGAGAAATTTCAAACTTTGGCAAATTGCACTCAGAGCATGTCATGGTAATTTAAGCAATAAACTGTCGTGACAGATACCGGATGCAATGATAACTAAATGTATGTTCGTGGGAGTCCAAAATGTTGTCATTTAGAATGTTTTTATGAAAATAACTCGCTTTATTTTATCTTACTTTAGTAAACGTCCAATGATCTTGAACGTCATTTAGAAAAGATACTGCTTCATTAAGATTTTAAAAGTAAAAAGAGGTTTATTTATGTGGAAGAATTTGCTGGGTGCAATTCTGGGGCTTTAGTGAAAAAGGGGTTAATTCTGCAGAAGTTGAACAGCTGATTTCGACGTAACCCCCTTTACACATAAAATTGAAAATAGCTGTTTAATTTCTGCAGACTTAACCCCTTTTTCACTTGGGTCCCAGAATTTGGTGTCAAATTGTTTGTAAAATGGTTCCAATAGAATAGAAGACTAGCGTCGCCTGCAAGATCGACATCATGCTGAATAGGGGGACAATAAAATTTTGTTTTAACAACGATTTGCTCTTTTGAAATTTCACGAATATTTGAATGTTTGCCTTTCTTTTAATAATAATGTTCCTGGCATTACCTTGTGGATACCGTGGCTCATGCACCTTGCTATTGTAATTTCCCCTCGATTTCTCTAAATTAATTCAGTGCAAATAGTTTCCTTGCTAGAGTTGCAAATATTATTGTGTTTATTGAGACATTGTGCGCCACCGCCGCCATTAACTTGTTCAACTAACATACTGTCCCTTATGTGCAAATGAAGTGCAATAAGCGGAACAAAACTGTCGGCAAAAAGTCACGTTCTGGTTCTAGAAAAAGGGTTTATGATTCTCATGTAATAATGGTGTCATCTGTTTTAGTCTTCGGAAGGACTACCGATTTCAAGCAGTTAGGCATCTTTTCGTGCCAGTTGTTCTACTCTGGTCAAAATGGCGTTCTTTTTATTAGAACCTGCGAATAAATTTTATGGTGTGTGTGAAGTTCCCAAATCCGCATTGGGTCCGCATGGGAACTTCGGCCCAAGCCGCAGGCAGGCGTCTACACAAAGAACAAAACAAACTCTCTTTCCGAGTCTGTCTGTCAGTCTGTATATCCGCTAACTCGTTCTAAACCATAGAACAGATTTTGATACGTTAGCGACCCGGCCAGATTAACAAAGCTGTAATTGAAACAAAAACAAAACAGGTGAAAATTTCAAGCTACTGCCTTGCAATAAATACTTTTTACTTTATATAATTTACCCGTGCAAAGACGGCGTAGATTGCTAGTGATGAACTAGTTTGCGAACCGTACTTAGACCACAGGCGTTAGCGTTGGCAGGAATGGCAAATATCAAAATTTGCATCACGGCAGCCATTCAGGAGTTAAACGAGGCCTATAAACTAGACCACCAGCCTTGTTGGGTTCCGCTTCTAACAACAAAAGAAATAGGCGAACAAAACAACACAAAGACTGCTCAGAAATGTAACGTATTAGCCGTTATAACTAGTGCTATTCACGAAGACACGTGAATTTGTCAAAATTAGACTTTAATGACATTGCAATAAGAACCACGGCATGCGTCATCATGAATGGCACGATCTATACCCGCTTCGTTTGCACCATGTAGGAACTTTAAAGTTTCCCGGAATAAAAAATTAAAAGGCTTTACTAATTTGAGATATTGTAGCTTTCTATGCTGATTAAGTTATTTATTTATTTATTCATTGTATAGTCATGTACATATCATCAGGGTGTTATAAAATGTATCATATAGGTCAGAACATGACGCCCTGTAAGGGCACACAATATAAACTTAAAACTAAACAATATTTTACGGTAACGAAGAATTTTACAAAGATTTAATTAAATTATTAATTTATAAACTATCATCATTAAGAAAGTCCTTAACCGAGTAAATTTAATCTACGACTGTCTGTTGTACAAAATTTTCTCAGGAACGCGCTGAAGCATCAAGTTGAACAAGAGTTGAACTTAATATCAATCAATCAAGTCTGAAACTCCTTGGATATATGTGAAAAAAAAATATTTTAAAATCTACGCCATCAAAATAACGTAAATAGGTCGTTCTCAAACAGGTTTTATTTTTATTTTAACGTAATTTTTTCTATTCTATGTCTTAACCGCCTCGATATGAAATATCCTTTCAACTAGACTTTGAATAGCATAACAATGGCTGATCTAAATCTGCTTCGTGCTGCGATTACGTCTGAAGAAACTAAACTGATCATTGCCAATTTGTCAGTGCCGGTGAGTAATAATAACGAAAAAACCTATGTAGATTATATTTCATACTAAATACAAACTGAAATATAGATGCACAGAAAAAACCCCAGAAAAAAGACCAATGCTGGGAATCGAACCCAGGTCCTCAGCATTCCGTGCCGTTTGCCATACCACTACACCACCACTGGTCTAGAGTTTAGACACGAATTTTTCCCATACATCAATCGTCGTTTCACTCTGTTAAATAATCACCTTATGCAGTGATACAGCGCACATCTATGTTATACCCTCATCGAGAGACTTCAACACTCCTTCGGAACTACCCGCTCACCCGGACAAGAGTTGGCGCTACTGGGCCAACTTTTAACAAGTTAGATATGAAGTATCTTTTTGTACTTATTTATTTTTTCAGTTTATATTTACTATGAAATATATGGTTTCACGGGACGACCGAAAAGTAACAAAAAATGAAGTTGAAAAAATAAATACAAAAAGATACTTACTTCATATCTAACTTGCTATGTATGATTACTTCATCCAGTCATTGGAAATTTCATTTTATTTAGCTTGCTGCTTTCCTCTGTTGCTACCAACTACGCTATCTTGTTTTTCAGCCTCTTTATAGCGGAGAATATGGCACCTGAGTGGACTTTCTTTATAATTCTCTGATCATGGAAGGGGTGTGTGTGAGCAGAAGAAATCCTTTGCATAACACTATCATCTATAGTAACCACGTGTGCCGGACACCTTGATTGTTGTGACGTATACGTGGTTTGAAATATGGTCTCTCAAGTAGAGGATCGTGGGTTCGAACTTCGAGTCCGGGCTCGCACCTCTGAGTTTTTCGGAATTTATGTGCGAAATTACATTTGTAATTTACCATGAACTTTACGGCGAAGGAAAACATCGTGAGAAACCCAATCCACACTGGGCTCGCGTGGAAACTACGGCCCAAGCTGTCTCATTCTAAGAGGAGGCATGTGCCCTGCAGTGGGACGTGTATAGGCTGGGATGATGATGATGATATTTTCTCTGCAAGTGACAGCAAGATATTTGCAATTTAATCAAAGCTACCAAGGCTTCTTGTATGTATTTAAACAAAAATAAAGAAAAACAAAACACTATTACAACCGTTGAGGTACACGTATGTACGGTCAGCCTCAGAAGTCGCTGAACACTTTTTAGTACTTTCTCACTTTCATTAACGTGACATTTTCAAACTTCACAGTATACCTGGTTATTGTGACAAAGTACTAAACTTCTGAGGCTGACTGTACAAAGGCCATCTATTTTATATTTATTAATAACATTTTGCATCTTACGTAGTCTTTATACTATAATGGAAACTTTAATTATTGTGAGGATATGATTTGATTTTTTTTATACAATATAGGCTTGCGTTTGACCACAATCACGCCTGATGGAAAGCGAAGGTGAGGAAAGTAGATGTAATTGATATCATAAATAATGAGGAGTCCGAAGCGCCGGCACACAATTCTATTATATTATACTTATTATAAATGGGCAAAAGTGTGAAGATTTTTGGATGTTTTTATTTTCAATTCAAAAAATTAGGGCGTTTGTCGCCACGCCCTTTCATATACTCCCCCCCTCACGCTCCGTCATTGTAAGTATGTATGTCTAATGCCATTAACCGTAAGTCATTCGAAAATGGTGGAAAATATACTTGAAAGTGTCTTAAAAGCACTCGTGAACTTAAATAAAAAGATGAACGACTAATAAATTTAACCTAGTTGAGTGACGTTATAAATTCACTGTCTACTCGCACTCAACAATCTATAAATCAAACTCACTCATTACCGCAAAAGCTGGTAAAACCTTCAACCATTACCATTCTTAACTGCATCCCAGAGACATAATTTACCCACCACGCTATCATACCATCGCTAAAATAAGGTATGCAATCAAACGAACCAAGCACGCGACTCGGAAGCTAACAATGTCCAACAATTTATTTTAATAGGCATTTATTAAGTTGGCCATATAATATCTGAAGGCTCGGCGGGTGGTATTGATAATCTATGTCATGCGCACGAGTGGGAGATGCGTATCGGGCGTGTTCGGGCGGATTCGGGCGCGCTCGGCTATCGATGACAATGGTGGTACAAATGTGATCACGTTCCTTTACGCTGTCTTCGCTATTTTTGTTATACTATTTCCATTTGATTATGGAAAAGCTGTATCTATGTACAATCGAAGAAATTGCATGCATGAACCTTCTCGCTGCAAATCACTAGGTACAAATCAAATGAATGAATCAAAAAACTTAACTTAATTATGATCTAAGCAAATTGGCACGGCAGTCAACATTGGATGAACGTAGGAAACGAGGAGATCACATCCAGACTTACAAAATTCTCCATGAAGCATTACATACAATGTCCAGACTTAATGTTAATGGGAATTCACGTTTGAGAGGGCATTCTATGAAACTGAGCAAGCAACCCTAGAAAATACTTCTTACCCAACCATGTTGTGAACTTGTGGAATGACCTCCCCGAGCTTATGATAAGTGCTCCTTCAGTGAAATCTTTTAAAAATAAAGTCTTAGAAATAGAGTCGCTGATTTTAAGTCCACAGGAGAGACAACTTTTGTTTCTTACGCTGCGTATGATTCGGAACTCAGGTTTAATGATTTAATTTTTAACGAGCAATTCTCGTATATTTGTGGTCGTGGATGTCGGGAACGGTTCTAACGATTTTGATTAAATTTTAACGATTTTGGGGGTTTAATCTATCTTGTTATTTCTCGGAAAACGCGTGGTTTTAAGTTGTAGCCGGAGCAAAATTCGGCCTCTAAGGGGGTGTAGTGACCGTCGAATACAACCATGTACTAAAAGTAATTGGTATTGGTGAAAAACTTAATAAGATGACCTGTTGTATGTAGTAGTAACGTGTCCGTATAAACAAATTGACGTTCCAAATTAGAAAAATGACTTAAGCTCCATATCAATTTTGTGCACTACTACATACAAGTAAACAGGTCATCTTCTCTCCTCTCCTCTCCTCTACGGGTGCGTGATGCCATTTTCGTAGCAAGGTCATTGGTTATAGTTCATGGACATATTTATAAGGTAGAGAGAAGATATTATTATGACGGTTGAGCAACTTCGCTGATATATCGAAAGTATCGAAACATATTTCTAGGCATTTAATTTTGGCAAATTTTCCGTCCGAATTGCCATTTAGACGGTCGATTTTAGGTCGATTTTAGTCGCGCGGCAAAAATCGTGCGGCTTTTAGTCGCCCGTGTAAACCCCGCTTTAGTCTCATCGCTATCGCGTCGCCGTCGTGCGGCCCCGGCCTTAGTCTACGAATCGTGGATGATGTACTTCCCGCGGTAAAAATAAGCTATGTTAACCAACGACAGTGAAGCTTTCCTTCTGTTATTTTTTCAATTCGATTTGGTAATTACAGAGTACATACAAATAAAAATAAGCAAAGTTTACCACTTCATTATTTGCACAAAGTTTACCACTTCATTATTTGCACAAAGTTTACCACTTCATTATTTGCACAAAGTTTACCACTTCATTATTTGCACAAAGTTTACCACTTCATTATTTGCACAAAGTTTACCACTTCATTATTTGCACAAAGTTTACCACTTCATTATTTGCACAGTCTTTCAGCCTTGATAGAAGAAAAATAATCTTCAATTTCCTTTCTTATACAATTGGTGTTTTCTAAAGGTGGAGTGTACTTAGCATTTGGTAGTAAATGCGCAATAAAAAGTAAGTTCGCACTGTACCAAAGAAGGCGTTGAACGCAAACAGGTACCAGCAAACTGTTTCGCTTAAAATCTAACAAGGGATTCACAATTCGAGGCATTATTCCATCCCATTCGACCAAGAATGGCAGCAATTTCATAAAGGCAAACGATCCGCCTCGGGCCCAGTGTATCAATCAGATTGAAATATATTCCTGTGGGCCCCGCAAAGCCAACTTAACATGATATGGCTACATTGTGCAATTTGTGCCAACTCAACATCTGCCAGCACTGTGCCCGGCACAGCGGCACTCCGTGTCGATGTTTCCATTTCACTTCCTCAAGTCCGATCTTTCTCCAGCTACAGTTGGAAAGCACTCGATGATCGGCAATTATGTAAGCCATAAAGCGGCTGTTTAAACATGAGCTGTGATTTCTAGTGACCCGTTGGAGTGGGTGTTCCTTTTTAAATTGGCTGTTTCGATTGTGGTCCAAGTTAAAAGAGATATTATTAATCAATTAATCAATTTATTTAATTTATTTTTTATTTAATTATGGGTCTATAGGAGTTTAATTTAAATTAATTTAGTTACGACAGACTTATGTAGGTAATTGGATTTCAAATGTCGCTTCAAAGATTAAAAAAAATCGAATGTTGACCCTCATTGTCTATTTATCGCTTTTTCTCGTGTGTTTGTTTTCTGGAAAATTTTATTTCATGTGATTGTTTATCTATAAGTTCCCAACGGGGGCGGTACCGCCCCCTAGTGGGGGCTGGAGCTTTTCATGGGGGCGGTAGCGGGTCCAAATAATTTTTCAATTTGTGATTGTTATTAGATAATAGACTGAAATATAAAATTGGCATACCATTGCAAACTGTATCTTAACTGTGTAAACTCCACGCCTTTCTCCATTATTATTTTCACATCCATTAGAATAAGTGGGATACGCTCAAAATAAAAAAGTTACTACGCGTGCCTTGTTCCTCTAATAATTATGTGCTAATACCTTAATTCGACGACGTAAGAGCTACGGACACATTTATGCGCAAGATGTGCGCATCCTTATTTTTACACTTGACGGTATAAAATGATGACGGGGACTGACGAAGAATGAGATATTCTATCCATTGCTTGTGTGATTGTAGGAACAAGACAACTTCGTCCACAGTCCCATTTCGTCATTTTCTTAAATCGTCCTCATTGTCATATGGTCTACTGTTCCTATATCGTCACTTTGCTATCTTATCTGATTTTCTACGTGGGCCATATTACCAACATTTCTATTTCGACCACAGTGTCAACTCGTCTATAGTCTTATTTCGTCTACAATGCCAATTCGACAATATTCCTATTTATAATATTTATCAAGCATTACTTTTCCTCGTAGTTGGTTTACTATAGGGAACGTGCACATCGACGGTGCTGCCAACTGGTGCCATCAATTTGACTGTTTTACCCTGATAAGTTTCTTTTACTGTCCGCTTAGTGTCTCTTCTGTCGCATTAGTGCTGCCGCCATAAGGGAACGTGCACTATACGGTGCTGCCAACTGGTGCCATCAATTTGACTGTTTTACCCTGATAAGTTTCTTTTACTGTCCGCTTAGTGTCTCTTCTGTCGCATTAGTGCTGCCGCCATAAGGGAACGTGCACTATACGGTGCTGCCAACTGGTGCCATCAATTTGACTGTTTTACCCTGATAAGTTTTTTTTACTGTCCGCTTAGTGTCTCTTCTGTCGCATTAGTGCTGCCGCCATAAGGGAACGTGCACTATACGGTGCTGCCAACTGGTGCCATCAATTTGACTGTTTTACCCTGATAAGTTTTTTTTACTGTCCGCTTAGTGTCTCTTCTGTCGCATTAGTGCTGCCGCCATAAGGGAACGTGCACTATACGGTGCTGCCAACTGGTGCCATCAATTTGACTGTTTTACCCTGATAAGTTTTTTTTACTGTCCGCTTAGTGTCTCTTCTGTCGCATTAGTGCTGCCGCCATAAGGGAACGTGCACTATACGGTGCTGCCAACTGGTGCCATCAATTTGACTGTTTTACCCTGATAAGTTTCTTTTACTGTCCGCTTAGTGTCTCTTCTGTCGCATTAGTGCTGCCGCCATAAGGGAACGTGCACTATACGGTGCTGCCAACTGGTGCCATCAATTTGACTGTTTTACCCTGATAAGTTTTTTTTACTGTCCGCTTAGTGTCTCTTCTGTCGCATTAGTGCTGCCGCCATAAGGGAACGTGCACTATACGGTGCTGCCAACTGGTGCCATCAATTTGACTGTTTTACCCTGATAAGTTTTTTTTACTGTCCGCTTAGTGTCTCTTCTGTCGCATTAGTGCTGCCGCCATAAGGGAACGTGCACTATACGGTGCTGCCAACTGGTGCCATCAATTTGACTGTTTTACCCTGATAAGTTTCTTTTACTGTCCGCTTAGTGTCTCTTCTGTCGCATTAGTGCTGCCGCCATAAGGGAACGTGCACTATACGGTGCTGCCAACTGGTGCCATCAATTTGACTGTTTTACCCTGATAAGTTTCTTTTACTGTCCGCTTAGTGTCTCTTCTGTCGCATTAGTGCTGCCGCCATAAGGGAACGTGCACTATACGGTGCTGCCAACTGGTGCCATCAATTTGACTGTTTTACCCTGATAAGTTTCTTTTACTGTCCGCTTAGTGTCTCTTCTGTCGCATTAGTGCTGCCGCCATAAGGGAACGTGCACTATACGGTGCTGCCAACTGGTGCCATCAATTTGACTGTTTTACCCTGATAAGTTTCTTTTACTGTCCGCTTAGTGTCTCTTCTGTCGCATTAGTGCTGCCGCCATAAGGGAACGTGCACTATACGGTGCTGCCAACTGGTGCCATCAATTTGACTGTTTTACCCTGATAAGTTTTTTTTACTGTCCGCTTAGTGTCTCTTCTGTCGCATTAGTGCTGCCGCCATAAGGGAACGTGCACTATACGGTGCTGCCAACTGGTGCCATCAATTTGACTGTTTTACCCTGATAAGTTTTTTTTACTGTCCGCTTAGTGTCTCTTCTGTCGCATTAGTGCTGCCGCCATAAGGGAACGTGCACTATACGGTGCTGCCAACTGGTGCCATCAATTTGACTGTTTTACCCTGATAAGTTTTTTTTACTGTCCGCTTAGTGTCTCTTCTGTCGCATTAGTGCTGCCGCCATAAGGGAACGTGCACTATACGGTGCTGCCAACTGGTGCCATCAATTTGACTGTTTTACCCTGATAAGTTTCTTTTACTGTCCGCTTAGTGTCTCTTCTGTCGCATTAGTGCTGCCGCCATAAGGGAACGTGCACTATACGGTGCTGCCAACTGGTGCCATCAATTTGACTGTTTTACCCTGATAAGTTTTTTTTACTGTCCGCTTAGTGTCTCTTCTGTCGCATTAGTGCTGCCGCCATAAGGGAACGTGCACTATACGGTGCTGCCAACTGGTGCCATCAATTTGACTGTTTTACCCTGATAAGTTTTTTTTACTGTCCGCTTAGTGTCTCTTCTGTCGCATTAGTGCTGCCGCCATAAGGGAACGTGCACTATACGGTGCTGCCAACTGGTGCCATCAATTTGACTGTTTTACCCTGATAAGTTTCTTTTACTGTCCGCTTAGTGTCTCTTCTGTCGCATTAGTGCTGCCGCCATAAGGGAACGTGCACTATACGGTGCTGCCAACTGGTGCCATCAATTTGACTGTTTTACCCTGATAAGTTTCTTTTACTGTCCGCTTAGTGTCTCTTCTGTCGCATTAGTGCTGCCGCCATAAGGGAACGTGCACTATACGGTGCTGCCAACTGGTGCCATCAATTTGACTGTTTTACCCTGATAAGTTTCTTTTACTGTCCGCTTAGTGTCTCTTCTGTCGCATTAGTGCTGCCGCCATAAGGGAACGTGCACTATACGGTGCTGCCAACTGGTGCCATCAATTTGACTGTTTTACCCTGATAAGTTTCTTTTACTGTCCGCTTAGTGTCTCTTCTGTCGCATTAGTGCTGCCGCCATAAGGGAACGTGCACTATACGGTGCTGCCAACTGGTGCCATCAATTTGACTGTTTTACCCTGATAAGTTTCTTTTACTGTCCGCTTAGTGTCTCTTCTGTCGCATTAGTGCTGCCGCCATAAGGGAACGTGCACTATACGGTGCTGCCAACTGGTGCCATCAATTTGACTGTTTTACCCTGATAAGTTTCTTTTACTGTCCGCTTAGTGTCTCTTCTGTCGCATTAGTGCTGCCGCCATAAGGGAACGTGCACTATACGGTGCTGCCAACTGGTGCCATCAATTTGACTGTTTTACCCTGATAAGTTTCTTTTACTGTCCGCTTAGTGTCTCTTCTGTCGCATTAGTGCTGCCGCCATAAGGGAACGTGCACTATACGGTGCTGCCAACTGGTGCCATCAATTTGACTGTTTTACCCTGATAAGTTTCTTTTACTGTCCGCTTAGTGTCTCTTCTGTCGCATTAGTGCTGCCGCCATAAGGGAACGTGCACTATACGGTGCTGCCAACTGGTGCCATCAATTTGACTGTTTTACCCTGATAAGTTTTTTTTACTGTCCGCTTAGTGTCTCTTCTGTCGCATTAGTGCTGCCGCCATAAGGGAACGTGCGCTATACGGTGCTGCCAACTGGTGCCATCAATTTGACTGTTTTACCCTGATAAGTTTTTTTTACTGTCCGCTTAGTGTCTCTTCTGTCGCATTAGTGCTGCCGCCATAAGGGAACGTGCGCTATACGGTGCTGCCAACTGGTGCCATCAATTTGACTGTTTTACCCTGATAAGTTTTTTTTACTGTCCGCTTAGTGTCTCTTCTGTCGCATTAGTGCTGCCGCCATAAGGGAACGTGCGCTATACGGTGCTGCCAACTGGTGCCATCAATTTGACTGTTTTACCCTGATAAGTTTCTTTTACTGTCCGCTTAGTGTCTCTTCTGTCGCATTAGTGCTGCCGCCATAAGGGAACGTGCACTATACGGTGCTGCCAACTGGTGCCATCAATTTGAATGTTTTACCCTGATAAGTTTCTTTTACTGTCCGCATAGTGTCTCTTCTGTCGCATTAGTGCTGCCGCCTATAGTTACTGCACGTTCCCTATTCTGTATTTCCTTTGCTACGTTCCCACGCTTCAACTTTTTAACTTGCACAGCCCACCAACCGCACAATTTAAAGCTCCCGCGCAGCGTAACTTTGTAGAGCGCCCTAACTCATCCCGCGCACTCAATAGCTGCGCATAACTCAGGGACAAAGGGCGCACGCGCTCATTCACGCGATCTCGCCGCTAATTCATACCACAAGGAAGCTCTGTCTGCTATTGTGGTCGGTTGATCTATTTACCCTCACCACGGACTTAGATGAAGGGATTGGAGCTCACCTAAAGTCGCCGTAAGGGCTTGCGCGGTACAGGGGCTATTATATTCCAGGCAGGGTTGCCACCTTTAGGGGAAAAAAAAATCGGGACAAATCGAGCATCCACCAGAGACGTTCGGAGTCTAAGGAAAATGAAACTTTATTTTGTGTTTTTATTAATTTTTTTATTATTTTTTATTGCAAAAATCGGGACAAAATCGATAGGTAGCCGGGACAATGTCTTCGAAATCGGGACGGTCCCGACAAAATCGGGACGGGTGGCAACTCTGATTCCAGGGGATATTCCATGAAATTACATAAAGTACATAGGTATACTAATTATGTTTATTCAGACAAAATCTACATACATATTTATACTAGCTGTTGCCCGCGACTCCGTCTGCGAAGAAAAATAGCCTACGACCTATTCTCAGATCTACCGAATACAGATAAAAAAGTTTCATAAAAATCGGTCAAGCCGTTCCGGTGGAGTTCGATAACAAACACGGTGACACGAGATTTTTGTATATTATATTAGACTAGCTGTTGCCCACGACTCCGAGCTCCGTCCGCGAAGAATAGGGGTAGGTAGAAAAAATAGCCTGCGACCTATTCTCAGAGCTACCGAAGACGGAGAAAAAGTTTCATAAAAATCAGTCAAGCCGTTTCGGAGGAGTTCGATAACAATACACCGTGACACGAGATTTTTATATATGAGATTAAATAACCTATACGTATGTATGTATAATTAATAAATATAAGAAAAATAAAAGCCAGTCATTTAATTATCAGGCGCGAAGGCTCGTTGTGGGTTCCTTCGCGTCGGGACCCTATGGGCCCAGAGTGAGAGAGAGAGACCCAAACGGTGCAAATAAGTATGACTGTCCTATACAGGCACAAGAACGCCTGATTCAATCAAGGAAGTTAATATTTTTGTTCGAAATTATTATACACAGACTTGAGAGGAGAGCCGCGGTCGCATGCCACCATAAAATGAATTGATAGGTAAGTAACCATTAAGGACCCTTAAGGCAAGTTGGCATGCAACCAGGCTCTCCTCTGAAGTCTGTGTTGCCGTTCTATTTTTTTGAGCTAGTAGTGTCGCGTGCCACTGATTTCGCTGTTCTGGCGAGCGAGTGTAAAAACAAATCTCTCTCTCTCTCTCTCTCTCTCTCTATGTATCATTTCAGAGATTCAGCTGTATGCATACCAAATTTAATTGTAGCGTGAAGAATCAACAAACACACAAACGCACGGACACACTCACAAACCTCCGCATTTATGATATTAGTAAGATTCAATCGGTTTAGAAATCCAAAGCTCATAAACTACAACACAATCACATATTAAGCAAACGGTTCCGCAATTTCATTCATGATTGATCAATCAATCGTTACTCTTGTCTCATTCGTGATTGGCCCTTAATCAGCCGATACGATTAGATGATTAGTCCGTAAGCCAATAGGACTGCATAGGACTAACCATTACAATGTTAACATGTTCAATTCGCGATCGTTTACCTCGCTGCCGACTGCCCACAGCTCTGACCTTTAGTAAGGTAGAGGCTATAGTGAGGAGCGACGTGGTCTGTGGCAAACAAAAGTGATATATTGACACTACTTTGCAAAAATCTAGTACCTAGGTATCTCAAGTCAATATGTAAACCATACTAAAGCTTGATGCAGACTAACGATCCGTTGTTTGATCAATAGATAAACAAACTAATAGTCAAATTGCCTTTGAAATGTGCTAACTATTGTTATGTTTGCCATACATTTTAACTATTACTTTATTTAACTATTGATCAAACAACGGGCCCTGTAAAGTTCACTTGGTCAAATTATCGATTTGCAGATACGAGATTTTTTCAAAGTCGTGACGATTAAGTACTTGGGGTCTGCGGTGGCCGAACACTCAATTGGCTTGGGCTCGACGCACTACATTCGTTTTGATAAGGCTTCCTTACTTGTATTGCGAGAGGAAAGTTTTTCGGTCGTCATCCAAATTTCAACCGGGATAGTGGTTGGTCAGAACCCCCGAGTTGGAAAACAGTGTTGAACGTTCGTACTGCGTCAACGGTGGTGATTACTAACTGATGTTGTTAGTGTTGTGTGCTACCCTACATTGAACAATGACAATAAAAGTGATGATGAAAACGGGGGTAGTTGTGTGTCGCTGTCAGTTGCGTCGAGTAGCCGCGCGACCAGGGCGCTAGCACGCAGTGCGCGTTTGGCAGCCGCCGTGATGCGCGACTCTAAGAAGAAGGGCTACGAATTAGCCCGAATCATGTCGAGTTAAACTCGTTTTAAGACGTGAGTGATCCGTTTATTTTCACTATGAGTGAGTCTCACAGTAGTTTCAAGTTTAAAGTAGACCAAGTGACTTGACTAAATGCTTTCTTGATTATTTCATCCGCATCTGCAACCGAAAATAGCCTCGGGGCCTCCAGAAGGGAGGGCTTCCCACAATAATGGTTCAAAAAACATACATACTTCGACGGATCAGCTAACTGTTTTTTTCACCTTTGGGGCTTCCACTTTTTCATTGCTTCAAGTGGAATCTTTTTAAACCCGGCCCAAAGTAAATGTAAACGAATGATGTCAAACCATGCAAAAGCTATTTAACCATAACATTATCCGCTTTCGCTTGTTACTATGTTATCACCACACCAGCCAGCGTATGCGCATGATCGTTAAACGGAATCGGCAGGCGTCAAAGGAAAGTTCACCGCGCATTGCCTCGCAATGTATTTATTCTTTATAGAATCAATCGAGCACGATCAAAGCAACCACTGATTAAATGGCTAATTAATGCAGGACAATCGACACTTGACCTAAACTTTAGACGACCGGATAGCCTAGTTGTTAAAGAACCTGACTAGGAAGCTTGAGATCCTGTGTTCGATTCCCGGTCGGGGCAGATATTTGTGTGAAAAATACGAATATTTGTGCTCGAGTCTTGGATGTTTAATATGTATATGCTAACAAACTAATAAATAAGTAGTGCACGGTGTGTTAGATGGAAATTTTGCATCGTGAGTTGTTTTATTTTAATTTAATTATTTATTTTTAAAGTAAATATATAACTAAATATTCTGTGAATATTTCAAACGTTTACCTGTTGTCGTTATCAATATCGAGCAAAAACGAGAAAAAAAAATCACTTTTGTTTTATGGGAGCCCCCTTAAATATTTATTTCATTCTGTTTTTTAGTATTTGTTGTTATAACGGCAACCAAAATTAAATACATCATTTGTGAAAATTTCAACTGTCTAGCTATCACGCTTCCTGAGATACAGCCTGGTGACAGACGGACGGACAGACGGACGGACAGCGAAGTCTCAGTAATAGGGTCCCGTTTTTACCCTTTGGGCAAGGAACCCTAAAAACCATATCCAACCTTAATACGACTTGAAATCATTTGTATTTATTACAAGAAAAATTGAGATTTGCAGTGATATTTTTTACACATAGATCATGCATGACTAGTACTAAGAAACTAGTTAAAGCCAGTTGTTCGTTTCCTCGCACTGTTAGCTTAACATTTTAATACTGCGTTGAACGTAGCTCTAACATCTGGTTTGCAAGGAGCAACAATAACAGATTAATGGTCAGTGTCAGAGGTCTAACGTGCCTCCGGCAGACTTTGCAGTTTCCTGACGCACCCTTGTAATGCTCAGGTACAGCTTGTAATCAAAATGTTAAATTCTAATAATCCAGGCCTTATATTATGAAATTCTATTTCTAACTTCGTATCGTGCCCTTCCGTCCACGCTAATGGTGTGAAACAGAAGAGTGAAAGGGAAGGCATGATACAAACTTCGAATTTCGAATTTCGTAGTAGTGTCCAGTTATAAAATATGTGCTACAAACAAATAAACGGTTCATCACGGGTCATTCATTCCTAAAAAGCGTTTTGTGACAAAAGACCGGTCAAAATTGTTTCCCTTATTTATACCGCTAAGCAAAGTATAGGATTATTAAGTAATGTGTAATTCTTACTTGTTTTCTGTGCATTAAATTGTTCGGACGGTAGTCACCGTGAATAAGATAGGTTTCGTTAGGGAAGTACCAACACCTGGTTACTCCGTCGAGCAAAATCATTCTCCTCAAAATAAGTCAGCATTCAGCTTCTATGTGCTTTTTGAATCGCCTGTGTTCCCATCTTAACAACTTGTTCGTAAAACATGTTCCTAACTTTATCAGGATTAACAGAATTTTTTTCTCTATTTCTTCTAGTTTTTCTTGATTCTCTTTCCTGTATGCTAATCCTAAGGCATGAAACTTCGCCAGTTCTTCAACGGATGTAGAAGCGTATTCCAAATCAAAAGATTTAAATCTGTCAAAGCTTTCAAAGCCATTTTCCGCAAGATTTTCGAGCACCAATACTTTCTCAAATTGACCATACTTATGCCCAAAATATTTTGGTATGTAGAGCCTATCCTTTTTAGAAACTTTATATTTATTGTAGAGTTTTTCAAATTCTACTGCTAGTTCAGTATGGAAAGTGGTTTCGTTAGCAAATCCTTGACTGAACACGTTGTCAGTGGTGCTTGATCTGAGTATTTTAACATACTATAAATAACTACTATCACTAATACTATGTGTGTGTATAATACTATGTATTGTAAATTAGTTTTGTTTGTAAATTATTTAGTTAAAAAAATATTAATTTTACCTTTATCTTTAAACGGCCGACTTGTAATAAATTGGGAGAAGACGCTGACAACTGAGATACAGGTTTATCAGTAGTCAGAGACTTCATAAAATTACGTTCATATCTGTTTGGTCAATAAAGTACTTATTATTATTATTATTATTTTAGCAGAGAGTTTGAGATCCTCCGATGTTGACAACGAACAGTATCGAAACCAAGGATGATATAGATGGGATTGGCAGTCGCCATAGTACGGATCGGCCGCGGTTTTCGTAGTTCGATTATTAAATCTAGATGGCGCTGAAATATAGCCAGAGGCTTTGAAGGCAAAACAATAAGACTACAGATATTTCATATCACTGCAAATGTATTATTATGCAATATTTTTGAAAAATAATACATTTGTAGTAATATGAAACATCTGTGGTCTTATTGTTTTGCCTTCAAAGCCTCGGGCTCTAGATTTAATAATCGAACTACAAAAACCGCGGCCAATCCGTACAATGGCGACTGCCAATCCAGTCTATATCATCCTTGGTCGAAACTAAAAAACAGAATTGTTATACTCCGACAAGCTCGTGCGCGGCTCTCCGCGGAACCTTGTCGCAGTCAGCATTTGCCGCACTTATTAAAAACAATCTTGTTAAGGACAGCAGAGGCTCCCTGCGACAGGGGCTTGTCGGACTATAGATTCGACACTGTACGTTGCGCGGCATAGTATTCAGCATTCAAATTTTGCAGATTCAATACTGTACGTTGCGGTAGTCGCTTTATGCAGTGCTAATACAGTGGCAAATTAATCAAAGGGTACTTAAATTTTGCAGATTCAATACTGTACGTTGCGGTAGTCGCTTTATGCAGTGCTAATACAGTGGCAAATTAATCAAGGGGTACTTAAATATTTACCCAAAAATTTTGTGGCATGCTTTTTTTAGTGTCATTTTTTTAGAAGTATGTAAGTAGTACTTATAGATATACTAGCCTTCCGTCCGCAGCTTCGCCCGCGATAAATTAATTTTCCCGTAGGAAAAGGTATTTTCCCGCGGTAAAAAGTAGCCTATGTCACTCAGTGATAATGTAGCTTTCTAACGGCAAAAGAATTTTTGAAATCGGTCCAGTAGTTTCGGAGCCTATTCGATGCAAACAAACAAACAAACAAACAAACAAACAAACAATCAAATCTTTCCTCTTTATAATATTAGTATAGATAAAACTAAGCTTAATGTAGCTTTGCAGAATTTTTGGAATTTCCTGCGGGATAGAGATCGGGAGTTGGCCATAAATTTAGTGTTTACAAACATACTCTGGTAAACCGTGGTGGCCTAGTGGTTCGACCTATGGTCTCTCAAGGAGAGGGCCGTGGGTTCGAGTCCGGGCTCGCACCTCTGAGTTTTTCGGAATTTATGTGCGAAACTACTGTTGTAATTTACCATGAGCTTCACGGTGAAGGAAAACATCGTGAGGAAACCTGCATACACCTGAGAAGAAATTCAATGGTGTATGTGAAGTTGCCAATCCGCATTGGGCCCGCGTGGGAACTACGGCCCAAGCCCTCTCATTCTGAGAGGAGGCCTGTGCCCTGCAGTGGGACGTGTACAGGCTGGGATGATGATGATGATGATGGTACATACTTTTACCAATGTACAAGTTCGGTCCACGCATTCCCACGGACTTCAACTACTGTCCTCCATGCACACCGTACATTATAGACTCGTCTTCGACCCGGTTCATAAATCGCGGCGCGTTCACACCGATATTGAATCGGTCGGTAAATCTGCGCGCACGCATTGTGCGCCGTTGTCGCGGGGTTACATGAAATATACGCACGTTTTGTAACTGGACGGCATCATACTTAACCTAAAGTTCTCGTGAACTGTTTTTGATAAATGAATTATCATCATCATCATCATTTCAGCCGAAAGACGTCCACTGCTGAACATAGGCCTCCGCCAAGGCTCGCCAAACAGATCGGACAGTTCCCGCCACCTTCACCAGGTCGTCGCTCCATCTTGTTGGAGGCACCTACACTGCGCAGGTCCGCGGACGCCACTCGAGAACCTTTCGGCCCCATCGGCCGTCAGTTCTACGAGCGATGTGCTCTGCCCACTGCCACTTAAGTCTAGCGATTCTTCGAGCTATGTATGTATGTGTGTGTATGTCTATGAGCTGTTGTTGATAAATGAATAACTGATCAGATTCGAGTTAAATCATACTCACATAAAAACAAATTGTATAATAAAGGAAAATTTCCCGTTGGAAAAATAAAAAATATTTATTTGATAAAAGTAATCAGCTATTCTTGCGCAATATTTTGAAAAGAACACACTTATTGAGACTAAAATCGCACAGTGAAGGGTTGGTCAGCGTGACATTGAAAATGCTACTGAAGCGCGTTTACAGAGTCTGTTGTTATTGCACAATTCACTGTTTTAGGTATTATGCAAAGAGCGTTTGCGAAGTTAGCTATATTTTATTACTGTTCTACATGACTAAATTAAAAGGAATAAGTCCAAACACAAAATTACTTTATAACTAGCTTATGCCTGCGACTCCGTCTGCGAAGAATTCGTTTAACGCTATCCTGCGGGATCATAATTATGTCCTTCCCAGGGTTTCCAACCTCCATGCCAAATTTCATCTAAACCAGTTCAGCGGTTTAGGCGTGAAGAGGTGACAGACAGACACACTTTCGCATTTATAATACACCTACAAGCTCTTGCCCGCGACTCCTTCCGCGAAGAATAGGGGTATAAATGATAGCCTACGACCTATTCTCAGACCTACCGAATACTGAAAGAAAAGTTTCATAAAAATCGGTCAAGCCGTGTCGGAGGAGTTTGATAACAAACACCGTGACACGAGATTTTTATATATTAGATTACAGTATATTATACCTATCTATTATAGCATAGAATCTAATATATAAAAATCTCGTGTTACGGTGTTTGTTATCGAACTCCTCCGAAACGGGGCGACTGATATTTATGAAATTTTTTGCTCTACATGTGGTAGGTCTGAGAATAGGTCGTAGGCTATTTTTATGCCCCTATTCTTCGCAAACGGAGTCGCGGGCAACAGATGGTAAAAGTATATAGTAGGTATGAGTAGAATAGTAAGGAGTATGGATTTGTCGGGAAATACGAGTCCAACCCAGTTAAACTGAAAATTTGCTCTACTTAAAACCGCTAGGCGACTCGTCCCGATCTCATATCTTAGCACTGCGCGTAAATCCAGCACTTACGACCCAGCCTTTTCAAGCGCTGACCAGTAATAGACAGTTAAATGTGTAAAATATATATTTACACTGACTTTTACTATCTCATGAATAAAGTTATCTCCGATTTATAGTGTGCCCAGTCGGGACGCGCTGCAATTGCATTTATTTACCTACACTACAACCATCGTAATTGTCATACGATAAATACTTTTTCTCCAAAATTACCGTACAATTTGTAATTTTTACACGACTACGGCAAAGCCAAAAGGAAGTGTAGTGATTTTAGCAGTCTATGTATGTTTGTATTTATGTGTGTTCCACCGTAGAGTCGAGACTACTCATCCGATTTTAATAAATAAGGTATCAATCGATTCGTTATTATGCTCCGGGTGAGGGTATCTTTTTATATAAACATAAAAAACTGAATGATTATAAAAATTTTAGCGTACGCCGCGTGTGAGGCGTTATTAGATAGATCTTAATAAACTATGTCGAGGTTTCTTAGTACGTTTTTGGTTTAAGATAAGTGTTGAGGAGATTATTAGCTCCAAGTCGTCAAAATTGTATTTGGCGTTATTTTTAATGTGCAAAACGTATTAGGCATAACAAGTTTCTCATTATTATTAATTAATTATTCGCGTATTCCTCGTTATACTCGCCATCGTACCTATTTTTTCTGAAAAATACATATATAATAGCATATTGTAGTCCTGACACCTATGTACCAATGCATGTTATTTAAATCGAATTTTTCGACATTTTAACTTTCGAATTTTGAATTTTTAGATAATTTCAAAATATGTATTTATTCCGAGTACGGCTATCGGAATTTTGTACTTTCAATATTTTGATTTCCGGCTCAATAGGAGCACCCTTTGGCATGCTAAGAAAACCATCCTTTGCTGAGCTGCCCGTTTGGCGGCTCGCCCTCTCTCCGGTAAGCTGTAAAAGCCGTCGAGGCTAACAGCAACAGACCGTTCGAAAAAAACAGAAAAAAAAAGTGCTTAGATAGTCGACATTTTTAGATGTATAGGTAGTATACATTTTCGGTTTTATTATGCGCGTAGACGAAAACAATAACCTTATTACGAAGATGGGCACACAAGGACGGACAAAGGGATACACACCTGTACGAGTAGAGGAGTATAGGTTTTAATTCATGGACATGTCGTTGACTTTGGCAGAGCAGAATACTTATGCGTCAGCTGATCGGCAGCCACGGCATTACCTTATGTATTTATGCGTCAGCTGATCGGCAGCCACGGCATTACCTTATGTATTTAAAGGTAGGTCCAAGGTATACAATTATATTTTAAAACATTGTCAAGAAGACTAAGCTATTCGACTTGTAATGAACTAAAACAATTACTTTGCTCACCCGCGACCTTACAATAGTTACGTTTATGCAAGAAATGTGCGTTCATGCAGTTCCTCCACCTCCACACTGTACGAACACACACAAATCACATAAACCCAACCATCACCACCACCAAGCTACACTGACGCGTTTCGAACTCAACCAGAGCTCATCTTCAGAGTTACCACAACCGTATGCTATGCTACCAACTGTTAAACTTGTTGTTGATTTGTGTGTGTTCGTACAGTGTGGAGGTGGAGGAACTGCATGAACGCACATTTCTTGCATAAACGTAACTATTGTAAGGTCGCGGGTGAGCAAAGTAATTGTTTTAGTTCATTAATATGGACCTCCGCAAAGTAACGCCTGATTCAATAAATTATTCGACTTGTAATAAACTTGTCATTCTGCTTTTATTTGAAAACTCATTTTGACAAGAACAGTTTATGGCGTGGATTAGAGATGATGTCACTATAATAGTACATTACTGCAGCGGCCGCGAAATAGGGGATTGCCGGCCGAGTAGTTATAGATGGCCGAGTGTTAACGTGGCCATCTAGAGATACGAGGCCGGCAATCCCTGTTCGTGGCCAAGGCTTGTATAGAGTTTTTCTCAAACATGCATCATCATCATCATCACCACCACCACCATCATCATCACCATCACCTTCATCATCATCATCACCATCACCATCATCATCACCATCACCCACCATCACCATCATCATCACCATCAATCACCATCATCATCACCATCATCATCACCATCATCATCATCATCATCATCATCATCATCATAAAATCATCGTCATCATCATTATCATCATCATCATCACATCATCACCATCATCATCATCATCACACCATCACCATCACCACCATCACCAGCATCATCATCATCTTACCTTAAATAAGCGTAGTGGCAGAATGTCATAATGAACCAAAACGCAAATATTGCTTATAGTTTTTTTTTAAAGGCTAAATGCTATGATGCCATAGACCTATAAACGTCATGGTATGAAACAACAGACGATCACTTTGCTGGCCTTGGCCAGCAATGTTGTATGAAATTCCATTATTGACCTCTCGTCTAGCCGCACCTGCATTGTGACACTTCGTGGCGTATTATAAGGAACATAACGTCAATATTTCATAGCATGTTTGAGAAAAGTTAACTTACGTGCGTGTAATGACGGGGACTAGATTAGAATCAATGTTTTTCAATCATGATGCTTATATTATATTTTAGTCGTAATAATTCCAGGAATAACAGTGGAATTACATACATCTTCATATAGTTTATGAACTTAAATCGCTTTTACTTTTGTCATTAAACATTATTACGACCTGAGGGCTAAGGTATTGTCAAACCGCGTTTAGAATAGGATTGAAATAGGATTGAGCTCATATGTCATTTTTGGACTAATGCATGATATGACATTGTCAGTGGTAGAGTGTGCAGATAAATTAAATTGTTATTTTAATGTTAATGTTATGATACTTATTAATGTTTTTATGAAACAAATGACAACTTTTACCGAGAATAGAGTCCAAATATGCAAAGCATACTCTGTAAAACTATTAATTCTATTATCAATAAGTGTTTGCACTTATGAAGATATCAAAGACTGACTTATGATTATATTTAATCATTTATAAGTACTGTTGTGCTAACGGTACTCTCGAATCCCTTTCTAAACGCAGTTTGATGATAATTTGTTATCCTACTAATATCCTAATATTATAAATAGGAAAGTCTGTGAGTATGTGTCGTATGTGCGTGCGTGCGTGGGTGTTTTTTATTTACTCCTTACCACTGGACGGACTTGGACGAAATCTATAATGTATGTACAAATAATAATTAAATACATAAAAATGTATGTGTAATGTGTATGTGGGATTCCGAACAAACGCTCAAATAATGACCCATTTGTATTTGGATTCGTCAAAATTCATCTATCCAGCCTATCCCATTGCAGGGCACAGGCCTCCTCTCCGAATGAGAGGGCTTGGGCCGTAGTTCCCGCGCGGGCCCAGTGCGACCAAGAATATAACATCAAATCAATTAACTTTATGTATTTGGACACTTCTGCACAGAGATGTCCGACAATTTGTAGGTACTTCGAGCATATTATGTTACTATAAAGTAAATGACTATTCGTTTTATTCCTCAGTAAAATTATAATAGCATTTGTAATTCGCACTTTAACGTTAGCATAGTTATTAAAATATGAAAATAACCGGTGCACTCACAAATTACAGATGGTGTTTTACTACCTGTTAACCAGTTATCGCTTTCCGCGGGTTTAAGCGAAGAAAATTAAACTGGGATAATCGGGGCAATCTTAATGAAGGCGTTAAGTAAAGTTGGCTACGTATCAGGGATGTTGCGAATGCCGATTTGTTTCTTATCCGCGGACGCGGATCCTAAAATTGTCTTTTTCTAATCTTCTAATATATGTATAATTCGGTCATTTGAGGTTGTGGTAGACGAAAAAGTCAACTGAGGGAGAAAATCGAACACTAAAAGATTTTTACGAAACCTAAAATGTGATACTCTGGTAGGTAATTATACCTTGACAAGCTCGTGCGCGGCGCTCGGCGGAACCCTGTCGCTGGGAGCCTCTGCTAATAATAAGTAGTAATTTTAATAAGTGCGGCAAACGCTGACTGCGACAGAGTTCCTCGGAGGGTCGTGCACGAGTTTGTCGGACTACAGTAGGTCTATCAGCCCTTAACGGGTTATCGACGGTTTCTGGGACACCCTGTATAAAAATCTCGTGTCACGATGTTTGTTATCGTTCTCCTCCGAAACGGCTTGACCGATTTTTATGAAACTTTTTTCTCCGTATGCCGTAAGTCTGAGAATAGTTCGTAGGCTATTTTTTCTTCGCGGATGGAGTCGCAGGCAATAGCTAGTTTATTATAAAAATATGGGTGTAAATGCTATAGAACATCATTTTAGCTGTAGGACGTCCACTGCTGTTCATAGGCCTCCCTCATTGATACCCAATCACTACGGTTGGAAGCGGCTTGCATTCTAAATAATTCTATTCGACACAGAATAAAGTACAACTATATTTCAATGTCAAATGAATGTTATTGCTTATTTGATATACATATTACATGGTAATAAATGCATTACATTATGTTAAAAAATAAAAACTACAGAAAACGATTTAAAAAGCATTTATCTCGAAATGGTTTTCTATTTTACTAGGTATACATAAAAAAAAAATAGAAAACCCTTATAGGGAAGTTGACAAGCGTTTTTCCGCTTTGTAGCGAAAACTGCTTACGAACGGAGAACTTCCCTAAAGAGTTCTCGGCACTGAATGTGATAAAGTTTGAATGGCAACAGCAACTATGACTAATGACGTCACTGGTCGCCAACTCAACTAACTATTGATTTATTTATTTATAGTTTTTAAAGCGTTTTTTTACCGGAGTCGTGTCTTCGAATTATTTTTTGATTACGTCAACATCCTCATTGTGGATATGGATGCGAATAATCGTAACATCCCTATATGTCGCCGCCATCTTGCGGTAGTGGGAATTGTAAGTGTTCTATTATGCGGCCAAAGTCGTGGTACCGGAATATGAGGACGCTAAAAGTGCCTTAAGCTGCTTATGTACTGGGTCATACATATTGTTTTTGTTTGTGTCTCTCCTGTGGACATGGCAGAGGGTCTATAGGCAATATTTTTTAGTCAAGTCTACATCGGCGTGTGGGACGCCTGGCCAACTTTCGGTCCATTCATATAAATCTTAAGTTCGCCGACTCGGAGTCGCTAATTATATGTTCACAGGACAGACTACTTTTGTTTCTTACACTTTGTAGGTACTTAAAGTTAACGGAAATAAAAAATATAGGTATACATTTAGGGTCAGTTCACACCGAGACGCGACGCGACGCTGCGCGCACATTTTGTAATAGAGCGACTCAAAATATTACTTTACTACACGAAAAGGTACACATTATTTTTATTATGAGGATTCAGAATATGTTGCACCACACAGCGTTACCCCGCGAGTAGCGCAACGCATCGTGACGCAGCGGTGCATAACTATGTACGTAACTGGATCCTGCAAACCGAATGCTCGTGTGAATGTTACCACAGTAGCACGTATACTACTACTAAACGGGATCCTGCAAAAAACCGAAGCCGCAAAAAAAGGGACGTTGCCATGTGAAAGAGCCGTAACGGCGATGCAAACTGTTTTTTACTGGATAGGGTGCGCGGTGCGGAGTGCCGGTTAAGTGCCGCCCCCCTCGACCCCCGCTGCCTAGCAGTGCCCGGCCCGCGCCGCGTTCACTCGCTCGCTATCATTCCGTGCATGTAGTTGTGATTGTGCCGCAAAATGACGCAGATAAAAATTGACGCGGAATTACTTATTTCTCTTGTTGAAAACAGACCTATAGTATGGGATAAAACATTAGAAACCTATAAAGATAGAGTCCTGAGAACTGCCGCTTGGCGCGAAATTTGCATTCTTTTGAAAGATGACTTTGAGGAGATGGAGGAGAAGGAAAGACAAAATTATGGTAAGTCTTTATTGAAATATTAGTATGAATGTATTAAATTGCTTCATTTTGCCACGGTACAGCTCCCTCTTCGGAAACAAAATAATTTGTGAACCTCGGTTCGTATTGTATTAGCACAACGTCCGCCTCGCGTACTTGACTCGTTACGTACATTTAACCAAGATGTCGTGGGTTCTATATTTTCAATGTTGGCATATGAACTTTGTTATTTATTATAAAGTTATGATATGAAGTACAGTGCAAGCTTTTACTATTGAGATAGCTGTACTAGTATATACGTCCAATGGCTGATGGAATATTCGCCACTTGTTCGCTAATATTCCGATAGCGCACTCTAGGTAACGTCTGGCTCTTGATTGTTAATCTATAGTTAAATATTCTGTTATTTGTATCCAAATTAGTTCCTCCGTAGGGTCTCATCAAATTATTATGCAAACCAAATCCTTCATCGCCTATTATCACAAAAGGAACCCATGTTTCCGAAGCTGTAGAAAGAGGACGATTATCTGGTAAATCTAGACTGCCATCATTTAGTTTTTTCCAGAAAGTAGTCTGTTTGAATATAGAGGAGTCGCATTCTTTGCCGTATGAACCTACACTGATATATATGAATCTATAATTGGAATCCACAACTGCTAGTAACACAATAGAAAAAAAATCCTTTTAATTAAAGTACATAGAACCGCTGTGACGTGGCTTTTTTAATCTTATATGTTTACCATCAACTGCTCTAAGACAATGAGGGAAATTAGCTCTAGTATAAAACCCGTTAGCGATTTCTTCTCATTCAGATTTTGTGCATGGCAATTTCATATACTCTTCACATAGGTTTTTCCATGTGAGATTTGATACTTCTTTAATAATGTTATGAATTGTTGAAACCCCCATTCGATACGTATAATGTAAATCCATAAATGAACATCCAGATGCCATGTACCTGGAAATTAAAAATACAATTTATGTGTTAGTTCATGTGGTTACAGTTGCTACACAGGTACCGTAAACTATAGTCAATTAAAGAAAGTATGTTTAATAAAGTTACGTAATTAATTGTTTCCAAGTAATGCTGACATAATTTTTATATGGGCCTATGTAGCCTGAAATAAAATTATTCTATTCTATTCTATTCTATTCTATAATATTTAATTTTTCAGCAAAAGCGGTTGTTAAGAAATGGAATCAATTAAGAGACAGCTGGACGCGATCTTTAAATGTGACTAAGAGTACTGAGAAATCTGGGTCTGGTTCAGTGCGTATTAAGAAATACTGCTATCACAGCCAGATGCTGTTTTTGAAAAAAATTATAAATCCAGCTGAAAAACACGACACTACAAATAGTACAGAAATCAATAAATACAATTCAGATACTGAAAAAAAAGGACATGAACTTTCTGTTACACATGAAATAACGGATCAAGATATTCCCTCAAGCGCAAAACGATTTAAAAACGAGGACATGGCAAGGCAAAATCTCAGTGCGATGGATCTAAAAATAATGTCTTTTATTGATAACCAAATGAATGCTTCGCAAAATGAAGATCGCAACATGTCCTTTTTCAAAGGATTAATTCCAACACTAGGCTTACTTAACGATGATCAAGTACTAGAATTTCAAGCAGGTGTTATAAGTTTAATACAGAACATAAAACGCCGCAATAACTACTCATATCAATCGCCGCCACAAGGTTATTTCACATCACAATATCCTGTTCATGTATCGCCAAATGCGTCAAGTCAAAGTTCTTCACATATCGACACCTTTAAACTGTCACCGGCAGAATCAAATCGCTCTTAATTTTGATTTGTTATAATTATAATGTGATGGACACACATCGCCAAAATACAATAAAAATTAATAATAAATGTTAAAAATAATACAAATGTGTTTTATTCTTACCTCAAACATATTGCTAACTTTTCTTCAGGCATTATGCATTTTATCATATTTGTATCCTGTTTGTTTACATTAGTCTTCACTTTTTCAACCGACGAAAACAAAAGGAGGAGGTTCTCAATTCGACGTGTATATATATTTTTTTTTATGTATGATCACGCATAACTTTTTACAGAGTAGTCCGATTTTGATGATTCTTTTTTTATTGGAAAGCGTATTTCCCAAGGGTGGTCCCATTTAAATTTGGAAACAATATTCCTACCCTAAGGGTAGGAAAACAGGGGATGATTGACTAACTTTTTACAGAGTAGTCTGATTTTCATAATTCTTTTTTATTGGATAGATAGGGTATACCTTGAAGTTGATATTATAAATTTGGAAAAAAAATTACCCCAATGATGGAAAAAAGTATAAAATAAAAACTTTTTAACAAAAAATTAAACCGCCGAAAAAACTGAAAAGCAAAAAATGATACCTTTTTTGTTTGACTTTAATCTAGGTACCAGTTTGAAGTCGGTGCCTCAGCACGAGCCAGGAGGAGTGATAGAAGCCAATCAGGTAGACGATTATAGGTCCACTCCTCCTGGCTAAGTGCTGAGGCACCGACTTCAAACTGGTACCTAGATTAAGGTCAAACAAAAAAGGTATTATTTTTTGCTTATCGGTTTTTTCGGCGGTTTAATTTTTTGTTAAAAAGTTTTCTAAAAGCTTGTCAAACGTGGCCATGGACATTCTAAAGTAGTTAAAAAATTTGGATTCATCCTTTCTCAAATCACCCATGAGATTACGAAATGTACCTACTTAATCTCGATCGTAGTTTTAGGATCGGGTGAACCCAAAGTCTTCTTTTTTAACCAACTTCACTTGCATTGCTTTCGGCGGCGAAAGTACCAGTATAATATCAGAAGAGTATTTACGTCCATTTCGTTTGAATTTTCTTCTCCGACTGCCAAAAAAACAGGATGCAAACTTCCTGTGAACACCGGTATGATTTTTGCGGAATCCAGTATAAAACCGATCCTGCAAAACGGAACGTCAAACATCAACGAACGTCAAGCACACTCGGTTTTTTTTATTAGCCTGACATAGTGTGCCACTGCTCGGCAAAGGCCTCTTCTCTTGAGCTCCACAACTCCCGGTCTGGCGCAATATCAGGCAAGTCCTTTGCATACACGTCCAAGTCGTCCCGCCACCTCCATACTAATAATACTCTGCCTCGTCGTCGCTGGCCGCAAAATCACAAAAAAATCATAGGCAAATGAAAAACAATTTGAACCTATTTTGATATACAGTTTATTGAAGGCTAGTTGCCGTGGAAAGGGGGTTATTCCGACTACACAACCGTACAGACGTTCATAGTACAGAAGATTGGCTTGCTCGCGTCACTCGAGCATCGAGGAATAATGGAACCATAGAAATTTATAAAAGAAACAGAAAACGAAAATAGTAGGTACAAAGTGTAATTATCATTTTATGCATTTTTTACATATTTATCAAAAAAAAAACTCGAAATCGTATTCGATCATAAACGGTTGGCAGTTAAAAAAGGCTTACCAAGGTATATGCCGCTATACGATGTGGCTGTTGCAAAAATAATAAAGTTTATCAAATTAAAATAAAGTTGCATAAGTTCAGAGATCGCTTCGAAGCGATAATAATATATTTTTTCCATGTACTTGTTTTTCTGTAATGTTTTCTTTCTGGTGGGCAATAAAGAGACATTTGTATTGTATTGTATTGTTCATTCAACACAATAGTTCCGAACACTTTTCACGACTTCAGAAGTAATTTTTACGCAAAATAAGTGACACTATTGGTATGTGTATGTATGTAAATACTTTTTTGTACATAAAACACAAAAATAATACAAAACAAAAAGAATACAAAGGCGAATTTACCCTAAAAAGGATCTTTTCAAGCTAACTTGGTAATGAAAGGAAAAACTTAAAAGATAGGCGAACAGTAATTTATGTACAGAGAGAAGATAGGAGTATAACAAATAAATACCTAAATACACAAAATAAACAACAATTAGTGACTACGACAAATATTCTTATACCTACTTTACACTGAACAATATACATTTAATTTGAACTCAAACTGCTTTTTAATTCATAAAACAAAGTGCTTCTATAATCACAGTAAATATTTTAGATTATTTCTGTTTATCCATAATAATTCATTCAACTATAGTATCGTTGATGCCCGAGTGACTTGACAGAATCTGACCTAGCTTCCCTACTATCAGACAGTGCACAATATTTCGTGCACGCACGACAATTAAATTATCATAGGGAAGTCACCGCACGCGACCGAGAGTTATGGAGACGGGCTTCTAACCTACAAGGGGTAAACATAGGTAAGTCATATTTGTTTATTTTAAGATTCCGTACCTCAAAAGGAAAAAAAACCGGCCAAGTGTGAGTCAAATAACCTGATTAAAAGTTCTCAGTTCAACTAAAAAGTATGTAAAAAACATACTATAAAGTCAAAATTATCATTTTCTAAACCAATTTTCAACATTAGCAAAAAAATAAAAAATAAACTATAATTAAAATGTATATGACGACCGCTTTAGCCTAGTTGGTAGTGACCCTGCCTACGAAAGCAAGAAGTCCTGGGTTCAAATCCCGGTAAGGGCATTTATTTGTGTGATGAGCACGAATATTTGTTCCTGAGTTATGGATGTTTTCTATGTATATAAGTATTTATTTATCTATATAAGTATGTTTATCGTCGTCTAGTACCCATAGTACAAGCTTTGCTTGGTTTGGGACTAGGTCGATTTGTGTAAGATTGTCCCCCAATATTTATATTATAAACATCAGCACTGCGCCTCGTCAATAGCAAATAAATATCTTTATAATTTCCTAAAAATGCGGTATTTCAAAGTTACACCCGTTCACTGCGGCGCATCCTCACTGGGTGGCGCATGTCAATTGCCAGAGTTATGGCCGCGACAGATCGTGCGCCGCGGCGCTGTCGCGAGCTGCGCGCGCGCAGACGAGGCTCGTACCCACGGAAATTATACGATTCGATCGATTACATATAAAAATCCCTAAAATTGATTTACCTAATCCATACTAATATTATAAATACGAAAGTGTATGTCTGTCTGTTACCTCTTCACGCTTAAACCGCTGAACCGATTTGGAAATTACACAATTCCAGTGGAACCGCGATAAACGACTTCCACGCGGACGGAGTCGCGGGAAAAAGCTAGTAATGATAATAAATTAATAACGAAATTTTATTATCCTCCGTAAGAAATGAGAAACTTTGTGAAAATGTTTGGATATTTGGATGTTTGAATGCTTGATAATCAATCATGCAATAACGGCTGAACGGATTTAGATGAAAGATCTGGATTGAGACATAGGATTAATATCCCGGTAATGAGTTCCCGTTGGATAATATTTTACCTGTACCGTGTGGGCGAGGACTCATTTAAACGGTTTAGCTATAGTAATATAACGGGCTGTCACTTCTAAACCGGAACACAACAATGCGAACACTGTTATTTGGCGGTAGGTTAACATATAAGGTGGTGGTAGCTATGAGCATGCTTAATTTAGGAGCATACTTAACACTAGCATGCTTATTGCTAGCAAATGTAAACAGTTCATAAGCGCTCATATTAAGCATACTCACTCATAGCTATTCTAGAGCATGTGTAACAGTGGTATAAAACGGAACAATCGGTGAGTCTGAAGCTACCTTTCCCCTTCCACCCCCGCATCAAATAGCATGCTGGCCTGCTATTAGCCAGCATGCCACTAAAAAGCATGCTTAAGGGTGCCCTTCGACCAGAGATGTGCTATGCAGCTATGCTGCGAAGGTGTAAAAGCTACGCTACGAAACTGTGTGACCGTTTCCACCAATGCTAAGCTACGTAGCTGTGCGAGGAAGATGCGCTATGTAGACGAGCAGCCGCGAGTCAGCTGTGCGAAGAAGATGCGCAGCTCGAGCTATGCGATGTATCGACAGGGGCGCGCGGAGTGACAGCGCGGTGAGGGGGACATTACTGCACGACTCGCGACCATCCAAGCAGGCATCCATAGCACGCATCCGTAGCACGCATCCATAGCACGCATCCAGGGCACGCATCTTTCCATATATAAATCATAGCTTAGTTGAACCCGTTTCCACCAGTGCTATGCTATGTGGACCAATGAACATGATTGGTGGATATCAGACACATCCATAGCTACGAAGCGTAGCACATCTCTGGTGGAAAAGCACCCTAGTAGTATGTCCTATACACACATGCTATTAGGTAACATTTGCTCATTAGTAGCATGCTTTCGTGCTAGTAAAGGTACTGTTACACATGCTCTAAAATAGCATTCTAAAAAGCGTGCTATTGAGTATGCTCAATACGAACATGCTTATGAGTAGTTTACATTTGCTAGCAATAGGCATGCTAGTTTTAAATATGCTCCTGAATAAGCATGCTCAAAACCTGATTAGACGCGCTTAAAACACGCCCCCTTCCACCCGCGCCGCCCACGCCACAGGTAGCATGCTCAAAAATCGCACACCTGTCGATTTTTAAGCAAACTCGAAATGAGCATGCTAATTTTGAGCAACATTCCGACACACATGCTAAAAAGTAGCAACTGCTCAATAGAAGCATGCTTTCATGCTTGAAATGAGCATGTGTAACAGTACCTTAACGAGCATGTGTAACAGTAGCTTGACTTGCATTGCTCCGGTTTTTCTTTCAGATCTAAAGGTACTGTTACACATGCTCATTTCAAGCATGAAAGCATGCTTCTGCCTTCTATTAAGCAGTTGCTATCAGTAGCATGTGTGTCGGAATGTTGCTCAAAATTAGCATGCTCATTTCGAGTTTGCTTAAAAATCGGCGCGGGTGGAAGGGGGCGTGCTTTAAGCGCGTCTAAACAGGTTTTGAGCATGCTTATTCAGGAGCATACTTAAGTATGCTAGTTTTAAAACTAGCATGCCTATTGCTAGCAAATGTAAACTACTCATAAGCAAGCATGCTCGTATTGAGCATACTCAATAGCACTCTTTTTAGCATGCTATTTTAGAGCATGTGTAACAATACCTTAAACCAGGCTCTACGGCTATTTGAAAGGGAAGCATTGCGCCTCTTTGTCCCGCCGACCTTCTGTTTTATAGACTCAAATTGAGGGCCTCGAGATTGGGGGGCGGCGCGCAATCGTCGGCTAACATGAACGATTATTTGCAATCTAAGGCAGGTAAAGTCGGGAGTGGTACAAACTTTACGAGTCTATTTTGATACCTGATTTACACTCTCGCCTCGTCACCTCGCCTCGCGCCTCGCCTCGTCGTCTCGCTCCGGACGCGAGCCTCAAAATCAAGGCAAATCACGAGACGAGGCGCGAGGCGCGCCTGTACACACTCACGTCTCGCGGCTCGTCCCGCAGTTCGTCTCGCCACTCGTACGCGAGTGTAAACCAGGTATAAGCTAATGTTTTATTTGGTTGGAGTACTCTTATATTTTCTGTAGTGAGATGTACGATGTGGTGGTTGGGTTTTCACTTCTGGTACATATGTAGATTTATAACGCCATCATCATTTCAGCCGTAGGATATCCAGTGCTGCCTGAACCTGCGGCCTTTGCCAAATCGTCGGTCCATCTCGTTGGTGGACGTCCCACCAACTTCTAGAACTTTTCGGCCCTAACGGCCATCTATTCTGTGTGGTATATGGCCTGCCTATTGCCAGTTCAACGAGATAATCCGTTTGGCTATGTCGGTGATCGTAGTTCTTCTTCGGATCCCCACATTCCTAATTCGATTCCGTAGAGAAACCCCGAGCATAGCCCTCTCCCTCCATAGCTCGCTGAGCCACTTTGAGCCTATTTTTACGCCTATAGTGATATGTACATTATACATCCGGAATTATAGGTACCTAAGTAAGTATCCTATCACACAATCCCGGTCTTTATGTATACTTATGTATGTCAAGTTTAATTTAAGCTTCTTCAAGAAAATCACTCGTTTATATTATTTTAGAAGCATAGAATAGGAGACATTATGTAGATAGATTTTTGATGAGAATTGAGATACATGAGTACCGATTTGTTTTACCTGTGAAAAACTTATACATATTGTTATTTTCTATGGGCTTCTTTTCGACTAGTTGCAAATATTAATTAGAACTAAGTATATTTTTCTACGTACGACGACTTACCGAAATTTAAACTAAGCGCAATTTCTCACCATTTTCAAATGGAATTTTGACAGATGTGATTACTTAAATCGATCCCCTGCAGCCATATTGTCTAACGCGCTAGGAATCACAATTGCTTTCTTTCTGTTTAACGATATAGGTTGAGGATAGAAAGATTTAAGAAAATCGTGGAATTTCCATTGCTTCGCGAGGTCGTAAAGCGTACAAGTTTGAAGTGTTTAATTGAGCGCCACAATCGAATGTAGTAGTAAAGTAAGTAGGTGTTAGACATCGCCTCTGATCTTCTGTAACTTAGACCGGGTCGTGAATCAGGCGCAGCGGTGTCCGCGGGTGTCGGTTTATGTCGCACTAACGGTCTCATACTTAACGCAGTGTTTGCTTTAGCTTCATTCAATTATTAGTTGTTGCCCGCGACTTCGTCCGAGAAGAATTCACTTAGGACTATCAAGCGAGTGTGCCAAATTTCATTCAAATCTGTTGAGCCGCTTTTGGGTCATACACATTTTTTTGACGGGGCCGAAAGGTTCTCGAGTGGCATCCGCTGACCGGAAGACGAAGTGCAGGTAGACCTCCAACAAGGGAGCGACCACCTGGTGAAGGTGGCGGGAACGCAATGGATGCGGATGGCGCAGGGCCGATCTGTTTGGCGAGCCTTGGTGGAGGCCTCTATGTTCAGCAGTGGACGTCTTTCGGCTGAAATGATGATGATGAGATCGATTGTAATTTAAATAAAAAAAAAGATACTTACAGAAGGGAAGCTTTTAGACAAAAAATGCAGAAATTATAAAATTATTTATTTCAAAAGCATGAACAACAATAAATTACATTCTAATAAAATTAAAAATAATTTTAGCAATTCTATCAAAGAATAAAAATACTTATTGAGCAATATTACTGAAACAATCCATCCACTGTATAGATTTTTAAAACCACTTATTACTATTTTAAGCGTATAAACAACCAATTTCAATTAATTAATATTATAAGAATACGACTGCGGAGGAGCCTAAAGGATTTGCCACACTGGATGCGTTCTGCGGTCAGGTCAAATTGAACGCAGCCCGCATTATGTATGAAGAACATTGTCGGTCTCTATATATTTTGTATAGATTACGATCTGAGCGTGCGATCGCAATGTTGTTCATATGTACATAAAGCGGGCTGCGTTCAATTTGACCTGACCGCAGACCGCAGAACGCATCCAGTGTGGCAAATCCTTAAAAGAAGGGTTATGTTTTTCACCATCATGTATGTATGCCCGGGGGCTAAATTCAGGAACGGCGCAAACGATCGAATTACCGCTAGCAAACCGTGTCGGGCCGTTCCTGAATTTAGCCCCTATTCTATGTTTCTTACTGGAGCGTCAACGGTTTGGATGATTTTGTTTGGCGAGTTGATTCGTTTTCGCACTACAAGTAATGCACGATTAGCGGTGTGGTGAGCGTTTTTTCTGTTCATTGCGCGGCCGCAACGCTGACCAAACAATGGTTACCTGGCAGTGCACGCAATGGAAAAAGAACAGTCGTAATCACGCGTAGTCGTGGCAGGGCACATAATATTTTTTCTCCTAGTTTGAAACTAACCTAATTTGTTTTCTAAATTGGGAATGTCAAAAAAAATTACCAGTGGTTTTTATATTTTTTTTGTATAGAAAAGTCAATTATAAGAAACTAATTTCAATATTTTGTCACTTAGTTCACTACTTTTTTCAAAATTAATTATCGAAACTATTTTGGTTGATGACGTCAGATTGTAATTGAGGGCTCCCACACTGCCAAATTTCTAAATCTATCTAAATGCGTACGATAAGGCAACCCCTTTAATTATTTTTTGCGTGCTGGTACACTGTAACTAGTGTCACTTTACTGGCGCTGTCAAAGTGCTAGATGTCAGGCAGTGGGTCCAAATCAAACTCCGTAGTTATAATCCACGCGTAAATTTGTGAAGAATTCTAACCACACAGAATAAAGTATAAGACTTGGACCGGTCACGCAATTTACACCAAAGTCAAATGAAGGTAATTGCTTATTTATAATAAATTCATTATATAATATTAAAATTAAATAACTACAGAAAACGAGTTAAAAACCATTTATCTCGAAATGGTTTTCGATTTAGTATGCATTGCAAAAAAATAGACATCCCCAATTAAACATATTAAATTTTTTACCACATCAAATACATTTAATATCTTTTCAATCATGATTAAATATAAAATAACATAAAGAAAAAATGGGTTACTCACGTATTTACAGCCTAGTTTCATACGACATAATCTGACTTAATAATCTTTAAAATCTGATAACAAAACGCTCATAATAATTGTAAATATGCAAGGAACCGTGACTCTTTCTTGATTGAATTGAGTACCTGATTTCCTGTCGCTAGACCAGGATAACACAAGGAGCCATATTACACTGGTGATTTGTGATCGTTTTAGAAGCGCAACGTTTTCATGGCGTTTTCAGCCCCATCATCATCATTATCATCCCAACCCAGCCTTTACGTATATAAGCGTACAGAGATGTGGGACGTATCCCGCTGCAGGGCACGGGCCTCCTCTTAGAATGAGAGAACTTGGGCCGTAGATCCCACGCGGGCCCAATGTGGATTGGGAATTTCACACACACCATTGAATTTCTTCGCAGGTGTATGCATACAGGTTTCTTCACGATGCTTTCCTTCACCTTTACGGTATGGTAAATTTCAAATGTAATTTCGCACACTTTCGAAAAACTGAGAGGTGTGAGCCGTGATTTGAACCCGCGACCCTCTGCTTGAGAGGCTATTGGGCAAACCGCTAGGCCACCACGGCTTTTTTTGACGTGACAACGTCTAATAAATCGATGAACGCCGGCTGCACTCACGAAAAAGGATGACTCAGTGTAACGTACATAACGCATTGTCCCGTTACGCTCGAGCCGATGAACGATCGGAGCGAGAGCGCGGCACGAGCGAGCGAAAAGCGCAATCGGCAAAAGTATGCAATCATTTCATCAATGTTTTGCTATGACGTTGTCACGTTAAACTATCGTCCGTAAGCCAACTTTTTTTTTTAATATTACTATCTACCTCCGACAATGTCAGGAGCCTATGTCTACTGTCCATTCATTCCAGAGGCCCTACCACGAAGTGCATAATTCGAACTTCGTTTCGTGCCGTCCCGCTCACGCTAATATGATTTGACACGAGAGTGAGAGGGATAATGCGATACGAACTTCGATTTTCGAATTTCGTGGTAGCGCCTCTGTTCTATCTGGTGCTACTACTCGTACAACCATGCTACATACTGGATCTTTTTTTTTCCCATCCTCATTCCTTCTGTTGGGTTTCCGACCCTTTAACTAATCTAACTAGCTAACTTATTATTATACAAATACATACTTTTTAGGGTTCCGTAGTCAACTTGGAACCCTTATAGTTTCGCCATGTCTGTCCGTCTGTCTGTCCGCGGCTATGCTCAGAGACTGTTAGTACTAGAAGGCTGTAATTTGGCATGAATATATATATCAGTCACGCCGACAAAGTGGTTAAAGAAAAAAAAAAGTGAAAAATTTTTTTTTAGGGTACCTCCCATAGACGTGAAGTGGGGGTGATTTTTTTTCTCCCGACTAACCCTATAATGTGGGATATCATTGGATAGGTATTTGAAAATAAATAGGGGTTTGCAAAAACCATTTTTTGATAAAGGGAATATTTTCGGAGATATTCACTCCGAAAGTTCAAAATATTGTGTCCCCCCCCCTCTAACTTTTGAACCGCTCGTCTAAAAAATATGAAAAAAATCACGTAAGTTAAACTTAATAAAAACTTTCTAGGAAAATTATTTTCAACTTAATCAGTAGAGCAGTTTTTAAGTTTTTGTAAAAAAATATTTCTGTACTAAGATTGTAATTTAACCTTCATTGCAAGCATTTTTTTTCTTTAAGTACCTTTTAAGATCACGCTAATTTACTTTTGATTTCCTTTCTAACATTCCGGCCTCTTTGTCATTCCGTCTATCAGTTATTCTGGCCACTTTATCACACGTCATCTTGTATCCTTTCTTATAACTAACAGGGGGTAAACCAACTTTCCAGACAACCGGATTTTACCCAGCCCTATAGACGCGGCGAATTGACTGCGCGCTCGGGACGAAAACGTTGCGCATTCGCGGCGAATCCGTTGCGCGTTGGCTACGCTTCTAATACGATCAAAAATCGCCAGTATGATATAGCTCTTATCCCGGCGCCATACATAGCACAAATGTTTCAACAGATATTTGAACACATATTTGATCACATGTGAAGCACCGGTATTTGATTATTTGTTCAATAGAACAACCATACAATCAACCATGGATCAAATATGTGTTCAAATATGTGGTGAAACATTTGTCTATGTGTGGCGCCGGGGTTAGAATATGCTCACATATGTAAATAAAATAAATAAATAAATTAATATTAGGGAACAATCTTACACAAATCGACCTAGTCCCAAACTAAGCAAAGCTTGTACTATGGGTACTAGACGACGATAAACATACTTATATAGATAAATAAATACTTAAATACATAGAAAACATCCATATAACTCAGGAACAAATATTCGTGCTCATCACACAAATAAATGCCCTTACCGTGATTCGAACCCAGGACCTCTTGCTTCGTAGGCAGGGTCACTACCAACTAGGCTAAAAGCGGTATCTGTATTTTATTCTACGAAGTGTAATAAATAGGGTACATACACACACAATGTTCCTACGAAGTTGGTGGTGATAAAATAACACTAACAGCGCTATTGCTTACTCCCGTCTTCAAGACGTCTCGTCGTCTCAAGGGTTTCGTGGATTAGATGCTCAAGGGACTACCGCACAGAGAAGCCATGAACGCTCTGGTCGAGGAAGGAAGGAATGGCCGAGAACCTTCTCCGCTTCGTCTTGTCGCTTGGACCGTCGTCTTGGGGCAGAAAATTCCAGATTACCAGGTCTTCGTCAGCGGTCGCTGTCGCTGTAAATACAGAAATAGTAGATTGTTCAATAACCAATATCAGACGAGGTTACTTGGCACCCGAGCATAGCGAGCACTCTGCTTTTCATTTCGACTACAAGGAAAGTAAGAAAATATAAGTATAAATAAATAAAAATGTCTAAACTGGTCAATATGATCGTTGTAAAATATTTCAATGGAGTTTATTGTTAAGGAATAATTAATTTAACAAAATTTAGAACGTTCAATATAATAATCAATGAAAACAGTAGATAAAGTAGGTATTTTAGTAAATTTATTTATAAAATATGTAAGCAACCAATTTGAACCAAGGAGTTAAGCTGTATAGAGATAGGCTGTGTGGACAATAACATTGTCGTTTACCGTTTTTTTTCTTAACATTTTTAAACTTTTCTGATTTTTAAGTCACTAAATAAGAAACTAATGTTAAATTAATAACTTAATTTAATAATATTTCACTGGCATTATAAAATTTGTAATATGACTAATTAAGAAAAAAAAACTCAATATTAATTATTCCATGTAGGTATATGCCGTAATGCTTGGCTGAATGCGTATGTGTTCCATTGATAGCCAATGCCTTTATTTTTTTTAATTAATTTCTACCCTTGGGAAGAAAATAATAGTTATCCTCCCGTATGTCTGATATGATTTGCCTCACTTTCCGAGTATGAGAGATGAAAACGTTTTAATTTATCCCAGCCAAACCGTGTTTGATTAGATTTTTTTTTTTATATAAGAGGTGGCAAACGAGCAGACGGGTCACCTGATGGAAAGCGATCACCGTCGCCCATGGACACCCGTAACACGGGGGGCATCACAGGTGCGTTGCCGACCCTTTTAGGAATTGGTAGGCTCGTTTTTTAAAGATCCCTAAGTTGTAACGCTCCGGGAATGCTGCCGCAGAAAGCTGATTCCAGATCTTTGTCGTGCGAGGAAAGAAGTTTCGCTTAAAACGCACGGTACCAGAATGCCAATCATCAAGATGGTGAGGATGGAAAGACTAACGGTTCCTCGAAGTGCGGTAGTGGAATTTAGCCGCAGGCAGCAATTCGAACAGATCGTCAGAACACTCCCCATGATAGATACGGTATAATATACAGAGAGACGCCACATCCCTCCGCAAAGCCAAAGGATCGAGTAGGCCAGAGAGTGCCTGATTACCGACAAATCGAGCAGCTCTACGTTGGATGCGGTCAAATGGAAGAATTTGGTACTTGGGTGCCCCAGCCCAGAGATAAGAGCAGTACTCCATGTGCGGCCTAACCTGCGCCTTATAAAATTGTAAGCGATGGGCTGGCGAGAAGTACCGTCCAGCTCTATTAAGCACCCCCAATTTTTTAGAAGCTAACTTAGCTTTGCCTTCCAAATGACCACGAAACTGAACATCACTCGAAATGTCGACACCCAGGATCCCAATAGACGATTTGGCATCAAGGGGAGTACCATCAAAACAAGGCGAAACAACAAAGGGATCCTTTTTAGTGGAGAACGCGCATACTTGAGTCTTTTGGGGATTAAACTGAACTAAGTTTAGTCTACCCCAATCTACGACATGCTTCAGCATGATCTCAATTTGAGACTCAAGTATATTCCGGCTTTCAATGACGTGTTCCCTGGATAAATTAAATTAAATGTTTTCTTTTTCAAATAAATTTTGACTCTTCAAACATGAAGCTAGCTACTGATTAGCCCGAAACTAAGCTAAACTCGATCGTAGACGTGAGTTATCCGTATTTTTTCACTATAAATTAATTCTTGAGTATCTTTCCAACAATAAGAGTCAAGACACTATTATTTTATAGACGATGGTGAACATATTACCAAGTTTGGTCCCATCTGGACTGAAGACCATGGTCCTCACGCGGTCCATGCGCTGCCGGCCCTCGCCCCACTGGTCCACCACCGTCTCCGGGCCGCTCATCACCACCAGCTGGGAACTGCCTTTAGGATACGACAGGTTTTCTGGAAGTAAACGGAATAGAAGAGCACTGCATTGTGCAGCCAGCATCTGATAGCTGGTCACTTTTGTACCTTGTCGCTCTAAAGTTAGGTGCAAAACGTCATACTTGATTGAGAATGGTGTTATTATGACAATGTACAAAAGTGACCAGCTAATTTTGTTGCTGACCGTACCTCTAAAGTAGTACTGCCGTGCTCAAACTAAAAGGTGGCTAAGTGACATTTGGTCAATTTCGACTTTTCAATACCATTCTGCTTAGAAAAAAATCTCTATCGATCTGTCTAGGAACGGTTTTTCTATCTTTTACCGTTTCGAAAATAATTTTTCAAAAAAAGCGGTTAAATACATAAAAAATGGACTTTGCTATGCTTAAAGGCGACTAAACCACTTTACTTAACTAAAAAGCTACTAAAGTAGTTTAACGTTTGGATTGTTTTTCTATTTTTATTATAAATGCCAAGCTTAAAAGCGGTTATTATTTTTGGGTACACTAAAAGGCGGCTAAACGTCTTTAACCGTTATTTAACTAGGTTTCGTTGAATAAAATACTTCGCTGATACCTGACTACAAGGCGATTATACGACAATGCATCACTAAAAAGCAGTTAAAATCACATTGCCGCCTTTTAGTCCTGTATTCATGCCATAATTCCAGTAAAAAACCTACGGTTGAAAGCGGCATTGGTCCGTACGCAAAGTAAACGACATATTTTATTTAATTGTTTGCATAACTAAAAGGGGGCTATTCTACAATACATGACTAAAACGCAGCTAACTACGCCTGCCTCTTTCTTCTGTACCCTCGCTAAACCGGAAAACTTACCATAATAAAGTAACAGATGTGTCAATGTGCAGCAAGCTCTTAGTGTAGGAAGACGTTTCGCGGACGGACGGCGACACATTCCCACCAAATAACATTATGGCCGATAAACATAATTATTATGAGGTCTGTAAGTTACATAATTTTCTTTTTGTGTAATCGCAGAATTATAATTAGTTTTACAAGATTTGTAATGAACTCGGTTGACTAGTAGAGTATGTACATATATTACAATTAGCCACTCACGTGCCTTTTTTCCAATTACTATCATTTATTGACAAGTGATTTCAAACAAGGTCATTACTGACTTAAGGAATAAATATGATTGAAATAAATAAATAAATTGGCAACCGTGGTTGCACAAAGCATGTGATTGGCTATGTAGGTATGTATTGTACGTTAAATTTGACCCACTTCCTGGTTACCGATTGAGCTGACATTTTGCAACTTCGATCAACAATACGCATACTTAATATTCCGTCTTCCGTCTTCTAATTCCGTCTTCACCCGGATCTTTGTTGTTTTTATGCTGCCCCAGGACAATCCTAATCTCGCTCATTTCGACGTCCGGGATATATTCAGTGTAGTGGCGTGTTAGTGAGGCTCTGATGTGATTTGGATCGGGAAGAGGCTGTGCAGCATGGGAAGCATACAGCTGTCCATAAAAGTTCTCAATCTCGGTGAGGATTTCCGGCTTAGAGGAGACGGTTTGGCCATTTGCAGTTTTTAGTTTCATTAGGTTGCTCCTTCCAAGTTGCTTCATAAAGACTTTCGATCTCCGGTTGCGCTCTTGCGCTCTATTGCCTCCATAATAGAGCGAGTATTGGAGCTACGGAGATCTCGCCTTATCAGCTTTCTAACATGCTTGGAGAGATCTTTCTCACCTAACGAAACAGTCTGTGCCGCCATTTCTCGTCGCCGCCTCATGAGTTCCAGAGTCTCGCGAGAGAGTTTAGACCGCTGTACACTTTGCTTCTTTGGGAAACACGTTGTTCCCAAATCCCGAATCGTCCTCACCAACTGGTCGGCCACCTTATCAACATCGTCGGTGATTTCCAACAAATCAACAAGAGTTGTGTTGGACGAAAACAGATCTCACCATGGGGACTCTCTCCAGCTTATGACGTATAGGTATTCAGAGTGCCTCGAACAAGTCGGTGATCACTGCCTGTGTTAAACCTGTTGATCACTGAGAAATCCCTGAATATATGCTTTATATCCGTCATGATAAAATCGATCTCATTTCGCGTCTTACCGTCGGGGCTTCTCCAAGTCCACTTCCTGTAAGGCCCCTTCTTAAAGAAATAATTCATTAGAAAAAGCTTTTTGCTTTCCAGAAAGCTGACCAACATGTGCCCCTGTGGTTTCTAACTCCAAATCCGTGCGGTCCAATAATCGAATCGTCGCGTGCCTGTACTCCCACCTTTGCGTTGAGGTCTCCCATAACAACGCTGTAATGTGTTCTAGTGGTGCTATGCATGGCTTTACTTATGTCCTCATACATAGATTCCACTTCGTCGTCGGAGTATGCCGAGGTCGGCGCGTACACTTGTATAACTTTCAAGGAGTACCTATCAGTCAACTTAAGTACAAGGTATGCTACCCTTGCCGACGCGCCGATCTCCACAACGTTGTTACAGAGAGCTTTATTGATAAGGAAGCCGACTCCACATTGGGACTGCTGTTCGCCCTTCCGAAAGTAGAATAGGTTACCGGAGCTTAAGGTTATCGTATCCTCTCCGTCTCTACGGACCTCCGACAAACCCAAAATATACCAGTTGATTTGTCCTAATTCCACTTCGAGTTCTGCGATCCTATCGTCATTCTTCAGAGTACGTCCGTTATAGGTAGTCAGGTAAAGTCGTTTGTTTTGGTAGCCGTCCGTAGCTCGGTGATTCTTAGCACCCCCTGCCCTACCGTTACCATGGCCGCTACCGTAACCAGGAATAGTAGGGCTGCCGAGAACTACCGAGAGCGTGGTGATTATGGGAAAAGCTTTTGCCCATAATCACCACGCTGGGCAGGCGGGTTGGTGATCGCAGAACTAGGCCACTTGCACCAGCAACGCTGCTGCCCGTTGCTAGCCTACTTAATTTTGCCTAGTTGCTTTTGGATGGTTATTTCGCCATCTGTCGGTCGCCAGAGCCTCGTCAATTGCTAGCAGGGTGCACCACGGGCAGGTGAGGTTGACATTTGGAGATTGAGATTCTGGGTTCTCCCTTACACCCCTATGACCTTTTTTTTCAATAGGTACCATATTATTATTCAAATGGACATAATTCCAAATTACTGTGACTAAGTTGCTTTTTTTTGAGATTGTAACTATCCTTTTGATTTTTGCGCAGAGTGCCATTTTTGTTCTATTTTAATATCACAATGAAGTAGGTATTAATTATGGTAGCAATGACGAGCTATTTGAATGTCGATTTTACATCGAAATAAACTAATAATTCACAGTAAAATGTTTATTTGAATTTGTAGTTTCGGCCAATTTTGAAGGATTCTTAAAAAAATATTGGGACTCGTACAAGGCTAAAAAGCAGTGACGCCAAAAGGTTTGTAAGTTAACCACTTTTAAGCTATGTTCCAGTACATCGGAAAGTAAACAAGAAACAGTGAATTAGTTTATAAGGCGGCAATGTGCCCTTTGCCGCTTTATAGTTATGGACTGGGTTAACAATAATACTCACTAACTTAGATTAAAATGCCACTAAAACAGATAACTGCTTTCTAGTTACGTAATTGCAGTTAACTATCTATTTCAAAACAATTCCTACATCATTAACAAAAAATACATGTCTATAAAGCAGTTAAGATCCGATAACCGCCTTTTTGTACTGCAATGTAAAGAGTATTTTATTTTATTTTCATAACTATAAAGGAAAAAATGACTTTTAGTGGCACAAAAACTATAATATAACACGAGTGACTAAAATCAAATCATAAATTAAAAAAAGATCTATCGTTTGGTATATGACAACATAGCTAAAGATTTAAAGAAATTGACCAGCATCGATCTGAAATTTTTGTGACGTTTTTCGCCGATTACTCAAAAGTTGGTTTTGTCACTTAGCCGCCTTTTAGTTTGAGCACGGCAGAGTCCCTAATCATACAACGTTTGGCTTTGGCGCGCGGTCTAACTACGTGACATGTGAAAAATGAGGGATTGTTAAGCTGCCGTGCTATCAATATAAGCAGTAAGTCTGAGTTTCGATCTTTGGAAAAATGAGACTAAGGGTATCAGCAGTAAGTCCATTTTTAATCTTTGGCAAAATCCGACTTACTGCTAATATCGATAGCACGGCAGAAAGGGTCTACCAAGCTTTTCGCGCTAATCGATTTTGGGTGGGCGCTTTCGGGCGTGGGGGAGGCACGATGGCTCAAGATAGGTTGGTTGGACTGCGCGTGTTTTTGGGTATTTTCATCTTATAACTAAAACAAATACACATTTTAATAATGTAGCACCACTACGCCCTAGAAAACATCTTGTTTTATTAACATTCAAAAAGTCATGATCTGCCGTGCAGTATTAGCGTCGTACTACGAATTTATATTATTTTTTAGAGACGACTTTGGATTTTTTTCTATCGAGCGAACTATAAGTAATCGTGTTTCGATAAACACTTGTCATTAGAGTGAATCCTCAAATATCTTACATATGAATTTCAAGATAATAGCTTTACTTGTAATGACACAGCACGAGATTTAAATGAATGCAATAAATGCGCCAAAAACACGGCAGGGTCTTAATTTTTCATACACGTGTACAGTGTGTTATTTATCGGACACGTTTGAGTTATATTTTTGATACTAGCTTTCGTCGATAATTATCAAGCGGCTAAACTAAAGAGTGCGTCGACAATGCGACGCGTAAAGTTGATCAGAGGCGCTACTACGAAATTCGAAAATCGAAGTTCGTATCGTATTATCCCTCTCACTCTCGTGTCAAATCATATTAGCGTGAGCGGGACGGCACAAAACGAAGTTCGAATTATGCACTTCGTGGTAGGGCCTCAGTACCTCTACCATGAGTTTAAAAGTATTAAACAAACAAAATCTATGTATTGTTTTAAAAAAACCATTTAAAAAGATATACTAAACAACATGTATTAAAAATACATTAAAAAGTATTAAAATCAAAAATAAAATTATAATAAAATAAACTTTTTGAATTGAGACACAAACACACACACACACACACACACACACACACACACACACACTTACTTTATGCATGTATAAACATAAACATATTCATAGATTATAAATGTATAGCTATAAGTACGTAAGAATATAATACCCATAAGTTCGTTCGTTCGATGTCGCTTCTAGTCACCCTAACTCGGTGAGTTACCTGCACTTTACAAAGATAAAGCTAGTGACAGATAAGCGACCATAAAGACCCTATTTCTGAAGCACTAAGAGTCATAGTACAATGTTTAACGAGTTTGTCACTAGCAAACCGAAATCACCGCATTAATCACCTTGTTTTGCATTGAAGTGTATCGGCAGATATTTGTTACTTTTGTTAAATTACCCTTTTTGTTTTTGTTTCTTTTGCTCATTCCATAAAATGTATTAAATAGCTGTAAGTTCTCATGCAAGTGAATTGTAAAATTCTTAATGGGAATAAAGAATCTTAAACCTTAAACCTTAGTTTACGTGACCGTACTCGCTAGCGACGGCGTAAATTATTTGTATGGAGAATTGTACAGCGCCTCTAGCGGTCACTTGCGGAAGTACAATTCTCCATACAAATCATTTACGCCGTCGCTAGCGAGTACGGTCACTGTGAACTAGTGTAAACTCATGGTAGAGGTCAGGCGCACGAGGCGCGCTCGCCGCCCGCCCCTCTCCCGGCCCCCTTTGTCGTCATACCCCCCAGCCCCTGTACCGCGCGGCGAGGACTCATTTAAACGGTTTACCTATAATATAACAGCAGCAACAGTCCTCACCAGTGTTCCACAGGCTCATAACCAGTTCTCCAGTGCGGTGGCTGAACAGCATCGTGTCAAGTACGAAGTCACTGTTGCTAACTCTACTGGTCACGCGGAGAACGGCACGGGGGGCGTCCCAGAGGGCGATCCAGGAATTTAGATCAGCCATCCCGCCGATACCAAGGAGAGCGCTTCGCCATGGGTGCCAGGCTATTGTCTGGAAATAAACATATATATTAGCTAATTAGGTAACAGCTAGTTGGTTCTTGCCCTGTCTGAATTCGCGGTTGTTAAACTTAATTGCAAAAAACAGGTTTTTAGGGTTCCGTAGTCAACTAGGAACCCTTATAGTTTCGCCATGTCTGTCCGTCTGTCTGTCCGTCCGCGGCTAAGCTCAGAGACTGTTAGTACTAGAAAGCTGTAATTTGGCATGAATATATACGATGGGCGTTCAATATAAAGTGAGAATGAGATGCAAACTCTTTTAATATTGCGAACGTAAATACTGGCCGGTAAAGCTAATCTATCTAGCTGATTGCTATGAAAAAAAAAAACTAACTGTCTTTTGTTTAAAAAAATATACGGTAATTTCTTTGCAATGCTATTGAGTACGTTAGCGAAAATGGAGAAAATTTAACTGCGCGCCGTTATCAAATACTTGTATTTGAAAAATTTTTCTACGGACCAAGTCAATTTGGATTTGCGGGACACTTTAGGGTCTAATGCTCCTCCGTATTCGACAGTCGCACGTTTGTGCGCCGAATTTAGACGTGGAAGAACATCGACAATGGACGACCCCCGCTCCGGACGCCCTACTACAGCAGTAACTGAAGAAATTGTGAAAAAAGTCGAAAACTCAGTTTTGGCGGATCGTCGTGTCACAGTTCGTTTTATTGCTGAAAATGTAAAGATTTCAACGGGGAGCGTGCATAATATTTTACATGAACGCTTGGGTATGAAAAAGGTATCTGCGCGTTGGGTACCAAGAATGCTTACTGACACGCAAAAACAAACTAGACTAGAGATTTGTCAAGAAGCTTTGAACCTGATGCAGCAAGACCGGGAACTTTTTTTGGCGCGATTTATAACAATGGACGAAACATGGCTCCATCATTACGACCCTGAAACGAAACTGCAGTCTATGACATGGAAAAAGCCATCATCTCCAACTCCGAAGAAATTCAAGGTGAGCCCATCTGCCGGTAAGGTCATGGGCTCTGTTTTTTGGGATGGTAAAGGGGTATTAATGATTGAGTATCTCAAGCATGGAGCCACTATTACGGGCACTTTATACGCTAAACAAATAGAAACATTGCGCAATGAGATCCGCGAAAAACGGCGAGGTAAACTCTCGAAAGTTGTGCTGTTCCACCAGGACAATGCCCCGGCACACAAGTCCGCCGTTGCAATGGCTGCAATTCGTGATGCTGGGTTCGATATCCTTAAGCATCCTCCGTATTCACCAGATCTCGCTCCCAGTGATTTCTACCTATTTCCGAGATTGAAACAATACCTGAGAGGCCAGAAATTTGAAGACGACGACGCGGTAGTCGCTGCAGTACAAGATTTTTTAAGTACTCAAGATGAGACCTTTTTTAAAAATGGAATTTTAAGTTTAGAAAAAAGATATACTAAGTGTATTATGCTAAAAGGTGACTATGTCGAAAACTAAAATGACATTTAGTAAAAGTTGTTTATAACATACTCATTCTCACTTTTTATTGAACGCCCCTAGTATATCAGTCACGCCGACAAAGTGATTACATAAAGAAAACTAAAACAATTTTTTTAGGGTACCTTCCATAGACGTAAAGTGGGGGTGATTTTTTTTTTCTCGTCTAACCCTATAGTTTGGGGTATCGTTGGATAGGTTTTTGAAAACCACTGTGGGGTTGCTAACATGATTTTTCTATTCAGTTATCTGTTTGCGAAATATTCAACTTTAAAGTGAAAATTTTCATTAAAATCGACCGCCCCCCCCTCTTAAATCTTAACTGTTGGGCGGAAAAATTTGGAAAAAATCAGAACGGTAGTAAATTTACTAGAAAAGTTATAGCGGCTAAGATTGCTTGGAAATTATTTGTAGTTTTAGTAGCCTAAGGTATAAAACATACCTAAACTTAGATGATTCCGTACACATACGAAATCCTTAGAAAAATATTGCTTGATTTTTTCGTAATGGCTACGGAACCCTACCTTGGGCGTGTCCAACACGCTCTTGGCCGGTTTTTATTTCTTCTCTTACTTGACGTACATCCATTCACTGCACATAAATGGGTAGGTCCTATTTGTCCTATAAAACTGTGAAATCGTGAAGGAACAGAGTTCAAAATCGTACCGACTATGTCAGTTCTATAGAACAAATGGGACCTACCCCATCACGTAAATTATCAGGTGGCCTATTTTTTCCTATGAATACGAGTACATAATCCGGGTCGCTGTGACCGAACGTGCGGCGGCGCGCGCTTGCGACAGCCTCACTGAATTTAGATCGTAGTAGGTCTAAGGCCAGGGCCGCACTGGTAAGACGACCAGCGACGCGACGCGACGGCGACTAAATCAAACATAGTTCGAGTTATATGAGCAGCCGCAGCGGCGACGGCGACTAAATCAACTATGTTTGATTTAGTCGCCGTCGCGTCGCGTCGCCGGTCGCCTTACCAGTGCAGCCCCGGCCTCACGCCGTCAGTCCGCTCGGTAGGTAAATAACTCGCGTAAGTACATGGCATAGGAGGCCTGGTAAAGTGGTGTGTTGGCGGTGGCCTAGGTCCAGCACCAGCAGATGTTACAGCGCTCCGACTTCTGGTCGGAGGGTGTGGTGTTCCGTCGTTTTAGGGAAGCGACAAAGAGGATTAAAAATCTTTCTAAATAAATTTCTCTTCTACGTTTTCTTTAAATTAGGTATGTGTTTTTGTATTATTTTATAAATAAATAAATAGTCCGATGATGATGATGTGCTCATATACTGTTTTGCGCGAGGCGAGGTTAACTACTAGACGAGATTGTATTCCAGTGACGCTTATACATATACTCGTAACTCACGTCTCGCCTAGTCTGGCAGCTCGCGGCGCTCGCGCAAGCGTTTTTTGATCAAGATATAAGACGATGTTTGAGGCTAATTATAAAGCAAGAGTCTTTAGACATTAAAAGACTTGGGACGCTCCTATGACTACTTACTTACCAGTGTGGATTAACACAGTTTTTAATACCTTCACGATCCAATCAGAGCCAATGGACCTTGAGTCGTACAGTGCAGGCCACAGCATCACCAGGACTTGGGAACTGTTGACAGCTGCGACGGCCACATACCTAAGAAATCAAAATTAAGTGTTTAGTCTAAAGACACATAATATCCATCTAGATTTCTAGCGACAAACTTGATCTCTTGTAGAGGTGGATACGCTAATGGTGTGGGGCCATCTTTTGAAAATAAATATAAATAAAAAAAAATAAAAAATATTAGGGGACAATCTTACACAAATCGACCTAGTCCCAAACTAAGCAAAGCTTGTACTATGAGTACTAGACGACGATAAACATACTTATATCGATAAATAAATACTTAAAGACATAGAAAACATCCATAACTCAGGAACAAAATATATTCGTGCTCATCACACAAATAAATGCCCTTACCGGGATTTGAACCCAGGACCTCATGCTTCGTAGTCGTAGGCAGGGTCACTACCAACTAGGCTAAAGCGGTCGTTAAAAGATCACAAGTCATGACATGACTTCTTCGTTCAATTCAATTTGCATTGGAAAAAAGGGCAAACAATGATGTACAGTCAGCTGCAGAGAAAAGGTACCACCTATAACGGCGGTTACTACACCAAGGGGGTACCTTTTCTCTGCAGCTGGCCGTACCACATCTCTAAGACTATTTGTTTTTAAGAACATTTTACAAGAACAGACTTCTTTCTCGATTTGTTAGATCAATTTGCCCGAACCGTTGTTATTTTCCCAGATGCTTTTTTCTTACATTGGTTTTTTGACGTGACAACGTGCGTGCCGGCTGCATACACGAAAAAGGATGACGCATGTACTTACAGAGCAGCGAACGCCAGTATGTATTTAATGGGGGTAGTTGAGGGGGGCGCGGGGGAGGGAGTGCGCGGGTTTTAAAGGGGGGGTGAAAATTTCATTGATTTTGCCGTAGGATGCACCGTTTTCAAGATATTTGACAAAACACCGGTTCTCGTCCGATCACAGAGGTTAAGCAACGTCAGGCGCGGTCAGTACTTGGATGGGTGACCGCCTAGTTTCCATTTTTGTTTTTTGAATGTTTTGTTATGACGTTGTCACGTTAAACTATCGTCCGTAAACCGACTTTTACTGAAGCTTATTTTCACAGTATAGCGTTTTTTCCCCAATTTGGATTGACAATGAAACAGTGTCGGTTGACGGAGCTTCGCTCACGCGGAGCTCCTTCTTCTGTGTGCTTTTGGCCTTTCGAGCCGATGCAAAATTAACATCACCTAAACCTTCCTATGCTTCTGTGTCGATTAGAATTGGGAAAAACGCGATTTTGAAAATAGGCTTCAGTAAAAAACCAGTGGCGTGAAGTTATGGACATAGCCCACTGCATCAGCACGCTGAAGTGGCAATGGGCAGGCCATATAACCCGAAGAACCGATAACCGTTGGGGTAGACGAGTTCTTGAGTGGAGACCACGGATTGGCAAACGTAGCGTGGGACGTCCTCAGACTCGGTGGAGCGATGATCTTCGCAAGGTGGCTGGCAACAGCTGGATGAGAGTGGCCGAGGATCGTGCTCAGTGGCGTGCCATGGGAGAGGCCTATGTCCAGCAGTGGACGAACATAGGCTGATGATGATGATGAAAAAACCAGTGTGGAAAAAAAAGCATTTGGGAAAAAATGCGAATGGAAATTTTGCTACTAGGAAATAATTATTCTGGTAATTGATCTATCAAATCCTTTGCTTGACTACCCAAGGAAGAAGTGGCAGTTATACGCACCTTGCGTCAGGAGACACTCGGATGAGGAAGATGGCGTTGACGGTGGCTGGACAGGAGCTGATCACCTTGGCGTCCCGGTCAAAGGCAGTCACTGTGCCCCGGGAACAGCCGCTGGTGAAAGCGATACTACGAGTATAGTGGCCTAGCTTTACTATATCATACTAAATACAAACTGAAACATGAATGCACAGAAAAATCTAAAAAACAGTCCAGCTCTTGGAATCGAACCCAGATCCTCAGCATTCCGTGCTGCGTGCTACACCCCTACACCACAACTGAGCGGGACATAGACACCTTAATTTGTCCTATGCATCAGACGTTTCAGCTTGTTTAATCACTAGCTAGCTAGCTAGCGTGCTAGAATCGCTGCAATAACCGTAAAAATAAAAATTGAAGTTGAAAAAATACAAATAAAAAAGACTCCAATAATCAATCTTGAGTTGTGATGAGATGATGCCTCAGTATACATACTTACATGACGAAAGAGTTGCCAGTGGGGCTCCAGTCTAGCGCAGTGACGTGGCAATACTGTCGCGAGAGACTACTGCAGCCGCACCAGCCGCCAGCCACCCGCTTGCTCCAAGAGTTGTGAATCTCTACTCGCTGCATGTCAGTTCCTAACTGGAAATAATAAAACATACATCAACATAACTTTGTCGGCAAAGTAAGCCAGGCGCAAAAAAATCGCGGTAACCTACCTCTCAAGCAGAAGGTCGTGGACTCAAGCCCGGGATAGCTTCTGAGTTTTCCAGAATTCATGTGCGAAATACATTTGAAATTTACAGCTATTATGGCGAAGGAAAACGTCATGAGAAAACCAGTTTGCAAAAAAAAAAAACAATTGGCTAAGTAAAGTTTTTTGAAGAGATGCTAATTATATTTTTTTTCGACAGTGGTCGACTTCAACACCAAGAAACTGCAGCTGTTTTATTTTTATCTCTTTTTATTTATTGGAAATATTTTTTTAAGTGTTCGAGATGACATTTGTAAGATTTTATGGCTGACGAGCGATTCGTGCTCAGTACTAAGAAGAAATAGAAAAAAAAACGAATTCAACTATCGCTTCTGTCAATGTCAAATGAAATCTAACCGTTTGCGTTTCGTTTGTTTTGCGTTGTTCAAGAAGCAGTTCCAAAATAGTGTTCGAAAGTATTCAATCGTGAACCAATTATTGTGCATAAGTTGTGGAGAAATGCGGTAAAATTGAAAGTCCGGATTTTATGCGGAGGTCGATAAAAATAGTAAATAATCACACTGAGCACACCAAAACGCAAAGCAAACGAAACGCAAACGATTTGACATTGACAGCAGTGACAGTTCACTTCAGTTTTTTTTCTGTTTCTACTAAGTTCTGAGCACGAACGGCTTGTCAACCATAAAATCTCACAAATGTCATCTCAAACACTCAAAAAAATATTTCCAGTAAACAATAGGAGATAAAAATAAAACAGCTGCAGTTTCTCAATCTCCAGAACGCCGACTGTCGAAAAAAAATATAAATAGCACCTCTTCAAAAAACTTTACTTAGCCAATTATGTTTGTGACGTTCACAATTTATTCGCGCACTTTTTATCTTCGCCGCCTGTCTACTATCGGCAGAGTGCCGGCGCGCCACTTAATGTCGGAAAGACGGGCTCTACAAATCAATGCTAACGACGCGGTTCTGCCTCGCTTCACACAGCATAGATCTCTGTCTAGATAGCCAAGTTACCTTACTAATTATGATCATAATGTTAATGTAATATATTTTAAACGAAGATTATGTACTTACAGCCAGCTTCTCTCCCGTGGGGTCAAACCGGCAGCAGGCCGTGTTGAACAGAGTGAAGCCCTTGCTGATGGGGCTCTGGTAACGCCAACTCCACTTGTAGTATTTGGTGCCCAGAGCCGCGACCAGGACGTTGTCGTTGCTCCAATCGAGCAGCTCTGGAACTGAAAGACGCTTATGTATCTTTAGTAGTACTGCGATGGCCAGGTCAATGGTTGCAGGACTGCCGGGCCCTGTTAAGATTCGTGTCTGTTCTTCCTTTTGGTGCGGCGAGACCGAGCACGCAGGGTTGATCCCTGTTCGGGGAAGCCCAATGAGCGATCGTCAGCCAGTGTCTACTGCTCTGAAGAAGACTTGGCTGCCATATATAGGCTGTTATACTTACAGGGGGCGGAGTTATAAGTCGGTAAGTCAAGCACGTTGTCAGCGGAGCAGAGTTGGGGCCGGCGACGTGGCACGCACGGCCAGCTTTGCTTTGCGGAAGACTTTGCTGCCATATATTGGCTGTTGCATTCACAGGGGATGGAACTGTATGTGTCACTGTTCGGGAAGGCCCAGCGAGCGATCGTCAGCCAGCGTCTACTGCTCAGCTCTGCGGAAGACTTTGCTGCCATATATAGGCTGTTGCACTCACAGGGGATGGAACTGTATGTGTCCTTGTTCAGGAAGGCCCAGCGAGCGATCGTCAGCCAGCGTCTACTGCTCAGCTCTGCGGAAGACTTGGCTGTCATATATAAGCTGTTGTACTCACAGGAGGCGAAATTGTATGTGGGCAAGTCAAGTACGTTGTCGGCAGAGCAAAGGTGGGGCTGGCAGCGCGGCACGCACGACCAGCTCTGCTCAGCGGAAGATTTAGCTGCTATAGGCTGTTGCACTCACAGGGGGTGGAACTGTATGTCCCTGTTCGGAAAGGCCCACGAGCGATCGTCAGCCAGTGTCTACTGCTCTGTGGAAGATTTAGCTGCCATGGCGGTTGTACTTACAGGGTGCGGAGCTGTACGTCGGTAAGTCAAGCACATTATCGGCAGAGGAGAGGTGGGGCCGGCGGCGCGGCACGCACGGCCAGCTCTGCTCCGCGGAAGACTTGGCCGGTCCCTCCAGCCCCCACGCCTTGCCGATGTGGCTAGTGTACTTCTTTTGGTTCAAGTATTTGCTGTACTGAAATTCAAAAAATGTGGAGGTAGTGATACAGATAGAAAACTTTATTCGACAAACATGACAAATCGATACAATGACTCTTTATTGAACACCAGATAGTAATTAATACAAAGAATAGTGAAGGATAATAAATAAGTAAGTGAGTTTCCTTTGTATAATGTTGTGGTTGTGTATTGTAAGAAAAATTGTAATCTGTTTTTTAGTAAAAATTACTTTCTTGGCAATCATTGGTCTTTCCAAAAGCGCTGATAGACTAAAAAAATATTCAAAAGAGCCCTTAACGACCTTGCTTACAGAAACATACATGCATACAATCACGCCTCCTTCACAGCAAAGGGATAGGCAGAGACTAATTGTTTCCACCTGCTGCGATCCTGACATACATATTTCGCTTCAGCAACACTCACTTTTCATACATGCTCGCCGGTTTACGGGTACTTACAGAAATATTATTTTAAATTGATTTTGTTTGAAATTTGCTTTGCCGTATGTACTAAATTTAGTACGCCTTGTAAGGCAGGTCCCTATGGTTTCTTATAGGTAATTTAATAAGATTAATCTTAATGTATCATTTTCCATAATTAATTATCATTAGCCATAAAGTGATTTATTTCTGAAACAGTATTTTCTTTGGAATTGTTATTAAACTAACCTAACCTCACCTAATGCATTCTACACACACATTACAGGACATTATTACTAGCCAAACGGATTAGATCGTTGAAATGGCAATGGGCAGGCCATTATACCTCGTAGAACAGATGGCTGATGAGGCCAAAAGTTCTTGAATGGAGACCACGGACTGGCAAGCGCAGCGTGGGACGTCCTCTAACGAGATGGACGGACGATTTGGTGAAGGCCGCAGGTTCAGGGTGGATGCAAGTCGTTTCCAACCGTAATGATTGTGCGTCAATGAGGGAGGCCTATGTCCAGGAGTGGACGTCCTACGGCTGAAATGATGACGATGACGATGATGAAATTATGACTTATTAAATTATGGGAAACCAAGGGATCGACAGATCCCAGTACTATATTACTTTATTTAACAATAAATGTACGTATAAAAACAGGGACTAATTTTAAAATTAACATAAATAAAACTAACTTAAAATAGCTAAACAAAAATTAAAACTAAAAAATACAATCTAAATTTGGACCTTTAGGTAGGGTGCCCATCACGCAGGCAGCATTCCCACGTTGAATTGCTATAGCAAGTCTTTGTGTGAGAAAGGTGCCTGCGCGAGGGTCACCTGTTGCCTCTCTCAGGCGCTTGCTTAGAGCTCCCGTGGAGCCCTCGTGCGCCCATGCCCCACGAACCGAGTGTCTCGGATCCCATGTTTACCCAGATTGCGTCGGAGCTGGGTCGCGGCGCGGGCGCGCGGTTGCGCCGGCGCAGCTCGTCGAATTCGGCCCGTGGCGCCACAAAGCGGTCCGTGCGTGCGCGTTGGGAGCTTGGCTGCAACAACGATCTTAATTTATAAAAAACCGGTCAAGAGCATGTCGGGCCATGCTCAGTGTAGGGTTCCGTAGTTCCCGACCGTCATCACAATACTTAGGCGGACTTATTTTAGTTTAGAAATATTTTTTTACATAAACTTAAAAACTGCTCAACCGATTAAGTTGAAAATAATTTTCCTAGAAAGTTTTTATTAATTTTACTTACGTAATTTTTTTTCATATTTTTTAGACGTGTGGTTCAAAAGTTAGAGGGGGGGACACATTATTTTGAACTTTTGGAGTGAATATCTCCGAAAATATTCACTTTATCAAAAAATAGTTTTAGCAAACCCCTATTTATTTTCAAATACCTATCCAATAATACCCCACACTATAGGGTTAGTCAAGAAAAACAAAATCACCCCCACTTTACGTCTATGGGAGGTACCCTAAAAAAATTTTTTTTCGTTTTTTTTATTTAACCACTTTGTCGGCGTGACTGATATATATATTCATGCAAAATAACAGCTTTTTAGTACTAACAGACTCTGAACTTAGCCGCGGACAGACAGACAGAAAGACAGACAGACAGACGGACAGACATGGCGAAACTATAAGGGTTCCTAGTTGACTACGGAACCCTAAAAAACCAGCTAATTACATGTCGGACACGGAGTGCACGCACTACAGATTCGGTGTGTGAAGTTCCTAATCCACACCAGGCCCACGTGGGAACTACGGTCCAAGCCCTCTCATTCTGAGAGTTGGCCTGCACCATTTCAAAACCTGGTAGGTAACTCTCAAAAACTCAATTTTGCGATTTTTGCTTAAAACGTGGTTTCTAGCAAGTGCCTATAGGATACAAAAACATTTAGAGGCCTATCTCGCTCAACTTCAGAGATACGAATACTCCAAATCCAAAACCTAGTAAGTACAAAAAAAACGGGCTTGACCATTTCAAAACCTAGTATGGCACAAAACTATTTCAAAACCCTAGTATGTGGCATGCTCTTACTGGGTTTTGAAAAAATCAGAGAGACTTACTGGATTTGATATCATCATCATCATCATCCCGGGTTATATACATCCCACTGCAGGGCACAGGCCTCCTCTCAGAATGTGAGGGCTTAGGCCGTAGTTCCCACGCGGGCCCAGAGAGGATTGGAAACTTCACACACACCATTCAAATTCTTGCCAGGTTTTGATATGGTCAAACGAGATTAATTGTAACTTTTTGGAAAGTAGTATGTAAAGTAGTAGTATGTATGTTTGAGTTTAACATTTGGTAGTATAGCATACGGTTGTGGTAACTCTGAAGATGAGCATTGGTTGAGTTCGAAACGCGTCAGTGTAGCTTGGTGGTGGTGATGGTTGGGTTTATGTGATTTTCGTGTGTTCGTACAGTGTGGAGGTGGAGGAACTGCATGAACGCACATTTCTTGCATAAACGTAACTATTGTAAGGTCGCGGGTGAGCAAAGTAATTGTTTTAGTTCATTAATATGGACCTCCGCAAAGTAACGCCTGATTCAATAAATTAATCAATTAACTCTTATAAATAAATAAATATTAGGGGACAATCTTACACAAATCGACCTAGTCCCAAACTAAGCAAAGCTTGTACTATGGGTACTAGACGACGACAAACATACTTATAAAGATAAATAAATACTTAAATACATAGAAAACATCCATGACTCAGGAACAAATATTCGTGTTCATCACACAAATCAATGCCCTTACCGGGATTCGAACCCAGGACCTCCTGCTTAGTAGGCAGGGTCACGACCAACTAGGCTAAAGCGGTCGTCAAGATGTTTTTTTTCGCGATTTCGGGGCTGATCCCATAGTAAAAGTTCATCATCATCACCATCATCATCAGCCCATGCTCGTCCACTGCTGGACATAGGCCTCTCCCACGGCACGCCACTGAACACGATCCTCGGCCACTAAAGCACGGCTAGTAAAAGTTGCTCAGTGTGAATCTCCCCATCACCCCTTTCAATCCTGCTCATGACCACAGAATAAGTAATAGTACTAACGTACAGAAGGATCAGTCTCGAACAAAGGTCAACTTTAGGTATAAAAACTTTCCTACTCCTGCTGCGTGCACGCGAAATTAAAACTTATCGTGTGATACGAGCGTTCATATTCCGTTGGGCACCGCTGATCCGAAACAAAGGGCACAGGGTTCCCACTCGCCCATATTTGGTAGGTATATAAATCAAGAAAGATAACAGTGTGTATTAATTCAGTAAACTACCTTTAGTATGTAAGTAAGCTATTTACAATATCGTTTAGAAGTCATTGTTTGTTGCAAAAATCACAGAAAAAAAAGATGCTTAATTACGCGCGATGCGGCTAGCGTGCGAACTGAAGGCCGCGCGACAACCTACTGCCATACTCCTCCCGGGAGGAGCGCCGGCCGAACATACCTAAACTGCAGAGTGAAACCCCCCTGTCATGACTCCTGAATCACCCTGTATAGGGACGATGATGATGAACAATGTAATTAAATAGGTACCATCGACAAAAAGGTCGCCTTGACTCCTTAAATGTCCATTTTGCTTGCAGCGGCTAGACATCTGTCCATACCAATCCATACCAATGAACTTCAACGGCTGCAAGCAAATTTGTTTTGAAACTGGGCAGGCCTCGCTTTTGTCGACTGTGCGTCTCATTAGTTTACTATTGGTCTTTATTATTTGTATTTATTTTTGACCAAATTATGCAAACGACGGAATGATTTGTAAACACAAAACGAACCAGTTTCACCAGATTATTAGTAAAGTACTCACTGTTTTTTTACCAAATGCACTGAAATCCATTAGCTCGAAATGTTGCGTCAATATGAAAAAGATTTAAACACGTTTTGTAACTAGTGTTGCAAATTAAAATTACTGTCAAAAGATTCGGTTGAAGATATTTTTTTGTGACAACGCGGGTAGTTGTCATATTTTTATAGACTACCGTATAACGGGGTCACTTTCCTCTAACAATATAGGACTATAGTAAAGTTCTAATTAAGAATAACATGTTTTGTCTTTGTCGTAGTGTTATGTGTCTCCCGCAACAGCGTTCGGCCGGAAAAAAGGCTTAACTTTTTGTTTTGTCCAAATTATTTTCTTGCCGTTGTCAAACTGTTGGCGTTCTGCAGATTCAACCGCACACCACATCCAAAATCCAAATCGTAACTGACATTGGCCCAAGCCTTAAGGCCGCCATTAAAGGAAAATAGTAATAATAAAACGGGGTTACTTTAAAATGCAGGGGCTACTTTGGAAAACAGTTTTTACGTCGTGTCCTTATCTTTTCAGACAATCTGTGGCAGTGAAATAACTACCTTGATAAATTACCTAACTTTTTACGTCATTTGCTCAATCGAGCTATGAATAATTGCGTTTTTATAACCATTTTAAATCTACCAAAGTAGCCCCAAAATTTACCGTACCCTTAAATATATTATTAACTAGCTTTTGCCCGCGACTCCGTCCGCGTGGAATTAGTAATTTGGGCAGCTTATTTTTTTTTATCCAATTTGCTTTTTCATCCATTATGGCTCTCCTTAGTTCCTCGATATAAAAAAAATTACCCGCCCCCGCATCCCCCCGCACACCCGCGTTCACATTCAACACCGTACTCCCAAGTCAAGCGTGCCTATAGAAGTTTTACTTCAAAAACCCCTGATTTTGAAACATTCTTCCGCTCCGCTCCGCTCCTATTGGTGTTAGCATGATGATATATAGCCTATAGCCTTCCTCGATAAATGTGCTATCTAACACTGAAAGAATTTTTCAAATCGGAGCAGTAGTTCCTGAGATTAGCGCGTTCAAACAAAAAAACCTGTTCGATAAATTCTTAAAATAGACGTATCTTTCTTATTTGTGAACCGATTCAAATGAAACAAACACTAAATGTTAATCCAAGAAAATACCAACATATCAGTGAAAACCGCATCCTTCTAGGTTCAGCCGTTTCTGAGATTAGCGCGCACAAACGCACAGACAAACAGACAAACAAACAATAATCCTAAAAATCATTGTTTTGGGTTCTATTGTGCTAATAAATAGCCCTAGTGACAGTTTTTCTCAAATATCTTCAATGTACAGACACCGACTTGTTACAGATTTATTATATGTATAGATGACTGTGGGATGGACCCACCCTCGAACACATTTTTTTTTATTGCTCCAAATTGTTACTCCTTTTTATGACGTCTTCCTTCCAAATTTCCTCGTCATGTTCACTTGCTTCTTGCCCACAGGCCCACACACACACCCGCCTGTTATAAAATGTATTAAGTAAGTAACAAAATTTGTTAATCTTCTCTAATATGTAAAAATCTCGTGTCACGGTGTTTGTTATCTAACTCCTCCGAAACGGCTTGACCGATTTTTATGAAACTTTTTTCTCTGTATTCGGTAGGTCTGCGAATAGGTCGTAGGCTATTTTTTATACCCCTAGGTGATATATGCCAAAACAATAATAGTAATTTATAGTACATTACTGAAGAGACTTAAATACCAAAATTAAATACGATCCGTTTTCATTGAACTTTACTATAGTAGGATATTACCATACCATTTATACTTCTATTTAATGGATCACACGACATACATTGCGTGTTATCTTCACGTTTATCAGCGGCATCGAACCCAGATTGCCAGATAACGCGAAATGTATACCGCCTGTCATTTCGGGAGTTAATCACCGGCCACAAGGAATGTATGGGTCTGTCTGTTTCACCTGATTGAATTAGATATTTATATTATGTAGACATGACCGTAAACTAAATTAGTACTGGCTATATTTTTAACTATTTTTTTTTGATTAAAAGGTATTAAACCCAGGCCTCCTCACAGAATGAGAGGGCTTGGGCCTTAGTTCCCACGCGGGCCCATCACGTATTGGGAACTTCACATACACCATTGATTTTCTTCGCCTTCCTTACTGTAAAGCTCATGAACAATTTCAAATGTATTCGCAAATAAATTCTTAAATCTCAGAGGTGCAAGCCGGGGTTCGAACCATAAGACGATTCTGTCCAAAGCTGATTCTGTCCAATCAAGATTTCACCGAAAACAGATCCTGCCGTACACTGCCGGAGGGTATTCCGATAAACATAAAAACTTTTCCATTGAGCTGTATATTTTTTATTTTATTACAAATATTGTTCAGCCACTCAACCACTTTTTTGAATTTATTGACAACTGATTTAAATCCACGTCATTATTGTTATAAGGAACAAATTTGATTAAAATAAATAAATACACCGTGAAATTTTAGTGGTTGTTTTTCCGAAACGAGGTGATTTAGTATCGATTGTACTGTACAATCGATTTATAATTACTATTTTGACTAGAGTCAAAAATCCAATTGTGAAAAACGAAAGTCGAAAATGACCGCAAACCAATAGTAACGCTTCGTTGGTACCTAACCTATCGTACGATCGTACGCTACTTGTACCAACGAAGCGTTACTATTGGTTTGCGGTCATTTTCGACTTTCGTTTTTCACAATTGGATTTTTGACTCTAGTCAAAATAGTAATTATAAATCGATTGTACAATCGAAACTAAATCATCTCGTTTCGGGAAAACAACCACTAAAATTTCACGGTGTATATTGGCAACTTTAGCAGCACAAAGCATTTGGGATACCCAGGCTGTATTACCCGCAGCCCTACATAATATTACGCTAAATGAAGCCGTTAGAATCACTAACGCACACACCCACAAACGCCCATATAACGACACTTTCCCACCACTGGCGCACACCCACTCAATTATCACCTTTAATGAGCCGTGATAAGGTTGAGAACGCGTGGACTATCGCAGTAATAATATAACCCTCCTTCTTACTGTGCGTTACCACCTACAAAAGATGGTTTGTTTAACGTCACGTGTCTAGAAGTTTTTGTTGATTAATTTTTAATACAATTATTTTGCTGACTGTATTTTTTGTTAACTGTACTTCTATTCTCATCCACATAAATGTTCCAAATGGCAAATCAATCCAGCCACTAGAAGTAGGTTAAATTTATTTTGAAAAATTTAACTTCAAAAATTTAACTAGCAAAATTTAGCTTGCATAATTTAACATGCAATATTTAATTTGCAAAATTTAACTTCAAAAATTTAACTTTCAAAATTGAATTTACACTACTACGGAAAGTTCAACACAGTACATCGCACTGCAGGGCACATGCCTCCTCTCAAAACAAGAGGGCTTGGGCCGTAGTTCTCACGCGGGCCCAGTGCGGATTGGGAACTTAAAACACATCTTTGAATTTTTTCGCACTCATTCTTCACGGTACATTTTTAATTCCTCAAAGCGAGTCTGGGGTCGAACCTACGGCCTACTGCTTGAGAGGTCATATATCAAACCACTAAGCTACTTAACGGTTGGCTCTTTAGATTGGTCGACTTTCCTTTCGAACCAATTTTGAAAAAGAACCACGCATTGGTTCGAAACAGGTCAGACATACCTAAGACTATTAATACGTGAGTGATCCGTGTATCTTACTTTAATAATAAATAATTTGTTGGTTTTATTTATTAGAATTTGAATGAATTTTAAAGGACCGTATCTTATTAAAAGGGCTTAATTTCTAATGTTTTATTTTTTATTCATTTAAGGGATATCTATTTAAAAAAATATATATTTTGTCTCTAAGGCCCTAAAATCTTAAAAACGTGTTAGTCATGTCTAAAAAGATAGTTGTCTTTGAACTGACACATGTTTGGCACATATTTAACGATTGTTTAAATTTTTGTTTACGACAAAATTTTAAAGAGGGCTTTGTTAATAAAAAAAAAAGAAATCAGTTTCAAATATAAAGATTAATATTAAAATTGTCGTTAGCCTAATTTATTATTTACATCGAAACTCCAAATCGAAAGAAGCCAATAAAAAATCTTACAAATATTGGTTTTATTATGGCATTGCTTCTAAAAAATATAAAAAAATTACTTGGTAAGGTAAACGTCCTTGTGATCGACACTGACCCAATACATGACACCTTTAACCTTATGTCATAGTAACACAGGTGACAGATAGGTGTCATCTACTGGGCGTTGAGGTGTCGAGCATTGGTACGTTTACCTTACCTACCCTTAATTTATAAGTAAAAGAAATCACAATCAAAAAATTAATCAATAAATTCACATAAAATGCAATTCTAATGTGTTTAGAAAAACAAAGTCGTTTCCAATATGATTCTTATAAAAGACATCAACGCGTTTTGAGTTCAAGTGCAGAGCGCGTTGAAGTCTTTTACTTACAAGAACAAACTTTTATTTCGTGCGTGGGAGAATATTGTGCGACAATCATAATAAACTAGATAGCCGTCGGACCCGTCAATCAATTTAATAATCTAATTTACAAACGAACGCGTTAGAAGCGTTAAAATGCCATAAAACTAAATAAACCAATTAGTCCGAATTAAATCATAGTGAAACACCCGAAAACTACCGGTTTGAATTTAGCAAGCAATTAATCAGGCTCAAACTTTTATGCAAAATAAAACGGTTGATTAAGTCGATTAAATTGATTCAATTTTAATCTCGCGCACGGAACGATAACCCCACTTCCGTTACTCACACAGACTAGAGAAAAGATGTTTGAAACAGTTCTTTGGTTCCCCATTCGTTGCCGAGCCATCGGCGCGCGCGCACCGCTTCACAAACCAGACGATCCGCAACGGAACCCAATCGAAAGTGTCAGATTAATCATATCACTAATTTAAAGTACCGATTATTTTTTTAAAGCGACGATTAATAATTAAAAGTGACGATTAATTTATAAAATGACGATTAATTTTTGAAAGTAACGATTAATTTGAAGTTTTTAGGTATTTTGGAGTGCGTTGACCCGTGGTTTTTGGACGGCCTTGCGAACAGCTGTGTTGTGTGTGTAGTGATGTGATGTGGTGTGATAAGTGAATATGATGCAGGTGAGTTATTTTCATTTTCATATACCGGTGTAAATTAATTATTACTAGTAATACAAGGTGTTTAAAATTAATTCGAAATATTTAAGTAGATGATTTGGTGAGGTTCTATCTCTGTGAAGGGTTTCATCTGAATTTTTAATACAAAATGTAGCAGTTTAAGGGCTTATTACACTTGCCTAAATTTAATCACCCTAAATAGAAAATGCTAAATCATTCAGCTTGTCAGAAGCCGTTCTTGCTCCTAATTAGGATACTTTTTAGGATCCTTACTGGCTAAACGCGATTACATTTTTACTAAATTAAGTTTCTAAATCATTTATAATCCTTAATTTAGCCACGTATAATAAGCCCTTTACTTTGAATTTTGACCAATGTATGAAATTATTTTCCATAAAAAATCCTCAAAAGCATTTAGCCGCTTCAATCAATTTTACTTACTATTGACCGGGTTGATAAGTGGTTAGAAAACCTGGCTACAAAGATTGAAGTCCCGGGTTTGATCTCCGGTTGCTACAGAAATTTGTATTTGTATGAAAAACACGAACGTTTGTTCTTGAGTCTTGGAAGTTTGGTATGTTTTTTAAGTATGTTCATCCGTCGCCTAGTGTCATAACATAAGCTTAGCTTTCTCAGTAGGTTAATTGGTCTTAATTGTTCTGTGATATTTATTTATATTTTATTTTATTTAACTATCTGTTCAAATATTATTGGTAAATTTTAAGACGTGCAGTGTGTTTAATATCTTAAAAAATACAGAATATGATTATGAGATAGTAAAATGGAAAATGTTACTTGATTAATTGAAGTTTTACTGAACAAATACGTAAATAAAAAATAAAAAATAGTTACCTACATGAAATTTCTTCTCGCAATTTATTAACGTTACACGTCCGTCCATGTATAGTTAATTTTAACTTAATAGATCCAGTTATGTTCAGATCATATTGGATGTGGCAGACGGACTGCCTCACGTAATAATAATCGAGACTTACAAATTAAAAATGAAGTGTTCGGGGGTAAAATTTTGACATTCAGGGAGTCCAAGTCCCTATTTTGTTGACAAAAATAATATTTAAACTGATTTTGAAATAGATATCTTCTTAGTAGAAGGTCACATCCCTATATTTTCTGAGCGCCGGCAAACGCACCGGACGAAGTCATTGATGTTAGAACAAGTAGGTACAGTCGACTACAAAAAGATCGATACCGCCAAAGTTACAAAGATATGTATACACACCTTTATTGACTTAACATTAAGGTCGTGTATACATATTTTTGTAACTTTGGCCGTATCGATTTTTTTGTAGTCGACTGTACAAGCTTTTCCTGTATGTTTTTTTTTTTTATGTTAGAAAGGCCAGACAAACGAACTAGTGGGTCACCTGATGTTAAATGATCACCACTGTCCATAGACACCCGCAGCGCTTTACACGATGCCAGTGCGTTGTCGGCCCTGGGAAAAGGAGAGGGAATTGAGGAGGGGGAGAGGTATTGGGCCCCCGGCGCTATCACTGACCGTACGAAACGCAGCAGGAGTACTGCTGCTTCACGCCGGTGTTCTGCGAGAGGGTGGTACTGCCCCGGGCGAGCCGGCCCATTCGTGATGCAGCGGCTAGCTACAACATGGCTCTACCACTACTATGTTTACAAGATTCATTATTATTGAGTAACTTTGTTTTTTTTTATAAATCGCTCTCGCAGATACCCCAAGATACAGGCCCAGCCTAGTTTGGGGCCTGATGGATAATTCATTTGTGAAAACCTATGTTCTTATTTAAATAAATTATAATTATTATTATTAGATTATTCGGGCCAATTTTAATTATGTTGTCTGTTTTGACTTTTTTTTAATTTGGAAAAATTTATGTGATATCTACTCAAAATTACGAACTTTTTCGATCCTACTAGAAGAACAAAAGGGTCCCAAGTTTTTTTCGTTCTGTTAGGCCGTGGTCGCTTTCACCCGCCGCACGCGGCCGACAGCGGCCCGCCGCCCGCGGCGTCTGAATGGTGTGTTCGGGAATGCTCGGGAGTGGTCGTTTTCGCCCGCTGCGTTCGGGACGTCGCACGCGGCGGGCGAAAACGACCACTCCCGAGCATTCCCGAACACACCATTCAGACGCCGCGGGCGGCGGGCCGCTGTCGGCCGCGTGCGGCGGGTGAAAGCGACCACGGCCTTAGTATAAGTTTTTACTTCACCAAATACTTCTCGATCGCGTTTACGTAAAAAATTCAATTACTGGGGAAACATGGACAGCGTCTCCGCGCGCGCGGTTCCATGTTTCCATAGAATTGATATTTTTACGTAAACGCGATCGAGAAGTATTGAAGTGAAGGAAAACTTATACTAAGCGTACCGTTACATCTTATACCGTTTGACAGAAAGAAATAGTGAATGAGATGGCGAGCGTCCGTGCGTTAGACAATACGGCCTATGTACCGAGTTAAGAAGATACGATGCGAACCATTTCTCCATAAAAAAGTGGTCTCCAGTACCTCTACCATGAGTTTACACTAGTTTACAATGACCGTACTCGCTAGCGACGGCGTAAATGATTTGTATGGAGAATTGTACTTCCGTAAGTGACCGCTAGAGGCGCTGTACAATTCTCCATACAAATAATTTACGCCGTCGCTAGCGAGTACGGTCACGTAAACTAGTGTAAACTCATGGTAGAGGTACTGTTATCTCCTTGGACATTAGAGCAAATGTTTCTTTAAATTTAATTTTAAATCCACCATGGCTATGGCCATGCACCTGTAAGTATGTTTTGTTTTTTAACCGACTTCAAAAAGGAGGAGGTTCTATGTTTGACTGTATGTATCTTTTTTTTTCTATACATGTATGTTCATCGATATCTCAGCCAATTGTGGACCGACTTTCAAAATTCTTTTTTAGTTTGAAAGAGTATACTTCTGAGGTGGTCCCATTGGCACCAAGTCAAGATCTGATGATCAGAAGAAGTAGGAGCCTTCAAAAACTATTAAATATAAATTCACTTAATATAAACTACTAGTTGTTGCCCGCGACTCCGTCTGCGATGAATATGTTCATCGCTATCCTGTGGTAGCAAGCAATTTTTCAGGATAAAACTATCGCCTTCGCAGGGTCTCAAACTATCTCCATACCAAATTTCATCTAAATCGGTTCAGCGGTTTAAGCGTGATGAGGTAACAGACAAACAGACAGACAGACACACTGTCGCTTTTATAATATTACTTATTACTTATAACTCAACCCACATTTTAGTCTATCTACAAATATATCAAGATTCATTAAAATCCGTTCTACTAGCAATCATTCAAACATCCAAATACCTTCAAAAACTTTTTCATTTACATGGCTAAATTCATCCAAATCCGTTGAGCCATTTTAGCATGACAACGGAAGCGTGTCTGGTGGCATATAATTTTTAGTTATATATATAATTAATGTTTGACATAATTTTTGTTTGTCATAAAAAAAACCCGTCGAAACCGTACATTTTTCAGAATTTTTTAAATGGTCATCCTAAACAGCTCTTTAGGTTAGGTTTGTTTTATGACAACTTTATACAATTAATGGATTCAAAGTAAATAAGTGTTGAAAATTATATTTTTAATACAAGCTTTTTGCCTGACTGTACTTTTTGCCTCTAGTTACCATCTAGGAATAATAATAAAAATAATAATAAATATCACGGGACAATTCACACCAATTGACCTAGTCCCAAAGTAAGCTAAGCATAGCTTGTGTTATGGGTACAAGGCAACGGATAAACATACTTATATAGATAGATACATACTTAAATACATATTAAACACCCAAGACCCGAGAACAAATATTCGTATTATTCATACAAATATCTGCCCCGACGCGGGAATCGAACCCGGGACCTCAAGCTTTGTAGTCAGGTTCTCTACCTACTAGGCCATCTGGTCGAATAAAATAATTACTCATCAAGACAAATCAAACATTCTGAAACTCGATGCGGTCATATCGTTTTATTATTTATTATTATATTTCCCAAATTTTTATTTGGCAAAAACTCAATTGTCAAAACTACTTATCGCAATTTTACAGTCAGCAAACCTCTTTTTTGGCAAGTGATTGTTTAGCAAATAATTACATGGTCATGTTCTATTTTCCCAAATTTTTTTTGGCAAATGTATCGTTTGGCATAACATACCAATCCCAAAACATTGCATGGCATACGGTTTATATCCCCATTTGGGTAGTGCGTAGGATAAAAATTAATAATACTGGTATTGTGAATTACGGCGGGATAAAGTGAAGAAGTGTACTGCATCTAAGACTACTACATTAAAGCATGGAAAACATTCAATGTCATGGTTGTATGACATTTCATAATATAAGTAATAATCCTTTTCTGTGCTGTCATAAAAAAATACCTAACATCGAACGCTACGCTACGCTTCGCTCCCGCCTTAGCCTTCTGAACCTAACCTGTCCGAGTCGCTTCTGCCCTGAAAGGTCTTGCTCGCTCGCTTCGCTCGCTCGCTGCCGGCGATATGCCTAACAATGTTACCTACTATTGTATATCTGCAACAAAATATTCGTTGGGGAAATGAGTTGAGCATGGGAAGTGACAAATTTGGCAAACATTTTTTTGGCATATAATTTATGACAAAATAAAACATTTGCTTAATAAACATTTGCGTAATAAAATCTTGACGAAGTGAAACTTTGCCAAATGATGACTTGACCAAATGAATAAAATGCGAAATGTAACTTTGCTAAACATTCGTTTGGGAAATGAAACTATTGCGATAAGTTATTTGGGAAGTCATATTTGGGAAAAATAATTTGCCAAACGGCAGTACACCAGGTATGGCCACCTTCCAGCTCCAACATCAGATCAGCTCCATGTCGTAATAATGTTGCATTGCCATACGATTTACACATGTACCTATGCACAATTTCAGCTCAATCGGAAACCGGGAAGTGGGTCAAATTTGACTTGCAAGATTTGACCCGTACATAATCATAATCATAATCATAATCATTCATTTATTGCATGAAAACGGGTACAGAAGGAAAGATGGTAAAAATAAATTTAGTATGCACATGACCGTAATCTACCATAATGCATGGTGTACAATATTTTATAGTTCATTTACAATTTACATAATTAATTATTTGACTACATTAAAAGCTAAATTACAAAATAATGTCAGAAACAATAAATTAAGTACTAGGTAACTATAAATAATGTCAAGATGTAATAAACAATAAAAAATCAAAACTTTCATTACAATTGGCAATACAATAATACAACCTAAACAATATACAAAACCTACTTAGTAGCTAGCATACATAGATACGAGTACCTACATACATTGCAAGTTAATAAATAGCTTTGAAAAGAGTTATGAATAACAATACTTTATAACAAACATCCGTGGTGACCTAGTGGTTTGACCTATGGCCTCTCAAGCGGGTCGTGGGTTCAAATCCCCGCTCGCACCTGTGAGTTTTTCAGAATTTATGTGCGATATTACATTTGAAATTTACCATGAGCTTTACGGTGAAGGAAAACATGGCGAGGACACCTGCATACACCTTCAAAATTCAATGGTGTTTGTGAAGTTCCCAATCCGCACTGGTCCCGCGTAGAAACTACGGGCCAAGCCCTCTCATTCAGAGAGGAGGCTTGTGCCCTGCAACGGGACGTATGAGGCTGGGATGATGATGATGATTTTTTTTTAGATATTCCCAATTGGGGATGTCTATTTTTTTGCAATATATAGTAAATCGAAAACCATTTCGAGATAAATGCTTTCTAACTCGTTTTCTGTAGTTATTATTTTTTTTATATAACGTAATGAATTTATTAAATAAGAAATAAGCAATGACTTTCATTTGACATTGGTGTATTTTGCGTGACCGGTCGTACTTTATTGTGTGTGGTTAGATTATTCACAATTTACGCGTGGATTATACTACGGAGTTTGATTTGGACCCGCTGTCTGACATCTAGCACTTTGACAGTGCCAGTAAAGTGACACAGTGTATAGTGTACCACTACGCAAAAAATAATTAAAGGGGTTGCCTTATCGTACGGATTTAGATAGATTTAGAAATTTGGCATTGTGGGAGCCCTCAATTATAATCTGACGTCATCAACTAAAATAGTTTCAATAATTAATTTTGAAAAAAGTAGTGAACTAAATGACAAAATATTTAAATTAGTTTCTTATAATTGACTTTTCTATACAAAAAAAAATATAAAAACCACTGGTAATTTTTTTTAGACATTCCCAATTATGCAACCCGATATGGACCCCATGTCAACATTCAACATACACACACACTTATAAACTTAGCACTGCTAATGTTAGTACGGTAGGATTACTAGGATACACAACATTGTGTGTCTTTTTCCTATGCTCTCGACAACTAGATAAAAACGAGGCGGTGAAAAACTCCGCAGTGGAATGGATAGCCAGTTGACTCGCGTAGATGGAATAAAAGGAATAGATATGTTACTCTTCTATCGCTTTAGGGTATTCAAGCGTTATAACTGCCTCACTTTCATCATCACACAGATATTTCTATGAAAAATACAAAGGCACACTATTTGTCACTAACGTAATCCTCGATCTGTGACCCTTCTCTGTTCTGTTTGTTTTTTGTTTATATTGTTTCTTTAATTTCCTTTTTAAATCCTTTTCTCACATGCGGCCTTTTGACATTTTTCCATTGATATTTTGTATCAAGTATATGTAGTGTATAAGTATTATATTGAATATATGTGTTTGTTTATAAAATTTATATTACATTTGTATTGATTTTATTGTTTATTAATACTACGTTTCTCTTGTCTGTTATTTCTGCCACCTACATTAGTCTGTTGATATTTATTAATTTCTGAGTAATTTGTTGTCTGGAAGAGTTCGCTTTTTAGCGATAAGACCGCCTATTGTCTACCTGAATTTTTATTTTTGTAATGTTTCTGTACTGTTTTTGGTGATCAATAAAGAATATTTGTATTGTATTGTATTATGTTTGCTCTCGAGTCTTAACATGTTTAATGTCTATTTAAGTATTTGTATCAGTCTAGTACCCGTAACATAAGCTTCTCTTACTTTGGGACTAGGTCAATGAGGGTTTTCTGACAGGTAGAATATCGCTAGATGGCGTTAGTATCGTAAGGTCTATTTGACGTTACACCCATACAACAAATGTCAAAGTTGACAAACGGACCTGACAATACTAGCGCCAAATAGCCTCTCATAGAAAACCCTCATTGGTGTTAGTTGTCCGGTGATATTTATTCTAAGACTATTGTATTTAATTTTTTTACTAGCTGTTGCCCACGACTCCGTCTGCGAAGACTCCGTGTATCCTGCGGGATCTATGCCATTTTCCGGGATAATAGTATCTTATGTCTTTCGCAGGGTTTCAAAATACCAAATTTCATCTAAATCGGTTCAGCTGTTTAAGCGCGAAGAGGTAACAGACAGACAGAGTTAGTTTCACATTTATACCATTATAGTATAGGGGTATAAAAAATAGCCTACAACCTATTCTCAGACCTACCGAGTATAGACAAAAAAGTTTCATAAAAATCGGTCAAGCCGTTTCGGAGGAGTTCGATAACAAACACCGTGACACGAGATTTTTATGTATTAGATTAGCTGTTGCCTGCGACTCCGTCTGCGAAGAATAGGGGTATAAAGAATAGCTTACGACCTATTCTCAGACCTACCGAGTATAGACAAAAAAGTTTCATAAAAATCGGTCAAGCCGTTTCGGAGGACTTCGATAACAAACACCATGACACGAGATTTTCATATATTAGATTAAATAGTGGACACAAACTTATCTATTACTTATAATTCCATCTACGCTTGTCAAGTGGATGTCTATTCCAATATGCAGTTCTTCACCGCCACGTTTTTATCTAGTTTGTCGAGAGCATAAGAAAAATACACACAATGTTGTGTATCCTGGTAATAACCGTACTAACATTATAAGTGCTTAAGTTTGTGTGTGCTTATGTGAGTTGTCATGCTGAAATGGCTCAAAGGATTTCGTTAAAATTTGCTATTATGATACCTGGATCGCGGATATAATATGTTTATCCGTTGCCTTAAACCCATAACACAAGCTTTGCTTGGTTTTTCTGTTTTATTATTTTCTATTTTATTATTTATGAGTGGTTATTAAAAAAATTATACACAATTAAGGAATTAAAGGAAGGAATTAAATGAAGACAAAACTTAACTGATTCCTTTGTGTAACGAAAGTTACACATTATTTTGTATGAGCAACTTTCGTTACACAAAGGAAGCGATCGTGATTTTTTTTTAATGAGACATGAAAGGCATGCTTACAGGTAGGTCGGGATGGCCTACTGGCTTAACCTATTGCCTCTCCAGTACCTCTACCATGAGTTTGCACTAGTTCAGTGACCGTACTCGCTAGCGACGGCGTAAATGATTTGTATGGAGAATTGTACTTCCGTAAGTGACCGCTAGAGGGGCTGTTCAATTCTCCATACAAATAATTTACGCCGTCGCTAGCGAGTACGGTCACGTAAACTAGTGTAAACTCATGGTAGAGGTACTGCAGAGGGTCATGAGTTCGAATCCGGGCTCGCACCTTTGGAATTTATGTGCGAAATTATATTTGAAAGTTACCATAAGCTATACGGTGAAGGAAAACATCGTGAGGAAACCTGTACACACCTGAGAAGAAATTCAATGGTGTGTTTGAAGTTCCCAATTCACACTGGGCCCGCGGCAACTATGGCCAAGCTCTTTCTTTCTGAGAGGAGGCCTGTGCCCTGCAGTGGGACTTACATAAGTTGGGATGATGATGTTGATCCCGATTTTACGGTACAATAAAGTTTTTGCACTGCTTTATTCTGGCGTTTAGAGTTCAGCTGGTGAAATTACAGGCATATGAGGTGTTCCATTTTAGCCATCTAGGCTGACAACGCAATTGAAATCTTCTTGCGAGTGTCCGTAGATGGTCACTTACCAACAGGTGATACGTTGCTCGTTTGGCACCCTTTTTAAAACTTTAACCCGTTTTAACGACCGTCTTAGCCTAGTTGGTAGTGACACTGCCTACGAAGCAAGAGGTCCTGGGTTCGAATCCCGGTAAGGGCATTTATTTGTGTGATGAGCACGAATATTTGTTCCTGAGTTATGGATGTTTTCTATGTATTTAAGAATTTATTTATCTATATAAGTATGTTTATCGTCGTCTAGTACCCATAGTACAAGCTTTGCTTAGTTTGGGACTAGGTCGATTTGTGTAAGATTGTCCCCTAATATTTATTTATTTATTTATTATTTATTTAAAAACGGGTCACGTGCAGTGTAGGGTTACGTAATAATACAGGACAAATGTGGGTGTACTACCTAAAAAAATATTTCATACAAACGTCTTCCCAATAGTTTATCAAAAGAGAATAGAACAAATAGGTGCAGCCGTTCTGAAGTAATAGGCGCACATACATTTTATGCAAATGATTTATTTACTATTCTGAATTTTCCAGATTTTTCCAGCGAATGGCTTTTTTTATAGCTCTGAGGAGGGGAACTTGCTTGACTGTAATAAATAAGCACTTTATAGCTTAATATTATGCAAAAATAATAACTTAGCAAACCTACAATGTTTTTGAAATGCCTATCTAATGATTAATCATAAATTATGGGGTTAGACGAGAAAAAAGCCTACTTTACGTGTAGGGGATTTTTTATTCTATAAATTTTATTTTGTTTGTGTTTTGCCAGTGATGAATTTGGGCCTCATAAGGAAGCTCAAAGTCACTCAGAGGGCAATGGAGAGGGCTATGCTCGAAGTTTCTCTGCGGAATCGCATTAGAAATGATGAAATCCGCGCAAGAACTTAAGTCACCGACATAGCTCGAAGAATCGCCAGACTCAAGTGGCAGTGGGCAGGGCACATCGCTCGTAGAACTGATGGCCGATGGGGCAAAAAGGTTCTCGAGTGGCGTCCACGGACCGGAAGACGCAGTGTAAGTAGGCCTCCAGCAAGACGGGGCGACGACCTGGTTAAGGTTGCGGGATCGCGTTGAATGCGGATGGCACGGGACCGATCTGTTTGGCGAGCCTTGGGGGAGGCCTATGTTCAGCAGTGGACGTCTTTCGGCTGAAATAATGTTGATGATGATGATGAAATTTTATTTTACAACTTTTTACGCGTGCGTGCAATATATTCATGTTTAATTACAGCTCGAAAATAAGCTAGACCGTGGTGGTCTAATGGTTTGACCTATGGCCTTTCAAGCAGAGGGTCTTGGCACAGATTACTTAATAGTTACTTCGTAACAGATACTGCATCCCGTACAAAATCTTGGTACTTACCGCGATTGTAGCCACAGATTATACTACTCCGTATCCTTAAGAATGTGTGCGTGCCGACAGTGACAAGGGCTGGCAGTTTGGATTATTTTTTTTTCTCTACATGTTGTTTTACCATTTTGTCGGGATAATTGTTATATATTATATCCATGCAAACTTTCTAGCACTAATATTCCCTAAGCTAAGCCACGGACGGACAAAGGGACAGACGGTCATAGTGAAACTATAAAGGTTCCGTTTTTGCCATTTTAGCTCTGGAATCCTAACAAAAAAGGATATTTATTGTAATACGCAGAACACATTGCCATGCTCACAGTACCCTAACGTTATACTAGATACGACGGTCAACTTTTGAACTTCGCATCGTGCCATCCCGCTCACGCTTATAGCTTTTTATAGAAGAGTAAGAGGGACAGTACGATACGAACTTCCAAATTGTTATATTAGCTATTAATTCTATCACAGTCATATTAAAGTTTGCCCCTGTTTCACCATTTTCACTTATAAAAGTCCAGGCGGCATATTTTTCCGTGGAACACGAATGAACGTGCGTCGGCGCGCGCTTGTGACAACCTACTGAAATTTCGATCGTAGCAGATCGTCCCCGCGGTAGGTAAATATCGCGCGTAAGTACATGGCATGCATGAGGCCTGGTCTTGGGTTCGAGCCTGGACACGAGCCTTCTTTGAGAGCCTCTATTTTTCGCAACTTATGTGCAAAATTACATTTAAAATTTACCATGAGCTTTACGGTGAAGGAAAACGTGAGGAAACCTGAATAAGCCCGCGAAGAAATTTAATGGCGTGTGTGTGAAACTCCCAATCCGCACTGGGCCCCTGCGTGAACTATGGCTCAAGCCTTCCCATTCTGTGAGGACGGTGGGACGGATAAACATAGGTTGGGATGGTGCTGATGGTGATTCCTTACCGATTGACTTACGACGGGCAAAATCTCTGACAATCTTTAAATCTATGCTTAAGGAGCACTATCTGTCATCTTGTAATAGTTAACTTTATTATACCCAGTTTATTTATTTATTTATATGTGGCTGTTTATCCCACTGCCTATATTTATTTTTGACGTCTATTATATGTACGATGTATGTATGAGTAGATGTACTATTTTTTGTTGTGTTTAATTTTCTGATCCACTGTTGATGCACCACCTGCTGTAAACTAGTCCTTCCTTCTTTCTGTTAAAGGGTTGCCTGGAAGAGATCGCTCTTAAGCGATAAGGCCGCCTATTGCTTGCCTTGTAACTTTCTCTCTGTGTACCTGTTTTCTGTATTGTTTACTATTTCTGGTGTACAATAAAGAGTCATTGTATTGTATTGTATTGTATTGTATTGTGCTGATAATGAAGCTAGCGGATGGACGGGGCGAAATTATAATGGTTCCTACTGGGCTATAGTCATCGCCACCAGAGTTGAGGTCACGCACACAACAACACGTCAGCGGGTTTTTGACATTTATTCATACCGATAGCAAGTTCAACAGACTCGACATAGAATTACAAGATTGACTAAGAATTTCTTTAACCTATTTCGTTAAGTATAATTTAGGAAAATAGGTACTTACATCTAGTCAAACGAAACAGAAAATAATATATTTTGATCTATTTTATTTAAATCATATAAGCATATTTTTCGCTATTAAAATACCGATTTTTTTGTTGCGAATACTTCTTAGCAGTTTCAAATTGTCTTATTTCAAACATAAGTTATATGAAAAAAGAAAGAATATTATAATGTATAGTATTGCATAAGTATTTCATCATAAGGTCATATAACTCACATTTTCATTCACTCACTCATTTCATTCATTCACTACCTTTTTTGCAATCAGTACTTTATGTAGCTGTGTCTGTAATCATTCACCTCAACTCTCGTGGCGTTACCTATACCTACGGAAATTTAAAATGGCGCGTCTATAATAAATTGTATCTTCCAGGGTTGTCCCTGATTAATAATGTTATTAGGGTGATCGTAAGCTCCGCACGTAATCCTGTATTAATTAATTTCAGCTTAAATGGCAACTTGGAGTGCACCAGTTACGTACTTTATACGTTGTCAATGTTTTTACTTAATTATTACAAATTCATAATAATGATGTTGGCTTACGTACACCAGGAACAGCTACTTTTACAAATGTTATTACCACTTTTTTACATTCAACCGACTTCCATGTATGGATTTCTGGTATTTTCTCATGGTGACCGTCATCAACGTTGGCGTGATTGAAATGAGAACGCCTTGGTGTTATAGTGAAAATAAACGGATCACTCACGTCTTAAAACGAGTTTAACTTGACATGTTTCGGGCTAATCCGTAGCCCTTCCTCTGGAGTCGCACGTCACGGCGGCTGCACTATGAGTGAGTCTCACGGCAGTTTCATGTTTAAAACGCCGTGGTGTTTTTTATTTAAACACATTTTTAACGACCGCTTTAGCCTAGTTGGTAGTGACCCTGCCTACGAAGCAAGAGGTCCTGGGTTCAAATCCCGGTAAGAGCATTTATTTGTGTGATGAGCACGAATATTTGTTCCTGAGTTATGGATGTTTTCTATGTATTTAAGTATTTATTTATTTTATTTATGTAAAGGCCACAGTTTCAAGGTGAAGGTGTATTCTTACAAATAAAGTTAATTTGAATTTTGAATTTGAAAGCCGCTTACAATGATTAGGTATCATTGAGGGAGGCCTATGTCCAGCAGTGGACGTCCTACGATGATGATGATGACATTATTAGGTAGTAGATTCCGTGCCGAGCATCCTGGGACGTATCACACCCGTAAAAGCTCGTAAAAAGTCCCTCTACGACCATGGAATGTGTCTCACATGCCATAGCATTTGACAGCTCGCCGCACCGACCCCTTCCCATAGTGGGCGATGCACTGATCCCATAGCCCACGCCTTCCCTTCTTTAATTGGTGCTCATAAATATTCATGAGGTTGCTAATGACTTGTATGTGTTAATTGATTCCTTAGAGCGCTACTGAGGCTTCTAAAGCAATCGTTTATTGATTAAATTGCAAGTTTTAAAAATCTAAACTAAACTGACGTGTTTCGAAGTCAACCAGAGCTCATCTTCAGAGTACCGCAACCGCTCATTGTGTACCAAATGTTAGACTACCAAACCAAAACATATGTTTTAATTTGTCACTGTAACTTCAACCTTCTTATTCTGTGATTCAATCAATTATTAAAAATCTGTTCAAAGTCAAAAGTCAAAGTCAAAGTCAAAATTCTTTATTCGATTTAGGCATCAATTGATGCTCCCATGAACGTCGAAGAATCTACCACCGGTTCGGAAAAAACCCTGTTGAGAAGAAACCGACAAGAAACTCAACGTCAACGTGTTCATCATCATCTTGGTTTACATACGTCTCACTCCAGGGCAGAATGAGAGGGCTTGGGCTGTAGTTCCCACGCGGGTCCAGTGCAGTTTGGGAACTTCACGCACACCATTGAACTTCTTCGCAGGTACGATGTTTCCCTTCACCGTAAAGCTCACGGTAAATTTCAAATGTAATTTCGCATGTAAATTAAGAATAACTCAGAGGTGTGAACCCACGGCCTTCTGCTTGAGAGGTCAAGAGACCATAGGTCACACCACCAGACTATCACGGCTTTCGGCACTGGGCTGTTCAGAATTTTCAATTTAAAGTGTACTTACTTTTTTTACTTTTGTTTTAACCTTTTCGCCGCCAATAAAGTCAAAGTCAAAGTCAAATCTTTTTATTGTAGACTGTGGGTACATAATATACAGCAGTTGTTAAACTTATTAGAGACGTGCCGCCACAATCAGCCAGTTTTGGCATACAATATTTTAATAAAAAATATTTATAATATTTTAAATTTAAGCTCGCCGAGATATATTTATATTGCGAGTTATGTCAGTGCCTTAAGTACGTTAAATATATTGATTATTATCTATTAAATGTAATTATTCATAAATAGGAGTTATTATTACAGATACGATATTAGTGATTAATTTAAATTACATCCATAGCATTTACACAAGGTTAATTAAATTACAATACCCATACTTACTAAATTCATAATTTTAATTTTATTATACTCGCGACACTCGTTAAATTATCATCATTTTCCCTATAAGTACATCATGTTAATAGTTTCTTGTATCAACAAGGTGGTCATCAATTTTATAATACGCTTTCTCCAAACACCATTTATATAGTTTGGTTTTGAATTCTGGGAACTCAATTCTTTTAAGATCTTCAGGCAGGTAATTAAAGATTTTTACTGACATATACAATATACTTTTTCTGTAGTGTGTGGTCTTAGAAGTAGGCAAGACGAGATAAATGCCGTGATTTTTTGCTGTTTTTCTCGGATTAACCTTTGCAATTTCGTAATCAGCTAAGTTTTTCTTAACATGTACACATACTTCAAATATATATAATGAAGGTAGGGTTAACAAGTTATACTTTACAAAAACTGGTTTGCATGAGTCACTTGGCCCCAAACCATATATTGCACGAATACACTTTTTTTGTATCCTAAATAATTTTTGCATAGAAGATGAATTTCCCCAGAGTATGATGCCGTAGCGGAGGTTAGATTCCACATGGCCATGGTAAGCTAATAAAGCTGTCTTTTCCGACGCAACATTTGTCAATAAGTTATGACTATATGTCTTACCTACTATATTAGTACAAAAACCTAATGTAACTACATTATGCTCTAACTACCTAATATGTTTTGTACTAATAATACATGGTTATTTGTGACCTCCTCTGACATCCTCTTAACCCTGAATTCCTAACACTCAAACAAATGTTTTTTTGTTTTACGACATTTTTTCCCATACAAATACACAGAGTATCGTAAAAATAATAGGTAATCACAAATTTTCAAAACGTTATTACACCAAAAATATTAAGTTATGACATAAGCCGTAAAACAAAAAACATTTGTTTAAGTGATAGGAGTTTAGGGTTAAAAGGATGCTAGTGAATTACAAATAACCCTGTATAGTAAGACATAAAACTTACAAGTCATAATAATCACCATAATGTTAAATGCTATACAGGGCTGTATTATAGTGAAAATAAACGGATCACTCACGTCTTAAAACGAGTTTAACTCGACATGTTTCGGGCTAATCCGTAGCCCTTCCTCTCAGAGTCGCCCGTCACGTCACGGCGGCTGCCTAACGCGCACTCACGGTAGGCTCGTGGTAGTTTCATGTTTAAAGGCATTGACGTACAATAAAACAACTAGACTCCCAATCGCTTAACAAAAGTTCCTCAAAAAACGTCCGAGCGGCGTTGTGTGTACGTATACATCAATTTATACAGATAACATTAACAGCATTCATTCAAATTAACACCTTATTTCGTAGCAGTAATGTTTAATGTCAATTGAATATGATCGTTCGAAGTAGTGATATGACGTCACGCGCTGGAAACCGCCTAAAGAGTAAAGAATGCAGTGGAGTGGTCATGCGAAACGGAAGCTAGACCGTCTGTCTCTTTCTTTCTCGTGAGTTTGATTACGGTGCGAAAGAGACATATACGAATACGGGGCGAGTAGTGACGTTGTAATCAACACGCGGTCGAAACACAACTGAACCAAAACTCTGCACAATAGACGCGTGTGCAGACTTTTGCTTCGGACAATTTTTGAGCGTGATTGGGAGTCTAGTTGTTTTATTGTACGTCAATGTTTAAAGGGCTATATTAGGGCAGGCGTCGGCAAACTACGGCGCGCGAGCCAGAAAAGTAGGTTATGTCAGGGGGACTGAATTTTTAGATCAATTAGGGCACATTCAAAGGCTAGTTTAATAAATGTCTTCTTTATTTCGTTATATTATTGCTGAAGCACTTGTGACTCTTCTGGTGTCGCAGGTGTCCATGGGCGACGGTAATCGTTTACCATCAGGCGATCCGTCTGCTCGTTTGCCCCCTATACCATAAAAAAAAAGCTATACACCGTGAAATTTTAGTGGTTGTTTTCCCGAAACGAGGTGATTTAGTTTCGATTGTACAATCGATTTATAATTACTATTTTGACTAGAGTCAAAAATCCAATTGTGAAAAACGAAATTCGAAAATGACCGCAAACCAATAGTAACGCTTCGTTGGTACCTAGCCTATCGTACGATCGTACGCTGCTTGTACCAACGAAGCGTTACTATTGGTTTGCGGTCATTTTCGACTTTCGTTTTTCACAATTGGATTTTTGGTGGGACCAACTTAAAAACTAAATAACCCTAAAAAGTCAATCGTTTAGACGGATGGTAATGTACACATGAATATAAAAGTGCGTGCGCGCATGCGCGGTGTTCCGTGATCAATTTATGATATTACCGGCACAAAACACTGTTGCACGCTGTTCCTTCGATAACTAGTGCATATTAACGAATAGGCTGCCATCCAGACGGGAAGAGCGATACGATAGATTAGCTCAAACCCGACTTAAACTTCTAGTAATAAATGCGAAAGTGTGTGAAAAAAGTACGTTTTCGTGTATTACATGTGTTTGTTACTGTTTCAAGCTAAAATGGTAGGATGGATTGGAAATTGGAATAATAAATAAGTAAAGATAAGTACCGTTGTGAGGTCAACGAACTGTCAATTAACTCACCAAACTTTTTTTTAGTTCAGATTAATTTAAAATACTAAGCCCAGTTTAGATAAAAATATATAAATACAAATAAAAACATACACCGTGAAATTTTAGTGGTTGTTTTCCCGAAACGAGGTGATTTAGTATCGATTGTACAATCGATTTATAATTACTATTTTGACTAGAGTCAAACATCCAATTGTGAAAAACAAAAGTCGAAAATGACCGCAAACCAATAGTAACACTTCGTTGGTACCTAACCTATCGTGCGATCGTACGCTACTTGTACCAACGAAGCGTTACTATTGGTTCGCGGTCATTTTCGACTTTCGTTTTTCAGAATTGGATTTTTGACTCTAGTCAAAATAGTAATTATAAATCGATTGTACAATCGATACTAAATCACCTCGTTTCGGGAAAACAACCACTAAAATTTCACGGTGTATATGTAAATCGTATACATTACAGCGCTTCGTCAAACGCTTATTATTTACTCGATATCATGGCGAAACCGCAATGTAAAGCATCTTGGATTTTATAAGTTGGACCTTTATAGGTTTTCTGCTTGTTGTAGACCATATATTTTAATTAAGTCCTATATATCTATTGCGATACAAATTTTCAGAAAACTTTCATTTCCATTTCAGCACAATTGGTTTTATAGAAAAGAATAAATTATTAACTAAAAATTACTAAGATTAGTCTAGCTATTCAACGAGGAAACGCTGCCTGCCTTCTGGGAACTATGCCGTCGGGTGCTATTCTTAAAGATATTTTTTATTTATAATTTTTCCTTTATTATCTTAGTTTAGTTTCTATTTTAGGTTATCTAATTTTAGAGTTTTTTAATTTGTTCCAAACAATGGCTAAAACTTAAATAAAAAGCCTCAAGAAACTTGGCAGAAAGTCATCTTTTCAAACTTAGGATGAACACTTAGAAACAACAAAAAAAATCATATAAGTAACTTACAATATAAAACTAAAGAGAAGTTGTATAAAAAATCTATGGGGTCCCTTATTTAAGGAACTAAAACTAAACATCTTAACTATTACAACGTTCAGTGGAAGTGTAGAATGCGTCCAACGTCAAAAAAGAAGAAAAATTAATAATTTCATAAACGGTTTTTACCTATGAGTAAAAGCACACTCGTACGCTCGCACTTGTTTTGCTCGTTTTTGGTCGATATTGATAATGGCAGCAGGTAGACAATCGAAATATTTACAGAATATTTATTAATATATCTACTTTAAAAATAAATAGTTAAATTGAAATAAAACAAATATTTGAGGTGGCTCCCATGCAACAAACGTGATTTTTTTTGCCGTTTTTATGGATAATGGTACGGAACCCTTCGTGCGCGAGTGCGACTCGCACTTGGCCGGTTTTTATCTAACGCTCTGACGCTTGCTTTCGCATTTTCTATTTCTTTCTGTCAAACGGTATAGATGGTGAAAGAAAGAGATCGTGAAAGCGAAGGCAAGCGTCCGCGCGTTAGTCGATACGGCCTCTGTATGCTTAGTATAAGTTTTCCTTCACTTCAATACTTCTCGATCGCGTTTACGTAAAAAGTTCAATTACTGGGGAAACATGGACAGCGTCTCCGCGCGCGCGCTTCCATGTTTCCATAGATTTGAAAACTTATACTAAGCGTACAGATTTAATAATAAATATCACTTAAACAAATATACCTACTCACTCATTGATTGATTACTATTCGGAGATTAGGAGCGAATTAAAATTATCGCATAGCTTAGCTTGACTGTGATGTGATCGTGCTTTCAGATAACATTAACAAGGTAAATTTAAGCCAGTTGAGTTCTAGTTAAATACATTTAATACTAATTAATGGCATGCGATAGGCGTAAAGTTGTTTGCTCATTGTATATTGCGTTAGGTCTCAGAGATATAGGTCTACTAGCTTGTGCGCGTGACTTTGTCTGGTGAGAATTCAAATTTGAGAAAAAGCTTCTTCATTTCTTAAAAAAAAAATGATGGGTCAATTGAGTCATTCTGAGAGAAGGTCTGTGCCTTGCAGTAGGACGTATATAGGTTGGGATGATGATGATGATGATGATGATGATGGGACAATTGACACCAATTTATCAAGTTCCAAATTAAAAAAACTTTGTACTATGGTTACTAGACAACGGATAAACATACCTACTTAAATACATTATTAGACATCTAAGACTCGAGCACAAACATTCGTATTTTTCACAAAAATATCTGCCCCGACCGGGAATCGAACCCGGGACCTCAAGCTTCGTAGTCAGGTTCTCTACCGAATAGGCTATACAGTCGTCAATTCTTAATTTGAATAAAAAAATCCGGTAACGGCAACATCCAACCATCAATTGGTAGAACACCCGTTGGGGCGCATACCCAGGAGACGTGGGTTCGAATCCCACCGGCGCACCCGAAAAAACTTTTTCGCTTTTGAATAATCTTAGATTCGGTGAGCAGCCGTACTGCTAATAAAATAAATAATATCCAACCATCAGTATCAGATACTTAGTGAATATATAAAACCCGTTTTTTTTGCTTAATCCGTTAGAACCTACAAAAACTTTAAAATTGGTTTTTACTGTTACTAATCATCTACTCGCAAGCCAAATTTTAAAAGTTTAGTAACTTTATCTGATGAAATCCTTGCAAGAACTAAAGTCACCGACATAGCTCAAAGAATCGCTAGACTCAAGTGGCAGTGGGCAGGGCACATCGCTCGCAGAACTGATAAATGATGAATGAAAGGTTCTCGAGTGGCATCCAAGGACCGGAAGACGCAGTGTGGGTAGGCCTCCATCGGGATGGAGCGACGACCTGGTTAAGATTGCGGGAACGCGTTGGATGCGGATCTGTTTGGCGAATCTTGGGGGAGGAATAAATTCGGCAGAAGACGTCTCGGCTGAAATGATAATATCACGGGACAATTCACACCGATTGACCTAGACCCAAAGTAAGCTAAGAAAAGCTTGTGTTATGGGTACTAAGCAACGGGAAAACATACCTACTTATATGTGTAGATAGATACATACTTAAATACATATTAAGCACCCAAAACCCGAGAACAAACATTCGTATTTTTCATACAAATATCTGCCCCGACACGGGAATCGAACCCGGGATCTCAAGCTTCGTATACAGGTTCTCTAACCGCTTGGCCATCTGGTCGTCAAAATGATAATGATGAGTAACCTATACCTATAATTAGGAGATAGAATAACTCTGAATTGAATATAAAAAAAAATCCCGTTCCTTCCCTATTATGTGCGAATTTCAAAAGGTCCATCCTTATACCTTGTTGACATCATTATACCTATAGGCAACAGCTACGCAAAGTTTTAGCTTTCGAGGGCGAAATGCTTGGCCTGAGCGGTTATGAGTAAGGCAGCCATTACACAGTCAATCTAGATCTAGATCGAGATCGCGGATCGCGATAGACTGATATAACTTGATTTGGCTAGTTAATAATAAATAAATAAATAATAAATACCACGGGACAATTCACACCAATTGACCTAGTCCCAAAGTAAGCTAAGCATAGCTTGTGTTATGGGTACAAGGCAACGGATAAACATACTTATATAGATAGATACATACTTTAAATACATATCAAACACCCAAGACCCGAGAACAAACATTCGTATTATTCATACAAATATCTGCCAAGACACGGGAATCGAACCCGGGACCTCAAGCTTCGTAGTCAGGTTCTCTAACCACTAGGCCATCTGGCCGTCTAGTTGTCACATTACACAGTCAATCCAGATCATGTCGGTCCACTGTTCGCAATGATCACACGAATACGTGTTCTCAGCCCTGGGGATTACGATTGGCAATAAAAAAAAAAAAACCGGCCAAGAGCGTGTCGGACACGCCCAAGGTAGGGTTCCGTAGCCATTACGAAAAAATCAAGTAATATTTTTCTAAGGATTTCGTATGTGTACGGAATCATCCAAGTTTAGGTATGTTTTATACCTTACGCTACTATTTACTCTTAAACTACAAATAATTTCCAAGCAATCTTAGCCGCTATAATTTTCCTAGTAAATTTGATATATTTACTACCATTCTGAATTTTTTCAAATTTTTCCACCCAACAGTTTAGATTTTAGAGGGGGGGGGGGGACGGCCAATTTTAATGAATATTTTAAAGTAGAATATTTCGCAAACAGATCACTGAATAGAAAAATCATGTTAGCAACCCCGCAATGGTTTTAAAAGACCTATCCAACGATACCCCACACTATAGGGTTAGCCGAGAAAAAAAAAATCACCCTCACTTTACGTCAATGGGAGGTACCCTAAAAAAATTTTTTTTCCCTTTTTTTATTCAATCACTTTGTCGGCGTGACTGATATATATATTCATGCCAAATTACAGCTTTCTAGTACTAACAGTCTCTGAGCTTAGCCGCGGACAGACAGACAGACAGACAGACAGACGGACAGACATGGCGAAACTATAAGGGTTCCTAGTTGACTACGGAACCCTAATAAGAAGATTGTGTATTCACAATCGCAAAATGGATCAAAATAAATAAATAGTATTGAAGAGGAAGAGGACTGTGCAAATTACTACAGGATGAAGGAGGCATGCTTTCTTCATCTGGAGAAGTATGTTTGGTCAAATCTTTCGAATGAGCTGTTGGCCGTTGCGGCCGCGCCGGCACCGCCGGCACGTCGTCGTTGCTGATATCGTCCGCCTCCATCGCGTTGCGACCGCTGACCATAGAGTAAGATAAATATACCAAAAGGAATAGAGAGCGTACTCAACCCAATTATCTGTCACCCCATTTGATATGCCGCCATATTTAATTTTATTTTAAATACTACTTAGCTGCCCTCTGTAAATTGGTGTTTTGTGGATGCCATATACATACGTATGTATATGTATAACCATATATGTCTATACTACTTGTATATTCTAAGTAGGAATTGTAAAAAAAGAAGTATTACATACAAGCTTTATTATTTTTATGTTTCACATAATACAAATAAGAATCTTGTTTAATTTTATCATCAGTACCATCGTTATTAGTAATCACTACCACTATGTTTGTAACCTAATGTACATCACATATCGAATGTCGCGATAAACACAAATTAAAACAGAAATAGCGTCCAAATCGCAAACACAATAAACAATAATCAAAAGAGTCTTTTTCACTACGTAAAATCCCGCAACACATTTAGGAAACTTTCAAGACTAGAGCGAATTTCTTAAGTCAAGCAACCATTTCTACGACGTACACCGTAAATGACACTTTGTCTTCTGTGTTGCTAACAAAACCTTGAGAAATTTTCAAAAAAATTAGTACATGTTTTTGAGAATAAATTAAAATAAACACTTTAATTAGTTGCGTTTGATGAATGTAAATTATAAAATGCATATTAAGATAGAAATTCATGAAAAAAAACTAACAGTGTGTATTTAAAACTAGATATTAGCACACTAGTGACATCTATCGCATTACTGCGACAAAACTTCGAGACCAAGAAGAGCTGGGGACTACGTGATCTCAAGAGATGGCGCTGTAATTAAGTTTCAAATCTGTCAAAATCAAATGTTCTAACTTGTCTACCCCTGCCGCTGACTGACGTAAACTGACAATATTTCACATTAGACGCTCAATCTGGATCGCGGTCAAAGGACCGAGATCATTGATTTCAAAAAATCTAGATAATTTGTGATCCGTCAATTTAACACATTAGACAGTCAATCTGGATTATGATCATTGATCTCGATCTAGATTGACTGTGTAATGGCAATGGCTGCCTAAGTCAGTGAGTCAGTCAATCAATCAGAACGTTTCTTTTTATATCTGTTTTAAGTTTACCCGACCGCGGTAAAAAAATGTATTTTAAAGTAGGTCTACATACATATTGAGTGGCAATGGTTACTCATAGGTAAAAATCGTTTATTTTATTATTTTTTTTTTCCTTTTTTTTACGTTGGAAGCATTCTACACTGCCACTGAACGTAGTAATAGTGAAGAATGTTTAGTTTTAGTGTCTTAACTAAGGGACCCCATACATCTCTGTTTTTTTATACAATTTCTCTTTAGTTTTATATTGTAAGTTATATGATTTTTTTGTTGTTTGTAAGTATCACTACATAGTATAAAACAAAGTCGCTTCCCGCTGTCTATCCCTATGTATGCTTAGATCTTTTAAACTACGCAACGGATTTTGATGAGGTTTTTTTAATAGATATAGTGATTCAAGAGGAAGGTTTATATGAATAATAAATGCATAATTGCAGCCGTGTGAAGCCGGGGTAGGTCGCTAGTTCATCATACGTTTGAAAAGATGACTTTCTGCCAAATTTCTTGCGGCGCATTCTTCTTGGCAATGATGGTCCTTAAGAAAGAGCTAGTAGTTTTAAAAAAAGTGATCCCTTTGCGGCCTACTTGCAGAAAAAAATGGTTTGATTTTTTTGTTTATTTTTTGATAAAATCATGAATATCGTTATCAATAAATTTTGAAATCTAGAAATAAATGTCCTTATATAAATGCCTGGGCCACAAAAACTTTGCTCGAAGTTCTTTCTTTTGCTAAATCGTGTTTTTTGTGGAGAAGATAGTAATTTAAATAAACTTTCTTTATTATTTTTCAAAATCTGATATCACCTGTACGACACAACTGAAAACCAAAAGGATGGCAGCTATCTCTTTTAACCAATTGCCATCGCCATTCAACGAGGGATTGCTGCCAGCCTGTTAGGCACCATGCCACGAGGGCCTTTTCTAGATTTGATTTAGTTTTAAAGTGTAAACACTTTATTTAAGTTTTAGTTAAGAATTTATTATTTTTTATAAAACCAGTTGTACTGAAATGGAAATGAATGAATCCTGAAAATTCTCAAAATTGTATCGCAATATGTACTATGGTCTATATCAAGCAGAAAATCTATAAAAAAAGTAAAAAGTCCAGCTTATAAAATCCAAGACGCACATTGCGGTTTCGCCGTGATATCAAGAATAAGCCTTCGACGAAGTGCTGTAATGTATGCAATTTACATAATATGGTTTTATTTGTATTTATATATCTAAACTGGGCTTATTATTTTAAATTAATCTGAACTTATAAAAAGTTTGGTGAGTTAATTGACAGTTCGTTGACCTCACACCGGTTCTTATCTCAACTAACTCCCATCATAAAGTAAGTATTTTATTCGGCTTGTAGAGTTTTATATTATTGTTATCGTCCTGTTGGTTTTATTTAAACTACTTACTTACATACATGTCGTAAAAATTCCATTTCAACAAAATCATCGCGTATTATTAACGCTCACTTAGGGACAACAGAACTGGTAGAGTCTTGTATATTTCAAACTATTACAATATTATTATTATTGTATTTATTTGTGTTCTTGGACGAACGATTTGGTAAAGGTTCAAGGTGGATGCAAGTCGCTTCCAACCGTAACGATTGGGTATCAATGAGGGAGGCCTATGTCCAGCATTGGACGTCCTACGGCTGAAATGATGATGATGATGAGAACATTCCTGAGAAGGAACTCTACTCAGGATTTCGGTCTGTGTATATTTGAACTTGAATGACCCCATACTGCGTACATTTTGCTTGGAAGCAGGGTTCTGCTGGATTTGCACGGATCTCATGGCGGACGAGTTCAATTTGCACTCGGACGGTTTTTCTTTTTTTTTTTCCTAAAAAGTAAATCAATTTTAATTTGGCGTGTGCACGTCTAATTCTGGGCTGCTTTTTGTCGTGTAACGTGGGCTTTTGGTGCCGTTAGCAAAAACACGTTCAGGTTTTTTGCGCCGTGAACATGAGTGACAAAATTACTTGCTAAAACCAGTTGGCTTGCGCTCGTAATACACATTAAAATCTAACATAAAAACACAAATGAAATTAGTTTAAAAAGGGCTGTTCTAAAATTCGAAGTTCGGATCATACCGTCTCTCTTTCTCTCGTGTTGAACACTATCAGTTTGAGCGGGATGGTAAGATACGAAGCCCGAATTTTGAACTTCGTAGTATAAAGTATTACACTCAAAGGGCTAAATATTTTTTTTTGTTTGCGTGATAAGTCTCTTTAATTTAGTGTAATAGTCATGAGTAAAAATTACGAAAGTTTAAAACATATTTCGTATTTAGTATAAACCCAGGTGACGTTTATACATATAATGAATTCGGGTGTATGAAGTATTAACTTTTTTTATTATAAACGAATCTCACATAGTATCGTAATTTATAATTGTTATATTTGAAATTTACTTTGAGCTTTACGGTGAATGAAAAAATCGTGAGGAAACCTGCACACACCTGAGATGAAATTCAATGGTGTGTGTGAAGTTCTCGATCCGCATTGGGCCCGCGTGTTAACTACGGCCCAAGCCCTTGCATTCTGAGAGGAGGCCTGTGCTCTGCAGTGGGACATATATAGGCTGGGATGATGATGATGATGACATAGTATTGAGATCATGTCATAATGGTACTTACCTTGATTTTTTTTATCCCACTAATAAGGAATCTACTTAATTAAATTGCTTCCACCGCCTACCTCCCTATCCATTTCATGTTAGCCTATGCAAAAAAATAATAATTTTTTTTTCCTACTAAATTAGTTGATCCAAAATCTACATCTACATCTACACTAATATTATAAAGAGGAAAGATTTGTATTTTTGTATTTTTGTATGTAATGAATAAACTTTAAAACTACTGGACCGCTTTCAAAAATTCTTCTGCCGTTAGAAAGCTACTTTATCATTGAGTAACATAGGCTATATTTATTACTAGAAAAAATTAGAGATCCTCAGAAAATCTTAATAAAACCAACCCAAGGTGTAAAAAAATTTGCCATAAAATGTCTTTCATCGCATGCGCTGCGGAAAGTATTGATGATAGAACAAAAAATTATTCTACAATAGAACGTATCAATATCTAAAAAAAACTTTGCGAGACCATATGTCCAACTATTGTAGTTATGTCACTATTACTACTTTTTTACATTTTAAAAGATGATAGAAATGCCTATCATAATCAGACCATGTTATCCACACCTTTGTATGAATTCTTATCCAAATAAATTATTTCGTATTCAAGGCTGGTTCAATACCTGTTGATTTCTTTTTGAATTATTGAAATCGGACATTCCATCCAAAAGATAATACGAAATTAAAAATGTCAATATAAATTAATGTCAGTTTTTAATTTTGAAAATTTGGACCTCCTGCTTGGATTCTCGCTTGCATGCTTGCTTGCATGCTGCTTGCAAGCTTGCTTGCATGCTTGCTTGTATGATTGTTTGCGTGCTTGCTTGCATGCTTGCTTGCGTGCTTGCTTGCGTGCTTGCTTGCGTGCTTGATTGCGTGCTTCCTTGCTTGCTTGCTTGCATGCTTGCTTGGATGCTTACTCACATGCTCGCTTGAATCCTGCTTGGATTCTCGCTTGCATACTTGTTTTCATACTTTCTTGCAAGCTTGCTTGCTTGCATGATTGCTTGCTTGCTTGCTTGCATGCTTGCTTGTGTGCTTGATTACGTGCTTGCTTGCATGCTTGCTTGCATGCTTGCTTGCTTGCATGCTTGCTTGCATGCTTGCTTGCATGCTTGCTTGCTTGCATGCTTGCTTGCATGCTTGCTTGCATGCTTGCTTGCTTGCTTGCTTGCTTGCTTGCTTGCTTGCTTGCATGCTTGCTTGCTTGCTTGCCTGCATGCTTCCTTGCACGATGGCTAGAATCCGTTAGGATTGTCACTTGCATGTTTTTTTTACATGCTTGCTTGCATGCTAACTTGCATGCTTGCTTGCTTGCATGCATGCTTGCTTGCATGCTTTCTTGCAACCTTGCATGCTTGCTTGCATGCTGTTTGCATGCTTGCGTGCATGCTTGCTTCAGGCTTGCTTAACCCTTTAACTCCGGGTGACAACCAGAGTTGTTTTGGGCCCGCATCGCTGCAATACGGGTGACAACTCCAGTTGATCGAGAACGAGGAAGATTTAAAAAAATATTTTAGCTAATCTAGACCTTATGCCTTGGTATTAACTGCTAAATTATACAGTTAGATTAGTGTAGATGCAAAGAAAAAAATACCACAATATTTTGATAGATGGCTCTGTAGTAAATATAGGTTTGAAATTTCCGCTTTTTTACTGACAACTATGGTTGACACCCGTACTGCATAAGTGCAGATTATTTTTTACAAGATGGCGACGATTAGTGTTGTCTTACATTTTATCGAGTTGTCATAGCAGTGAGGCCGGTGAGTACTTTGATGCGTTCTCCTTTACCCGACTGCGTAGAAGGAAGGGTTATGTGTTTGACCCGTATGTAAGTATGTATGTATGTATGTCCATTCCTATGTACTCTCGTAACTACACAACGGCTGAACCGATTTTAAGAAATGATACTTCATTGGATTCGTCTTGGCAACGCGAGTAACACTAAATACATGAAGTTTATGAAAAATTAAAATGGCGGAATATTGGCGCCAAATTGTGAGTCTTCAAAAAAATTTTTTATTCAAACCTATCGAGTAGGGTATCAAAATAAAAGGATTTTAAAAGAAATTACAAAAATATATACAAGTCATGTGTTTTAATTTAATTTGGAATAATAAATTGGCAATCAATGCATTAAAACGACGACGTACCTACTTACTCAGATATCTTTGAGCAGTAATTTTCTCTATGAAAAAAAAATTTGAAAAATAAGTACCTACATATATCAAAATTGGTTTTGAACTTTAACTAAAAAGCAACTGATTCCTAATTCAAATACTCAAACATTTGTCTGGGTCTCAGGAGGTTACACTAACAAGAAAGAAATAAAAAAAATAATCAGAAAACTAAAAACCCGCCTACAGAAATACTGAAAAGGTGGAAACAAGATAAAATGTTCAATAACAACAATAAAAAGCTAACTGAACTCAACGAAAGAAATCGAAAAAAAAAACTAAACATTGAAACGAATTTAAATAGCAAATATTGTCTTAGCAAATAAATTAACAAAAATTATTTTAAATTTATTCTAGAATGTTGTATGTTCTTAATAAATAAATACCAGGAATTTGTCACCCATTTAGATGTCAATTATTTTGTCGGGGAAGTCGACAACCATGCATCGCATACTTATTCTTAATAATGACCTTGGCTCCCATTTTCACATTACTAAAATTAATTAAAAAGCATAAATCGTTATTAAAGTAATCAAATAATCGAATTGCAACCCATGAAATACTAATAATTATTGAGTAGCTCCGGTGAATCTGTGATCTTCATTCATCATCAGTTATATTTCACCAAGTGGTGTTTTTCAAGAGCAAATGCACGAGTTATTCTACAAAATACCCAAATTGCTATAAGTGTATCTACCAAAAATATTTGAAGAGTTCCCTCAATTTCTCCAGGACCCCATCATCAGATTCTAACCTGATGACAATGGGATCACTCCAGAAATATACCTACCCCTTCAGTCAAAAAAGGAATTTACCAAAACGAGTAATAAATGACTGAGTTCTGAGGTAACAAGCAGAAATAATAATAATTATTAAAACTTAAAAAAAACATTATTTTCTGACTTTTTTATTTGTATACACACTGTAACGCTTTGTTTTTTAGTGGAGTGTGAGAGAAACAACCAGAATGATTTTACAATGTTTATTCTGAATTTAAGTAACTAATTATACAACATTATTGCCAAGCGTTAAATTTAGAAGATCTCAGGGGGTGGATTCTAGATATTCACTAACTTCAGAAGAAATTTAGATTTAGCGATTAAATGAGTCTAAATACAATTAATAAAAAGAATGAGAGAGAAAGAGTGAGAGAGGAAGAGTGAGAAAGAGAGAGAGAGAAAGAAAGAAGGAAAGAGAGAGCCGTGAACACTTAACACCGTCCTATTGGACAGCCACTTCCCTGTAGTGCGACGGCGGCGTGTAGTTGCGCACGTCCAGTGACGTCACGGGTAGATCCGGGACGTAAGCAGGTCAGCAGAAGTGGTGAGACGGGTCAGAGCACACGATAACGCAGCTAGTACCAAAAACCCTGAAATATCCATTTTTGGCCATTTAGTGGAAAGTCTGATTCCACGTTACTGACTGCAACATCCGGCGGAAGGTGAAGATGGAAGCACTACTTGCAGGATGACTACCAAAAGCATTAAATAGTGATCAATGATGTTGCAGCAGCATACAAAATCAGCTTAGTAGGTAAGAAGTACTTTGTCACAATAAAATTTGTAAATGAAGTGCTATAATCATTACAGAAATTGGTAAAAATGGGTACAGTAAATTAGAAGCAACTGGGGTTTGATATTATTGAACGTTTAAGTTCATAATTACAATTAAAAACCAAATTACAATTATTATTTTTTGACAAGTGGGTAGAAAAATACTCAGCTAATATTAACTCAGGTATTTAGTTTCCTCAAATATTTATCTGCGACGATTGCTATAATAACAAAGAAATGAAACAAGCCAAACACATGATAATTAAGTAAAATTAGGCATGAAAGTAACTATCTACTGATTCATATTAGTAATAAATTGCAACACTCACCCGGTCGGGGTAAACTCGATTCACTTTTATTTTATTACGCAGCGATGCACATAATAAGTATTTTACTGTTTTAATTAGATGTAGTTTCATGTAAAATAAACGAATTAAAATATAGTGACAAGAATTAAGTCCAGAGGTGTCTAGTTCGCTCGCCGCTTCGGTAAAGAAATGAGTGACCTCTTCCCTCTGCCGTGCGAGACCCTCTCCGTAACAGCGCTTGACCTCCGTGCGCCTGCTACTTTCTATTAGCCAAATTTTAAAGCAATGTTTGTTGATATAGTCGTAGTTATAGGATCCTTAGTTAAGTATTGTACATAGTTTTTGTTAGCTTAAGTTATTTTTAAATTATAAATAATTAGATCGTAGTATAAAATTGTTTACTTAGAGGACCGTGTAACGATTACGTTACAACACAATTACCGAGCTGGATGTAAAATTTCACTTTTCTAGGTCACCTGGAAGTGGATTAGGTTTTTGATTATTAGTCAGTCAGTCAGTCAGTCAGTGGTAAAAATGCCGATTTTTAGACGATTATTATCTCTATAGGTAACCGTTCCACCTATATTTGTGAAATTTGGGGGCTTAGTTGATCTGAAGGGTTTTAATTTGCGGCATAAACGGCTGTATCTTTTGATTGCGTTGGCTTAGAAGTTTGATTTTTTCACAGCTCCATGGGACAGTAGACCTGAGAATTTGATATAAATTTCAGCTTGATACCTCCACGCGTTCCTGAGAAAAAGGGTCTTGACAGACAGACGGACGGACGGACGGACGGACAACAAAGTGATCCTATAAGGGTTCCGTTTTTTCCTTATGAGGTACGGAACCCTAAAAAGGATTTTTTTTCTAGTCTACTAATTAGTAAAACTTTTGAAAGCACAAGGAAATTTAAAAGATAACATTTCTATTACTCTTGTTTAATCTGTGGAAAATATCGACCATCGTATCGATATACGCACATCACTATTATTTACAAACTGCAGACGTGTTTTTATATCACGTTTTATTTGTTGATTTTCTTGTAATTTACTAGGAGTAATAATGATTTTGGTAGTTTAATATGTCCAATATACTATAAACAAGATATTAATCAGGTGAAACAGTTAAAAAACAGTGGTAGTAACTCTAAATTATTCAGCTTCTTAGTGTGAAATATTAAGGGTGAAATATGATAAATTAGTGATTGTGAGTGAAAAATATGACTAGTTATCAAATCTGCATAGAATAATGAATGTGTATGTGAAATTTCAAGTCTGTAGCTGCAATAGTTTTGAAAATATAGGTAAGTGAAACAATGTCACACCGCCGCCTATCGTCAAAATTAGCCCGTATTGCACGGTGACTTAGCTTTTGAGGCCCCGGAGTTAAAGGGTTAATTGCATGCTTCTCTGAAACTGGGTAAAAAAGCTAGTAAATAAGTAAAATTTGCTTGATTTAATGATATCCTGGCCTTAAAGCTCCAAACGCACAGACGGCGGAGGCGTGGCGGGACGGCTTCGGTGACGGTTGTAACATTCTAACTTGTATGAACGGTTGTGCGGTACCGTACCGCGAACTCGTTCATACAAGTTAGAATATTACAACCGTCACCGCCACCACACCGCCACGCCTCCGCTGTCTGTGCGTTTGGAGCTTTAGGGGCACGAGGCACACGAGGCAAGTGTGAACTCTCCGTGAACCATCAAGTGCAAGTCACCGAAGAATTCCGACTCATCTTTTTTTAATTAAAGCTGAGTAGTCGGGGCCAGCTGTTCGTGCCGATAATACTGTGCTACTTACTTTATAAATTAGATGTTAGGAGGTAACTTGTTTAGTTGTTTTCCGCTTGGGTCGCTTAACTTTAAACTCGGATAAATCCGATACTGAGAATTATTAAGGTTTTGGTATCGAAAGAAAAGGTAAATGAGGTAGATAATCTCCTGAGGGTAGAGTGGATTTACATGACTTTGAGTTATGAGACTAGTTCGAGGTACTGCCGTTTCGCCAAAAATCATTTTCCAACCTAATTCATTTGCCAACTGTTTAATTTCCCAACTGTTTATTTTTTCTGAAACTGTAAACTATTCAGGATATATATCAGGACTATCCAGTACCATTACCATGAGTTTACGTGACCGTACTCGCTAGCGACGGCGTAAATGATTTGTATGGAGAATTGTACAGCGCTCTAGCGGTCACTTACGGAAGTACAATTCTCCATACAAATCATTTACGCCGTCGCTAGCTAGTACGGTCACTGTCAAATAGTGTAAACTCATGGTAGAGGTACTGTAGGTTAAGTTAGGTTTGTTTTATAACAATCCTAAAAAGTTTACAGTTTCAGAAAAAATAAACAGTTGGCAAATTTATTATTTGGGAAAAATAGAGTTGCGAAACATTAGTGAGGCCGTGGTCGTTCTCGCCCGCCGCGTTTGGGACGTCACACGCGGCGGGCGAGAATGACCACTCCCGAACATTGACGAACACAGCATATAGACGCGGCGGGCGACGGGCCGCTGCCCGCCGCGGGTGGCGGGTCAGAACGACCAAGGCCTAAACCGACTAGTTGCCTATGTCACTCTGTTTTTTTTTGTGCCCCAGTCGCAATTTTGAGAACTTGATAAAATACTCAAAGGTTTCGCTACTTAAATTCCACGGCAGAAGTAATTGGATGGTAGATGGTTGGTGGATGGGTGGACATCAAAATTTTTAGCAATCATTGTTATCTATACAAAACGACTCACTGGAAAAAGTTCCATTGCGACTTAAAAAATTCCGATGCAATAGGGATGATGTGAGATGACACTATCAATCAACTGAAGTACTTTTTATGAGCTGTCAAAACACGATTCTCTCCTCCCATAGATTTTGTATGGCAATCTCATCACCTTCTATGCCAGCACGATCGACTAACTACAGCAGGGAATTGTGTAACTTTTTCGACACTCGGCATCGGATTGAAATGACAGTTTTTGTATGGCAGTGACAGCTGGATGTTTCCGATACCAATTGTCAGCCCATACAAGAACTGACAAAATGAACGCGATGGCGATTGCGAGGGAGTTAGACAATTAGCCTGCAGGTGAAAAACTAAGTACATAAATAAATTGGTCCCATTGGTCATATAGAGCCATTGTTCTAATTTGGAACGTCAATTTGTTTTTACGGACACGTTCGACTTCTACCTACATACAACAGGTCCTTTATTTAAGTTTTTATCGTACACCTTTTGTTTTCAAAGCAGCTAAAAATCTAAAATCACAGTTAATTGAAAACTTATCTCATTTCAGTGCTATACTTAATAGTGTTTTTTACTAGGGTCGCATTTATGAATTATTGTTTTAAGAAGTCACAAGTAATGCATGGTTAACTTTCGTGTCGCAAAAACTTTCCTACTGATTTTAACTACCGGCGTTGAGGTCTCTAACTTTCCGAACTCTAACTGATATAAAGATTATACAATGAAGCTGTGCAAAACACTGCTGTACTGTGAAGCTGTGCTGAAGAAATTCGATGGTGTGTGTAAAGTTCGCAATCCGCACTGGGCCCGTATGGGAACTACGGCCTACACCCTCTTATTTTTTTATTTTTTAGAGGAGGCCTGTGCCCTGCAATGGGACGTATATAAGCTGGGATAATGATGATGATGATGATGATGATGATGATGATGATGATGATGATAAATGAAGCTGTAAGCACGTGTTTGCATTCCATTAGCTACATCTACGCGGCGCTATGAGGAACAAACTCTTGTTTTACATTAAATTAATCACTACATAGCTTATCTGGATTTCGTTCCACGACGATGTAGGTATTCCTTGTAAACGTGTATTGCATGTTTGAGATACGGTACGAGCCGGCAATTTAGTAATCTAAATAGCTATTAGTATTTAAGTAATAAACATAATGTTTATTGAGAAATTGCTTGTTCTAAATAGATTTCAATCATCTCAGAACAGATAATAACAGGAATAAAAATGTAACGAGAGCTGAAACGTTATTATGTATGGTTGAAAAGATTTTTTGTCTGTCATTACATTGACAGTGTGTCCATCGTCACCGTTATGTTGCGTATTTTTAGGACTTGCAATACTTTATTTTTATAAAAGTTTACTAATTAAAATAAAATTAAAGAGTACCTACCAATTTTAATAAGTTTTGTTTTAAGAAATTAGATTACTAAAAAAACGATTCATAAAAAAATTACACAATAACTTTAATTTCAATTCTAGATGAAAAACCTGCCTGTATGTCACTCTCGGAACTGAGACAAATCTAATGACACCTCGCACTTTAAAATCCATTGAGCCGTTTAGGCAGCAGGGCGTGCCAAAGAATGATACATACACACATATGTACATACGCTCGAAAAACATAACCCTCATTCGACAGTCGGGTGAAAATAAACGCTAAGTTTCAGTACAAAATGAAAATTAAAACAGTATTCAAATATTATTTATTTTATTAGCAGTACGGCTGTTCACCGAATCTAAGATTATTTAAAAGCGAAAAAGTTTTTCGGGTGCGCCGGCGGGATTCGAACCCACGTCTCCCGGGTATGCGCCCCAACGGGTGTTCTACCAATTGAACCACGTTGCATCCAACCGACTCCCCCGAAATTCTTAATCGCTTACATACGCCAACAGTGGCGTGTGGTAACATCCATCGCAACTATTAGAAGCTACGACTCCTACGTTCCAAATTACATTGGAAATGCGTAAGAAATGATGATGATTCGGGGGAGTCGGTTGGATGCGACGTGGTTCAATTGGTAGAACACCCGTTGGGGCGCATACCCGGGAGACGTGGGTTCGAATCCCGCCGGCGCACCCGAAAAACTTTTTCGCTTTTAAATAATCTTAGATTCGGTGAGCAGCCGTACTGCTAATAAAATAAATAATATTTGAATAAATAGATGTGGTACATCATTTCTTACGCATTTCCAATGTAATTTGGAACGTAGGAGTCGTAGCTTCTAATAGTTGCGATGGATGTTACCACACGCCACTGTTGGCGTATGTAAGCGATTAAGAATTTCGGGGGAGTCGGTTGGATGCGACGTGGTTCTATTGGTAGAACACCCGTTGGGGCGCATACCCGGGAGACGTGGGTTCGAATCCCGCCGGCGCACCCGAAATACTTTTTCGCTTTTAAATAATCTTAAAACAGAATTGATAAGAAAAAAAAATTGCAGCAAAATCTTTATTTGAAACGTCAAAACGCAATGTCTTTTGGTATTTTAAGGAGGCCGTAGTAACGAACGCACAAGTCGGTATGCAGATCGGGTGCCCAGCAGTGATTTACATCCCATCTTGTTACCAGGCCGCAGTGGCCGCGAAAAAACACCCCGCTCAGGTACAGTGACAAAGAGAAGTCCTTAGTCTTACCACAAATAAAAAACTTTGGTTTGAGTTTGAGCTGCAGTTGAGTCTCTCCCAAAAATAAATAAATCATGGGTCGATTGACACCATTTGACCTAGGCCCAAACTAAAGCTTGTACTATGGGTACTAGACAATGGATAAACTAAATAGATAAATAAATACTTAATTACGTATTAAAAATCCAAGACTCGAGCACAAACATTCGTACTTTTCACACAAATATCTGCCCCGACAAGGATTTAACCCGGGACCTAAAGCTTCGTATTCAGGGTCTCTAACCAATAGGCCATAAGGGCCCAATTGCATAACAAATTACAACTAATATTACAAGCGGAACTCTTGCTTTAGTTATATTAACTAGAAAGGGAGTTCCGCTTGTAATATAAGTTGTACTTTGTTATATGCAATTGGGCCCTGGTCGTCAAAGCAACGTAATTTTAGTAGAGTACCTTTAAACAATGAACTAAAACAATTACTTTGCTCACCCGCGACCTTACAATAGTTACGTTTATGACTGCAATGGGATATACGTAGGACAGACAGGCCGAAGTTTTAATACTAGATTTAAAGAGCATGTTTCGGCATATAGGAATGAGCATCCAGATAGATCGAATTTTGCAAAACATTTGTTGGAATCAAATCATTCATTGTTAGATTCAGATTCTTATGAAGTGTTACATTATTGCGGCAAGGGGTTGCGTCTGGATGCTCTGGAATGCATGGAAATAATTAGGTACAACACCATGGGGTCTATTATTAATGAACAGGTAAATTTAGTATCTTCTCCTTTACTGCGGCTTGGGTCAAATTTGAACAGTTAGTATTAATTAAATATGCCTTATAAATAAATAAACAAAAATTCAAGGTAGTTTTATAATATGTCAATAAAAGTTAATTTTTGTGGGGTAGTTTGAGAATAAGAAAAATAAAGTGGGTACTTGAGAAGTTACAGTGACAAGTTAAAACATTTGTTTTGGTTTGTTAGTTTAACATTTGGTAGCATAGCATACGGTTGTGGTAACTCTGAAGATGAGCTCTGGTTGAGTTCGAAACGCGCCAGTGTAGCTTGGTGGTGGTGATGGTTGGGTTTATGTGATTTGTGTGTGTTCGTACAGTGTGGAGGTGGAGGAACTGCATGAACGCACATTTCTTGCATAAACGTAACTATTGTAAGGTCTCGGGTGAGCAAAGTAATTGTTTTAGTTAATTAATATGGACCTCCGCAAAGTAACGCCTGATTTCCTTACCTTGTAAATTACCTTTAAACAAACTATAATTGATTGCAAAGGGGCTCGCTAGCATTTTACTTGCTAATCCTATGCTCAGTGGATCGTTTTTGTCTCGAAAATAATAATTATTTATTTATGATACAAGTGGGGAACGTACTACTTGTGTGGGCTTAAAACCCTCGCTTCGCTCTTGTTTTGAGATCATCGACACTCGATAGGAATTGTCTACACCAGAGATCCCCAAATTCTTGTGTCACGTAGAACCTTAGCGATATTTTTCAATTTTAGGTAGACCGTCTGCTTACTTAATATTGATTTCTCGCAAAGTAATCGACTTTGAAAGTGTTTTTTTTCGCGTACGTAGACCCCTTGCAGGTCTTCATCGACCCCAGGGGATCGATATATACCACTTTGGGTATCAGTGGCCTATACTTCACACGTATGTTAGACGTTTTAAAATGCATTATGCCAGAAAACATAAGTATACATCATGTAGAGCAAGAATTTATTTTTAAAACCTAAGACAATACAAATTCCATTTTAACGCCAACAAAATATATTTAAAAACGGAATATTCTCACTTTTATGTCATATTTTTTAATGCTAGATAAAAAAATCTCCGCAAGTATATGACATTTTTTCTATCATATCGATAGTTGACCCATTATTAAATGGCACTTTCCTAAGAATTGCATGGCAAACAATATGTTTTATTGTTATTTGGACATTTTGGTGCGCAGTGTACCCAGAGACTACGATAGAGTCATACATATCTTTCACAGAGAATTATGGGAACGAACAGGGATATTTATAGTTCTCATAATGGATACGTTTGTTTTGTATTTGAATAGAAAACACTTATGTTTATTTTTCGGTCTGTTATTGCCAGAGATCGGACAAATGAGCGTCATTGCTCGCAATAATGTGGACATGACTCCAAAGTTAATTAAATAATTAATCATTTAATTAATTTCTTACTTGAGTCCTAACGTAATGAACATGACTTATAAATTAAATAAATAAATATTTTTGAGTAGTCAATAAATAACACAAAGAATTCTTATAATGTTGATTTATTAAAGAATTTTTTCAGTAAAAAAAATTGCCATTATTTAATTTATTATTGGTTCCCATATAGGTAATTTGGTGAATATCAATGTCAAAACTTTTTTTAGGAAAAATTTAATCCACGGATATTAAATTTTATATTTATAGATCGTATCTATTACTAGAAAACTTCTTTACTATAAAGAAAAACGAAAACGACAACAACTGCTGTTGCCATAGTACGCATGTGTAAATTATTATTCCCGGGAATTCAAAACTAATTTTAAGAAATAATTAATAATTAATTTAGGAGGCATATCCACACTATTGCGAGCAATGACGCTAATTTGTCCGATCTCTGGTTATTGCAGCTTCATTCTCCGTAACTTTCATTTTTGGTACTGGAATATATTATTGACGCCTAGCGCCACCTAATGACTGCCTGCATAAACTCGGATGACGGCGGAAAGAGGGGATCGGCGCGAGGGGAAACTTCAACGGTCATTTTTCTCCGACATACCTTGCTATGAGATACATTGTTTTCTTAAATATTTTAAATCAATAAATTATCACTCGAAAGTTATCAAAATAATCATTGAAGACTGGAGTTTTCCACTGTAATACCAGAAAATTCAAAACGACAACCTGCCTGACTGTCTTAGGATAAATTATAGCAACATCTAATTTTATTTTGAGTAAGCCCTTCTGGTAAATTTTTCCTATTTTCGCTTCATCTTTCCTAATACGAACTGCTTAGGAATAAATAAAATAAAATAAAATAAATATTAGGGGACAATCTTACACAAATCGACCTAGTCCCAAACTAAGCAAAGCTTGTACTAGACGACGATAAACATACTTATATAGATAAATAAATACTTAAATACATAGAAAACATCCATAACTCAGGAACAAATATTCGTGCTCATCACACAAATAAATGCCCTTACCGGGATTTGAACCCAGGACCTTTTGCTTCGTAGGCAGGGTCACTACCAACTAGGCTAAAGCGGTCGTTAAATGGAACTCGCTCCCATCGTCTGTATGTCTAAATAGACACAATCTAGCGCTCTTCGAGGCTATAGTAGCTTTGCCCCCCACCTACACTTTTCACCAGGCGATATAGAGGTCAATAATGGGTCAGAAAAAAAACTTTAATCTCAGCACACTGGCAAGGTCATAATTTTATTGTTTTAGATGCCATACTCTATCTCTAATATTAAAAAATCTCGTATTATGATGTTTGCTGTCTAACTCCTTCGAAACGGCTCGACCGATTTTTATAATAAATAAATATAAATAAATATTAGGGGACAATCTTACACAAATCGACCTAGTCCCAAACTAAGCAAAGCTTGTACTATGGGTACTAGACGACGATAAACATACTTATATAGATAAATAAATACTTAAATACATAGAAAACATCCATAACTCAGGAACAAATATTCGTGCTCATCACACAAATAAATGCCCTTACCGGCATTCGAACCCAGGACCTCTTGCTTCGTAGGCAGGGTCACTACCAACTAGGCTAAAGCGGTCGATAAAACTTTGTTGTTTATATTTATTAGGCCTGAGAATTCGTAGGCTATTTTTCATACCCTATTCTTCGCAGATGAATTCGCGGGCAACAGCTAGGCTAATCTTCTAATATATAAAAATCTCGTGTCACGGTGTTTGTTATCGAACTCCTCCGAAACGGCAAGCCGATTTTTACATAAAATTTTCTCTATATTCGGTAGGCCTGAGAATAGGTCGTAGGATATTTTTATATCCCTATTCTCCATAGACGGAGTCCCGGGCAACAGCTTGTTAAAAATATAGAATAAGAATTGATTAACAATAAAAAGCCACTCTTATATGGTAGGTTCCCTTCATTTTTAACTGCATCAGTAAGTAGGGATATTTAAGATAAGAACTTGATCTCTAGGACTTATTGTACCCACTAAAACAATCTTCTAGAAAACTACTAAAGTAACTAGACTTAATTCGTTTAGTATTAAATTGGGCTAATAAATGTACTGGTTACATTAATTGACATCAATCCAATGAACTGTAGAAAACTAGTCAGTAAAATTGATTGCTTGTTTAATACAATACTAATTTACTATATATGCTTATTTCTCTGTTCAGTGCAACGGTTCGAGCAAGGTTAGAGTTTAAAAAGTTGGGCATTTAACACTTGTAATTAAAAATAGTATGAACATTTACATAACTGACAGAAATATCCATACAGTTAAATATATGGTTTAAACGCTTATCACTGCATAATGTGATTATAACAGACTGAAGTGTACGATGTGTGGGAAAAATTCGTCGCTAACTTCTAGACCAGTGATGGTGTAGGGGTAAGCACGCAGCACGGAACGCTGAGGACCTGGGTTCGATTCCCAGCATTGGTCTTTTTTCTGGGGTTTTTTCTGTGCATCTATATTTCAGTTTGTATTTAGTTTGAAATATATGGTTTCACGGGATGACCGTAAAAGTAATAAAAAAAACCGGCCAAGAGCGTGTCGGACACGCCCAACGTAGGGTTCCGTAGCCATTACGAAAAAATCAAGTAATATTTTTCTAAGGATTTCGTATGTGTACGGAATCATCCAAGTTTAGGTATGTTTTATACCATAGGCTACTATTTACTCTTAAACTACAAATAATTTCCAAGCAATCTTAGCCGCTATAATTTTCCTTGTAAATTTGATATATCTACTACCATTCTGAATTTTTTTAAATTTTTCCACCCAACAGTTTAGATTTTAGAGGGGGGGGGGGGACGGCCGATTTTAATGAAAATTTTCAGTTGAATATTTCGCAAATAGATCACTGAATAGAAAAATCATGTTAGGAACCCCGCAATGGTTTTAAAAGACCTATCCAACGATACCCCACACTATAGGGTTAGCCGACAAAAAAAAAAATCACCCCCACTTTACGTCTATGGGAGGTACACTAAAAAATTTTTTTTTATTCATTCACTTTGTCGGCGTGACTGATATATATATTCATGCCAAATTACAGCTTTCTAGTACTAACAGTCTCTGAGCTTAGCCGCGGACAGACAGACAGACAGACAGACAGACGGACAGACATGGCGAAACTATAAGGGTTTCTAGTTGACTACGGAACCCTAAAATGAAGTTGAAAAAAATAAATAGAAAAAGATACTTCATACTTAACTTGTAAATATATGGTTTATTTTTTGTTTCTCGGCGGAACTTTCTCCAGTCAATCATTTTGTTTGTTTAATGACTGCTGAAGATGGTCGAAATTTTTCAACTACAAACATCTATACATATAATAAATCTGTAACAAGTCGGTGTCTGTACATTGAAGATATTTGAGAAAAACTGTCACTAGGGCTATTTATTAGCACAATAGAACCTAAAACAATGATTTTTAGAATTATTGTCTGTTTGTCTGTTTGTCTGTTTGTCTGTGCGTTTGTGCGCGCTAATCTCAGAAACGGCTTAACCTAGAAGGATGCGGTTTTCACTGATATGTTGGTATTTTCTTGGATTAACATTTAGTGTTTGTTTCATTTGAATCGGTTCACAAATAAGAAAGATACGTCTATTTTAAGAATTTATCGAACAGGTTTTTTTGTTTGAACGCGCTAATCTCAGGAACTACTGCTCCGATTTGAAAAATTCTTTCAGTGTTAGATAGCACATTTATCGAGGAAGGCTATAGGCTATATATCATGACGCTAACACTAATAGGAGCGGAGCGGAGCGGAAGAATGTTTCAAAATCGGTGGTTTTTGAAGTAAAACTTCTATAGGCACGCTTGACTTGGGAGTACGGTGCACGGTGTTGAATGTGAACGCGGGTGTGCGGGGGGGTGCGGGTCGGGTAATTTTTTTTATATCAAGGAACTAAGGAGAGCCATAATTGATGAAAAAACAAATTGGATAAAAAAAAAAGCTGCCCAAATTACTAATTCCACGCGGACGGAGTCGCGGGCAAAAGCTAGTATAACATATATTTGTTACAAGAGGTCATGCCAGGCTGGGTTCGGTTTAGGGAGAGGCAATCTTAGTTCATATCGCCTGTTTAACCTTCCAGAAAAGCGATGAATAAAAAAATTACAGCTCAATCGGAGACAAGTGGTTGAAAAATGGTTTTTTATAATTTGAAATTTCGTATTACTTAGACTTACTTACGTACATATGAACATTGCAAGATAAATAAAAGCTTGTAAAAAATGAATTTCAGTTTATTCAGATACGTTTGGTTATTTTATGGAGCTGGTATTTAAATATGATTTGATTTTTTTTGAAAATGCTCTATCACGTTCTGGAATATTTATGATCAGTTTAGTGTGCCTTTGTTATTCCCTAAACAATACAATACAATGACTCTTTATTGTACACCACAAATAATGCAATACAAAAAAACAAGTACATGAAAAAATAGACGAACCTCGTCCACGGAATACTCGTAGTTGCTTAGCTTGACAGACAATCATAACTTGATACCTTAAGAGAGTACGATGGCTGAGAAACTTTTGAGAAATAGGTATTTTAATGAAATGTCGCTGTCTCGCCCGAACTCCTTCGCGTCAGTACAGCGAGAGCGGGACAACTGCAGCTCAGATCGTTAATTGGCGCGTAAAATTGATCAAAGCAGCATTTCGTAATCCCCTGTTTTCTTCTCGAAAACTGGACCAATAAAAATATTTTTTGCAAAAATATTTAGAAGACGGATTTAGCTATGCCCCTATGTTTTCTTTTTTTGTTTATATGAGGGATTCTTTTCTGATGAGTGTCTGAAAATGACGTTGAAATTGAGCAATTTTTTTCAGTTTTTGAAAGCTTATATTTCTTATGTTAATTGAAATATGGAAAAAAACGAAACATAGGGGCATAGCTGTGGTAGATACAGATTACACAGTAAAAAAAATTGGCTCTAAAGCCATTATCCAGGGAGGAAACTGGGGATTACGTTTGTATGGAGAAATGGTGCGGATCGTATCCTCTTAACTCGCAAGCAGTATGTGGAGTCAGTTGAATTAGCTGTGCGTGACGTGGATACCTGCAACCATTTGTGACTCTAAAACGGAGGCATCCGACAATAGACGTTCTACGGTGAACAAATTTACTGCCTAATGAGTACTGTCATGAAGCAGGGTGGGTGGTTGTTTTATAGTTAGGTATAAATACTTGCAGAAACTAAAGCTCAAGTTCCATTGACTGATGTACCTCTAGCATTCCACGGATTGCACCTCTATGGTGCCAATTAGTTGCTTACAGAAGAATAAAATTCTAACTTATTGATTGGGTTTTTTTTCGTGACTCGTTCTACTATTTGCAAAGGCGCATGCCGAAAATTAAGCAAGCAAGAACTAAAGTCACCGACATAGCTCGAAGAACCGCCGAATTCAAGTGCCAATGGGCAGGAAACATCGCTCGTACTCGTAGAACTGATGGTCGATGGCGCTAAAGTGTCATAAAACACACCATAGGAAACAAAAGTTGTCTCTGCTGTGAAAATAAAGTTAGCGACTCGGAGTCAGCAAACTTAAGATTTATTTAAATGGGCTGAGAGTTGCCCAGGGCCCCATATATAGCCTTGACTAAAACACATTGGCTACCTTAAAAAACTGTGAGGGCCTAGCGGTTTGACCTATGGCCTCTCAAGCAGAGGGTCGTGGGTTGAAATCCCGGCTCACACCTCTGACTTTTTCGGAATTTACGTGCGAAATTACAATTGAAATTTACCATGAGCTTTCGGTGAAGGAAAACATCGTGAGGAAACCTGAATACACCTGCGAAGAAATTCAATGGTGTATGTGAAGTTCCCAATTTGCACTGAGCCTGCGTGGATTCTGAGCCTGTGTCCGGTAGTGGACGTAGGTATAGGCTGGGATGATAGGATGATAGACCCTTAACTTTTGCCATGTCCGAATTTCGAACTTCGTAGTGTTGGGCCAGGTCCTGGCGTCTGCGTGGAATGCGAATGTGTACTCCCGTGTTGCGAGAGCCGGCGCGAGCGCACGGTCACACAGGTTGGGTAACACACGGTCGGGAACGCCGACAAACTTTGGGAGGGGGTGGTCAAAAACCTTTACGGACAAAAGCACTACAGAAAAACTGATATTTATCCCATAATTATCCAGTTATTATCCAACAACGCAACGTGTAATGAAAAGTACCTACTTTTTAACCGACTTGAAATTCTCACAGTGAAAAAATATGGATTACTCATGTCTTAAAACGAGTTTAGCTCAACATGTTGTTTGATGTGTTTGAAAATCTATCTAGATCTAAATCTGTTTGATGTGAGCGCCCCAGCACGAGCCAGCAGGAGTGGTAGAAGCTTAATATTAGTATGTAGGTAAAGTAGATGACTACGTCCGCACATGCGCACAACAGTCGTCACTGATTCGCTCGTGACCGTTCGGCAGGTGCTCGGATGCGCTCGGTGCTCGGCTCTGTTCGCGTGGCGAACATTCACGAGAGTGCCCGAAGTCTGCCGAACGGACGTGATAACACTCACGCCTAAAACTAGTGAGTACAATCGCCAAAGGCTACAGTCCTAGGTTCGTTAGTATGTTTATTTGAATCTTCGTTTAAATGCGGCAAGTAACTATTAAGTGACGATTAAAGATCAATGGCGTTTGCGCATCAAAATGAACCATTAAGATGTATTTTGTTCAACGTGATGTTGACCTGGTTGCCTGGAAGAGATCGCTCTCAAGCGATAAGGCCGCCTATTGCTTATCGTATATATTTTTTCCATGTACTTGTTTTTCTGTATTGTTTTCTTTGTGGTGGACAATAAGTAAAGAGTCATTGTACATATTGTATTGTATCATTGTGACAAAAAACAGTAAAGCACTTATAGGCTACGATACGAGTATACAACGACCTTCACCGATCTGGTTAATGGATGCAAAGTATTTTATATTAAATAAAATATGTTAATAAATATTGCATGTGGGTTGACTAAAAAAATTCAGTGCAGAATATGATTTTTTTTTTTTAACTTTTTCCGTTTCGGTTAATAGGAAAATGACATATCAATCAAAAGTATAAAGCCTGTAGAATATGCAAACTTTAGGTTGACTAACCAGACCAGTGCAAATATCGATAACGACCGCTTTAGCCTAGTTGGTAGTGACCCTGCCTACGAAGCAAGAGGTCCTGGGTTCAAATCCCGGTAAGGGCATTTATTTGTGTGATGAGCACGAATATTTGTTCCTGAGTTATGGATGTTTTCTATGTATTTATGTATTTATTTATCTATATAAGTATGTTTATCGTCGTCTAGTACCCATAGTACAAGCTTTGCTTAGTTTGGGACTAGGTCGATTTGTGTAAGATTGTCCCCTAATATTTATTTATTTATTTATTTATTTATTTACCTGTTTTTACCTGTTTAGGTATATTTACCTGCCTACTCAAAAGTTATGACCGGAAAAAATAGTCAACCTAACGTTTGCATATTCTATAGGCTTCAGACTTTTGATTGGTAGGTGGGCCATTCTACTTTTCGTTGACCAGTCATTTTTGTACTGTGCTCTTCAAATATTTTTTTTACAAAAACGGAAAAGTCCTCGGTTTAAATCATTAAAGATTTAAATAGCCACATAATTAAGCTTACATTTAAAATTATCACTACGTATAAAAAGTAATCATTATTATCTATAAAGTAGGTAACGCAGTGGACATGCATGTCCCCGCCATTTGTATGGAAATTGATGTATTTTCCGCTGAGTTACCAATTTTTTCCACAAAATTTCTTTGAATTTAAAGTTTTATTGCTTTAAAACATTAAATTTAGGTGTTTCAGTTTGTATATAAGTTATTTACACTTGAAAAAAATCACCAGGTATGCCTTATATTCCACAAAAGATTAATGGTTACTTAAAAGTAGAATGGCCCAGGTATTTAATTTGTCTATTAACCGAAACATTGAAATGTAAAAAAAAATATACTGGACTGAAATTTTTTTAGTCAACCCTGTTGCAATATATATTTATTAACATATTTAATTTAATATAAAACACTTTTCATCCATTAACCAGTTCGGTGAAGGTCGTTGTATACTCGGATCTTAGACTATTAATTGGTTAGTCAGCGTTTGCCGCACTTATTAAAAACAATCTTGTTAAGGACAGCAGAGGCTTCCTGCGACAGGGTTCCGCCGAGCGCCGCGCACGGTTTTGTCAAGGTATATAATATCAACTTGAAAGATAGTATACTTCTGGACTCAATAGGTGGCGCTGTAATGAAGCAAGACACAAAGTTGCAGGAAAAGTATTTGTCTCCGTTACATCTGATTGCAAATCTACCTAGTTCATCATTCCGTTTCAAACCCGACAAGCCGGAATCGTGAAGACAACACAAAAGGTGGCCAAACCGTTGTCAAATTAACAAAGTTATCATATCAAATTCGTTTTTATCGTCAAATTCATTTCATCACCTGCTGAGAAGCAATCCCTGATAGAGATCGCGAAAACTAATTAACCGTAAACGAAAACGGATCGCCAAGAGCTCTTTATTAAAAATTAATGATCTTCTTAATGTTATCTCGATAAAAACAGGGATACAATTAAAATTTGCTCATAATTGTAGGGCTAATGTCTGTTAATTATATTAAGGATGTAAGGTATGTCGTCGCGAAATGACTTGAACTGTGAACTTTGCATCACTAAAGGCTATTGGGTATAGAACACTATTTTACATTAATTTGGCAGTATACTTTTCTATTAGTGGTTTTTTACAGTTCCGTACCCAAAGGGTAAAACGGGACCCTATTACTAAGACTCCACTGTCAGTCTGTCACCAGGCTGTATCTCATGAACCGTGATAGACAGACAATTCTCAGATGATGTATTTATGTTGCCGCTATAACAACAAATACTAAAAAAATAGAATAAAATAAATATTTAAGGGGGCTCCCATACAGCAAACGTGATTTTTTTGCCGTTTTTATAGAAATAGTACGGAACCCTTCGTGCGCCAGTCCGACTCGCACTTGGCCGGTTATTTTAATCAGTTCTTTTGCTCCAAAAGTTACTCCCCACCTCTATATGTTTTTTCACCATACATAAACGCTCCACCCTTGTGGACATGGCCAAAATTAAAGCTAATATTTTTGATTTGAATTGAAACCGTGGTTGGTGGTTTAGTGGTTTGACCTGTGGTCTCTCAAGCAGAGGGTTGTGGGTTCGAGTACGGGCTCGCACCTCTGAGTTTTTCGGAATTTATGTGCGAAATTAAATTTGTAATTTACCATGAGCTTAACGGTGAAAGAAACATCGTGAGGAAACCTGCATACACCTGAGAAGAAATTCAATGGTGTATGTGAAGTTCCCAATCCGCGCTGGACCCGCGTGGGAGCTACGGCCCAAGCCCTGTCATTCTGAGAGGAGGCCTGTGTCCTGCTCTGGGACGTATATAGGGCTGGGGAAGATGATAAGCCAATATTTTTAGTCAAGTCTACATCGGCGTGAGGGACGCCTGGCGAACTTTCTACCCATTTAAATAAATCTCAAGTTTGCTGACTCGGAGCAACTTGGAGCAACTAATTGTATGTCCACAGGAGAGACAACTTTTATTTCTTAGGGCAAAGGCACCAGTAATGGACGAGAACCAAAATTATGGTAATTTTTTTCTCTAAACCCAAATTTTATTTCAAACTAAATACAAACTGAAATATAGATGCACAGACAAAACCCCAGAAAAAAGACCAATGCTGGGAATCGAACCCAGGTCCTCAGTATTCTGTGCTGCGTGCTTACCCCTACACCATCACTGGTCTAGAGGTTAGCGACGAATCTTTCCCATACATCGTACATTTCAGTCTGTTATAATCACCTTATGCAGTGATAAAGCGCGCATCTATGTTATGCCCTCTATCGAGAGACTTAACACTCCTTCGGAACTAACCGCTCACCTGGACCAAGAGATGGCGCTACTGTGCCAACTTTAACAAGTTAGGTATGAAGTAACATTTTAACCCAAATTTGTAACCCATATTTTATGTTACTGCTACACTACAGTTTTAACTATCATCACTATGCTCAGATAACTGATGGTTCTAACTAGCAAAGTCCATGAATGGTGGGCTACAAGGTATTGAATCATTGCTATCCATTACTGGGTAACTACTGTGCTTAAAATGTCCATGATTGGTGCCTTCACCCTACGCTGTGTATGACCGCACACGTTCGTTTTCCTATTCCCTCGTATGTCAGATAACGGACAGGCGACGAGCTAAATGCTTGATCGACGGCAATCTCATAATATCGTGTTATGACGTTTTTGCGCGTCTTTCTCGATATGTGACAGGGAATGTCTGATTGGAATTAATATGGGATCTGTTTATAAGTTATAAAAAAAATCATCATTATCATTATCATCTACGGTTTATACAATACGTATACGTCCTACTGCTGGGCACATGACTCTTCTCAGAATGAGACGGCTTAAGGGCTGTAGATCCCTCACTCCAATTTATCTTTATAATAATGATTAATTATACTAAAAGTAGTTTTTACAAATAAATAATGAATAAATGTCACGGGACAATTCACACCAATTGACCTGGTCCCAAAGTAAGCAAAGCTTGTGTTATGGGTACTAGGCAATGGATAAACATACTTATATAGATAGATACATACTTAAATACAGATTAAACACCCAAGACCCGAAAGCAAACATTCGTATTTTTCAGACAAATATCTGCCCTGACGACAAAATAACTTAATAAGTACAAAGTTTCTTTATAAATCTAAGTAACCAGCTCATGAGGCCGAACTAGGAATTCCTGTGTATCGGAACGCGATGTACATATGTATACATACACCGCGTTTTTTTTGTACTTCCGTTAGCTTTAATGGAGACGTTATGTCAAATAAAGCTAATTTCTATAAGACATCTTCACATTATGTGAATTAATATTTTTAATTTAATATTTTTGTTGTAGCTTTTAATTTTTTTTTTTGACATTCACACATTATATTTTTCTTGACATTTTTATTTTATTACACTTTCATTGTTTTTAATATTTTACTATCTTTGTGGCACTTGATTTTGTTCACTGACATTTTATACATATTAATGTTTTTTTTCATTTATATTTTTTGATTTCCTTTGACGATAATTTTTGTGAACTCATTATATTTATGACATTCAAAATGCAGAATACAATTGTAATTTTCAATCTGAAATAAATTAATCTAATCTACTCCTAAGTTGTTCTGTTTAAAAAATAGTCCATTGCCTGGTACCGGTACCTACCCATAAATGTAGACGTGATTTTGTGAGGGGGGGGGTATGTTTTTTTTTTTTTTTTTTAATGAGTCGCCAGAGGGGCCAAAGACGCGAAGTCTTTGCTGTTTTTTACTTTAAGGATTGGAAGGGTGACTTGTGCTCGGGAAAAATCCCTTCGGACGAACTGGGAATGGAGGGCCCAGACAGTGTCCGAATTGCACGGACTAAAAAACCCGGTCACAAGTCCCCTTCTCTATTAGTTATCAAAACAAAAACGTGTGCTTTAAATTTTGAGGAGGGGAGGGGTAGGGAGGGGACTTAATCTACCCACAGTGTCCTGCCTCAGCCATATGCTGGAAGGCCGGGAGAGGAGCATGCATTCTCCCGCTGGGCACTGGGGGTGCTTAGGTCGGGGGTATGTATGTTTCCTGTGGCAACAGTTTATTTTTTCTGAAACTGTAAACTATTCAGGATATATTTCAGTACTATCTTGTACCTCTAGGTTAGGTTAGGTTTGTTTTATAACAATCCTGAAAAGTTTACAGTTTCAGAAAAAAAAACCTGCCAAATGAATCATTTTGCGAAATATATTTCGCCGAAACATTATTAAACCGCTTTTTGGACTAGGCCAATTGATATCAATTGTTCCGTGATGCATATTTATTTATATTACTTTGTAGGATACGGGATACCGTTTCGATGACTCCATTCGGAAACTGTAACTTTTATAAAAAACCATTAAATTTAATGACCGAAATGTAACGGCCGAGTATGATCCCAGCGGGGACCGGTAACACCTCCGCGCCGGACGGAGTGTGAACTCGCGGGACAGGTTGAGATTAACCCTCAATGCCATAACTAAGGTTAGGATGCACGTATACAGAAGTTATTTTGGCTGAAGGGTAACAATACAATACAATAAAATACAATACAATACAAATATTCTTTATTGAACACCAAAAACAGTACGGAAAAACCGGCCAAGTGCGACTCGGACTCGCGCACGAAGGGTTCCGTAACATTATCTATAAAAACTATCATGGTTCATGATATACGTCCTGGTGACAGACGGACAGACAGACAGACGGACGGACAGCGGAGTCTTAGTAATAGGGTCCCGTTTTACCCTTTGGGTATGGAACCCTAAAAATTAATAAAAGCAAAAATTCAGGCAGTCAATAGGCGGTCTTATCGCTCTAAAGCGATCTCTTCCAGACAGCCAATGTTGGGTACATGTAGAAATATGAACAGGTTTATGTAGGTGGTGGGAACAACAGACAGAAGAAATTAAGAAATATTAACCAATAAATATTAAAACATTGGCCATTGGGTTTAACTAGGTCCACATTTTTTTATTGCACTGAAATCATGTTCTGTATTAGACTGGTTCTGAATTAATTTTTAGCTGACTGTCCATATTTTTTGATTTTTAATAGACCCTTCTATGTAATAAAAAAGCAAATAAAAATATAGTTTCAATATGGGCCCAAGTTACCCTCCATGAGGTCAAAGTACTTAATTATATGAGCATAGTTGAAGGGCTGGAGAGTGACATAGGTTACTTTTTACTACGGAAAAATATCACATTCCTACGGGAAAATACGTTTTAATCTACTTCAGCGGGGGCGAAGCCGCGGACATCAGCTAGTAAAACATAAAAGTAAAAGTAATCGCAGTACCTAGTCTTACGAAATAAATTGGTATAGCTCTGTAAAATTTCTATAAAGAGTCATTACCTTTAACAGCATCTTTAGACCTCCTACGATTTATCAATTATTGACCATCGATTATCCGATCGATTCGATTGATAAGGATCTACTAGGTCATGTTTAATCGTTACACCATATACGAAGAAATAACAGTTCAATTTATCGAAACAATTTCCGTTTTATGTAACAGGGTAAATTAATTAGTGTAATTTAATTAGTAAAAGATAATTAGTATAATTCGATTTAAATTAAGTACCCGCGTACAGAATCCCGGTTTTCTTGGAGAGAGATATAAAACTACGGACTAACATTCTATCACTGAGCTCCGAGTGTGTCCCGTGCAAGCTGCCCCTTACTCTGTGTCGAACCAAACTTTATGATCTAAGAAATCGAAGAATGCTGTATTTATGCATCCAATGCGTACTTTATGTGCCCTGTCCCTTTATTTCTCACCTCGCAACTGTAATGAACACTGTGCAAAATGAAATTAATTTCATTACCATTGGGATTCCCATAAGGTAAATAAATTGTAGCCGTACGCACGCATTAATTCAGTCGGAAAGTATAATTACTTTAACTTACTTGCACGTTTGATGGTATGAAAGATCAGGATTTGATAGTACGATTGACCAAATTTTGGCAGCTTCATTACCCTTTTCTTTTCAACCATAAAAAATAAGTTAATTTAATAATTAATTACTGCAGAGGCCGTGAAGTAAGGGATTGCTGGATGAGATTGGGGTAGACGGCCGATTCGTATAAGAGGCCGGATAAACGAGTCCTGCAATCCCTGTTCCGGCCGAGGATTGTATAGTGCTTTTCTCAAACAATGAGAGGAAGTATTAAAATTAAAATAACTACTAGGTAATAAAGTAAAATTGATAAATTTGCAGTCTTTTTTCTAAACATACCATTTGAACGAGCTATTCGAGCACCATGTTTAACCGCACATTAATATAGTACCATAGATTTTTTTTTAATGTTGCAAGTATGCTTACAGAGTCTAGTGGTGGTTGGCTGTATATAATTTTTCCTTTGTAAGTTTACTGTTAGTAAGCAAATTTAATAAGTTAGAGCAGGCGGACTATAAACTTATAAAGTCTTAAATTATCTAAGACTATAAATGTTTTTTATAGTTGATTTTTGGCCTAGGCCAAGAAGTATGTAGGTAGAGAGCCATAAACAAGAAACTTCATGTCTTCATTTCGTGATATTAACGCATACATTTCCAGGCATGTTTGAGAAAATTAAATTTTCATTTTATTTTTATGCATACATTCATATTACATTGTACGGTTACTTTTAGTCCCACAATGGAACTTTTTTCCAGTCAATCGTTTTATATGGTTGATGTGTGTATAACATAGTCAGACTTTTTGAATTTCACGCATACACGCAACTACAATCTCGCAAGCAGAGGGCTTGCTGTCTAATGGGCGCTCGCCATCCCTTTCACCATCTCTTTCTGTCATCATGTCATTACACATATCAATTCATTAATGGAACGAATGTGCCTAATGCATTATTTTAGTTTAAAACTTCGTAAAACCTGCGCTCTTGAGGTGAATATAATGTTCAATGTCAAGTTTTGATGGTCAACTTTGTATGCAACTAACGAAGATAAAAAAATATTACCAGGAAAAATATTTCTACGGACTTTAAACTCGTATCACGTCTTAGAACAGTTAATGATGGCCAAAAGAGATGTTATGCGAGTTTCAATCACTCCGATAAGATTAGTTTTAAACAGAAACCGACAACGTAATTTTTAATGCAATGCAATGCAAGCACGCATGTGTAATGTCTATCAGCACTCGAGAAAACTTAATACGAGACCAATTTCCACTAACTTTCACCAAAAACAGGTGAATGCAGCTTGCATATTGCAATAACACTTCAGTTACTTCAGAATAAATGCGAATATCGACTTGGTTAAGTGAAGGAGCACATTTTGCACTATGATAGGCCATGGAAGGCTTACGGCATCGCTTGCCGCTTTTCGTGTGAATTCATTGCCCTTAGTAAGCGGGTACTCGGACGGCGAACAACTAAACAAAGATCAAACTAAATAGTTTAAAACCATCTTTGCATTATTTTACTGTCTTTTGAATAAAACTAGTTTGGGGCATATTTTTGTATTTTTATATATACTTAGACTAGCTCATGCCTGCGGCTTCGCTCAGCTGAAGTAGATTAAAACGTGTTTTCCCGTAGGAATGAGATATATGAGATTACACTTTCTAGCCCTTCAACTATCTCCATACAAAAAATCACGGCAATATCTCACTGTCGTCGTGAGAGAAGGACAAACAAACAAACACTTTCACATTTACATTTACTAACTGTTGCCCGCGACTCCATCTGCGAATAATAAGGGTATGAAAAAATAGCTTACGACCTATTCTCAGACCTACTAAATACAGAGAAAAAAATCATAAAAATCGGTCAAGCCGTTTCGGAGGAGTTCGATATCAAACACCGTGACACGAGATTTTTATATGTAAGTATATTAGATAGATTAGGATGGATTTGAATGTATTTGATAGCACCATCTATTGGCGAGCAGCTGAACTACTTGGTAAAGACTGCACAATATGAAATAGGACTGCAGACGAACGCAAATTTGCTTCATACTGGTTCCGCCTCTAACAATTAATAGGCGGTTAGAATCAAAGGCCATATTTGTGGCCGTGTCTCGATCATGTAGCAATAATTGTTATCAATAATAGCTGGACCAATAAATGTCATTCCTCTCGTTCAGCTTGCAGCCGTTGGCGATAGATTAACGTTATTGATGACTAACTGTTGCTCGCAACTTCTTCTGTGTCCTGTGGTAAGTTTACACGTTCCCGGGATGAAATATAGTCTATGTTATTCGTTGATAATATGTATAAGACACGTACTGAAAAGTTTTTTGCGTTTTGTATTTGTGCTATCAATGAAATCTAAATTTTTTTTGAGATTTTTTAATATTATAAGCATATGGTTTCAAGTTTCGCGGTTAAAGCTGGTATTTTTTCTCGAAACACGCCATTAAATTTTGCACAGTGGTTTGGTTGATTTTTAACCCCCGACGCAAAAGAGGGCTGTTCTTTATTAAAACTTTATTAAAAGGACTCTTCGGTCATCCATCTCGAGCTTTGTCTTCGATTGTGTACTCTTTTATTTATCGATAAACTATATTTCGAACTGTAGCACGGCTTGCTTTCACTGATTTTCGCAAAGTCTGAGTTGGGATTTTCAATAGTTTCTGTCCTGATTAGTTCATCATTTAGCATTTTGTACATATAAGATTTTTCTAAAAACATAATTATTATTATAATGTCAGTTGATAGCTCGAATTGTCAGGAACTTAGACATGGTGCAGATAGGAGCACTGCTTAAGGGCCGATTTATTTTGATACACATTTGTAAAAAAGTTTTCGATACGGGCCTTACTGTAATGCACCAATCAAAAAACTTCGATAATGATAATACTAGGACTCCAATGTGGACAAGGGTCTTTTATGTCCACGGGCATTGGGTTGAGAAGCCGATGAACCCCTTATCCACTCACTTGTGTTGTTGGGCAACTATGGTTTGGCAAATTTATTCCTAAAGATAAGGGAGGATCTGGGCCACTGCAATGCAATGTAGCTGAAACGTCGAAGTAAATATTGTTTGCGTGAGAAGTCCCGTTTAGTGTATTTAATATATAGTTATGAGTGAAAATTACGAAAGTTTAAAACAGTAGGAATAATAATGACATTGTTTGAAATCTCTTGTCAATAATAGAACTAGTTAGTTATAAGACCGAAAGAATTGTAGGTATGCTCGAAATGAGCAACTGTTGACTCCCTTGTCCACCACCATCCACCATCACCATCTTTGTACACCATCTTTGTACACAGTTTACAATTAATAAATTACTTACAGTAAATACACAAAAAGCAACTGAGTGGTTTTATATTCCGATAAACATCCGTAACATTCCTGGTAGTTTAATTATACTGACATTTTTTCCGACGCCTTAAATAATTTTCAGTGTCAATTAAGTTATTATGTTTATAAAGTGGGGTAAAAAGGGTTCGCATTGAGTGCCTCAGCACAGCTGAATGTTGTTAGTATTATTTATGTCACCTTTACAACGACATATAAATTACGCATAGTTAAAAGCTCATAACCTTTATAAGGGCGCGTGGCTGAGCGGCTATTGAGTGCAGTTGGCTATCAAAACTGTAAGAAACAAAAAAACCAGCAAAGTGCGAGTGGGACCCGCGCACTGAGGGTTCTGTAAAAATACAAAAGCAAGCACAACATATTTTTTCTACTTTGATCCTTGAATTATAATTTCACAATAACACAAAGGCGCTCTTTTAAGTGCTGAACCAAATGATACTGGCTAGTGTATCAGATAATTCCATTAACACGTTCGCTGCAGCAATAAGGATGTTGACGCCATTAAAAAATAAATCGAAGACACGACTCCAGTAAAAAAAACGCTTTATTTTTACCCCTGAGAACCAGATTAATTTTCGATTAACTGCAAAATTAAGATATTTTGTTGCTTTAAAACTACTCGTAATAAATAGTTAGTTGATAGAGTTGGCGAACAAGTGACGTCATAAGTTGCTATTGCCATTCAAACTCTATGGGAGAATTGTGTTTTGACAGCTCATAAAAGTAGGTCAGTTGATTGGTGGTGTCAACGTCCCTATTAGGTCTCAAAATCTCGTAACTTAATTTAGCCACTCTACAAAGCCTCGAGGTCTAAATGCCGTATTCGACTTGAAGACCCCTAATTTAAACAACAGTTGTATTTATACGCTATTGTATTTCCTAGCATTTCTTTAATAAACAAAATGATTATCTGCGGATCAGTAATTAGGGTTCCGTACCTAACGGGTAAAACGGGACCCTATTACTGAGACTTCGCAGTCCGTCCGCCTGTCCGTCCGTCTATCACCAGGCTGTATCTCATGAACCGTGATAGCTAGACAGTTGAAATTTTCACAGATGTTGTATTTTGGTGTCCGCTATAACAACAAATACTGAAAACCAGAATAAAATAAATATTTAAGGGGGCTCCCATACAACAAACGTGATTTTTTTGCTCGATATTATAACGGCAACAGGTAGATGCTTGAAATATTCACAGAATATTATTTATATATGTGGGATAAGTAAAAGGAACACGCGCGAATTAACAATGTTATTTCTTTATTACAAACAAAATTTAGACAGTCGTTACAGCATCGTATAGTCTTTTTGTTAGCTGACCCACATATATTCACTAACTTGGCGGTTTTTTTCTTTTGTTTTTTATTTTTTGGAATTGTGAGGCCTTACTTCTTGCTAAATTTCATAAGTCTATGTCAGCAAGAAGTATAAGTTTTGTATGTAAGACTTTTTATTGTAAAGTAATCTAATTAATAGATAACAAAAGAAACAGATGTACAAAGGCTAACTTATCCCTTAAAAGGATGTATTCCAGTTAAATTTTGAAAGATTGTCAGGAGATTAGAAAAAAATAGACTTAAAAGTAGAAGAGTTTTCATTTCCTTTTTTTGTATGAAAGTTAAGATATATAAAAGGCGGACTTCGAAACCAGTCAAAATGGACGACTGGAGCATTAAGCAGGGGACTGACAAAGAGTAAATCGTCAAAAATACTAAAAGTTACATTACAATTTTTTATACATATTATAGACATACATAGAAAGAAACCTATTATAAAAATACTACTACATAACAAATAAGTATGCATAAATATGGATACTATGTAAAATTTCGAGTCTTGGCCTATCTACATATATGCAAAATATATTCCAAATTAATGCAATCGTTTATGCTCGACGGAATCACGAGCAAACCGACAAACTTATGAATTACCACATTTAGGCGGGCTTGCGTAGACTAAGGTTACCTATTGTAACTCTGAGTTCAGTGCTAACCCAAGGTTAAGTAGTATCAAAACGTACGGAACTATTATCCGTAACCCAGGGTTGACGATTTAATTTTTTAGCCCTATACCGTAGTAGCGCACCTAATGATATTAGTACGATCTTAAATACCAAATTATAAAGGCCAGCCCAGACCAGATGCGTGTGCACCAGTTGCCATAAATGAAACTTTTAGAAAGATGGCGCACTAGATGCTTGTACATGGTGTGGCATCTTACTAACAGTTTCATTCATTACAACTGGTGCATGACACGCCCACGCAGATGCATGTCAGATGGTCTAGCTGGCCTCAAAAGTAAAAGTTCGATATAATTTGCCTTTTCACTGTCCTGCTCACGCATGCTTTATTCCGTCATTGCATCTCCCCCATCATCATGTACAATTTTTCCAAGAATAATAAATAAGTTACAAATAACAGTCATAATTTTATGTTGAGAACTTTAACGGAATTAAACTCGACATAGGACCCGCCCAGAAGTCTCGACAATGTGGCCAGTGTGTACATTAACATTACTAATATGTGTTTTATGTCACTGCAGCGTAAATGTCACCATCCAGGTGACAAAAACACAGACACTTAATAGTACATTACTGCAGCGGCCGCGAAGTAGGGGATTGCCGGCCGAGTAGTTATAGATGGCCGAGTGTTAACGAGGCCATCTAGAGATACGAGGCCGGTAATCCCTGTTCGTGGCCAAGGCTTGTATAGAGTTTTTCTCAAACATGCATCATCATCATCACCACCATCATCACCGCCATCATCATCACCATCACCATCACCATCACCAACAACATCATCAACATCCATCAACATCCATCAACATCCATCAACATCCATCAACAACCATCAACATCCATCAACATCCATCAACATCCAACAACATCCATCAACATACATCAACATCCATCAACCAACATCCATCAACATCCATCAACATCCATCAACATCCATCAACAACCATCAACCAACATCCATCAACATCCATCAACATCCATCAACCAACATCCATCAACATCCATCAACATCCATCAACCAACATCCATCAACATCCATCAACCAACATCCATCAACATCCATCAACATCCATCAACATCCATCCATCCATCCATCCATCAACATCCATCCATCCCTCCGTCCGTCCGTCCGTCCGTCCGTCCATCCGTCCGTCCATCCATCCATCCACGTCGACCACGTCGACCTATTAAACGTCATGGTGTTGTGTCACATAAAACAATAGACGATCACTTTGCTGGCCTTGGCCAGCAATGTTGTATGAAATTCCATTATTGACCTCTCGTCTAGCCGCACCTGCAACGTGACAGTTCGTGGCGTATTTTAAGGAACATAACGTCAATATTTCATAGCATGTTTGAGAAAATAATATTTCTGCCAATTTCACTTTCAACGCGCATAGGAGATAATAAAAAGAACTCCAGACTATGGTTAACTTGAGAGGCTCAGAATGGTTTTTTTAAACCCTAAATTATACACCGACCGCATAAATGCGAGCGAATGACACTGGCAGCTGAAATGACATACTTATTTACGCCGTTACCTACCTATCAATTATTTTAAACTAGGAATTTTATTTTTAAATATGACAACGTTATATACGCCATTCGAAAAAGTGCTGCGAAAGGAAAATTGTAAGAAGACATCGTTTTTCAAACTGTTAATGTAACTTTGTTGATAAAAAAGATCTTGTCACAGATAAAATGAATGAACTATCGATTTCGCGAAACAGCTAATCAACACGTAATTTTAATTCTAAGCCGCTATTGGACATAAAACGGAAAGGACTAATAATAGAGTGTGGATACTAATTAAGGCATTAAGTCGTTTAAAATGTCATTTTATTGATCAATAACAATGACAACTCGTGAGGATCGTTATCTTCTGCCTGTTATGCTGCAACATACGGTATTAAACATGTACATAATAATACATTTAACCAACCTAATATTTTGTCACTAAGCTCACCAATTTATAATTTTGTGTTCATACAAAAACATAACAATTAGTTGTGACGCAACAACACAAAGGAACAAGAAGGTCCAAACTATTTTTAAAAATGTTTGTTAACCTACACACAGAAAAAAATAATTAGTTTGACAAACAGAACACAACATTAGAACGGCAATAAATATCATTAGCAATAAAAAAGGTGTCGAGCTTTACTTAAATGTAGAATCTTGAAAACGAGAACGTTCGCTGGCGCTTTGCGTCCGCTCGGACGATTTTACATTATTTTAATAATCCTTGCACACTTAAACAAAAACTTTTTGTAAAATGTAACATCTCAATCACCCAGTCGGTATAATAACACGTATTGTAGTAATAACAAAGCAGTAAGTTTCAATTACAGACGCGGCAGAGCCATGTTGCATCTCGAAGAATAAGAGTAACAAGATAAGGCACGCGATTCTGCTCTAACAAGACCAATTGGTAAAAGTTTTTGCTAAAAAATACATTTTGAATTTTTATTTTTTTGCTAACTGTACTTTTTGTTGACTGTACTTGCATTGTAAACCGAACTATCTCTTATCTTATTATTAAGGATTTGTCACACTGGATGCGTTCTGCGGTCGCGGTCAGGTCAAATTGGACGCAGCCTGCGTTATGTATGAAGAACATTGTCGGTCTCTCCGGTCGGTCGGTGTCGGTGTCCGCGTATGTGTTTGCTACTCTTTCACCCTAAAACAGCTCAATGGATTTGGATAACCCCGGCACCACACATAGCACAAATGTTTTAACACATATTTGAACACATATTTGATCACATGTGAAGCACCGGTATTTGCTTATTTGTTCTAGAACTATAATATGTGTTCAAATATCCACCAGACCACCACCACCACCACCACCACCACCACCACCACCACCAGGTGGTTTAGTCGACCAGATGGCCTAGTGGTTAGAGAACCTGACTATGAAGCTTGAGGTCCCGGGTTCGATTCCCGTGTCGGGGCAGATATTTGTATGAAAAATACGAATGTTTGCTCTCGGGTCTTGGGTGTTTAATATGTATTTAAGTATGTATCTATCTATATAAGTATGTTTATCCGTTGTCTAGTACCCATAACACAAGCTTGCCTAGCTTACTTTGGGACTAGGTCAATTGGTGTGAATTGTCCGTGATATTTATTTATTTATTTATTTAAATATGTGTTAAAACATTTGAGCTATGTGTGGCGCCGGCTTTAAATTTGGTCAACACACAGCTGCTTTATACCCCGATATTTCCACGGCATTGTTAATTCTAGAGACGTAAAATTGTACACGATTCTGGTTCATACAAATAATATTGTGAAATGTATGTATCTAAGTAATCTGTATCTAAATAATCTGTATCGGCCCAAATGCTCAGGACACACGACGACACTGACACTCAACACAAATGTCGACACTAGTGTCCGACATCGCCATCAATATCGCCACTACATCTGCAACTAAGTGTCGCGGCAGTGGACACACACAGACAGTCGATGTATACACTGAGTGTCTAGTGTCAGGTGTCGTCGTGTATCGGTTTTCTACAGAACCCTGAAAACTACAACACATCTTACTTACTGATCGTTGCTCGTAATAAGGGGAGGGAGATCCTTTAATGGCTTTGTGGCCAATCAAGGTAAACGCGATTGAGCATTAATTGTGGACTAATCTAGCAAAAGACCTTATTTCAACTGCGAAAATTTACTAAAACAGACTTTACTCTAAACTTTATAAGGTCGAATTTTTATCTAGAACTTGATTGTAGGTAAGCTTTGCTATTTTTGAAAAATTGCTCCTTAATAGCGGATGCAACATAATCCATATGGATGTCCGTAATTTGCTTGAAGAAAGCGTAATATCCTTATTACATCTATTGAGCATTACACGGATAAAGTTGGTTTCCTAGATTTATGTCTTTGCCGTATATGCAAGCTTCTTTTTACCCGGAATTACTTTGTTATAATTGAAACATTAATTTCAAGAACTTGTAATTAAGCTTACGTCTTCTTCATACAGTGAGAAATATCGTGCCAGCCAAGTTATTATAATATTATAAACGTGATTTATTTGTGTACTCTGAATTTTCCCGATCGAGCAAGCGCTTGGTGTGTTTGAGTGTGGTTAAATCATTTGTCAAAAGATGGCGCCACGCGTTAAAGATAAATAACTAACATTAACCTTACATAAATTTTTCTAAACATAAAATCTTGACTGATCGACTTTTAGACCCAAAATATTACTAGCCCTGAATTTTAGTCGGAATTGTATGACCCCTTAGTGATAATTTATTGAATCAGGCGTTACTTTGCGGAGGTCCATATTAATGAACTAAAACAATTACTTTGCTCACCCGCGACCTTACAATAGTTACGTTTATGCAAGAAATGTGCGTTCATGCAGTTCCTCCACCTCCACACTGTACGAACACACACAAATCACATAAACCCAACCATCACCACCACCAAGCTACACTGACGCGTTTCGAACTCAACCAGAGCTCATCTTCAGAGTTACCACAACCGTATGCTATGCTACCAAACGTTAAACTAACAAACCAAAACAAATGTTTTAACTTGTCACTGTAACTTCTCAAGTACCCACTTTATTTTTCTTATTCTCAAACTACCCCACAAAAATTAACTTTTATTGACATATTTAAAACTACCTTGAATTTTTTTGTTTATTTATTTATAAGGCATATTTAATTAATACTAACTGTTCAAATTCGACCCAAGCCGCAGTAAAGGAGAAGATACTAAATTTACCTGTTCATTAATAATAGACCCCATAGTGTTGTACCTAATTATTGAACTTTTTGGATTTAACGATTTCAAAATTAAATGGTAAACATCAATTTAAAATATACCGTAAGCCCACGTACACAGATGCTGTTATACCAGCATCTTCTAATCATCCGTGGCAGCATAAACTGGCTGCTTTCCATTGTTATGTTAATAGATTGTTGACTGTGCCTCTTTCTAAGGAACATTATGATTTAGAGTTGAGTACTATTTATCAGATAGCGATCTCAAATGGTTATACAAAATCAATGGTAGATAGTTTAGTTCAAAAGAAGCAGGCACGGTTAGTAAATAGCATGCTTTACGCTGCGTTACCTTCTCAGTCTACTAACAAATATAGATCTAGCATCTCTTACGTCGGGGGTTTGTCTGATAAGATTTATGGCATTTTAAAATCAAACAATATTAATGTTGCCTTTAAGACTAACAACTCTTTGTACTCTAGGCTATGTAACCACAAAGAACAGGTAGATAAGGGAACTAGATCGGGGGTATACAAGCTTACTTGTAATGACTGCAATGGGATATACGTAGGACAGACAGGCCGAAGTTTTAATACTAGATTTAAAGAGCATGTTTCGGCATATAGGAATGAGCATCCAGATAGATCGAATTTTGCAAAACATTTGTTGGAATCAAATCATTCATTGTTAGATTCAGATTCTTATGAAGTGTTACATTATTGCGGCAAGGGGTTGCGTCTGGATGCTCTGGAATGCATGGAAATAATTAGGTACAACACTATGGGGTCTATTATTAATGAACAGGTAAATTTAGTATCTTCTCCTTTACTGCGGCTTGGGTCGAATTTGAACAGTTAGTATTAATTAAATATGCCTTATAAATAAATAAACAAAAAAATTCAAGGTAGTTTTAAATATGTCAATAAAAGTTAATTTTTGTGGGGTAGTTTGAGAATAAGAAAAATAAAGTGGGTACTTGAGAAGTTACAGTGACAAGTTAAAACATTTGTTTTGGTTTGTTAGTTTAACGTTTGGTAGCATAGCATACGGTTGTGGTAACTCTGAAGATGAGCTCTGGTTGAGTTCGAAACGCGTCAGTGTAGCTTGGTGGTGGTGATGGTTGGGTTTATGTGATTTGTGTGTGTTCGTACAGTGTGGAGGTGGAGGAACTGCATGAACGCACATTTCTTGCATAAACGTAACTATTGTAAGGTCGCGGGTGAGCAAAGTAATTGTTTTAGTCCCTTAGTGATATCGTGACAGATATAAAATAACGAATAAAGATTACGGATGACCGAGTTGCAAAAGCGCTGTTTTCTGTTTAACCAACCTTGAAAAAATACCCTGGATTGATTTGAAACATGTCGGGCATGGTCCCCCTGTTTACGCATAATTTTTTTGTCATATTTCAATATTGCATAATTTGTTTAAGCCGAATGGTATTTGATTTGTGCAGAAACTGTTCTCGCATATTTTGTCACCGAATTCTATCACGCATTCCGAATAGAATTACAATTGTAACCTAACTTAAACCTATTATTATGTATAATTAACTAATGAAATTCTGCCATGTCAACATTATGCTAATACTAGCAGTTTCCCGTGACTTCATCTGCGAAGATTTTTTTTATCGCTATCCCGCAGAAACTAAGAAATTTTTCGGAATAAAAACTATCTTATGTCCTTTCCCGAGATTTCAACTATCTTTGTAACAAATTTCATCTAAATTAGTTCTGTGGCTTAGGCGTGAAGAGGTAACAGACCGACTCTCATTTACAATATTAGTATGAATACTATTCGGGTAAACAACCATTCGGACAATTATAGATTTATGACAAATAAAAGTTCAGCAAGTCTAAGATTCGGCGTAAGTAAATTATGCGAAACTTGTTATGCCTAATATGTTTTGGACATTAAAAATTATGGCAAATAGATAACACCCGTCGGGCATACCTCGACCACTAACGTGACTGGCCGTAGTTTCTTATTTTAGTAATTATGTGTCGGTGTCTGACGATAGTTTTAATTCAAAGATCGCGGCAGACATTCTAGAATGCTTGGTTTATTCTTTTATATGGCATAAAAGGATAGAACAGATGGGTAGGATAGAATAGGATACGATTATATACTGTATCGTAACACATTACGAGTCTTTTTGAACATAACATTTACGCGCGGTTTTTTATTCGTTACATTTAGAAAAAATATGCAAAAAAAAGAAAATTAGAAATAAAAGGGTCAAAATGCCAATTAAAGCCAGTTCTCTTAAATAATTGTAGGAATTACAGCGAAGTTCATTTACAGAATGACATGCCAGCCTCAACGTGGAAGGTTGCTGGCCCGAGCGCCGATCGACTTTACCTATATTTTTACGAGTACAGCAACACCGGCTAATTTTATTCCAATATTTTTGATATCTTCTTGTGCTTCTTGTTTTGAATTAAAACGCGTTTGCGTGGATACGATTATTGTATCGAAAAATAAAGATTTAGTACAGTTTTAGTTTGTAAACTCCTTTCTTAGACACAAATTCGGTACCTAACTATTTAATAATTTATTATTGAAATATTTTGATTTTTATGTTTGTTGTAGAACTACGTAAAATGATCATATATTATTATTTCGGCGATGGTAAATAAATATCTAGGCTGTTAGCTGAAGGTAGCTTTGAGAATGAATTCGTGTAGATTAGACTTTAAAACGTGTTAGCATATAGTTGAGTTCGTTTGACAGGTGTTGGATTGTGTGAAGGCGGTTATACATATGTGTCGCACAGAAAGGCTGTAGTTTAATAGGATCTCTTTATTTAATATAATTTAATTTATCATAATTTCACTTGTTATACCAACGTTTGTCATAAAATACACAGAAGTGTGCAGTTCTCAGATTTTTTTGAAATGTCATTTTATAGAAACACATTAGGTTAGTTACGTAAGGGTCTATGTCTATCGACGCGGAATCGGCTTCAGTCAGCCGATCAGAAAAACCTTTATGTCGACGCAATAAGAGCGAAAATATCGTCGATCAGCTCGGCTCCATTCGGCCCGCGTAGCCGAGCCGATCGACGTCTTTTTCGCTCACGCATATATTTATTTTTCATTTACTAACGGATATCATCAAAATCAAAAAAAGATAGAAAAATAATCTCAACATTGTTATGTTTAATACTGGATATTCTGTGGCAAATTATGTTATACTCAGACTGGCATTAAGACAAAAATGAAAGTCCTTAAAGGTGGTAAAAATAATGTGTATTCTTGAATAATTAATGAAGTTTGACTGACAGTGCCGCTATACGGCATAGCGCATTATGGATGTAGTACTGGGTAGCCAGCAAAAACATTTTTTTTAATCGAATTGTATGAAAAAGGACACTTATTAGCGAATTAATAACCAGTACTGTGGTCCTTAAGCCGAGTTTAGACCTGCAAAAACAAGCTAGTTGCTTTACATTGTTGCGCTCGATTAAGCCCATCATTCTTATTCGCTTTGCGTACGCGCATTCCAACTTGTAATACCTGATTTACACTCTCGCCTCTTCACCTCGCCTCGCGCCTCGCCTCGTCGTTTCGCTCCGGACGCGAGCCTCAAAATCAAGGCAAATCACGAGACGAGGTGCGAGGCGCGCCTGTTCACACTCTCGTCTGGTGGCTCGTCCCGCAGTTAGTCTCGCCACTCGTACGCGAGTGTAAACCAGGTATAAGAGTTTTCTTGCAAATCTATGCTGGGCTTTAGGTATCAATCTAATCTGGCGGATCTTTTTTTTAAATGAAAGGGGGCATACAAGCATGCGGGTCATCTGATGGGATGCAATCACCGCCGCCCATGGACACCTGCAACACTAAGGGTCACAGGTGCGATGCGCTGCCGGCCATTTGAGAGAAAGATGTGTGGGAGGATTTAGACCGTGGTTCCCATGCGGGCCCAGTGCGGATTGTGAGCTTCACACACACCACTAAATTGCTTTGTAGGTGTATGCTTTCTCGCGATATTTCCCTTCAGCGCCAAGCAAACGGTAAATGGCAAATGTAATTCCGCATATCTAATCTAATATATAAAAATCTCGTGTCACGGTGTTTGTCATCGAAGCCCTCCGAAACGGCTTGACCGATTTTTAACCGACTTCAAAAAAAGGAGGAGGTTCTCAATTCGGTTGTATGTTCTTTTTTTTTTTTTTTAACGTGTGTTACCTCAGAACTCCGTCATTTATGAACCGATTTGGAAAATTCTTTCGTTGTTTGAAAGCATATGCTTCAAGGTTGGTCCCGTTGTTACCGGAATCCAGTTCTGATGATGGGATCCATGAGGAATTGAAGGAACTCTTCAAAAGTTCAAGGGAAATGTAAAGCGATTTTAGTATTTTCAGTGACAAATCGAGCATTTGCATTCATAAAGTGTCATTTGGTAAACTAGATCTGATGAAGAAGACCGCAGATGGCCAACGGAACTCCTCAACGGGTCAAATCTTGCAAGTTGAATTTGACTCACTTCCCGGTTTCTGATTGATTTCATATTTTACATGCATGTGTAAATCAGGTGACAATGCAATATTATTGTGACATGGAGCTAATCTGATGATGGAGTTGGAAGGTGGCCATAGAAACTCTGTAATAAAACAACACAACCCCGTCGAGTTTGGGTTCATTTGAAACGTCTTGACGAGCACTTTGATCCCAGATGGTAACCAGGGTCTGATGATGGAGCTGGAAGGTGGCCAAAGTTACTCCATAAAGTAACGGCACTTACCCCATCGAGTACGGACTCATTTGACTCGTCTCAACGAGTACTTTGGTCCTAGATGGTAACCAGGGTCTGACAATGAAGTTGGATGGTGACCATAAGAACTCCGTAGTAAAACGACATAACCCCATCAAGTTTGGTCTCGTTTGATTCGTCTTGATAAGTACTTTGGTAACCAGAGGCAAAAAGTACAGTCAGTAAAGAGTGCCAGTCCAGGCCATTAGCAACAACTAAAAAGAAAAAAATAAAAAATTTTAAATAAAAAAAAAAACCGCCTTCAAAAAACACCCAAAAAAAAACTTGGAAATAAAAAAAATTTAAATAAAAAATAAAACCTCCTTCAAAAAACCCCCAAAAAAACATAAAATAATAATTGATTGAACCGACCACAATAAGCATGAAAATATCTTTCTACTAATCTGTTTGAAGTTGGTGCCTCAGCACGAGCCAGCAGGAGTGGACCTAGTAATCTAACTTACCTACATACCTATTATAGGGCTTCTACACTCCTGCTGGCTCGTGCTGAGGCACCAACTTCAAACAGATTAGTAGAAAGATATTTTCATGCTTATTGTGGTCGGTTCAATCAATTATTATTTTATGTTTTTTTGGGGGTTTTTTGAAGGAGGTTTTATTTTTTATTTAAATTTTTTTTATTATGTTTTTTTTTGTTCATATTTGGTAGGTGGAGAATAGGTCGTAGGCTATTTTTTATACCCCTAGGTGATATATGGCAAAACAACGTTTGCTAACAGCTAGTAAATTCAGAAAACTCACAGGTGCGAGCTTGGGTTCGAACCCACGACCCTCTGCTTGAGAGCCCATAGGTCAAACCACTAGTTTATTGAATCAGGCGTTACTTTGCGGAGGTCCATATTAACGAACTGAAACAATTACTTTCCTCATCTATAACTAACTACGTAGGTAAATATCGTAAGGTCGCGGGTGACTAAAGTAATTGTTTCAGTTCAAACCACTAGGCCTACTAGGTACTTCAATAAGTAGGTAAGTACCATAGCATTCATAGCATAGCATTAATAGTTTAGCTTTAGAAGCAAACCTGATATTCAATAACCGTGTACATACAATAAATATCATAAAATCTGCACGCTTGCGTAAACGTTTTAAATTTACGATCGTCTGACGTGATAATACCCCTATAAATAAGACCTAAGATGAGTTATAATGACAGTGTGGTACAATAGAGATTATTATCTGGAATCTCGATCGGCGCGGATCACAAATGTGAACCGAAATTGGACGGGGTTACAGTGGCACCGGGTGGCGCCGTAACTGCTCGTGCGCTGGTTTAAATTGACCATAATTTACAAGCTTCTATTCAACTTGCAATGTATGTTTTTTTGGGTGAAATCTTGCAACTGAATTTGAAAGCAATTAACCTCAATAAACTTAGATGAAATTTTGCTTACGTAAGCCAGGTGACAAGACAATATTGTAGTACCATGGTACAGTCATAGTATATTGTGCATCAAGGGCCGTGATCCCCTTACTGCCCGTGATACACACAATTCATCACATTGCAAGGAAAAAAAATCCAAAAGTAAAATTATTTTGTCTCTAAACACTTAAATTGAGTAAAATAATGGCTACCCGCCAAATACTGATTGTAACTTTTTTCGATTCATCTACCATAGATAATGTAAACTGTGTTTAGTTTAGAATTCGAATGGCCATACAGCTAGATTCTAATAGTAGATTGTACACCAAGGGGATAAAGCACTGCATCATGTCACGGGCGCGATATTGAATCCTGAGCGTATCGGGGGACTCCAGATTTAACTCCCGAGCGTAGCGAGGGGGTTTTTAGTTGATTCCCGAGCGAAGCGAGGGAATTAAGATGGAGTCCTGAGAGCAGCGAAGGATTTAAGCGCGCCCAAGGCAAAATCAGTTTTATCCCCGAGGAGTATACTCTACTTTTCTCACCTTTTGCGAGACAATAAAAACCAAGTCTAATAGAAAGATACTCGAAATAGACCCAGAAGCACTGATTCTGACACTGACTTTGCGCCTTTCGCAGTTTTCCATTTGTCGGAATCTTTGTAAGCTTTTAAGTATTTTTCCTTCAACTTCTCTGGGAGTACATTATTAACAATTTCTAAGGCCGGCTTGCGCAGACCTGGGTTCGCTACTTAACTCCGAGCGAGTGAACTGCTAACCCAGGGTTAACAAGTGTCAAAATGTATGGAACTGTCATTCTTAACCCAGGGTTACCGATTTAATTTTTTTACCCTGAACTGTGCAAGTGGTCCTAAGGCGTCTAATTTAATGGAATCAGGAGTCAAATCACTTTCGTCACTCGATATTTTCCTAATGTTTTATCTTCTTTTGCAGTTTTGATACTTAAAATTGCAGCGTACTGAAACACTTGCGGCTTTTGTTTAATTATTTGACTTTGTTTTCGTTCGGCCGCGGAACTGCAAATAAATGAGGCGCGGCGCGGCTCGCGGGCCCGCGGGGCTGAGCTCGTTGAGCACCACCAGCACGTGCACGGGCTGCGCCCGGCCTACACGCCGGGCGATTTTGAAATTAGACTTTAAGTGCATACCAATAAGAACTACGAGAAGTGAGAATCACATTACTGCCCGGCGGGTTATAATGAAATTCAGTACAACAATACTGCCGGGCGGGTTATAATGAAATTCAGTACAACATTACTGCCGGGCGGGTTATAATGAAATTCAGTACAACATTACGCCCCGGCGAAAGCCAAGGCCTATAATGACTTACTTTGAGAGAGGTTTGCATGATATATAATAAGGCATTGTCGAGCAGGTGGTGTGAAATAGTACATTACTGCAGAGACCAGTAAGTAAGCCATCCTGGACGAGGAGAAGTTTGATGGCCGAACCGCTAGGTGAGGCCAGCAATGATACGAGGCCAGGATGGCGATTACTGGGCGAAGCTTGTATAGTGCTTTTCTCAAAAATGAAACAAGTTGATAAAAATAAAGTAAAAGTACACATTGAAAAATAAAGAAAATCTACGACCCGCCATTAGCTCACTCGCTAACCTATGTCTGTCTATGGTATGATTGTTTTTTTTTATAGGTACCTGGCGGCGATGTTTAGATATCTTAGTGTTGCCGGATAATCGATTATCAATTAATCGATTATTTTCCCCCTAAATAATCTAGATATCGATTATCCAATCGATGTATCGATTATATCGTTATAAGCGATACTAAGATTCATACAATTATATCGATTATGATCCAGTAATCGATTATAATCGGTCAAGTACACGATGTAATCGATTAAATTGTAAAATATTAACAATCGATATAATCGATTTAATCGATATAATTGTATGAATCTTAGTATCGATTATATCGATTTAACCGATACATCGGTTGGATAATCGATATTTAGATTATTTGTGCGCCGCAATTGTAATCGACGATTAATCGATTCACCAACAATTGTCCGGCAATCTGCCAACTTTAAATTACAAACGTCATAATTTTAATAAGAATTTTCTTAATTTTGAAAGAATTGAAACACGAAAATTGTAATTACAACAACATAAATTAGTGAAAAATGTTCCAGTTATTTAATCAGAGAACTCACATTTGCATACATCCTCTTAAGTGTGAACTTTTTTAATAGTTTAATTTTTTCACAGACGTAGAGCACGGGTTCCAAATTTGAACACTTGATGAATTTCATACTTACTTCTTGGACAGTTCGAGAGTAGAGCATGGGTTCCAAATTTAAACACTTGATATGTAATGGAATTTCATACTTACTTCCTGGCAGCTAGCAGCTAGTCTCCAGGATGCGTTACTTTCTACGACGTTTTTGATGACGTAATGGCAACATTTCATACCATTTTTGAGAAAAATTAATTATATGAAATACTTTCTAAAATTATTGCAAAACAATTTGATATAAATTTAAAATATACAAATAACGAATAATAAGATAATAAGTAGATAAGTTTTGTGTTGTAAAATTGGGTTATAGCTAAGTTTTAAAGCTATAAATAAAACGTTGGCTGACTTGAAACCTCCTTAGTCTGAAATGACATAGACACCTAACTAACTTGTTTGCAAATTTTAAAACTAAAGTTAGAACACCCTTGAGAGGAAAAACTGTACGTAAATCCATAACTCCCTTAAGAACAATTTAGGCCATTGTTATTTAGAATACAGGTATGGAATAACACCATTGACGAGCAAGTGTGATGAAAAAAGTATAAATAGGTATACCATCATGGCGCCATGGCATGGTAGGCATCGCGTAAAGCGCTGAGGGTGTCTTTGGACTGTGGTGATCATTTAACATCAGGTGACCCACTAGTTCGTTTGTCTGGCCTCTCTAACATAAAAGACCTACGCAGTCATCGCGTCAGAATATGTAAACATCAACCTTGCGGTATCTAAGTATTTATATTTAACAAAAGACTCATTAAAAATAAATTAACACTATAATTATAAATAAAATAAAACTAATACGGTTAATAACAAATAGAGTCGTATAGATATTTTTGGCACCTTGTTAACGTATACTATATATTTTTGCACTTGACCGTACTGATCTGATGATAGAGACGGAAGGTGTCATTGATATTCTGTATATGTAGTGTATATAGTGTATAGGTATTATATTTAATGTATGTGTTTATTTATGTATATAAATATTGTATATTTGTATTGTTTTTAATATTTTGATTAATATCTCTTCATTTCTCCTGTCTGTTGTTTCCGCCACCTACATAAAACTGTTCATATTTGTACATGTATCCAGTATTGGTTGTCTGGAAGAGATCGCTTTTGAGCGATAAGACCGCCTATTGTCTGCCTGTTTTTCTTTTTATTGTTATGAATATTTTTTTCTGTATATAATGTGTGAATATTTTTTTGGTGATCAATAAAGAATATTTGTATTGTATTTGTATTGTATTGTGCCCGGGTGTTAGCTTTTATCTGGAACTCCATACTAAAAGCCCGAAGGTGAAACCTATGCGCAGTGGGGCTACTACGAAATTTGAAATTCGAAAGTTCATCCCTTTCATTCTTCTGTTTAAAGTATTAAAACAAAAACGTAAGCGGAACGATACGAAGTTCGTAAATTTAGTAGTATAAGGCCAGGCGAGGCGTCTCAAATTCTTCGCCAAAGTACTCGTATACGGCAGCGGAGCCCCATAAATAATGTGGATGAGCTACAGCTAACCCGGACAATGGTGGTGGTTATCTCGTATCTACACGCTTTAGTGAGGTGCGGTTATATCTCATACCACGTCAAACGAGTATTGAAGGGTTAAGTTCACCTATTACCTTGTAGTAGGTACTTAGTCTATATTTATATGCTACTATCATTCTAACCCTTTAACTCCGGGTGACAACCAGAGTTGTTTTGGGCCCGCATCGCTGCAATACGGATGACAACTCCAGTTGATCGAGAACGGGTAAGATTTAAAAAAAATATTTTAGCTAATCTAGACCTTATGCCTTGGTATTAACTGCTAAATTATACAGTTAGATTAGTGTAGATGCAAAGAAAAAAATACCACAATATTTTGATAGTTGGTCTGTAGTAAGGTTTGAAATTTCCGCTTTTTTACTGACAACTATGGTTGACACCCGTACTACATAAGTGCAGATTATTTTTTACAAGATGGCGTCGATTAGTGTTGTCTTACATTTTATCGAGTTGTCATAGCAGTGAGGCCGGTGAGTACTTTGATGCGTTCTCCTTTACCCGACTGCGTAGAAGGAAGGGTTATGTGTTTGACCCGTATGTAAGTATGTATGTATGTATGTCTATTCCTATGTCCTCTCGTAACTACACAACGGCTGAACCGATTTTAATAAATGATACGTCATTGGATTCGTCTTGATAACGCGAGTAACACTGAATACATGAAGTTTATGTAAAATTAAAATGGCGGATTTTTGGCGCCAACTTGTGAGTCTTCAAAAAATTTTTTATTCAAACCTATCGAGTAGGGTATCAAAATAAAAGGATTTTAAAAGAGATTACAAAAATATACATATACAAGTCATGTGTTTAAATTTAATTTGGAATAATAAATTGGCAATCAATGCATTAAAACGACGACGTACCTACTTACTCAGATATCTTTGAGCAGTAATTTTCTCTATGAAAAAAAATTTGGAAAAATAAGTACCTACATATATCAAAATTGGTTTTGAACTTTAACTAAAAAGCAACTGATTCCTACTTCAAACACTCAATCATTTATCTGGGTCTCAGGAGGTTACACTAAAAAGAAAGAAATAAATAAATAATCAGAAAACTAAAAACCCGCCTACGGTGTAAATAAAATAATAAATTAAAAAATCAAAAAAACCCGCCTAAGGTGGAAACAAGATAAAATGTTCAATAACAACAACAAAAAGCTAACTGAACTCAACGAAAGAAATCGAAAAAAAAACTAAACATTGAAACGAATTTAAATAGCAAATATTATCTTAGCAAATAAATTAAAAAAAAATGTTTTTAAATTTATTCTAGAATGTTGTATGTTCTTAATAAATAAATACCAGGAATTTGGCACCCATTTAGATGTCAATTATTTTGTCGGGGAAATCGACAACCATGCATCGCATATTCTTAATAATGACCTTGGCTCCCATTTTGACATTTATGTTTTGATGGGATATCATTATTTTTTGTCAAATAAGTAGATCCACTCTTTCATAATTACTAAAATAAATAAAAAGCATAAATCGTTTTAAAGTAATCAAATAATCGAATTGCAACCCATGAAATACTAATAATTATTGAGTAGCTCCGGTGAATCTGTGATCTTCATTCATCATCAGTTATATTTCACCAAGTGGTGTTTTTCAAGAGCAAATGCACGAGTTATTCTACAAAATACCCGAATTGCTATAAGTGTATCTACCAAAAATATTTGAAGAGTTCCCTCAATTTCTCCAGGACCCCATCATCAGATTCTAACCTGATGACAATGGGACCACTCCAGAAATATACCCCTTCAGTCAAAAAAGGAATTTACCAAAACGGGTAATAAATGACTGAGTTCTGAGGTAACAAGCAGAAATAATAATAATTATTAAAACTTAAAAAAAACATTATTTTCTGACTTTTTTATTTGTATACACACAATTACCAAGCTGGATGTAAAATTTCACATTTCTAGGTCACCTGGAAGTGGATTAGGTTTTTGATTATTTGTCAGTCAGTCAGTCAGTAAGTGGTAAAAATGCCGATTTTTAGACGATATTATCTCTACAGGTAACCGTTCCAACTATATTTGTGAAATTTGGGGGCTTAATTGATCTGAAGGGTACATACACCAAATTTCATGTTTTTAAGTCAAATAGATTTTGAGTTATTGAGGGGTCAAAAGTAACGCCTGAATCAATCAATTATAGAACCTTACATAAAAAAAATAAGAATGTGATACGAGCAAAAAGCGCGAGTGCCTATTTGGCCAGAAAGCCGCTACTAGGTTTAGTTTCTCAAACAAATTGGTCATTGCCGTGATTTTACTAAAAAACCGGCCAAGTGCGAGTCGGACTCGCGCACCGAGGGTTCCGTACAAATTTATATGTATCTATGAACATCCAGTCTTAGCAGACCCCTGCTCCTAAGCAAAATGTGCGTAGTGTGGGATCATTGTGGATTGGTTACTGATATAGACAGATAGAGAAAAAAAATCATGCTTTTCGTAATTTTTCCTTTATTTGTGCTATAAGACCTTGCCTCGTACCAAATTTCAAGATTCTGAGTTCACGGGAAGTACCCCGTAGGTTTTGATTCCCTTGCGCGTAGTTGCGAGTTTGAAAATATGCGGCATAAATTGCTGTTTCTTTTGATTGCGTTGACATAGAAGTTTGATTTTGTTACAGCTTAAAGGTATTATAGACCTGAGTATTTGATATGATTTTCAATTCAATACCTTTACGCGTTCATGAGGAAAAGGGTAGTAACTTTAAAATTATTAAAAATATTATTTTTATATGATATGACTAAAAATTTACGGTTTTCGCAATTTTTCCTTTATCTGTGCTATGACACCTTGCTTCGTACCAAATTTCAAGATTCTGAGTTCACGGGAAGTACCCTGTAGGTTTTGATTCCCTTGCGAGTTTCGAAAATATGCGGAAATTTGCGGCATAAACGGCTGCATCTTTTGATTGCGTTGGCTTAGAAGTTTGATTTTTTCACAGCTCCATGGGACAGTAGACTTGAGAATTTGATATAAATTTCAGCTTGATACCTCCACGCGTTCCTGAGAAAAAGGGTCTTGACAGACAGACGGACGGACGGACGGACGGACAACAAAGTGATCCTATAAGTGTTCCGTTTTTTCTTTTTGAGGTACGGAACCCTAAAAAGGATTTTTTTTCTAGTCTACTAATTAGTAAAACTTTTGGAAGCACAAGAAAATATAAAAGATAACATTTCTATTACTCTTGTTTAATCTGTGGAAAATATCGACCATCGTATCGATATACGCACATCACTATTATTTACAAACTGCAGACGTGTTTTTATATCACGTTTTAATTGTTGATTTTCTTGTAATTTACTAGTAGTAATAATGATTTTGGTAGTTTAATATGTCCAATATACTATAAACAAGATATTAATCAGGTGAAACAGTTAAAAAACAGTGGTAGTAACTCTAAATTATTCAGTTTCTTAGTGTGAAATATTAAGGGTGAAATATGATAAATTAGTGATTGTGAGTGAAAAATATGACTAGTTATCAAATCTGCATAGAATAATGAATGTGTATGTGAAATTTCAAGTCTGTAGCTGCAATAGTTTTGAAAATATAGGTAAGTGAAACAATGTCACACCGCCGCCTATCGTCAAAATCAGCCCGTATTGCACGGTGACTTAGCTTTTGAGGCCCCGGAGTTAAAGGGCTAAATAAGAATGTTTGTAAAGATCATCATCATCATTTCAGATCATCAGATCAGTCCTGCGCCATCCGCATCCAACGCGTTCTCGCAACCTTAACCAGTTCATCGCTTCATCTTGTTGGAGGCCTACCTACAACGCGTCTTCCGGTCCGTGGACGCCACTCGAGAACCGTTCGGCCCCATCAGCCATCAGTTCTTCGAGCGATGTGCCCTGCCCACTGCCACTTGAGTTTGTAAAGATAAATAGATACTAACTAGAACTAGAACTAGTCCTTCCTTCTTTCTGTTAAAGGGTTGCCTGGAAGAGATCGCTCTTAAGCGATAAGGCCGCCTATTGCTTACCTTGTAACTTACTCTCTGTGTACCTGTTTTCTGTATTGCTTACTATTCCTGGTGTACAATAAAGAGTCATTGTATTGTATTTTATTGTAGATATACCTAGGTACGGGAAAATTCGCACCAGTTGACCTAGTCCCAAAGTAAGCAAAGCTTGTAATGTGTTATGGGTAGGTACCTACTGTACTAGGCAACGGATAAACATACTTGTATAGATAGATCATACACTTAAATACATATTTATTAAACACCACAGGCCTGTAGAGCAAATATTCGCATTTTTCACACAAATATCTGCCCCGAAGCGGGAATCGAACCCGGGACCTCATGCTTCGTAGTCAGGTTCTCTAAACACTAGGCCAATTGGTCGTCCAAAGATGTTTGGATGTTTAGATGTTTGAATGTTGGTAGTCAATCACGGAATAACGGCTGTGAATCCTCTAGAGTTGCGCCAGGTAAGTAGTCAAGTGGTGTGTGAAAAATCGACTAACAGTTCAGCTAAGCTGGGCGAGGCTAGCAAAAATAAATTAATAATATCGGTCAATTTTGCTAGAAACAATAATAGACAGACTCAAGTGGCAGTGGGCAGGGCACATCGCTCGTAGAACTGATGGCCGATGGGGCAAAAAGGTTCTCGAGCGGCGTCCACGGACCGGAAGACGCGGTGTATGTAGGCCTCCAACCAGATAGAGCGACGACCTGGTTAAGGTTGCGGGATTGCGTTGGATGCAGAAGGTGCGGAACCGATCTGTTTGGCGAGCCTTGGGGGAGGCGTATGTTCAGCAGTGGACGTCTTTCGGCTGAAATGATGATGATGATGATGATGATGATGAATAATAAGTTTTTCCACTTTAAATGTCGCAGAAAACTTTTTTAAATGAGGAAATTTTAGTCATAATCACGAGCACTATTCACTTTCGTAAAGAAAAAGAAGTGTCCACTGTGAAACCTTTTCACAGAAAATGTCACAGTGACATCATCTTGCTTGATAAGGAAAATCATTATGCCTGTGATGAAGTTCTACGATGGGTCAGAAATCAAATGGTTCGACTGTACACCGCTGTACAGCTTTAATGGATTCACAGCGTAAGGTAAAAACTAAGACTTCTCAATGTATTTTAATAAGTTTTTAAATCACAGTTTGAGAAAATTAACCATGATTCTCATAGAGTCCCGAAAGTCCGCTAGTGCTGCACCGTTATTGTCGATACGGGGTATCGATTGTCCCGCGCCACGATAACTCATCGCGGATTATTTATCGACTATTATCCATCGGGGCTGAGACGGAACGGTAGCTTCGGGCCAGAGCGTAGCGTAACGCGACACAGATTTACAATACGAATTGTGTAATTTTAAGTACGTAAGAAATTATAGAACTAAACAGGTACTTACAAGGAAAAGTATCCAACTGTTAGGCTCCGATTTCAATTATTTTGATATTATGTTAGAGAGTAGTCAAAAATAACACACACATTTTTTTTAGCTGCCCAACCTATTTGGAGAAATTGTCCTCCAAAGTACCTGCTAAAAAGCGACTAAACCCTCTCACTTCTGTCGAAAGTTTTGTTCAAGCAAATTGATAGATATTTATTACTGGTTTGATTATACCTGTTTGAGAACATGAACATTCATGTTCTCAAACGGCATGTACATGAACATTCGTGGCTCAAATATCTACATATTTTCCTTAAAAAAGCAGCGATGGCTACCTAATATAAAACTGAGGGGTAGCTACTTTTTTTATAGCATTTTAAAGACGGTAAAAAACTAATTTTAGGATTTTAGGAAAATCCGACGGGGTAAGGACAAACAGAATTTATATCATATTCAATTCAATGGGACCCTATCAGGTGCAGTAAAAAGGGATTGATGGAATTTCCCGCGGGATAGAGTTCGGGAATTAACCATGAATTTTATATATGCGCGGACGAAATCACGGGCAAAAGCTAGTGCTATGCACGAAAAACCTCGTACAAGAGTACGAGCACTGTTGTCGCTACGCTGCAACAACGGGTTTCGCGATTGACACGGAAATTGCAAGGAAAAGTGCGTAAGTTGAGAAGTTGCAATTTGTGTCGTCTCCAGACTCGGCTCCGGACTAAATTAGAGCTATTCGCGAGACTTGCATCTAATATTTTACGAGCTAAACATAGCTCTGGTAACATCACGCAATTTCATTTTATTATTGTTTATTAGAGAAAATCAATTGAAGACGTGAGTGGATGAAGGGGTATGTCGCATTTTTTTATTTTCGGTTTTATGCCATAAATGAAGGTTCTAGGTCATAATGCAACACCGAACGCTATCAGTTCTCATGTTTTTAAACTATAACAGCTTTAAACCCAGGGTATGAAGGACCTATGTACAAGAATAAGTTACCTTCTTCGTGAATGAACGTGCTAAGGGCACATGACTCTAGAAGTGGATACCAGTTTGCGAGTGAATGTAACAGAAGAAAGTGTCAGTACGCACTTAGCTCCTTCATCCATGTTATGAGACAAACTTTTATTTTCTCTTATTCTGACATATCTGATATCCCAGGAAAAAAAAAAAACGTTAGGGATCAGCTGAAATTTATGAACTCTGAATGCAGGTATTTTTACGAAGAAATTCTACTAAATCAATAAATTTTGTTACAATAAACCCTTTCATTTATTTAACTTCTTTTCATTGCAGAACAGCTTAAAGGAGAAAGAAGGGTTTATGTACTTTTTTATATAAAAAAAATGTTTTTTAAAAGCATTTATTAAAAAATCAACAGATCAGGCTATTTGGTTGATTATTATAAAAGTAACAATACCCTATTCAATTTAAAAACAAAATTACAACGTAAAAACCTTTAACTGCGATTTACTCGAAATAATGTTTTTGTGACATACCCCCTTCATCCACTCATGTCTTCAATAGGCTACTTTCCTAACTAGTCAGTCTTTTAGATTATCAAAAAATATTGGACACGTATTTTTTATTTTGTCAATTAAACAAAAAATTACGAAGATATGGCGCGTTGAAGTTTCGCGTGACGTCACTTGTTCCTACACTTTGTATGAGCGTTTTAGGAACAAGTGACGTCACGCCTCGTCACGCGGAAGTTCAACGCGCCATATCTTCGTCATTTTTTGTTTAATTGTCAAAAGAAAAATTACGTGTCTAATATTTTTTGATAATGTAAAATACGGACTAATAAGAATTATTATTTTTTTACCTAGGAAACATCCCTATTGGAATCATGCAAGAGATAAGCCAGGATAAATAATATACAAAGCAAATGGCATACGAACAAAGTTGTATAGGAATCAACGCGTTAATGGGGACGTCTATTTCTTTTGTAATGTATAGTAAATCGAAAACCATTTCGGGATTAATGCTTTGTAAATCGTTTTCTGTAGTTTTCGTAATATAATGTAACGCATTTATTACAATATCAAATAAGCAATGACTTTCATTTGACAGTTTCTTCAACCTCTCCCAGAATGAGGCCATAGTCGAGTAAGCTCCTCGTGTATCCAAGAGCTGTACCTCTACCATGAGTTACAATAGTTTACAGTGTCCGTACTCGCTAGCGACAGCGTAAATGATTTGTATGGAGAATTGTGTACAGCGCCTCTAGCGGTCACTTACGGAAGTACAATTCTCCATACAAATCATTTACGCCGTCGCTAGCGAGTACGGTCACTGTAAACTAGTGTAACTCATGGTAGAGGTACTGGCGGTTCCCTTATGGACCCGCCCGGGAAGAGCAGGGGGGCTACTCCGAAATTCGAAAATCGAAGTTCGCATCGTACCGTCTCGCTCGCTCTCGTATTAAATACTATTAGCGTGAGAGGAATGGCATGATACGAAGTTCGAATTTTGCACTTCGTAGTATAGGCCCAGTGCTTGGGCCGGTGCACCCTGGGCATCGGTCAATGATTTCCTGGCCCATTATGTACATAATCATTGGCTGATGGCTAATAATCCGGCACGGTATGGGGTCGTATAGAATTATTTTACCGAACAATGGTCGACATGTTTTAAAACTGTCTCCTACTTGACACTGACAAAATTGTCTTATATTGGACAAAGCAATATTTTAAAAAACTAACTAGGTACTATATAACTAATCAGCGAAGAACGTACAGTTAAAATCAATAGTATCTTCTTCATTAGCGGAGCCATCGATAATAAATATGGTGTCTGCAAAAAATCAAAAAACAAAATTATTAAACTCATTCTTACGGGTTAATCGTTCATTACAAATTACTTGTCCTATTGTGCTTTGACGATGTGGGACTTGTGATATGCTAGGTCATAAAACCTTTTGTGTCTCCTAATTATGCCATATTTCACGCGATCGTGACACTAAATCTCGTTACAGCCTCCATTGAATTTCACAAACACTATCGACACTGCAAAGTCCTCATAAACAGACGCCAAGATCAATATTACTCCATTAAAGTCATCTGACTTACATTAATGACCGTGCTAGTGTTGTACCTGTCACCGGTACAAGTCCCATGACTTATAGAGCCGTAAACAGCCCGCCACATGTCATTGACGCATCGGCTAGTGACGGGACACTGTCGACAAAAAACATCGATGAACAACGTTCAATTTAAATAATTTTCTCGTAAATACCTGCATTTACTCAGTGGCAGTTGAATATAAATCGATCGATTTTCATGTTAAATTATCATTAATGTTTGAATAATGAAGCACCGTTTATGGCAAATAAGAATTTTAATTAAGAATGCGTATTGCTAAGCTGTACTGAAAAAAAATGTTTATTGTGCGTGTAACATCGATACGGTTCTAAAAAATCACGAAGTAGTGTTTGACGTAAGTGGTCATTTATCATTTTTATGATGTGGTGTTTATGTTTCCGTTCTGTTGAGTTATAATCACATTGCGCCTGAACATTATAATTACAGAAACATTTTTTACTTTAAGTAGAACAATATTCAAGATCGTTTCAAACAATCCATTAATGGTACTAGTAATAGCGATGTTAATGTTAATTGATCTTTTTTAGGAGGTCGTACCTCAAAAGGAAGAAAAAAACGGATCTCTTGAAGGAAAACTACGTTGTACGCCCTTCTGGCAGTATATAAACTCGTAAGTAAATTAAAACCATGAATTAATTTCTCAACAAACTAGGGTCTTACTAGCTGTTACCTGCGACTCCGTCTTGTAAGAATTCGTTTAGTAATTGATGGTCGATTGTCATGTCGACATATCGATGTGATGGAGATTGTAATTTTAAATTTAAGTTTGTCATGTTTGATGTTTCAATGTCTGTGTACTTAAATCAAACTAATATTATAAAGGCAAAAGCTTGTGAACACGCGCATGGTTGCGTGCGTGTGTGGGTTTGTGTGTTTGTTATTCCTTGACGCTAAAACGGCTAGACGGATTTGGGTGATATTTGATAGCTGAACTACTTTTTATTCCGTTATTCCTACGGGATCGGGATAAAATTCCTAAATCGCAACCGCTAGTTTTAGGGCCATGAAATTTAGGTACGCGTGTGGTTTATGCAAAGTCGATGAATAGAACAATGCCATTTTCGGGAATTAAGAATTTGACATGCCAGACCTAATGGTTTACGCGAACGACGCCGAGGGTAAAAACTAGTAATTCTGCAGTTGCAGGTTTGTTCTTGTTTGTGCCAGTCGGAGTCACAATAAGAAGATTTATTTTTAATTGCAAGTATGTAAGCTATCTTCTAGCCATTTTATTGTACAAATCTAGTATATTAAGAGTCTAAATTTTAGATTGACAAACGCCGGGTATAGTGAATCGTGATTAAGATCAAGTGCAAAAACACAGAAGCTGGACTAGATGCTTAATTTGAAAGAAATAAAGAAAGAAAACCTTTATTCGTGACAAAATGGAATAAAAAAAAGAGTTGAAAAAATGCGCATGTCACGAAATGGTGCCAAGTAAGCATACTGCTGGTCTCGCGAACGGTCGTGGTCTTGGAATTTGAGTGAACATACTTTTTTTTAACAGGTAATCATAGTTTTTTTTTAAAACCACACATTGTTCTAGAATATACACAATGTTATCGAGATTCGTCTCGCGCGGCATCCAGACAAAAACTTAACAAAAACTACATAGGCTGAACGAGAAAATATTTGGCCGGATACGGCGTAAAAAAGGAAAACATGTCCGGCTAAACGCAGACACCTGGCAGTCGTAGTCCGTCAATTATTAGGTATCGTACGTAACCTGACCAAAAATAAATACGCTCAAAATTGTACATTTTGCTTGAGCAAAACACACCAGTTTAGTAATACTACCTACCTAACTAGGGAATTTCAGTACAATACATTTTTTTTCCAAGATTTTAAAATTTTTACTTAGAATCAGCATTCAGCAGCACTATCGATTCTACATAGAGGCAAAAAGTGTCCCGGAGTCAGTTTTCTGTAGTTTAAAGGTAACAAAATTTACATTTTACTGTATGAAAAACTGGGGACATTTTTTACTCCATTATAATTGATAGTAGTATTATTTTGAGCAGATCCATGCAAAAATTTCTAAAATCGGAAAAAAAATATAAAGTACCCTATTTCTGAAATTCCCCAACTAAGCTTGTTTATTATTATCATTTTCTTCGCTAACTACGCTTGTCAGTTGTTAGTCTAATAAGCAATAAACATACATAAATAACTGAGTGGTAATTGCGTCTTTCATTCTTCAAACATCGTCAATCATGTCACTAATCATCAGTTGCTGATCAATAATATTACGCGGACGGAAATGGAAATTAATGTTATGTTCGAGGATATGCGCTTCATATGCAATTATCATAACTTTGCTAACTTATTTAAACAGCTGGCGAAATGTGGTGTGTACGAGAAATGCATTTTTATCGATACAGCGGCAACCTGCTATCGAATGACATAACTTTGTTATTTGCGTGAGGTAAAATCTAGGTTCTATTTTTAGGGTTCCGTAGCCAAATGGCAAAAAACGGAACCCTTATGGATTCGTCATGTCTGTTTGTCTGTCTGTCTGTCTGTCCGTCCGTATGTCACAGCCACTTTTTTCCGAAACTATAAGAACTACTTATGCTGTTGAAACTTGGTAAGTCGATGTATTCTGTGAACCGAATTAAGATTTTCACACGAAAATAGAAAAAAAACAATAAATTTTGGGGGTTCCCCCTAACTTAGAACTGAAACTCAAAAATTTTTCTTTCATCAAACCCATACGTGAGTGGTATTTTATGGTTAGGTCTTCAAAAATGATATTGAGGTTTCTAATATCATTTTTTTCTAAACTGAATACCTAGTTTCTGCGAGAGATACTTCCAAAGTAGTAAAATGTGTGTCCGGGCCCTGTAACTTCTAAAATAAGAGAATGATAAAACTAAAAGTAGTACGTACAAGTAGTGTACGATCGTACGATAGGTTAGGTACCAACGAAGCGTTACTATTGGTTTGCGGTCATTTACGACTTTCGTTTTTCACAATCGGATTTTTGACTCTAGTCAAAATAGTAATTATAAATCGATTATACAATCGAAACTAAATCACCTCGTTTCGGGAAAACAACCACTAAAATTTCACGGTGTATATGATGTACATTACTATGTAAACTTCCACCGATAATTGGTTTGAACGAGATCTATTAAGTAGTTTTCTTTAATACGTCATAAATCGTAAACTGCATTTTTTTTATAGAAATGGTACGGAACCCTTCGTGCGCGAGTCCAACACGCACTCGGCCGGTTTTTGTAAATACGAATACTTAAACAGTGCGCAAGTGAGGTGACATGAATGTATTATAGTCCCAAAATTTAACGATAACATCATATCGAGCGAGAGGTTTAGTTATGCACCTACCACTTCTAGAAAAACCTAGAACACAATATAGTACATTACTGCAGCGGCCGCGAAATAGGGGATTGCCGGCCGAGTATTTATAGATGGCCGAGTGTTAACGAGGCCATCTAGAGATACGAGGCCGTCAATCCCTGTTCGTGGCCAAGGCTTGTATAGAGTTTTTCTCAAACATGCATCATCATCATCATCACCACCACCACCATCATCATCACTATCACCTTCATCATCATCATCACCATCACCATCATCATCACCATCACTCACCATCACCATCATCATCACCATCACCCACCATCACCATCATCATCACCATCATCATCATCATCACCATCATCATCATCATCATCATCATAAAATCATCGTCATCATCATTATCATCATCATCATCACATCATCACATCATCACCATCATCATCATCATCACACCATCACCATCACTACCATCACCATCATCATCATCATCATCTTACCTTAAATAAGCGTAGTGGCAGAATGTCATAATGAACCAAAACGCAAATATTGCTTATAGTTTTTTTTTAAAGGCTAAATGCTATGATGCCATAGACCTATAAACGTCATGGTATGAAACAACAGACGATCACTTTGCTGGCCTTGGCCAGCAATGTTGTATGAAATTCCATTATTGACCTCTCGTCTAGCCGCACCTGCATTGTGACACTTCGTGGCGTATTATAAGGAACATAACGTCAATATTTCATAGCATGTTTGAGAAAAATGTATTTTATTTGTAAAAACAGCATGAATTAAAATCGTGCAAATGTACTGAGAAAGAGGTCAATCGACGAATTAGGCGGCTGGGCAGCGTTCAGGAAGCTCCGCAATATCTTGACATCCAATATACCGCAATGTATCAAGTCAAATGTCTGTGACCAGTGTGCGTGTTGCCAGTGATGACTTATGGCACTGAGACGTGGCCGCTAACGATGGGCCTCATAAGAAAGCTCAAAGTCACTCAAAGGGTGATGGAGAGGGCTATGCTCGGAGTTTCTCTGCGGGATCGCATTAGAAATGATGAAATCCGCGCAAGAACTAAAGTCACCGATATAGCTCGAAGAATCGCCAGACTCATGTGGCAGTGGGCAGGGCACATCGCTCGTAGAACTGATGGCCGATGGGGCAAAAAGGTTCTGGAGTGGCGTCCACGGACCGGAAGACGCAGTGTAGGTAGGCCTCCAACAAGATGGAGCGACGACCTGGTTAAGATTGCGGGATCGCGTTGGATGCGGATGGCATGGGACCGATCTGTTTGGCCAGCCTTGGGGGAGGCCTATGTTCAGCAGTGGACTTCTTTCGGCTGAAATGATGAAAAATGAAGTGCAGTGCTACTTGCACGGTTTTCCTTGCAGGTCTAAACTGGGCTTTAGTGTTGAGTGTAACCTACATTTAATAATCTGTGGCAGCTAGGTGTATCGTAATAACGACATTTCGACACAAGTGCTGTTATGGGGAATAGAGGTATAGACTTTTCTGAAGTCATAATTATCTATGTTCCTATTTAATTGTTCGCGACCATGTCTGGTGGCGAGATGTTTTAATTGAGCGCACTGATGCTGCACTAGATAATTAGGTATTTTTTTATTTTTTTTATTTGTGTGTTGTTGACATACCTAGGGCGTGTCGCCTTGATTAAACTTAGCTTAAACTTTTGTAATTATTTTATTGGCTTTGTGTTGCTATGTCAATAACTTAAATTGTATTTTAGGCTGTTGGTTCTCCTTAAATAAAAAAATAAATGTAAAAAACAGATAAAAGTACAGAAGTACAAGAAATATTTTATTCTATGCTATTCTTAAGACAAAATCTTTGATAGGTACCATCGCCTCAGACGCCAGATACCCATTTTCAAAACAAATTTGCTTGCAGCCGTTGATGTTTATTGCTATGGATTGTTATGGACAAATGTCTAGCCACTGCACGCAAACTGGGCCTTTAAGGTGGTTATCTGGCGCTTGGGGCGATTGTACAAGTTTTGTGTTGTCAATTAAACCCACAAAAATATCGATATAAAATTCAAAAATTTATCTTTAAGTGCCAGCCCTACTGCAAATCACACCTAACACCATTGTCACTGCATTATCACTTCATTTAGAATACGCCGAGATTTAGGGCCTAACAATAGCCCAGTATTTCACGATACACGGAACCCGATAGGGCCCAGTTTTGTAAGTGCTATCGTGATAAATTGTACCAACGATTCTATCTATTTCTATTTAAATGCAGTTGAGGGTATAAATTTAATAGCGAGATTAACCTTTCACATACAGACAATGGATTGCTGAGGAAATGGCAAATTGTTCTAGATTATGCAATTTGACAGATGTAAAGGAAGTTATAACTAAAAAACAGTTTCCTCCATTAAGTATATCTCAAAAGCAGGTAAAAAATTATTATACCTATTTAAGGAAGCATACGTACCAACTTCTTTAACTTCTCAGACATCGGGACGCAGATTTGCGTTAAATTTAATGCTATCTTTTTTTTAATCTGTAACGTTGGTTCTATTTGGGACAAACGAGAAAGTTTTTCTTTTTTGTTTAATTATTTTTGATTAATACTTTTTTATGAAATCTAATCACGAAAACATACACTTTCACTCATATTTTACGTATTATTTGTCAAGTAATTCAGTGAAACTGAAAACAATAATTACTGCCTTGATCATACCTTTTTTTAGGCAAGTCAAATCTTAGAAGCACACTGAGCTATCTTTGATGCAAAATAGTTTAATGTAGCCTTTACTAGGTATACGTATCTGAATTAAAGTAACGTGATTAAAATGTCAGCAGATTCTGAGTTGAAAGTTAAGCTGTTCAGCAAATAACTGCATTTTTATTGTTAAGCTCATTTTTCAATAATAACGCTTGTTAATCCAATCAAAGCGTCACAAAATTCTTCTCAATTATTTAAGTGGATGGGCAGGTTACTTTAACTGAACTCTCTTGGTTGACAAATCATCTCAGTCTGCAGCCTATAAATAGGTCCCACCGCAGGACCCAGGCCTCCTCTCAGAATGTGAGAGCTTGGGCCGTTGTGGATTGGGAATATACGGCCCGCCTGTGTGGGTTGACAATTTTTTCCATGTGTACATTGATTCATGTTCAAAGTATACGGCGTCAAAGGAATTTGAATAAAAATTCAAATGTTTTCGTATACACACGGGTGATCAGTCAAACAAACTCAAACATTTACAGAAATATTCAGGAACAATTTTAAACCACCATATATTTCTGTGCTAAGGTTAACCAAAAAAAAACTACAAGGCCTCAAAATGGTGTACTTACTGCCGTTTCGCCGAAAATCATTTCGCAACATGACTCATTTGCCGACTGTTTCATAATGCCCTGCAGACTCTAAAATGCAGTAGGTAAGTGGGTTTTTACGTTTCTTGAATATTGAACAATAACAAGCAAAGCGTAAGGAACATAATGTTCTAATCGCTTTTTTGCACTTAATGCGTTTTAGGATCTGCAGGGCACTGTTTATTTTTACTGGAACTGTAAACTATACAGGTTATATTTCAGGACTATATAAAACAAACCTAATCTAACCTAACCTACAGGATAGTTATAACAATCCTGAAAAGTTTACAGTTTCAGAAAAAATAAACAGTTGGCAAAGTATTCATTAGGGAAAAATATACATGCGAAACATGTACTTAAACCCCTTAAAATTCCTTCGTTTAAACGAACCACTATTAATTAGCTCTTGGTTAACAGAAATTTCTACTAACATTCCCGGACACGAGCGATAGTGTCTAACAATTATCTAATCAGCGGCTTGGGTGTAATTTCATTTGCTGGGCATCATCGGCGATTGCTTCCGCGCAGGAATGGCGTCGCACGCGCATGTACTCATTATGGACGAGCCGCGTAAGGCATGGGCAGGAGCGGAGGCCGTATTGTCTAACTCTAACGCTTCTGACGCTTGCCTTCGCTATCACCATCTCTTTCTGTCATCATCTTATACCGTTTGACAGAAAAAAATAGTGATTGCGAAGGCAAGCGGCAGAAGCGTTAGACAATAAGCCTGCTGGTCTGTGTAGCTAACGCTATAAGTCATAATGCGATGGGTTTGAACTGACTCCAAAACATTTCAACTGATTGTTGGGTTAACTTGACTAAATTTGGCTAAAGAATTTTTAATTTAAGAGTCACGCCTCTGAACACCGACCGATGCGTGGAAAAATTCGTCAACCAAAAATACTGAAAATACAGGGGTGTTCCGTTAAATTCGCCTAATAACTGCTAAAATATTCCGGTTTGATTTTAAAACACGATAAAAATTTAACAAGGGTTGTTTCTTTGTAACTGTAATATGTTTTTTTAATATGGCAACACTTCTATATGAAATTATTTAGTTTTTGTTGATTTCACAATAACATTATTCTGAATTTACGGTTTTCGCAATTTACATTACTCTCATGTTATGGGTTCTCTATGCAACTAAAGCTCTAGTGATTTTTGTAACAAGCAACCCACCTACTCGTTTTTATAGGCTCAATTATCCACGTCCTCCTTTGACCCGAAAAAAGATTACATTGAAGGCAAGCGAGAAATCGACAAGGGAGATAGGTTTTGTTAATAAAATAATTACTATACATATTTTATTTTAAATATAAACTAAACCAACTTACACTAACTTAAATCTTAACTATCTGCACTTATCTAATTTGCTTATACTCGTAATCAATCAACCTAATACAAAAAAAAAATCAAAGAGAAAACACTCAGTTACTTACATCGCATTTGCTTTTCACTTGGATCGTACAAGAAAATCACCGCGCACGCACTCCCCACTTTTAAAGACCTCCCACTCATTAAACAGAGGTAAGCCTCCATTTCCCCCCCAGTCAAAGAGGTGGTACTAGTTGAATGGGTAATATAATCAGTTAGAGAATTATGTGTTTAGACTGTTAACAGTCTGCTAAATTCCATTAGTAATCGGAACAGGTGTGTTGAAACGTATTTATGTCAATTTTATAATGAACGTTCTTCTACTATACAGTCAAGTGGAAAAATATGGGTGCATACAACTTGCTCATAAGTCCATTGTAATTCTTGTAAGGCTGTTATTTATTATTTATTTATTTATTTATTTTTTGGTTCGCCAACGGGTACAAACTATAAAATTAACAAAAGAACAATGCGTTTATAATAATAAAAGAGTGTAACCCAATAACAGGCAAACACAGCAAGCATATTATTACAATCGATGACAGTGAGGAACGTGTCTTAACTAAATTTTAAAACAATATAAAATACAAGAAAATGTTATACAAGAACTAACAATAGCATTTTAAGTAAGTTAAATAGGGAAGCAAAAGGCAAGACGCAAAAATTGTGCTGCTGTTACAATATGTAATTGTACATAACTGATAAATAAATAAATATGTCTCCTAACTCTTAATGTCATCGAATGAAGGTATCGATACAAAAAAACACAAAATAAAACATCGGTCTTTGGAAAAAGACTGCAAATGTCAGACATTTCACAATGTGTGCAACCTTTATGGCCGGGTACTGTACATAATTTTGAGAGGATTAAATCGATACATGTTTTGCATTTGACTGTACTAGTGATTCCAATTCACGAAAGTTGTAACTACAAATAATTTTTTGAATCAGGAGTTACTTTGCGGAGGTCCATATCAATGAACTGAAACAATTACTTTGCTCACCCGCGACCTTACGATAGTTAGTTACGTTTATGCAAGAAATGTGTGTTCATGCAGTTCCTCCACCTCCACACTGTACGAACACATACAAATCACACAAACCCAACTATCACCACCACCGAACTACACTGACGCGTTTCGAACTCAACTAGAGCTCATCCTCAGAGTACCGTTCACTATGCTGCCAGATGTTAGAGTCAAAAATCTTACAACACATTTAACATCTGGTAGCATAGTGAATGGTACTCCACCAAGTTTAGTGTAGTGTAAAGATAACCTAATGGCACCTCCGGTCATAAGTACTTTATGGTACGCCCCTTTATTAATTTCGACATCTTACCGCTCAAGATCGCGAGATACATTCAGTCTACGCTAATTATAGTTGCTATTAAAAACCAGCAAAGTAATTTAAACTTTATAACTTTTAAATAAAGCTAGTATTAGCGACTCAGGGTTTGGTGAAGGTGTTACCATTGTTGTTACATAGCCAAGTACATTTAAAGCTGATCAGAAATTATGATATTAAATACCAACCATTAAATTTTGATAATAATATTAAGTACCAATCGTATAAATGCGCGAGTTAGTGAATCTCTCTTTGTGTGTGTGTGTTTTTTTACGCTGTATTGGCTGAATTCATTTGGATGACATTTTGGTATGTGGAAAGATGAATTTTGGGAATAAAACAGGCTAATTTTTATTCTGATATTTCCACGGTATCGGGTCTCGAAAAATCTTGAAATTTCAATCACAAAGACATATCAGTCGATATTCTAATTATTTGAAAATACTGAGATATTTTTTCTAATGCTGAAGTAGCTGTAAAAATAGAACATTATATACGTAGGCACTCTTAATTATTTATGTATTCGTTGTTTAGTACCCATAACACAAGCTTTGCTAAGCTTACTTTGGGACTAGGTCAATTGGTGTAAATTGTCCCATGATATTTATTTATTATTATTATTTATTATTTCAAAGTCACTGAAGTTGGGAATTTTTAATCAATTCCTTCAAGTAACTAAACGGGATAAACTAGTGGAGATATAAATTAACAATTTCACTTTATCTATGCAAATCTTTGGAACACTAATTGCTGATCTAAAATTAGATATTGATCAGCTATAAATCTAATTTTGACAAACAACATTATTTGTATTCATTAGACGCAGCGTGCGATCAGATCACTATTACGATTTATGACGGGATACACACCAACCATACCCTGTTTGCAGTAGAAAAATTGCAAACAGTTAACAGACATTATACTTCGTTTTTTTTAGCATTAGAAATAGGGTAAACAATCGTGATATGTCTTTTTAATAGTTTTTATTGACAAACGCTTTTAAAAAATAAGTAACTATTTTTTCTTTTGAAACCAAAAGAGTGTAAGTAAATGACCATATTTCCTTTCAAATTGTTACATATTAGCAAGGATGATTATAGACTGGATTGGCAGTCGCCACAGTACGGATCGACCGCGGTTTTTGTAGTTCGATTATTAAATCTAGATGGCGCTGAAATATAGCCAGAGGCTTTGAAGGCAAAACAATAAGACTACAGATGTTTTTTTTTTTACATAAAACTGACCCGTGATTGACCACTATCTCACCTGATGAAATGTGTAGATGAGGCCAAAGGTGTACCTCACTGGTTCAGTAACAGCCTATTCACTCTAGCCTTGAAGATACCTAGGTTGTATTTATCAGGAAATACAGACGACGGGAGCGAATTCCATTCTCTAGCAGTTCGCATTAGGAAGGATGACGCGAAGCGCTTCGTACGGGGCCACTGGAATACTAACCACATAAGGATGAAGACGCTCCCCCCAGCCTGGATGTCCGTAGGTGAAATGGAGATGGAGGAATTAAATCATGTAATTCCTGCAAATGTTTCATATTACTACAAATGTATTATTTTTCAAAAATATTGCATAATAATACATTTGCAGTGATATGAAATATCTGTAGTCTCATTGTTTTGCCTTCAAAGCCTCTGGCTATATTTCAGCGCCATCTAGATTTAATAATCGAACTACAAAAACCGCGGCCGATCCGTACTATGGCGACTGCCAATCCAGTCTATATCATCCTTGATATTAACCGTGACTTATTTATCAAAAGTGTGTTTGAATAAAAAGACATGTTAGTAATGATCGCTTATCTTCTTTCTATGCTAAAAAAAAACTAAGTTTAGAGGTCGGTGGAAAATAGCGTCACAGTGAAAAAATCACAGTGATCCGCCGCCTAAAAATCTCTCCAAGTAATTTTCGCGTCATAACGGATAACTTTCATACAAACTTTAATTACCATCGTTAAGGTGCCCAGACTTAAACGACTGGCCAGATTTCGCTCAGGACAGGGAGCTATGGAGGACCAGAGGGGAGGCCTTTGCCCAGCAGAGGGACACAATTATAGGCTAGTAAAAAAAAAAGGTGCCCGATTTTTTGAACTCAACCCTTATGTGGTGTGTACTTCAAGATAAAGCAGAGATAATAATGAATAGTAGTAGTAGCTACAAACTAATCGGCTGGTCTGGCCCCGTTATGAAATATTTAATTACGCGGCTCTTGGTGACCACAGCCATGGTGTTTCTCAGTCCAGAATTTGCTCATGAATAACCATTGTGTGCTAACCGGTCCAATTACCTTTTATACACCGTGAAATTTTAGTGGTTGTTTTCCCGAAACGAGGAGATTTAGTTTCGATTGTACAATCGATTTATAATTACTATTTTGACTAGAGTCAAAAATCCAATTGTGAAAAACGAAAGTCGAAAATGACCGCAAACCAATAGTAACGCTTCGTTGGCACAAGTAGCGTACGATCGTACGATGGGTTAGATACCAACGAAGCGTTACTACTGGTTTGCGGTCATTTTCGACTTTCGTTTTTCACAATTGGATTTTTGACTCTAGTCAAAATAGTGTTTATAAATCAATTGTACAATCGATACTAAATCACCTCGTTTCGGGAAAACAACCACTAAAATTTCACGGTGTATAGGTGAGAAAAACAAACTTTCTGTTCTATTTTAAAATTTTAAACATCCTCTCTGTGAAACAAAATAGGACCAATCGGATTTGGATTTGAAAGACTGATAACTTTTAAATCTGTTGGAAGAATATAAACATAATGTAATAGTTTCTGAACTAATCTCAAATGTCAAACGTAGTTCGCTGTTTGCTCACTTGTGTCGCCACTGTACTATCTGTCATTTATTATTCTACTTTTGCAAATCATTGTATTCGTTCTACTTTGAAACATTAAACCGTTAACAGTTTTTTCTATTCCGGAGTATTATTTCCTCAGGTTATGGGCCGTCCCATACATACTCAAATAGAACTGAAGTTAAATTTAGTGCAGTAAAAAGTAATATTTATAGTAATTGCGGCGATAAAACTCATACGATCCAGAACTATGGCTACGTCTAACCTTCAAATCGAGAAATTAGCCGGCCGGGAAAACTATTCTACATGGAAGTTTGCCGTTAAATCCTATTTAGAACACGAAGAATTGTGGCAATGTGTTGAACCAGGCACCGAACTGGATACGAAGAAAGATATAAAAGCCAAGTCAAAAATAATTTTGTTGGTGGAACCCATTAACTACTTTCACATCGAAAATGCAAAAACCTCAAGAGAAGTATGGTTAAACCTTCAAAATGCTTTCGAAGACTCGGGGCTCTCAAGGAAAGTCGGTCTATTGAAAGACTTGATAAATACTTCACTAGACAACTGTTCCAGTATCGAAGATTACGTGAATAAAATTATGAGTACCGCATACAAATTACGAAATATTGGTTTCGACGTTGGAGATGAATGGCTTGGAACACTCATGTTGGCAGGTTTACCGGATAATTATAAGCCTATGATCATGGGTCTGGAAAGTTCCGGCATCAGAATCTCATCAGATTTCATCAAGACAAAGCTTTTACAGGAGGTGAAAGTTTCCGAGTCTACTGCGTTCTTTACGAAGCACAGAAATACTTCTAACAATAATAATTCAAAGCCAAAAGGAAAAGGCCCGCGCTGTTTCAACTGCAACAAATATGGACATTTTAAAAGTCAGTGTACAATGAAGAAAACTAATACCCATAATGGTTTTTCAGCAGTTTTTTCAGCTTATAGCAGCATTAATCAGGATGATTGGTTTATCGATTCTGGGGCAACCATGCATATGACAAGATGCTCTGATTGGATGTATGATTTACAACCACCTCCGATTCAAAAAATAATGGTGGCAAATAGTGACTCCATCTCCGTGCAAAGTATGGGTAATGTAAACATTCAAACAGATTTATGTCAGGAAAACTGCCCAATCCAGGTGAGAAATGTTTTATTTATTCCTGAGCTGAGTGCAAACCTGTTATCGGTCAGTCAACTGACAAAGAATGGCTGTAAAGTGGAATTCACTGATTCCGGCTGTAACATATACAATTCCAATAAGGATCTCATAGCAACTGCCAGACTTACCAATAGCATGTACAGACTCAATACTGTTATGGGCAATGCTTATGCTGTTTCTTGTGAGAGTAAAACAGATATTGTTACATGGCATAAAAGAATGGCTCATTTAAATATAGCTGATGTGAAGAGGTTAGAGGTATGTGCTGATGGTATATCTATCACAAATAAAGATGTTGATGCAGTTTGTAAATCTTGCTGTGAAGGAAAACAAACCAGACTACCGTTTCCCCATTCTGGTTCAAGAGCAAGTACCTTGCTAGAAATAATACATACTGATCTATGTGGTCCGATGGAGACACCTTCTGTTGGTGGTGCGAAGTACTTCATAACCTTTATAGATGATTACTCTCGAAAAGTATATGTATATTTTCTTAAGAACAAAATGGATATTAAATCTGTGTTTGAGAGATTTAAGTGTGAGGTGGAAAATGAGTTGGAAAAGAAAATAAAAATATTGAGAAGTGACAACGGCAAAGAATATTGTAATAATGATGTCTCTGGTTTTCTAGCAGCTTCCGGCATCAAGCACCAGACCAGCGTACCCTATACGCCTGAGCAAAATGGGATTGCTGAGAGAATGAATCGCAGCCTGGTAGAGCGTGCCAAATGCATGTTGTTTGAGGCAAAACTGCAGAAAACATATTGGGCCGAGGCAGTCGCTACTGCGGCTTATATCATCAATAGATCACCATCACGAGTTCTGGCTGAGGTAACACCTTATGAAAAGTGGACGGGTAAGAAACCAAACATTTCACATTTAAAGATATTTGGTTCTAAAGCCATGGTACATGTTCCAAAGCAAAACCGTTTGAAATGGGATCGCAAAACACAGGAATTGATTTTCGTAGGCTACTGTGACAACACAAAGGGGTACAGATTAATTAATCCTAAAAATAAGAAGGCAGTGATTAGTAGGGATGTGATATTTATTGAAAACTGTATCACACAGAAACCTACCCTAGACCCTCAGCTTATTACATTACCTCTAAGTTCAGATCTTCATTGCACGCAGAATAGCAGCGAAACACCTGAAACGATTGATGACTGCTCTGATACTGAGACGGAAGATGTCACATTATCACAATTAAGTACTGATACTTCCTTTGACAGCTGTGGGAATAGAAATGATGATGAAACTTATTATCCCAGCACGAGTGACAGTGATAATACTTTCACGAGGAATATCACATTAAGATCACATCAGAAGTATAATGAACGAGAAAATAATTTCATGTGTGTTCAGATTTCAGATCCACTGACTGTCAAGGAAGCTTTGTCGGGCTCTGATGCTCATTATTGGAAACAAGCAATGGATGAGGAGTATCAGTCCTTATTGGAAAATAATACGTGGGAAATGACTTCTCTGCCAGCTAACAAGCGCCCTATACCTTGTAAATGGGTTTTCAAGAGAAAGACAAATGAAAATGGAGAAATTGTGAAATATAAGGCACGCCTTGTAGTAAAAGGTTGTTCACAAAAACCTGGAATAGACTACACCGAAGTGTTTTCACCGGTCGTAAGACATGCTTCTTTAAGATACCTATTTGCCCTGGCTGTGAAATATGATTTAGACATCTGTCAGATGGATGCAGTGTCGGCTTTTCTTCAAGGTGATATTGAAGAAGAAATTTACATGATGCAACCGCCTATGTTTGAAAAAGGTGACCTAGTATGTCGATTAAGAAAATCACTGTATGGATTAAAACAGGCTAGCAGGCAATGGAACAAGAAGCTTGACTTTACGCTGAAGCAGATGGGTTTATTACAATCTAAATTGGATCCCTGTATTTACCACAATATTGTGAACAATAAGAACATGGTTTTTCTCGCAATTTATGTTGATGACCTAGTATTGTTTACAAACAATCAAGAATCAAAACAACATATTCAAGAAGAGCTTCATAAACAGTTCAAGATTAAGGATTTAGGTGATATAAAATACTGCATTGGAATACATGTCGAGAGAGACCGGTCTAAAGGGACTATATATTTGGATCAAAGAAAATATATTCAAGAAGTGTTGAATAAATATGGAATGTCAGACTGTAAAACTGTTCAAACTCCAATAGATTTGAATTCGAAGGTACAAAGTAAATCTGAAGAGGATAAAATCTTAAATGATGTACCTTATCAGGAGATTATTGGGTGTTTGTTATATGTCTCACATATTACTAGACCAGATATATGTTTTGTTATAAATATGTTAAGCAAATATAATAACAAACCTGACATGAGACATTGGATTGCTCTTAAGCGTGTCATGCGTTACTTAAAAGGCACTCTGGATTATAGATTAAGTTACAAGCAAAACATGCAAGAGACAATGAGTCATGGATACTGTGACGCAGACTGGGCAAGCTCTGAAGATGACCGGCGCTCCTGCACAGGTTACACATTCTTGTTCCAGGGAGGAACAATTAGCTGGAACTCCAGGCGTCAACCTACTGTAGCACTTTCTACGACAGAGGCTGAGTACATGTCCTTGTCGGCGTGTGTACAAGAAGCTATGTGGCTAAAGCAATTTCAAGAAAGTCTATGGCCGGAGCTGAAGAATGAAGCCTTGGTAATCTATAGTGATAATCAAAGCTCTATAAAACTTTCAGGTTCCGATGGGTACCATCCCAGGACCAAGCATATAGATGTGAGGCATCATTTCATTCGCAATAAGGTGCTGGAAGGAGCTATCGAAGTGCGCTACGTGCAGACGGACAAGATGGTCGCAGATGCTCTTACCAAAGCAACATCACATTCAAAAATGGCCTTCTGTTCGTCAAAAATGGGATTATGTTTAAGGGAGGATGTTGGAAGAATATAAACATAATGTAATAGTTTCTGAACTAATCTCAAATGTCAAACGTAGTTCGCTGTTTGCTCACTTGTGTCGCCACTGTACTATCTGTCATTTATTATTCTACTTTTGCAAATCATTGTATTCGTTCTACTTTGAAACATTAAACCGTTAACAGTTTTTTCTATTCCGGAGTATTATTTCCTCAAAATCAGTCATTAATTCAGTCACTAATTTTGCCTACTTAATACTTTCTTGAACGTTTTTTTATAGCATTTTTTAGGCAGTTTCTATTCTTTTAAAACTAAACAGCTTTTCTTTATATCGATACAATTAAAAGTTTATTTAGAAACAGACAAAAAAATGACTAGGGTGAGTGGGGGTAAGATGAAAAACCACTCGTAGCACCCGGTACTAAGAGTAGTTTTTCATCTTACACTGCTTTTCATCTTATTTTCATCTTACCCCCACTCACCCTAAAGGACACACTGGATGCGTTCTGCGGTCGCGGTCAGGTCAAATTGAACGTAGCCCGCATTATGTATGAACAACATTGTCGATCTCTATATATTTTGTATAGATTTGCGATCTGACCGTGCGGTCCACACAGTCAGATCGCACGCACGCTCAGTAAATATATAGATACCAACAATGTTGTCCAATTTGGACTGTGTTCAATTTGACCTGACCGCGACCGCAGAACGCAGCCAGTGTGACAAATCCTTAAAACATATTTTATAATGAAAATTATTCCCCTTAGGTAAGGTTCCGAAGATACCGGCAGCGTTTATTTTTTTAATAGCTAAGCTACTATATTTATTTCGCACATAAATTCCGAATAGCTCAGTACCACTACCATGAGTTTACAATGACCGTACTCGATAGCGACTGCGTAAATGATTTGTATGGAGACTCCCTACAAATCATTTACGCAGTCGCTATCGAGTACCGTCACTGTAAACTCATGGTAGTGGTACAGAGGTGCGAGCCAGAATTTTAACCCACGGCCCTCTGCTTGAGAGGCTAATAGGTAAAACCGCTAGGCCACCACGGCTTCAAATATGTACAGTATCTTCATATATGTATATTTGTACAGTCCGATCACTAAAAGTGGGTTAAATTCGACAAGATTCTGGCCTAACAACGTCGAGTACCACAACCGTCATAGTGCTGCAGATAGGCAACGCAACAGTCCTCCTGGTGTTTTAGGTGTCTATGGGCAGTGGTGATCACTTACCATTACTGCGGATGCTGTTTACCGTTTTATTTTTTAAAACTTGGTCACGCGCGAGTTGGATTCGCGCATTGAGTGTTCCGCGCAAAATTAATTTGCATTTTAATATTAATTTAATGGTGAGTGTGAAGTTCTCGGTTTTAACTGGGCCCGCGTGAGAACGACGGCCCAAGTTTTCTCATTCTGAAGCTGCTGAGAATATAGGCTAGGATGATGGGAAGATGAATAAAAATAATAATAATAATAATATTACGGGACAATTCACACGAATTGACCTAGTCCCAAACTCAGCAAAGCTTGTACTATGGGCACTAGACAACGGATAAACATAATTATATAGATAAATACATACGTATATATATATATATATACATATTAAACGTCCAAGACTCGAGCACAAACATTCGTATTTTTCATACAAATATCTGCTCCGACGCAGGATTCGAACCCGGAACCTCAAGCTTCGTATTAGTCAGGTTCTCTAACCACTAGGCCATTTAGTCGTCACATAGATAAAATGAATCCTTAGTTCACTACTAACCCTGACTTCAGTTTAATACGGTTCAGTTTACTGCCATCCGGTGCCTTTATACTCTGACACGGTATTTACATCTCAGGATGCCGTGTCGTGCCGCATCCGTCCCGGACACTATAAATTCCGTGGAATTAAGTCGTCGGCTCGCGCGCAGCGGCCACGTAATTGAACAGTTAATTAATATGGGCAGATTGCTTGTTGACTGGAAGATGCGGAGATAGTAAGGTCGCACGACTGGGTTTATCGGGGGATTGAACAGTGAAGCAGGTTTGTGGGTACAGTCAAAGATTTGAAAGATATGCATACGTACAATAAATTAAATCTATCTATCTATCGTACGGAAGAAATGTTAAGCAATGAACAAATTTTACTACGTGATTCGAGATCATATTGAAGAGATCCCTTTAAGAGATAAGTACGCATATATGTACATCTGTTTCTCTTATTATCTGTTAGTTAATATGCGTTTTATGTACAATTAATAGTATGTACATACATACAGATGTGTGAAAGTACTAAGACAAGATTGTCTAAGTACTTTCACTGACTTTAAAAAGGTGGATGTTTTTTTCGGTGACAATTTTCAACTTCTTTTTTTAAGATTTTTCTTTTAAGGCAAGTGTTAAAGGACGGATAATTTAAAGATAGTATAGTATAAATCATCCCAGGTGAATATTTCGCTTCGAGCCATTACATTAAATTTGAACCTTAATACTATGACGATACCGTTTGTTTTGAAAGATAAGGGCTCGAAGCGAAAAATTCACCTGGGAAGATTTCTGCTATAGAATCTTGTGCAAATTCAAAATCAAAATCTTTATTAAATTTAGACTACAACAAGCATTGACAAATGTCGAAAAATCTACCACCGATTCGGAAAAACCCTGTTGAGAAGAATCCGGCAAGAAACTCAACAAAATCCGTTCAGGTCCACCAATATCGTATTAGCTAAGGCAGTTACTAAACATCAGTGCTTACTCTGCTGTCCACCAGCATTTAGAATAAGGCATCCAGTAAAAATACGCAAGAAAAAATCATCATAGCTCTCAGCAATCCTTCCATATTGCGAGTGTCAATGGGCACTGGTGATATCTTACCATCAGGAGATCCACTGGCTAGTATTCCATCCTCGTTGTAGAGAAACTCGCTTACTTCGTCATCGATTGAACCAAGACACTTCCATTTAATCCAAGCGCTTCATGCAATTTGAATATTCTCACGACTCAGGGTTCTAGTGAAGAAAGGTCAACAGTAGTCTCACTCTGAGTGACGGTGGGTTTAATTATAAGCTTGAATGCAACGCGTAACAGGCATCTCTTTGAAAACGGTTGAGCTTTTGGTACGGACAGTGTATCTATGAAGTAGCCATCTTAGTTAAGAAAAAAATAAAATTATAGCATGGTAGTGTTAAATTAAACATTAGGAGCTTAACATTAAACAATGACTGTCGTCGATTGTGCAATTATGAATTGACAACATTTCATATTTCTAAGACTATAATTTGATTCGTTCTCTGTATTCTGTTTGGAAAGAGAAAGACGCTGATAGTTCGAAATTTTCACTAGGATTATTAATTAATTTGTTACAATTTTTTAAAGATTTGCTTATTCTAAAAGAGCGTAACGATAGAATAGATCCATTACTTTTGTCTAGTCTCTATTAAAAAAAGTGATGACGTAAATTTGACGTTAAGGTTAATATCAAATTTAAAATTATGACAGCTCTTTTTTCTAGTGAAAAGGGTAAAGGAAACATATCTATTCTGTGGATGTATTTGTAAGTACATATAAGTTTTTAAATTTGTTGTATTTTTTTAAATATGGAGAAATAAATTATAATAAATATCTTTCCGTGTTCAGGAGGCGAAACTCTTTCGATTCCTGTAGTAATTTTCAGGTGTTAAAAAAATGGAAGGTTGTCAATTCTCAGGTTCTTTGGACACGTTAGCCGCAAAAATAACGCAATGGAACGATTGGTGATTCAGGGTGCGTTTGAGGGTAAGAGACCACGTGGTCGATCACCAACCCGATGGACAGATACCATTAAGTCCATAACCAAGATCCCTGCGGCGGAATGCGCTCGCCAGGCAGCCAATAGAGACCGGTGGAGAAGGATCGCGAGGGCAGCGACCTAGAAGTGTCCTAGATTGTATACATCTGGAAATACAGACAATGTGAGCGATTTGTGCGGGCCAGTAAAATAATAACCACACACGGCAGAAGGCGCTCTCATAGCCTCGATGTCCGTCGGTAAAATGGAGATGGAGGAAATTAAACCCTTGTGAAATTCCTGGTACAGAGTTCACCTTTCCTCCTCAATAAGTGACAGAAAAAATGTAGTAGGTACAAAGATTATCTAGAAGCAACTTCCATTATAACTGTTTACAGAAGCAACACGCAAATGCGTGTTTAAATGAAAGTTTGAACAGAAAAAGCTAAATTAAACTTGCTCTAAACTATGCTGTAAATTTATTTTGCAAAATATGAGTAAAACAACCTACTGTCTTTGAAGCACTAGCACGGCTCCACGCCTCGCGCTGTGCTCACAAAAAGCGCGATTCTGATGTTTTTCGTGAACACAAAAAGGTTAGCATGAAACCGTTGCCTCACGGTGTGATTGAAATTTATCTGGTCCACAGTTTCATGGAAGCGGGGTCGACGGCCGTCTGCTGGCCGTCTGCCTCTGGCGACCGTACTTTTGTTGAATGAATATTTAGTCACGCAAAATAATTTATTCAGTCAATTTAAATATAATGATTGATTAATTGATTGCGGCGTTATTTTGTAGAATCAATATCAATGATATATTAAATTATATATTGCTACACCGCAGCCAAATTTACCTACCTGGTTTATCATCATCATCATCATTTCAGCCGAAAGACGTCCACTGCTGAACATAGGCCTCCCCCAAGGCTCGCCAAACAGATCGGTCCCGTGCCATCCGCATCCAACGCGATTCCGTAACCTTAACTAGGTCGTCGCTCCATCTTGTTGGAAGCCTACCTACACTGCGTCTTCCGGTCCGTGGACGCAAATCGAGAACCTTTTTGCCCCATCGGCTATCAGGTCTAAGAGCGATGTGCCCTGCCCACTGCCACTTGAGTGTGGTGATTCTTCGAGTTATGTCATTGACTTTAGTTCTTGCGCAGATCTACCTGGTTGGACCTACTTGGTTGCGGAGTAATAAAGTAAAATGTTATCTAGCTCACAAGTTGCGTAAACAAAAGAACACTGATTGATCAACGTGGGTCGGGAAAATGCGGAAATCTCACTTAGGTATTAATGTTTTACTTATAACGACGATAACTTGTCTTGCGAGAAAGAAAATGTTATAGGTACCATCGACAAAAAGGTTGCCTGGACACCTTAAGTCCATTTTGCTTGCAGTGGCTAGACATCTGTCCATACCAATCCATACCAATGAACTTCAACGGCTGCAAGCAAATTTGTTTTGAAACTGGGCGCTTTTGTCGACTGTACATACATAGTGTACAGATGTTAGAGCTTAAAACATTGTACCTAACATTGCGGTATTGTAAGGTAATTGTAAAACAACATGACCAGATTGTCAGTATCAAATTATTTCCTCAATGAGAATCCTTATAACGTAACAAAGTAAAGAGTTCCATAACGATCGGTTCAGGGGCTAAATTCAGGAATGGAACAACACGGTTTGCTCGCAAACCGTGTTGAGCCGAATGGGCCGTTCCTGAATTTAGCCCCTGAGCTGCCCGCATCCAATAACATACAGTGCCGGATTAAGTCTGCGCGGGGCCTGTAGCAAATTCTTTCATGGGGCAATAAAAAAAAGGTCAGAAAACGATGGTGCGCCGGGGCCGTAGCATTTGCTACTCTTGCTACGTGGCTAATCCGCCACTGATAACATAACTTTGGTATTGAAGTTTGGGAGTTATGGTTTTAACCAACCATTTCTCGACCACTTTCTGGCATTCGAATGAGTTGAAATTTGGCATACTTATGTTTGTCCGTCCGGTGACAAATAACCTCGTAGTGAAATTTGGAGCATCGTCTTCACGAAACGGATTTTTTCAACGGTTAATGGCATTTATCTGAAACTTTGTACGGATATGTAGTTTCGATGGACAGCCACAAAAAGTATTTAGCAAAAACAGCGTGTATTATAAATGAAATTTTTAACAAGAACTTCTTTCCGCCATTACCTGTTTATTTATAATAATATGTGTATAATTCCACGCGGACGGAGTCGCGGGCAAAAGCTAGTGTGTATATATGCCAGTTTCTTGCGTGTCTCACTAATTCATTGGAATACTTTAAAATTGTCATTGGCATTTCACACTCATACTAATATTTGTTTTTTTGAGTCTTAACAGAATAAACATAATCTTATTTATAGAATAATTAAGATAGCTTAACTTAAAATTATGAATACAAAAGCCATTCGATTAGCCACGCGTCTTAGGTAAGCCTGTCGCATCATGCATCATCTAACTCATGTATCGCTTTGAGCTGTATAACTGAGTTATAAGAGCTAAAATCATTCACTATAACATACAAATCATTTGTCGATCCGGCTTTAAAGGCGACATTCTTACATATGCGTTGAGCCTTTATCTATTGTATCCGCAACCAGCGACGTGGAGATTAAGTTCTCAGTTCATTGAACGGTCGAGACCCTCCACGCATAGCTGGTGATTTGCAACACGTGCAATGTATCAGATGGTCGCGTTAACGGTCGTACAAAATCGTGACCGGGGCGATATGGCTGTACAGGAGGGTTATAAAAGCAGCGGATGGACGGAGTGTGGTGTAGTAATATAGTAATTATGCTAATCCTTGACTGCGCTCATGCTAATCTAAGCGATTCGACTTACTTTGCTCCGACTTAAGATTATGATATAACCTGACAGAGCAGCTAGGCGGGTAACACCGCTCGAAAAACAGATAACCGTTCAGGGAGAGAGGTACTTCAGTGGTGATCACGAAGAGGAAGAAGATACGTTAGGAATCCTCCTATCAGGTGGGCTGACGACATTTGCGGCGATAAGTGGACACAGGGGGTGAGTTGTGGCGTTGTATCATTGCGGCGTTCTAAGGGGTGGAAGCTTTTGTTAAAAACCTGTGGAAATCTTTCGGCTGATAACAATGACCAGATATCTGATAGATATCATAATATTGTATGTTACTAAATCAATATTGAGGATGCCGAAGCCACTCCAAGGTCTCGAGGGCTTCGAAAAATGGCGTAGCTTAGTATATTGTTAGAAGCTTCCTGACAATTAAGTTTTTGGGCAAATATTTTTTTTCTTTTTCACTAAATTCCTAAATATTGAGTTGACAGCGATTACAAAAGGTCCTTCAGATCTACCAAAAAATATACGGTGTTTTAACTTCGACGTCATTATATTAAGAACCTTTAACACTAGTTTACGTCGCAAAATTATTTACATTTAGCCCTTTTTTTTAATAATAAAAGTTAGGACGCTGACTAGGTGTCTTAGAAAAATTAACTTCATTTGACCAGTTGAGCTTAAAGTTAAAGGATACCAAAAATAACACGGTGTGTGTGAGGTATTATACGAGAAGTGCAGCATTTATAGTTCCTTTTTCCTCAATTATTTGTCAATCAGTCCGCGGATTCAAGTCAGCTTTCATAAGAGCAAAAAATACCAGGTATTTCCAAACTAGATACAAAGCAAGCGAATAGGAAACAAATTGAAAACCTTTGCAAAAAGAGCAAAAGTACAACGGCTCCCGCAGTGGGCTCGCGGGTCAAACTAATTTATATCTCCGACGTTGCACTACTTGTGTTCACTACCCGTACCTGAGCGTATCAAATCGTTATCATTTACAATATTAATCGCCTATTTTGTACTGAAATGTAAGCAATAAATATGGGTTTTGTTGGGTGGATTGAATTAATGGGTGTTTTGAATGCTGGCCGGGCCGCTACCTGATTGCGAGTAGCTGGCCAAAGAATGAAAGTATTATATTATAGTTTCTTTAAGGAATGCTAACGTTATTTATAAAATGAGTTGCAATTCATTGAAGTATGAAATATAATAAAATAATATATTGAGGGACAAAATTGACACCATTTGACCTAGGTCCAAACTAAGCGAAGCTTGTAGAGTCAACGTCATAAATAAGTCATCACTTTTGTACCTTGTCACTTTAACGTCATGTTTGAAAAGCCATTGAAATTATGTAACGACTGAAAGCGACAAGGTACAAAAGTGATCACTTATTTGTGATGTTGACTTATTTATGAGTAGGTACTAGTGACCATGGATAAACATACTTATAAATAGGTAACATTTTCTAAGACTTGAACCTAAACAATCGCATTTTTCACACAAATATCTGTCCTGACCGAGAATCGAACCCTGGACCTCAAGCTTCATAGTCAGATTTTCTAACAACTAGACTATATTGGCGGCTATATTTTCTTATTTTTGAATTCTTTAAAGCGTTTTACCTACTCTTGGTGACTAGGTACGCTTATTTACTTCATTCTAATTTCTACTTATTTTATAAATGCGTAATCGTCTGTCAGCGTGTTGGTCACTCCGTCACTATACAGGATGGTGAATTTAGATCGTTCAGTATGGGCAAGTCTGTACCTATAAGACGTAAGTACAAAGATCTGTTCTTAAGAATCATGTCATCGATTTTGGTGGGAAGAAAAACTGCGATCATATATTAAAAAGAGAATAAATGTGATGGCGTCTTCGTCTATTTGAACAAAACAAACAGAGACGGCATCACATTTATCCGTCAAATAAATTTGATGAATGGATGGTGAAACAGGGGGTTAATCTAGTATGATCAAAGATCTTGTGACTTGTGTGTTCGTCCCTGTAATAATCGTGGGATGGTAAAGATGTATAGCTGTGCGGCCAAATCGCTTTAATATTCAACCAATTATTTTTTTATTGTTTTAACAATGGAATACTTCTTGAACGAGTTCTTGAGTGGAGACCGCGTCTTGGCAAACGTAGTGTAGGACGCCCTCCGGCCAGGTGGAGTGACGATCTGCGAAAGGCTGCTGGTAGAAGCTGGATGCGTCTAGCCGAGGACAGGGCGCAATGGCGCTCATTGGGGGAGGCCTATGTCCAGCAGTGGACTGTTATAGGCTGATGATGATGATGATGATGATGATGATGATGATGAATGGAATACTGCCTATATTTTCTTAAAACCCAAGCTGTGATCATCCATCCAACCAAAGAAAACAGATACCTACGTCCATAAATCATTTTCTAGAAACTTCCTTAACCTCAACGGACGCGGCTCCAGTTGGTCGTGAGCCGCCCGGCAGTTACGGAGTTACGAGGCGAGAACCGAATGAAATTATTTCGCCTCTATCGCCCATCTTTATTTTGCGAGATCACGCCAGGGCTGCTAGTCAAAATAAATATAGTGTTTTTGCTGCAATGTGTTCCAACTCGCTTGTTAACGTGTCTAGAGAAAGTGGTTTACACTGTCTTTTGTGAAACTATGATAAAAACTAGTTTATCCCGCGGCTTCGGTCGTGTAAATCGCGTGAATTGCTAAAAATACATCGTGATCTTAATTTACGTTGTATGACATAATATACCCGTGCAAAATTTCATGTCTTTAGACTTAGTGGTTAATATTTTGGGGTTTTGTAATAATCCCGTGGGAATATCGGGACGAAAAGTGTAGCCTACGTGTTATTCCAAACGTCCAGCTACATCCTACTTAATTTCATCCAAGTCCGTCCAGTCGTTTTACCGTGAAAGAGTAACATATCCACACACGCATGCACGTACGCATACACTCAGAAACTGTCGTATTTATAATATTAGTGGGATATCGCGAAAAACATATCTATTTTAGCGCCAGCAGGCTTATTGTATTGTCTAACGCTTCTGACGCTTGCCTTCGCAATCACTATTTCTTTCTGTCAAACGGTATAAGACGATAACAGAAAGAGATGGTGAAAGCGAAGGCAAACATCAGAAGCGTTAGACGATACAGCCTCAGGTCGACGGTTCAGGGCACCGAAATCTGGTAAAAAATTATTCAAAGAGGGAACGCTCCCAGTATTTTCGGAACCGTGTCTAAGGGGACCCTTTTAAATAGTGTTTTAGCTTTAGGCTTTACTATGTATATGTAGTCTAAGTTTAGTATAATTATTTCTTGTTTCTATCAGCTTGTCGATGTGGGGATGAAAATCATCAAATTCAAGTAGGACTGGGCAGGACATGTCCGCTGAAAGCATCCAGATTTTAGGCCAAAATCGCCACCGATTGGGTTTCATTTTCATTGGGCGACAAGCATTGAAGCAGCGTCAGACCAAATAGTAAATGGACGGATGATGTGGATGTTTAGACCCAAATTAGCAAAACATTATCAACAATAGAGACGAATGGAAAGATAAAGTTGAGCAGCACGACATTTAAAAAGCTAAATGCGAAAATTAATTAACTTGAATTACTCACAGACCAATTTAATTAATTAATTTGCAATGATTACTTATTATATTTTTGGAATCTCACGTCAATTAAATATGTAAATTGACCTTTGATAACTAATAAAACAGGCGTATTTTGTTCCTCATAAGTAGCAATATATTTTAATAAATAATTTTAGGTTTTTCTGCTAACCCTAAAGCAACAACCCAGCAGCTTGCCCTCCGTTATACGCTGAGCAAAATTCCAGTGAGTTGAAAAGAATAAAAAACGGACGCCCGCGCACAATTTGCCGATCCTATTGAGATCTCATCGACCGAGGTTCTAAATTGAACTAACGGCATCGTAATTTAAAGATTACAAGATGTTTACTTATTGTTTATATATGAGATGATGGAAAATTATAAGAAATGGGTTGTTCGACACGAAGTAAATTGACTGACGGTAAACATGAAGTCATCAGAGTGACTCATCAAAAACTAATAAACTGTATTTTGTAGGTCTACTCGTGCACGGTGTCTGGAACCGGGTAGACGGCCGGAGATAAGAAGTGGTGGTTAGAAAAAAATAATATAATACGAAAGAAAACCTAATCTTCTTCTAATATACAAAAATCTCGTGTTGCGGTGATTATAGTGACGTAACGGCTCGACCGATTTTTCAAAATCGACTGCAAAAATATCATTTATTTATTTATTTATTTATATGTAACCAAACTATACAAATAAAAAACATCGAGTAGTATAAATTGGGTCCCACTAAGCATAATGTTTGCCGCAACACTCTTTTTCAGTGGGACCCATTTCAAAACTAAACACAAACACATACACACTGCACTTATTGTTCGTATTCTAATTTTTTAATCATCAATTCCAATACATAGTACTGGCCATTATAAGATACCAGATACCAGATTCGTAAGTTACCAGCTCGTTACGGCGAATAGCTTCTTGTCACGAAGATCGGCCGAATTTACGACGCTTACCGCACTGCGCCGATTGCTGATTATGCTGTAACCAGATACTATAGCAAATTGGAAACGATTTTTCCAAGGACGTTTTCGATAAAATTGGCAAGTTATCTTGCAAAAAAACTACAGCTGTTTTAAAGTTAATTTAGAAATCTACAGCATCTAAAATATACGTGTAAAAATAAATAAATCATTCATCGTTCATCATCATTTCAGCCAAAAGACGTCCGCTGCTGAACATAAATCTCTCCCAAGGCTCTCCAAACAGATCGGTCTTGCGCCATCTGCATCCAACGCATTCGTCACTACATCTTGTTGGAGGCCTATCCACACTGCGTCTTCCGGTCCGTGGCCACTACTCAAAAACCTCTTGGCCCCATCGGCCATCAGTTTTACAAGCGATGTGCCCTGCCCACTGCCACTTGAGTCTGGCGATTCTTCAAACATGTCGATGACTTAGTTCTTATGCGGATTTCATCATTTCTAATGCGATCCCGCTGAGAAACTCCGAAAAATGATTTTATTGTTGCCGAATGCTTGTTTCATTAATTGACTTTCAATACGGTTAGTTTCACTTAGAGACAAATTATGCGAAATGATCATTCGAGCTAAAAAATGTTATACATTATAAAGGGCGGTGGTCTATAGATCCATATAGGGTATGGTATTATAAATGAACTGGGCATATTATTCCATACTAAGTTGTATAACTAATATCCAATGTTTTGCTCATCAGTATAGTTGGTTTGCGTAACAAGATGACATTTCGATGGATCCACCTACGTAAAGGCCAATCTGCAACAAAAAAAATATCAGTACATAATAATATATCATATATTGTTGTATCTTTTGTACACTAGCCCGTACACGTTGAACCGTTGTGGAATATTTTGTAACAAATAGACGGTAGCAAAGAGTAAAGGATTAACTACAGAATTTAAATTTTACTGTACAGTTGTATTGTATACAGAAAAAACTTGATGTTTTTAAACTAAGGACAAACTTTATTGAAATTTGGAACAGTGCTTACAAGTTACAATACTAAAGTAATGCTTTTTTTATGTTAGAGAGGCCAGACAAACGAACTACCTAGTGCGTCACCTGATGTTAAATGATCACCACTGTCCATAGACACCCGAAAACAATAAAACATATTTTTATGCTTACTGAAATAATGTAGAAATTTCTTCATTCACATTTGTCCAAAAATAATCGTAAATGAGATGACTACCACTTATTCGTTTATGCATAAGGAAATCAAATTTTATTTTATTCCAAAAGCTGACATTTGAAAATAAGTATACAAACTGTATACCTACCGTTCCGTATCAGTCGAAAAATAACGATCTTCTAGAGCGTTTTTAGCGCTTTCATGTAGACTATCAGCACAACGAAGAACGAGACATCTGAATGTTTTTATACATTTCTTCCATTGATCGTATTCCAATGAATTAACGGTCAACTGGCTAATAAACGAGCTGTTTTAAAAAGTATCCATAAATGTCTCCAAGTACGACTCGATAATTCTCAAATATTGTGACTATCATAAAACAAGTCATCTTAAAGTGTTTTTAGAATAAAAAATGTCTTTTGAAAAATTTGCTCGTGTCCGTATACTCCTTGCTGCCGTTGAAATGTACATTATTATATATTTAACAAGCCTTCCCTGTTTCCAGATGGCTGCCCTGAGATTGCGGACACCGGTGAGCAATACTTCATGCAAATCTTAATCTAGAAAATAACTAGTGTAAGCCAGTACTTAGAGTAATTAGGTACCTACTCTTTTGCAATCGATATAAATTTCACGGACGCTATAGCATTATTTTTTGTAAAACTTATATAGCCCATGGAATAAAACAAATTAAAGTAATATATTATTTGCTCAGAACACGTACTGTATATTTAAGATGTTATTTTATAGCTGGTAACAATATTCAGCCTTCATACCTTTAATACCGAACTAGAAAGTCACTAAGTAGGAACCGTTTATCGTTACATGTAAAATAATATCAAAGCAATTCATATTTATTAAAAAGAACATTCTACACGTATCTACACAAAATCTATAGCCGGTAGGTATTACAGGGTGTAAAGAAATAATGTAATAATTTGTTACATAAATAAGATACAGGGGGGTTACTACGAAATTCGAAGTTCGAAGTTCGGATCGTGCGGTCCCTCTCACTCTCGTAATAAATACCATTAGCGTGAGCGGAACGGCATGAAACGAAGTTCGAATTTCGCGCTTCGTAGTATAGGGCCCGGTTACAAGATTATAAATCGTATCTATTTGACAGATGCCATTACCTATATCACTAATTGCTATGTTTTGTACTGTGATGGCCTCATTTGAATTAAATATAATGACGAATAAAATTGCCAGTTTTTACCGTTAATAAATAAATTAGTAAATAGGTCGTGAATTCTAGTAATTTGCTGTAGACATTTATAGCAAGTGCTAGAATAGTAATTTAATTACTGTTAAAGGTCGACAAAACGTTTTGATTCAGTTCGTTAATGTCGCAAATTAACGTGTTGCTATCAACTTTAGTCTGAAATAAAAAGTCGCCAAGTCGTATAAATTTATAGAATTTTTTAAATACTTTATATAAACGGCACTACCTCTAGTTCATTAGTGTGAAGAATTATTTATTTACTAAACCCTTGGAATTTCTGTGCATATTTTGTCTAACTTTGATAATCTTCTGACGTATTTAATACACCGGCTTATGAATTGTTTTTATAACTTTTTATTTTTTCAATAGGTTTGGTTAAACAAAGTCAATTAAAAAATAATTCCTATCAAAAGATTAAAACTATTTTATATATTTTTTTGCTAATAATAATAATAATAATAATAATTTCCGTAAGTGGCGAGTTGGCATTCTGAAGTTTAAAGTCCAGGAACACCTCTCCATCCTTAGCCGTTCACACCAATGTTGCCGCCTCGTTGCCCCGAGTGGGCAATAGTTTGAGGGGCCCATTTAGTGAATGGCGAGTCACCGCCTACCAAAAGTTCAGTTTATGAGATATTGAAATGGTAGGTGTCCGTTATCTCACTCCATAGCTCGGTAATCCTGTCCACAACATCCCAACCCCATAGCCAATTCCATGTCGCTTCCTACCTGGCAATAGTTTGGCAACTGTGGGGGACTGTCCGCTAGCACATCCTCATGGTGTATTAGGGGATAGACCCCCATAGTTGCGCCCATCTCATTTATATTATATGGTACCAAAGGCCTCTTCATGTTGGCTTCGGCCCCATGTATGCCTTTCAAATGACCGGGTCCCCATGGGCCCGTGATCGGAAATCCGTACCAACATAATAATAATAAATCTTTATTTATCATACTAAAAGTTACAAAACATAACAACTTATAGACTAAACATATTTAAAAAGGGAACATGTTACGTATACCTGAACTAGGAAAAAAATTTCCTGTGTTTCAGGTGTAAAATAAGGAATACATAAAAAACAAGTCTTAAATATTTAACCACATTAAAAAACAAAAGAAAAAAAAATAAAAAAAATAAAAAAAATCTTAGCATTTATAACATATAACTACAACTCTTACAAACTATATACCTATCTAAGCATATTTATTTTAAGACTGACAATAATTTTTCTGTATCCTCAGAATAGGTAGATAGGGAGAATAGGTAGTTGGAAGATAGTATCACGGATATTTTTTAAAATCTGGTCTCCGGCCGGATACCGGATAGTTACCGGGTATCGGTAACATCTCTTATATTAACTGGACCAAAATCTATACGATCTGTTCTAAATGCAGCTAGTGTATATTTGTAGCGGTAACACTTAACATCACGTAATTTTGTTCTCGTTGGACTTCGAAAGATCTCTCTCCATTTTTTTTTTTTTTTGTTAGCCTGTTAAAGGCCTCCCCTCTTGACCTCCACAACTCCCGGTCCGGCGCAATGTCAGGCCAGTCCTTTGCGTACACGTCCAAATCGTCCCGCCATCTCCTTCTTGGTCTGCCTCGTCGTCGCTGGCCGTTCTCCGGCACCCACCAAGTGACCGTGTGAGCCCATCTTTGTGGGTGCATGCGACAGACATGTCCAGCCCAGTCCCATTTTAGCTTAGCAGTCTTTTTCCCAACGTCGGTTATGCGTGTTTTTGAGCGCAGCGTGGTGTTCCGGATTTTATCTAGCCTTTTCACACCTAATATGCTGCGCTCTATTGCTCTTTGGCAAACCTTAAGCTTGGACTTTTGACTTTCGGTCAGAGACCATGTTTGGGCACCTCTCTCCATACAAATGTTAAATATCCCTGGGGACTGGAGTCCGAAGGAAGAGAATTGGAAGTCGTTTTATGTTATATTTTCCCCCAGCTGCTGGATAGATGGAGCTGAAGAAGTTTTACTTCAGTCGTGTGGTCTAAAAAAGCACACTCGGTTTTTAAAATGACGAAATTTTGCTGTTTTCCTACTCATAATCACGACCATAGTTTTATAAAGAAAAAAAGTGTCCTTATTTTTGAGTCAGTTGGTAACCCTTTTTCATATACATAGTTTGTATGGCTCGTTAAGAAACGGCATAAATAAATTGTATGGAAAATTAGGGACGCTTTTTTTGTCATCAAAATAAATAGCCCTTGATTCTGAGTAAGAAAACATAAAAATTTCCTCATTTTTTGCACAGTTTAAAGTGAAAATACCCTTATCAGTTGCGCTATTTGATAACTAGATGACGCTAGAAGTCGATGCAACTTTCTGACTCCTAAAAAACTCGGCTAAAATGTTCGTCCCATCCTTAGTGATCTCGGCTACTGCGGCCGGCGTGACTTTCGGCCTTTAATCGATAACCGTTATTGGCCTTTAAAGTTTAAACGAAATTAACAATAGCTCGAATAGGATTACATTATAATAGCTCAGGTTTTGAAATATAAAGCCTTCTTGTTTTATTTAATAGCTTCATTGTCACGATTTTTAAAAGTACTGCTTTTATTATTATAAGCACTTTATGCTTTTAAAAAATATACACGATGAATTTTATTGGTGATCAGTACCTCTACCATGAGTTTACACTAGTTTACGTGACCGTACTCGCTAGCGACGGCGTAAATTATTTGTATGGAGAATTGTACAGCGCCTCTAGCGGTCACTTACGGAAGTACAATTCTCCATACAAATCATTTACGCCGTCGCTAGCGAGTACGGTCACTGTGAACTAGTGTAAACTCATGGTAGAGGTACAGGAACCAATTTTCCTAAATCAGTATTCAGTGGCAACCACGTTTAAGTCGCCATTACATCAAACAAAACGTATTTTTTTTAAATGATGAATTTTGGAAAATCACTTTTTAATTAAAATCATTGTCACCCTTCACATTGTTTAGTTTATGAGTATACCTAGAGATTATCCTAGCACGAACGAATATTTTTCCTTCTAATACTTAGTTTATCGATGTCGAAGTATAAGTGGCGTTTTATCAATGAGACACGTTTGAAAATATAAAACAAGAATACCAAACCAAATCGATCTTATTATTATGTCAAACACTAATCACAAGTTGTTCGTGCTAGAATAATCTCTAGGTATATTTATGAGCCAAAAACCTTTTTAAAAAGTCACTTTCTGAATCAAATTATGACGTGAGATCTGTCCAATACCCCGCCAAAGCGATGACACTTGATGAAACTCCTTTAACTTTAACAAAATGTAGAATGACCATGCATTCGGTGGATGGAGAAATTTATAACAATAACTTTTTTTTATTAAATAGATACTTAATTGTTTTAGAGCTATCTATTAAGTCCCATTTTGGCTACGGATTCATATTTTTCAACTCCTTATCACCGAATATTTTAGACTATCGCGGCCATTACTAATTTTATGAGTTAAAATCGGGTTTTGTTCCGCGTACCTTGATTTTGAAGAAGCCCGATATTTCGGCAACAGTCGTCCTTATCACCGATTAAAAACCACCGTGTATATATTGCTACTCTGTTGCACCATAAAGATTTCAGTTGGTAACAAAAGTAGAATGAATTATGATTGTGTAAAATAAATCTAATTTTGGGGTAGAACATTTTTTTTTTAAATTATCGCAGATTTCATTAACGTTGCATAAACAGGACTTTCGTCAAATTTAATTCTTAGAGGTTAAAATTTTAGGATTTCTACCGATATTTTGGAAATTGCGTGACAGAAAGTACCCCTTGAATCATTCAAGATAATCAGCTACCTGCATATTAAATTTACTCAAACACACTCATACTCACAAACTTTTGTATTTATAATGTTAATAGGATTTTAAGTTCCAACTTAACTAACTGCCTGGAGCAATTAAATGCTACGCCAGTAGACCCAATTATTTCCAACCACGAACAAATTTAAATGGCGGATCCATCGTAGCAGATAATTACAAGATTCAATCCACTCCGAGCCAAAAGATAAAACTATCTATGTAGTTTGGAATTCACAAATCGTTTAAGAGTTAAGTGGCTGAGGCCGGTACCTCACACAAAGGTTCCCTTTAACCTCTCGCGCGTGCGTAATGTTATTCTGAACTGAAATCGGTACAGGCCGACCAAGCCCCTGTACCACAAAAAACAAAAACCTGACTACGGAGAAAACGCGCTCTAAAAAGTATGAAATAAGAAAATGTGCACGAACGATACACAGTTAATTTGCTCCTCCGCGACCACAAATATAAACCTCCACAAAGTAACGCCTGATTCAATCAAGCAAAAAAATATTCTTGTCCGAAATTCTTTTACACAGACTTCTGAGGAGAGCCGTGGTCGCATACCACCATGAAATGAATTGTTAAGTAAGTAACTTTTAAGGGAAAGTGGCATGCAACTACGGTTCTCCTCCTTTGGCTCTGCCGTAGTCGCGTAAAAATTAAAAATTCTACAAATTGACATAATTGTTAACTTTCTCAGACAAAAAGTGACAATTATATAGAATTGTGGCACTTGTAACGTTTGTGGTATAAGGGGACAGAAGTGATGGCAAAACCGACAGGTATATGGCCCTTTTCCAAAAATTAGATAGATGTAAAGAAAATCAAAAAAGTAGGAAAATAATATTTTCGTTCATTTATTTCAATACAAGCTGTCACTTGCAATTCCCTTGCATTCTTTTGGGATTAAAATATATTATGTGTTAATCTAGATTGTAAATTATTTGTTTGCATTTTTTTCCAAACCCGTTGACCAGTTTTTGCGTGGAGGATCAACATCATTTTCATTGCGTGTCTACTCTTGTTTCCGATGCCTTATCAATCTTTCAAAGGTTAACTAGAAGAGATCCCTTTAAGGTATAAGTTCGCCTTTTTACGTCTGTTTCTCTAGTAATCTGTTAATTTCACGTGTTTTTTGTACAATAAAACATACAAACATTCAAATGTCGAAATATCCACTCAACTAAGCATCCGATCTTTGACATTTTGAAAAGATAAAATTTTAATCCACCTGTTTGTAAAAAATAAACCTTAAACATATTATTTAATTGAATTGTAAAGGAAGTCATCGAAAGTCAATTCTAAATAAATAAATAGTCCATTTTATATCTTACGGTAGTTTGACATTAAGTACGAACGTGTTAAAAAAAGGATTTTATTTTTACCGTTTTTTACTTCAGCTAAATTGCTTTTAGTTAAGAATATAATAAACCTTAATAAATTATCTGTTAAATAAGTTGCGGAACCGCTATTGTACGCATTACACTTTCTTAATGTTGTTTATGGACCCAATTACAATATTTTAATTTAAAATCCACCACAATAATTGTATGGCAGCCGTTACACGATCTTACATTGATAACTAGCTGCAAATAACTCCAAAAATCAGATAAACGACATTAAGGCAGCAATATCTCGGATCACTTAATTAGTAGGCATTAAATCTGTCATTTAAGCTATGCTGTATAAGCGTCCCTCAGCTGCGTTAAGCCTTATCTAAAGGCCATTATATCTCTAATAGACTCTGCTTCATGCCTAGAGACGTTCAGTGGTTTAGTTCGATAGAGATATGGCTTGTTTCATGTAGTAGTATTACCTCGTTGCCTCGGATTTGTAGGGTACTTAATGCTTTGTACCTACGGAGATTTTTTTCCTGTAAATATATTTTTTGATAAGCTATTTATTATTTTTGAATGCCCATTAAATGGACATGTTTTTAAAGCTAGTTAGCTAAAATAGTCCACTGCTGAACATTGGCCTCCCCCTAGGCTCGCCAAACAGATCGGTTCCGTTCCGTGCCATCCGCATCCAACGCGATCCCGCAACCTTAACCATATAAGTATTGTATTGTCAGTTTCATATTTATTACGGACGGGAGCTGCACGACATTTACTCATTTTCCGTAAATGCACCACATTTTTTCTTAACACTGTTTAATGGCCATTGTATAAATAACAAAGAAGTTTTCTTCACGCACTTGTACAACAGCTGTGACCATGAACTTTCAATAACTTATGGATCAAGATTATTATCGATACTGTGCGCATGTGCATGTCAACACCTTAACGCAGTTTAGAATAGAGATGTATTTGCTATAAGAAAGGTGCAGAATAATGTTAAACATTACAGGTGTGTGATGTAGCTGGAGTATGTATAAAGGACATTTGAATTAAATTTTAATAATTATATCTACTAGCCCCAGTTAAGACATTTTTTACGTTCGTGCCTAAAATACCACGTTGCCAAAATACTAGATTTTTTTAAATACTGCGTTTCCTATTTACCACATTTCTATATAGCTTACCAGATTATCGTTGCACTAGGTACATTACAAAACCGAAGATTACTCAAGGAAGTGATTTTTTTTGGCGGAGTGTCTTATTATGTACATCAGGTATCAATCAGGAATAATGGGAATGTAATAAATAGTTAATGTAGTATTTTGATAAATCTGGTATTTTAGGAACTTGCTATTTTAAGCAGGAGCGAAATCTTGGAAGTCAATTAACAAAATGCATAAACTGCAAAAAATCTTGCATTCAAAATTATTTTTTTAACAAACACTTATTATATTATTTACAAAACGAAAATATAGATACAATCGATGGTATAACCATCGCCTCAAATACATGTATGTTTTTTCCAGAGATAGTACTCGTATGTTCATTGTTCATCCAATAATATCAGAACCAATTTAAATGAGGTTTGATATGGAGGTAGTTCAAATCCCAGGGAAGGAGATAGGATAGTTTTTACTCTAGAAAAGTCCCCGAGGAATAACAATAAACGAATTATTAGCGGGCAACAACTAATAATATGTAAAAGCGGGCTATTTTCCATAACTTCGACTTCTATGTGCGCCTATTTTGCGTAGTAACAACTAGTAACAATGTAATTGTTTTTTTTAATGGTTGCAAACCTGATTAAACCCAATGTGACGCCTGATTATATTAGGGTGAATTTTTGAAATATTTTTTTTACGTACTTTCGCTGGGCAAATTTTTTTTTTTACTTTTGGTGAAATTGATCACTCGTTGAGATACTCCTTTGGATTAGGATTTCAATGCTACAAAAGGCCCCAATTTAAAGTCAATAATTTAGTAGTTATTCAACATTGAAAAAAAAAGCACCACCGAAATTACGATAGTGACAGCGAAATTACGTCTTTATTAATTTCATAGGAAATAAGTTCAAAATTATAAACCATTACTATGATTTATGTATGTAACTTTAATTAAATTCATGTAGGTATACATATTCGTGTATAGTTAGATTAATAAAACAATAAATTAAAGTTTTAAACTATTTGTTTAAGTTTTTCTTAGGAACAATAGGTACGTTGTCAAAACGTAACAAATATTATATAAAAAGTATGTATTTAGCTTCACAAATAAAAATAAACTAGTAGAAAATTCTAAAGACTCATGTCGAATGTGTCATGATTAATATAAAATATCATAATCAACATCGTTGCTAGTATGCTTGCTTGCATGCTGATTGTTTGCTTACTTGCTAGTATGCTTGCAGGTTTAATTGCTTCCTTAAAATGCTTAAGATACAGATAGACATAATATGCTAGTATAAATCATCCTTAAAACGAGCATGCTATTTAGCTGAGAAACATTGGCTTGAGAAACGCATGTTCGTTTTAAGCATGTTCTTAAATTAGGTTCGGTCATTTCAGGTAGCAATCGCTCATTAATAGCATGATTTTGTGCTAATAGGTAATGAAGATGTCTAGCTGTAACTATATAAGTATAGGTACATTATGCAAACGACGCAGCGGGTAACATTCTAGTTATTAGTACCTATTTTTTAACATGAAACTACCGTCAGAGTCAATCGTAGTGAATATATACTGTTTTAAACTTTCGTGATTTTCACTCATAGCTAAAATACCATAAAAAAGACTTATCACGCAAAACACACGAATAATATTTATCTCGACGTTCCGACTACATTAAAGTGGCTGTGGTCACGAGTAGATAGACTAGAGGTCTACTCGTGACCACGGCCACTGTAATGTGGTCGCAACGTCGAGGTGTACTCGTGTGTTTTGCGAGATAAGTCATGTTTATGGTATTTTAGCTATGTAGTGAATATAGTTAGTAATTTCGCTGCCATATCTGTAATTTCGCTGGACAAAAATGCCAGCGAAATTACGCCACCGATGATTACGACAATTAGGTATTTTTGCGATTACTGCTAAACTATATACATGATTAATATAAGCTCTTTACTGTGAAATAAGGACTAAGTAAACTAGTAAATAAAAATATAACCATTTAATTAAAACCACTATATATCGCACAACAGGAATCCACGGAAAGAAATTACTTTTAAGCAAACCAAAATACATCGCGCGAAAGAATCACCTTGGGAGGCACACAAAACTCAGTAGTAGGACGTCCACTCCACGTGACAACTGGAGCACAACTAACATACTCTTCCACAAAAATGTGAACATGGCGATATGATCCTTCACCAATGAGACCAATGAGATATTAGCAGGTATTTGCGCAAGGTAATATTGGTAGCTAGAGGTGGGACAAACACAAAATGGCCAACCTATTTTGAAATAACGTTGTATTTAGTATAAAAAAGTTATAATCGAATGCGTTATGTAATTAGCTTCATTTTGATATATATTTAGTCGAAAAATGGCTCCTATACACAAAGTTATGCTCAATTGATTCAAAAAAACCGCGTGTGGGACAGGCCTCACAGACTTACTGCAGTTAGTGTTTAAGATTTGGATATTTTTTATGCAGTCTTAATTGAAGTCAACAATGTTTGTAATGTTAAAACTCATTGTATTGTATTGTGTACATCATCATCATCATCATCAGCCTATAACAGTCCACTGCTGGACATAGGCCTCCCCCAATGAGCGCCATTGCGCCCTGTCCTCGGCTAGACGCATCCAGCTTCTACCAGCAGCCTTTCGCAGATCGTCACTCCACCTGGCCAGAGGGCGTCCTACACTACGTTTGCCAAGACGCGGTCTCCACTCAAGAACTCGTTTACTCCAACGGTTGTCGGTTCTTCGACAAATATGACCAGCCCACTGCCACTTCAACTTGCTAATTCTCTGAGCTATGTCGATGACCTTAGTTCTGTGTCGGATATCCTCGTTGCGGATTCTATCTTTCAGAGAAACTCCGAGCATAGCTCGTTCCATAGCTCGCTGAGCGACCTTGAACTGGTGGATTAGCCGTACTGTGAGTGTCCACGTTTCAGCTCCGTATGTCATGACGGGTAAGACGCACTGGTTGAAAACTTTCGTTTTCAGACATTGCGGTATGGATGACGAGAAAACTTGACGCAATTTTCCGAATGCTGCCCAGCCCAGCTGAATCCTCCGCTTGGCTTCCTTCTCAAAATTGTGTACAATGTATATAAAATTGTGTGGTAATCATTTTTTGTGTGGTTTTTTTTTAATTGACTTGGGACGTCCAAAAAAGTCGCTTCGAAAATTCACCCATTAGTTAACAGAATACTAAACAGACGAAGTCGCTTTCAACAACTATAGTTTAAACAAGATACGATCTACATTCCAACATTACAATTGAGACTCCATATCCTTTTATTAATGACACTAATGTTACCAGCATTTTAATTACTACTATCCATAACAAACGAAAGAACTTTAAGTAGATTAATGGGTATCCATTTAACACGATCGATTCCAACAAATACGATTTCCAACAATGTATAATTGTCTTATTATGTGCCATAAACTCTCCGGATGTGTCTTTAACGACGACTTTTTTGCTACTTTTTGTTTAGTTCGGGAGCAACAGGTATTCAAGAATTCATCGATAGCTATCTTCCCGTTTATCTGGACATTAACTGGGACGTAAGCTCGAGCCGCCATTTCTTGACAAGGGTTCGTCCACAGTACGACGAATGGATGGCCTAGTGCTTAGAAAACCTAAATACAAAGCTTGAGATCACCATTATCATCAAGGAGCGGAATCTTCATAGCAAAAATCAAACAAAAAAGGATGACCATTGTGTTTCATCGACTATCGATGATTAATTGTCACTAAGACGACATGTTTTAGGCAATTTTAGACCTGGGTATTAGCCATAGCAGAAATCAATCGTCAAAAGGGATTGATATACTATACTATTCGATGATTTTTATTTGTATATTTTCCTATCAACTGTATTTCCTGTGTATCGAATATGTGTAAATAAACTCTCTCTCTCTCTCTCTCCCTTATTATGTTTTATCGACTATTCTAGTCCGAATTTATCGAATCTCTTCACGTGTTACCGACTTTTAACATTACCTATCTATTCTATTTTGATTTCTGCTATGAAAATTCCCAGGTCTAATTTAATTACCCAAAATATGTCGTCCTAAGAGACAAATTAATCATTGATAGTCGATAAAACACAAGTAACAAGGAGAATGAAATAACGAGAAGAATACCTATTGAAATGAGTGATAACTGTGATAGGTAGGTATAAAACTTTTCATTTTAATGTAGAATAGAATAGAATAGAATAGAATAGAATAGAATAGAATAGAATTTCATTTATTGCCACAACATAAAGTAAAATACAGAAAACTTATTACATAATTAATTAATATTTAAAAAAACTAAACTAAAATTAACACTGTGCCATTAGTTGTGGCAAAGGGGATGCACTCAGCGTATGCTGTGAATCAGGTATCCACAGGAGGCCCTGACTGGCACAGCGCTGATTTTCAGTACACCCCCTACTGTATGTATCGTTCCGTACTTGGTTTTATAAAAAAAAAGTGCATATATTTTGTACAAAAATGCGGATTGTTAACCCACTTCGCTATTTGTCATATAATTCACTATTTTTTATATCGTTCTTGAAACTTTTGAATTGATATTAAAATTTAATTTGGCTCCTGCCTTAATTTTTTTGATTACTATACATTATAGAAATAAGACAACCCCAATTCTGTGTCATCGGTTGCAAACATTGTACAGGGCCCATGCTGAGTACTTACCTATTTTTATACAGAAAGCGCAACCGCCTACCACATAATATTCCCATTAATGGTCTGCATTAATTCCACTTGAAAGACGGCATCTTAAGCGCTACCAAACCGAGTGAAATTACTAAGAATTAGAATTAAAGCTTTTGCTGCAGATGTAGAGTACTGCCATGTATGAAAGCCATCATGTTTATTCTTAGTTAATGGTCTACAGTTTTTTAAATTAGAGAGCCAGGTCATTGAGATATTGTCCTATATTATTGCCGCGCGTGTTTTGCCATACATAAAATGATGATTGTGTTTTCCGGAATTTTCAATCTTCTTCTTCTTCTTCTTTTGTAATATGTATATAAAAAAAAATTAAAAAAAAATATTAGGGGACAATCTTACACAAATCGACCTAGTCCCAAACTAAGCAAAGCTTGTACTATGGGTACTAGACGACGATAAACATATAGATAAATAAATACTTAAATACATAGAAAACATCCATAACTCAGGAACAAATATTCGTGCTCATCACACAAATAAATGCCCTTACCGGGATTTGAACCCAGGACCTCTTGCTTCGTAGGCAGGGTCACTACCAACTAGGCTAAAGCGGTAGGCTTAATCTCGTGTTGTTATCGAACTCCTCCGAAACGGCTCGACCGATTTTTATGAAACTTTTTTCTCTGTATAATTTATTGAATCAGGCGTTACTTTGCGGAGGTCCATATTAATGAACTAAAACAATTACTTTGCTCACCCGCGACCTTACAATAGTTACGTTTATGCAAGAAATGTGCGTTCATGCAGTTCCTCCACCTCCACACTGTACGAACACACACAAATCACATAAACCCAACCATCACCACCACCAAGCTACACTGACGCGTTTCGAACTCAACCAGAGCTCATCTTCAGAGTTACCACAACCGTATGCTATGCCACCAAACGTTAAACTCTGAGTTTAACGTTTGGTGGCATAGCATACGGTTGTGGTAACTCTGAAGATGAGCTCTGGTTGAGTTCGAAACGCGTCAGTGTAGCTTGGTGGTGGTGATGGTTGGGTTTATGTGATTTGTGTGTGTTCGTACAGTGTGGAGGTGGAGGAACTGCATGAACGCACATTTCTTGCATAAACGTAACTATTGTAAGGTCGCGGGTGAGCAAAGTAATTGTTTTAGTTCATTTTTTCTCTGTATTCGGTAGGTCTGAGAATAGGTCGTAGGCTATTTTTTATACGTACAACTATTATTCGCGGACGGAGTTGCGGGCAACAGCTAATGACTCAATTGAGTGACAGCACCATTAATGGACAAGAACTAAGCTGTCACCTCTATTCCTAATGACAAAGTTAAAGATGGCAACTACTGGAACAGTGACCGGCATTTTGTGTGGTAACACCCAAACTCATTCCTACACATACGAAGGAGTAAAGTTGGGTTGGAAAGAAAGAAAAATATTGATCACCTACCATTGTTAAAGAAAAACAAAAGCAGAATTATAAAAAATAGTGGCAATTAGTTCAGTGTCAGCAGCTGGTGACAATACTTAACTGAGATTTAAGGATGTACATAATTATCTTAAGGTCACTCCGTGACATTTTCCTAGCTCCCGGTTACATACACCGTGCAATAAACTCGTCGGTCTGATTGTGTCCGGCAACTGCTGCTGTCAGTCACGGCTGTATCGCCGGCCCGGTGGCCCTGAGTTAAGGTTTCACAGTGATTGAACACCACGTGAAGGATAGTAAAGCAGAGAGAGAAGATAAATAAAACAAGTAATGAAATTTAAGATTAGAACAAATAAATAAATATTAGGGGACAATCTTACATAAATCAAACTAGTCCCAAACTAAGCAAAGCTTGTACTATGGGTACTAGACGACGATAAGCATATTTATATAGATAAACTAGCCTTCCATCTGCAGCTTCGCCCGCGATAAATTAATTTTCCCGTAGGAAAAGGTATTTTCCCGCGGTAAAAAGTAGCCTATGTCACTCAGTGATAATGTAGCTTTCTAACGGCAAAATAATTTTTGAAATCGGTCCAGTAGTTTCGGAGCCTATTCAATGCAAACAAACAACCAAACAATCAAATCTTTCCTCTTTATAATATTAGTAGGTATAGATAAATACTGAAATACATAGAAAACATCCATGACTCAGGAACAATTCGTGCTCATCAAACAAATGAATGCCCTTACCGGGATTCGAACCCAGGACCACTTGCTTCGTAAACAGGGTCACTACCAACTAGGCTAAAGCGGTCGTAAAAAAAGAAAACAAACAAATTCACGACGCGAAGTTAACACAACACTGATCTTTATGACGTTCTATGTTTCAAACGTCAAAATGTACCACAGGTTTGTAGAAAGCAGCGTAAACTAATTTATTCCTTTCGCACAAACGATATTTAGAGCTCCAATGCCTAGTTATCCCCTAACTCACTCTTGACTCTAATTCCCGCAACTGTAGGCTATTAAGATATCGGAGGTAGGATCTCTAGGGTAATCGGGCTAATTTGTGGCATCATAAACAGGGCCCTAGGGTAAGAGCGCCAGTTAGCGTCCAAGCGCCGGGAGGTAACATTATGTCCCTTGTGTTTAAATCATAATGTTATTAGGAAGTAATTTACGCTCCGCACAAAGCACCTAGAACTGGAATACTTAGGAAGCGCGCTTCCCCTTAGGGACCGACTAAACAAGCTTTTTTTTTAAATCACATCCTTAGATTATTTATACACTAGATAGAGTGTCAGTAGCAAACAGCGATACAAAACGTCCAAAAATCCATTTGACAGCTTCATATTACGATCGCGTTACGTCGTTCAATCTGAAGGGAGGCAAATGACTTATAAGCCAATTGTTGGCTTATATTTTTCGGGACGTTTTCATGCCGCCTAAGCTCTATTTAGTGTATAAATAATCTAAGATCACATCACTCAAAAATATTATTCGAAAGTAGTGAAATATTGTGCTGTCTTTGAAATGACGCGCGGCCAAATAGCTTAGTTAGAGTAGCTGGCTACGAAGCTTGAGGTCCCGGTTTCGTTCCTCGGTAGGGGCAGATATGTATTTGTATGAAAAATACGGATGTTTGTGTTGGAGTCTTGTAAGTTTAACATCAAATTTAACATGTGTTTGAGCATGTATTTGTTATAAGTATGTTTGTCCGTTGTCTAGTACCCATAGTACAAACTTTGCTTAGTTTGGGACTAGATCAATAAAATTGGTGTCAATCGTCCCATGATTTATTTCTATTTCTATTTATTTTTATTTCTATTTATTTATTTCTATTTAAGATCCTAAGATCCTGTGGGGTCCCGGTCTGCGCTCCACATCGTTGCCCCTGCGGAAGCGATGTAGACCGGCTTGGGCACCACGGACTCTCCTGCCAGAAGAGCGCGGGCCGCTTCGCGAGACATGCTGCCCTTAACGACATTATTCGTCGGTCTCTTGCGTCGGCTAACGTGCCGGCTCTCCTGGAGCCGTCAGGTATTTCAAGAGCCGACGGCAAGAGACCAGACGGTATGTCGTTGATCCCGTGGAGTATGGGAAGGGTTCTGGTGTGGGATGCAACCTGTGTAGACACACTAGCCCCTTCTCATATCCACCGGACCTCCACAAGGGCAGCAGCCGCAGCAGAGGCGGCTGAAACCGCTAAAATTGGCAAATATAGTGGTCTCGGCGCCGAATATAATTTCATCCCTTTCGGTGTCGAGACCCTTGGTCCGTGGGGCCCAGGAGCACTAAGCCTCTTCAAAGAGATTTCGAAGAGGCTTATAGATGCTACCGGTGACCGAAGAGCTGGCAGCTACCTCGCTCAAAGAATTAGCCTAGCGATTCAACGAGGTAATGCTGCCAGCATCTTCGGCACAATGCCGCAGGGGCCTTTTTTAGATCTAGTTTAGTTTTAAATTTAGTTTGTAATAATATTATTTTTGTTTGTTTAGATCTAGTTTAGTTTTTAATTTAGTTTGTAATATTTAGTTTATAATTAAGTTTTATTCTTTAAGATAGATAGATAATAGTATTTTATGCAACGGTTGTATAAGTGAGGTCTTAAAAGGCGAGTGACGTGAGTTGCGATACGAGCGAATGCGAGTATCGCAATGGAAGACGGCACGAGCCGTTAAGACCAAATTATACACCGTTGCATACAATATTTTTCCTACGACTCGACTCTACTGTACTGTACTGTACCCTACTGTAGGGTACAGTCGGGTACAGTAGGGTACAGTCGGGTACAGTTGGGTAAAATGGGATACAGTCGGGAACAGTAGGGTAAAATAGGGTACAGTCGGGTACAGTCGAGTACAGTAGGGTAAAATGGGGTACAGTCGGGTACAGTAGGGTAAAATGGGGTACAGTCGGGTACAGTAGGGTACAGTCGGGTGAAATAGGGTACAGTAGGGTACAGTAGGGTAAAATGGGATACAGTCGGGAACAGTAGGGTAAAATAGGGTACAGTCGGGTACAGTCGGGTACAGTAGGGTAAAATGGGGTACAGTCGGGTACAGTAGGGTACAGTCGGGTGAAATAGGGTACAGTAGGGTACAGTCGGGTACAGTAGGGTAAAATAGGGTACAGTAGGGAACAGTAGGGTAAAATAGGGTACAGTAGGGTAAAATAGGGTACAGTAGGGTACATTTGGGTACAGTAGGGTAAAATAGGGTATTTTACCCGACTGTACCCGACTGTACCCTATTTTACCCTACTGTACCCGACTGTACCCAACTGTACCCTATTTTACCCTACTGTACCCTACTGTACCCTACTGTACCCTATTTTACCCTACTGTACCCTACTGTACCCGACTGTACCCGACTGTACCCTATGTTACCCTACTGTACCCGACTGTACCCGACTGTACCCGACTGTACCCTATGTTACCCTACTGTACCCGACTGTACCCGACTGTACCCGACTGTACGCTACTGTACCCTATTTTTCCCTACTGTACCCGACTGTACCCTACTAATTTATTGAATCAGGCGTTACTTTGCGGAGGTCCATATTAATGAACTAAAACAATTACTTTGCTCACCCGCGACCTTACAATAGTTACGTTTATGCAAGAAATGTGCGTTCATGCAGTTCCTCCACCTCCACACTGTACCCTACTCTACTCAACTCAGCAGGTCTAAACTGGGCTTTAGTGTTGAGTGTACCCTACATTTAATATTATGTGGCAGCTAGGTGTATCGCAATAACGACATTACGACACAAGTGCTGTTATGACGAATAGATTAAGTATAGACTTTCTGAAGTCATATTATCTATGTTCTTATATGTATATTTGTTCGCGACCATGTAAAAACCAGATAAAAGTACAGGAGTAGGAAAAGATATTTTATTTGAAATATAAAAACATTACAATTGTATGGTTTTTTGGCGGTCTCCACACTAGACTCTAGGCCTGTATCGCGGAGATCAGTAACAATTTGACAGTAGTTGCTTAGTACTAAGTTGAAACATTTAAGTAAATAAATCCCATGCTAAAAGTGTGTGTGTCTCTGTGTGTGCGTGCGTGCGTGTGTATGTGTGTGGTCGTGTGCATGTGTGTGTGTTTGTGTGTATGTGCATGTGTGTGTGTGTGTGTGTGTGTGTGTGTGTGTGTGTGTGTGTGTGTGTGTGTGTGTGTGTGTGTGTGTGTGTGTGTGTGTTTAATTACAGGCTGCAATTATATCCTCAGTTTCATCATAGTCTAGACTCATTAGCCAACACTCAACTTCTTTTTTTAGCTTTTTGTATGACAAATTCTTCATATCTTGTATTTGGTTACATGCTTTATTGTAAATATACGAATGGGAGTAAGGCGGCAAACGCCTTGCGAAGGTAGACCTAATAGTCGGGATTGGGATCTTGTATCTGCGTTGTTTGGTAAGGGTCGCGAAATCATTCGAAGAGACAGTTAATTTGTGGATTACGGTGCTTACTTTTGAGATGAATAATTGGCGCACTCGTAATACTTTAGCTACATAATAAAGTTCGTTTGTGGGAAATCTACGAGGTTTACCAAGCATGACCTTTAGAACTGCTCGTTGAGCAGTCTCCAGTACTCGCAAAGTGGTTTGCGAGTATTTAAATAGGTACCTATTAATTTAATCTGTTGTCTAGTACGCACAGTCAAGCACAGTACAAGCTTTCCTTAGTTTGGTACTAGGGCAATGTGTCAATCGTCTTATGATTTATTTATTGTTTATAAATATGAATCCTCCTCCTCCTTGGTCGGTTCCTCATGTCTGAGGATCGTGGTCAGCATCAGGATTGCATCTGGAGCGGACAATCTGACTCCATCAGTTTCTGTCCAGCGAGTCTATCACGACCGTGTACAGTCAGCAACAAAAATATGAATACACTCAAAGTACCAAAAATATGCATCCATGACTCTATTACCAGGGCATAAAGGCGTACAAATACAAATTTGTACAAATTTGTGGAAGACGATTCCTTTACCTGGGGCCTGTTGCATAACAAAGTACAACTTATATTACAAGCGGAATTCCCTTTCTAGTTAATATAACTGCAGCGAGAGTTCCGCTTGTAATATTAGTTGTACTTTGTTATGCAACAGGCCCCAGATCGGTCCATCCCATCGGTGAACGAGCGCGCGATCTTCTGCCTTCGGTGTTCCCAACTACAAGCAGTTTTTAAGATTTCGATCCCAAAGGGTAAAAACCGGACCCTATTGCTAAGAGAGGTTTTGCACTACGTCTGATCTGAATCCGATCCGAATCCGTGAAAATAAGTTCCGGAACAATTTGTATGGTAGTTTACGCACTGAATCCGATTTCCTCATCCGACTTTACCATACAAATTCTTCCGGAACTTATTTTCGCGGATTCGGGTCGGATTCGGATCGGACGTAGTGCGAGACTTCGCTGTCCGTCCGTCTGTCCGTCTGTCACCAGGCTGTATCTCATGACCCGTGATAGCTAGACAACTGAATTTTTCACAGATGATGTATTTCGGTTGCTGCTATAACAATAAATACTAAAAAACAGAATAAAATAAATATTTAAGGGGGCTCCCATACGACAAACGTGATATTTTTGCTCGATATTGATAACGGCCACAGGTAGACGCTTGAAATATTCACAGAATTTTTAGTTTTATATTCACTTTAATATAATTAATTAAATTAAAATAAAACAAATATATGAGAGCGGCTCCCATACCTACAACAAACGCTTTTTTTTGCCGTTTTTATAGATAATAGTACGTAACGGTAACCCTTCGTGCGCGAGTCCGACTCGCACTTGTCTAGACTTTAGCATCGATAGTTTTATGCCCAATAGAATCGATAGTATCGATAGTATTACAAAATCAGCCAATATTGACGAAAAAAAATTGATACTATCGATAGTATCTATAATTTTGTACCATGCTGCGCTACGCTGCCGCATTAGCCTTTGAACCTAATATATCCGAGTCGCTTCCGCTCCGAACCGTCTTGCTCGCTCGCTTCGCTCGCTCGCTGAAAATTAAGCAATGCTGTCCTACTCTGACGTTAGGTTAGGTAGGTAATAATAATAATAATAATAGTTGCGCCGATCTCATTTATATTATATGGTACCAAAGGCCTCTTCATGTTGGCTTCGGCCCCATGAATGCCTTTCAAATGACTGGGTCCCCATGGGCCCGTGATCGGAAATCGGTACCAACATAATAATAATAATGATTCTTTATTAAGATAACAAGGATCCATTTTTGTGTTAGTAACAATAATTTAATAAAAACATACTTTCGGCTTTTCGTTACATTTAGATTATGAAAAGATGGCAACTGATTAGGTTGGCAAATACAAAAAATGGATTATTGTAATTCAGGATTTTGAATTTGTTGGCAAATAAAACTGTGATTAAATGAATCCGTGGCATTGTGAAGTTATTGAAAAACAAAACATATGGATTTTAAAAAGTCGGTGAACCGTTTTCCGATAAATGAAATTCGGGTAAAGGAGTTTCTAAACATTAATAGGTTACCCATAAAAATAGCGATAGTATTGGCATTGCGCGCAAAGGTTCGACTGTCAATGCCATGAATCATTGCAGTATATTCAGTATAGCATTTACTGACTAAGGTGTAGCATCACTTGCACTAGAATTTAAGCTTTTATGTATTACTAACACGAAGTATCCTATGTTGGTCGAAATTAAATGATTATTATTATTCTTATCAGTAGTAGGTTTTGCTTCTAAACCACTATCAATACTATCGATATCGATGGTATATCGATATTGGACTATCAATAGACAACACTAACTTCTACAATTAAAACTAATGAATTACCATTACGTTTAATTTTAACGACTTTGCGTGCCTCTGATGTAGGTTATATTTCTTATACCTATAGTTAACCCTTCTTTCCGAGTATGCATTCTATTTTTATGATAATGATTCACACAATGGTATGGAGCTGATAATGTTTAACGATAAAATAATTGTTTGTTCAAGCAGTTGCTATTAAAAAGCGGTTTGATAAAAGTGTTGTTTAAATTATAAAGATTGTAACTGTTAAAACTAACATTTCATTTGGAAGCAATAATAATTTACATAGAAAAAAATAACAAAATAATTTTGTTTTAATTTAAGTGTCTTAGTATTTTTGGTCTTCAAAATTGCGCAAAAAATTAACTAAAGATTGACAACATATCATCAACTTCATATCCTGCCTGTATTCCATACTTCTCAATGCTAAGCACAGGGCTCTTCTCAGAATGAGAGAGCTTGGGCTGTAGTTCCCATGCGGGTCTAGTGTGGATTGGGAACTTCACAAACAACATTAAATTTCATTGCAGGTGTGTAAAGGTTCCCTCACGGAGTTACCTTTTACCATAATGCTCAAGGTAAATTTCAAGTGTAATTTTCCACTTAAATTCTGGAAAAGTCGAGAGATGTGAGCCTGGGCGCCAACCCGCGACCTTCTGCTTGAGAGGCTATAAGTCAGACCACTAGGCCACCATGACATCTCAAACCAATACGACATCACGGTTTTCAAATGCAGTCACGATCAATAAGCGGGTCATACACAGCGTAAGAAACAAAAGTTGTCTCTCTTGTGGACATAAAATGTGACTCTAAGGGGCTGTTTCACCACCGATTGATTAATTTTAACTAACGGATAAATGTGATGCCGTCTCCGTCTATTCGAACAAAACAAACAGAGACGGCATCACATTTATCCGTCAAATAAATTTGATCAATGGATGGTGAAACACGGTAAGTCAGCAAACTTAAGATTTATTTGAATGGGTCGAAAGTTGGCCAGGCGTCCCACACGCTGATGTAGACTTGACTAAAAAATATTGGCTATAAACCCTTAACTTTCTCCATGTCCACAGGAGAGACTCGAACAAAAAAATGTGTATGACCCAACGACAATGTTGGTAACGAAACGCTTGACCTTAGAAGAAACCGTAAGCATTTATTAATACGAGTAGGTACTATAATTATATTTTATTTTATTATATTATAATTATATTTATTTAATTTGTCTGACGTAAGTCGCGCAGTATGCTGTCCCGCACACCTTACTGGCTCTGCAGAAAACCAGCGCCGTTGACAACGCTATACTCGTAGTCGTGCCAACGGCATTGCTGAGTGGATACCATTTCGGCTTCACAACCTCATTTTTTGTTTTTGTATTCTTTCTCATTTTGTAAATTATTATTATGTTTTTGTTGTGATGTGTTGGTATTTCTATTCTATTCTATTCATTTATTTTACCTGTTTATTTTCATTTCTGTGTTTGAAAGCAACAGCCAAGACGACCAAGACGGACATGGAACAAATAAAAGCTAAAAATAAATGTTTCATTACATAAAGAAGCGAAGGAATGAGCGGAATGTAGAATAAGCAGGAAATTACTCCACCGACAAGAGCCTAGCTCTTAAAATATATGATGATGATGATCGACAATGTGGGTTGACTGTCAACTTTGTGACGTGCTAAATATACGTAATCCACATTTTATGTAAATGGTCTCGTGACTGGCCTGAGTGGTAATTAGTAGAGAGCAAAAAGCAGGTGTAATGGGGTATTTCGATTCATTAACCAATAATAAAATTCCAAGATGCAGTTATGTTGTTAATTATATCACATACCACGACGACCAGACGACCAGACCACCAGACCACCACCACCAGATGGCCTAGTGGTTAGAGAACCTGACTATGAAGCTTGAGGTCCCGGGTTCGATTCCCGTGTCGGGGCAGATATTTGTATGAAAAATACGAATGTTTGTTCTCGGGTCTTGGGTGTTTAATATGTATTTGAGTATGTATCTATCTATATAAGTATGTTTATCCGTTGCCTAGTACCCACAACACAAGCTTTCCTAGCTTACTTTGGGACTGGGTCAATTGGTGTGAATTGTCCCGTGATATTTATTTATTTATTTTATTTATTTTTAAACTATCGGCCCTTTTAGAAAGACCATCATTGCTAAGCGTGCGCTGCAAGAAACATGCCAGAAAATCATATATTCATAATCTTTATTGCTCACACGTACAATAAACACAGTTAAAAGTGAACCCTGCCAGGGCATTGCAATTATTTAACAATCTTAAACCTAAAATCGTTATCATTTCTAATTAAGTATACAAGATTTCACACCGTGGAATTCAATTAACAAAGAAAATGGGAAATTAAAATTAAATACAAAATTAATTCAATGTCAACAAAAAATATTAAAACAGTAAATATTAATGAAATCAGCCTAAATTATTACAGTAAATTCAATTTCAATTCAATTTATAGTCACAGTCAAAACGTATCATTTAAATTCATCATCATCATCATCATCCCAGCCTATATACGTCCCACTGCAGGGCACAGGCCTCCTTTCAGAATGAGAGGGATTGGGCCGTAGTTACTACGCGGCCTCAGTGCAGATTGAGAACTTCACTCACACCATTGAATTTCTTCGCAGGTATATACAGGTTTCCTCACGATGTTTTCCTTCACCGTAAAGCTCCTGGTAAATTTCAAATTAATTTCGCACATTAAATTCCGAAAAACTCAGAGGTGTGAGCCTGGATTTGAACCCACGACCCTGTGTTTGAGAGGCCATAGGTCAAACCATTAGGCCACCACGGCTTCATTTAAATTATATAAACAATAATAATAGGTATATTTTCAAAATAAAATAAAATAAATAATTGCAAACAAAAAACATATTAATTAATTAATTGTATGGAGTCCCGTAGTTAAGAAACTAAAACTAAACATCTTAACTAAGTATATCTACGTTCAGTGGAAGTGTAGAATGAAACCATCGTCAAAAAATAAAAAGGAAAAAAAATTGGAGATAAGTACATCTTACGTCAACAAGTTTGTTATGAGTATCTTTTTGTATTTTTATTTTTCAACTTCATTTTTTATTACTTTTACGATCATCCCGTGAAAACCATAGGTGAGATATGAATGCATAGGAAAGATTCGTGTCATCGATACGAATCGATATCGAACATCGATAGGATCCCCCCTTAGTATAAGCTATCACGGTTCATGAGATACAGCTTTGTGACAGACAGATAGACAGACGGACAGTGGAGTCTTAATAATTGGGTCCCGTATTTTATCTTTTGGATCATTATCATCATCAGCATTTCAGCCGCAAGACGTCCACTGGTGTCTATAGCTTGGGCACAGCATTCGCGTGTATAGTGTCCGAAACAAGCGTGCCCATTAATTCCTTTTAATCTGCTACACAAAAGATAAATCCAATGTCTCTAGTAATTTCAATACAGTTTCTTGCCATGGGCCATGGGTCTTGAGTTTGTAAATTCAAAGTCAAAACATCTAAATCCAATTTAGGCTATAAGCTATAACAAACACTTATGACAGTCCAAGAATCTACCACCGGTTCGGAAAAACCCTGTTGAGAAGAATCCTGCAAGAAACTCTAAAAGGTGTATTTTTGTCAAACAAATCTACAATGAAGATTGGTTTTCTGGAGTCTTTTTGTCTTCTTAGTGTCGCTGCATAAGTGACTATAAAAAGAAACTGAAAAATGTCGAGATATATATAGGAAAAAATTGTGTCTAAACTCCTGACCAGTGGTGGTGTAGGGGTATTAGCTCGCAGCACGGAATGCTGAGGACCTGGTTTCGATTCCCAGCGCTGTTCTTTTTTCTGGGTTTTTTTCTGTGCATCCATATTTCAGTTTGTATTTAGTATGAAATACATCTTACATCTGTAACCAAGGTAACCAAACACTTTTTATAAGCTTGGGCTTTCAGTGTTGCCTTAGCCGTTTAACAAGTTTATTAGAGCAGGATCTTGGAACTATTGGTTAATACATTTAAATACCTAATGCACCTGCTTTTTGCTCTCTACTAATTACCACTCTAGCCAGCCACGATGCTATTTACATAAGATGTGCATTATGTATCTTTAGCACGTTATAAAGTTAGCAGCTAACCCACAGTGGCCTTTGCCTCCCGCTGAGTGGAACGTAGGGTGGCCACAGTAATAGAGCAGAACAGGACTTCCCCACTAAGGGTTCCGTACAAATTAAAAACCAGCCAAGTGCGAGCCGGACTCGCGCGCAAGTGTTACACATTTTTAGTTATGTCAAAATATACGCCGTAAACAGCCGTAACTGTAATATTCCAGTGAACGCAGAACCCTGCTTCTAAATAATAATAAGTGGAAAAAATAGCATACGGGGAAAAACGCGAATGGAAATAAAAATATTCTCTTCTTAGTCGTTCACTCTTGACAGAGTGGTCGTGGTCATGAGGGGTCGCTCTCCGCTGCGGTCGCTGCCTTCGCGATCCTTCTCCACCGGTCTCTATTGGCTGCCTGGCGAACGCACTCCGCCACAGGGATCTTGGTTATGGACTGTAAAAATATTGGGTAAAAATAATATTGGATAATTCGTCTATAGTCTTACTATCAGTGCTCGAGATATAGAGCTAACAGTTGTGCTATGGTGAATCTGAGTGGCTTTTAAGTTCCCTGCGACTCGACCAGTTGATCATAGTAGTTGTGCTGTGGGACCGGGTTGAGTCGTTGGTAACGCAGTTGTGGGGGAATCAAAAATGCCCACGGCACAACCAGTTGAACAGGGTTACCTATCAAAATTTAGAATTATTTTTTTCCGAATATTTAAAATCCCGAATGCTTCATTTATCCGAATGCATTTTTTTCTGAAACAGTAAATATTTCAGGATTTTTATAAAACAACCCTAACCTAACCTAAAGGGTTCTACACGATGGTCCTGAAATAAATCCTGAAATATTTACAGTTTCAAAAAAAAATGCTTTCGGACAAATGAAGTTTTTGGGATTCTAAACCTTCGGAAATAAAATTTTCAAAACATCGATAGGATCCCCCCTTAGTATAAGCTATCACGGTTCATGAGATACAGCTTTGTGACAGACAGATAGACAGACGGACAGTGGAGTCTTAATAATAGGGTCCCGTATTTTATCTTTTGGATCATTATCATCATCAGCATTTCAGCCGCAAGACGTCCACTGGTGTCTATAGCTTGGGCACAGCATTCGCGTGTATAGTGTCCGAAACAAGCATGCCCATTAATTCCTTTTAATCTGCTACACAAAAGATAAATCCAATGTCTCTAGTAATTTCAATCCAGTTTCTTACCATGGGCCATGGGTCTTGAGTTTGTAAATTCAAAGTCAAAACATCTAAATCCAATTTAGGCTATAAGCTATAACAAACACTTATGACAGTCCAGGAATCTACCACCGGTTCGGAAAAACCCTGCAAGAAACTCTAAAAGGTGTATTTTTGTCAAACAAATCTACAATGAAGATTGGTTTTCTGGAGTCTTTTTGTCTTCTTAGTGTCGCTGCATAAGTGACTATAAAAACAAACTGAAAAATGTCGAGATATATATAGGAAAAATTTGTGTCTAAACTCCTGACCAGTGGTGGTGTAGGGGTTTAGCACGCAGCACGGAATGCGAGGACTGGGTTCGATTCCCAGCGCTGGTCTCTTTTTCTGATTTTTTTTCTGTGTATCCATGTTTCAGTTTGTATTTAGTATGAAATAAATCTACAATGTTTTTTTTTGTAACACAGTAGAATCGCGTACACTGTTTGAGACTAGGGATCGCCAATGCAGATCGCGGAATTATGTACAAACATCCCTGTCCACGATATTAAATAATTGTATACTTTTGTTGCTTGTTTGTTTGTTGCTTTTGTATCTGGTCAGTTATTGTTTTTGGAATTTCACTATTAAAACTTTAAATTTTTAAAAAGTAAACTTGTCCGGTCCACAGGTGACCATAAGGCTGGCTCTTTCCTCGGTCAACGTATTGGCGTTGCCATACAACAAGGAAACGCAGCCAGCATTATGGGCACCCTGCCCATTAGCAGCGATCTGGGAGACATTTGTAAATACAGGTTTTTAGGTTTAGATTAAGTTAATATAAGTTTTTTTTTTATTTTTGTGTTTTAAAATATGTTTCTGTAAATATGTATATTTTGTGTAAATAAAAATTACTGATTCAATTAAAACTTAGGTACGCAATTTCCCAGACACGACTTTTTAGGGTTCCGTACCCAAAGGGTAAAAACGGAAACCCTATTACTGAGGCTCCGCTGTCCGTCCGTCTGTCTGTCTGTCCGCCTGTCACCAGGCTGTATCTCGGGAACCGTGATAGCTAGAGAGTTGAAATTTTCACAGATGATGTATTTCGGTTGCCGCTATAACAAAAAATACTAAAAAATGGAATTAAATAAATATTTAAGGGGGCTCCGATACAACAAATGTGATTTTTTTGCTCGTTTTTGATTGATATTGATAACGGCAACAGGTAGACGCTTGAAATATTCACAGAATATTTAATTATATATTGACTGTAAAAATACTTAAATCATTAAATTAAAATAAAAAAATATTTAAAGGGGCTCCCATACAACAAACGTGATTTTTATAGATCATTCTACGGAACCCTTCGTGCGCGAGTCCGACAAGCACTTGGCCGGTTTTTTATTTACATACAAGATTATTTCAAATATACAAACTAGCATTATATAACAACACATGGAGTTTAGTTAGATCAGTATCGCTACAGATATTAGTCTTCTATAATAACTGGTCGAGATTAGCCCGCTGCTGCTACCTACTTCGTAAATTTAATAATCTAGCTCTAGATGAATACTCAAGATTTATGTCCAAGCCGTAAATTGACAAATTCCCATGATAAACAAAACGTTTCAAGTGAACTGTGATGGCGAGATAGCGGGCAACATAAATCGCTATTAAAATTAGTTGCTGATGGCTATCACTGGATTGCTAGCGATTGAGTTATCTGAGTAAATAATTCATAATAGGCTGGTGCTCATTGATACAGATCTGCTAGGGTAATGGGTCTTGTGGACAAGAAGCAAGAAAGATACAAGTTAGCGTGATCTTTCACTCTATTTTATGTCTTGTATGTACTTAGTAATAATGGCTTGTTTCTAATTATGTTGTTTGTCCTACTTACTATTGTTTTTGTCGGATATGTGTAAATCTCTATCTCCCTCTCTCCCTTTCTCTCTTTTTCCCTCTCTCACCGTCCCTCTCTTCCACCTTCTCTCTGTCGGTCTTTCTCTCTTTATCCATTTCTTCTCTTTGTGTCAACCATATTCAACGCTCGCTTGGAAATAGAATAGTCTTTTGCAATAGTTTAAATACTTGACTCCAGCATAAGGGTCAATTCAAACCAAATGCAACACGCAATGCTGCATTTTTCGTTTAAAGAATACGCTAAATGAGAATCCGTTGACGCGTGGTTTCTCAGTATGAACTGACCCTAAATCGCCTTCTTTCACTTCGAGACGTTTGACCTCTCCGGAGCCCTTTACATCCTTATATCTTAAGAAAAGTTCAAAGAGTTTTGAAACCATTTACGAATAAAAGATAGATTTCCACTACGTTTCCAGAGGCATTAGAAAGGCCGAAGGCGAAGTACCTAATGCAGCAAAATCAAATCCTCTAGATAAACTAATCCGTATGATGGAGGCTTGACAGCGCAATAAACTCACGCGCCGCGTGAGCGACCACCGATTGGATAAACGGCCGCGCGTAATGCTATGCAAATGGATCGTTCCGTACGGCTGTATTCTGCATGCGCTTACTATTCCAATGCGACACAGAATACTACTATAAACTGTTACATCTCATTCTGAGAGGAGGTCCCTGCCATTGGGACTTATATTGTTGGTACGGATTTTTGAACACCAGATGGATTTTTGGGGATCCAGCCATTCATAGAGCCAAAACCATAATGAAGAGCCCTTTGATCCTTTGGCCTTTTCAACGTCAACGAAAGATATGCGTCACAACACAAAATACAACGTCAAAGTGATGACATAAGGTTCAAAGTAGCTTTACGTGTTGGCTTTGCGTTGAAAATGTTAAATAAATGTGGTAAGTATTCTAGGACGCATTTAGATTAGCTTCATATTTCCTAATACGAACTGCTAAGGAATGTAATTCGCTCCCACTGTCTGTATTTCCAGTATTTTTTAAGGCTAGAGTTAATTCGCTGTTACTGAACCAGTTTTACACCTTTGGTCTCATCTGCACTTTCCAACAATCTAATCTTTATCATCTAATATACCATGAGTACATGTGAGGGGTCAATCCTGCACAAACTATTTCCAAGTAGGAAGTGACATCGAATGGGCTATAGGATTGGTATGCTGTTGACATGATTAGCAATGGAGGATTATAATAGATCCCTACCACTTCAATACTTGATAAATTGAACTTTTGATAGGCGGTGCCTCGATTATTACAATTTACTTTTTAAACTCTGGTCTATTAGAATCTAACAATCGTGTTTACACGTATAACTAACTGACATAGACAAATCAGAGAACGTATTGTCTAACGCTTCTAACGATTGCCTTCGCAATCGCTATTTCTTTCTGTCAAACGGTATAAAGTGATGACAGAAAGAGATGGTGAAAGCGAAGGCAAGCGTCAGAAGCGTTAGACAATACGGCCTCAGGTGTCATAATCAGCTGTGTACTATGTGTATACACGATTTTGATTAATTACAATACGGTCACCTTAATTGGTACCAGCTTCCTTTGCCCCGTTGGTGACAATTGAGCACATTTCAATGACCAGTAGTCGTGATTTTGCTGGGACACGCCTACATTTGCAAGAACGCATACGTCATACATAAGGCGCTTGTAATAAACAGAGCTTGTTTAGTATGCAGTGATTGAATTCACATTACAAAAGGGTTCTATCACATGCTAATTTTGCGTGAGAGTCTCACTCGCCCTGTGCATTGATATCTCTCAGCACGCGCTGAATACAGGAGTAGGAATGTTGCACGGTTAAACTGCGTGCTCATTTAAGCGGAGAGGCATCGCAGTTTTTAATTATACCATCCAAGATTTATAATGCAGTTAGATAAACAAATGCAGTATACGATTTGTTGATCGAAGTACAGTCGCGAACTTCAATTTTCAATTCACATCTTCATGGCAGTCCAAAGTTTTTGACGTGACAACGGGGGCGGGGGTGTTAAAGGGGGATGAAAATTTCATCGATTTTGCCGTAGGATGTACCGTTTTCAAGATATTTGATAAAAACACCGGTTCTCGTCCAATCACCGAGGTTAAGCAACGTCGGGCGCGGTCAGTACTTGGATGGGTGACCGCCTAGTTTCATTTTTGTTTTTTGAATGTTTTGTTATGACGTTGTCACGTTAAACTATCGTCCGTAAACCGACTTTACAGACAACCGGTTTTTACATTAATGACCGTGTCTGTCTCGAAACTCGGTATCACTCTATTGTGTCCGATTGGCTTTAATTTTGGTACACACACCGTGGGTAGGTACAATCGCGGAATGAAAAGGTTAGTCACTTTTCGACTCTATGTCAACGAGTTAAGGTCGAAAAGTGTCCACTACGACTAATGCGCCAGAATTATAAGGCAGTTTTCTGAGCCCCTCAGAAGTAAAAAACGTTGTATGAACCAGAGGTCTATTAACAATCACCACCAACCATTAACCATCTTACAGACTGGCTAAAACTAAAAAGTCGTTTCTGGGAAGATGCATACGTTTTTATAATAAAATTCCGAAAACAATAACCGAACAAACTGATACAAAATTCAAATCCATTGTGAAGAAGACATTAATATTTAAGGCGTACTATAAAATTAATGACTATATCATGGACAGGGATGTTTGGAAATAATTCCGATCCGCATTGGCGATCCCTAGTCTCAAATAGCGTATCTACTGTGTTAAAAAATTTAATTGTATTAAATAATTTAGATGTATGTAATTTAATAACAATGTAGATCTGATTGAAAAAATATACCTTGTTGAGTTTCTTGCCGGTTTCTTCTCAACAGGGTTTTTTCCGAACCGGTGGTAGATTCTTCGACGTTCATAGGAGCATCAATTGATGCCTAAATTGAATAAAGAATTTTGACTTTGACTTTGACTTTGAATCTCAACATTCCTTTTAGTTTTCAACCAAAAAATATTAATATTTTCGAGCTTTACGATAACACGGCCTTAGGACGAGCTGCTGGCAACGCATTTTTTTAGATTATTATAAAACTAAACTAAAACTAAACTAACTTATATCTATCTATTATACTTAACAGGACTTATCAGCAAGCAAATACTTACGTCGACGTTTCGGCCACATTGCAGCCAATGTGGACGAAACGTCGAGTTAAATATTGTTTGCGTGATAGACAAGTCCCGTTTAGTGTAATAATTAGGTACATATTATTTAGTTTAGTTTTATAATAATCTAAAAAAAATACAGTTTCAGATAAAAAAGTCTTCGATATTTTAACCATTCGATATTTTAATACTTTCCATATTATTAACATTCGATATTTAGATACAGGTGCCCACTCCGAACGACAATGCAATGATGATAGATAAAATACAGTTTGGACATTTTTGTACCGACCTTTACGCTGTCGATAAGCGTGACCTTTTAATTATTTCAAGACTATTCTTGAAGACTGACTGTGCACCAGTAATGAGTCCACTAAATAAATTTTTAACTGCGTTTATTTGTAAATGAGCTTGCATAAAAAGGTTGAGAGCCAAGTGCGTTGAGTGCGATCCAGTGTCGACATCGTGTAAACGAGCCGTGACGCACACCCTGCGTTATTATCGTAAACAGTAAATAGACGATAGATAGTAAACTTTTGTCTAGTTGTTTTTTAAGCCCCGTATTTATTGTAAACATTTGTTGAGCAACAGTTGATAAATTTTGCCGATCAGCTGAATGGTTACACAGATCTCAAATATTATTTTTTGTATTATTCACAAGTTGCCACATACGATTATTGACGTACTAGTTGATGTTCGCAGCTTTGCCCCGACTGTATTTTTTTACATTTACGAACACAACAAAAATTAGAATTATCCAATTTGGTGCTGTGGGTAAGTACTTGAGTTTTGGGCTTAGCAACACATTTAGCGATTCATTTTTTACTTAAAGATTTTATCATACGGAATCCTCTCCACGCGACTTCGTCTCGCACTTATCCAGTTTTTGTCCTAATCCTCGTTACTCAGTGAAAGGTGTTTTTAAACTGACTAGGTGTTACAAAGTTGACCAGAGGCGCCAGACAAAAGCCAATTAGGTACCAGTGTCATAATTGAAATGCTCCAGTTGTTTCTAATTAATAACTAGTGCCTTTTTACTGACTCATTCAGTTACTAATTTATTTATTTTATTTTTATTTTTAACTTACCTATTTGCCTTTTTAATGGTGACTTTTGTCACAGAAGTAAAAGAATGTGACATTTTAAGTCACCATATGTTTAAACGCACGCTTCGTAGCCTACCGCAGCTTGGCTTGACAAGTTTTTTCGACATCAGCATCAAAATCGATTGGCGGAAAGTCATTTTTTCTGGAAATAAATTACAATTTTTATATTGCTACTGAACTACAAAGTGAATAAAATATTGATTTAATCATTTAAAATGTAACTGGCCGTATGTAAGCTAACCAAACAGCTGGCTAGCGAAAAAGCTCGTCGAGCCAGTAGGTACCCAAGTCTTTGTGAACTTTAAGGCGCAAGCCACACAGAAGAGACATGGGACGGAGGCGCGTCGCAGTCGCGGAGTCCCTTGATCAGTTTTCATACTAAATGTATAGAAGCGTCGCGATTCAAAGCAGACAGAAGAGACGAGGCGGGGACGCGGCTTGGAACAAACTACGCGGACTGCGACGCGCCCCCGTCCCACGTCTCTTCTGTGTGGCTTGTGCCTAAGATTATACGTGACACAAAATAACGTGACGGCTCTAGCCAACCTTAAGTCTACTTATGTATGTATGTATGTAAAACTCTTTATTGTACGTAAAACATAAAAATTAACAGTTAACAAGAGAAACAGATGTACAAAGGCGAACTTATCCCTTAAAGGGATCTCTTCCAGTTAACCTTTGAACTTATGATTAACTTATGATTAACTTATGATTAACTTATGGTTAACTTATGATTAGTGAACTGTAAAAAATAGATTTATTATAGGCTAGCTGTTGCCCGCAACTCCGTCTGCGAATAATTCGTTTATCGCTATCCCGCGGGAACTATGCCATTTTCCGGGATAAAAATCTCTTTACCTCTATACCAATCAAATTTGTTCAACGGTTTAAGCGTGAAGAGGTGTAACAGACAGACTAGTAGACAGACGACAGACAGACTTTTGCATTTATAATATTAGTCCTTATGGATACACTGCCAGCAATATTTCCCATATATTTACTCACTAAATCAGCTTAATCGTCAAGCCGCGCAGTTGCCTACTTAGATTAGCGGTTAAGTTGATTCAATGAATATTTGTATTTAAAAATTTTAATGACGAATTTATAGGACGAAATTTATAGGATTTTTTTATTAACCATAGAGATGCACGGGTCATTTTCACGTCACTACGAAACTTTTGCCAGTCAGTAGTTTTGCTTGGCTAACTACGATATAACACGATAAAATTTTATGGTCTTACCCAAATATATGTATACTAGCCTTCCGTCCGCAGCTTTGCCCGCGATAAATTGATTTTCCCGTAGGAAAAGGTATTTTCCCTCGGTAAAAAGTAGCCTATGTCACTCAGTGATAATGTAGCTCTCTAACGGCAAAAGAATTTCTGAAATCGGTCCAGTAGTTTCTGAGCCTATCAATGCAAACAAACAAACAAACAAACAATCAAATCTTTCCTCTTTATAATATTAGTATAGAAGTATATATAGATATATAATGCTTCATATACCAGATAGTAACTTTTTATTTTTAACAACAAAAAATAATACAGTTTGCAAATTTTAACTACCTACCTACAGCAGTCATTCAGTCAATAAATACGCTCAGTATCCTCATAAAAGGCTAATCCAACCGAAATTATAATTCTATGAAGAAGACATTAGCGTTCAATTACTAGTATACTAATTTAAAAAAAAAAACTTGAAGAGCATCTTTTAAAGAGCACGCAACGGAGTTATCCGATCACTAGCCTTCCGTCCGCAGCTTCGCCCGCGATAAATTAATTTTCCCGTAGGAAAAGGTATTTTCCCGCGGTAAAAAGTAGCCTATGTCACTCAGTGATAATGTAGCTTTCTAACGGCAAAAAAATTTTTGAAATCGGTCCAGTAGTTTCGGAGCCTATTCAATGCAAACAAACAAACAAACAAACAATCAAATCTTTCCTCTTTATAATATTAGTATAGATAATACGTTATATCAAATTGTTAATGAATGACAGTTACAAAGTAAACAATAATAGGTGCGTCATATCAAAATGTTAATGACAGTTACAAAGTATAGATGTTATTTTATAATTTGAGCAATTGGCAACAAAAAGTCAACTCGGAATCGTTTACCACTGTTTCCAGCTATCTGTGAAATTACCTTAAAACGATATCCAGTGGGTGTATGCACCATGCGATGATGATTACTCTTTGTACAACTACAGTCGCGAGCAATACGGTTTACAATTTAAAGAGCTTTTGATATGTACAGAGAAAAGTAAGTGATGTTAAATACAACGTGTTATTTTTTATTTCCTTAAATTTTGTACAGTCTAAACATTTGGTAGCACAGTCAACGGTTGCGGTACCTACTCTGAAGATGAGCTCTGGTTGAGTTCGAAACGCGTCAGTGTAGTTTGATGGTGGTGATAGTTGGGTTTGTGTGATTTGTGTGCGTTCGTACAGTGTGGAGGTGGAGGAACTGCATGAACACACATTTCTTGTATAAACGTAACTAAGTATCATAAAATCGCGAGTGAGCAAATATTTTTTTTCAGTTTTTTGATAGCATTACAGGAATAAAACCTGAGGCGATAGAGACCACCCTTAACAACAATACTAATACAAATATTCTTAATTGAACACCAAAATAAGTACAGGGACATTACAAAAATAAAAAAAAATGTGCACAGTGTGGGATCATTGTAGATTGGTTACTGATATAGACATAAAGACAAATACAAACATGGTACTATTTTTTCAGATGTACATCTTGGTATCTTCAAGACATACAAAATAAAGCTATTGCATAGCATTTTGATCAACTTATGCAATTATAATTATTTGTTTATTTTATTTATGCAGTATTTTTTTTTCTTTGATATTAATTCAAGTGTTCTCTATTTTTGTTTATTCATATTTAAAACACTTTATACACAAACTAGCTGTTGCCCGCGACTCCGTCCGCGAAGAATGGGGGGGGGGGGGATAAAAAATAGCCTACGACCTATTCTCAGACCTACCGAGTGTAGAGAAAAAGTTTCATAAAAATCGGCCAAGCCGTTTCGGAGGAGTTCGGTAACAAACACCGTGACACGAGATTTTTATATATTAGATTTAGCTTGAAAGTTGAATATACTTATGTATAAATTTTTGTACGTGACTGTATCATGGCTTACTTTGTTATTTAACCATTCGTCTCGCAAATTCCTAGCGTGCGCCAAGGGTCTTTTCGAGCCATAAGTATTGCAAAATTCGTACGAAACAGCGAAAAAACGCAGTACGTATCAATTTCATTATAATTTGCCGCATTTGCCCGCAGTCTTGTCATAAATATGAATTATCATTAACAACTGCATCGGATGCCTTAATAATTGCTGTAATTTATTTAAATTCGTGACATTATTCGATTTAGTAAAGTTGAAATGCTTCCTAGAATAACGTATCTCAAGGAATAGACTATATCCCTTTACAACACAGAGGAGATGCTTTCATCACCTTTAAAAAAATCTCCTTCTAATCTTCTTCTAATATAAAATCTCGTGTCACGGTGTTTGTTATCAAACTCCTCCGAAACGGCTTGACCGATTTTTATCGTTTGTCTTTATGTGGTAGGTCTGAGAATAGGTCGTAGACTATTTTTTATACTCCAAAAAAATACTTCGCAGACGGAGTCGCGGGGTACAGCTAGTAAATTTATACAATGTCCCCGCTCGACAACAAGAAACACTAGGTAACTTAGTAAGTATGTTTTTATTCATTTAAAACGTTTTATAGAACGAGAGCACTACGAGGTGAGGTGCCCAGAACCACACCTCTGTGTCTCTGTTTACCTTTTTGCTACGAATATGGTCGACGAACCCATCAAAACATTATTCACGAAGCTAGATAAATTAATAATTCGAATGGAATCAGTAATATAAGACACAGTCTATCATTTTGTATGGCAAAATCGAAAGAAAAACTTCAATATTAAGCAAAACTATGTGCATTTTCATTAAAATCAAATGAGGTATGTTCGTATTGCTCGTGCAGCTAGCTATACGTGCAGTTAAAATGTTCAACCAATTAATTTACAAATTCTCATAACTTTAATTTTCAACTAATCATCGAGTGTTTTCTGGACTCTTTTAATAACTATGAATAAGTGTAATTACTCATTTAAAGTAGGTGCCGTTCAATCGGTATAAAACTGCATAACAACATTCAACTTTTTAACGACCGGATAGAGTCAGACCAAGATAAGTCTGCAACGATTTTGATAGCATACGCAGTGCAAGTGTTATATTAAACGTCAAACTTCTAGAGTCAGACCAAGTTAAGTCTGCAACGATTTTGATAGCATACGCAGTGCAAGTGTTTAAACCTCAAACTTCTAGAGTCAGACCAAGATAAGTCTGCAACTATTTTAATAGCGCCCGCAGTGCAAGTGTTATATTTTATTGCCTTCCTTATCTTGATCTATCTCTAGCCTAGTGGTTGAGAAACCTGACCACGAAGCTTGAGATCCCGGGTTCGATTCCCGGTCGGGGCAGATATTGGTATGAAAAATACGAATATTTGTTCTCGGGTCTTGGGTGTTTAATATGTATTTAAGTATGTATCTATCTATATAAGTATGATTATCCGTGGCCTTGTACCCATAACACAAGCTATGCTTAGCTTACTTTGGGACTGGGTCAATTGGTGTGAATTGTCCCATGATATTTATTTATTTTTTATTTTTTTATTTTAATCACTTTTCTTTCTGTCACATGGTGAAGGAAGACGGAAGAAAGAGATGGAGAATGCGATCGTAAGCCGCCGCGCGTTAGACAATGGGCATTTCTATTTTTCGTTGTACTCAAAATTAACAGTAAACAGGGAGTTAAAATTAGTCTGTTTGGTTACGCACTTTTTCAAGCTTTTACAAAAAAAAACGTAACACACCGGACAATTCTTCATTTCTTGTTAAGTTTTTTTTATTGTAAAGGCTTGAAGAAGTGCGTAACCAAACAGACTAATTTTAACTCCCTGCTAACAATTTCTTAATTTTGGGTACAACAAAAAATAGAAATGCCCCAATACGACCTCAGGTTAGGTTAGCATTATTATTATGGCGCATCCATAATGGCACAGTGGACAAGCCCCGATGTGTTTTAGAGGGTATGCTCTTTAACCCTTAAACAATTTGCCAACCCTGTCAAGACATTCGATTGGAATTTGAATCAGGTTTGATTTCTGCTTGACGACAAATATATTGCCGGTAACGATTTAAGGGTTAAAGGAGAGAGCTCCAGGGTTATTTGTAATTCACTAGCATCCTTTTATCCCTAAACTCCTACCACTTAAACAAATGTTTTTTGTTTTACGGCTTTTGTCATAACTTAATATTTTTGGTGTACTTAATAACGTTTTGAAAATTTGAGACTACCCCTTATTTTTACGATACTCTGTGTATTTCTATGGAAAAAAAAGTGCTTCATTATAAAAAGTCGTAAAACAAAAAACATTTGTTAGAGTGATAGGAATTCAGGGTTAAGAGGATGTCAGTGAATTATAAATAACCCTGTATAACTTCCCACCATGATCTCCCCAGAGGCCTTATGGTCTAAGGCACTTGGAATCACTGTCACTTTCGCCATTTTTTTCTGTCACATGATAAAAAGAAAGAAAGAATAACACGAAAGTCAGTCGTCGTTTTATCGGTAGAAAAAAATGGCGAATGCGAAACCCCCTTGCCAATAAAGCCTCAGGTCGGAAGGTATGCGTGTCGCATTATCATACAGAAAAAAAATACAAGACAGTTATTAAGTGTCGAATTCCCTTAACTACATGGAATATGATAAAGAAATAAGTAAACTTACCTATAGTAGCGTAGTTCGCCGCTTTCACAAAAACTCGTACCTCGAATCAAAACTGAAACTAAACAGAACCTTATTGCACACTGAATAAAGTTCACCTAATAAAATAGTCGCTTTATAGATGCGAGCTTTTTTAACCAGTGACGATATTATACCGTAAAGTCAATACTTAAAAGAATAAACAATAAATAGGCAAATTATAATTAATCACAGTTTTTTTCTACACCCAAAGATCATTCTAACAACAGTCGCGCCCATACATGGTAGTCACTAATGAACATTTGGCCATGTGACCTATAGAACCCCACTAACAATTACTGGGCCAGTATACAATGAACTAACTGGACGGTGCCGGTGGCGCCACAACGCACTGTGACAAAAAAACCGAAGCTCCCGAAGCGAAACCGCATATTTCTTATTGGCGGCGCCAGTATGGATGGCTAACTAATTTATCTATCATTACATGCAGCCTTGGATTAACAAATGCCGCGGTTTTTTAACGTTAACGTTGCGCTAGTCAACTCCGTTTCTGTGCCATTAAAACCTAAAGAGTAAGAGTGAAAAGCAAAAATAATATTATTTCCTTTAAAAACCAAAATGTCAAAATTTTCATAAGTTGCTTACGTAGCATGTTAAAGCACTAATTAGTCACTAATTAGCTGTTAGCGTTTTTTGTTGAGTAGGCACAGTTCAGGGAAGCTTGTCAGTTTCGAATAATTATCAAGGTTTAAATTGTCTATTAACATAATTTTACATTGACTTACGGAGTCTGCGTCATATTACTTTATGCCGGTTTTAAACAATTCAGTAGATTGAAAATTCAAGCCATAGTAATTAGTACCATCATTAATAGAGGAATCAATAATTACGTAAACTTTAATATTAAAATAATGTGTATACCTGTACTGTATCCATATGGATAAAATTGATATTCATAATACTCTAAGTATACTAATTTTGAAAATTCAAAAAGCTTTATCACGCGAAAAACTTTAGCCAAAATAGATCATTTTAATAAAAATAGAACTTAGTGCAATATTTTAAGTAATTTTTTTTTTTATTGAAATTACTGTGTTTTCAATTATTTACTGCGTTGTTAGGGAGGTCTAAAATTTGTCCATGATTATTTTAATCGGCCTTCGGTTCCTCGATCTCAGCTAGTATTCTGAAGATAATTTTATGAAACCAATGAAAGAAAGAAAGAAAATATACTTATTTATAAAAGTTTCCGGGTGCGAAGGTGGGACTTGAACCCACGTCTCCCGGGTATGCGCCCCAACGGGTATTCTACCAACTGAACCACGTCGCATCCAACCGACCTCCCCGAAATTCTTAATCTCTTACAAACGCCAACAGTGGCGTGTGGTAACATCCATCACAAATATTAGAAGCTATGACTCCTACGTTCCAAATTAGTTGAAAATGCGTAAGAAATGATGTACCACTTCTATTGGTAGAATACCCGTTGGGGCGCATACCCGGGAGACGTGGGTTCAAGTCCCACCGGCGCACCCGGAAACTTTTTCGCTTTTAAATCTTAGTTTCGGTGAGCAGACGTACTAACTGCTAATAAAATAAATAATATTTGAAAATATACCTTGTTGAGTTTCTTGCCGGTTTCTTCTCAACAGGGTTTTTCCGAACCGGTGGTAGATTCTTCGACGTTCATAGGAGCATCAATTGATGCCTAAATTGAATAAAGAATTTTGACTTTGACTTTGACTTTATAGGAGGTACTTTTTTTACATTTTTTTTTTCAACTTTTTATTTTTTCACTTTGTCCGGATAATTGCTACACATGTCCATGCAAAATCTCTGAGCTAATCCGCGGACGGACGGACGGACGGACAGACAAGCGTGGCGAAACTATAAGGGTTCCGTTTTTGCCATTTTGGTTTCGGAACCCTAAAAATGTAAGTCGCAAGAATTGTACGCTTTTGCAAAAAGGTGACCGCTTGAATCGATCGTTTTTAAACGTAAGTATACAAACGCGGTGTTTTATACCGCCAGTGTATAAGATTCTACTAATTCCGTCAATCCATCAAAGCGTAGAAATTACACTCACTAAGCAGATATAATCATTCTTATTAAACGTGCACATAATTATGAAATGCTGAATGCCCCGTTCTCTCGGTTTTTTAGATAATCGGCGATCATCAGACCGATTTGAATGATTTCTAAATATGGACAAAAAATTATCTGGCATGTTGGATGTTACCGAAATATTACATTATGTATGAATTCCTATGTACATTCAAGTGCGAATAATTGCTGTATTGTTTAACAAAGCGGCATAGCGGGACTATGGCGCCAGCAAAGCTATTTTGCAGCGTAATATTCATTAAGTTCCAATAAGGTATTGCTCATTAGCAATCACATTTGAATGTAATTTTCTTGATCTACATGATTCATTGTAAGCTTAGCAAGGGTATTATCTCCACATACACAATCAACGACCGTTCATAAGTAAAACCTGACACATGGCATAACTATGAAGTTTCTAAATATTGACAATGTGAAACATAGAAACACCATTGTAGGTACATATACTTACTTGTTGCATGTTACAGAATAGTAAGTGTATTAGTTTGAGGTGTATTCTGATAAACGAAGTGATAAAACCTATCGCTTACGATGATTAAAGCTAGACGCAAACAATTTCTGTCACTATCATCATTTCAATATCGTATGATTCTTTACGTTAACAACTTGTCTGCAAGCAAAATTCGACTTTAATTTATTTTGCTTTATTTTTTGTTACTTTTTTTTTGTATTTCTCTTAATTTAATTTATTTTTTTCATTTGGACATTAAACTTTAATTTTAATTTTTGATTTTAATTATGGTTTTAAAATTTGTAATTGTGATTTTAATGATAATTTTGCCATATTTTATATGATAAAATTGTTAATTTATGAAACTAACATAGCTTGTAAGTTGTCATACTAACAAAAATATAGATATATAATGTTATTTAAAGCCTAAATAAGACCTGCAAGAAGAATCGTGCAAGTCGCATTACATTGCGGCGTTCGATTGTCCACTTCAAACTCGTTCGCTTTACGGCCATGTAATGTAATGCATCGCAGTTTCTCTAAAAGATCGAATTCGTAACGAAGTGATCCGGCAGAGAACCAAAGTTATCGACATAGCCCACCGCATCAGCACGCTGAAGTGGCAATGGGCAGGCCACATAACACGAAGAACCGATAACCGTTGGGGTAGACGAGTTCTTGAGTGGAGACCACGGATTGGCAAACGTAGCGTGGATCGTCCTCAGACTCGGTGGAGCGATGATCTTCGCAAGGCGGCTGGCAACAGCTGGGTGAGAGTGGCCAAGGATCGTGCTCAGTGGCGTGCCATGGGAGAGGCCTATATCCAGCAGTGGACGAACATAGGCTGATGATGATGAATGTAATGCAACTTGCTCGATTCTTCTTGCCGTTTGCTTAGTATAAGTTTTACTTCACCAAATACTTCTCGATCGCGTTCACGTAAAAATTTCAATTCTATGGAAACATGGACGCGCGCGCGGTGGCGCTGTCCATGTTTCCATAGTACCTAATTGTTTTTTTTACGTAAACGCGATCGAGAAGTATTTGGTGAAGTAAAACTTATACTAAGCATACAGGTCTAAACTGGGCTTAAGATTATTTTCAGACGACGACTGTGTAGATATACGAGTTTAGTAAGCCTCTCACATTTTACAATATTAATGTGATCTCTAATAAACATACCTACCGTAAAAATTCGCTATCAATTTTAATTACAAAATCAGCTTTTTGACGAGGCAGTTTCGCCGCGAGCAAGCATTACCAGTGCATAAAGTTAATGGTCGATATTTACAAGCAATCTGAAACTCTATCATTTGAGCACCTACCTGCTAAAGTTGCCTTTCAAGCAAGCTGAAAGGCTGAGCGATAAGCGGCAGCGGATAAGAAAGAATAACACTTTCTGTAGTTCAGTTAGGTCTACGAAGAATTCGTTTTTTATTCGTTTAGAATCCTGATAGAACTATGCAATTTTCAGGGATAAAATCTGGTATCCCCTTGAATCGTAGCCAAATTCGAATTTCATTTCATCGAAAATGATGTATGGAATATTCGGTTCCCATAATATCTTTAGCAGTAATCTGGTTTCATCGATTAGACATTACAAATTTTCTTAATTCCTAGAATAACTGTACAAGGATTATTGTTTTTAGAACATACATTTCCTAATCTATTCATAAGACAGAATATCTAAATATCGAATTTCATTTCACCGACGTTTTATTACAAATCTCGTTTTACTACAGCGAGCGAGCAAGACGGGTCGGAGCAGAAGCGACTCGGATAGGTTAACTTCAAATACGGGAAACGTTGTCTATGAACTAATAATCAATGAAAAGAGTGTCTACGATTCAAGGGTAAACCATAAAAACTATTCTGTGTCCTTCATATTTAGGGTCACAAACTATCTTTGCATCATACCAAATTTCATCTAAATCGGTTAAAGCCTGAAGTGGTAACAGACAATCAGGCAAACAGACAGAATTACAATTATATTAGTAAGGATGTAAGCATTTAACGCAGTCAAAATTAGGAACAATTTAGATGAAGAAAAGAGTGCAATCAGGCCATTTGATTCGGAAACCACTCATTTCTTAGAGTAAATAACATTAGATGCACGTGAAATTATGGCTTGTTCCGTAAATTTTTTGTAATTTTTTGTGAGTGTTTTAATACCCAAGTGATTTTTTATTAAGTCTTAAAAAAATGTTAGGGATTTTTGCATTTTTGTTAAATTTAAAATATTATGTTCTTGAAGCTTAATACAGTAAATTAAAAGAGACAAAAAATCCCCATTTCCGTAAGCAATAGGACCTATCTTGAGTGAGCAATTTCTTTTGCACAACGACTACGTACACTCTCAACACTCTCTCAACACTGATCAGAAAAATCTCGCATATGCATATTCAAATTGAGTTTACGAATCCGAAGCTTTATTGTCCAACGGACTTCATCTTCGGCTTCGACTTCGACTTCGCAATCGTTTTCGTTACACGGTAAAGGATGAGGGTAGAATGAGATGGTGCATATTATCGCGAGCGTTCGCACGTTAGTGAACACGACTACCGCTCTCGCTACCTCTTTCGCTTCCTCCCCACCCACAACACCTACCTTATAAGCTCGGTAAGCAACGGCTTCAGAAATTGATTTAATCAGGTCTCGACGTTGACGTCTAAATTGTACCCTACGAGCTGTACAACTATCTGTCTGTCTATTCTGATGATTTTATAATTGTTAAATTGTCCGAGCCAAGTTGTAAGTGACACCGGTGAAGCAATTGGTCGAGTTTGGTTTGTAGCTGTACTAAATGACAAGCTGTACTTTACCCCGTTAGCGCATATTAAAGCAGCTTAAGGGCACATACGAATACGACTACCGCAACGTACAGTATTGAATCTGCAAAATTTGAATATTGAAATTTCAATACTATGCCGCGCAACGTATAGTGTCGAATCTAACAATTTTGTTTTTGTAGTTTCGGTACTGTTCGTTCTCAACATATATAAAGCTTCTTTTCATCAAAAGGTTTTTTTAACGGCAAAATCATCATAATCTCGGCCTATGCATATAGGTACGTCACGCTGCAATGCACGGCCTCATGTCAGAATGAAAGGCCTTGAGCCGTAGTTCTTATACAGCCCCAGTGCAGATTGGGAACTCCACTTGTGTAGGTTTCCTCACGACGTTTTCCTTCACCGTATAGTTCATGGTGAATTTCAAATGAACCTAATTAAATTATGAAAAACTCAGAGGTCCAAGCCCGGTATTAAACCCACGACCCTTTGCTTGAGAGGCCATAGGTCAAATCACTAGGCTACCTCGTCTTACACGGAAACCTAGTGCTTGGCCTAATGGTTAGAGAACCTGACTACGAAGCGTGAAGTCCCGGATTGGATTCCCGCGTCGGGGCAGATATATTTGTATGAAAAATACGAACATTTGTTCTCGAGTCTTGGGTGTTTAATATGTATTTAAGTATGTATCTATCTACATAAGTATGTGTATCCGTAGCCTAACTAGTACCCATAACGCAAGTTTTGCTTACTTTGGGACTAGGTCAATTGGTGTGATATTTATATTATTATTTTCCTGTGATATTTTTATTTTCCGGTCCGTCGACGCCACTCGAGAATCTGTCAAACTTGTTGGATGCGGTTGAAACGGGACTGATCTGTTTGGCGAGCCAAGGGGGAGGGGCCTATGTTCAGCAATGGACGTCTTTCGCCTGAAATGATGATGATGATGATGATGATGATTTATATTTTATTTGTTTATTTAACTTAAAATATGAACGATGGCAAACAGAGAAAACCTACACCAATTAACCTAGTCCGTAAGTAAGCAAAGCTTGTGATATGGATGCTAGGTAAGTACATGGGCAACGGATAAGCATACTTAAATACAAATTATTAAACACTAAGACTCGAGAGCAAACATCCCTATTTTCGTTATTTAACTGCCCAGACCGAGGATCAAACCTGGGGCCTCAAGCTTCGTAGTCAAGTGCTCTAACTCCTCGGTTATCCAGTTGTCAAAAACATTAATAACAACATAGAACAATCCATCTGCGTTTCCGGGTGTGATAGTGATCCCCTTGGCACTATTACTAACGCTTCTACCATAATTCATGCCGCATAATCACATTTATTAATGGCATTATAAGACAATTAGGTCCCTGGAGCGGCTGTCATTGTTAGCTGTGTAATAGCAGCAGATTTATGCGTAAGCGCATGAAAGCTAGTTTACAGTGCATTTCCTTGATTTACCGCTTTTGATACTATTCCAGACTGTTATTAAGATATATCTTTTCCTTAACAATTTTTTCAATTAAATATTTCTAATTATGTAAACGTTTCTAGAAAACGGCTGCACGGGTTGAATGTAATTTTGCTAATTAATAGATCTGCAACGTGGAGGCGGGGATTGGTAATGATACTAATGATATTATAGATATGTCTTAAAAATCTCTCGGCCCTCGACAAGATGGACTGAAGATTTGCTAAGGCTGGAACTTGGATACGGGCAGCGCCGGACCGATCGTAGGTACAATATTAAAGTCAATAAAACCAGTCAGGTTATAGGACTGGGTTAGCAATGTCCGCTGAACAAATCCGTAGCGCTAGGCCAAAGTTCCGATGAAATGGGGGTCCCCAGCGATAGATCCAAATACAGGCAGACCATAGCGTAAGCAAAATGTCCTTGTGAATGTGCTACCTCAAACGAATGGAGCAGAATAGAAATAACACAAGGTAGTCTGTCTGAAAACAATATAGAAAGAATAGTATGTATGTATGTATGTAAACTCTTTATTGTACAAAAATAAGGAAAAAAAAAGAAAAACATTATTGACAACCGTTGAAATGCATAAATAGTAAATATTAAATAAATAAATCATGGGACGATTGACACCAATTGACCTTGTCCCAAACTAAGTAAAGCTTGTACTATGGGTACTAGACAATGGATAAACATACTTGTATAAATAGACACATACTAAAATAAATATTAAACACCCAATACTCGAGCACAATTTCAATGAAATTTGAAATTTACCATGAGCATTAAGACCACCGTAGACCAGATGCGTGTGAATATCACGCACGAGTTGTAATGAATGAAGCTGTAAGAAAGATGGCGCGTATCTAGTGTGCAATCCCTCCCATAGCTCAACTCACCACAACCGATGCGTGTGCGTGACGTGACACGCACGCGCATCCGGTCTGCGCCGGCCTTCAGGCTATCCGGTCGTCAGCAGATCACTCGTAGGGGATCAGACTGGAAAAAATAGCTACCATAATGCAGTGGTTCTGTAACAAGGACCTGCTTCTCGTCAACTAACTGTACATGTTAGTTTGTATTAAGTAGTATGAATTACGCGACATTGTCAACAGGTGTAATCATGCGCATAGATTTATGCTCCGCATGAGTTACTGCTGGCTTTAGTCGCGCTGGTTAAGCGGAACGATTTATCTTTTGAGTAATTAATGTGAACTTTTTAAATGTTTTGAGAAAAATTCAGACGTCATCACTTATAAAAAACGGAGCACTAAGGAGTAGGATCATCATCATCATCATCATTTCAGCCGCAAGACATCCACTGCTGGACATAGGCCTCCCTCATTACGGTTGGAAGCGACTTCAAGCATCTAACTTGAACAGTCCTGCAGCCTTCACCAAATCGTCCATCCATCTCGTTAGGATGGGAGTAGGTTATTTTATTTTAATTTCAACTTCATACACACCTTCCTGAGAATAAGGTTCTTGAAACACGAGACAGCAATGCGATCCTATAACGGTTCCTTTTTCCTTCAACGACACAGAACCCTAAAATACTAAAACGTTTATTACGAGAGTAAGTTTGTATGTAACTCTGTATTAGTATAAATTAGGAATAATTAGTGGTGGCCCGCGCAGATTTATGCGCGTGCGCCGGTTTGAGTTACTGCCGTTGTCGCGATCATTACGGGTAGCATACTAAAGCTTAGGCTACACTTGGTGTCACTTAATCGACCGATCTTCCTGAGAAACACGACCCTCTACTTGAGAGGCCATAGGTCAAACAACTAGGCCACCACGGCCTTCGTTCGTTCCATAATTAAAAGCTATTATTTAACTTTCAACATTCGTGACATGCTTATGTGAGCATGTAAGTTTGTTCTGAGACTTCTGAGATAACTAGACTATATCAAACGCATCAAAAGCATGCATGAATGAGAATGCGCGGGAGCCATTATGCAATGGAAACGGCGCGGGCGTCCTTGCGAGGATGCGCGAGAGTTCAATGCGCTGACATTCACGGTCAGAGGTGTTACGTCATCGTAGCTGTGATAAAGATGGGGTACACAGAGTTAAAGCGCTTATTACACTTGGCTAAATTTAGTCATTATAATTAGAAGATGCTAAATCATTCAGCTTGTCAGAAACCATTCTTGCTTCTAATTAGGATACTTTTTAGGAACCTTACTAGCTAAACGCGATTAGTTACACTTTACTAAATTAGGTTTCTAAATCATTTCGAATCCTTAGCCAAGTGTAATAAGTACATTGCAAGTACATTGCACAATAAGAGTATAAAACGAGCCCTTTTCCCCAAGACGTTCACATAGTCACCCCAGCCGGCACAGCGAGGGTGGATAGACACGTCGAGGGGAAAATGGATTTAATGCTCGAGTTTTACACTCTGCTTTTCACTTAGTTTGCAAGGAAATTCAATAGCAAAATTGCAAATAAAATTTACAAGCTCTTATTTTTCATGCATTGCAATTTTAATAATAGTGTACTAGATTTGCCTAGTTTTATTAATTTTGTAATATAATGCCTTGATCTTAGACAAAGATTTTATTTTATGCACTAGAGCAATCAGGAAAAATGCATTCAAATATAGGTGCTCGGTAACGAATCGGTAAAAACAAAACCGAGCACCGAGCGTACTTTATTGCACCGATACCGCACCGCTAAGTGATTAATGGGCCTTAATAGCCTTAATTCTGGCGCAGATCTGCATTACGGTGTCCGAGATATTATACATACATACGTAAACAGTTTGTATGTATTTATTGTAGCAATAGATATGCTACAAATTTTTGATGTAGGTAACCTTTTTATTGATATTGTGTCACGTTGTTGGTCTGGCTGGTTTCTCTGTCAGCTATAAATTGAATCGGGACACGTTAAAAAGAACATGTTAGACTGACAGAGATGTTTGGGCCGTTCGATGATGACGGTGAAAAAATTGGGGATAACTTCGAATTAAAGCAGATTATGTCGTTTTGGACTTGAAGAAAACCGAATTACTACGTAATTTGTAGTGCAATTCCTTTTTTTCTTTCTTGCGCTACTGTATAAAACTCTTTATTGCACATAAAATAATGTAATTGACTGATAACAGGAGAAACACATGTACAAAGGTCAATTTATTCCTTAAAGGGTAACAAAAAAAAACTTTTTTATTTTATTAAAATAAATGTACCTATAACGAAAGTTAAGGGTGTCTTTCCACCAGAGATGTGCTACGCTACGTTGCTATAGATGTGTCTGATATCCACCAATCACGTTCATTGGTCCATATAGCATAGTATTGGTGGAAACGGGTTCAACTAAGATATAATTTTTATATGGAAATATGCGTGCCATGGATGCGTGCTATGGATGCGTGCTACGGATGCGTGCTATAGATGCGTGCTATGGATGGTTGCGAGTCTCCCGCCTCACCGCGCTGCCGCTCCGCGCACCCCTGTCGATACAAATCACATAGCTCGAGCTGCGCATCTTCTTCGCACAGCTGCCTCGCGGCTGCTCATCTACATAGCGCATCTTCCTCGCATAGCTACATAGCTTAGCATTGGTGGAAAAGGTCACATCGTAGCGTAGATTTCACATCTTCGCAGCATAGCTGCATAGCACATCTCTGGTGGAAAGGCACCCTAAATCCGGTTTTAACTAGATGAAACCGGATTAGAAACGACGCTTCCACCCCGCCCGGTGGGCTGTCACTAGTAAATCTCGGGTGTCAAATGAATCACTCACGCACACGCCTAGTTTCGGCACGCGATTCTTGTTGAAACCAATGCGACTGTGACGTGGACAGTTACTTCAAAAGGATATTTACTTTAGAAGTAAAAAAAACGCTTTAACGCTTTCAAGTCTAGGGTGAATGAGCATTTACTAGGCAAGCGTGCTCCATCGTAGGCCTCATCTTTGCTTTCAATCAGGCGTGATTGTGGTCAAACGCAAGCCTATATTGTAATAAAAAAAGAAAAGTTTACTAGCTGTTGCCCGCGACTCCGTCTGCGTTGCATAGGGGTATTAAAATAGATTACGACCTATTCTCCGACCTACCAAGTATGGAGAAAAAAAAATTGATAAAAATCGGTCAAGCCATTTCGGAGGAGTTCGATAACAATAATAAAAATAATATAATAATAATTTACTGTCAAAAAACTGCGTACAAACGCCGTGACACGAGATTTTATGTATTAGATAAGTGTTTGGATGCTTGTATGTTTGTTAGTCATTTACGCAATAACGGTTTAAATAACGGATTTAGATGAAACTAAGCGTTAGGGCAGGGCGGATCAGTTTCGCTCGGGGTCGGTTTTAAGAAATGAAATGACCATCGCGGTCCGCACAATATTATATAGAAAAAAATATTTATTATAAACAACAAAGGTGATTAAAAGGAAATAACAAAGGTATACGAATATTTGTTCTCGGGTCTTGGGTGTTTAATATGTATTTAAGTAGGTATGTAAGTATCTATCTTTTATTTATATTATATATGTACAACCAGACTAAAAAAAATATGTACAATAAGAAAAAAGAAAACAAAAATATAAAATAATGATAATTACAACTAAAACATATTCTGAAAGCTAGTCCCCTTAGGCAAGGTGCCGAAGATGCTGGCAGCGTTTCCTCTTTGAATAGCTAAGCTAATTCTTTGTCCGAGGAAGCTGCCAGCTCTTCGGTCCCCTGTGACGTCGATTAACCTCTTAGAAATTTCCTTAAAGAGCTTTAAAGCGCTAGGACCCCAAAAGTATATCTATCTATATGTATAAGTATGTTTATCCGTTGCCTTGTACCCATAACACAAGTTATGCTTAGCTTACTTTGTGACTAGGTCAATTGGTGTGAATTGTCCCGTGATATTTATAATATTCTCCTTTGGCCGATATACCTATTATGGTGCAAAGTGTACATACATATTATTGTATTTGACTGTAACAAAGGTCTCCCACGTAGCTTGTAATGCATTTACCTAACTTAGCATCGCCACATTACTTCGAGTTATAACCTCATTACTTGTTATTTAGTGAGACCATCGGCCACCTAGGTTAAAAGGTAATGTTTCTGAAATCTGAACGGTCATAAAATGCCAGCGAGCGGCTTCGATGTTAGGAATCGGATCAAATTATTTGTAAATTGAGGACACTGATCGATTCTTAAAAAAGAAGAAGATTTAAATGAACTACACTCCATTTCCGTATCAACTCTTGTCTGAAATTGGAAATCTTTTTTGCGATCGGCGTCACTTTAAAACTTTCTCGAACGTTATTTCGGTCTTTATCTTTCAGAGTGACTCCCACCGCAGTATTTTCCGTTGGTATGATGATGATATTGAAATAGAAATGCATGATAAATTTTACTTCGGGCTAATTTATTACTTTAATAACCTTTATACAACTTTATTACAGCCGTCGGCTTACAGGAGGCGTTAGTAGGTGTAAGACGACTGACTCAAATCTGGCATGCATTGTTCGTAATCATGTTACAGGCCTTGAGCAAGCTTGAAGTTTATCCCAGAGTTATTGTACAAGTTCTAGTATTATATACTGACTAGATCTCAATGTCGAATTGAAATTCCAGGATTATACACGAAGATTTTTAATTAAAGATCAGGAACTATTTTTTTCTACATCAGTATGCGATGGCGACCATTTTTAAGTCGCAGTTACATGAAACAGAACGTCTGTTTTTTTTTTAATAATGATTATTTAGAAAATATTTTTTTAATAATAAATTAAAAATTTTAAAAACCCGCAACGCAATTATGTCACTCGTATGTTTGAACATTAAGTCAATGCCCGTTATGCGCCTAAGATCCCTTCCGCAGCTAACAAAAGAGCTGATAACTTTGAATCGGCTGAAACGATTTTGATGAAACATATTCATTTTTTTATGCTTTCTTTTAAAAAAAACCGCATCCAAATCGGTGCACCCGTTAAAGAGCTATGATGCCACAGACAGACACACACACATAGCGGTCAAACTTATATCACCCCTCTTTTTGTGTCGGGGGTCAATTAAAATCATTATCAACCTGCACATGAGTCCATGAGCTTAAAACCTCTTTGACAAGTCAGTTTCTCAAACAAACTTTGACGTGAGACCTGTCAAATTCCCCGCCAAAGCGATGACACTTGACGAAACTTTTTAACTTCAACTTATGTAGGGTGACCATGCATTCGGATAAACATAAAAATATGGATAAATACACACTTTAGTGCATAGTTAAACATCCTAGACTCGACCACAAATATTCATATTTTTCATATAAAATATCTACTCCGACTGGGAATCGAACCCGGGCCCTCAAGTTTCGTAGTTAGTTTCACTAACCACTTGGATATACGGTCGTCGTGTCTCTAAAGCTTAGCGGGTTTTTTATACAATATAGGCTTGCGTTTGACCACAATCACGCCTGATGGAAAGCGAAGATGAGGCCTACGATGGAGCACGCTTGCTTAGTAAATGCTCATTCACCCTAGACTTGAAAGCGGCCAAATTGTAGTGTTCAGGAAAAGTCGCAGGCAAGAAATTCCAGTCCTTAGCTGTGCGGTTGATGAAGGAAGAGCGAAAACGCTTTGTGCCGATTTTGGGAATACTGACAACGTAAGGGTGGAGACCCCGCCTACTTCTGGTCGACCTATGGAAGAAAGGAGCAGGTGGAATAAGGTCGTTCAGTTCCGAAGCACATTCACCGAAATGCCTGTAGAATACCGATAGGGAAGCCTTCTGTGAATTCTGCGATGAAGAAGGCTCTGGCGACGAAAATCAGCATCACAGGCGACGACGATGAGCATCTTCGCATTCATTCATTCAGATTCAGAATTTCAATTGATAACTTTATTATACATATAGCGGTTAAAAAAAAAGCATAATAATGGGACACAGAAGTTATAGCTTGATATTAAAATGTAAAATATATTTTTTTTAAGACATCAACAAAGTTAGTGTTTACAATGGAAAGCGTACTTCTAAAACTTGCTGGACGGGGAAATATTATTGTTTTGCTGTTAATAGCTTTATACCTACAATGTTGTTAATTACCTCGGCTAAGCCGATGTCCTTGTTCAGGTGGGCTCTATTTGGGAACGGTTCGCGAGAGATAAGACCGAGCCTTAGCGAAACCTTAAGAGATGAATTGCCATTCAGGCCGCTACGTCATTATGATCGAGGAATTGTTCAAATTAATTAATACAAAAATACCTGTCATCGCGTTTAGCTCTGGTCTCAGGCAATCCCAGGGCATTTACCTTTCTCAAAGCTTAGGAATAGTAGTTCAGAGAGGTAAGCATCTATAGTTAAACCGCTTAAATGAGTCCTCGCCAGCGCGGTACAGGTGCGGGGGGGTACGACGACAAAGGGGGCTGGGAGAGGTTAAACTAGGACTCGATTAAACGGTTTAGTGTCTTGCAGTCAATGCTTGCGGCAGAACGTCTCGATGACGTTTTCATTTTGTAGTTAAGCTTATATTCTGTTTTGGTTTTCTAATTGTATTTTATTATATTTTTAAAGTTAAAAAGACATGCTATGGCCAATTTAAATGGGTTGCGGAAGGCCAGGAGCCCGGTGATGGCAAAAGGGAATTTAGGATGAGTGCATAAGCACTCACCTGTTTCGGAGCTCCGGCGATGGTGAAGCGTGATGAGTGATAGCAGGATTCATCGGGTTTGAAGCACAATTATTAATTATTTAATTATGTAATTAGAGAGCGGTTACACGAAAATACGTCTATGACAGTGTATAGAGTTTTTTTTCTTCTTCAGGCATAGAGCACCCCTGCACTATATTAATATAGTTCTAGTTGATCTAATTAGATCAAAAAATGTTTTAGTGCGCGAACAAGACTCATACAAAATATTCATTTAAATAAAACGAAAACGAATAGTGCCTTCTGAAGATTACTATATTTGTATTTGGGATATTTTTTAATTTAGTATTATTTTTTTTTTTTATGTTGAAGAGGCCAGACAAACGAACTAGTGGGTCACCTGATGTTAAATGATCACCACTGTCCATAGACACCCGCAGCGCTTTACACGATGAAAGTGCGTTGTCGGCCCTGGGAAAAGTAGAGGGAATAGGGGAGGGGGAGAGGTATTGGGCCCCCGGCGCTCTCACTGACCGTACGAAACGCAGCAGGAGTACTGCTGCTTCACGCCGGTGTTCTGTGAGAGGGTGGTACTGCCCCGGACGAGCCGGCCCATTTGTGATGCAGCGGCTAGCTACAACATGGCTCTACCACTACAAAACTACCACACATAATACATTCAATACAAAATACATTATAATTTACCTAAGGGCTGAGGCAATTGATATGGCCAATTTTTTTTTATATAGCTCTATCTATACTTTTCTTAATTCCGCCAATGTCGAGGTTGACAAAGACCTCTAGATATTTGAAATTTCCTATATCGAAACTCGAGACATACAAACCAAACAAGGTGTCAAGAATTCATTCGTTACAATTACTATCTTTAATTACCCAACAGCGTAGTTGTAATACACAAGTTCTTACTTACACTGAACTACCTACAAAAACGCAACATAAACTATAATGGCCGCTTTCAACTTTACTTTTCTTAGCTATAGCTACGGCTAAATGTATAACGCCTCCCTACTGTCATACGCATATTATACAGCGACAGAATTCCAAAATTAATTAGTTCCTTACAAAACGCTATAAAATAACCACTTTATTGTATGTACTAGTACCTCTACATTAGGGTTGCCATAAGTGTGGGGACTCAGACCGGGACATTTAAAGAAAAACTAGTAAAGGTAGAAAAAATAAACTTTTATTACAGCAATAGGTAACTTTAAAGGTTTAGTCCTTGTCTAAACACAAAACAACTTTTAACACAGCCATTCAATGCCAGCGAGTTTTTTACTTTAATTTTAGGGTTTTCTGTTTGTTGGCGCTTTTCGCTATATTGGTAAAAATGCACATTATCGGCTACGAGCGCAGCGTGTAGCATGCGCTGCCGCTAGGTATATTACTGTTTACCAAGTCCAGCCCTCTATTAAATTACTATGATTTTTAAACCGGGACAATTTGCTTATCGGCCGGGACGCCGGGACCCCATGCATCAAACCGGGACATGTCCCGGCGTACCGGGACGTATGGCAACCCTACTCTACATTAAACGGCTGTTAATAACGCATAATGTTACTACACTTGAGCGTATCAGTTTATACTGAGATAACTTTTTGTAAATAAACATTAAAACGTATCGTCGTCACTCCAAATAGGTAACGTGGGTCTGTATTTTAATTAAGACACTTATGCTCTATTAGCATGAAACTCCGCGACGTGTTTGGCTCGGGAGCCCAATCAGGCCGTAATGTATCACGCTCTCGCGCAGCGGAACCATACGTAGACTATTATAATTTTTTAATCGTATCACTCTAATACTGCTAAGGAAATTGTTAAAGCGCCAGTCATAGCACTGGATAAAAAGTTGCAAAATTCTCGCATTAATTAGGTGAATAATTACGGGGAGCCATGTTGGTTCCGACACGTTTTTGCGCGCGGTCGGGGAGGCATCCAGTAATTGCGCTTGCAACGTGCCTAGCTTGTGTATTCAGGGATTAAGTATCACAATGTCTTTGAGTAGAGAAAATGATAATTTGACGCGTCAATGCTAAAATTAGGCCGGGAGCATACTGTCGCGGGAACACTAGCGCCGTGGGGAACACGGGAAACTAACGGAGCCTTCGGTGCTAGCTTTTGTTAGGGTTGCCATCTTTAATGCTACATTTACTCGCTTGCCGAGACTTGGCAATTGTTTACAAACTCCAAGCTTATAACAAACGCTGGAGTGCCATTTACATGCTTGCACGTGTGTTATTGTATTTCGGATTTTCCTTTGATTTGTGTTCAAAAACCGATGCTGGGCCGGATCGGCGACCAGCTTTTGCAAGCTAGCGCAAGCCAAACCAAACACCCCTTGTGCTTGTGAAAGATTGTCGAATCGACCAGCACAAACAACAATTTACTTTCAACAATTTACTTTTACAAGTTAAGTATGAAGTATCTTTTTCTATTTATTTTTTATTTTTTCAACTTCATTTTTTTACTACTTTTACGGTCATCCCGTGAAACCATATATTTCAAACTAAATACAAACTGAAATATAGATGCACAGAAAAAACCCCAGAAAAAAGACCAATGCTGGGAATCGAACCCAGGTCCTCAGCGTTCCGTGCTGCGTGCTTACCCCTACACCATCACTGGTCTAGAAGTTAGCGACGAATTTTTCCCATACATCGTACACTTCAGTCTGTTATAATCACATTACGCAGTGATAAAGCGCGCAAAGGCGTGAAGGAGTGTTAAAGTCTCTCGGTAGAGGGCATAACATAGATTAGTATACACACACATATATTAGTGTTAGGTAACAGTATTAGTTACCTAGCAACACGAGTAATGAACAGTGACATTCCCTGTAGTCATCATGACCGTTCGCGTCAACGCATCAAACCCCGTGTACAAATGTATGGAACTGTCATCGTTAATCCAGGGTTAACTTTCGGATTAAAAATTAAAGAAAAATATCATCATTTCAGCTGAAAGACGTCCACTGCTGAACAGAGGCCTCCACCAAGGCTCGCCAAACAGATCGGTCCGGTGCCATCCGCATCCAACGCAGCAACAAAGTATCGGTAGGCCTCCAACAACATGGAGCGGAGACCTGGCTAAGGTTGCGGGATCGCGTTCGAGAAAAATATACAACAGCGAAAATCCTCATAGAGCGAGTGTGTCTTCGCCCTAAGGCAGCTACATTGCATCCATATATCCAGTTATTAGAAAGCGTCTGAGCGATTCATCTCTTCAATTCTCATTTCCTAAGGACATTATTCAGGATAAAAACGCGAAGATCTATTGTCTAGACAATAATTGTGCATTTAAAGTTGGTTGTGTTGCAAGCGTTATAACTTTTTTGTTGTTAATATGATCGATTGCAGATGATACGATGAATACTAATATAAAACACTAGCTGTTGCCCGCGACTCCGTCCGCGAAGAATAAGGGTATAAAAATAGCCTACGACCTAATCTCAGATCAACCAAATACAGAGAAAAAAAATCATAAAAATCGGTCAAGTCGTTTCGGTGGAGTTCGATAACAAACACCGTGACACGAGATTTTTATATATAGATTAGGTATGAGAAAGAGGCTATTTTACTAAGTTTAACAAGAAAAGTTTAGAAAAAAAGCCGTCGTAGCCTGGTGGATTGACCTATGGCCTCTGAAGCAGAGGGTCGTGCTCGCACCTCTAAGTTTTTCAGATTTTATGTGCAAAATTTATTTGAAATTTACCAAAAGTTTGGTGAGAAAAAATATCGTGAGGAAATCTGCACACACTCGCGACGAAATCCAATGGCGTCTATTAAGTTTCCGACCCGCACTGGCCCCCGTGTGGGTACAACGGCGCAAGCCTTCGCATTCTATAAGGAGGCCCGTCCCCTGCATTGAGATATACATAGACTGGGATGATGATGATGAAAGGGTTTACATACCCACTTACATGCTGGCAACTATGGTTGCCAATATATTTATTTATTTCTTTCAAATTTATTCCTTAAGACAATAATGACATTGTTTTAAATCAACTGTCAGTAAATGACAGTAAATGTATGAAGCAACTGAGTGGATATTTTGAGGAATCCCCATAGCTATGGGGGAAAAAACGGGAAAATCCCACAATTTAAACCCAACTGCCACATGTATTGGTTCTTGAACCATAGATAAACAATCGCGCATATCTCTTCATAATTCAAAAGCAGAAACACTCCCGTTAATACCATCCGCTTCGCCCTTACTTCAGCGGCCAGGGGCGATCCATAAACTCTGCCCGCACTTTATGTAAAATTAATTGATATTACGCCTCGAATGCGACGACCGTAACTAAACGCGGTGCGATGGTTGTTTGTTTTTGATGGTGGAGGTCTATTTGAAGTTTGCATCACACCCTCCCTCTCGCTCTCCCATTACGTCCCATACGTAAGCGGAACAGCACGATATAAACATTGAGTTTCTAACTTCAGAGTACAAGAGATAGTTATGACGCTTCGGGCAAAGAGAGCGGTATGGACAAGTACAAGTAAGCTGGATAGGTTATGTCATACAAATTGATGGCATTGCAAATTCAAAGCCCCTCCGCCGAGTATCTTTCGAAGATTTTGTCATTGCCAAACATAGAGGCTTTAGTTACGCAAGCATGCACTCACGTACGCACGCAGACAGATACGCACAAGATGGTTGAAGAAGAGGGTATTGTTTTCAATCGGTAACATCAGTCTGAGTCTGAAAAAACTAGAAAAAGTCAAACTCGGGCCCAATTGCATAACAAAGTACAAGTAATATTACAAGCCGAACTCTCGCTTCAGTTATATAAACTAGAAAGGGTGTTCCGCTTGTAATATAAGTTGTACTTTGTTATTTCACAGTTTTTGTTTTTTCACAGGATGAGCCTCCAGCTGTCCCATGAAAAACACACACACACACGCAAACACTACCAATTTTTGAAATTACATTACTCTAAAATTCCATTTGGGATGGTGAAAACTTGAGCCTAATCTGAAATACGAGAAGTGATTACATATAGTAGGCACATATTTTATCATGTTAACTAATCAAAACTTTAATTTGAGCTGTACTTTAGTAGCAATAATACAAATTTCAAAAACCGGTCCCCAGCAGCATTTGTTTTAACCATTTTATAAGGAATTGTAACGAACTAAATTACCTAATCAAAAATTAACGGCCGAAACAGCAAAACGCCGCAAATACGCAAATTTGGCAGACAGCTACATATTTGCGGTTTTTGCTGTTGGGACTCTGGGGCCGTGGGAATCCGAAGCTCAAAAACTTTTAAAATTAAACTTGTCCCATCCACAGGTTATCATAGGGCTGGCTCTTTCCTTGGTCAACGTATTGGCGTTGCCATACAACGAGGAAACGCAACCAGCATTATGGGCACCCTGCCCATTAGCAGCGATCTGGGAGATATTAATAAATACAGGTTTTTAGGGTTCCGTAGTCAACTAGGAACCCTTATAGTTTCGCCATGTCTGTCCGTCTGTCTGTCTGTCTGTCTGTCCGCGGCTAAGCTCAGAGATCGTTAGTACTAGAAAGCTGTAACTTGGCATGAATATACATATCAGTCACGCCAACAAAGTGGTAAAATAAAAAATATATATTTTTTTTTAAGTTACCTCCCATAGACGTAAAGGGGGGGTGATTTTTTTTTTCTCGACTAACCCTATAGTGTGGGGTATCGTTGGATAGGTCTTTTAAAACCATTGCGGGGTTGCTAACATGATTTTTCTATTCAGTGATCTGTTTGCGAAATATTCAACTTTAAAGTGAAAATTTTCATTAAAATCGAGCGTCCCCCCCCCCTCTAAAATCTAAACTGTTAGGCGGAAAAATTTGAAAAAATTCAGAATGGTAGTAAATATATCAAATTTACTAGGAAAATTATAGCGCCTAAGATTGCTTGGAAATTATTTGTAGTTTAAGAGTAAATAGTAGCCTAAGGTATAAAACATACATAAACTTGGATGATTCCGTACACTTACGAAATCCTTAGAAAAATATTACTGGATTTTTTTGTAATGGCTACGGAACCCTACCTTGTGCGTGTCCGACACGCTCTTGGCCAGTTTTTTAGGTTTAGATTAGGTTAATTTAAGTTTATTTTTATTTTTGTCTTTTAAAATATTTTCTCTGTAAATATGTAGGTATATTTTGTGTAAGTATTAAAATATATCCATAAAATGACTACTAAAAAAAAATCAAAATCTTAGAAGTAGATTTCGACCATTACCTGTAATTTGAATTAAGCTAAAAAAAATTTGGCAAATCACTCACAATGCAATAAAAGTACGGCCAATAACAATTAAAGTTTCGATATCCAGGAAAACGCAAAAGGAACGCCAAACGAAAGGAAAGTGATTTCGCACATAAATTTTGAAAAAACAGAGCGCAGATTGGAACCCATGACCCTCCGCTTGAGAGGCCATAGGTCAAACCCACAGGTCAAACCACTAGGTTACCACGGATTCAAGTTAGTAAAAGTGACCTTAGCAGACGGACAAAAAAAATATTGCAAATTAAATAAAAGTCTACAAAAACTACAATCAAAAGGCTTCCAGACCTTATTCCGTTTATAAAAAGCCAGTTCGAAATTAAAAAAATGTGGAATAGAGATCATATTTTGTGTTAGAAGTCAGTTAAAAATCAATTTATCTTAACAACTTCACGACATGCTACAGTGTAAGCAAATTACGTTTTTCTAAACCAGAATAACAGCCTTCCTACTTTAATGTTTGCCTCCATAACTAACCTTAATATTATAGTTTCTTATAGCTTGTCATTTGACTGATTATCGTCATTGGACGCTGGGCTAGAAGAGCCAACCTGCTTAAAGCAACACGGTTAACTCTGCGGTCGGGAAAATGAAATCTGTTCAATTTTGAACGTAGCCCGCTTGGTATAAGAGCCCAATGAATCGCCGATTAGAATAGATTACGTGGTAACGTTGGAGATATTTTGTAGTAAGTGGCGTTTATGGGGTACAGTATTGCTGGACCACACGGATCGCGGGTAGTTACGCGATGCTTTGGTTCCGCTGTAATCGGTGATAATAACGATATTTAGGTAAACTATTGTTCTGCCGTTAAGGACGCAGCACATATCAACTTAGAAAGGGATCGTCACCGTACCAACTCGAACCGTTCAATATTATTTGTATGAAACTCCCTAATGCAACGCACACTAATATCGGAATCGTTTTCAGTCAGAGCTACAATCAGTTTCTATTGGAGTCAATCGTGTGATGATGGAACTGGAAAGTGGCAAAAGGCACTCCATAATGAAACAACACTGCCCCATCGAGTTTGGACTCTTTTGATTCGTCTCGACGAGTACTTTGGTTCTAGATCCATTTTGACCAGGGTCTGATGATGGAGCTGGAAGGTGGTCATACGCACTCCATAATAAAATGACACAACCCCATCGAATTTGGGCTCGTTTGATTCTTCTGGACGAGTAAGTTAATCCTAAATTAAATACTGGCGAACACGTAAAGATAAGGTTCAATAAAGAATTGGAGGAAAATTGTTCGTTGAACTTTTTGGATTTAACGATTTCAAAATTAAATGGTAAACATCAATTTAAAATATACCGTAAGCCCACGTACACAGATGCTGTTATACCAGCATCTTCTAATCATCCGTGGCAGCATAAACTGGCTGCTTTCCATTGTTATGTTAATAGATTGTTGACTGTGCCTCTTTCTAAGGAACATTTTGATTTAGAGTTGAGTACTATTTATCAGATAGCGATCTCAAATGGTTATACAAAATCAATGGTAGATAGTTTAGTTCAAAAGAAGCAGGCACGGTTAGTAAATAGCATGCTTTACGCTGCGTTACCTTCTCAGTCTACTAACAAATATATATCTAGCATCTCTTACGTCGGGGGTTTGTCTGATAAGATTTATGGCATTTTAAAATCAAACAATATTAATGTTGCCTTTAAGACTAACAACTCTTTGTACTCTAGGCTATGTAACCACAAAGAACAGGTAGATAAGGGAACTAGATCGGGGGTATACAAGCTTACTTGTAATGACTGCAATGGGATATACATAGGACAGACAGGCCGAAGTTTTAATACTAGATTTAAAGAGCATGTTTCGGCATATAGGAATGAGCATCCAGATAGATCGAATTTTGCAAAACATTTGTTGGAATCAAATCATTCATTGTTAGATTCAGATTCTTATGAAGTGTTACATTATTGCGGCAAGGGGTTGCGTCTGGATGCTCTGGAATGCATGGAAATTATTAGGTACAACACTATGGGGTCTATTATTAATGAACAGGTAAATTTAGTATCTTCTCCTTTACTGCGGCTTGGGTCGAATTTGAACAGTTAGTATTAATTAAATATGCCTTATAAATAAATAAACAAAAAATTCAAGGTAGTTTTAAATATGTCAATAAAAGTTAATTTTTGTGGGGTAGTTTGAGAATAAGAAAAATAAAGTGGGTACTTGAGAAGTTACAGTGACAAGTTAAAACAAAAAGTTAAAACATTAATATGGACCTCCGCAAAGTAACGCCTGATTCAATAAATTAAACATTTGTTTTGGTTTGTTAGTTTAACATTTGGTAGCATAGCATACGGTTGTGGTAACTCTGAAGATGAGCTCTGGTTGAGTTCGAAACGCGTCAGTGTAGCTTGGTGATGGTGATGGTTGGGTTTATGTGATTTGTGTGTGTTCGTACAGTGTGGAGGTGGAGGAACTGCATGAACGCACATTTCTTGCATAAACGTAACTATTGTAAGGTCGCGGGTGAGCAAAGTAATTGTTTTAGTTCATTAATATGGACCTCCGCAAAGTAACGCCTGTTTCAATAAATTATTTAAATACTGGCAACATTTTTTTTTGGCAAATTGGTTTTGATAATTTTGATCCTTTGGTTAATAAGTATCAATACAATACTATACAAATATTCTTTATTGATCACCAAAAAAATACAGAAAAAAATATTCAGAACAATAAAAAGAAAAACAGGCAGACAATAGGCAATCAATATATAGTTATCAATGGATAGTTTATCAATTTTACTTTGAATTATTTTTGAAGTACTGTGTATTTCACATTGTTTTTCCTGGTTGTTTTAGCTAATTTGTGTTTACAGCAGCAGTTCAAAAACTAAGGGAAATTAAATTAAGTACGTAAAATAGCGTGGTATGTATTTAGATGACCAGATGGCCTAGTAGGTAGAGAACCTGACTACGAAGCTTGAGGTCCCGGGTTCGATTCCCGTGTCGGGGCAGATATTTGTATGAAAAATACGAATTTTAGTTCTCGGGTCTTGGGTGTTTAATATGTATTTAAGTATGTATCTATCTATATAAGTATGTTTATCCGGTGCCTTGTACCCATAACACAAGCTATGCTTAGCTTACTTTGGGACTAGGTCAATTGGTGTGAATTGTCCCGTGATATTTATTTTTATTTATGTATATAGGATTATCATGATTCAAATTTGAAATTTGGCACAATTTGCAATGTACTTAAAAGCATGTAACTAGTCTGACTGCTATTAAATAAATCAGAAAAAAAAAACTAGTATCATATTTATTTATTCCATTCATTTACAGGATTACCAGAGTTAAAATTAATTGTGACGGATTTTATTTTCGTTAAAATGTGGGTTGCCAATCCCATATTTTTTAAATTTGCCGCTATTTTCCATTGCGCTTGCGCTTGCGCTTACGCTGTCCAGACTCTATGTGCTAAATTTCACCCGAATCCGTCAAACCGTTTTAGCGTGAAAGAGTAATAAACATCATTATAAACTTTCGCATTTATAATATTAGTAAGACTAGCCTCTGCCCGCGACTCCGTCTGCAAAGAATATGTTTACGGGGGAACTATGCAATTTTGCGGAATAAAAAGTATCCTAAAGATTTTTATTGTGACGCGTAAGGTTTTTTTTTGCGGCGTTTATGATAAACTATGGCCATCTACCCCGGACTTACCCTATAATATGTTAATCTAGGTCGTAAACTATTTGTGTGTCAAATTTCATCAGAATCCGTCAAACCGTTTAAGCGTAAGAAACATCCATCCATTCATACAAACTTTCGAGTTTCGAGTTTTGATATTAGTAAAATTATGATAAGATAAACGAATTCTTCGCAGACGAAGCCGCGGTCAACAGCTAGTAAAATAACAGCGGACTCAACCAACACGACCCTTAAATATTCTAGCATGCCTGTATCAAATGTTTCTTGTGTTGTATAAAATTATGATAGTATAGATTCCAACCATTTCGCTACGAAACTAGATCGGGCTACATTGTCCGCCGAAGAATGCCGCGCTCAAGTCAAACTACTAAATATTTTACACCCACTCCCGCGCAGCATCTGTATCACATCCGTGTATCGAGATGACACCGTTTGTGGTCGTTGAAAACGTTTAAATCAACTCTAACGTTTGGAAGATAAAGGTAGTTAGAAACGCAATTCGATTTCGTGAATGCTTATAGTTAGATTTCGCCAGAGTTTACCTATTCAAAGTGTGGCGAAAATAGTATAAAACTATACAAACACCACGATTAAGGCATATAAAACCGGTGTTTAGTTTTATGGCGAAAACTATTTTTTTTTTCATACAATAAAAACCAGTTTTAGTGCTCTAACTACGATGGACAAAAATACAACAAAAATCGAGATGTTCGCTCTTCATGAGGAACACCTTCTGTCCATGGCATATCCCATAATCATCGCCATCAGTCATTCAAAAAATAGTTACGAAAACCATTTCCTAAAATTTATTTTTCCTCAAAAACCAACCAGCAAATAGAGTAAGCAAGATTAAATAGAATAAACTAAGTACGTTGAGTATTAAACAGATTTTGTTAAAGAAAACTGTACAAAGTATCAATGGCGTGGTGCCGTGGCAATTCGATTATCTTTACTGAATTCCTCATGTACTTAGGTATATTATTTGCGTGATGTAATCGATCACAAACACGGTATTGACGAAAAACTTAAACAAAGGACCTGTTGTATACATGTAGTGGTGCACAGAATTGATATGGAGCTTAAGTAATTTTTCTAATTTAGCACGTCAATTTGTTTATACGGACATGTTATTCATTTGTTTATACTACATACATATAACGTCGTTTATTTAAGCTTTTCGCCTGTTTTGAAAAAAAAATATTCCTTACTGAGTTTCACCTTTACGATTGTTACCGTACATCGATTTTTTTTTCTCTAATCGATTGGGCGAAGACAACAATAAGCTCTCGATCACGAACTGTCAACCGGGCCGTCATTGACACGCGTCGGTTTAAGAAAAAAAAACATTGAATTCATTATAGATGGTTTATCTGCGGCAGGCCATTTGACTACTATTTGAGGTCTGTGCAATGATGTCTGTGATCTTTCGTGTTTTGTTTGTTGATTATAATGTTAATGACCTTTTGATGGGTGGCACATAAAGGCGCGTACCTACACAAAATATGTTTTAGTGTTACATAATGTTAAACTGTAATATAGGTAATATTTTTGTTACTTAGTTTGTTTTGCATGTAAAATTGACCTATGATTTTTGTATTGAAAAAATTACTCTCTGCCAAGTTTTTTGCAGCGTATTATTTTTGATAGTGATTGATTGTGATTGATTTGAAAATAACGCCTGAATCAATAGAGTAACAAAAAAAAGACAAAAGATTTGGGGTCTACTTAAGTATAAAATAAACGATCTAATTTAGAATTGATTTGGATTAAAGGTGAATAATATATTTGTTTGTTCGTTATTGGCATCTGTAAAACAAGTTTGAAACCTTCTATAGCCAAAATAAAAAATAAATAAGTTTTCCTATTTCGTACTAAGGGATAATTTTTCCAAACAGGTAAATGGGAACATTTATGTAATTAGAAATACCTAATGTTTTACTTAAGTAATATCTTCTGCTTCCCTATCTTTTTATTTTTAACCAACTTCAAAAACGGAAGAGGTTATAAAATCAGTTATACTTTTTTATGTTCGTTACTACTTCAAAGCTACGTTATTTATAAACCATTTTTTTTTAAATAGTGTTTCTTGTAAAAATGTCAAGCAGTTGGCATTTTAAGCTATTATAACTTAGATTAGTTACATTAAAAAGCGAGAAACAATAAAATTTAAATTGTACATTTGCCCAGCATTGGGACATATTATAGGCTGTATAAAAAAAATTGGAACGACTGAATAAAAAATTAGTAAACGTATTTTATGTTAAAATGTAGTTATAGGAATTCTACATAATAACGCAGGCACACTTGTATTGCTTTTTCACGCACAGTTCTTGGATATGGAACACCGCAAACTAATGCGCAATTTAATATTTTTTTATTTAAAAAGTTCATATCACAGTTGTCTTAATCTTGATATTAATCATCAACCTGTTGAAGAAATGCAACCTGACACCTGCTAGAGAATAACAAAGGCATTTTTGCCGTCGAATTCATTTCTACCGTTGTTACCGTTAAATCAGAAATGATTATGCCTTATAAAGCGCTGCCACACGATCAGTGTCAGAAGCAGGAACGGACCTCCATCATAGGCGCGAAATCAGATATGCTATTTTGGTTGGCTATGTTGGCAGACAACAGAAGTGCGCCGCTTTGATTTAACACGCGCCGGTTTTGTACTGTAAATAATGGTTGCCAACATGCAGAAATTGGCGAGGCCTTTTGCGGCGGTTAGGGGAAATGCGCACTGGATGGTTAATACCCTCCTAAGCCTTAATTTTTTCAAGAGACACTGAGGTACAAAACGAGCCGATACTAACCATTTTTGTAATTTTGGAAATTATTTCTACAAATTAAAAGTACTCCGTTCACTGAAAAATTTGTACTCCACGTAGTACATTCAGCAGTTATTCTAACCATTGATTAGTACTTTATAAAAGTATGTATATGAGGACATACGACGTTATGTTTCGGTTATTATCTGTTGATTTCTGACAGTTTCAATAAAATCCATATCCAAATCATTTTTATAAACCTACACTAATACACTTCAAACTTGAAAAATAAAATACCAAACCTTTTTTAATTTGATATCAGTACTGTACTTGTACGTCTGTGGATTGTAGTTATATTGTTTTAAGCGCAATTTAACATCAGCTGTCAGAGCTCTTCCTATAGTAACCGTACTATAGAGGTCAAATGGAAATAAAAGTACTTAATGCTTACCCTCTTATTCATAAACGCTTTTAAATTTTCTGTTAACTTGAGGCTTCGTCACACAGAATGCTATTGCAATCTGCGCCCCCATTAGCTTATAGATAAGATCTAGATTAAATATGTTGATACAGTCGAGGAAACTGAATTGAGTACCAGACCAGGGTTGAACCTTTTCGCAATAAATTTCCCGATGATTTCTTTGGCAAATGTAGGAAATGTGAACATGACATTTGCAATAAAAAGGTTCCACCCTTGTACGTAATTCAGTTTCCTCGACTGTACGAGTGGACCAGACTGCAGATCGCATCCATTGTGAGAAAGCAATCAACCTTGGCTTGTTTTTATCTCTCACTTTGACATTTGCTATTTTAATCCAATTTTTGAAGTGCAATGCGATGTTTCCAATGCGACTTCCAAAAAACGTTGCGTTAAACGTTTAACGCAACGCAACGCAAGTTGACGTTTACGAGACGTTTGCGGGGGGGGGTGAGGTGAGGGGGATAAGGGGGTTAGGGGTGAGGAGGGGTGAGAGCGGGTGCGGGGGTTTCAAAGGGGGGATGAAAATTTCATTGATTTTGCCGTAAGATACACCGTTTTCAGGGATATTTGACAAAAATACCGCGGGGGGTGGGGGTGAGGGGGGTGCGGGGAGGGGGTACAGGGGTTTCAAAGGGGGGATGAACCGTTTTCAAGATATTTGACAAAAACACCGGTTCTCGTCTGATCAGCGAAGTTAAGCAACGTCGGGCGCGGTCAGTACTTGGATGGGTGACCGCCTGGTTTTTTATTTTATTATGAAGTGTCACTTCTTCCGCGCGGAAGGACTCCTCGCACTGTATTTTTTATCTGCACTTCATAGTGTGCCATGCACCTGCATCCTTACTTAATATTATAAAAGCGAAAATAATGTCTGATATCTTTTGATGCTTAACTGATTTGAATGAAATTTGGTATGGAGATAATTTCAGACCCTGGAAAGGACATAGGATAGTTTTCGTCCCAGAACTTTGCATAGTTCGAGCGGGATAGCGATAAACAAATCTTCGCAGACGGAGGAGTGGGCAAGAGCTAGTGTGAACATACAATTAGTATTGGTACTGCAAGCAGGGCCCTGTATGTAGGCTCTTGAATTGACCGCTTAAATGTTAATAAACGCCTCTGCATGTGAACTCGGCCCAAAGATCTGCAATAGCAAGACAAATGCAGGCGATAGCGAAGCGATACCGCCCGAAGAGCGATTTAAGGCGCAATGAGCTCGTGAATATCGGCTTAATGTCGAAATGTGTGTTATTCCGTTACGATACGATACCCCGGGATCGGTGGAAATGTCAGTTGGAACTAAAAGCCGCCAATACTTCTAATACACCTACTATTGTTTTTATTTATTCATCGATATTTTTTGTTACATAAAAAACAGCTATTGCCTGCAGTAAAAATTCGGGTGCGATGGTCTGAATTTGAATCTGTACTTCTTGGATAAGCTGTGGTAGCCTGCTGGTTTGATGGGCTCTAATTTTCCGAATATAAGCGAAATTACATTTCAAATTTACCATGAGCTTACCGATTAAGGAAAAAATCGTGAGGAAACCTGCACACACCTAAAAAGAAATTCAATAGTGTGTGTGAAGTTCCCAATCCGCACGGGGTCCGCGTGGGAACTATGATCCAAGACCTCTCATTCTGAGTAGAGCCATAAGCGTCCTGCAGTAGGCTGAGATGATGATGATGATGTGAATTCTTGTAAACCAGGTTCATAGAATAATATTTTCGACGCTGTAAACTTCATGATCTGTAATAAAATTTGCAAATCAAAGTTAGTATTTAATGCAGTTTTTCAGAAAAAAAATCAATGCTTCTGCTTGTTCTTGTACGATTAACAAATCGTCAGTATATATCGTGCAAAAACATCACCCTCATCTTCGTAATACTCCGTAATACGCAGTTCTATATCAAACAAATAAACCCGGTAGGCCATAAATTGTAAAACCATTACAAGCTCATTTAGAGCGAAGAAACTCTCATTACGGTACAAGTAGTTAAATTGTTTATTAAATATACGCAGGTTAGATTCCATTATTTAATTAGAAAACAAATAATCTGTAATGTCATGCTTTTAATTTACGTACAAACAGGGTCATAAATATAGTTAATATAATATGTACGTTATCAAGGCGGCAAAAATATCTATACTTACAACTCTATGCTACTATAGCTAGAGTCCTCGCCTGCGCGGTACAGGGGCTGGAGGGTACGCGAGCGCGCCTCGTATGCCCGCCGCCTGCACCTCTCCCGGCTCCCTTTGTCGTCTACCCCCCGCCTCTGTGCCCCGCGGGTTAGAACTGATTTAAACGGTTTAGCTATAACCATTTTATGTTTATACAGGGTGTAATCGTTAATGTAGCCTGGCTATAACAGACACCAGAAAACTTTTAACTGATATCGAAAGTACGTTATCTAATGTGTATTTGACATTACACACTCCCATATATTTAGTACAAGATTAGTAGAAAAGTGTTAGTTTCCTTATTTTAAAAGGTTATTTATTTATTATAAGTTCACTGATGTTTGAGGAAAGTGTTCTTAACAAATTAGAGAAAACTGAGTGAATGAAATCAATATATTTCTTAGTCTTCTTATAATATTTCTTAGTAGGTAGTAAGTAGGTATGTACAAAATTTGTATTCAAAGCAGCTGTTAGAACTGATTTTATTGTTAAGCGCACTTATAATAAACAAATAAAAACAATTGTTAATCATTGTTAATCAATTTAAAAACCGATTAGACCAACACATTAGCAGTACAAAGAATACTTGACTAAGGAACAGCTAGATACAGGCACCTATCAGTTGCCCTCAACTGCCTGCCTGATAATATAAATAGTTGCGCCCATCTCATTTATATTATATGGTACCAAAGGCCTCTTCATGTTGGCTTTGGCCCCATGAATGCCTTTCAAATGACCGGGTCCCCATGGGCCCGTGATCGGAAATCCGTACCAACATAATAATAATAATAATAAATAATATTCATTTTAATGAACTGAAACAATTATGTACTTTGCACACACGCGACCTTACGATAGGTACGTTTATGTAAGAAATGCGTATTCAAGAAGTTCATCCACCTCCACACTGTATGAACACACACAAATCACACAAACCCAACTATCACCACCACCAAACTACACTGACGACCTAATAAAATAATAATAATATTAATATGGACCTCCGTAAAGTAACGCCTGATTCAATAAATATTAATATTTATGGTTAAATTGATAGTATTTCAGAAAATTGCATTATATTATCAAATGACCATGATGTATTTTGTCCGTTATTCTTATATTTCATACTAAATACAAACTGAAACATATTCCGTTATTCTTTTCAAACATTATGTAATTCGATACGTAAGCCCTAATTCGTGTTTTCCACCAAAACTACGAGCTTAAATTAATTTTCAAAATCATGCCAGCTTGACAGCTCACACCAGTCAATTACTTTTTTATACAGGTATAATTCACGTTGAACTGGTTGAGCACCAAGCAATTCATTATGAGAATGAATCCCAGCGTGTCACAGCATCTTAGCGTCCATTAGGAATCGATCAATCGTCTCTCTCACCAGGTGGTAAACAGGTTCGTTATTACAATGTCTCATCCGCTAATGGAATGGCTGCCGACTTAGAACTTTGTAATAATGAACTACGCGGCAGGTAATCAACGAGTTATTAGTGGAGTCGGGTTTGTTGTTTGTTGATAAATTCTCGTCTCGTCTGTGCCTGTATGTCTTTATTAATTGATCGAATTATACTTTTGTCTAAGGTAACGTTCACTAAACACTATTTTTTGGTACTTACTCATATCTCAAAAGAAAAAATAATCTTTATAGAATCACTTTGTTATTCGTCCGTCTGTCTGTTTGTCTGTCTATCTATCAAAACCGTTCTTTCAGATACGCAGAGACATCAAGTTGAAATTAATATGAAACACTATGGACTACTGGTTTCTTTCTCTTACAACTATGAAAAATTAAATAATTATGTAAATTATTAATTAATCACTAAGTTTAATACAAACAAAAAAATCTGGCTAGTTAAGTAATAGTTTCACCAAAAATTATACAAGCTTAGATTTTTTTACCATCAGGGGCCTGTTGCATAACAAAGTACAACTTATATTACAAGCGGAACTCCCTTTCTAGTTAATATAACTGAAGCAAAAGTTCCGCTTGTAATATAAATTGTACTTTGTTATGCAACAGGCCCCTGATGGTAAAAAAATCTAAGTTTGTGCGATGAAATGATACAACTTTTGTATAGATTGTTGAAATTCTTGGCTTCGAATTGATAAACACTGCTATGTTTTGATTTTGCTGTCGTAAATCCTTAAATCGATATTATATTATGTTCAGACATACTTAAGTACCTCGACACCAATGCCTCGGCCAGTATCGATGTCCATTACATATTAAAAAACTATTCAAGGTCAATTTTTAATCAGTAAAGGACAAAGGAATATTAGCCATTCTGACAAAATAGAGTACTTAGCTTTTAAAGTCTGTAACCATAAATTTTACACAGGTGATTTCAATAGAGTCGTCTTACTGAAGATAATCATAACTGAGTTAAACGAAGAACAAAATAGGTGAAAAAAAATTTAAATAAAAAATAAAACCTCCTTCAAAAAACCCCCAAAAAAACATAAAATAATAATTGATTGAACCGACCACAATAAGCATGAAAATATCTTTCTACTAATCTGTTTGAAGTTGGTGCCTCAGCACGAGCCAGCAGGAGTGTAGAAGCCCTATAATAGGTATGTAGGTAAGTTAGATTACTAGGTCCACTCCTGCTGGCTCGTGCTGAGGCACCAACTTCAAACAGATTAGTAGAAAGATATTTTCATGCTTATTGTGGTCGGTTCAATCAATTATTATTTTATGTTTTTTTGGGGGTTTTTTGAAGGAGGTTTTATTTTTTATTTAAATTTTTTTTATTTCCAATTTTTTTTTGGGTGTTTTTTGAAGGCGGTTTTATTTTTTATTTAAAATTTTTTATTTTTTTCTTTTTAGTTGTTGCTAATGGCCTGGACTGGCACTCTTTACTGACTGTACTTTTTGCCTCTGGTTACCAAAGTACTTATCAAGACGAATCAAACGAGACCAAACTTGATGGGGTTATGTCGTTTTACTACGGAGTTCTTATGGTCACCATCCAACTTCATTGTCAGACCCTGGTTACCATCTAGGACCAAAGTACTCGTTGAGACGAGTCAAATGAGTCCGTACTCGATGGGGTAAGTGCCGTTACTTTATGGAGTAACTTTGGCCACCTTCCAGCTCCATCATCAGACCCTGGTTACCATCTGGGATCAAAGTGCTCGTCAAGACGTTTCAAATGAACCCAAACTCGACGGGGTTGTCTTGTTTTATTACAGAGTTTCTATGGCCACCTTCCAACTCCATCATCAGATTAGCTCCATGTCACAATAATATTGCATTGTCACCTGATTTACACATGCATGTAAAATATGAAATCAATCAGAAACCGGGAAGTGAGTCAAATTCAACTTGCAAGATTTGACCCGTTGAGGAGTTCCGTTGGCCATCTGCGGTCTTCTTCATCAGATCTAGTTTACCAAATGACACTTTATGAATGCAAATGCTCGATTTGTCACTGAAAATACTAAAATCGCTTTACATTTCCCTTGAACTTTTGAAGAGTTCCTTCAATTCCTCATGGATCCCATCATCAGAACTGGATTCCGGTAACAACGGGACCAACCTTGAAGCATATGCTTTCAAACAACGAAAGAATTTTCCAAATCGGTTCATAAATGACGGAGTTCTGAGGTAACACACGTTAAAAAAAAAAAAAAAAGAACATACAACCGAATTGAGAACCTCCTCCTTTTTTTGAAGTCGGTTAATAAAAGAAAAATATAATGTTATAAGTGAACCCACTCAACCGTACCCGCCTCTCGGACACTGTTCAGTTATGGTTATGTGTTTTTAATTGGCATTCATAAAGTTATTAAGTGCAACATTGTAGTTGTAGTTCTATAAACGTCATATTTATGTATGTATGTAGGTATGTAAAACTCTTTACATAAAATACTCTCTCTTACTAACTCTTTACATAATATTGTACATAAAACATGAAAATTAAGAGTTAACAAGAGAAACGGATGTATGTAACTGTTATGTTAAGAGAAATAAATAATGAAGGCGAGAAATTCTATTTAGATAAGGTACTTACTTTGTATTGCTTTGTATTTATTACCCTTAGATTAAAGGACCTGTCCAAAGTTTAAAGTTACCGATACGCATGCTCAATAGTATGCTAATTTCAAGCAGATGATGTCTACTAACAACATATATCAAGCACGTGCTACTATTGAGTGTCTTTATCTCAAGATAAAATGGGAATATAGTAGAGTGATTGTATTTTTTTAAGAAACTATAGGGATGTATACACTTCTGTCAATTTTACATTATTTTGATTTTTTTAGGTGTAGTATGAGTAGGTCGCAACAATTGTGTGTCCACTTTATTATCTACTCTTCATCTGTGTGAACTCTGGCGCGAAATAGAGGAGTTACTTTTAAAAGTTTAGCTTATGGACATCATATCGTACGAATCGTTTCGATCACAGTTTTTTTTTATTAAATTTATGTTTCAGTAAAATCAGTTTAACCGTTATTGAAATATTTATTGAACTTTTAAAAAGAATTGTTGAAGATTTACTAACTTTCAGTCGCTGTTTGAGTGACAAAGGTGGCAACGAGAAACCCAGGAGGCAACTCCGAAATTTGAAACTCAAAGCTCGTTTCGCACTACGTAGTTCGTAAATAGTACGTATAAGGCCGGGCATTAGTGACAAATTAGATAATTTGCTGAATTAGGCGTTACTTTCAGGCGAAACAATTATTTTGCTGACCCGCGACCTTATGGTAGTTACGTTTATGTAAGAAATACGTGTTCATGCAGCACACTCATACACACATTCTAACATTAATATTGACAATAACATTTTGGTACTCTCAAGATGAGATCTGGCTGAGTTCGAAACGCGTCAGTGTAGTTTAGTGGTGGTGATAGTTGGGTTTGTGTGATTTGTGTGTGTACGTACAGTGTGGAGGTAGAGGAACTGCATGAACACGCATTTCTTACATTAACGTAACTATCATAATATTCAAGATAAGGTCGCGGGTGAGCAAAGTAATTGTTTCAGTTTATTCCAAATTAGAATTTAGTTGAAACGACGAAGATTACCGAAGCACATGGCTTTATTCAGCATACTGTACCGGCTTATAAGAACTAAAGATTTATTTAATAGCCAGTAAACACCGTGTTAATCGCGATATTAGGTTATCGTGCATCGGGATACCGCCTATCTGGTTCGGAAGCCGACTATCGGCGAATCGGACTATTTGCATACTAGCTTGCGCCGCCGGCTCCGCTCGTGGTTATTATTATTTATATAATCGGAGATCGCTGCGACGATTGTGAGATTATTCGTGGCCTCGGGTTAGGTCTATGGGTTCGATTCCGGATAGCGCCGAAAGTTTATGGGTTCAATTTACATTGCGACAAAGTAGTGTGATATACTAGAGGCAGCGAGTTACCATTGTAACGTTTTGCTGCGGTCATCTTAATTTGTTTTTTTTAGTTAAATTAGGATTTATCCCTTAACGGTTCAGATTTTATCGACACAGATACATACCTATTTTATAATCTTTTTCTTCTTTCTAATAATATAAAAATCTCGTGTCACAGTGTTTGTTATCGAACTCCTCCGAAACGGCTTGACCGATTTTTATGAATATTTTGTCTATATTTGGTAGGTATTTTTTATATTATACATACCCCTATTCTTCGCAGATGGAGTTGCGGGCAACAGCTAGTTTACCAGAAATTCGAAGACCGAATTACGATATCCGATTTTTTCGTTTAGCAACTCAATCATTCGTTGGGAAAATTTCGTTTGACAGAACATCAATCAATTTGACTTGAACGAATCATTGACGAAATCTATAGTAATTTGATAAAAAAAAACAATGGTAAAAAATGTATGTACCTACGCGTATAACTTTATAACGCCTGCACCTATTTGTCTAAGTAGTACTATTGAGAGAAGAATTGGTAGGTATGAAAGATTTTTTTTCTTTTTTTAATTAGTGATACACCCATGCGGGTAAACACCAAAATGGCGTTTCATTTTCGGGATTCGGAAATATATTTCCAGCTTAAAACTTTCACGATTTACATTTCAGTGCTACTTTAATCAATTTTAGATTTAATGTGTGATAAAAATAAATACCACCATAAAAATAAATAATGTTAACAAAACCTCTGTTGCGGTCAATCCACTTTTCAGTTGATGGCTCCAACATATCTCGTAGTTGGCGCATGGCAAATAAGACAATTCACATTCAACTCGCTCTTAGAACTTGGCAGTTGTAACTTTTTTGTTCATCGCTTAATGTTCAGTCAGATAAACTATGGTCATATTATGGAAACGATCGCGCTGCCCCATAAGGGGGGCTTTATGGATATTACAGGCATATTTCCTTGGTTTTTTTCTACCTAGTTCGCGTTGTAAGTGATATCTATATCTTTATTGATTGGTTTACGATGTTATTTTTTGCGTTTGATGTACCGAATTCCCGCAATGCCTACTAGTACTAGATAGTAGTCATTATTTTTATGGTCTGAGAAAAGGTCGAACTTATTAGCTGCTTCAATATTTATTGTCTGTTTTTTACTGGCCGAAGTAGCATGTGAGTTGATAGCCAAGTAATTTCAGCAGGTAGGTATTATTACACGAGTAAGTTTTATAGTTCCGCTATGTCCATCTGTCTGTCGGTCTGTCGGGAGCCTTAGCTTAGAAACTGTTAATGCTAGGAGGCTGTAAATTTGCATAAGGATATATTAACCACGCGCATAAAGAGGTAAAATAAAAAATTAATATTTTTTTTTTGGGTATCCCTTACAGATAAATTAGGGATGTTTTTTTCTTAGACAAAGCCATAGTATGGAAAACCGCTGGATAGTTATTACAAAAATTTTATGTTATAGATTTGCTAAAGTCATTTTTAGATTTAGGAATCCGTTTAGAAAGAAAAGAAAGAAAGAAAAAAAATACATTTAGAACAACAGAGGACACATCAATATTTTTACAAAAAAAAGACAACACGACAGCTAAAGATATGGTGTGTCATTGCGGTTGTAAATTGAACACTGGCTCAGTATAATGCCGAGGTAACAAAACAAAATATTCAGCTTTAAAGTGCTAATGATGCAAAATAAAATAAATATCCTATATGTCCCGCTTTGACGTAGCACGGTTGGTAGCGGACAAATTGCAGTTCAAGGCGGTGCCTGGGCCCTATTTAATAAAAATTACAAGTTGTAAATTGTAAATTGTATCAACAGGTTACAATTCTACAAGTTTCTGTTTAATAAAAATTTTAATTTACAAATTTGTTATGGTGGAAAATTTACAAAATTGTAAAATTGTATCTACAATTTTACATAATTCTGTTTAATAAAAATTTTCACTTTACAGGTGATTGTTTACAATTTTGTATGGAAATTTACTTTATTAAACAAGTAATTGTACTTACAAGTTTACATATTTTGTAAATTGTAGTATAATCCCTACAGGTAACCTAGGGATCTGTCAGAAATTAATGAAGTGTGCTCCGACGATAAATAATTAAAAATCATGGTTCTAACAACGAGTAGTGACATTAGCTTGAGGTCCCGGGTTCGATTCCCGCGTCAGGGCTGATATTTGTAAAAAATACGAATGTATGTTCTCGAGTCTTGGGTGTTTAATATGTATTTAAATATATATAAGTATATTTATCCGTTGCCAAGTACCCATAACACAAGCTTTGCTTACTTTGGAACTATGTGTATTTATTTATATACATACAGCAAATATTGCTTATAGTTTTTTTTTAATGGCCGAACGCCATGATGCCGTGTCACTCCGTGTGGAATGGAAACGAAAAAGATCACTTTGCCGGCCTAGGCCAGCAATGTTGTATGAAAATCCATTATTGACCTCTCGTCTAGCCGCACCTGCAACGTGATACTTCGCGGCCATAAGGAACATAACATCAATATTATCATTGCATGTTTGAGAACAATCTCTTTATTCTCGTAAATTAGAGACAAAATTGTAATTTTGTTGTTGTTCTCCGTGACTTCAATAGGTTAACCAATTCAATAATTTCTTATTTATTAATAAGTCTACCCTCGTTTAATTGTAGTGTAGCAAACTTGTAGCAAAAAATTACATTTTACGTAAATTGTACCTTACAATTATAATTTTGTAAATACAATATTGTCATTAAAGCAACAGGCATTTTTTACATATGTGAACCTGTATTAAACGGCGTTTACAGTGGTGATAATTGTAAATTTTTAATTTGTAAGTTTCTTATTTGTAGAATTTCTTAAACAGCACTTGTAGTACAATTTAACAAATATGTCAGTTTTTTACAAAATTGTTGGATTGTAACGTTTATTAAATAGGGCCCGGTCGGTGGTTACTTGTGAAACAATGGTAACCTATGAACTTGGTGTTAAAAATGTTTAAAATTAACAAACTACTAATTAACCTAACCAAACACCATACAACCATCTTATTTATGACCATCAAGTATTTGCTCCGCGGAGTCCACATTTAGCTGATATTGTAAACGACAATACTATTCAAACTACAAATTTGTCGACGCAATGGCCAAGAGTCTAGTTAAACGCATTGTTAAAATGATAAGTGGCAACATTATTTACAATTATACCAAAAGTAATCGCTTTATGTACCTAAAGAAGATTTATTCGTTATCCTGTATAATAAATTGTATGGTACATTTCACTGTATTTTGTGAGTAGTAAGTATGAAATTAGTTTGTAACTGGCAATCTCTGCACAGATAAACGTTTAATACTAACTTATTGGCGACCAAATAAGACTAAACGGTATTCAAATGTAAACTAAGCTGGGACGCAAAAGACATCGCTTAGTTTGTCGAAGATGGCTGCCATACAAATAGTTTAAACTTATTATAATCGAAGACCCACGTGCTGGTTCGCCAATCTATTTCAGAATAAGTAAATGACGTTAGCCATTAGATCAATGAGAATGCTGTAAGCAAACAATTTATAATAAACATTTTGCTATTAATTTTATTTTATATTTGGTAATCACTTTCTATTTTTTTGTGTCAACTTTGATGATAGCAATATAAATTCTTCTTACTTGACATTTGTGTAATTCATGATGTAATTTTATAACCGATGTACTAAACGTAATTGATCACTGTACGGTATGCTTCTTTTATTGTCATTGAATAAATAATAAATAATTTAAATATCATGAGACAATTTATACCAATCTATCTAATCCCAAACTAAGCTAAACTTGTGCTGTAGGCACTAGGTCACGATAACATACTTACGAGTATATTATAGATAAATACATAGTAAACATTCAAGACTCGAGAACAAACATTCGTACATTTATACATATTTCTGCCCCGAACGAAGATCAAACCCTGGACGGGACCTCTAGCTTCATAATTACCATCACTGACCACTAAGCTATCCAATCATGAGATTGAGCTAATTTTAAAAATTAAACGTATTTCTATGGCTGCCGGCTTTAATGAAGCAAATTCAGGCTCTTTGAAATAACTTGAGAAGTGGCCGCGAATAGCTGAATTCAAATGCGCTTGCGTGAGAAAAGGCGGGATCGGTAAACATTTGAATGGGTGCACCTCATTGGTCGCTCATTAGGCGAGCCGTAGCTGATTGGTCGCTTCAAAGCGGTGTTTTTAACAAGTTAGATAAAAAAACTCGCAGGCGTACATTTCATTTCAATACTCATTGGATTGCATGTGCTCCATTCAATCTGAGTCTTTAGTTATTAATCAATCAAAATAATCGACTTAGAGCTCTACTTTTAAGAAGAGTGGATTATGGTAAACGTACTAATGCTCGACACCTCAACGCCCAGTAGATGACAACTATCTGTCACCTCTCTTACTATGACATAAGATTGAAGGTGCCATGTATTGGGTCAGTGTCGAGCACAGGGACGTTTACCTTACTGGGGAAAAATCACATCCTATTAATTTTAAAATAAAGAAGTTTCTGAAGATGTTTGGTTTGGATGTTTGTTAGTCATTTGCGCAATAACGACTGAATGGATTTAAATAAAACTTGGGATACTGATAGACAAATATCTGTATTGAGGTGTAAAATACTTATTATCCCGGTCATGAGGTCCCTTGGGATAATGTTTTAACATCAAACAAGAATAGGCGCTTGGCTTTTAATGACGTACTAACTTCATCTACAATCAATAGATGGCGTTGTTGGAGCAACCGTTATGCTTTAAAAACATTACCGTAATCTTAAACATGAAACTACCGTGAGACTCGTGAGACGTGGTGTGCACGTTCGGCAGCCGCCGTGACGTGTGGCTCCGAAAAGAAGGGCTATGGATTAGTCCAAAACATGTCAAGTTAAACTCGTTTTAAGACGTGAGTGATCCGTTTAATTTCACTATTACCGTTATCTTTTTTTCTAGAACTGATATAACTTAACCTCTAACCCGGTACCAGGTCATTCTTGAGTTCTGGGATACATTGTAAAATTGTTGTTTGGCAACCAGATAGCCCAGTGGTAAGAAAAACTATGAATCTTGAGGTCCCAGGTTCGATCCCCAGTCAGGGCAGATATTTGTATGAAAAATGCGAATATTTGTGCTCGAGTCTTGGATGTTTAATAAGTATTTAAGTATGTATTTATTCGTTGTATAGTACCCATAGTACAAGTTTTGCTTAATTTGGAACTAGGTCAATTGGTGTCAATCGTCTCATGATTATTTATTTGAAAGCCAATATTGACAGAAACTGTCCGTTTAATGCTCGTAGCTATACATGCCAAATCATTATCTGAATGCTACGACCTAGAAGCTCCAATGTCCGCCTTCTGAAAGTACGTACATTTCTCCGTAGTATAAAATCATCGTAAATCTGACGTGGTATAATATAAAACGGAGCTACTTTGGGTTTTATCGGTGCAGCATGAGATCCGCTCCGTTTTTTACGTAGTAGTTTTTAAGATGTTGCTGCATGTTCAATTGGCAATGTACATACATGGTCGGTTGGTTGTCTTGTCACAAGATAAGCCCTTATTATCTTTCGCATCAGTTTTTCCCGAACGATAACCATCTCGGAGCATCGCCCTGTCACGCGTAATCACTCCATCTCTGCGCCGTTTTTAAACATGCGATATAATAATCTAGTTTTCGAGTCGGTTTAGGGTTGTCACATGAGGATTATTATTTATCTACTCGGTATTACAAAATTTGGCTTAAGTTTAGGCAAGTTTGGTTACATACACATTGTTTTGTTCGAGTCTCTCCTGTGGATATGGTAAAAGTGAAGGATCTGTGGTCAATATTTATTAATCGAATTTCATTTATTTCGGGGATATTTTCTGGTGAAATTTGGTAAGTGGTGGGGGTTTTCGGGGCGAGCAATAGATCTAACTTGGTTTTACCTCCGGGAAAACACGTTTGAAGTTTAAACCCAAGCGAAACCGGTGGCCCAGATTCACTTAATTGGTAATTTTAAAGGTGCCTACAGGACCCTATTACTGAAACTCCGCTGTCTGTCTTTCACAGGGCTCTATCTCTTGAACCGTAATAGCTAGACACTTTAAATTTTCACCGATTATGTATTATTGTAACGCTATAACAAAAAATTCTAATAATAAAATAAAGTTAAAAAACTGGCCAAGAGCGTGTCGGACACGCACAAGGTAGGGTTCCGTAGCCATTACAAAAAAATCAAGTAATATTTTTCTAAGGATTTCGTATGTGTACGGAATCATCCAAGTTTAGGTATGTTTTATACCTTAGGCTACTATTTACTCTTAAACTACAAATAATTTACAAGCAATCTTAGCCACTATAATTTTCCTAGTAAATTTGATATATTTACTACCATTCTGATTTTTTTTCAAATTTTTCCACCTAACAGTTTAGATTTTAGAGGGGGGGGACGCTCGATTTTAATGAAAATTTTCACTTTAAAGTTGAATATTTCGCAAACAGATCACTGAATAGAAAAATCATGTTAGCAACCCCGCAATGGTTTTAAAAAACCTATCCAACGATACCCCACACTATAGGATAAGTCGAGAAAAAAAAAATCACCCCCCTTTACGTCTATGGGAGGTACCCTAAAAAAAAATATTTTTTTACTTTTTATTTTACCACTTTGTTGGCGTGACTGATATGTATATTCAAGCCAAATTACAGCTTTCTAGTACTAACGATCTCTGAGCTTAGCCGCGGACAGACAGACAGACAGACAGACAGACGGACAGACATGGCGAAACTATAAGGGTTCCTAGTTGACTACGGAACCCTAAAAATGAAGGGGGTCGTCACAAAAAATGTGTTTTTGTCACCGTTTTTAACTCGATCTTTATAAATTTTTTATCAAACCTCTTTTAAAACATTGTACGGAGTCAACCATTCATGTTCGAGTCCGACTCGTACTTAACCAGTTTTTTAAGTATATTTGGGGGGTGTTCAAGGTGTAAGACGTGACGTCGTCTAGAGAAAAAAAAAAACTAAAACATCTTTTCAGGGTGCTCATTCGCACTCCTAAATCAAAAGGGCATCAACTCAAAATAATGTACCATTTTAATTTAGACGTCTGTCTTAAATTAAAATAGTATATTATTATTTTGAGTTGACTCTCTTTTTATCTAAGTGTGCGATTCGGCCTCCCTCAATCACTAGAATAAATAAGTATTAATTGTTTTGGTGATACCATGTAGATAAATTCGATCTTTGCGTAGTTTTTAAAGCTGCAGCCCTAACCCCCGGCAACTTGATTGCCTCTAGAATGGTTTCATAAGAGAGTCTTTATACAATTTATAGGTTCACCCGGCTTATAAGGAACATGTTATGATAATTACGCATTACTGCGTGATGAATATTTAGACGACCGACGTGAAGCTGAGTAGGAGCTGTATTATGTGTTTTTAGTTTTATAATAGCTTAGTAATTAGAAGTACAGACTAGTTTTTATAGTACTTCATATCTCTTGATCTGTCATTAATTCTTATTTAAGGGTACAGTACACGCACGTTTACGCACACGAACATTATTATTTTTTTTTTTTTTTTTTTTTTTTTTTTATGATATAGGGGGCAAACGAGCAGACGGATCGCCTGATGGTAAACGATTACCGTCGCCCATGGACACCTGCGACACCAAAAGAGTCACAAGTGCGTTGCCGGCCTTTTAGGTAGGAGTACGCTCTTTTTTTGAAAGCTTGAAGGTCATATCGGTCCGGGAATACCGCAGCAGGAACCTCATTCCAGAGCTTTGCTGTGCGAGGCAGGAAATTTCTGGAAAAACGCACAGTAGAAGACAACCAACCATCCAGATGGTGAGGATGGAAGTGTTGTCGCGTAGGGCGGTGGCGGAAGGATGCCAAATGATTTAAACCATTATTGTAGATGCAAATATATACGCGATATCTAAACTGTTTCTGAAGGTATATAGAACAGCTAAGTCAGATTTAGGTATTATGTTGCAATGCCCTTGCAGGGTGCATGTTTGACACATTATCTATGTATGTATAAACATAGATAATGTAATGTTTCAACTAGTATTGCCGCAGACAGACAGTAGACACATACACACGTACACACATAGCGGTCCAACTTATAACACCCCTCTTTTTGTGTCGGGGGTTAAAAATAATCCCCATACTAATTTAGACTTTATCTAATCTCAAGAGGGTCTAAATTAAAAGGTGGATTATTTTGAGTTAGTTGGGTCATTCTACTTTTCGTTGACCAGTCATTTTTTGTAATGTGCTCTTCAAATATTTTTTTTACAAAAACGGTAAAGTGCTCGGTTTTATCATTAAAGATTTAAAAAGGCACATAATTTAAGCTTACATTTAAAATTATTACTATGTATAAAAAGTAATCATTATTATGTATAAAGTAGGTAACGCAGTGGACATGCATGTCCCCGCCATTTGTATGGAAATTGATGTATTTTCCGCTGAGTTACCAATTTTTTCCACAAAAATTTCTTTGAATTTTAAGTTTTTTTGCTATAAAACATTAAATTTAGTTTTTTCAGTTTTTATATAAGTATTTACACTTGAAAAAAATCACCAGGTATGCCTTATATTTCACAAAAGATTATTGGTTACTTAAAAGTAGAATGGCCCAGTTGTCTCTTGATATAGGAGTGCGTTATTATAGTACCTATCGTCGGTGATACTTCAATACTGCGTATTAGCTTTTCCCATAAGGTCTATTTTATCTAATTTTCCCTATTATTTCATTTCAAGTTGAGCCTTATGGAAAAAGCTAGTTACGCGGTATTGCAGTATCACTGACGTTATGTATTCGGTGCCCAGTCCAGTAGTACTTACAAGCTTTGTTAAGTTTAGGACTATGTCAATTAATGTATAGTCGGGGTAAGAAAAGGTTCGTCACTTTTCGACTCTATGCCAACGAGTTAAGGTCGAAAGTGACGAACTTTTTTTTACCCCGACTATACCTATACAGAGGTCGGCAACCTGTGGCTCGCGAGCCACATGCAGCTTTTTGGATGTGAAGCTGCGGCTCTGTAGTTCCTTATACAAATATTATTTATATTATAAAAAAAATCGTTTTGAATCGATTAACGAAGATTAGGCACCATTTCGATCTCTCAGCCACTTTTACTTGTTTTTTATGTTTTACTTAAATAATAAGTAATTATCTAATAATACCATTTATATATTATCTAATTTGTTGTGAAAAAACACTACTTATACATATAAGAATAAATAGATATTCTTTCTTATGAATAAATAGATTACTTTTTTATCAAAAAAACTTTATTTACGCAAGTAAGTACAAGCGGCCCAGACGCCAGGTTGGCATCTTAAAGGCCCAGTTTGCGTGCAGTAACTAGACATCTGTCCATACCAATCCATACCAATAAACTTCAATGGCTGCAAGCAAATTTGTTTTGAAAATGGCAAGCTAACGTCTGGGCCGATTGTACATTGTTGGCAAGAAATTATTTGTAGCTCTTTTAAAACTTTGACATTTTGTAAATTTTAATTTTTGACTCTTCCGACTCAAAAGGTTGCCGACCCCTGCTATAATCTATACCGTGCCTATTAAAAATCACATTTTGAATTGACTTTCGTCTTTATTTTTGAACTGTTTGGTTCCTTATTTACATGCATTAGCTGGTTTCAGGGCTCATTCCGAATGGCGGCGTGTTTGACGCGGCGATACTATCGCGGCAATGATGAATGTGAAACAGAAACAGCATTGCTCATAATTTGTACTAACCGTATCTGGAATTCTTTTAACCAGTATTTATATTTACAACGTTCAGCGTAAGTTTGTTTTATCAAGCTTTTATTTATTTTATTTTAATATTAATGTTTAGTTAAACATTGAAAATAAAAGCAAAAATAAATCCTGGGGCTGGAAATCGAACCTGGGTCTTCGTCAATACTGGACGCGTGCTAAACCATTACACCAACTTAACTTGCACGACGGAATTTCCCAAAACGAGACAGTTACAGTGAGATTATATTTCCACTTTGGCACTCGGCACTTCTCGACATACCTACTTATATCGAGAGAGATCGGAAGTGCAATACTTAGGCTGAGGTTTTGTTATTAATAACATTAAATAGGTTTGGATATTTATGTGATTAAATTCTAGGATTTTATATAAGTACCGTATGAGAAAACACGAACCTTTACGGTTAAAACTGAGACGTCCCGTGTGTCAAAATAGAAATAATCTTACTGACTTACTATTTTTTATTTCTGTTTTTTTTTTTCGCCAAACGCCATCTTTATGAAATGCATGTCTGTACGACTTAACCTACAAACTTTAAGCATAATTATGCTGAACTGACACAATTACTTTGTTCACCCGCGACCTTACGATAGCTACGTTTATGCAAGAAATGTGCATTCATACAGGTCCTCATCCTCCACACTGTACGAACACACACAAATCACACAAACCCATCTATCACCACCACCACACTAACTGACACGTTTCGAACTCAACCAGAGCTCATCTTCAGAGCAACACAACCGTTCACCATGCTACCATCTAACATACAACTCGTAACATCTGGTTCACCCTGATACGTGGTTCAGTTTCTTTGACTAAGTATACAAGAATTAAAAATTGTATAAACTTAATCTGCTATTGTTTTACAGGTATACTACATTAAGATGGAAACCCAAAAAGCAACGTGGATCAATACTGTTTTTTCGGTAAGTTTCTACGGTTTTGCATTAATCTTACATGGTTCAATGGAGAAAACATTATATATTTTAAGTTTCCTTTTTGTTTTAAGAACCTGAGCATATCAATTTAATAAGCCTAAAACCTGAGCACGTCAACTATAAACGTGGGGTCCAAACGCTATGAGACTATTTAGGGAAATAAAGTATAGTATAAATCTTCCCAGGTGAATTTTTCGCTTCGAGCCATTACATTAAATTTGAACCTTAATACTATGACGATACCGTTTGTTTTGAAAGATAAAGGGCTCGAAGCGAAAAATTCACCTGGGAAGATTTATACTATACCTGCTGCGGTATTCCCGGACCGATATGATCTTCAAGCTTTCAAAAAAAGAGCGTACTCCTACCTAAAAGGCCGGCAACGCACTTGTGACTCTTCTGGTGTCGCAGGTGCCCATGGGCGACGGTGATCGTTTGCCCCCTATACCAAAAAAAAAGTAGCAAAAAGGTTAGTCAACGTCACAGGAGACCGAAGACAAAGTAAGCTGGCAGCTAACTCGGACAAAGAATTAGTTTAGCTATTCAAAGGGAGAACGCCTGCCAGTATCTTCGGAAACTTGCTTAAAGGGACTTCTTTTCATATTTTTTGATATAGTGATTCGTTTCCAAAATATTCATCTTTGAAGTGCAACTTTTTGTTAAAATCGTGCATCCTCCGGGAGGATTCCTCACCTCCCCCCCCCCCCTTACCCCCTCTAAAAGCTAAACTGTTGTTATAAAAATTTTGAAAAAATCAGAATATAAGTAAATATATCAAATTAACAAGGAAAACTGTAATGGCTAAGTTTGCTTGCTTGCTTGTTTAATACGGACAGTATAATTAATAGTAAAATTAATAAGATATGCTAGGATTTTTTCGTAACGGCTCCAAAACCCTATCCTGGGAGTGACTGACGAGCTCTTGGCCAGTATTTTTAGAGGATCCAATCTCGTTAAGAATACAAAATCAACTACCCTAACTTATGAAGTAAACATGTTATGTTTTATGACGTGTATGTATACACGCGTACAGGTTTTATACCCGTGTAATAAAGCACGGCGACTCCGTGTTGCCGATACATATCGGCCGTTGATTGATGCGGGCACCCATTTGCCAGCCCTTCCAAGGCACGCGGGCCACGAAACTAGCGATCACCACCTGTCACATGAGTACACATTACACCCGTGTATTCCGTATAATTCAGGAAAGCAACTCGGTGTGACCAATATATTATATCAACCGATAATTGACACCCATTTTCAAGCCGCTTTGTCACATGTGGGCCACATAACTAGCGATTACCACCTGTTACACGCCGTACGAGTTATAATTGTATAATACAGCACGGTGACTCCGAGTGACCAATACATATCAACCGATGATTGACACCCATTTACAAGCCACTCCGTCATACTGGGGCCACCTAACTAGCGTTTGCCACCTGTTACACAGCGTATGAGTTATACTTGTATAATACAACACAGTGACTGCGTGTGATCAATAGCTATCAACCGATGATTGGCACGATTTATAAGCCATTTTGTGACACGCAGACCACGAAACTAGCATTTGCGTCCCGTTACATGGTGTACAAGTTATATTTGTAAAATACAGCACTCTGACTTTGTGTGACCGATACACATCGACCGATGATTGATTCAAACGTCCAATTGTCGTCCACTCCGTCATACCTGTACCACGGAACTAGCGATCATATCCTGTTGTTTTACGGCGTGCCCATTACACAGTACACACATATGTAAAAAAACATGGCGTCTCCTTGTGACCGATACATATCGGCGAATGATTAATGGAAGCGCCCATTTTACAACCGCTCCGTGACACATGGGCCACGGAACTAACGATTACCAGCTGTTACATGGGTACACATTAACTATACCTGTGCATTCCGTATAATTCAGCACAGTGACACAGAGTGACCAATAAATATCGACCGATGATCGACACCCATTTACAAGCCACTCCATCAGACGCGGGCCACGGAACTAGCGTTTGCCACTGATACTCGGTATACGCGTTATATTTGTGTAATAAAACACGGTGACTCCGTGTGACCAATAGATATCGACAATCATTATTGACACCCCACCAAAAACCTATAGTTTCTCAAGCAGAGGGTCCTGGGTTCGAGTCCGGGCTCGAACCTCTGAGTTTTTCGGAATTTATTTGCGAAATTACATTTGTAATTTACCATGAGCTTTACGGTGAAGGAAAACATCGTGAGGAAACTTTCGTAACACGAAAGAAGAAATTCAATGGTGTGTGTGAAATTGCCAATCCACACTGGGCCCGCGTGGGAACTACGGCCCAAGTCCCTTATTCTGAGAGGAGGCCTGTGCCCTGCAGTGGAACGTATATTGGCTGGGATGGGATGGAGATGCGGGATTGAAACACATTTACAACCCACTTCGTCACTTGTAGGCCACGGAACTAGCTATTGACACTTAGACATAGACATTGACTTAACTTTATTCGACATCAAAAAAAGAAAAATACACTGACTAATACAGGAGAAAAATAATAATAAAAAAGAAAACAATAATAATAATTAATCTACTACGGGGAGTGCTCCGAGGAGCTATTCAATTTATTACCAGCTACGGGCTTCCACTATCGCACGTCGCGTCGTAAGTCTGCGTTCCACCGTCACCACCTTGATGAATATACATCTACAACTGTGCGTTTCCGTCGGCATTTTCTGCCACGCACAGTTAAATTGTGGAATCAACTCCCGTCTACGGTGTTTCCAACTAACTATGACATCGGGTCCTTCAAGAAAAGAGTGGATTGTTCCCTTAAAGGCCGGCAACGGACTAGTGACCCTTCTGGGGTTTCTGGTTCTCATGGGTGGTGGTGATCGCTTACCAACAGGTGACCCACTTGCTCGTTTGCCTCCCTCTATCAATAAAAAAAAAAAACAAAAAACATAATTAAGATGTCGAAAAGGAATTTGACTCAGCATTAAGCTGCAGTAGGTGCCTGCTGCAGCGCTGATTTTCAGTCAAACCCTTAATATCATTGCATCAAACTTGACTTGTCACACGGCGTACGTAGTACCCTTTTAATTCGGCGCAGCGACTCCGTGTATCCAATAGATATCAAACGATGACTGACACCCATTTACAAGCCACTCTGTCACACGTGGGCCAGGAAACTAGCGATTACCACCTGTTACATGGCGTACGCGTTTTACTTGTGTAATAAAACACGGTGACTCCGGGTAACCAATAGAAATCGACCGATGATTGATGGGGACAATCATTTGCCTGCTTACACTGACGAGCAAAAATCGAGCTTTATGTACAGAAAACCCTTTATTATGCTCGTCTGTATTTATGTTACTGGTTATTAATTGTCAAACAAGTCTCTGAACCTTGTTACTACATAAACTAAGGGCGAGAAAATAATAGTCTACTTCTGTATGAATGACACAAGGTGACGTCACCATCATTGCTCGTGTCGCAATATCTATAATTATACAGCAGTTGATATGTCGCCTTGAAGTATGCAAGGATGTAAGTTAACTGGACGTCAAAACTACAATGTTACATGTAGTGTGAAAACAACAATGTCTCGTTAGGGCCGGCGCCCACTGACGGCATGGTACGGCGTGGCATTTTATTACTATCAAGTTATTTTGAATCTTATTTCAATGAGTTTAGAATTCATGTTACTTTCTTGGTTATGCGTGGCGTCGGCCCTCAGGACGTCGCGGCATCGTGGTATCGAAATAAAGTAACATGAATTCTAAACACATTGAAATAAGATTCAAAATAACTTGATAGTAATAAAATGCCCCGCCGTGCCATGCCGTCAGTGGGCGCCGGCCTTTAATTATAACTGACAATTACGGATGTTTTTTAGTTCAGGCAATAAAACTTGGGCGCTGTCGCAGCTGGCATCTTCATACAATTACGAGGTTAGTTTTTTCTTTAATATGGAGGGCAATTTTGCCAGTGTCAAGTAGAAGACAGTTTCAAATCATGTCGGCCGTCATTCTGTAAAATATATCCGTTCACCCCTTCCGTGTCGAGTTAGCAACTAGCCAATGAATATCCATGACTGGTATCCATGAAATCATTGACCAATGCCCAACGTGCACTGGCCCAAGCACTGCTTTTTCTCCGGACGGATCCAAGAGAAAACTGCAGCTCTTTGGCACGCGAGGAGATTACCCGACGCGCACCATCAATTTCAAGGTTTACGGTTAGAAATTGTATGTAAATGGCAGCTGTTGCAGCGTTCAAAGTATATTGAAGTAGAAAACAATATTACTTAACAATTCACTTAAAGCTTTTCTATAATCGCAAGCAGAAAGGTAATCTACAGAATAATTTTTAAACACGGAACTTTACATACTCAAAAACAGCTCACCAGATTATTTACGAAATTTACCACAGTTTATAACCTGGATTAACATAGATTTTTTTTTCCGCAGGATAATCATAAGAGAGAGAGAGAGAGAGAGAGATGTTTATTTACACATATTCGATACACAGGAAATACAGTTGACAGGAAAAGATACAAAAAAAAACATCGAATAGTATAAATTGGGCCCCATTCAGCATAATGTTGCAGCAAACCACAACGCTGTTTTTCAGTGGGACCCATTTAAAAACTAAACACAAAAAAACAAACAACACAGTCATTGTGATGACACGAACGCCAGCGCAAAGTGTAGTTCGCAACAAAACCTAGATAGGTACAAACCGGAAGTATGTATGGCAACACTTGATAAGCGGATTCTTCGCAGACAAAGTTGCAGGTCGTTGCTATATCTATCTAATATATTAGGTGTTAATAAATTAGGTACTTACCAATATTTCCAGGGCGTTACTTACTCATCAAAACAAGTCACTTTCAATCAGACAACTTTTCAAAATTTTTAAAAAAAACGAAAACTTTTGATAAACATCCATCTAAACTGCTTTAGTAATGGAATTTCGAGATTTCTTTTTCATATTTTAAAAAGTTGTTAATACTTAAAAGTGACTTGTTTTGATGAGTAGATTAAGCCATAGAAATATTGGTACCTACTTTGTTAGCACCCTGTATAAAAAATCTCGTGTCATGGTGTTTGTTATTACGAATTTTTTTGTCCATATTTGGTAGGTCTGAGAATAGGTCGTAGGTTTTTTTTTATACCCCTATTCTTCGCAGACGGAGTCACGGGCAACAGCTAGTAGTTTATAATAAGTATTAGTAGTATTAATTTCTAACAAATTAGAGCTTGTTGATCCCCGCTGCGCTCGTGGCCTGAGACGGCGATGCGCACTGCCTCCCGACATGCTGCTTAAATCGTGATTAATGCGACGTCGATCTCGTCCCGGAACTGTTGCAAATCTGTGCCCACTAGACTGCTCCTGGAAAATAAATAGTCATTGCTTCTAATAAATCGAGGATTGCAACAAATTAACGTTAACGCAGCCCGAAGTTTTGTAGTCGCGCGGAGTAGCCACGGCGTTTGTTCTTACGTAAAATTTATTGAACGTCCGAAATATAAAATGCCTACCAATCTCATGAATTCCACTATAACCACCATCATTATCATCAGCCTATGCTCGTTCTCTGCTGGACATGGGCCTTTCCCATGGCACGCCACTGAGCACGATCCTCGGCCACTCTCATCCAGCTTTTGTTAGCCGCATTGCAAAGATCATCGCTCCACCGAGTCTGAGGACGTCCTACGCTACGTTTGCTGATCCGTGGTCACGGTTATCGGTTCTTCGGGTTATATGGCCAGCCCATTGCCACTTCAGCGTAACCCACTATAATAATAATAACAAATTTTTATTTTCAGACAAAGGTCCATAAGGTGTTAGTAAACAAATATAAATCTTGGGTCTATAATGACTCCCATAAAAATTTTGATCCGAACTTTCAAGCCCATAACGTTTTCTGTCATAATTTTTCTTCGTCATATTATCGGAATTCATAATATTAAACAACAGAAATTGAAGTTACGATTTTCTTGATTCATAATTATTGTAAGGAACAATATGTAAAGTCCTATCATTCAGTGTCATGAATGCATCACTCTTCATAATGTTAAAGGTAATAAAGTCACTCATAATAATTATTGCATGGTCTGTTTTCGCAGGTCATAATTATTTTTAGGCATAATATTACTTTGTAATAACATTCAGTGTCATGGTTGTATGACATTTCATAATAATGAACTAAAACAATTACTTTGCTCACCCGCGTGTTTTAGTTCATTAATATGGACCTCCGCAAAGTAACGCCTGATTCAATAAATTATTTCATAATATTAAAGGTAATAATCCTTTTCTGTGCTGTCATAAAAAAAATACCTAACATCTGAACCTAACCTATCCGAGTCGCTTCTGCCCTGAAAGGTCTTGCTCGCTCGCTTCGCTCGCTCGCTGCCAGCGATATGCCTTACAATGTTTCTGAATAATTATCGATATTCCTTTAGATGTTATAGATTTCGATGTATATGCTTACTTGCTTAGTGTATTTTAGGTAATGCAAAATTATGACTGAAAACAATTATTACTTTAAGATATATGCCGTACTATGTTTCTGAATAATCAACGATATTCCGTTAAATTTTATTAAAATCAATATTATGACTTTTTAAAGTTATGATCAATAGGATTATGGATCATTGCAGTTAGAACTATTAAGCGATATGCTTTAAAAAAATTATGACCATCGATATTTATCAGCAAGAATATTATGGACATTGATTTCTGACTTTCGAAATTCGGATAAAAAAGATTATGGGAGAAAAGGGGCTCCCATAAATCTTAAATAAGTGTTAGTTCTTAATTATAACAAAACCACACTCACGGTCAAAAAATTTGGCCCACAGTTCATTTTTCATACAAACGAGGACACTTTGATGTCTTGGTTCTCCACTAGGCGTTGCTTTGGCTGTGATCTGATGATGGCTACTCCGAGCATTGATAAAGGACATTCAGAGTTCCTAAGATACCCACCTGATTGAGTCTGCGTTTAACACGGAAATTATACATGTTCAGAAAAACATCTAAAATGTTAGTAAAATGAATGAAAATCTAAGTGTTGATACAAATTCTCTCGCTGTGGTGTGAACTGCTTTTTGAATCAGTCTGCCCGGTGAAGAACTAAGGTATCAAAGTGGCCCCGTTTGTATGAAAGGTATGTATGGGCCGAATTATTTGACCGTGAGTGTATATAAGTATGTTTATCCGCTGTCTAGTATTTAGTACAAGCTTTGCTTAGTTTGGGACTTTGGGACTAGGTCAATTGGTGTGAATAGTCCCGTGATTTTTATTTATTTATTCACTTTTAAGTTCATGGTAAATTTCAAAATGTAGTTCCGCACGAAAATTCTGAAAAACACTTGAGGTGCGAGCCCAGGCTCAAACCCACGACCCTCTGCTTGAGATGCCATAGGTCAAACCACTTAGGCTACCACGGCTTTTTTTTTACACGCTTTATATTAGCTTCACCTGTATGTTTGTATGTATGTTTGTAACCGACTCCTTAGGGCGCGATTTTGACCCACTTCCCGGTTTCCGATTGAGCTGAAATTTTGCACATATGTGTAAATTGGATGACAATGCAATATTATTGTAACATGGAGCTGATCTGATGATGGAGCTGGATGGTGGCCATAGGAACTATGTAATAAAACAACACAATCCCGTCGAGTTTGGGCTCGTTTGATTCGTCTTGACGAGCACTTTGATCCCAGATGGTAACCAGGGTCTGATGATGGAGCTGGAAGATGGCCAAAGGCACTCCACAATAAAACGACACAACCCCATCGAGTTTGGGCTCGTTTAATTCGTCTTGACGAGCACTTTGATCCCATATGGTAACCAGGGTCTGATGATGGAGCTGGAAGATGGCCAAAGGCACTCCACAATAAAACGACACAACCCCATCGAGTTTGGGCTCGTTTGATTCGTCTTGACGAGCACTTTGATCCCATATGGTAACCAGGGTCTGATGATGGAGCTGGATGATGGCCAAAGGCACTCCACAATAAAACGAAACAACCCCATCGAGTTTGGGCTCGTTTGATTCGTTTCGACGAGTACTTTGGTCCTAGATGGTAACAAGGGTCTGATGATGGAGCTGGAAGGGGGGTAGGTGGCGGGGTGGTGGGGGAATGGGGTATGTGGGGTTAGGTTTTAGGTCGGGGGTTTAGAGGGTTGGGGGTAAGGGTGTGGCGGTTGGGGTTAGGGGATGGGGGGGGTGTTGGGGGGTTCGGGGGTAAGTGATTTTGGGGGGTTGTGGGAAATCCTAGATGGTAACAAGGGTTTGATGATGGAGCTGGAAGGGGGGGGGGCAGGTGGCGGGGAGGGCTCGGGTGGTGGGGGTCGGGGTTGGGGGTTGGGGGTCTGTAAAATGAGAAGGGGGATTAGGGGATTGGGGTTTGGGGTTGGAGGGGGGGGGGGTGGGGAAATGGGGTGGGGGATGTTGGGGGGTTGGGTTTAGGGGGTTGGGGGGTTGTAGGTGAGGGGGGTAGAGTTAGAAAAAAAGAGGTTTACGTTTAGTAGTGTAGAGCAGTGCGCGCGCACCAAAGACCAAGTATAAGATTGACTGATTCTATTTAAGACGAGCAAAAACCGTTTTCTCTTTTTAGCACATGGAAACTCTCACTGTGAAAAAATGCAACTAAAAAATAGAAAATAAATAATAGTTTAAAAAAACTAAAAAACACGCTTTAAAAAATAAAAAATAAATTTTAATAAATTTCAATTCACTATTCTTATAGTACAGTAAAAAATCTTTATAAGCAATTATTATATTGTTATATCCAGATCAAAACTTGTAAACAATTCTAAATATTGATAAAATAAATAATAATAGTTTAAAATATTTTATTGTAAAAAAAGCGTGGGGTGCTTTTTAAGATGTTATCAAAATGATAGTCCTTGACAATTGACACCATGCACCCCACGCTTTTTTTACAATAAAATATTTTAAACTATTATTATTTATTTTATCAATATTTAGAATTGTTTACAAGTTTTGATCTGGATATAACAATATAATAATTGCTTATAAAGATTTTTTACTGTACTATAAGAATAGTGAATTGAAATTTATTAAAATTTATTTTTTATTTTTTAAAGCGTGTTTTTTATTTTTCAACCTGGATTGCTAAGATGAAATTCCTCGAATGTGGCTGTTTACACCGGAACACAACAGTGTAAGACTCATGTTTAGCAACAGAATAAGCGATTAAGATGGCGGTAGAGATCCGGACGGTCTTTGCAGTGGAAATGCCAAGTTGTAATTAACCAATTCCCTGAGCTAGATTCCGCGATCGGCCGATAGCGGCTACATGGCCAGATGGCCTGCTGCATCTACCTTCAAATAATCTGCATCTTGGAAGCAATTATGCCGGGACGGTTTTAATTAGCAGCTAAAGGGAATTATGTGGGTAAATGTTAAGGAGGATCGATGAACTCAAACCCAGTTCATATAATTGGGGATGTCTATTTTTTTGCAATGTATAGTAATTCGAAAACCATTTCGAGATAAACGCTTTTAAACTCGTTTTCTGTAGTTATTTAATTTTAATATTATGTAATGAATTTATTACATAATAAATAAGCAATGACCTTCATTTGGCATTGGTGTAAATTGCGTGACCGGTCCAAGTCGTACTTTATTATGTGTGGTTAGAATTACTCACAATTTACGCGTGGATTATACTACGGAGTTTGATTTGGACCCGCTGTCTGACATCTAACACATTGACAGCGCCAGTAAAGTGACACTAGTTACAGTATACCACTACGCAAAAAATAATTAAAAGGGGTCGCCTTATCGTACGCATTTAGATAGATTTAGAAATTTGGCAGTGTGGGAGCCCTCAATTATAATCTGACGTCATCAACCAAAATAGTTTCAATAATTAATTTTGAAAAAAGTAGTGAACTAAATGACAAAATATTGAAATTAGTTTCTTATAATTGACTTTTCTATACAAAAAAAATATATAAACCACTGTTAATTTTTTTTAGACATTCCCAATTGTGTCTCGGTGAGCTTTAAAGCTCGTGTCACTAAAATTCGTGAACTTGACCGTAAAGTCAAGGTCATACTATTACGTTACCAAGACGTCAAAAGTATACATACACCTCTATGTCACAAATCATAGGGTTGTCACATAATATTTAAGACAGTATAGATACCCGTGGTGGCCTAACGGTTTGACCTATGGCCTCTCAAGCAGAGGATCGTGGGTTCAAATCCCGGCTTGCACCTCTGAGTTTTTCGGAATTTATTTGCGAAATTAGGGCGTTTGTGCACTACAAGACCGGACCGGAAAAATTTTTTACGGTACAATTAATATATAAGCCAATTTCGTCCGGATTTACTAGGAATCGGCAAATTAAACAAATGTGTTGCTCTGAAAAGACAAAGAATTTATTTTAACATAAGTTTACATTTTTACGCTATGTACAATCACATTAGTTTTAGTATCATACCTGAAAAGACAAAGAAACGACATTTAAAGTAATTTAATTAGTTTGTCGATTCCCTGCATACGTTAAAATTTATAATATTATAGCTTTTCACATAACACTCCATCCATCTTGAAAAAAAGTCAAAACATTGACATTAGTAGTTCCGTAGACAGTGGCGCCGTCTTTTCTAAGTGTTGACAGCATATAGGAGGCGCGTTTAGTTCAACAGGAATAAAGGAATGTAATTTCTTTACATCTTCCCCCGCCAGAAAGGAAAATTTTTACTGAAAATTTTCCTAAAGCAATGTTCATCATTTGCTGAGTATTACCTACATACGAATTTTTCTACTATGGTGCTGGAATGAGTTTTGTGATATGAAAGAGATTTGACTCCAATTTTCTATGGCCTGTATCCACTTTATATATTGAATTTGAAATTTTTTCTTCGATTCTATAGGGTCCAATCCTTAATTCGTCTAATTTTCTTCTATTGAGTTTGTGTCCATTTTCTACATAGACTTTATCACCTATATTGAAATTATGGTGCATTCTATTTTTATCATTTACTTTTTTATTGTAATTATGTGACTTGATTGAATTTTCAAATGCTGTTTTCCGGTCTTTAATCCAGTTGTCTACTATTCTCTCCTGTTTTAATTCATTTGGCACGAATGACACATCTGTCCCATCTAGCAGGTATCTTGGCGCAAAACCAGTTACAGTATGATCCGTATCATTGTACTTGTCTATGCAGTCATGGGCAATTGTTGTCCATGCTTTTCTTTTTCCACTTTCATTTATTTTGCATCTGATTTTATTTACCAGAGTTTGATTCAATCTTTCATTTAATCCATTAGAAAATGGTGCATTTACTGCTGTGAAAACAAGTAGTATTGACTTTCCGTTTAAAAAGGTTTTTAGTTCCTTTGAATTTATTCCTGGATATTGGTCTGTGAGTATCATGCCAACTTCATTATCATTAGTCACCTTATTGATTAGTTTAATGAAGTCTTTAGCATTCTGTGTCTTTGATGTTACTATAAATGCATATCGGGTGAAATGGTCCACCAAAAGGTGTAAATATCTTTTTGTGGATCTAGAGCCTCCAAAACCCCCAATTGTATCTATAGATACAATTTCAAAAGGTTTTGTGGCGGGTCCTAAATGTGACATTAAACCATACTTAACTTGTCCTCTTATTTTATTCTTTATACATGTCTCACATTTTCTACAGATATTATTTATATTTTTTGTCAAATGTTTTGCTGTATATACTTTTCCAATTTTCTTTTGCATCTGTTTTATACCAATGTGGCACATATTTTCATGTATTTGTTTTATAATTTTTAAACTGTATTCTTCCGATATTACAATTTTTTCTTGTTTTTTTAATTTTTTATAATATATATTGTTTTTATGTATTAATTTATTCTTACTTTTTTGTAACTCCTCATTTTTTCCTTGATCTGCGACAATATCCTGTAACTTTATGAAATTTACTATTTTTAATTGTTCGTCTATGTCATGATTTGCGTCCAATACTGGGTTCCTGCTTAAGCAGTCAGCTTCTAAATTTTCTTTCCCTGGAGCATATTTTATTTTAAAATCATATTGTGACATGTAGTATATTAATTCTCCTAATTCCTCATCTGTTCTCGATTTAATATGCATGTTTTCCAAAGGTTTGTGATCTGAAAATACCGTGAATGATTTTCCTATTAGCCAGTATTGCCAGTACCGTATTGCCTCTTTAATGGCTAACGCTTCCAAAAATATTGCTTTTTTTTTTTCTTTTGCGAATCATTTAATTTTTTTGAGAAATAAGCTACTGGCTTCTCGTCCCCATTAGCTTGTACTTGTTTTAATATTGCTCCAACTCCTTCTAATGAGGCGTCTGTATAAATATGTATTGGCAAATCTTGGTCAAAAATTTCCAAGACAGGTTGTGAGCATAGTAGTTTTTTTATCTCTTCAAAAGAATTTTGACAATCCGTAGACCATATGAATTTTTGATTTTTTCTCAGTAAATTATGAAGTGGTTCTAAAATTATTGTACTCTTTGGTATGTATTCATGATAAAAATTTACTTTCCCCAGGAATTGCCTGATATTCTTTTGAGTTTTCGGTGTTGGGAAGTTCTGTATTGAAATTAAATTGTCTCTCAAAGGTCGAACTGTATTATTCTGTATAATATGTCCAAGATATTTTACCGACTCTGAAGCAAACATACATTTTGTAAATTTTAGTCTGAAACCTTCTTTCTTTAATGCCTCTAGTAGTTGTGATAAATGGTTGATGTGTTCAGTATATGATTTAGAGAAGACCAATATGTCGTCTATATAATTAACCGTAAAATCAGTTAGACGATATTTTCTTAGTATGTTACTTAATATTCTTTGAAATATTGCTGGAGACGTCTTCAAGCCGAACGGTAAGCAAGTCCATTGAAAATGACCGGTTTGTGTCACAAAAGCCGTCTTTCTCCTATCTTCAATTCTGAGTGGAATGGACCAGAATGCAGAGTTTATATCTAATGTTGAGAAATACTTACAGTTTCTCGTCTTGATTACCAGGTCGTCAATCAGTGGGAACGGCTGAGACTGCGGTACCACGATTCTATTTAAGTCTCTGAAATCAATACACAGTCTGGTTTTTTTATTATCTTCTTTCTTGAAAGCTAACGTCACTGGTGCTGCAAACGGGCTGTATGATTCTTCTATAAGTTTATTTTCAAGTAATTTTCCCACTTGCTCTTCTATTTCCTTTTTATCTTCTATAGAACATCTATATGGTCTTTTACTACAGTACTTGTCAATCATTAAATCTATGCATGCTTCATATTCTCTCACTGTTCCAATATCATATTTATTTTTGGCAAAGCTTGACTTATATTTATCAATCAAATTATTTATTTCACCTTGTTGTTGGTCATTTAAGTGACTCAAATGTATTTTAAATTCTTTTTCCTTTATGTTTTCATTAAAGTTTATAGAATATAAATTATTTTTACTTTTATCTTCTTTGAGACTATTGTTATCACATATTTTCTCAGATTTTTGGATAATTTCCAAGTTCTCGTTTTGAATCAATTTAAACTCTTTTATTATATCTAACCCAATTAGAAAATCATACTTGAATTCCTTTTTATCCACCACATAAATATCCATATATTTTTCCATTTCAAAGATCTTGATTTTTAATGTTGTCATACCTTTGGTTTTTTTCACACCATTAATTGTTATCAAATTTGCATTATTATAATATCTTTTTCCTGGTTCCTTTACTCTTAACAGTTTGGAATTGATCAGAGAAACATTAGCTCCCGAATCATATATGCCAAATGTCTCTAGTTGTTCATTTAATGTTATTTTAACTTTAATTAATGGTGTGATTATTCGTTTTTTGGATCATGGTCGTTTAATTCCACATCTAACACAGTATTGTTCACATTCTTATTGTAGTACTTCTTGGTCTCATGGTCATTATTTGTGTGTTTAAACCAGCATTTTTCCTCCGGGTGGAAACGGATCCCTTTGTTTAATTTTTCACAAAACTTGCAGGGTTTGGCAGGGCTTTTTCCCACATTTACTTTGTTATCAAAGGTGTTTCTTTTTAGTTTATTATAATTCTTCCTGTATAAAACATGCTCATATTTTCCAATCTCATTATATAGGCTCTCAGCAGAAGTTACTGATCCTTTATCAATTTTATCTATTATATGGTCTGGTAGCCCCATCACAATAAGGTTTATCATGGTTTGTATATCAATTTGTTTATTGACTTCTAATAACAGCCTCTCCTTTTTCGTGGCATATTCCAGTAATGAACCCGCTTGGAATTTGAATGCGAAGGCATATTTTATTTGTGACCATCCTTTATTTCCATAGGTCTCGCACAAACTTTTTTTCCATAATGTCCACTCCGAGTCAATTGTATATTTTATCAACATACTATTATGTCAGCATACCAGTCCAAGCATTGTTTTTCTAAGAGGTGTTTTAATGTTTCAATTTTATGAGCATTTTGCAGTATTTCATATCTGTCACATTCATTTTCGAATTCCTGAATCCACTGGTCCACATTTGATGTTTTTCCAGAAAATTTTTCAAGCAAAAATTTTTCTGCTGTTTTTCCTTGATTCCTATTTCCAGGTTCAGTGTTGTTATTAGCACTTATCGTGGGTTTGTTTTCAATTATAACTTCTTCCAAGTATTGATCGCTAAATTGCACATTTTCACCTTCATCTAAGTAGGTCTTCCTTAATTCATCAGACAATATGATCCACAACTTTCGTGATTGATGTCTTTTTTTTAGAGAGTTCTTTATTTTCGTAAATACAGCTGAGTTTGCTATGTTCGTGTGTTTACTTACAGGCTTCAAATCATCAGGAATATCATAAACACGTCCATCGGGTGTCTCAATTGAGGTTATGCATAACAAGTTTGTTTTTCCATCACTCGCCGCTATCACCGTAAACGTGAATCTTAATTTCTCCATTCCTGATAATATTCACTAGAAATGTCGTTTTATAAGCCAATTTCGTCCGGATTTACTAGGAATCGGCAAATTAAACAAATGTGTTGCTCTGAAAAGACAAAGAATTTATTTTAACATAAGTTTACATTTTTACGCTATGTACAATCACATTAGTTTTAGTATCATACCTGAAAAGACAAAGAAACGACATTTAAAGTAATTTAATTAGTTTGTCGATTCCCTGCATACGTTAAAATTTATAATATTATAGCTTTTCACATAACACTCCATCCATCTTGAAAAAAAGTCAAAACATTGACATTAGTAGTTCCGTAGACAGTGGCGCCGTCTTTTCTAAGTGTTGACAGCATATAGGAGGCGCGTTTAGTTCAACAGGAATAAAGGAATGTAATTTCTTTACATGGAAAACTCTTTATTGTACATAAAAACACATGATAATCACCAACACCCCCAAGGGAGTTGGTTGGTTGTGGGTAAATCGAACACTTTTGTAGACTTTTCCCCATTTACCATGAGCTTTGCGGTGAAGGTGGGCCCTCGTGGGAACTACGGCCCAAGCCCTCTCATTCTGAGAGGAGGCCTGTGCCCTGCAGTGGGACGTATATAAGCTGGGATGATGATGATGAGATATTTATGCCCTCGACCGTAGGTATAATACACCAGCGAGAAAGCTCACTGAGCCAAAATACGCGAAGTTAATCAGAAGTCTATCTAACATCATTTACCACAAGTTCACCAGCTTAGGTATTTTGTGACTGAATGACTAGTTTTTTTTCACAAGTAACAGGTCAGTTGTAGTCAGTGGCGGATTTTCCGCCAATAAGGTATTAAATTTTTTGCCCCCTACTAACCTCTGCCCTCTGCAATTCAATACCCTAAATTTAAATTGTAATTTTGAAACACCATTTTTTTTTTAAATTCATGTTCACAAAAGCATACTTTACAAACAGGGATCGTAAAATGCGAGCAAAGTCTATTGAAATGACGTATGACAACCAGTTAGGGTTGGCGTTGGTTCTAAATTGATGAACTAAAATAATACAAATAAATATAATTGAGCAGAATCCGAAACTCAGTTTATGTTATTGCCTGGACAGACTGTAGGTATATTTATTTATTATATTTTAAATTTTTAACCAAAAAACTACAAAATTTTCGCATCATCGACGGCGAAGCAATTTTCTAAAACAAGAACATAATAATATCTAATTGATTGTAAAACCGAAAAATTTATTGAGATCGCAAAAAACCGTCGATCCTGATAAACAAAAGAATTTAAAAAAATGAATGGTTGCCAAATGCATGAAATAATAGAGTCCTTTTATGAGCAGCAGTTTCGGATTTGCGACTTTGCCTATTTGGTTGACTGTTATGTTGCATTGCGTATTTGTTATCAATAAGTCAGGACATACTAGGTAAACCTGGCTACATAGGTTATAGACAATATACATATTTATCAATTCCAATAATTTAGTTTAGTTTTAATTTAGTTTTAGTTTAATATCATAGATAAACTATGGACGCTGATAAGGGCAATTTAATACTATAATGATAAATTAACACATTCCTATGTATTACTCTTTGTATTACTCTTTGTATTCCTATGTATTACCTCAATAAATTTTGCTCGCATTTTACGATCACTGTTTTACAAAGCACTTGGTAATTTTACATATACATATACAGACGTTGGATGATTCGGTTTACTAAAATATTTTCATCTCTGTTAAATATTCGAGACTTCTTTTCTGCGTGTATATAATTATGATTTTTTTTATTTCACTAAGATAAAAAAAATTGAGCCAAATTTGCTTCCGCCCTAAGATTCTACATTTTTGGTTATTTTTTAAATGTTTAATAAAAAACCTCTACTAGAAATTCGTAACCAAAGACCGTCACGTAAACAGCCTCATTTATATGTTTAAAAGTGGTTTGTATAAACGGACATAGTATAATGTATAAGTACATTTCACGCTTCAATATTAACTTTCCTTTATTATACTTTAACTCAAGGCTTAAGTTTGGACATGCTGGAGTGCGATTTTAGATTTAACGGTGTGGTGTGAAGGGTGAATTTGGTGTGGTAGGTTCTTGGGGTTACAGCGTTTTGGTTTTGAGTGGGTGGAGGCTTCAGTATTAACTCTTCGCTCGAGGGTGCGCGCGCGCAGGACAGCTCAATCGGCGCATTCATTGCGTCAACAATAACATATCGATGAGCGATAACCTTAGAAAGGCATGGGCGCTAGCACCATTCAGGTATCACGAGAAGAATTCAATCGTTTTATAAATAATAAAATACAAGTTTAAAACCACTTCTCTGGCTTGAATCCATGTCAACGTTTACCTATGTTATAAAAAACCGGTTGTCTGTAAAGTCGGTTTACGGACGATAGTTTAACGTAACAACGTCAAACAAAACATTCAAAAAACAAAAATGAAACCAGGCGGTCACCCATCCAAGTACTGACCGCGCCCGACGTTGCTTAGCCTAGGTGATCGGACGAGAACCGGTGTTTTGTCAAATATCTTGAAAACGGTGCATCCTACGGCAAAATCAATGAAATTTTCATCCCCCCTTTAATTCCCCCGGGCTCCTCTTCCGCAATCCCCCCAACCCCCCTCCGTATATCATATTTTCAAAATCTTAGATTTCGTATAAAAAATTCTTAACGTACCTAAGGTAAGTTCCAATAAGGTAACGTAAGGTACTTACAAAGTACCTACTTTTAGTTTAGGATAGTTTTATAATGTAAAATTACTTTGATATTATTTTGTGTAAATAAAGAACAATTTAAAGTATAGAACGCCGAAATCAATGCGAACCTAAAGTACCTAGGAAACTATTATTACATGCACACTCACTTGCTTTGTGCAACTATGGTTGCCAATTTATTTTATATTATATATTTATTATATATTATTTTATATTATATGATTTTGGTGCATTTATTGCATTCATTTAAACTCGTGCTGTATCATTACTAGCAATGCTATAGTCCTGAATTTCATATGCAAGATATTTGAGGATTCACTCTAGCGACTATAGTCTTTTAGGAAACACGATTACTTGTGGTTCGCTCTAAAAAAAATCCAAAGTCGTCTCTAAAATATAAATTAAACTCGTAGTACGACGCTAATACCTACTGCACGGAAGGTCATGACTTTTTGAATGTTAATAAAACAAGATGTTTTCTAGGGCGTAGTCTGGCTACATTTTTAAAATATGTATTTGTTTTAGTAATATGATGAAAATACCCAAAAACACGCGCAGTCCAACCAACCTATCTTGAGCTATCGTGCCTCCCCCAAGCGGCCCACACCCGAAATCGCCTACCTAAAATCGATTAGCGTGAAAAACCCGGTACCCCCTTAAGACAATAATCACTTGTGAATTGACAGTAAATGCAAAAACAACTGAGTGGCTGTGGCTACTTCCTCACATCACTTCGCCGTTCGCTAAATTGAAGCAGGAGCAACCTTTGCGCAGCTACGACCCGTGTGGCAATCACGGAAACTGACACAAAAAGACAAGCTCAAAATATTCAGGCTTCGGTCCGTTCACGCTAGTTAAGAAACCAAAACTGATCTTAACTATACTTAACTATAATACGATTACCTATTACGAGTACATAATGCCAAGCCAGTTGGTATTCATGTAGGCACTATACAGCCGTACGCTTATTGACAATCGAGCGGACGCTTGCTATCACTTTCACTATTTCTTTCTGTTAAACGGTACAAGATGGTGACAGAAAGAGATAGTGAATAGCAAGCTCCCGCGCGTTTGACAATATGGCCTCTGGAAGTGCTATTAATAAAATTTATTTTATTATGGATGTCCATGTGTTCCCTGCTCGTTTTGCCCCTATTTTATCCTCGTCCTGCCCAATGTGCTTGATTAAGGACATCTCCATTTCAAAGGAATTTATATCATTCTAAATTGGAACAGAGTTGCATTTGTTTTACTTTTATTCGATCTGAAAAGAAAAGAAATTCGAATCTTTTTCCTATTTACAGTTGATTCACATTTCACTGACATACTATTTGCTTGTATGGTGGTGGCAGGTCGAGGTTATAATTTAAAAAAAAAGGTTTAATACGTTATCTTCCTTTGTTCACCATTCTCTGGAAGCTACACCGGTCCAGGATTTATTCGTAATTAATTTCATTTAACATCCAACGACAAAAACCCTACTGAAACAACATCAATTGAGCTCACTTAATAAATATATCTCCGGCACAAAAACGCCTCAAACGATACTTTAAGTTAGTCTTATTGAAGTGTATCCCTTGTCCACACGTTGAATGAATAATATTCAAGAGTTTTCTTTAGGTGTCCACAGTGTAAATATTTATGTATGTCGACATCCGACGAGACTGGTTATTTCTTACGAGCTGACGTCGCTATGCTGGGTAATACAGGCACTTATAGAATGCGAGTTGCCATGACATCGCGGAACATTCATCTGTTATCCTTTAAAGGGTATTTACAGTGGGTAAATAAATAGTCCGCTGCCAACAGATAAGCCCCATGGTGTGGAATTATTTAGGGTGAAGTTAGCTTGAAAAGATCCCTGATCTACTCTTTTTATTTTGTATTATTTTGGTGTTTTATGTACAATTAAGTATTTACATACATACAATAAACACAATTTTAATTAAGTTGCAGAAAACAAGAAAAGCTAATTTCGATGGCCCAAACGAATAAACGTGCAAAGGCCCGGCCCTTACACAAAAATTTTTTTTTTTTGCTTCTTATTCTTTTATATACCCTAAGGCACGTTGTAAATTTTTTTTAAGCCAATCCGATTTACCGTTTATGAATAATACGTATCCCACAAAAACATTTCATGTTAAATGTTGCCAAGACGAGACCATGTAGCTCGCACTGTCAAGAAGTAATCAGATCTCTTGTAGAGCCAAGTTTCTAACCCTACGTGCCCAGCTCTAAATCTATAAACCCTAATTTTACACTAATTAATCTCGTAGGCGTGCAAGCCGTGGACTAAACTGGCGAGTCGGCCGCACGAAGCTTTTGCAATTCGGCATATGGGCTTGAACTTAAAAATATATTTAATCTTTTAAACTCTTTCCGTGCAGCCGACTCGCCAGTTTAGTCCACGGTTTGCACGCCTACGAGATTAATTAGTGTAAAATTAGGGCTTATAGATTTAGAGCTGGGCACGTAGGGTTAGAAACTTGGCTCTACAAGAGATCTGATTACTTTTTGACAGTGCGAGCTACATATGGTCTCGTCTTGGCAACATTTAACATGAAATGTTTTTGTGGTATTTAATTTCTTTTTGGTAGGGGATGATTTACTAAAAATCCTGAAATACATATCTTATTATTTATAACAAGGAAAACAAGGACCCTCTACATATCAATTTTCAGACCTCTAGCATCAAAATTTGCGGAGGTCTCATACAAGCTTTCACCCCCTAGTTTAAGGGGTTGGGGGGGTAAAAGTTTCAAGTTTTAAGATTTTTTTCGTTGTTTGTATAATATTACTAGCTTACATACCAAATTTCAGCTTTCTAGGACTTCAGGAAGTACCTTAAGAATTTTGATGATCAGTGAATCAGTGACGAAATCTGGGGTTTTTAGACATTGATAAAATCTAAAGTATAATAGCTACGACATTCAAACTTTGTATGTTTCATGTTTGTACTAGTGTCATTATATCTTGAAATTTTCAACTATTTAACATCATCCAAAGCAAAGTTATAAGAGTTCAAAAAACGACGAAACGTTTCGAGAAAAGGTAAGTAGTGCCTTTGCGCACCGCTTGGCTCGTCTTGGCGGGGGCACTCCCGTGCCCCCAGATTTAATTTTTATTCGTTGGTAATATTCCATATAAATTAACACGAATAAGATTCCAAGAGAGTGTTGCCGTTTTAACAATTTTTTTACTATCTACGAATAAAAGTGCAATGGTTTTCTTAATTGAGAGAGAGAGAGATGTTTATTTACACTTTGACTTTTTTTATTCCAATTTTAGTAATATTACTTTGCACGTTTATTCGTATTAAACTTTGTTAGCAAGATTCGTGTAAACTAGCATTAAACCTTTGATCGCCTTCAATCTTGTCAGCCAAATTTTAGTTATAGTAGCTTTCACATACTACTCATTAACGTTTGAGTCATAGAATAAAAATCATTTTAATAAATTAACACGAACAAAATTGCAAACACCGAATGCGAAATCAAATAAAATACAAAAATAGATGTTAATGTACATTGCGCTAAAAGCAATTACACTTTTTAACACGAATAACGGTGCAATGAGCCATAATACAAAATGACCTGAAGATTTATGATTCGAATAAAAAAATAAAGAGGTTTTTCACTATTTACGGGAAAATGGTTAAAAATAAGGGTCAAATATTTACACAGTTTTGTAGGTAATTTTTATATCTATCTAATGATGTATTATAAGCACATATATTATCATAACGCCTGCCAGAACTGTCAGTTAACTTTGTTAAAGTTGATTTTATTTTTCCTGTAAAGTTGTCGTTTTACGATTACACGTTTATTCGTTTTGGCCATTGCATTATTATTATACCTACATAGACATTTTATTGTAATTCAGAAACTTATTTTTTGCTTGCTTTTAAAGTACGAGAACCCTTGGCGCGCGAATCAGGCTCACACTTAATCTATACATATAATAAATCTGTAACAAGTCGGTGTCTGTACATTGAAGATATTTGAGAAAAACTGTCACTAGGGCTATTTATTAGCACAATAGAACCCAAAACAATGATTTTTAGAATTATTGTCTGTTTGTCTGTTTGTCTGTGCGTTTGTGCGCGCTAATCTCAGAAACGGCTTAACCTAGAAGGATGCGGTTTTCACTGATATGTTGGTATTTTCTTGGATTAACATTAAGTGTTTGTTTCATTTGAATCGGTTCACAAATAACAAAGATACGTCTATTTTAAGAATTTATCAAACAGGTTTTTTTGTTTGAACGCGCTAATCTCAGGAACTACTGCTCCGATTTGAAAAATTCTTTTAGTGTTAGATAGCCCATTTATCGAGGAAGGCTATAGGCTATATATCATCACGCTAACACCAATAGAAGCGGAGCGGAGCGGAAGAATGTTTATAAATCAGGGGTTTTTGAAGTAAAACTTCTATAGGCACGCTTGACTTGGGTGTACAGTGGTGAATGTGAACGCGGGTGTGCGGGGGGGGGGGGGGGTTCGGTGGCGGGGTGAGACGGGGTTTGCGGGGGGGGGGGGGGCGGTTGCGGGGGCGGGTAATTATTTTTAATATCGAGGAACTAAGGAGAGCCATAATTGATGAAAAAGCAAATTTGATAAAAAAAATAAGCTGCCCAAATTACTAATTCCACGCGGACGGAGTCGCGGGCAAAAGCTAGTCAATTGTAAAAATATTAAACAACTTCAAACAATACAAATATTTTCCGAATCAGATAATAGGTACTTTAGGTACAGAAACAACCATAAAATACATATGTACAGAAGAAAATGGAACAGATTGAGATCTATTAAAAATATGCACAAACACGTATGTCAACCAGACACTTGTAGCCGACAAAGAACTTTCGAAAGTTGCAAGTTGAAAATAAATATACCACGTTTAGGCCCTGGCGCCCAGCTGGGCTCGTGACACAGACCAACATGGAAAATTACTACACATTCACATTACGATATCGCGTGCTAAATTAAGTACAGTCATCAACATGTTGAAGACCTTAATTTACTTACATTGTATTTTACATTAGCCCAATCGTTGACTTACGATAATTATTTTAATTTGGCAACATTATTAATGTTAACTTCCTTATTTTTAGGGTTCCGTACCCAAAAGGTAAAAACGGGTACTATTACTAAGACTTCGATGTCCATTCTTCCGTCCGTCAGTCCGTCTGTCACCAGGCTGTATCTCATGAACCGTGATAGCTAGCTAGCTAGACTGTTGAAATTCACGATGATGTATTTCGGTTGCCGCTATAACAACAAATACTAGAAATCAGAATAATATAAATATTTAGGAGGGCTCCCCTACAACAAACGTGATTTTTTGCTCGATATTGATATCGGCAACAGGTAGACGCTTGAAATATTCACAAAATATTTGTTGTATATTCACTTTAAAAATAAATAATTAAATTAAAATAAAACAAACATTGAAGGGGGCTCCCATACAGGAAACGTGATTTTTTTTTGCCGTTTTTATAGATAATGGTAAGAACCCTTCGTGCGCGAGTCCGACTCGCACTTGGCCGGTTTTTTGATATTAGTTAATAATATACATAGACTGGTTGTTTGTTTTGAAGAGGCAATGCGTGCCAATGCGATTTAATGAGAGAGATGATAATTTTATGACATGAACATAATTTTGAATAGAGAAAAATGCTCTCAAAGTTAACGATAAATAAAATACGTCATAAATCAACACTCTTAACAAGGGATGGTTAATCGAAAAACTTTAGAATCGGCTTTTGTTAATTTAAAAATAGAAATTAGTGAACTTCATCATCATCATCCCAGCCTATATACGTCCATGCAGGGCACAGGCCTCCTCTAAGAATGAGAGGGCTTGGGCCTAAGTTTCCACGCGGATCCTGTGCGGACTGGGAACACACAAACCATTTAATTCTTCACAGGGGTTTGCCTTTACCGTTAAGCTCATGGTAAATCTATACATATAATAAATCTGTAACAAGTCGATGTCTGTACATTGAAGATATTTGAGAAAAACTATCACTAGGGCTATTTATTAGCGCAATAGAACCCAAAACAATGATTTTTAGAATTATTGTCTGTTTGTCTGTTTATCTGTTTGTCTGTGCTTTTGTGCGCGCTAATCTCAGAAACGGCTTAACCTAAAAGGCTGCGGTTTTCACTGATGTGTTGGTATTTTCTTGGATTAACATTTAGTGTTTGTTTCATTTGAATCGGTTCACAAATAAGAAAGATACGTTTATTTTAAAAATTTATCGAACAGATTTTAGAAGAATTGACTGACAATCGCTCGCCGGACTTCAGGAACTACTGCACCGATTTGAAAAATTCTTTTAGTGTTAGATAGCCCATTTATCGAGGAAGGCTATAGGCTATATATCATCACGCTAACACCAATAGGAGCGGAGCGGAAGAATGTTTCAAAATCAGGGGTTTTTGAAGTAAAACTTCTATAGGCACGCTTGACTTGGAGTTCGGTGGTGAATGTGAACGCGGGTGTGCGGGGGGTTCGGTTTTTTTATATCGAGGAACTAAGGAGAGCCATTATTGAAGAAAAAGCAAATTGGATAAAAAAAATAAGCTGCCCAAATTACTAATTCCACGCGAGCGGAGTCGCGGGCAAAAGCTAGTTTCAAATATAATTTCGCACATAAATTTGGAAAACTAAGAGGTGCGAGCCCGAACTCGAACCCGTGATTCAATGCTTGAGAGGCCATAAGATCAAACCACTGGGCTATACCATTACTTAATTGGTGAGCAGTCCTAATTTAGCGGTGACTCACATTTTCTCCGGTTAATTTGAACAAGCAACACGTTAACTTCGCATTTAATAAAATAGAGATAATCTACGATAACATGGCCCGCCCCTCCGCAGTTCAAGAAGTCTTCAATAAATAAATAAATAAATAATAAATATCACGGGACAATTCACACCAATTGACCTAGTCCCAAAGTAAGCTAAGTAAAGCTTGTGTTATGGGTACTAGGCAACGGATAAACATACTTATATAGTTAGATACATACTTAAATACATATTAAACACCCGAGACCCGAGAACAAACATTCGTATTTTTCATACAAATATCTGCCCCGACACGGGAATCGAACCCGGGACCTCAAGCTTCGTAGTCAGGTTCTCTAACCACTAGGCCATCTGGTCGTCAATGTATTGTGAAAGTATTTATAAATCACACCAAAACTTTCAACGCATGTGTGCGTGTTGAGACAGCCGTCAAACAAAAGCAGATACTACTAAATAAAAATTATTTCGTAAATATTGTGACTAAACACATTGAAATAGTAATGTGGAGGGGCGGCCATGTTATCGTAGTTTATCTCTACCTCTTTATTTCGCTGTCTCACCTGCCGGATTAAGGGTTGTTATATATAGAATACGCAACTAACTATTAAACCAACTTATTTGTAGCGTCCAAAGTTAAATATTACTTGACATTAATCAATGAATAAGTTGCAGAATGTGTTTGTATATATACATGGTGTCTTGTAAGTTCCCACTACTATGTAACAAACATAGCACTACAGACCGCGTAGAGAATTCCCATTTATGTTATCTTAAAAATTGAGGTTGTATATTTTTTAAACCCCGAGACTTTTTTTATTTATGAAGGTGAACACTTCTCGATCGTGATTTCGAAAATTAAACCCCAAAATTAAAATTAAAGTAAATGACACACTTTAAATTAAAAATGCCCAGATAAAACCTAAGGCTCTTTTCATCAGGTGAGATAAGGTCAAACACGGGTATTTTTTTTGTAAAAAAAACTTTTTCAGGATTTCTTAATTCTGGTTCACAACTGTTTTCATCCATTGGTCGCTGTTTAAAGTTTACTGCGTCAAAGGTGTGAATATATTTTAGAAAGAAAGAAAATACGTCTGTTCACAACACCACAAGACACATCAATATTATTACAAATAGACAACACAAAGGATAAAGATAGTATGTCATTGCAGTTAGTTTTGAAGCAAAAATTCCGATGTAAATTCTTTACAGGGGTGTTAAAACTGACCGATCGCTGTAAAGGTCGTTGGCAGAGGCCATTGTCCAACGGTGGACGTCTTTTGGCTGATATTATATGATATGATGTGATGATGTGTTATTCCCGAGGTCCAGCTATCAACATATCAAATTTCATCCAAACTGTCCACCCGTTGTTTAGGTAGTGGGGAGGTGGTTACGTTGAGTTAAACACCCTAGGAATAACGGCTAAGTAAAATCCTCAAAAATAATCCATAAGACTATCAATACTAATAGAAATATTTTTTTTTTTAAGTTGTAATTGGATTGTAAATAGCTAGATAAGTATCCAACTCTAATTACCTAAACAATGGATAATTTATTTATTTAGGCGTTGTTTTCCGGAATTCCATATCAATAAACTACTATATTATTACCGTGTACCATAGCTACATCTCTGCGAAGCATATACGATTATGTTAACATACAAAACCCGCTCTCCTCATCTTCCATATAAAAAATACATGACATACAGGCACAACTATCACAAACGGCACACAAAATAACTCGTTTCAAAATCCAAACACCCGAAATAATAGACATAATAGAGCGGAACATAGTCTTATTTTTTGGAGAGTGATAAAAGCAACAGACAACTTAACAAGCTATAATGATAATTGCATTGAAATACTACACAAGTGTTATACCTAGTCCATGGAACAACTTATTCAAGCGAATTATTCGGTAAAACTTTAAGTGTTCGTTAAACAATGTCAATCCATTATTATTTTTAATGGGCAATTTTCCACAGGTATTTCTGTTCTTTAAATTTATGTCCGCCATAAAACACGCAGAATTATGTTGGATCCATTATTGTAACCAATTGACTTGAATGCTATGGTGGCTTTTTGTCTCTCGGGGGATTTTGCAGCTGCACGGATGTCTCCAGCGCCACGCGTCAAATTTATCATAGAATGATAAATTGTGCGCGGGCGCGGAGTGCCTTTTTGTTATTGTATCGATACGGTATAGGTATTGCCAGGAAATGTCGCGAATTGTTGCCATAGTCAATTATTCTGAGTTCTTGCGAGGCTATTGCGGTTCGCGATGAAAAATTGGAGTTGGTAGTCTGATTATTAGTAGCCGTATTTGGTATGACTTCGTAAATATTCCGATCAAAAACTCTATCGTTATGCATTAGGTAGGTACTATTAGTTTTTGTTTAGCGGTGTTTTATTTTTAATTGGGCCCCGTTGGATCGAATATGGCTACTGTAATGACCAACGGGGTAGACCTTCTCCTGCATTCCTCTATTCATCTATTCAATTTAGTTTATAAAAAGCACTTAGTTTTTGAAAGTCGAAGATTCTACCACTGGTTCGGAAAAATTCTGTTGAGAAGAATTCGGCAAGAAACTCAGCAAGGTATATTATTATTTCTATAATGTTATCAAATAGTATTTAACACAACAAAATTTTATCTTAACACAGTATATATTTGAGACCTAGGGATCGCCAATGCGGATCGGAATAATTTTCACACATCTCTGCCCATAATATAATTATTAATTTCATAGTACGTCTTGAATAGTTATTAAATATTGTGTTTTTTTTTTCGATTTATTTGAATTTTGTGTCTGTTGCAGATCAGATTTTACACGTTACTGAAATATATAAATCGGTACGCGTGGAACTCAAAACGTTAGGCACCTTAACGATGGTAGTTAAAATTTTTATGAAAGTTTTGCGTTATAACACGAAAATTAAGCATACAATAAATTGTGTTAATTTTTGCCAGAGTGTAAATTCTTCCAGGCATTCGTTTTGCATGGTTAATAACGATTTAATGTTGTTGGTTTACTTTTTTATTTACTAGCTGTTGCCCACGAATTTGTCTGCGAAGTATTCATTTAACCGCTACCTGCGGGAACTTTCCAATTTTCTGAGATAAAAACTATTCAATGTTCTTTGTATGGTCTCAAACTGTCTGTATACAAAATTTCATCTTAATCGGTTCTGAGATTTAACCGCAAAGAGGTAAACACATATCCATGCTTAGTTTTGCATTTATAACTAGTAAGGATTAAAAAATAATTTTAGTAAAAATAATTGATTGAATCAGGCGTTACTTTGCGGAGGTCCATATTAATGAACTGAAACAATTACTTTGCTCACCCGCGACCTTCTTCTTTTGCAAGGTTCGAAGGTCGCGGGTGAACAAAGTAACTGTTTCAGTTCACGAGTATAACATTGAGCGAAAAACCATACTGCACTTTTTTAAATCTTGAATAAACATATGCTAAACAAGATCGGCAAGTGTTGCGTCTCATAACATCTCGATGTTATCGCCATCTCAGATGTTATCGGACGCGTACATCAGCCGGCGTGGGCGCGATGGCTGCGGACCTGCTGCTGTTGATAACTTACTGCTATCTGAACAAGTTAACTCATAACAAAGGTTAAGATAAGACGGGTATAAAGTACAAAATTTTCAACGGATGCTCTTTTTAACAACTTCAACAAAATTTGGTTCTATTTTTTTAGGATTTCGTGCCCAAATGGGGCCAACGGTACATTACCGAGACTCTAGCTCGTCCGTCCGTCCGTCTGTCAGAGGGCTCTATCTATTAAACCGTAATAGCTAGACACTTGAAATTTTCAGCGATTATGTATGGATTACTGTGTTGCTATAACAATTCCTAGGTAGGTACTTATGAGTTAAAAAACCGGCCAAGTGCGATTCGGACTCGCGCACGAAAGTAGTGCTAGAGCTAGAGAGAGTGTAGTAGTGGTAGAGCCATGTTGTAGCTAGCCGCTGCATCACGAATGGGCCGGCTCGTCCGGGGCAGTACCACCCTCTCACAGAACACCGGCGTGAAGCAGCAGTACTCCTGCTGCGTTTCGTACGGTCAGTGAGAGCGCCGGGGGCCCAATACCTCTCCCCCTCCCCTATTCCCTCTCCTTTTCCCAGGGCCGACAACGCACTAGCATCGTGTAAAGCGCTGCGGGTGTCTATGGACAGTGGTGATCATTTAACATCAGGTGACCCACTAGTTCGTTTGTCTGGCCTTTCTAACATAAAAAAAAAAAAAAAAAAACGAAAGGTTCCGTACCATTATCTATAAAAACGGTAAAAAAAAAGTTTTAAAGTGAATGTATAACTAAATATTCTGTGAATACTTCAAGCTTCTACCTGTTGCTGTTATTAATATCGAGCAAATACGAGCAAAAACGTGACAACGTCTAATAAATCGATGCGCCGGCTGCATACACGAAAAAGGATGACGCAATGTAACGTACATGTACAGAGCAGCGAAGGCCAGTTGCAAGAGAGCGGGCTAGGGCCAGTTGCAAGAGAGCGGCAAAGACCAGTTGCAAGAAAGCGGCGAACGCCAGGATGTACAATGCGCGGGGGGTTTGGGGGGGTTGGGGGGGGGGGGGGAGGGGGTTGAGGGGGGTTGGGGTGAGGGTTCCAAAGGGGGGATGAAAATTTCATTGATTTTGCCGCAGGATGCACCGATTTCAAGATATTTGACAAAACACCGGTTCTTGTCCGATCACCGAGGTTAAGCAACGTCAGGCGCGATCTGTACTTGGATTGGTGACCGCTTGGTTTTTGAATGTTTTGTTATGACGTTGTCACGTTAAACTATCGTCCGTAAACCGACTTTACAGACAACCGGTTTTTTATAAGAATTGTGTCCTGGAATTATTATTTTATGATACATGCTATTGTTGATGAACTGAAACAATTACTTTGCTCACCCGCGACCTTAAAAAAATACTTTGTAAGGTCGCGGGTGAGCAAAGTAATTGTTTCAGTTCATTAATATGGACCTCCGCAAAGTTACGCCTACAGATTCAATAAATTACTATTTTTGAACTGAAAATAACATAAAAGGAAAACAGTTCCAATGTAAAGTTTAAGTACTCTCCCTAGACAATGTAGAGGCCTTGTTCAATAGTACTTGTACAGAATATATTGTGTGTTAATGCATTCAAAAGCCCCACTGCTGCTGAATAATTGCCCCTGCTTCGGCAATCAAGTGTTGTGTGCAATGAATACGAATTATTGGTATGCTTTTTGGAAATAAAACATTGTGGAGTGGAGAGATAGGCGGACTTGTTAGTAAAATTAAGTTTATCTGAAAAGGGGCCTGTTGCATAACAAAGTACAACTAATATTTACAAGCGGAACTCTCGCTTGAGTTATATTAACTAGAAAGGGAGTTCCGCTTTGTTATGCAACAGGCCCAAGGTTGGTTGACTTAAACTGCTAGTTAAATACCCAATACGTTTTTATTATTTATTAACCGACTTTAATAAAAACCGAAGTTCTAAATTCGTTTGATTTTTTTGTCTGTAACCTCAAAAGTTTTAACGACCGCTTTAGCCTAGTTGGTAGTGACCCTGCCTACGAAGCAAGAGGTCCTGGGTTCAAATCCCGGTAGCATTTATTTGTGTGATGAGCACGAATATTTGTTCCTGAGTTATGGATGTTTTCTATGTATTTAAGTATTTATTTATCTATATAAGTATGTTTATCCGTTGCCTAGTACCCATAACACAAGCTATGCTTAGCTCACTTTGGGACTAGGTTAATTGGTGTGAATTGTCCCGTGATATTTATTTATTTTTATTTATTTTAAAAGTCAAACGTTCATGAATCGATTTGGAAAATCTTTTCTTATTTGGAAGGGTACGCTTCCCGTTTGGGAGTTCTTTGGAGTCTTTTTTGTCAGAATTATTAAGTCCTTTGGTTTTTAATGTACATAATAAATTAATAGCTCAGCTTATTTAGATCCCACGTGGTTGTAGTTCCCACGCGGGCTAAGTGCGGATTGCAAACTTTACTGACGCCATCGAATTGCTTCGCTGGTGGGTATAGGTTCACACACTCGCGAAGCAATTCAATGGTGTCTGTGAAGTTCCCAAACCGCATTGGATCCGCCCGGGAACTACAACCCTTTCATCCTGAGAGGAGGGCTGGCCCAGCCAGTGGGACGTAAATAGACTCAGATGCTGACTATAAAATAAAAAATATTTAAACTTGTTTTACACTCTTCTGAAGTCATTAGCTGCAGTACTAAAACAAATTTGAGCATCAGAAAGAAGAAACAAAATTAACTACTAAAACGAGCCTACCAATTCCTAAAAGGGTCGGCAACACACCTGTGATGCCCCCCCGTATTACGGGTGTCCATGGGCGACGGTGATCGCTTTCCATCAGGTGACCCGTCGGCTCGTTTGCCACCTCTTATATAAAAAAAAAACTACAATAATCTTCAGCATAGAAAGTTTTTATTTAAAAATAAAATGTTTGAATTCAACATCCCTTTAAAAATACATCCCATTTTTAGGTCACTAAATAATGGTCGCGTTAGACATACCCCACGATACGGTTATCGCACGGATCTATGGGGTAGATTATCAACGTCGTGAGAACATGCATTGCGGCTGTACGCCGATAGTGGATACAGTAACGAAGATTTAGAATAGGGTTTATCGGTGTGCGAAATTCGTTGGCAGCTGGAAATGGAGGAGGTTGAAACGGGTATGTATTACAATACCGAAGGACGAAAGACCGAATGTATTTAAACATCGAATGGGTCAAAAGACCGACACGATATTTTTCTGAAACCGTTAACTTTTTAAGATTGTTATAAAACAAACTTTGACTATGTACGTCATTGTCATGCTTTGTTTTTAAGAGATTAGCATCTAGATTAGTACAGTTTATAAGGTGTATGACCTTTAAACCTTTCACTTTTGAATATCTACGTAACCAAAATGTCACTTATAAGACACAGTATAAGAGGTGTTCACTTGCGGTAGCTTGCGTGACCTAATCTTTACTTTGTGTCAATTGAAGTCCGCTCTCATTATAAAGGAATTTAAATACGCGGCGCTGTCTTTTGTTTTTTGTGTGGCGCCCAATTATTCCTTAAGAGGGTTTTTACCTGCTGAGCTGGTAACGTTGCATTTTTGTTAGTTTTTCTCGATTATTCCATAAAAATTGAATGAAAATTAAAAATGTTTTGTATACAAATTGTTCTAATATATAAGTTAATGTGTCTGCTGCAATCATAATTCGTGATAGACTTTTGTTTTCTTTAAAAACGAACAAATTATTACCTAACGGTTTTTAAAGAACATAAAAGTCTTGTCACGAATTATTATTGCAGTAGACACATTAACTTACATATTAGAACAATTTGTATACAAAACATTTTTAATTTTCACTCAATTTTTATGGAATAATCGAGAAAAACTAACAAAAATGCAACGTTGCCAACTCAGCAGGTATAAACCCTCTTAACGTTTTGTGTTCTGAAGTTGACGAATTTGTCGCACGCTGCTGCGTTCTAGCTGTCGCAACTCGTACCTAGTTGTGCAATGTGTGACATTTTCGAAAAATTATTTAGCCAAATTTTGTACGTTTAGACTGGGTGCAAAAGTTTGTGGGCGTTGTCTATGCGCGCGTGCATGAAGTGCCAGCGTGCGTGCTAAAAACCTACAATTTTCAAAAAAATATTCAGCCGCAATTGTACAGTAAAGCAACTTAACAGGTTTCCTGCCCCATGAGGCACATGTGTACATGTGCCTCATGCGTGACTTTACTGGTACGTCCGTGAGGCACATGTGCCTCATGACTCTATGAGCGTTTAATGTCATTGTTACTATGGGGGCGTGTCGAAAGAACGCCGCACATTGCTTCGGGACAGGGAATCTGTTAATGACAAAAGCTTGTGAGTGCGGCATGCGTGCGTGCGTCCGTACACTAAAAACCTGTAATTTTAAGCAGTGGGACGTATATAGGCTGGGATGATGATGATGATGACATATACACCGTGAAATTTTAGTGGTTGTTTTCCCGAAACGAGGTGATTTAGTATCGATTGTACAATCGATTTATAATTACTATTTTGACTAGTCAAAAATCCAATTGTGAAAAACGAAAGTCGAAAATGACCGCAAACCAATAAGTAAGGCTTCGTTGGTACAAGTAGCGTACGATCGTACGATAGGTTAGGTACCAACGAAGCGTTACTATTGGTTTGCGGTCATTTTCAACTTTTGTTTTTCACAATTGGATTTTTGACTCTAGTCAAAATAGTAATTATAAATCGATTGTACAATCGATACTAAATCACCTCGTTTCGGGAAAACAACCACTAAAATTTCACGGTGTATATGTACCTAACACTGTAGCGTTGCCTGCCGAGGTCTTGACGCAAAAAATATACTAGTCTTAAATTGTGTCACTATTTAGATCCAGCCACGACTATTTCAGAAAGCCAATCGAAACTGTGAAGTAATTTAATTAGTATTAATAATAATAGTTCGGAACGAGCTTATTAGAAAGCGCACGAGAGTGGTCGATGTGGGACATAGAGTCGCGAAGCTGAAATGGGCTTGGGCCGGCCACGTGTGCCGACGACACGACGAACGGTGGAGCAAGCGCGTTTTGGAGTGGAGACCCCGGCTAGGCAGAAGATGTGGGCAGACCGCCTGCCCGATGGTCCGATGACATTGTGGAGACAGCAGGACCTGTCTGGAAGAGAGAAACCAGATAGTCGATCTGGATGGAGAAAGGTTGGAGAGGCGTATGCCCAACGGTGGGCGAAAACACGCTGAAGATGAAGAAGAAGAAGAAGAATAATAATAATCGGGCGAGTTTGCATTTTGAAGTTTAAAGTCCAGGATCACCACTCCATCCTTAACCGTTTACACCAATGTCACCGTTTTAGGCACGACACACAACACAATGTTGTCTAGACAGAAAAATCTATCTAAGTATATCTAATCAGTCTATTTTAATGCGAAGTTACACCTGCATCCGATCAACCGTTAAGAGGGTACGATGGCTGAGAGACTTTTGAGAAATAGGTATTTTAATGAAATGTCGCTGTCTCGCCCGAACCCCTCCGTGTCAGTACAGCGAGAGCGGGACAACTGCAGCTCAGACCGTTAATAGGCGCGTAAAATTGATCAAAACAGCATTTCGTAATCCCCTGTTTTCTTCTCGAAAACTGGACCAATAAAATTATTTTTTTCAAAAATAATTAGAGGACAGATTTAACTATGCCCCTATGTTTTCTTTTTTTTGTTTATGCGAGGGATTCTTTTCTGATGAGTGTCTGAAAATGACGTTGAAATTGGGCAATTTTTTCAGTTTTGGAAAGCTCATATTTCTTATGTTAATTGAAATATGGAAAAAAACGAAACATAGGGGCATAGCTGTGGTAGATACAGATTACACAGTAAAAAAATTTGGCTCTAAATCCATTATCCAGGGAGGAAACAGGGGATTACGTTTGTATGGAGAAATGGTGCGTATCGTATCCTCTTAACACGTAATTGAGCTACAAACTAACGAACTTATAATATTTAAAAGCGAAAAAGTTTCCGGGTGCGCCGGTGGGACTTGAACCCACGTTTCCCGAGTATGCGCCCCAACGGGTGTTCTACCAACTGAACCACGTCGCATCCAACCGACCTCCCCGAAACGCTTTTAAATCTTAGGTTCGGTGAGCAGACGTAACTGCTAATAAAATAAATAATATTTGAACGAACTTATAAACTTCACATTTGCAATATTAGCAAGATTAGATATCAATATGATGTCACTGAATACTGTTTTACATATTTCCAATAACAGTCGGCTCCTTTAGGGACAAAGCAATATAATCCAGAGCATATGTTTAAATGAATAAAATTATTTCATTATTAAAACGAAAAACTGACCGTACGACTTTATAAAGTTAAATGTTAATGTTAAAATAAATAACTGTGAATGGATGGCTAATATCGATAATTGTACCTTTAACTTATTGGTAGTAAAAAATAAAACTAATGTTGGTGTAGCGTGTGGCCACCATAATTAACAGGGTGCATACCAACCACATAGCCGCGCTTGAAAGGAAAAAGTTACTAAGCGACAGGTAGTGTAGTGAAGGAAAGAGGGTTTACCTATCATATTCTCGAAAAGCTTATTTCCGAATATTAAAATTCCGAAATGGAAACTCCTTTTTTTCATTTTCCAAATTATTGTTTGTCCGAAATTTTATTTACTATATTTTCTTTTGCCAAATGTTTTAAAATCCATTTTTTTATTTGCCAAATGATTCAAAATCCAACTGCATGAAATTCCGTAGGATCATTTGCGAAATATATATTTATTCCGCAAAGGTCAGGGGTACAAAAGGTGACCATACAATTATGTGTGGAGCGTAATATTCATTTTGTTGTTTAATGTTGCCCAAATATTTTATTGAGTTTGCTATGTGGGTAGGGGGTTTTAAAGGTGGTTATAAAAAAAAAAACTAACACCAAAGGCTAATGCGGAAGCTTCGCTCCGCTACGCTCCCGCATTAGCCTTTGAACCTAATCTATCCGAGTCGCTTCCGCTCCGAACTGTCTTGCTCGCTCGCTTCGCTCGCTCGCTAAAAATTAAGCAATGTTGTCTTACTCTGATGTTAGGTTAGGTAGATAATAAAAACATACTTTCGGCTTTTCGTTACATTTGGATTATGAAAATATGGCAACTGATTAGGTTGGCAAATAAAAAAATGGATTAATGTAATTCGGGATTTTGAATTTGTTGGAAATAAAACTGTGATTAAATGAATCCGTGGCATTGTGAAGTTGTGGAAAAACAAAACATATGGATTTTAAAAAGTTGGTGAACCGTTTTCGGATAAATGAAATTCGAGTAAAGGAGTTTCTAAACATCGATAGGTTACCGAAACAATTACTTTGCTCACCCGCGATCCGCGACCCGACAAGGTAATTGTTTCAGTTTATTGATATGGACCTCCGCAAAGTAACGCCTGATTCAATAAATTGCTCTATAAGTAAATAACTACCTAAGACTAACCAGTCGACGTCATAGGAGACCGAAGAGCTGGCAACTACCTCGGACAAGGGATTAGCATAGCTATTTAAAAAAAGAACGCTGCCAGTATCTTCGGAACCTTGCCTAACTCATTTTCATTATATGTATACTAGCTGTTGCTTGTTGATATGTATATAGCGTACAAACTATTCTCAGACCAACGAAATATAGAGAAAAAATTTCATAAAAATCGGTCAAGCCGTTTCGGAGGAGTTCGATAGCAAACACCGTGACACGAGATTTTTATATATTAGAAGAAGATACAGTTCATTCTCAAAGCTACACAGATCATACCGCTACCAAATAAAAGATATGAGTATGACAGACACACAATGGAGTAACATAGTAAAACTTTGTAATTAATTGACGACCTCCGCAAAATAACGCCTGAATCAATCATAATAATATAACATCTTTTTTAAACGCACTTGCAAATGCAATGCAATTTTATTCATCGGACTCCCATTGTTAAATGAGGCGTCAAAAGATGTATTTTTGTTATTATACATATAATATTCAACTCTGTTTATGTTCAATCCTTTACGGTTAAGAGGATACGATGCGCACCATTTCTCCATACAAACGTAATCCCCTGTTTCCTCCCTGGATAATGGATTTAGAGCCAAATTTTTTTTACTGTGTAATCTGTATCTACCACATCTATGCCCCTATGTTTCGTTTTTTTCCATATTTCAATTAACATAAGAAATATGAGCTTTCCAAAACTGAAAAAATTGCCCAATTTCAACGTCATTTTCAGACACTCATCAGATAAGAATCCCTCGCATAAACAAAAAAAGGAAAACATAGGGGCATAGCTAAATCTGTCCTCTAATTATTTTTGAAAAAAATAATTTTATTGGTCCAGTTTTCGAGAAGAAAACAGGGGATTACGAAATGCTGTTTTGATCAATTTTACGCGCCTATTAACGGTCTGAGCTGCAGTTGTCCCGCTCTCGCTGTACTGACACGGAGGGGTTCGGGCGAGACAGCGACATTTCATTAAAATACCTATTTCTCAAAAGTCTCTCAGCCATCGTACCCTCTTAAAATCAAATCAACGCGATCTTGAGACGAATTGAAGACGCTTTGGTCTTTTGTGTTTTTGTGTGTCGCTGGATATATAGGTTGGTCTGAACCCGTGACCAATTGAGATGTACACCTGTTAATGATCAATCAATCATTTCAAGCCGTCTCGTTAAGATAATGTAATGATAGTTAACAATGTTTTTACAATTATTAACAATATAATAATTTAACTTTTTATTAAGTCGTCGATGCAGAGGGTATGATAGATCGAGTGTTAAGTCACACTCTGTACAGTTATGAATCCAATTAAGAATTTAGTGTATCTTAATATTAAAGTGCATACTTCTAGCGAGTCCGAGTCAGTAAGCAAACTTAAAATTTATTTAAATTTATTTAAATGGCTTGAAAGTTGGCCGGGCGTCCACACGCCGATGTAGATTTATCTAAAAATATTGTCTGTAGACCCTTTACTTTTGCCCTATTGAAATAAGAGACGCAAACAAAAAATGTGTATGACCCAGTTCATCATCACCCTCCCAGCCTATATAAGTCCCACTGCAGGGCACAGGCTCTTCTCAGAATGAGAGGACTTGGGCCGTAGTTCCCACGCGGGCCCAGTGTGGATTGGGAACTTCACACACTCCATTGAATTTCTTCACAGGTTTCCTGACGATGTGTTCCTTCACCGTAAAACTCGTGGTAAATTTCAAATGTAATTCCGCACATAAATTCCGAAAAACTCAGAGGTGCGAGCCGGGATTTGAACCCACGACCCTCTGCTTGAGAGGCCATAGGTCAAACCGCTAGGCCACCACGGCTTTTATGACCCAGTTGCCCAGGCAATACTATCTAAATACTACTACTAAATAAATACATTAGTCTTGCATAACAGGGATCAATGATCTACAGGCAAACATAATCAGCAGCGAGCTGTCACAGTAATAGATCTATTTATCGGCAGCGCTTAATCTCCTGCGCAGCCGCGGGGTATAAATCAGCCGCACTATGATACAGGATTTCCGAAATGCGTCCGTGGCACGCAACGCACGCGCACCTTAATCAAAGACGATGCCTAGTGAGTTATAATGTCATTTAACAGTTGGCTATGCAAAATGAGAGTATTGGACTCCTGTAAGGAATCTCAGTTGAGAAGACTTCAACAATTAATTTATGGGTTTTGCTGACCTAGTTTGTTTTTTTTAATTACTCTCCTTTTTACAAGCTTTAATTAACCTGCCAGGAACGTATAAATCGCGTCATGTAAAAATAACGCTGGAAGAAAGTGGAGACATCTAACATCTAACATTCATCATCATTTCGTTCATCATTAATTAATTAATTATGTAAGGTTTAAAACGAAATAAACATTTTTCATTTTTTTTTATCATTCTTTCATTATCATTTTGAGTGTAACATTTTGTAGGACAGTGAACGGTTACGGTACTCTAAAGATGAGTTCTGTACCTCTACCATGAGTTTACACTAGTTCACAGTGACCGTACTCGCTAGCGACGGCGTAAATGATTTGTATGGAGAATTGTACTTCCGTAAGTGACCGCTAGAGGCGCTGTACGATTCTGTACGATTCTTCGAACTAGTGTAAACTCATGGTAGTGATACTGGTTGAGTTCGAAACGCGTCAGTGTAGTTTGGTGGTGGTGATTGTTGGGCTTGTTTGATTTGTGTGTGTTCATACAGTGTGGAGGTGGAGGAGCTGCATGAACACGGATATTTTACATAAAACGTAGCTATCGTAAGGTCGCGGGTGAGCAAAGTAAGTAATTGTTTCAGTTCATTAATATGGACCTCCGCAAAGTAACGCCTGATTCAATAAACTAGATAACAAAATTTACCTAACTATAGGTGAAAAACTTAAGGAACTTTACTTACCTTTGTATGTAATAGAATAGTGCACCTACAGAATTAATATGGAGCTTAAGTCATTTTTCAAATTTGGTACGTCAATTTCTTTATACAGACTCGTTATTACTACATACAACAGGTCATTTACTTAAGTTTTTCACCTATAATACATTTATTACTATTTATTTCATTCTATTTCCAACTTGGACTTAATACATAATGTATTACATAATACATAATTAATTCATGAATATTTATTTTTAATAAGCGTAGTGGTAGAATGTCATAATCATAATGAACCAAAAAGTATTGCTTATACCTTTTTTTAATGGCTGAACGCCATGATGCCGTGTCACTCCGTGTGGTATGGAAATTAAAAACGTTCATTGCTGGCCTAGGCCGGCAATTATGTATAAAATTCCATCAACGACCTCTCGTCTAGCCGCACTTGAAACGTGATACTTCGCGACCCGTTATAAGGAACATAAGATCAATACTTCATTGCATGTTTGAGAAAATATATTTATTTACTAGCTTTTGCCCGCGACTCCGTCCGCGTGGAATTAGTAATTTGGGCAGCTTATTTTTTTATCCAATTTGCTTTTTCATCAATTATGGCTCTCCTTAGATCCTTCCGGAAGAAGTGAAACTTCATAATAAACCAACCCGCTCCCAATCCGCCCCAACCCGCTCTCAACCCACCCCCAACCCGCTCCCAACCCGCTCTCAACTCACCCCCCACCCGCCCCCAACCCGCTCTCAATCCGCCCCCAACCCGCTCCCAACCCACTCCCAACCCACCCCCAACCCGCTCCTAACCCGCCCCAACCCACTCCCAACCCGCCCCCAACTCGCTCTCAACCCGCCCCCAACCCGCTCCTAACCCGCCCCCAACCCGCTCCCAACTCGCCCCCAACCCGCTCCCAACCCGCTCCTAACCCGCCCCAACCCACTCCCAACCCGCCCCCAACCCGCCCCAAACCCGCTCCCTACTCGCCCACCCACCGGCTCCCAACCCGCCCCCAACCCGCTCTCAAGCCGCCCCCAACCCGCTCTCAACCCGCCCCCCCCAACCGCTCCCAACCCGCCCTATCTAACTGGGCTATCTAACACTGAAAGAATTTTCCAAATCCAAAACCAAAACCTTTTATTTCCAAAACCCCCGATTTGGAAACATTCTTCCGCTCCGCTCCGCTCCTATTGGTGTTAGCGTGATGATATATAGCCTATAGCCTTCCTCGATAAATGTGCTATCGAACACTGAAAGAATTATTCAAATCAGAGCAGTAGTTCCAGAGATTAGCGCGTTCAAACAAAAAACCTGTTCGATAAATTCTTAAAATAGACGTATCTTTCTTATTTGTGAACCGATTCAAATGAAACAAACACTAAATGTTAATCCAAGAAAATACCAACATATCAGTGAAAACCGCATCCTTCTAGGTTAAGCCGTTTCTGAGATTAGCGCGCACAAACGCACAGACAAACAGACAAACAGACAATAATTCTAAAAATCATTGTTTTGGGTTCTATTGCGCTAATAAATAGCCCTAGTGACAATTTTTCTCAAATATCTTCAATGTACAGACACCGACTTGTTACAGATTTATTATATGTATAGATCACTAGTGTATTTACAAGCCTTAAACATCTATCTTTTTTCAACGTTGCATTCTACTAATCAGACCACGAGTGCAATAATAGTAGGACCAGATCCTCAACCGCTGACAATTAATGAATTTTAAGTACCATTGAACAGTTTCTCAGACCATTAACGGCCACAAAAAGAGATTGATCAGGTAATTAAACATTGTATAGAGCTGGGGGTAAAAAACAGTAAAAACGTCAACTCCACGAGACTTTGATTAAGTACACGATTGATTACAAATCAATTGAATGTCAAATGAGAAATACTTTCGGCCAACATATTAACAACAGTGTCATTGATAAGCAGCTAGATATTTCAAATCCCTCTGAATTTAGCGAACTATTTCATTACTAGCTGTTGCCCGTGAATTAATGTCTGTCGCTACCCCCGGGAACTATGTAATTCTCCGGGATAAAAGTATTCTATATGTATCCAGGTTATGAACTATCTGTACTATGCCAAATTCGATCAAAATCTGTCAAACCGTTTTAGCGTGAAAGAGTAACAAACATCCACACATCCAGCCACATGAATTCCGAAAAACCCAGAGGTGCGATTTCTGATTCGAACCCACGACCCTCTGCTTGAGAGATCATAGGTCAAATCCAAAGTGTGGGTTGTGCGTTGCTTCATGCAGCACCTTGCTATTACAGATGCAGCAAGTTTACCGATGACTACTCCTCCCGTCCGCCACGCCGCCCGCGCTCTATAGGTACCAATTGACGACGTTCGAGATGGCACCAAATACAAATTTAACAATCGATATTATAACGCGGGTCGGGTCTCGTTCCATACCACAAAAACAAAAATAGAGTCCTTTTATGATTACGTGTGGATTTCTGTCAGTTACAACAGATTTGCTCCGAAACTACTGGACCGTTTGAATTGCAATTTGGCACACATACTTTCAAGAATTTTCATGTCCGCAATATTAAATTTCAAAATTGATGCCATTTTCGTAATTAACGTCCCAAAAAAACATAAAAACGACACCTGTAAAGTTTCGAATAAAATAGTCTAACTAATCTCGTTGCCCGATACAAACTTTGAACCCCCGATTCACCCCTTTAGAGGGTGAATTTTTAAAAACCTTTCTCAGTGCACCCCTAGACCTAGGAACGAACCTACGTGCCAAATTTGAAATCTCTAGGACCAGTGGTTTGGGCTGTGCGTTGATATGTCAGTCAGTCAGTCAGTTTCTTCTTTCATATATTTAGATTAAAATATCATAGGACAATTGACACCAAATTGACCGTCTTAAACTAGCTTTTACTATGAACACTAGCCAACAGATAAACATACTAATGCTTGTACAGATAAATACAAACGACCAAGACTCGAGAACAAACATTCCTATCATTTCTATATTTAACGACCGCTTTAGCCTAGTTGGTAGTGACCCTGCCTACGAAGCAATAGGTCCTGGGTTCAAATCCCGGTAAGGGCATTTATTTGTGTGATGAGCACGAATATTTGCTCCTGAGTTATGGATGTTTTCTATGTATTTAAGTATTTATTTATCTATATAAGTATGTTTATCGTCGTCTAGTACCCATAGCACAAGCTTTGCTTAGTTTGGGACTAGGTCGATTTGTGTCAGATTGTCCCCTAATATTTATTTATTTATTTATTTATTTTATTTATACAAATATCTGCTCCGACCGGGGATTGAACCCGGGACCTCAAGCTACATAATCAGTGTCTCTAACCTCTTAGCTATCCATCGTCAAGATATAAAACCAGAGAGAAATAAAGTAAATGTTGCAAGATTTTTTTGCCCCTATTCCTGTCTATAGTCTGTGTAGCATTACTAATGGCATTAGGGAATTGATACTGGCTAGTTTGACGTAGATTGGCAACCGTTTATGGTCATAATATGTGCGGATGCTGGTAACACTAATAAAAAGCGATGAGTTGCGATCGTTCCATACTAGGAAATAATGACTTTATCCCTCGTTGTGCTAATTGAACTAGTAATAGAATATTTTATCTCGATATGATCGGGGAAAATTATCAAGAGATTAATAAACCTATTTTTAGTAATTATGAAATACGTCCGGAGAAAGCAGGAGGAAGGAATTGAAAGTCCAAGGGTGAAGGCGTTGTTGCAAGGTTAGACACTATTTCAGTCTTAAAATATGTAAGAATCGAGACACGAAAATTATTCAAAGGTGAATACATACCGTGAAATTCTACCATGTAATATTATAAATGTAGAAGTTTGTATGTGTATGTGTTTGTTACTAGTAGACTGGACGGATTTAGACAAAATTTCATAGTTAAATCTTGGGAATAACACGTAGGTTATTTTTTATTCCATTACAAGCTGTTGCCCGTGACTCCGTCTGCAAAGAATTCGTTTATCGCTATCCCGCGGGAACAAGACAATTTTCCGAGTTGAAAACTGTTTTGTCCTTTCTAGGGTCTCAAACTATCTCCATACCAAATTGCATCGCAATTGGTTCAGCTGTTAAGCGTGAAGTGGTAAAAAACAGACAGGTTACGGTCATCCCGAGAAATCCATATATTTCATACTAAATACAAACTGAAACATGGATGCATAGAAAAACCCAGAAAAAAGACCAGCGCTGGGAATCGAACCCAGGTCCTCAGCATTGCGTGCTGCGTGCTAGACCCCTACACCACCACTGGTACACTGAACTCTCGTGGGAACTACGGCCCAAGCCCTCTCATTACGAGAGGAGGTCTGTGCCCTGTAGTGGGTCGTATATAGGCTGAGATGACGATGATGATGAAACTGGTACAAACATTAAACCTCTTTACCCTAATTAAATCGACTGTAAAAGTCCTTTTTAATTAACTCGCATTTCTAATCCAGCTTGGTCCCATCCAGCGTCCTGCAGTCGGACACGGGCCATTTGAAATAACCCGCGTTTCTTTATTAGGGAACAGTGGCATCAAAGTCGTGTTCTGTCGTGATTTATCGACTCTCTTACATCCTTAATTGATCGGGCGTATATAATCTGAGATTCATTACAGTTGCAGATAGGGCTGGCATACGGTTAAGGCCGCACCGAGCTTCTTGTGCTAGAGCTTGTCTAAGCTAAAATGACGCGCGCCTCTCTACTGAATCAGTTAATTTTGATGTGGCCGTGCAAATATTACTTAATTACCTACGACTCTTCATCTGTTTGGGAGCGTCGACTATTCCGTGAACTATGATCAGTGTGAAACATGACGATCAACAAATCACATGAAAAATCCTGTGCGCAAATGTGGTGGTAGGGCGCGTCACTTTAAATTGAACAAGCTATAATCGATATTAGGTATTCTATTCCCTCGTGTATGTGTGCGTAAGAGCGGCTAGAATCTAAACCGTGCATAAGCGCAAGCGACACAAGAAACTACGCAACTAACTATACGGGTTACGGACAGGGGGGAAGCACCGCGGCTCAAGATAAGTTGGTAGAACCGCGCGTGTATTTAGGTATTTTCATCGTATTAGGTGCTAAAACAAATACATATTTTAAAAATGTAGCATCACTATATAGACCCTATAAAAAATATCTTGTTTTATTAACATCATAAACTCATGACCTGCCGTGCAGTATTTACGCCGTACTAAGGATTTATTTTATTTAATAGAGGTGACATTGGATTTTTTTCTATAGAGCGAACTACAAGTAATTGTGTTTCGAAAATCACTGGTCATTAGAGTGAATCCTCAAATATCTTAAAGCTTTACTAGTAATGATACAGCACGGGATTAAATTAATGCAATAAATGCGCCATTAGCTCGCTGCGGCCTTAAAGACAAAAGTAGCTCGCTTTTATACCTATATACCCTTCCCCCTTCCCCTTCTTACCCTTCTTCTGAGATCTATACGCTTAATGTCTAACACGCTGACGCTTGCTGTCGCATTTACTATTTCTTTCTGTCAAATGGTATAAGATGGTGGCAGAAAGAGATGGCAAAAGCAAAGACAAGCGCCCGTGCGACGTGACGGGCGGAGCGTAGACTGTATCAGTGGAGATCTTTCAAGCTTGAACCGAATATTCAATGTGCCTCTTACCATACGGTGATCGCCCTCGGTTTTAACCACACTGATCACGGAGAAATTGTTGAATATTTGCTTCCTCGTCGACATAATAAAGTGTATCTCATTCCTCGTTACACTGCCAGGGCTCTCGCCGCTGGAACAAGGAGTTCATCATTATAGAGTCCCTCCTTCTCCATGAAGCCGGCCAGTAGGTGGCCAAGGTGATTCCTGCGGCCTACTCCGAATTGCCCCATTATAGTCCGATCGTTATCATCTGAGCTCTGGGGCCATAAAACCCTTGTTCATCTCTCATACTCGGAAAGTGAGGCAAATCATAACTGACATACGGGAGGATAACTATTATTTTCTTCCCAAGAGTAGAAATGAATTTAAAAAACCGGCCAAGAGCGTGTCGGACACGCCCAAGATAGGGTTCCGTAGCAGGTACGAAAACATCTTTGCATACAATACAATACAATACAATACAATGACTCTTTATTGTACACCAGGAATAGTAAGCAATACAGAAAACAGGTACACAAAGAGTAAGTTACAAGGTAAGCAATAGGCGGCCTTATCGCTTAAGAGCGATCTCTTCCAGGCAACCCTTTACCAGAAAGAAGGAAGGACTAGTTTACAGCAGGTGGTGCATCAACAGTGGATCAGAAAATTAAAACGCAACAAAAAATAGTACATCTACTCATACATATATCGTACATATAATAAGTACACGTCTAAAACAAATATAAGCATTGGGATAAACAGCCACATATAAATAAATAAACTATAACAAAGCTAATAATTACAAGAAGACAGATAGTACACCTTAAGCATTGATTTAAAGATTGACAGAGATTTTGCCCGTCGTAAGTCAATCGGCAAGGCATTCCACAACCGAATAGCCTGGACAGTATAAGAATAGACATAGAATTTGGAGTTAGAGAGAGGCACGGTAAGGAGAAAGTTCTGAGAGCATCGAATAGAAGTTACGTAGCTAAACCGCTCTTTGAGGTAGCGAGGAGTTGCAGGGTTAAAGAGAATGCCGTAAAGAAGGTGGAGAACGTGAGAGAGAGTACTTTATTAATGTAGTTGTTTTGGTCCCAACGTCGGCGGTACAGCGCCATCTATCGGCGAATTGGGTAACTAATCTAAACAGCAGGCAACTAGAACTAGTAGGTATGTATGTTGATTGTTTTTTAGATGTAATATATTTTTTTTATTTGAAAGAAGATACTGTTAGCGTGATCTTAGGTACTTAAAGAAAAAAAATGCTTGCAATGGCGGTTAAATTACAATCTTAGTTTAGAAATATTTTTTTACAATAATTTAAAAACTGCTCAACTGATTAAGTTAAAAATAATTTTCCTACAAAGTTTTTATTAAGTTTAACTTACGTGATTTTTTTCATATTTTTTTCACGTGCGGTTCAAAAGTTAGAGAGGGGGACACATTATTTTGAAAGAAAGAAAGAAAGAAAGAAAAAACATTTATTCGTGACAAACAATAGTATAAAGGCATAAAGGTTACAAAATAAAGAAAGAAACTAGATATCACGAAACGGACCCACCTCAGCATAATGCCGGCTCGAGAGCCAGCGCTGGTCTTCCGGTGGGACCGTGAGGCCGTCATTTGCTCGCTGCACACACGATCGGACCGTGTCTAATTGTGAACGCAACCATATGATTGTGCAACTGTACCAATACCAACACAAGGGCGTTATATTTTGGCATGGCGTTGACATTGACAACTGACACGGCCGACCACATGAGCAGCAAGCAAAACGATATATAATAAATAAAATATGTTAATTATTGTCACTTGTAACAATTAAATAATAAAAACAAAGAGTGAAAAAGTGAAAAAAATAGCAGTGACTTAAGACATTTCCAATCAAGACACGCACAACACAATATCAGTGTCATAAAAATAAAAACAACAAAAGAAAGTTATAAACATGAAACACAAACGTTGTATGTAATTCCAATAATAATAAAGAAATAAAACAATAAAAAATAATAACAATAATAATAATATCACGGGACAATTTACACGAATTGACCTAGTCCCAAAGTAAGCAAAGCTTGTACTATGAGTACTAGACAACGGATAAACATTCAATGCAGAGTGGACACAATAGAAGTCGTCCACGCTACGTTTAAACCACATGACAACAAAGTAAAGAAAAATAAGAAAGAAAGAAGCCATACAATAAAAACACAATGAGGACGTACTGCTCGGGTATGTACTAAAAACAGCTAGTGTCATGCATCAACGCTTCCTGTTCATTCTGATGTGCATAAATAAACTTTCTGACACCATTCTTAAAACTATGCATGCTTTTCAGGTTCCTGATTGGCGGCGGGATATTGTTCCAGCACTTAGTTGCAGCATAGCGAAAACTTCCACGAAAAGTAGCTGAAGCGCGTTGCGTTGTTACCAGCTGTGTACTACATTGCCTAGTTCTGTGTGGTCTTTGACTGGAAAACCATGACAACTTCTCGAACAAATATGAGGGAGCTCTGTGATGTGTTATTCCAAACAGTAAACATGCCAGATGGAGCTTGCGGCGATGCTGCATCTTAAGAATGCTATGCTTATTCAAAAATGGCGTCACATGGCCCCTTGGAGGAATGTTGAAACAGAAACGAGCACAAGCATTTTGAACACGTTGGATAAGTTTTTTTGTTTTGGCTAGTAGCCGGGGACCAAATACTATATCCATATAATTTAATTTCGACAATACAAGTGACTCAACGAGCTGCACACGTAGAGTTTCAGATATAAATGGCCTGATTTTGTATAATATTTTTAGTTTATAAAAGCAACTTTTAACAGAACTTGCAATGTGCCTCTCATATCGAAGATCACAGTCAATTAAAAGGCCCAAGTTGCGTGCATCATGTACTCGCTCAATAGGCTCATCCATTAACTTAATATTAATAGCTGGGCCGAGCTTGTTCAATTGTTGTTTACTACCGAGAATTAAATATTTTGTTTTTGTGGGATTAAGTAGTAAGCTGTTCCTTGAAGCCCAAGAAGCTACGTTTGCCAAATCTGTGTTCAGTTTTTGTACAGCACTATCAATTTCTGATGGTTTACAGGATATATAGACTTGTATGTCATCAGCATAAATGTGGTACTTGCAGTGTGCAATGAGTGACCCAACGTCGGCAGTGTACAAAATAAAAAGAATCGGCCCGAGTATCGATCCTTGTGGTACGCCTTTATTGAGACTAACCTTTTGTGAAACCCTAGAGGAGCCATCATTAAGGTTCAGTTTTACATATTGACAGCGATTACTTAAATAACTGTCAAACCAAGCCAGTGCATCTTTGTCAAACCCATAAAAACTCAGTTTGGACAATAAGATATTAACATCCAGGCAGTCGAATGCCCTAGAGAAGTCAAGCAGCACAAGTATTGTGCACATTCCTTTAGCCTGAGCACACAACACATTGTCAGTGACGTCAAGCAGGGCGGTCACCGTACTTCTGCCCTTCCTAAATCCTGATTGTACGTCCGGCAAAATGCTGCTATGCTCAAGGTATTCAGTTAATTGAGTACATACAGCTTTTTCCAATACTTTGGATAGACATGGCAGTATACTAATAGGTCTAAGATCTTTCAGCGCCGATGGATTTGTGTTCTTAGGCAATGGACGCACAACTGCCAACTTCCAGAGGTCAGGAAATGTAGATGTCAATATAGAGGTATTTACTAAATCTGTTATTGTGTCCAAAGTGTATGGCAAAGTCATTATTAGCATGTTCAAACTAATACCATCGCATCCTTCTGCATTCGACTTCAGACTACTAATAATTTTCATTACTTTATCTGAGCTTATTGTTTCAATATGAAATATGGAATCGCTAAACCTGTGAAATTCAAAATAAGTAAGCTGTGATAAAGTGACTTGTGATGATATTGGCAAACTCAAAAAATGCTTGTTAATTATATCTGGATCACTTAATAAAATGGGCAGTTCTACATTATTCTTAGGTAATATAGTTGATTTTAGATTTTTCCAAAGTAATTTAGGTTGTTTAATTTTATTGTTTATATTTTGTTTAAAATAGGCACATTTCTCACTATATAGTGCTTTATTTACTGTTGATTTTAAGTCTTTATAATATTTATCTTTATAATATTTTGAACTTTCGGAGTGAATATCTCCGAAAATATTCACTTTATCAAAAAATAGTTTTAAAAAACCCCTATTTATTTTCAAATACATATCCAATGATACCCCACACTATAGGGTTAGTCGAGAAAAAAAAATCGCCCCCACTTTACGTCTATGGGAAGTACCCTAAAAAAATTTTCTTTAGTTTTTTTATTTAATCACTTTGTCGGCGTAACTGATATATATATTCATGCCAAATGACAGCTTTCTAGTACTAACAGTCTCTGAGCTTAGCCACGGATAGACAGACAGACGGACAGACATGGCGAAACTATAAGGGTTCCTAGTTGACTACGGAACCCTAAAAACGCTCTAAAATATGCAAAAAAACATTTCCGTTTAACAATTATGTTAGTAATGTTAATTGTTATTCGTCTGTAATCATTCTAATTTAAATTGCATAAAAGCGCAGGTGGCAGCCCTACATGAGATTAGGACAATGCAATCCGTTGTCCTTATAGGCCACTTGAACTAAACGCAGTTTAAACTAAATGCACTCACTGCTCTATTGAATAAAAAACTAATTGCAGCATAAACCACATAAAATTAACTAATGCAAAGGGGAAATTAACCCTTCAGGGATCTCTTGCAGTTAACCTTTATACGAGGACTACTATTACTCAATGCACAAATTTGGAATATAATAAAAAAAACAATTACCGTAAAATTTATCACAGCTTGAAAATAACAAATTGCAAAATGTCAAATTAAAACTAAAAACAATAATAAACTCAGTACAATACAAGATATCTTTAAAATACAAACAAAAAAAAATGAAATTTAAATAACAAAAAAAATGTCCAAAAGCAATAACAAATAAAACCCGCCGTATGAAAAATATTCTTCAGAACGGCCCGACCGAATCGACTTTATTGTTTTTAGTATATTCGTAATCTCTTTGCTTTTACATAATTTCAAATAAAAAAAAAACTTAAATTAATTGGAAAATTCCTGCAATTTACAAAGTGCACTTTTTTTGCTTCACGCTGGAAATCATACATAAAACGAAATGAAAAGTTAATTTCAATAGAATCTGACAATCTCTTAGATACTTGTAGACAAATGACATGAACACCTGGTTACTTATCTAGGTTCCTAAAGGTACGACTATAATCGAAAACCCTAAAATGCCCTGCAATTCGAAACATCCAAAAAAATAGCAATCATAGTATTTTTTTCTACTGACAATGGATTCTATTTCTGGTAACAATAATTTTCATGAATCATCAAAAACATCCTAAATGTTAGTGTGAAAAAATTGGACATAAAAACTTTTTGTAAATAAAAAGTAAGAATATCGACATCATTAATATTGTTACCCATCCCTAAAAACGTTCAGCTACCAAATTGCACCTCCGATAGCGGGGTCTACCAATATGTAATTCGAAATAATTGACTGTTGAAAAATCTAAAATTCCTACAAAACATTATATTGATATATCAGGTTTTACCACGCACCTCTCAATATGGTTGGATTTAGCTGACCAACTATGTTTTTAATGTTCTTATTAGACTCTTCTGTATTTTGGTTTTTAAATAAGGGACGACCGGATAGCCTAGCCTAGTGGTTAGAGAACCTGACTGAAGCTTAAGGTCGCGGGTTAGGTACGTACACACGAATATTTGTGCTCGAGTCTTAGATGTTTAATATATATTTAAGTCAGTATTTATCTACATATATAAGTATGTTTATCCATTGTCTCGTACCCATAGTACATACAAGCTTTGCTTAGTTTCGGACTAGGTCAATTAGTGTCAATTGTCCCATGATTTGTTTATATCATTTAAAAGGCCAAAATAACTTGCAAGACTTGCAAGACCTTTAAGCAAAGTCTTTATTTTAAATTTAGTCGTTGAGAATGCCAAATCCGCTATGTGTTCGATCGATTTTTGATTGACAAGGTATTAAGCGATTTGATTCAATTCAATTTTATATACATATTAGGGAAGACAAACGTTAGAGTGTTGACAATGATAACAACGCCATCTAACGGGAACTCTGAACATACCGCCCACCAAGTGTAGCTATAATACATATACTGCAATATATCTATAAGATTAAAATAATATATTATTATTATTTTCACGATAGAAGCGGCATGTTCTCTTCTAAATATTAAGTTTAGTTTGTATCGTTAAATGTTTAAGTGACTTAAGTGTACAAATTATACATATACATTGTTAAAATTTTTTACAGAGTCTGTCCAGCTCTATATTCGATATGTCAAAATTTTTGCATGCCTATGAGGCAGAGCATAGTGTAGTTATATTATATAGCTTGTTAACTGTGTTCTCGCAATAAAAATATTTCATTTCATTTCATTTCATTTCAAGGACGACATGTCCTTCCTCATAACCGCCCACCATGAAGCGGTCAAGGATTAACTAACTATTAACATTCTGGTAATACAAAACAAACAACTCTTTGTGGATTCAAACAAATAAATAAATCAATTGCAGTAACTGTAAAAAAAACATAACATACAAAAATATCTAACAATAAAAATAAGTTCTTAACTAATCAGTTACCCAATGTGCAAAACACAGAGTTTTGAGACTGGGCGTTTTAGTAACGCATTCTTACATTTTAAGGTTACAACTCTGGTTAACATATCTAGGCCAGGGTGTTTTTGTACCACCTTACCGAAAAGCCACTTAGGCGGGCTTGCGCGGACCTGGGTTAGCTACTTAACTCCGAGTTAACTGCTAACCCAGGGTTAAAAACTGTCAAAATGTATGGAAATGTCATTTTAACCCAGGGTTAACGATTTAATTTTTTAACCCTGGACTGTGCAAGTGGCCCTTAGTTGGTGGAGGTCGTCCTCCTTCACCAGAACGATGTCCCCAACGTTAGGTTCTGGGACTTGATGAGCCCACTTATAGTTTTTTCCCTTGAAGTTTTTGTTTTTGTATATCCGTCTAACTTGATCTCTGCAATTTCATTTTTGAACTCAATGTTTTGACATATCTTAACGCAACATATTATGGCCTCATCTAATACCCACTTTTGCAGAAATGTGGTGTGATTTTTGTTTTGATAGCGAGGGTGGTTCTTTAAGAAGCGTTTACAATAAGCAACAACACGAATGAGTCTGTTAAGTGATGAATATCTACTAAAAAATAGGTTCTTCTACCACTCCCAGGTGTACCTTGACAGACTTCTCCAGATTCGTGTTCTTATTCTTGAGTTTGGAATAAATAACCTTCCATTGGGTCAAAGTACCACTAGTTTGCAAATCTGACATGTTGACACTTGTCTTGTATTGTTATTTAAAGTGGATTAAAAATGAATAGTAAAACTGTGTAAAAACTATCAAATTCTCAGACCAATAGCAATTATATATAAATATAAAATGAAAAAAGCCCTCGTCAATGTCCTTGCAAGTATTTTAATTGGATGCATCTGTCACAGAGAACGCTGGCGCGACAGACCTCACACCCGCTTGTCGCTCATTGATGGCAAGTTTCCTGGCACAGGCTCCAGAGGGGAGAACCTTTTTACATTTTAAACTTTCAAGCTTTCGGTCGAATAAATTTCAATGGAAATGTCATAAAAAAAAACGAATTGAAGAAGCTTGTCAATACTAGCATTTCTTTCAATCACTCTTACACGATATACATATATTATGTTTTTCATTTCTGATCTCAAAAAATGGCAAAATACCCAACCAACTTTACACCTTATTTCTACCCATTTAGGATACATTTAATTTTTTTATTTTGTCCGCAAGTATTTGTAATTTATAAGCACATTCCAGTTTAATTTGCCTGGCTTTCAAGTTGCAGAAGTTCCATACAACCTTTCACTCTCCTTTAAACATCAAATTCAAATAATTTATTGAATCAGGCGTTACTTTGCGGAGGTCCATATTAATGAACTAAAACAATTACTTTGCTCACCCGCGACCTTACAATAGTTACGTTTATGCAAGAAATGTGCGTTCATGCAGTTCCTCCACCTCCACACTGTACGAACACACACAAATCACATAAACCCAACCATCACCACCACCAAGCTACACTGACGCGTTTCGAACTCAACCAGAGCTCATCTTCAGAGTTACCACAACCGTATGCTATGCTACCAAATGTTAAACTAACAAACCAAAACAAATGTTTTAACTTGTCACTGTAACTTCTCAAGTACCCACTTTATTTTTCTTATTCTTAAACTACCCCACAAAAAAATTAACTTTTATTGACATATTTAAAACTACCTTGAATTTTTTTTGTTTATTTATTTATAAGGCATATTTAATTAATACTAACTGTTCAAATTCGACCCAAGCCGCAGTAAAGGAGAAGATACTAAATTTACCTGTTCATTAATAATAGACCCCATAGTGTTGTACCTAATTAAGTTATGAAGTGTTACATTATTGCGGCAAGGGGTTGCGTCTGGATGCTCTGGAATGCATGGAAATAATTAGGTACAACACTATGGGGTCTATTATTAATGAACAGGTAAATTTAGTATCTTCTCCTTTACTGCGGCTTGGGTCGAATTTGAACAGTTAGTATTAATTAAATATGCCTTATAAATAAATAAACAAAAAAAATTCAAGGTAGTTTTAAATATGTCAATAAAAGTTAATTTTTGTGGGGTAGTTTAAGAATAAGAAAAATAAAGTGGGTACTTGAGAAGTTACAGTGACAAGTTAAAACATTTGTTTTGGTTTGTTAGTTTAACATTTGGTAGCATAGCATACGGTTGTGGTAACTCTGAAGATGAGCTCTGGTTGAGTTCGAAACGCGTCAGTGTAGCTTGGTGGTGGTGATGGTTGGGTTTATGTGATTTGTGTGTGTTCGTACAGTGTGGAGGTGGAGCAACTGCATGAACGCACATTTCTTGCATAAACGTAACTATTGTAAGGTCGCGGGTGAGCAAAGTAATTGTTTTAGTTCATCAAATTCAAAATAATTTTCATGAAACATGTATAAAAACTATTATCTTAATCGGTCCGGTTTAAGCGTGAAAGGGTAACAGACAGACAGACATTAGTTACTTTCGCATTTTTAATACTACTAAAGTTAAGGATAAATAGATTCTAATACCTGGTTTACACTCGCGTACGAGTGGCGAGACGAACTGCGGGACGAGCCACGAGACGAGAGTGTGAACAGGCGCTCCTCGCGCCTCGTCTCGTGATTTGCCTTGATTTTGAGGCTCGCGTCCGGAGCGAGACGACGAGGTGAGGCGCGAGGCGAGGTGACGAGGCAAGAGTGTAAATCAGGTATAAGGTATAAACGCACTTCAAAGTGTAGAGTGATAAAGGTTTTCTCTCTGGCAAGTGGGCAGTGAGCTCTGATGAAATTATGATTGTTCGGTCGTCACGCTGCCGCCTCGTTAGTCGTAAGGTGGCCGTAAGCCTATGCAAATCTAAAAGGTCGTAAGTAGACTTGAACTCCAACACACTTACGTCGTTTTAGATCAGATCCGGTCGTCACAGCGATTTATAAGCGTTACTGTCGCGGTTAGTTATTTATTATTTAACGCTATTCTAAATTTGCACTTGAGGATGACAGATCGTTTAGGTAATTATGGTTTAAGGAACATGTTTAGAAGCTATGTGGTTTGAATATTCAACTTTTTCGAGTCGGTCTAGAGCGCTGAGGGTTCTATACTTGGTAGATACGTCAAAGTATACACTAGCTAGCTATTGCCCGCGACTCCGTCTGCTAAATTGTTCATCGATAACCCGCGGGAACTATGCAATTTTCCGAGTTAAAAACTATCTCCATACCAAACATCTAAATCGGTGCATCTAAATTGGTTTAAGCGTCAAGAGGTAGCAGACAGACGGACAGACATTCTGTGCACTCGATAATTTATGCTATAGTTATACAGGGGGTGGTTTTAACTTCATCCCCCCGAACTCGGATTGCGTATACTGCCTGTTAATTTTTTAACTACCAAAGTATGGATTGCGGTATGAAAAAGGAAAAATATTTTTTTTGGTTTCAACAAAATACGACTATCCAGGTAGTTTCGGTGAGTATAGTATAAATCTTCCCAGGTGAATTTTTCGCTTCGAGTCATTACATTAAATTTGAACCTTAATACTATGACGATACCGTTGGTTTTCAAAGATAAAGGACTCGAAGCGAAAAATTCACCTGGGAAGATTTATACTATATACCAAGTAATATCGAAGTTAAAGGAAGTAAAAAACACGGTGTGTAGATAAATCATTCAGCTATAACTAGACGTCGAAATAAAACTGGTGTAACTTGACGGAACGAGCAGTTTGAAACCTAAACCATGACGGTATATATCAATCGAAGAAAGTTTTGTTTTAACTTCTGAAAGTCTCATGTATTATACGGTGTATAATTGCGCATGCTCTGGTTGATGTTCACGCAAGCACGGGTGAGTTCTTAGCTATTGCTCTACAAAAACTAAACTCTCTATTACAACCGGGCTATCACATCGTGCGGTCAGTGGCTGGGAGAGCGAGTTCTCTTTTCATTGCATGGTCAACATGTACGTCCGCAAAACGCTTAGTTGGCAAAACACGCAATGTGTTAGAAAATGGTTGTAAGGTCGTTACGCAGCTAGCGATGATGATTGGCGTTTCGTGCACCCCCACCGCCCCTTACAATCCGGCTGACCAATCAGAGACTGCTTTTCGAAATTAGAACTACACACGTGATCGAATAAACGGTAGCCATATTTGACATGATTTGACGTGCACGTCATTATACTGCTTTTAAACTAAAATATTAAAAAAATATTCCTTTCATACTTGCATTAGGTAAGTATGCAGAGAAGTTGTAGAGAAAATATTATTTAGTTGACATACATAGGAAAATAATATAATCTATTTACACATATTCTATACACTATACACAGAAAAATACATTATAAAGCAAGAATAAATAAAAATGGAAAACTAATAAATAAATAAATAAATAATAAACAATGAAAAAATTGCCAAAGTCAGTGTGTCAGTCGGAGTATGGTAGGGCAGCACCATCATCAAAGCCAAACAGCTTCGATGCTGGCTTCCATTTATGACGAGTGCCTCGAATGCACATGCTAGTCGCTCTAAATATGGATGTTATTATTCGAGCTCTCAGCCAGCCCAAGACGCAAAACAAACATCGGCCCCAGCGAGATGCAAGTGCTTCCCCGAGGTGTTTCACAAAGGTGGCCATTTGTGTTGCAAAGACTACATCCACGGAGGTGACAAGGGGTGTAAAAGTGGCATGACGCAGCTCGCAGGCATTGACATATTTGTTTTGCTTTTCGGATTCAGCAGATTTTAAGACAGAAGCAACAGGGCGTGAGATGTTGACATACATAGGTACATAATTAGTAATTAAATTCTTGCTCAATTGCTTTATAGGTAACGCAACTGAGCAACGATTTGTAGCATAGTCGACCAAAAAATTCCTTCACCACCCTTATTGTTTTTACTTTGATGTAGGAACTGTCATAAAAATGGTAAAGTACTTACTTCATCATTTCAGCCGAAAGACGTCCACTGCTGAACATAGGCCTCCCCCATGGCTCGCCAAACAGATCGGTCCCGTGCCATCCGCATCCAACGCGATCCCGCAACCTTAATCATCGCTCCACCTTGTTGGAGGCCTACTTACACTGCGTCTTCCGGTCCATGGACGTCACTCGTGAACCTATTTGCCCCATCGGCCATCAGTTCTACGAGCGATGTGCCCTGCCCACTGCCACTTGAGTCTGGCGATTCTTCGAGCTACCTATGTCGATGACTGTAGTTCTTGCACGGATTTCATCATTTCTAATGCGATCCCGCAGAGACACTCCGAACATAGCCCTCACCAATACACTCTCAGAAACTTACTTGAGCACTTACTTGGTCGATTATAACCATCGCCCGCAAATTAAGCAAAGACCTTAATAAAAGTTTTTGAGATATTAGCGTTTTTATCCAAAAAAATCAACAAGGATTTGAATAAAAGTGCCAATATCTCTAAAACTATGAAATACTCGTATTAAGTAAATTCACTGAGTGTAACAGCTTATGGGCCCAGGCTTTACCAGTTCACTCAATTCTTGTGTTTCTAATAATTAAATCTTGTATATTTAATCATTTACTAATAATCCATGGTTTTTTTTATCGATATTTTTTATTTATTTATTGAAATACGCTCCGGCGCACTTGGTAGCAAAGACGTGTCCTTATTGTCTTCACAGAAAAACTCACTTTCAATTTTTTTCACTCACTCAAATCACCTAAGCAAATGACGCAAATTGAACCTTATAGACAATGAATGGTCCTTAATTATTAAAAATATTTAATGAACTTTATTCTGGTTCGCTCAGTCAATGTATCGATCTTCTTTTCATCCACTCAAAACGCACCTCGAATATATACTCGTAAAATCGATTTTATGTGCGTCAAACAATTTAAAAACTGTCAAAGGAATTTTTCAACATTTTTGGTCATCATCCCAGTTTATATACGTCCTACTGGAGGACACAGGCTTCCTCTTAGAACGAAAGAGTTTGGGACATTCCATTGACATTCTTCGCAGGCGTGTTTAACCTCGATGTTTTCCTTCGTCGTAAAGTTCATGGTGAATTTAAAATGTAATTTCTCACATAAACTGCGAAAAACTCTGAAATACGAGCCCGGGCTCGAACCCAAGATCTTTTGCTTGAGAAGCCATAGTTTAAATCACTAGGCTAGTTAGTGAATTATGTCTGTATATATGCTTGTGGGATCATAGCTCTTAAACGGGTGTACCGATTTCAATGCGGTTTATTTGGAATCTGGATTCTTGGCGATGGTTCTTAGACATGTATTATGATAATTGGTTCAGCCGTTTCAAAGTTATCAGCTCTTTTGTTAGCTGCGGAAGGGATCTTAGACGCATAATGGCCATTTACTTTATATCCAAACGTATGTGTGACCAAATTAATAAATAAATAAATAAATATTAGGGGACAATCTTAAACAAATCGACCTAGTCCCAAACTAAGCAAAGCTTGTACTATGGGTACTAGACGACGATAAATTGCATTGGGGGTTTTTAAAATGTTGAATTTATAATTAACTTGTTCCCGTTGTTGTTATTTATAGGTAACTTATACGTGTTATTAGCGTTTTACGGTATTTGATAACATTTCAGGCTTCAATTACACTATCCGTCAAGAGCATCAACGATTTTGTCATTCAATATGAGCGAGCGGGTTCCCCGTTATGGTCTTAATTAATGCTCTAGTGGTCGCCGGTGGCCATAAACCGATGTAAAACGCCTGTCGGGGGCTTAAGAAAAACGTTGAAGCTCATGTCCTCGTGACTGCATCAGTCAAATCTGCGTTGATATTCCAAGGATAGCTCTCGTTACGGCTTGCGTACGATCTGGGGGGCTACTTCGAAATTCGAAGTTGGTATCGTGCCGTCTCTTTTACTCTTCTATTTAATTCTATTAGCGTGAACGGAACGATACGGAATTCTAAATCGAAGATCGTAACGTACCATCTTAACACTCTCGTATTAAATACTACTGATTAGTGCGAGCGGGCCGACCCGATACGAAGTTCTAATTTTGAAAGGCCCAAGTAGTACGATTTAGATAATTTGCTGAATGCGTAATGGTTCGTGCCAAACAAAAAAACAATAGAAATAGAAAAATGTGCTAATAACAAAAGTAATAGAATAGTCAAAGCCCGAAGCGCGAGGTGCCTACATGGCTATAAAGATACATGTCTTCTCGATGGGTATGTATTACAATACCGAAGTACGAAAGACCGAATGTATTAAAATATCGAATGGGTCAAAAGACCGACACGTTTTTTTTCTGAAACCGTTAACTTTTTAAGATTGTTATAAAACAAACCTAACCTAACCTAATGTGTTCTATATGATGCCGTTTTAATAAATTCTGAAAAGATTACGATTTCAGAAAAAAATCGTGTCGGTCTTTTGATCCATTCGATGTTTTAATACATTCGGTCTTTCGTTCTTCGGTATTGTAATACATACCCCTTCTCGATTCGCATCGATAATGTATGTAAGTGTCAGTTGCATCAAATTACTATAATGATGACCAGCAATGTCAAATCTCTCTCTGGTTAAGTTAATTTCTGCAAGCCGAAATTTACTACGTAGGTACGTATATTTTACTAAGCTAGGTATTTTAAGTAAATTTCGGTTTGCGAAAATTTTCTTAATCGGAGATTTTGACAGTTGATTTGATTTGGTGCTACTCGCGCTAATAAAGGGCTGCTCGAGTTAAGTGCTCAACATATGTGTTTGTTCAAAGGTTGTGGTTCAAAAAGAACCATGAGCGCGTATCATAATTTAGTAAAACCTATAAAAACACAGAAAACATGTGCGCATTAATAGTAGAAAAGGTAAAAAGTGTCTAAGTACATTGATTTTTGAAGAAAATGCACTCGATACGTCTTTCTTTGTTTACATTTTATGTGTCACTTTGAAGGTTTTCTCGGATTTGAAGTGGAGATGTTCTTAGTACCATTTATACCTAACTGGTTTATTATTATATCCAAGACGAAATCTTTCTAGGTCCAAGCGTTTGGGATAAACCAAGACTTTTTTAAGAATGATCTAAGGAATATTCTACACTGAACGAAAGACAATTAACTACTTAAATCAACTGGTGATGCAACTGATTTGGTTAGGCAAGGAGGAGTGATTTACGAATTCCTGGGGCCGTATTGCCTAACGCTCGCGTGCTCGCCGTCAGGCCCCTCGTTCCCACTGGGCACTACGGGCACGTGCCCATGGCCCCAAGGACGATGGGGCTCCCAAGTGACTATAAAAAACCGGCCAAGTGCGAGTCGGACTCGCGCACGAAGGGTTCCGTACCATTATCTACAAAAACAGCAAAAAAATCACGTTTGTTGTATGGGAGCCCCCATTAAATATAAGTTTTATTTTTATTTAACTATTTATTTTTAAAATGAACATATAACTAAATATTCTGTGAATATTTCAAGTGTCTACCAGTTGCCGTTATCAATATCGAGCAAAAACGAGCAAAAAAATCACGTTTGTTGTAAGGGAACCCCCTTAAATATGTATTTTATTCTATTTTTTAGTATTTGTTGTTATAGCGGCAACCGAAATACATCATCTGTGAAAATTTCAACTGTCTAGCTATCACGGTTCATGAGATACAGCCTGGTGACAGACGGACAGACAGACAGACGGACCGACGGATAGCGAAGTCTCAGTAATAGGGTCCCGTTTTTACCCTTTTGTGTATGGAACCCTAAAAATAACAGTTTAATACATGTACATTTTGTTTTTATCTACTCTTTTTGTTCCTAAAGTGCCAAGGCCCCTTAGTTAGGTTATAGACGGCCATGCTCGCCATAGCATTCACCATCTCTTTCTACCTTCAACCATTACCATGTGAAAGACAGAAATGGTGAATTGTGATTCCAAGCACGTTACACGATCTGTATTTACTACCCTGCTAATTTAAGGCCGCATCGAGCTTCTTGCGCTAATCGATTTTAGGTATTCTATGCACTCGTGTAGTTATAGTTATAGTTACAGTTTTATTTGGAGAACAAACAGAAATAGATGTACAAAATAGTGTATGTGTGCGTGAAAGCTGTTAGAATCGAAGACGTGCGTAAGCGCAAGCGACACAAGTTCCCCGTCCGATGACCAAAGGAGAACTAACGCAACTAACTATACGGACAAGGGGGAAGCACGACGACTCAAGATAGGTTGGTCAGACCGCGCGTGTATTTAGGTATTTTCATCGACTTACTAAAACAAATACAGATTTTAAAAATGTAGCATCACTAGCCCCTATATAGGAAAGATCTTGTTTTTGCAGTATTTACGCCGTACTAAGGATTTATTTTATTTTTAGAAACTACTTAGGATTTTTTTTCTATCGAGCAGACTACAAGTAATCCTGTTTCGGAAAACACTGGTTACTAGAGTGAAACCTCAAATATCTTGTACACATGAATTTCAAAACTAAAGCTTTGCTAGTAATAATACAGCAAGGGATTAAGAGGGTTTATACCTGCTGAGCTGGCAACGTTGCATTTTTGTTAGTTTTTCTCCATTATTCCATAAAAATTGAATAATTCGTGATAGACTTTTATTTTCTTTAAAAACGAACAAGTTATTACCTAACGGTTTTTAAAGAAAATAAAAGTCTTATCACGAATTCTTTTTGCAGTAGACACATTAACTTATATATTAGAACAATTTGTATACAAAACATTTTTAATTTTCATTCAATTTTCATGGAATAATCGAGAAAAACTAACAAAAATGCAACGTTGCCAGCTCAGCAGCGATAAACCCTCTTAAATGAATGCAATAAATGCGCCAAAACCTCGGTAGGGCCTTAAATCATTTAACGCCGTAGTAAAACTGTCAATCACTTTTCTCTCGAACTGCGGCCAGTAAGGAGCGTTGTTTTAATACGTCTTTCTTATAAGCCGTTTTTCTGTGTATTTGCGTAACGGTACCAGAACAGAGTTGTTTATTTTCCCCAGCATCGGATAATAATTACACCACGATGCGGTATAAATCATAGGAGGGCACCACGCCTCGACAGCCCTGCGGTCTGGCTACTCTAGATGGTGCTACAATGTATTGATATTACCTTGTACAAGGCAAAAACAAGCCAACAAAGTTGGTTGCAGTGCTAGTTGGACATCCTTCTCAAAACGAATGATGTATCGCATCCGTAGATAACGACGTGGCCAAATGAAGATACAAATCGTCACCACTTTGAAAAAAGCTTGTATCTCAAATCCTTATGCAAACATAAAATTAAGTTTAAGGCTTCGGATTGAAGTTAGTTTTGGTAAGATTATCGATTATGAGATGCGAATTATTTTCAAAGTAGTGACATGATACACAATAGGTACCTACATGTACAAATCGCATGCTTAGTTATTACTTTATTAACGGGCTTAACTCAAAATCGTGAATTATGGTAAATTGAGTTTAAAGTTTAAACTTTAAAATCGATTTAACATAATTCACGATTTTTGAGTTAAGCCCGTTTATTACTAAGCATGTGAAATGTCGTTTGATAGTGCTAAGTTCGAGTACATAATAAGTATCTAACAGTTATATGAGCTAGATAGCCCGTTAGTATTTGCGTATATTCGTAAATTTCTAAAGTTTCTTTACAATTTCTTCATCATCATCATCATCATCATCATCCCAGCCTATATACGTCCCAATGCAGGGCACCTCACCTCTCAGAGGTGCGAGCCCGGGGTTGAACCCACGACCCTCTTTTTGAGAGGCCATGGGTCAAACCACTAGGCTACCATAACTTTTTCAAATTAACCATTAGGTTTACGGTGTAGGAAAAACATCGTGAGGGAACCTGCTCCTAGCTGCAAAGAAATCCAGTGATGCTTTCTTATTCTGAGATTCCCCTTATATCTCTTGATTTTAATTTTATTTCATCTTATACCTACCGTTTAGCAGAAAGAAATGGTGGATGCGGTTGTAATTCCAACAATATGTCCGCAAATTTGTTTGTTTCTTTTTTTATTGAGCTTTGGCTACAAGAGCCATCGACTTAAAAAGGAATATTGTTTGTTCCTTTCTGCTCCCTACTGTTGAAGTTAAATTCATTGTCGTCAAAATTGAGGTAGGCACCATAATGTTGTGTGGCTCGCTGCTCTGCTGAATCATTTTGGCTTGATGGCTGCCTGATAACTTGTTTGTTGAGGTGTAAAAACAAATAATCGAATTGTAGCATTACCACTAGGTAAGTATATTTATGTAAAATAATGGATAAAACAACATAAAAAGGTACCACAATGCAAACATAAATAATACATTTGATTTATTGTAGTAATAGAGCTACGAATATGGGCACACTTTGTAATTAAGCTAGCAAAGCGGCCGGACAATCAGGCCCTTCCAACGGACAAGATGGGATACCTTCCAAACATTGTCACTGACACACCATATCAACGACTCGTTGTTCCTTCTGACTACGATATAAGATTGCAACTACACAATGTATCTTCTGGCGGAACGCAACAGCAAAATTGGTCACACTGCTACAAAGATGGTTCGTAAAAGGCGTTCCAAATCACGCTATGAGCGTTGCGTTCTAAGGACAATGCTAATAAGACAAGCACTGTCGTGAAACGGAACATTGGATGACAGCGAACAAGGCATATTACAGCACAGCCTCTGCCCGCGGCTTCTCTGTGGAAACTGGGCGGCTACTACGGAATTCGAAATTCAAAGTTCGTATCGTGCGGTTCCATGCACTCTTCTGTTAAATACTATCAGCGTGAACGGAACAGCACTACATGAATTCGAAAATCGAATTTCGGAGCATAAGGCCTGTACTAAAATGGAGTCTACGTGGATTTATTGTTTGTGTACGACTAGAATATCTAAAGGTCTAAACTAAACTGCTAAATTGGTCCGTGCTTGGAGTTTCCGTTCGGTTCGTACACGATCCTGACACCTTTTAGAGTGAAATTTATTTGGTAAACATGGGGTTGTTGTTAGTTTAAGTAACTCAAAGTAGGTACAATAGTGATAATATCAACGAAGTTGTAACCTCCTATATCTTAAACTCTGATCACCGCTTCTACGGTTTTATTTTTGAAATTACAATGCTAAATCGAATTGAAAAGGCTAGGGTGAAGATGCTGCTATTGAACCGATGAGAACACCTTTGGCCTCATCTGCAGTTTCCATCAGGTGGGATAGGGATCAATCAGACGTCGTTTTAAGCATGAAAAACTTACTATGCATTTCAATGAACTTTATGATCGAACTAACTAATATCTCACTCGCTACCACCGCTCCTTTCGAACCGTTCTATCAGTTTCCCAAAACATCCATTCCCAAAATATCCATTCTTGTCACTAACTTTTCCTAAATACTTACTTAATCCGTTTCCCAATATAAGTGTTTTCCATAATGTGCTTCTCCCAAAAGATATGTTTGATTTGATATCCGTTTCGCAAAACCTGGTCCCGAAATGACCGTTCCCGTCGCCACCGTTTTATAAATAAACCGTTTTCCAAAACGTATGTACTTCTCCCAAAAGATACATTTGTCTTGATATCCGTTTCCCAAAACACCCGTTCCTAGCTACATCCGCTCCCTGCACTAACTTTTTAACCCCCGACACAAAAAGAGGGGTGTTATAAGTTTGACCGCTATGTGTGTGTCTGTCTGTCTGTCTGTGGCATCATAGCTCTTAAACGGGTGCACCGATTTGGATGCGGTTTTTTTTAGTAGAAAGCAGGTTTCATGGCGATAGTTTATAGATATGTTTCATCAAAATCGGTTCAGCCGTTTCAAAGTTATCAGCTCTTTTGGTAGCTGCGGAAGGGATCTTAGGCGCATAACGGGCATTGACTTAATGTTCAAACATACGAGTGACATAATTGCGTTGGGGGTTTTAAAATTTTTAATTTATAGTTATCCTGAATACGGATGCTAAAAAACACCGAGACTGATGCGTGAGAAACGGGTTTTTTGGCCTACGATCATTTAATGAAACTCTTTTTAGAACGGATGTTTTGGGAATGGGTGTTTTGGCAAACGGATAGAACGGTCCGAAACCATAACGATAAATGAATTCTTCGCACACGGAGTCGCGGGCAACAGCTTTTACTTTATAAATATACAGACGCAGTGACATTTATATGTTTTTAGTTAGTCAGCCCTTACAAAAAGGCCTTCGCGATGATGACAAACAGTATTTGATTGGCTATTCATGTATAATATCCCTGACATGCTTGTCGGTTTGTATTATATTTCCACTTGAAGTTGTTTTGTTATTCGAAGTGACATTTAGAACCGCCCAGAATGGCACTTTCAGAATAATGACATAATTAAAGGGTTGGAAAGGGTAAGAATTTAACGCTAATATGTCAATACAAATGTGTATTAACATTTCCCACATTTGTTGAGCAGATTTTTTTGTTGAAACCGGCCAAGTGCGTATATTATCGGGCCAATCGTTTTGTAAGGTCCCGTATTAAATATGTGCCAAATATTCAATATTAAGTTTTGATCGCTAATCAATCAATCGTTAACTTATAAAACCGACTTAGCTGTAATTAGGTAAACGTACAAATGCTCGACACCTCAACACACAGTAGATGACACCCATCTGTTACCTCTCTTACTATGACATAAGATCGAAGGTGCCATGTATTAGGTAATTTTTACATAAGTAGCTATCGTAAGGTCGCGGGCGCGGGTGAGCAAGGTAATTGTTTAACTTCATTATCCTTTTTATAATGCTAAAATAAACTAAGTATAGCTAGAGCCAAGAACTGTCCTTAACTTAATGACAAAGCACTTAAATAGTCGCTCAAAATGTTGCCATAATTCAAAATTGACAGAACCACAAGATGCCTAGACAATTTCGCGCGGCGTTAATGCCCGCCTAAGGCCGTAATCACACCGCTCACACATCATACATCCCCAAAACTCCAACGGCTACCCATGCAGTCGCACCTTTACCACGCTCTAATAAAGACGAGAACGTTTGTTCTTAGCTGCATTTGCATGTCCGAAATCTTTAAATAAGTCATTTTCTATCACATACGGGGTTACCGCGTTGTGTTAAAGTCGAATTTGTTGTTTTTGACGGTAGATGCGTGGTGTTTGATCTGAGACGTACAACAATGATGGAGGGGTCTGTCCGAAGGCGGGCTCCGACACGAGTCGCGCACTATAAACTATTGGGTGACACATTGAATATTGTATGTAAGTGCTCTTGCAGTGTTATAGCATTTATTTTATGTGAAAGACACATCAGTTGACGAGACAGTCGGCATGATTTTTATTAGCTCGTTTGGCCACTGTTATTTTTGTGCAGTTTTTAACCTACTAAAATACCTCTAACCTCGTGAGTGCCATTGGGATCCACCAATAAGAAAGCAGCGCTGAGCAAGCTTAGGAAAATGGAGTTATCCTATTGGTTGTTTTTTTCACACAGCTCGGGGGACACGCCGCCTAATTGTACTGGGATTATATCTTAATACTAGCATATCCCGCGACTTAAATAAAAACGGGGATAAAACTTTTCTCTATCCTTACTCTCAACTCAACCATCTCCAAATTATCGCGATACCAAATTTCATCTAAATCGGTTGAGCTTTTATTGAGTCCCCATAAGTTCCACCCCCCTTTTCATCACCTTAAAAGATGATTTTTGAGATAAAAACTATCGTAAATCTTTTCTCGGGACTCAAACTACATATCTCTATAGGTACTTAACTTTTTTTTTTCTAAATTGGTTCAGCAGTTTAACCGTGAAAGATTGAACCCACGATCCTCTGCTTGAGAAGCCATAAGTCAAACCCTTGGTCAAACCAAGTTTAAGTAATTTATTGGTAAAAAAATCAATTTTTAATATATGCTTTTTGCTGACTGTACTTTTTGCCCTGGTCAAAGTACCTATAATTCAAGATTAATCAAACGAGTCCAAACTCGACGGGGTCGTGTCGTTTTGTTTCCTATGGCCACCTTCCAGGCCCATTATCAGAACAGCTCCATGTCATAAAAATACTGAAATCGAGAAGTGGGTCAAATTTAACTTGCAAGATTTGATGATTTAATTACAGACAGACATCGGGACAGCTGAAGGGAAATAAAAGCTTGTAATAAAAAAAGTAAGTAAATTTTAAAGAAAATCGACTAGCAGGTGGCAAGACTGGCCAGCTAAATACCGTGTGAATACAAAAGGTACGCGTTAAATCCAAACATGTTCTAATGCTAAGGACAAAAGATTCCAATAATCTCAATTGCCGGCTCCTGTCAGCCAGCGCCTGCGCAGCGTGCCATTGTAGCGCCACAATGGGCCACATCACCGCTTAAATGGTAAGCTATAATAGAGAGTGGATGTTGGGATAAGCCACAGGTGGTGGCGATAGTCTCCCCACATTAGCGACGCGACGCTTCACCCGATTAGAAAAACCTTTATGTCAACGCAATAAGAGCGAAAAAGAGGTGGATGGGCTCGGCTCACTTCGGGTCTGTTCCAGATATATGTGTAATCTTTGACCATTTAGTGATATATTTATTAAAATGAGCACCAACTAAGCCTTCACAACATTTCAGCTAAAGGTACTGTGCCCGGCTACGACTACGCGCGTTCGGCGGCACGGCAAGTGTTTTCTTTGTTCATTGCACGGTCGAGACACACTCGCCACACAACGGTTTTGCAGCACAAATAAACATAGAAATCGTTTACCGCGCCGCGCCGATTACGTGTAATGAGTCATAGACACAGTAAGAAACAACAGTTGTTTCTCCAGTGGACATAAAATTTGACTGCGAGTCCGAGTCAGCAAACTTACTAAAATATTTATTTAAATGGGCCGAAAGTTGGCGACGCATCCCACACGCCGATGTAAACTTGGCTAAAAATATTAGTTGTAGGTAGACCCTTAACTTTTGCCATATCGACAACAGAGACGTGAACAAATTTCTATGACTCTAATCGTGACCAAGCTATTTACTACCGAAATCATTATCATCACTACCCCAGATTATATAAGTCCCACTGCAGAGCACGGGCCTCCTCTCAGAATGAGAGGGCTCGGGCCGTAGTTCCCAAGCGGCCCCAATGCGGATTGGGACCACCGGAATATAAAGTATCTCGGTATTTCAAACTAAATACAAACTGAAATATAGATGCATAGAAAAAACCCCAGAAAAAAGACCAATGCTGGGAATCGAACCCAGGTCCTCAGCGTTCCGTGCTGCGTGCTTACCCCTACACCATCACTGGTCTAGAAGTTAGCGACGAATCTTTCCCATACATCGTACACTTCAGTCTGTTATAATCACATTAGGCAGTGATAAAGCGCATCTATGTTAATGCCCTCTACCGAGAGACTTCAACACTCCTTCGGAGCTACCCGCTCACCTGGACCAAGAGATGGCGCTACTAGGCCAACTTTTACAAGTTAAGTATGAAGTATCTTTTTCTATTTATTTTTTATTTTCTTCAACTTCATTTTTTTTGAAAAAATCAAGTTTCTTTCAAAATGAAGTTGAAGAAAATAAAAAATAAATAGAAAAAGATACTTCATACTTAACTTGTAAAAGTATCTCGGGTTTAAAACGCTTATTTCCTTTACCCTGTCCCAGCCTTCCTAACTATGCAATAGTTCACCATTATCGTCGCGATCGGCGCATTGTCGCCAAATTGTTTCATTACCGTCTCATTGTTGTGGTGACAACGCAACACTTGTTGACTCTGGCCCATTCAGCTATTCCCGGCATTCTGGGAATCCCGGGGATGTGGGTAGTGATGGGGTTAACTAGAACTAACAGTGCCTTTAGGATATGTTGTAGCACATAGTCGGTATGGGATTCATTTAAAGATACTTTCTATGGATTGCTAAATTTTAGTATAAAATAGGATGAAAAAAATAGTTGCTTAAGGTCAAGCAGAGGGTCGTGGGTTCAAATCCCAGCTCGTACCTCTGAGTTTTTCGGAATTTATATGCGAAATTACATTTGAAATTTACCATGAGCTTTACGGTGAAGGAAAACATCGTGAGGAATCCTGCATACACCAGCGAAGAAATGCAATGGTGTGTGTGGAGTTCCTAATCCGCACTGGGCCCTCGTGGGAATCACGGTTCAAACCCCTTTTATTCTGAGAGGAGGCTCGTGCCTTGCAGTGGGACGTATGTATAATTGTATAGGGTGAGTGGGGGGGTAAGATGAAAATAAGATGAAAGGCAGTGTAAGATGAAAAACTACTCTTAGTACCGGGTGCTACGAGTGGTTTTTCATCCTACCCCCACTCACCCTATAGGCTAGGATGATGATGATGAGAGTCACAAAAAAATCGCTTTCATTTATTTTATTTTACTTTCGAAATAAAAACTACCTATTGTCGTTTAACTAAGTGACGTGTTTTTTTTTCGGAACTGTTACAACTTGGCTTCTCACCCGGTACCAAGTTATCGTTGCGTTCTAGGTGGGCTAGGGGCATTTTATTAATTTTATATGAGGGACTTTAAAGCTCCAAACGCACAGACAGCGGAGGCGTGGTGGTGCGGTGGCGGTGACGGTTGTAATATTCTAACTTGTATGAACGAGTTCGCGGTACGGTACCGCACAACTGTTCATATAAGTTAGAATATCACAACCGTCACCGCCACCGCACCGCCACGCCTCCGCTGTCTGTGCGCTGTTGGAGCTTAAAGCTTTGAGCTAAAAAGCATTGTCAATTTATTTATTTTTTAACTGTGAGAGATTGTATTTTAACATTTTCATTAAACTGTGAGTAAATATGAGTGATGAAGAATATATGAAATTTATGAAACACCATGTCTACAATGAAAACGAAATTCTAAACCTTACTAAGAAAAAGTAAAACACGTCTTAGACATGCGTAACATTTTTAAACACACGTTCCATGGTTGTCTTGTGTTTCGTAGTAGCACAGTCTAGGTTTTAATTAAGTCCATCAATAGACAAAAAATTAAAGAAACAAGAAAATAAAGATAAATATACATGCACTGAGAACCTTCTTTTTCTCATTCCACTATAAAATAGCTTCCAGGCGTTAAAAAAACAAACAAATAAAATCAAAGTCCAATTTCCTCCTTTCTCTGCGATAGCTATAACTCCATGTTAGGTTTTTTTATAGTCCCGACTCTACACGAGCTTATAAGGCAATTACTATCTAGTACAACTGCGATGAAGCCGTTGGTTCGACGTAAAAAAACCTGTAAATAATTCCTGGCCGCACAGACTCCTTACCGGTAAAAAAAAAACTTATCGGCAACGACATTCTGTAATGCATCAAATGTAATTGCCCGCAAATTTTATTGAATCCAGTTTTTACAGTATTTACTTAGTTTGTAAATGTAATTAAGTAAATTTATTATTGGGCCACCTTATATTGAATGTTTTTAATGACTTTAATAAGATAACGAGGCAATTTAAGTTATTATGTACGCATGCTTTCCAATTTAATTTAAAAAAAACATGCCACAGATTCTTTCAATTACGAGCGTGCCGTTTACTGAGTATGTCCCGCATGAGGTGGATTTCTAGATAATAATATAGCCTGTTATTTCAGTACAAAAAAAATACATTAAATCGATTTGTCGGATTCTGGTGAATTTTGGCAGATAGTTTATAACCTGGATTAACATATAAGGATACTTTTTATCCCGGAAAATTGCATAGTTAGCTAGTCTAAAATATACGCATATTATACGGTTTTACCCGACACACAAAAAATCTTCCACGGATTCGTCACGTAAGTATGCAGTGGTGATGGTAGGTAAGTACCAAGATTTGAGAGGTTGAGGGAGAGTGATGTGACAGACTGAGGGGCAACTGATAGTTAGGGAGGCGGGGTAGCTAAATGGCGTAATTCAACGGCGCCGTCGAGACCTATCAAAATCGAAAGATAAAATAATTTCGAAAAGAAAAGCTCGTATGGCAAAAACCATTTTAGCGGTGGGTTTGGCGTGTACGGTTTTTCAAAAATACTAAATAAAACAGTTACTTGGGCATTCTCGAGCGCGTCAGATATTCATACTACGTATGCCCCGAGTGCCTCTGATAACAACGGTATACTAATCTGCCGGTTTGCGTGGTGGGGGTAGGCATATAAAGTAGTCAAAAATGCAAAAAAAAAATTTACTCGAGCGCGTCAGATTTTCGGAAGGGATGCTAAGTAGGCCCCAAGGAAGCTCCCTTTAAAAAAACTGACGATTTCGGCGTGACGATAAGTTACGATGAATTTTTAAAAATGCAAAAAAAAAAAGTTTTTTTGAAATACTCGAGCGCGTCAGATTTTCATAGGGGAGGTTTATCTCGGTATCCTGAAAGCATATTTTTTTAATCTGACAAAAATGTTGGTGGGTTCTCTTAATCTGACCGAAAAAGGTTTTTTGGTTTCTTTTTTTTTTTAACTTTGGACAAAAATGTAAAGAGACCTTTTTTGTGTAAAATAAAATTACCTTTTTAGTTTATTTAAACTTTTTTTTTGTAAAATGTATCGTTCGCGACTTATATGCCGTAACGCGTTCTTAGGAAGACGAAATGGCTCCTCCACACTTCCGGTCATGCGGAAACCGGCAGATTTTCTATTTTTAGTAAGTTTTAGATTATATTCTTCAAAATAAAAAATAAAAAAATCGCGCTCGAGAATGCCGGATTAACGTTTTTTTTTTACAAGTTCGCGACCCTATAACTCGGCGGCGTCAAGAACTTATCGTCAGATTAGTTAAATTTAGTCTTTAAACACTAAAATCAACCCCCAATATCTTAATCTGACGCGCTCGAGTATTTCAGACTATCCATTTTTTTTTACTAATCTGATCGTCTATCCTAGGCGCGCGTCACTACATATAGAGCTAAATACTTTAAAAGGTTGTTCTATTAGGCCTATGGTATCTATCATATCTTAAACTGCCACGCTCGAGTATTGCCGAAAATTCCCCTATTCGCCTCCCTAACTATGAGGCAGGATACGGTACAATGATGGCAACAAATTTGAACACCCTTCCCTCCCTTCCAACCTATCACTGTTATAAAATATTACATGGTGTAGATATTTTCAGCAATGTATTTTGTCTTTATGGCACTTTTTTTATGGCTCGAGCCATTTCAGATGACATCAGCGGAATTAAAAAAATATAGTGCGTGGAGTCCCTCCGCGCGGAAGAAGTGAAACTTCATAATAAAAATGAAAAAACCAAGCGGGCACCCGTCCAAGTACTGACCGCGCCCGACGTTGCTTAACTTCGGTGATCGGACGAGAACCGGTGTTTTTGTCAAATATCTTGAAAACGGTGCATCCTACGGCAAAATCAATGAAATTTTCATCCCCCCTTTGAAAATCCCATGCCCCTAACCCCCCTCACCCCTCCCCCCCCCCTCAACGCACCCCTCTTGGAAACGTCTCGTAAACGTCAACTTGCGTTGCGTTGCGTTGCGTTGCACGCTTGTTGGAAGTCGCATTAGAAGTTTCACTTCAAAAATTATAACACAATATTTTTTCAAGTGTCGATCGGTGTTGCCAGCGCAGCATACAAATAACTCAACATCTGCGCAGTGTTGAATGGGAACCAATGAATTTCAAATTTGTTCAATTTACAGTTTGGATGCAAATGCTGCTCCAGCGCAATTTATTCATTGGACGACGCGCCACTTGTCGCGATATTGTTTTGAATGTGATTCATTTGAATGGCAGATGTAGTCAAAATTGGTTGTATAAAACATTATTTGACTATAATAGCACAGACTTGTAAAGTCGACCAAGTAATTCCTTTACCATCCTAAAGTTCAATATCAGTTATTTGGCATAAAACATCAAAGGCTTTCTCACTAATAACTCAATGTGACAAGATAATACATTTTTGACCACTAGAAAGCTCTGATGTTTATGATGGCGACTGTACTTATATTATACATAGGTTGAAGGTGTTTTTTATACATAAAACTGAAACGATTACGATGATTGCCTCTTATCCCACCTGATGGCAAGTGCAAATGAGGCCAAAGATGTATAGAACAAAAAAGAACAAGAATTCAGTAACAGCCTATTCACTGTAGCCTTGAAAAGCCCTAGATTGTATTATCTGGAAATACAGAATTCCATTCCTTAGCAGCTTGTATTATGAAAGATGAAGTGAACCGCTTTTTGGAGCCATTGGTATATTAATCACATAAGGATTAAGACCATGACATAAGGATTAAGATCGTGAGGAAACCTGCACCACCTGCGAAAAAATTCAATGGTGTGTGTGAAGTGCCCAATCCGCACTGGGCCCGCGTGGGAACTACGGCCCAAGCCCTCTCATTCGGAGAGGAGGCCTGTGTCCTGTAGTGGGGACGTATATAGGCTGGGATGATGAAGGTTTAAGATGCTCCATCAGCCTGGATGTCCGTGGGTAAAATGGAGATGGAGGAATTTAATCATGTACCTAATTCCAGCACACACTCTCCAAAATGCATGCGATAAAAAACAGACAAAGAACTCTAAATGTTCGAGGCTCTGTAGCCTGCTCCCGATCTACGGAATATCACCAATGAGTCTTCGGGCTCGACACTCTATCAAATCCAACGCGGCTGATAGATACTTGGCGGAACCGTCCCATAGGTGGCAGCAGTAGTCCATACAAGATCGAACTTATTTATGCATTGTAAAATTAGTTCGCTTTTCTAAAACATGCTCGGAAATGTTTGCGTTAACATCAGGAAATTAAGACATGAAGTTTCTTATTTATGGCTCTCTACGTTACTTCTTGGCCTAGGCGAAAAAAGCAAGTATGAAAAACCATTATTGTCCGCTGCTCTAACTTTTTAAATTTGCTTACTAACATTAAGCTGACAAAGAAAAAATTACATACAGCCAACCACCTGGTGGTTGGCTACCTTTATACTCTGTAAGCACTCTTGCAAAATTAAAAAAAATCTATGGTACCTACTATATTTATGTGCGGTTAAACATGGTGATCGAATAGCTCGTTCAAATGGCATGTTTAAAGAATAAAAAGGTGGCAAATTAAACAATTTTACTTGATCACCCGGTAGTTATTTTAATTTTAATATTTCCTCACATTGTTTGAGAAAAGTCTACCCCGAACTCGTCGAGCAATCCCTTACTTCACGGCCTCTGCAGTAATGTACGTACCTAGGTACTATTATTTTAGATAAGATGACTTCTTATAAAAACTTTGCAATCCAAAGGTCAGCATTCCCCGATTTAATCAACTACTGGTAGCAGAAATTAAAACATGTAAATTTCAAAATTGTTTCAAATACCACTGCATTATTCATCGGATTGCGCAATAAAACGTATGAACATGTAGTTATGGCGAAGATAAATTTTCACAGCTCCTTTTTCAATGTGTATGGGATCGTAAATAATGTTACCTTAAAAAGTCCCTTGCGGCGTGTGAAAAGTGCTACATTCCAACTATCACACACACGTAGCACGTGAAAACTCCGGCTACTGTAACATAAACTCTTATTTATTCACATTCTATTTACATCTATACTAAAGGTATTCGAACATTTCAACTGCTTCACTTTCTTGGTGACATTTTTGTGGATTAAGGTCCCGATGGAGATCGTCGTTTCTTATGTACCAGGGCGCGTTTACTATGTCCCTGAGTACCTTATTTTGAAAACGTTAATGTTGAGTTCGTCCACGAGGTAATATCTAAATACGCCGAAGCTCATGAACGCAGACTTCATCATCATGTGAACGTTGAGGCAATCCAACTCCTTGACAACACGGACCTAGTGAGAAGACTGAAAAGGACTAAACCCTTTGAGTTAGTGTAGTGTTAATCATACTCGAAATAGTGTTACAGTGATAGTGACGTAAATGAAGAACACATGAACAAAGTGCTTCGCCTTAATAGACACTAAGAAAAGTCATTGGACGTTATTCTTAGAGACTTTAAACAAAATAGTAGATTAAGTGAAATGAATATTGCTTATTAGCCTTTATGAGCTAGATTGTAATTAAATAAAATAAAAAAAAAAATAAAAAAAATTTTGTGGATTTCCACAATTTGGCGGAAGATTTTGATACAGTTTCCAGTTGTCTGGTAGAAGTAGAGGACGTCTAATAAATAAATGAATACGCCATCAAAATCGACAGCTACAACAGCTACGAAAATGAATAATCTGGTTTGTCCCTTTTTCACGTCGAAACTGAGCGACAGATTTTTGTATGGACTTATTTGAAGGGCTGGAGGCTAATAGGCTTCTTTTTACCACGACAAAATATCTCATTCCCACGGGAAAACGCGTTTCAATCTACTTCAGCGGGAGCGAAGCCGCGGGCATCAGCTAATAGTCCATAAAATGAAAAATCCTGCCTGACTGATTCACTCGTTCATTGACCCACTGACTGACTGATTCATCCACGGCCAGCCTAAACTCTTGGCTCTAGAATGCTGAAATTTCGCACAACGGTTGCCATTAAGATGTAGACAAGGAATAAGGACGGATTCTTTAAAATTCCCACGGGAAAGGGTTTTCTATGTTCGATTCACCCTACTAACTATAATAACTAGATTTTTCATATCAGGCCTGCGGTTATTGGTAATTCCCACGGGATAAGGAGAAAACAGGATTTATATAATCAATTCAACGGTACCCTATTCCGTAATTATGATATACTAGACTAACTTCAAACCGTCGAAAAATCGTTCTGTTAATATGCCAATATTCTCACCCGTATAATTGCAATATTACTTAAAAATTTTAACCTTTAAATGAAAAGGCCGCTGCGCGAAAAGTATTTCCAAGCAAGAAAGCTAAACATTATCATTAATAATTTGACATTTACTTAAGTCCGAACCATCTAATTTCTGTATCTTAGCATCAGCCATTGAATATCCAACATCGGAGGAAACCGGAAATTATAATATTCTAACTAGAAATTGTAACAAAGCAAAGCCTTAAGGCATTTCATTACTGGCCAGTTCCCGTGGTCGTAATGATACGGTCCTGGCGACCTTTGAATTGGCTTTATGAGGAAATTGTGCAAAATTGATGGTATTCTCTTCTGGTTACGGACAGACGGACGGACAATAGGTTTTGTTCACTGACCTCTTTTATAGAAGTACGCTGGATAGGCCTTGAAGTTAGAGACAGTCGATTGCCCCCTTTAGAGGTATGATACCAGTGGAAATGGACGCCCATGGAACGACAGCTAGATATTTGACGACTAGTTTATGCCCAAGGCTTTTCTCACGCGGGTGTGATTAAAATAGGCTGGTTCCTTATACGGATGGGGTTAGTTAAAATTTGTACAGAAGTTTTCCGTTACTCATACGATTGTAGGTATGGTTAATTTTCGTGTCACAACGGATTTTCCAGTCAGTCATTGTATTGCTAACTACTATGAAACGTTTCATATAAGTTCTTTGTAGTGTTCTCTATAGTATTTTTCACTTCTCATGCTCTTAAAATGTTACTTTAGTCTCTGCATATCGGGACTAAAGCTCTTTTTTGATCTCTAGGTATTATAGTTTTTTTTTTTAATTTTCTTTGGAAACTGTTCAGACTGCCAAACACGGTGTTTGTGAATGGAGGATTATCGCCATTTTCAGTAACTGGGCATAGACTATTGTAAAGGCTTCCACAGACCGAAGCGCGCTGCGGACGCTCCGTGACATCGCGCGCATGCCTCGCGCTTCGGTCTGTGGAAGCCTTTAAGGGCGTGGAAATAACCTCAAAATGACAACAGTGGAATAATATTTAAAATAAAAAGATTTAAATTCATGCAACATGATAAATGAGTGATTATGGATATTAATATTATCCATTTAATTATATTAAGGATGAATTAATTTTATTATGCAGACCTAGTCCAATTAGTTTTAAAATAGTTTTCTAGTTTGAATCTGTTGGCTGAATATGCAAGCATTTAAAGCGTCACTAGTCTCTTTACAAAAAAAATATATAAAAGAAAAGAAAAAACAGCGGGATAAAGTTTTTTGCTAAGTATACATACAGGGTTATTTGTAATTCACTAGCATCCTTTTAACCCTAAACTCCTACCACTTAAACAAATGTTTTTTGTTTTACGGCTTTTGTCATACCTTAATATTTTTGGTGTAATAACGTTTTGAAAATTTGAGATTACCTCTTATTTTTATGATACTCTGTGTATTTGCATGGGAAAAAAAATGCTTCATTTTAAAAAGTCGTAAAACAAAAAACATTTGTTTGAGTGATAGGAATTCATGGTTAAGAGGATGTCAGTGAATTAAAAATAACCCTGTATAGTATTTGAATTTAGAACAGATGTCCATTATTCGTATTGAACGTTCGTTGTAAAAAAAGTAGTATTGTAATTTTGTATGAATCGCGGTTGTTTTTTTTCCTCGCATTCAAAGTGAAAAGTAGAGTGGTTAACGCGAGACTAAACAATCATAATGACATGCGAATTATAGCCACCCTCGCTGTGCTCGGGTGGATAAATATCTTGTGTCATTATGACTTGTTTTAGTCCCTTGTTGAACAATCTACTATTAATGGTTATGACGTGTATTTATTTAAGACAGCGAAATTTTTGATAGAACTCAAATATTAATATTTTACCCTTAAGACCCTCGCAACGCTTTGAATCAACACGATAAATAAATAGAAAGAAAGAAGAAAGATAGAATAATTTTGTATCGCACAGCCGGTCCAATCCAGCGTACTGTATTAGAGGTCCGTGGTTTTGTTTGTTGGTGTTATATTTGCACAGATATATGTTATTACGACCCGGCTGAATGGAGCCGTCATGTCTGGTTCGACGTTCCTCGTAAACTGTGAATGAGCCAGTTGGACGATTGTTCGTTCAATTTGAATGAGTTGTTTATGTCAGTGATTAACGAGGCAATAAAACAAATAATTGAGATTGAGTGACTGGAATTGCTGGACCAGACGGACAGTGTTTTTTTACCCCGCTACGACAGAAGGGTTGTTTCTATAATGCCGAGTCCACACTTTAGCCTTAGCCAAGAGTACAATACAATACAATACAATGACTCTTTATTGTACACCACAAAAAATACAATACAGAAAAACAAGTACATGACAAAAAAGAAATAAGGTAAGCAATGGGGGCGGCCTTATCGCTTCGAAGCGATCTCTTCCAGGCAACCTTTAAAAAAAGAAAGAAAGAAAGCAAGGAATGCATTACAGCAGGTGGTGCAATATAAAATTTAATAAATAATAATAAAAAACAAACATTTTATTAAAACAACTGAAAACGAACTAAAACAATTACTTTGCTCACCCGCGACCTTACAATAGTTACGTTTATGCAAGAAATGTGCGTTCATGCAGTTCCTCCACCTTCACACTGTACGAACACACACAAATCACATAAACCCAACCATCACCACCACCAAGCTACACTGACGCGTTTCGAACTCAACCAGAGCTCATCTTCAGAGTTACCACAACCGTATGCTATGCTACCAAATGTTAAACTAACAAACCAAAACAAATGTTTTAACTTGTCACTGTAACTTCTCAAGTACCCACTTTATTTTTCTTATTCTCAAACTACCCCACAAAAATTAACTTTTATTGACATATTTAAAACTACCTTGAATTTTTGTTTATTTATTTATAAGGCATATTTAATTAATACTAACTGTTCAAATTCGACCCAAGCCGCAGTAAAGGAGAAGATACTAAATTTACCTGTTCATTAATAATAGACCCCATAGTGTTGTACCTAATTATTTCCATGCATTCCAGAGCATCCAGACGCAACCCCTTGCCGCAATAATGTAACACTTCATAAGAATCTGAATCTAGCAATGAATGATTTGATTCCAACAAATGTTTTGCAAAATTCGATCTATCTGGATGCTCATTCCTATATGCCGAACATTTCTTGCATAAACGTAACTATTGTAAGGTTGCGGGTGAGCAAAGTAATTGTTTTAGTTCATTAATATGGACCTCCGCAAAGTAACGCCTGATTCAATAAATTACAACTGAAAACATCTAATAATACACATCATAAAACATACATAAATAAGTGATACACAATATACTTGTAAATAAATGGACACAATAATACAATTTTCAAGCACAGGATAAAAGATAGTGTTGCTTAAGCATAGATTTAAAAATGGGCAAAGATTTAGCACGCCGTAGGTCTATTGGTAGGGAGTTCCATAACCGAATAGCCTGGACAGTAAAAGAGTAACAGATAGCCTTTATATGTATATCTGTTAGTCTTGTTATCTGTTGCTGTTGTGTTGTTGTTGGATGCAGAAGGGTCATTTTTTCTGCAGCTGACTGTACAATAAAGAGTACATGCAAACTAATCCCATTTTTTCGCTTTTTAGGGTTCCGTACCCAAAGGGTAATAACGGGGCCCTATTACTGAGACTTCGCTGTCCGTCCGTCTGTTTGTACGTACGTCTGTCACCAGGCTGTATCTCATGAACCGTGATAGCTAGACAGTTGAAATTTTCACAAATGATGTATTTTGGTTGCCGCTATAACAACAAATACCAAAAACCAGAATAAAACAAATATTTAAGGGGGCTCCCATACAACAAACGTGTTTTTTTGCCGTTCATGGTACGGAATATAGTACGGATAATGGTACGGAACCCTTCGTGCGTGAGTCCAACTCGCACTTGACCGGTTTTTTGTAACAATTTTCAAGTCGACGTCATTCTTTTTTAAGTTTTTGTTTTATACCTAGCGTAAAAGGGTTCAGATGTGGTAGAATCTTGTCAAATGTCAAAGTCAAAGGCAAAGTGAAAATATCTTTATTCAATAAACGCAACAGGGTATATTTTTTTAAACAGATCTACAATATTATTTCACTAAACGATATCATACGCCGGTCCCCTGCCACCGTCAACGAGCCAAGTATACTTGAGCCGACAGGTACTGCAAGAGCCGATGGCAAGAGACCAGATGGTATGAGTTTGATTCCAAGGAAGATGTGTCGGGTGCTGGTATGGGGTACAACCTGTTTACTTAGACACGCTGACCCCTTCCCATCTGCATGGAACCAACAAAAGAGCTGGTGCAGCTTGTGAAGCAGCTGAAAAGCTAAAGTATGCAAATACAGGGGTCTAGGCTCCGAATATGATTTTGTCCCATTCGGTGTCGAGACCTTTAGTCTGTGGGGTCCTAGCGCTATGAGGCTTTTTAAGGAAATAGCAATAAGATTACTTATTCGACGTCTGTGGAGACCAAAGAGCTGGCAGCTACCTCGGACAAAGAATTAGTTTAGCTATTCAAAGGGGGAATGCTGCCAGTGTCTTCGGAGCATTGCCTAAAGGGACTCCTTTTCACTACATAGTATAAAACAAAGTCGCTTCCCGCTGTCTGTGTCTGTCCCTATGTATGCTTTAAAACTACACAACGGATTTCGATTCGGTTTTTTTTAATAGATAGGGTGATTCAAGTGGAAGGTTTATATGTATACGTATAATACATGCATTGCACCCGTGCGAAGCCGAGGCGGGTCGCTAGTCATAATATATTTTAGTTATTATTATTATTGAAGCACAGAGATTTCTTGTACGGTTCAGGACGTGCAGCGTGACGACAAGGAAAACAAATTTAACCAGAGACGAAAGATTATATTGATAGGTTCGCAGTACAGATTTATGCCTTAACGTAATGACCTAAGGCCGAGCAGCGTCCTTGCTAGGGCAATTATCGAGCACAAAGGAATGAAGAATCGTTGATCTGACCCGCCAAGGTCCATGGAAGTACACAAGGCGTATGCAGTCTTAACGGCTACTTAGTTTCTCTTCAACAAACAGTTAGTTATAGAGACATCGCCTCATTAAGTCAGGAAAAATCTTAACAGCGCGATTATTTCTTTATTTATTTTATTTATTCAATATCTTTAAGTAGTGGGTTGCTGAATATTACAGGTTTCAGGCAACTACCATTACCTACATGTGACTATCAGTACCCCTCACGACATCTATCGGATAATAGCGTGACCATATTACTATATTATCGATACTCCTAGCGCCATCTAGTTTGTCTTATGCTAACTAATCTTATAAACTAATATTAATGATATGATATGGGTTTTGTCTGTCGCGTTACATTATTATATTTCTTATGATTTTTTTCTTATGAGCATAAGAATAGTTTAATTTTTCTTGCATATAAAAAATTAATTAGCTAGTATTATATATATATTATTTAACGACCGCTTTAGCCTAGTTGGTAGTGACCCTGCCTACAAAGCAAGAGGTCCTGGGTTCGAATCCCGGTAAGGGCATTTATTTGTGTGATGAGCACGAATATTTGTTCCTGAGTTATGGATGTTTTCTATGTATTTAAGTATTTATTTATCTATATAAGTATGTTTATCGTCGTCTAGTACCCATAGTACAAGCTTTGCTTAGTTTGGGGCTAGGTCGATTTGTGTAAGATTGTCCCCTAATATTTATAATATTTATTTTATTTATATATAACTTAATTTAAAGTTTTATATTTAATTTAATTCATCTAAAGTATTGTACAATAAACAGTGTCATTTACCGTATTATTATTTTAACAACAAAGTGAAACACTGTTATGTACGCACTGTAATACATCTATGCCAGGTGTGCCTACCGCTGTTGTGTGATTCAAATATGTGTGAAAACTATGTAAGTTTAATATTGAATATTGCACGGTATAAACTTAGAATCTAATTATCTCCAATACTACTCGATATAGTGTGTACCGGGAACCCATAACCAACACGGCTTATTATGCAAATACAGGCGAAATGCCTTGTATAACGGGGAGTAATACCAGTGATTATACGCCGACATGGACATGAGATGAGCTCTACTAGTGTATAACTACGTTGCATTTATGTTAGTCTAGTACCCATGCGTAGGTGGGTCAATTGATTCTTAATTAATGCCACTACAGAATTAATAATTAGAAGAATAGAAATGTCAAGGGAGCTAAAAAGGTGAAGCGCCTATCTGGTTAAAAAGCCAAACATGTATTTTCTTGGCTTAGTCTATAACAAAGTTGTAGCGACTTCTAGCGCCATCTATGCATTAATTAGAGAAACCGCTACATTCTACATCGCCCTATCGAAGTTTCTCAACTCTGATGCGTTAATACAAGTTTCAACTCTCTTCATTTGGACTTTGGTCGCCATAACATTTGCTTGGAGAGAGATTTCTCTATTAAGGACTTACCCACAGAGTTAACTGCCCAAAAAATGCTTCGAAAAGGATTACATTCATTGAATACCATAACAGTGATTCATTATGGTTTGCCATGCATTGCCATGCGGCAATTGGGGATGTCTAAAAAAAATACCCATGGTTTTTATATGTCTTTTTGTACAGAAAAGTCAATTATAAGAAACTAATTTCAATAGTCTTTCATTTAAGTAGTTCACTTAAAAATTAAATTAAATTCACCATCATTATCATTATTTCTGCCGTAGCACGTCCACTGCTGGGCGGGCATAGGCCTCCCTCATTGATACCCAATCACTACGGTTGGAAGCGGCTTGCATTCTAAATAATTCTATTCCACACAGAATAAAGTTGAACTTATTTTTCACGAAATGTATTTCAATGTCAAATGAAGGTCATTTCTTATTTGATAAGTAATAAATGCATTACATTAAACATTACAAATGGTTTTCGATTATTACTATACATTACAAAAAATAGACATCCCCAATTCCTAGTTATGACGGCACTTCTATGGCAAGTCAATCGACTAACTATTTATTTTAAAGCAAAGTGGGAACTTTACATTGTATATAATTATACACGAAACAACTGTCTTGTCTCACGTCTAACTGGAAAATTCTCAATGCCCACCCACCTTTGGAGCGCTGTGTCAAATGCAAAAACAATGGAAGCAAAAATAAACTTAATCGTATCTTAATGCATTTACAATTGTTTACAATGTAGCCATATGGTCAAACAAACCCTATCCCCGCAGTCTTCCTATGATATGTGTGTTAGTAGGTCATATTCCAAAAACAGGGAAGTCGAAGGGTTTACGTTGATGCAAATTGCTTACATTTTTTTACGTTCTATCCTCAAAAAATACATTTATTTTATAAAAGCTGTTGCCCGCGACTCCGTCTGCGAAGAATTCGTTTATCGCTATCCCAGGGGAAGTATGCAATTTTCCGGAATAAAAAGTGTATTAATTACACAAATATTATTTAAATAGGTACTAATTAAATTTTAATTGCATGTTATTATTATTATTTTAATTATTTAACTGAGAATATTATTTTAATTTAATATATAATGCTTTGAAATGAAATTAAATGATAATGTGTTATTGAATGATTGTACCTAATATTAATTTTATTTTTTATATTGTATTGGTTCTAAAAGAAATGCATAAATAAATACATTTATTATTATTATTATTATTATAGGTAAGTCTACCGGGAAGCAAACGCAGAACCACTAGCTTTGTAGCCAGGGCTGATAACCTGACCTAATAGAGATATGCATGTCTTGCCGCCGTTAACAAATACCATACTATTTGTTTATGACTCGCAAATGGCTTCCGATAAAATATTAATATTACTCGGTGGTCATTATGACTGGAACACACGACCGAAGAGAATCGTGAGCTGATTGTTCGGTTTGATTACAAAATGTTCTTAAAAAAAACGATACAATACAATGAGTCTTTATCAATGACTTTTTGTTGTAGGTACACCACGTGGAAAACAATACAAAAAAAGAAGCAAAGGGAGAAAATATACAAGGTAAGCAATACCCGGCCTTATCTCTTCCAGGCAACCTTTTACACGGAATAAAAGTATTGAATTGATTTCAGCAGGTGGTGCGATTTAAAATAAATAATAACGTACCTAATGAAACATTAAATAAAAACAATGATACAACCATACACACAGTTTCGTTATTTTTATTTTATTTTTAATTATAGTTTTATTAATTTATATATTTATCTTAGCAAGAAATAATTTCAACAGTTATTTTTAAAAAAATAACCACTTAATAATAAGACATTATTTACATACTCTTCATTCAGGCTCAGAGTCGCTCAACGAACTATGGAGAAGGCTATGCTTCGAGTTTCTCTACGGGATCGACTCAGGAACGAGAAGATCCGTAGAAGAACAGGGGTCACCGACATAGCCAAACGGATTATCTCGTTGAAATAGCAGATAGCACGCAGAACAGATGGCCGTTGGGGCCCAAAAGTTCTCGAATGGAGACCACGGACTCGCAAGCGCAGGGTGGGACGTCCGCCAACGAGATGGAAGGACAATTTGGTGAAGGCCGCAGGTTCAGGGTGGATACAAGTCGCTTCTAACCGTAATGATTGGGCGTCAATGAGGGAGACATATGTTCAGCAGTAGACTGAAATGATGATAATGATACATACTCTTTTCATACCGCTATTAATTTCGTAGCACGCAATGTCCGTGTCTGACATAATAAAGGCACGTCGCTCGCTGCTGAGTTCACATTTTCGCTGCGATTCTATTTGCCCAGTTATTTATTGAAATTAGAATATTAGTTCAGAGGTTTGCGTGCCCCGGCGACCGTTGCTGGCCAAATTATAGCTCTAGGGACGTAATAAGATAGGACTAGGTCCGGAATATGTTACTTTGTTGCAACTGAAATATTTATATACATATTTAAATATTGATGATATTTACTCGTTGTTGAACTGTAGTTAAATATTCAACAACATTTTTTATATTAAAAGAGGCAGCTAAAACACTTAATTAAATTTAAAAATGAGCCTCGTGACGTTCTGGCCAAAAAACGTTCCGATATTTAAATATTTAGAGCATATTGATTTAACTCAATGTTGAAAAGTTTTAGCCGTTTCAATGTTACCTATCACCTCTTGTTAGTAGCGGAAGGGATCTTAGATGCATAATGGATATTTACTTTATTTTCAGACATATGTGTGACCAAATTACGTTGTGGGTTTTTAATTTTTAATTTTATTACATTAATAACCGGATGACATTGAACAAAATTCAGACTATTCAGGAAAGAGCTACCGTAATGTCAACATGGCTACATTTTAATTGAGAGAAAGGGAATGTTCCGAAAGATTTAAAATAGTTTGTTAAGAACATAACTCTACTTCCTAAGTAAAAACCCTGTGCTAGGGCAAGCAGTGCTCCTCCCCCTAAAAAAACCTTGAAACTTTATTTAAGGACCTCATCAACATCTATTGCCGGGCACAGGCAGTCTCAGTATAAAAAAAAAGTTAAGGCCGTAGCTCAAACATTTATTGTGCAGATTTCCTCTCGATATTTTTCTTCGCCTTTTAAGGACCTAAGTTAGACTAATTATAGGGTTATTTGTAATTCACTGACATCCTCTTAACCCTGCATTCCTATCACTCAAACAAATGTTTTTTGTTTTACGACTTTTTTAAATGAAGCCCTTTTTTCCCCATAAAAATACACAGAGTATCATAAGACTATCACACGAAAAGATTTAACACTGTTAATGTAGCTGGCGAATTTAGCAACCTAATACCAACCGTACGCGGCACAGCGCAAGGCTCAATTTTAGGACCAACTGAATACCTACTTTATGTTAATGATATGTGTAACCTATTCCGGCGCGGCTCTGTGTACCAGTTTGCTGACGACACATGCATTGTGTCAGCGCATAGAGATGCAGAAGTGGCTCAGACCATAATGCAACAGGAATTCGATCTGATGTGTAAGTGGGCACACGACGTAGGCCTATCTATTAATTATCAGAAAACTAAGCTTATGCATGTACATTCTCCTTATCTAAAAACTAATTTTTACCCAACAATTGTAGCACACGAACATCAATGTATGCATAAACAGCCCCCTCATTGTAATTGTAATACACTTGAATTAGTAGAACAACATACCTACCTGGGTCTCAAGATTGATCAAAGATTCAATTGGGGTCCTCATGTGAATCATGTGTGCAACAGGCTAAGGGCAATACTTTCAAAAATATCTGTACTTAGAAATAAATTACCCTACAATACGCTGAGATTGTTGTATTTGTCTATGGCAGATTCAATTATAAGCTACGGTATCTCGACCTATGGTAAAACATATAAAACTTACCTCCTAGACATCTATAATTTACAAATAAGAATTCTAAAAACTATTGTTCCTCTGAAAATTAAATATAAATATAAAGATAATTATGGTCAACTTTTCCAATACTGTAAAGTGATGAATGTATTCAATAAGATAAAGCAAGCCATAATATGTGAAAATACTGATAAAATAGAATTACTTGAAAAACATCGTAACAGGCCAGATAACTTACGCCATATACCCAACCGCCCGCTATATCGGGTCCCCAAGCAATGTAATGAGTATGGCAGAAGGGTCTGGAAGTGCATCCTTCCCCAACTATTAAATAATTTACCGTTGTCTATTGCGGAAAAATTAGAAAGTAGTAACAGTAAACAAATTAAAAGCGTGATTAAAAGATATTTTATGAGAGATATATTTGAGAGGGAAGGGACGGATGCGCACTCAGACTTAGGTTATATGTAAGTTAAAACAAAAAAAACTGCATGCATGGGAAATCATGATTTATATAATAAATTTACTATCTACTCGTATTGTATAATTAGGCTAATTACGCGTGAGCAACTCAGTCTTTCGCTAACCGAGGCCACGCAAAATCCTTAAAATTAGGATTAGGACTCGTTTTGCATGTTTTATGAAATGTTCTTTGCTTGAAATAAACAGCTTTAAATTTTTTTTTTTTTTTTTATAAAAATAAGAGGTAATCTCAAATTTTCAAACCGTTATTACGCACGCACGCACGCACGCATACACACACACACACACACACACACACACACACACACACACACACACACACACACACACACACACACTCACAATGTGCGCACACACAAACAGTATGTTTAGGTTAAGTAAACTAATTTAGTTTTAGTAAAAATGAAAATTAAAATTAAAATTAAAATTTTTATTACACATAAAGCAATATTACATTTTAGCAGTATACAGTATAATGTTTAAATGTATGTAGTTTTTAGAAGAGCGAGGCCTCCTGACACAAGTTTAAAACTTAATAGGAGGTGTCAACCTTGTATTATGTGCTAAGCACTTTTGTTTAAGGAAAATAAACTATTATTATGATTATTGTTGGTACGGATTTCCGATCACGGGCCCATGGGGACCCGGTCATTTGAAAGGCATTCATGTGGCCGAAGCCAACATGAAGAGGCCTTTGATACCATATAATACAAATGAGATGGGCGCAACTATGGAGGTCTATCCCCTAATACACCATGAGGATGTGCTAGCGGACAGTCCTCCACAGTTGCCAAGCTATTGCCAGGTAGGAAGCGACATGGAATTGGCTATGGGGTTGGGATGTTGTGGAGGATTACCGGGCTATGGAGTGAGATAACGGACACCTACCATTTCAATATCTCATAAACTGAACTTTTGGTAGGCGGTGACTCGCCGTTCACTAAATGGGCCCCTCAAACTATTGCCCGCTCGGGGCAACGAGGCGGCAACATTGGTGTGAACGACTAAGTAGTATGGAGAGGTGTTCCTGGACTTTAAACTTCAAAATGCCAACTCACCACTTACGGAAACACATACATCCTTCGAGCATTTAGCTCTTGCGTTCCACTCTAGGCGGCCAACAAAGGCAAACTAGAGGCGGGGTGGGTGTGTAACTGTGTGTGAGTGTGTGTATAAGCGCATGTGTGTATGTGTACCCCTGGAGGTCTTGGGTTTGTGGTGGCGCTACGCACCAACAGCTCGCCACAATCGCTTCAATCGCTAGGTGAGCACCTTTCCAACCTTTGAGATGGTATTGAAGCCATACGTGTTAAAGAAGATCACTACTTATCTTCCAGGAAAGAAAGTAGAAGTTCCTGAATGGAAGGAACTACAGCAGCTCACGTTGGCCGATCCAACATTTAGTTCACCTAATAGAATTGACGTGCTATTAGGAGCAGAAGTGTATTGCAAGATACTTAAGGATGGAGTGCGGAGAGCCCCACAGGGTACTCCTATAGCACAGTGCACTTCATTATTGTGGGTCATATCTGGACCAATAGGTTCTGCTAGTTCAATCAAAAACGTAACAGTTTTACATACTCATGTGACTGAAGATGAGATGTTAAAGCGCTTCTGGGAGATAGAAGCCGAACCGTCAGATCAACCTAAAAGGTTTAGCGTAGAGGAACAAAAGTGTGAAGAGCTTTTCGCAGCCACGACCGTGAGAGATGAGGAAGCTAGATACGTGGTGAAGTTGCCTTTTCGCGAAAACGATCCAACCTGCAAAGGAAATTCACGTGAGATTGCGCTCAGAAGGTTTCGATCATTAGAAAGGAAATTTGCTAAGGACGAAAAGCTCAAGACTAGATACGCAGAGGTCATACACGAATACGAGCAACTAGGTCATATGATACCTGTAACAGAACCTGACACCAAACGTAACGAAGCCATATACTTACCCCATCACGCAGTTATCCGAGAAGATAAAAGCACGACCAAGGTGCGAGTCGTCTTTGACGCCTCCTGCAAGGATGATAAAGGAGTGTCACTGAACGATTTACTCATGATAGGACCTACCTTGCAATCAGAGTTGCGTCACCTTATTATGACCTGTAGGCAGTATCCCGTATGATTGGTAGTGGACATAGTGAAAATGTATCGCATGGTAAGGGTGGCTGACGAGGACACTGACTATCAGCGCATAGTCTGGCGAGATGAACCTGAAAAAGAGATCAAAGATTATAAGCTATTAACAGTCACATTTGCTACCGCTTCGGCACCATATTTGGCGGTGAGAGCATTAAATCAAGTAGCTTGTGACCACAAAGAAAAGTATCCTTTGGCTGCATGCAGAGTCCACAAAAAGTTCTACATGGACGACTTGATAACTGGCTGCCAAACTGTGGAAGAAGGATTAGTTTTATATAAAGAAATTAAAGCTTTACTGAATGAAGGGGGTTTTATTCTACAAAAGTGGGCAAGCAATAAAAATGAATTTTCAAGAGTAATAATTAAACTAGAACAAGATAAAGAGGCAAATGAACAAGAAAATAATGAAGTGGAAATAAAGGTAGACAGCATAGTTAAAATTTTAGGGCTTACCTGGAACCGAGATCATGATGAGTTTCAGTATTCCGTGAAGCTGCCGCCGCTAACGCCACCTGCAACAAAAAGGAAAATTATTTCGGATGTTTCACGTCTATTCGATCCATTGGGATGGCTAGCACCCTGTGTCATCACAGCAAAAATATTTATGCAGCGGTTATGGATAGCGGGAATCGGATGGGATGAGGAACCTCCAGCTGACATATTACAAGATTGGTTGACTTACCGTAAACAGTTAACTTACCTTGCAGATTTCCGGATCCCACGTTGGCTGCACATCAGTTCGGATGACGCGCTGGTAGAGTTGTACGGCTTCAGTGATGCATCAAATGCTGCTTACGCGGCCGTTGTATATGTCAGAGTCATTGATGCGTTCGGGAACGTTCGCGTAACGTTAGTCACAGCTAAAACCCGAGTAGCACCCGTCAAGCAGGTATGCATCCCGAGATTGGAGTTATGCGGAGCTGTTCTCGTTGCAAAATTACTGAAAGAAGTAGCGAGTGTGATGGAAATAGACAAACACAAGGTCAGAGCTTGGACGGATTCCACTGTGGTTCTTGCTTGGCTCAACAAACACCCAAGCAACTGGAAAACGTTTGTGGCCAACAGAGTGTCAGAGATATTAACAATAATGGATGCATCTCAATGGCCACATGTACCCACCAAACACAATCCAGCAGACTGCGCTTCACGCGGTATCCATCCAGCAGAACTTAAAGATTACGAGCAGTGGAAATCCGGACCAAAATTCTTGCGCGACGACAAAATCGTCTATTCCAAACTCAAGAATAATGACACGAATCTGGAGAAGTCTGTCAAGGTACACCTGGGAGTGGTAGAAGAACCTATTTTTTAGTAGATATTCATCACTTAACAGACTCATTCGTGTTGTTGCTTATTGTAAACGTTTCTTAAAGAACCACCCTCGCTATCAAAACAAAAATCACACCACATTTCTGCAAAAGTGGGAATTAGATGAGGCCATAATATGTTGCGTGAAGATATATCAAAACATTGAGCTCAAAAATGAAATTGCAGAGATCAAATTAGACGGATATAAAAAAAAAACTTCAAGGGAAAAAACTATAAGTGGGCTCATCAAGTCCCAGATCCTAACGTTGGGGACATCGTTCTGGTGAAGGAGGACGATCTCCCTCCAACTAAGTGGCTTTTCGGCAAGGTGGTACAAAAACACCCTGGCCTAGATATGTTAACCAGAGTTGTAACCTTAAAATGTAAGAATGCGTTACTAAAACGCCCAGTCTCAAAACTCTCTCTTATTTTTATTGTTAGATATTTTTGTATGTTATGTTTTTTTTACAGTTACTGCAATTGATTTATTTATTTGTTTGAATCCACAAAGAGTTGTTTGTTTTGTATTACCAGAATGTTAATAGTTAGTTAATCCTTGACCGCTTCATGGTGGGCGGTTATGAGGAAGGACATGTCGTCCTTGGTGGGCGGTATGTTCAGAGTTTTTTAGCCTTCCTCGATAAATGGGCTATCTAACACTGACAGAATTTTTCAAATCGAAGCAGTGGTTACTGAGATTAGCGCGTTTAAACAAACAAACAAACAAACTCTTCAGCTTTAAAATATTAGTATAGATATTAATTACCTTTTTACTTTCAGATAGAGCCGCCGGTCCCGAATGTTGTATTTTCGACGAATTATATTTACCAAACATCTTAAAAAAAAATCTGTGACGGCCCCTCAAAATAAATGATTTTATTACCATCCATACAATTTCTTTAATAAAGTTTATTTTAGCCATTTTTAATTACTGAAATTATTAATTACTGAAATTTTAAATACCGAAAAATTGTACAAGAATTCTGGAATTGTTGAGTCAAGAATTCTTGAATACTTGAAATTTTGAATTAGTCGTTGTATTTTTTTTTTGGAGATTATGGCTTGGTTGCAAGACCTTTAAGCCAAGTCTTTATTTTAAAATTAGACGTTGAGAATGCCAAATCCGCTATGTGTTCGATCGATTTTTGATTGACAAATAGGTACCTATAGTAACATAACGTAATAGGTATTAATCGATTTGATTCAATTCAATTTTTAAAAATATAGCTCCATCGATACTATCGATGATTCTGCCAATGTCGAGGTTGAGGAAGACACTATCGGTTGGCCGTTGTTCGGTGACTTTGGAATCGATTTGATTTAAATCAAACACATAACGGATTTGGCAATCTCAACGACGAATTATTTCTGACAATGACATTTTAAGGGTCGGCGCTCACTAACGGCGTGGCACGACATGGAATTTTATTACTATCAAGTTATTTTGAATCTTATTTCAATGAGTTTAGAATTCATGTTACTTTATTTCGATACCACGATGCCGCGACGTGCCAAGGGATGACCCAACGCTTAACCAATAAAAAAGCCTAAAGCGCATCCATCACACACAGCGCGCGCTGGGCGTGCGCGCGATGGCGATGGAGCGTGCCCAGCGCTCTCTATAACACTGAGTCAAATATGCTGTGCCGCACTGCCGGTGTGTGTCACGGTATATAATGATTCATTCGCTGGGCACGCTCCGCCGTCGTTGCGTGCGCGCCCCGCGCTGCGGTCTGTGGAGGCCTTGACATAAGGGTATGCGCGCACGAGCAACTTTGTCTCCGCGACTATTTTATCAAGTCTGTGTTGTATCCTGGGAGTCGCGGTGCTACGTGTGCGCACTTCCATACTAACCCATAGACTTGATAAAATAGTCGCGGAGACAAAGTTGCTCGTGCACGCATACTCTAAAATGCGAATTTTGATTGACAGTTGGCATAACAATATGGCAGATACTTTACAGTGCAATGTTGCCACTGATCGGCAGTTTTAAAAGTTACTCAAACTCGCTGTTCCTGTCAACGTCAAGCAATGCAATCGTCAACTCAACGTTGACCTCCTCCTTCCTACCCCTCACCCGATTCCGACCACCTTGAGACTCACCTGAGCTATTATTTTTATTTATTACACCAAAAAATATTAAGTTATGACAAAAGCCGTAAAACAAAAAACATTTGTTTAAGTGGTAGGAGTTTAGGGTAAAAAGGATGCTAGTGAATTACAAATAACCCTGTATATTACTATAATATTTAAAAAAAGGTGCCTCCTATAATGACCACACACCTAGGGCATAAAACGACTCATTAATCGCAATTTGAATAAAGCGGGTCTCAATACCCTTTAAGACACCCACAGACGCGTGTCGGCCGCAATTTATTCGATTATGCTGAATCGAGTCGACTGAAATATCGTTATCGGCTAGATCCTATTCCCGATAGTGCCGATCGCAGCGCGATTACGTCCCGCGCTACATATGTTAGCCGCTGTTATAAAGTTACCTTTACACAACGCAGTGTACATATAAATAAGCATTTCTATTACGTCCCTTGGGTGTTACCGGCTTAAAATACCAGGCAATGCAATTTTCGGTGTCCCCCTTGTGCCAAATATAAACCGCACTTTTCAAGAAGTCAAATTAAATCAACTGGTAGCATGCATCGAAAAATAGCAAGAATATTTTGTCATCGAGGATAAAAAATTATCAATACAATTTTAATTCCGAAACCTTTTTATTTCTTTGTTGCGCGCACAGGCTGATGAGTAAGTCAGTCAGAGATTTATAATTTTTCTTTTTGTTTTTACATAATGTCTTTTATAATGTAGATCTAAATGTATCAAATGGTATGAGTTTACCTTCTGTTGCTGTTCACAATGTGTTTCACTGCACTGTTTCCGAACGAACCTGTACCTCTACCATGAGTTTACACTAGTTTACGTGACCGTACTCGCTAGTGACGGTGTAAATTATTTGTATGGAGAATTGTACAGCGCCTCTAGCGGTCACTTACGGAAGTACAATTCTCCACACAAATCATTTACGCCGTCGCTAGCGAGTACGGTCACTCTAAACTAGTGTAAACTCATGGTAGAGGTTCTGCTCTATAGCTAGCAGCACAAACGAGAGTCGAATTTGAATTTAGAACTGCTGTTTTATTGCACCGCCGAGTGACGGATATTGCCAGAGAAAGTTTGAATTTAATTTTCTTTATGGCCAGTGTAACTACTGAACATAAAGCCCAGTTTAGACACGCAAGAATTTTTTTTTTTTCAAATGTTATTGCCAGGTAGTGTGTATGAACAATGTAGATATCCGCAACAAGCTTCGTCATTTTGAACATTGAGTGCGGAAGCAGACACCACACTAAACTCACACCTGATACCAAGTATTTATTACAGACAAGATTACAGTATCAGAATCTTATGCTTCAACCGCTCTGTTGCTCAGATATTTATAGAAGAAATGCCTATAACATGTGCATAAAAGTGTATAATGCCTTGCCAGGTAGCATAAGGGTGCTACAAGGCCCTCAATTTAGGTCTGAGCTGTATAAATAGCAGATGTATAACTGCTTTTACACAGTCAGTGAGTATCTTAGCCACAAAGCTACTAAGTAGGTTTTGAATATTGTTTAGGTTGTATTATTGTATTGCCAATTGTAATGAAAGTTTTGATTTTTTATTGTTTATTACATCTTGACATTATTTATAGTTACCTAGTACTTAATTTATTGTTTCTGACATTATTTTTGTAATTTAGCTTTTAATGTAGTCAAATAATTAATTATGTAAATTATAAATGAACTATAAAATATTGTACACCATGCATTATGGTAGATTACGGTCATGTGCATACTAAATTTATTTTTACCATCTTTCCTTCTGTACCCGTTTTCATGCAATAAATGAATGATTATGATTATGATTATGATTTTAAAAATATCTTTATGCGTGAAAATTTACCCACAAAATTTTAAACAAACATACAAGCCCACATACTAATGTGAAATACTTAAATAAACAAAAGTGTCGCCAATTCAGCGGCTTAGCCGCTGAAACTGGCGACTTTTGAAACTTCAGGAGCGACTTTTTTATAAGCGCTTCGTACTTTTCAGCGACGCTTTTGACGACAAATTAGCGACTTCTTGCAAAATTTCTAGTGACTTCCCAAAGAATGACGCGGCAACACTAACAAAATTAATAAGATTTTTCAAACTAATAGTGCTTCAGACCTAGATGAGAATCGTAAGTTTTGTAATAAACTAATATCGAAACATCAATACAGAGTACACCGTATACCGAAGTACGGAAGACCGAATTCATTAAAATATCGAATGCGTCAAAAGACCGAAAAGTATTTTTTTTAAACTGTAAACTTCTCAAAATTGATTAAAACTGGATCGTATAGAGCTATTAGGTTAGGTTTATTTTATGACAATCTTCAAAAGTTAACAATTTCAGAAAAAAACTTTTTGGTCTTTTGACCCATTTGATATTTTAATACATTTGGTCTTTCGTACTTCGGTATTATGATACACACCCACAAACACAATGACAAAATTAAGATTATTTGTTCGTTCCAACCGATAGCTGTAACTGTGTGGGGAGTTGTTTACGGGGTGAGTGTTTATTTGCGCATGCGTCGGAGCGGGCTGATTGAGGGGCGCCTGCGGCGGGGTGCGGCGCGCGGGAGGGGCGGAGAGCGATTGTATTGATTGTACACTTCAAAGAGTAGAAAATGGATGAAAGAATTGTCCTGGATAATATAATGTTGTAAACTTACGCAATTGTCACGAATCGACTCGTGACCAGGGGCACCACAATGGGCTCGAAACGTGGGTATTTTTGACTTATAATAGGAGGACTAATCATGGGACGATTGACACAAATTGACCTAGTCCCAAACTAAGCAAAGCATGTACTGTGGGTACTAGACGACAGATAAGCATACTTACATATATAGAATAATACATACTTAAATACATATTAAACATCCAAGACTCGAGCACAAACATTCGTACCTAGGTATTCAAAAAAAAACAACGTGTTGCTCTCCGGGAGTGCCGGCAGAAATGAAAACTTGAACATTAACGTTGTGTCGTTACAACCCCCCCTCATTTGCTCGTGACATCAACAATTGCAGTGTTGCCTTTACAACGAAAATTACCACGCTGAATAGTACGCACGAAGCGGTTTGCCTCTTCTTTCATTATGCGGACGGCTAAGGAGTGGAACTCTCTCGGAGGTCTCTCTCAAGGAGGTCAGTTTTTCCGGATCTCTATAATCTGGATATCTTTAAGGTCAAAGTGAACAGACACCTTCTAGGCAAGCGTGTACCATCTTAGGCCTTATCTTCGCCTTCCATTAAGCGAGATTGAGGTCAAACGTAAGCCTATTTTTTTATAAAAAAAAAGTAATCTTGCTAAATTTCCTCTCTTCTACACTCGCAGTAAAGGAGGCTTATTCCCGAAATATTATCTCGAGTTTCAAATACAAGTATGAAAATACAAAGAAGCAAAGAAGCAAGAAGTATTTATTTTTCTTGAGACTGGAGTAAAAATACAATTTTAGAAGCAAAGCAATAGGCAGGCTTATCCATGTAAGTAAATGATCTCATCCCACAAATAAATTTCTTTTTCTACTCCTGTAGTATAATCTTTCAATTATATGGTCAAAAACTATGCATTAATAACTAACGTTATAAGTCTGTTCCAAGTTCTATACTCTATGGTGCAAATTCAGTAACATAATAACCCATAGTAATTTCATTATGTTACGGGACAGAGTAATATAATAACATTCAAAAAAAGAATACTGAAATCAATTTTGATAATCGAGTTTCTTTAAATACTCTTTTTAGTTGCTTAAAAAAAAGAGTAAGAACAGGTAGGACCAATCACAATCAAGGTTTATTTTTTCAAGCGAAATTTCGTAATTGAGAACACTCTGATCAAGCTCTATGGTACGAGTACGGTCGCAAATGAAAAAAAAACAAAGCGGGAAATTAATATTATGTCATTATACATTAATTAAATATGTTTACATTAACAATTATTAAATAATGAATACTTAAGTAACGGGCAATAAATTAATTTTGAAGTCATAATTAAACATGAATATTTTAACATCATTCAATTTGCCTGTATGGCCTAAAGTTCCCGGGTCCATTCTAAGGTTGCGAGTAGTGAAAAAAAAAGTTTCAAAATAGCGGGAATTTGTTTTGCTTTGCACGGAGTTCTTTCAATTCAAATTGAAAGAAATAAAAGAGTTAATCACTATTTAAATGACTTTTTATCTGTGAGTATTTGTGACTTTGGTGAATTAAGTGATGCAGAAATGTTGACGCCGCTAGAAATAAAATAGGCGGCAATTGAAGTGAGCAATAATTTGCTACTTTTAAAATCGAAAAATTCATTTATTGTCCGTTATGTAAGTAATCATTATTTAATAATTGTTTATTTTGAACTCGTAGAAAAAGTTATGTATGCAACTATTCATAATCAGCCATTAAGACACGAATGCGTATCTATTATGACATTCGGCTTCGCCTCATGTCATAAACTCGCATTCGTGTCTTAATGGCCCTTATTATGATACAGTTGCATAAAATACTATTGTAAAGCATACATCAGTGTATCAATTTTAGAACATATTTTATGTCTTACATGATTTGAAAATATGCTAACCGCCCTTATACCAGAAGTCTACAACCCTTATGATTATAAACCCAATTGTCCCAATGCCCCGGTAGCAGTATAAATTGACTGCTCGCTTTTAACTTGTGCCACACTCAATCTTCATGAAGTAGCTACAAGCTACCGCGGAGCAATCACGCAAAAACAAGCTTAAGGGTATGTGGATAACGGGCCTAATCGCGGCTTATTAGAGGTTTAAATATAGCCTAGCAAGCGCCTCGCTTCGCTCGCTAGGAATTACGATGGCGATAAATGTGAAAGTTAATTGTTATCCACTAGAACTTGGACGGGTTGTGATTATGGCGATAGAATGTTACGTTGAGCATGTATGGATAAAAGGTTAGTTAGATGATTGGAAGAGATTGAAGGCGTTTTTGGTATCTTTAATGGGTGGAGTTCAAAAAGTTAGGCACCTTAACGCCGGTAGTTAAATAAAATTAGGTTTTTCATTGTGATACTAAAATTAACCATACAATTCATCATCACCGTCATTCCAGCCTGCTAACGTCCGATTGCAGGGCACAGAACTCCTAGAATGAGAGTGCTTAGGCATCAGTTCCCATGCGAGCCCATTACGGATTGAGAACTTCACACACGCCATTGAATTACTTCGCAGGTGAGTGCAGGTGTCCTCACGACGTTTTCTTTCATCTTAAATTTCATGGTTTTGCCCGAAATTTCGCAAGTAGTACGTATTCCTCCCGGACAGATCGCATATCCAGAAGAATCACAGCTCTCTATTCTATCTATCTATTGGGCATTATAAAAAGTTCCATGTTCATGTGATATGAATTTTTTACCACAGTCGATTTAAAAGCACTCGTATTGATCGACTAGACTATATAAGTTTTATTCGAGAGTAAAATACGGAACTGTAAAGGCTACCACAGACCGCAACGCGGAGCGTGCGTGCGACGCTGACGGAGCGTGCTCAGCGCGTTGTATAACTCTGAATCATATACGCTGCGCCGCGCTGCCGGTGTGTTTTTTTTTTTTTTTATTTATTTTTAATATTAGCACATACATAATAATATATTTAAGTACGCCAAACTGTGAAACCATGTGTGTGTCACCATATATTATGATTCAGTGTTAAGGTTCAGCCAAACCGCTGCTTAAAAGGCTACGGAAACGCAGTTGCGAAATGGGAACGAAATGGTGCGGATACTTCCGCACCATTTTTATCGCGTATCCTCCACACAGCTGCCCAAAATACGTAGACTGTACGGAATCGCAGTGACGTGCCTTTGAACGTCAGTTTTTACCGCATGTTCTCTATAGTAAAGTCGTGACTTTTACAGCACGTTACTGTCAGTCCACACCGTCAGCGTATTTTGAGCAGCGGTGTGGAGGGCATGATATAAAAACGGTACGGATACGATGCGTCACTGCGATTCCGTAACGTCTCCGTATTTTAAGCAGCAGTATGGCCGAATCTTAATATAACGCGCTCGCTGGGCCCGCTCCGTCGGCGTCGCGCGCACGCCCTGCGCTCCGGTCTGTGGTAGCCTTAATGTTTCTCGGAAACAATTACCACGCCCGACTTCTTGTGCGTTCCCAGAATATTCAGTTCCATTTCTATTCCAAATTGCGTTTCTTACCGACCTCAGCGACGAACAACTTGACCGAATAGAAGCTGTTATTTCTTAGAAAACAAATTATCAGCCAGTTCTATTGTCGCACGACAAAGTTACGCGACAATGCGGAAAAAACTGGAACTAATTCAAATACATACAAACTTAAACTTGATGGTTAACGGCAGCGACATTTCTATCTGCACGGATTGTTTTGTATTTTATATAATGTATGAATTAGTAACGCTTCTGTCATAAAGAATTACTAGTTGCACGTTTAAAAAGCAAGAACTTAAAAAACGAATTAATTTTGATTCCTAGTGAATGGGAATAAAGTTCATAATGAAAGTAAAGTTATAATTCGAACTTTTTATGTGAAACGTGAATTATTTATGCTATCATTTCAAACGTATCGATATCGGTAGCAAAAAGATTGGTCATTGATTTTTCAATTTTGAGGTTCATTGGATCGGAATAAAAGTATTTGTATTGACTTACATACTAAACGTGAGCGACTAGAACCGTTTACTTGTCGTTTTTTATTTTTAAAGTTGTAGATTTCTTGTAACTTTTTACTGTTGTCATGTCAAACAGACAGTCAAGACAGACAGACAGACAGACAGACAGACAGACAGACAGACAGACGGACGGACGGACGGACGGACGGACGGACGGACGGACGGACAGACGGACAGACGGACAGACGGACAGACGGACAGACGGACAGACGGACAGAATCCTTCACGACAAGCAAAACATCTGCGCCTTTTCTATACAACTTAGTACAACGTTGACATCTGTCAACAGATACTTTAATAGAAATTTATTAATGAAATTCATAACACGATAAGTACGATAACATAAACACGACATAATAATGTCATGAGTATTAAATAGATTTGCTCAGAGAATGAATAAATAATCCCAAGAACTTACACGCTTTTATATTTTAATTTTTAAAATATGTATTATTGGGATCACTGAATTTTACTAAGTCAATTAAAAGCTGAACTCGTGTAAAATTGTTAACTAAATTCTAACCATATATTACAATTAACTGAAATAGATGTTCGTTTTTAAATACGATAGGTACTCATTAAACATTAAACCAGTCCTATCTATTTGAACGGCAAAAATTAATATACACTTTTTTGGCAGGAAGTGAAATTTCAAGCAACAATTTAACTTGTCGCTTGTATAGTCACCGGAAATAGCACCGGACAAAGCACATAAAAACACCTAACCTCTCTACGAATAGAGTTGCGTTAAATATTTTAGAGTGATTTGCCGTCATCATCATCATCATCATCATCAGCCTATGTTCGTCCACTGCTGGACTTAGGCCTCTCCCATGGCACGCCACTGAGCACGATCCTCGGCCAATCTCATCCAGCTCTTGCCAGCCGCCTTGCGAAGATCATCGCTCCACCGAGTCTGAGGACGTCCCACGCTACGTTTGCCGATCCGTGGTCTCCACTCAAGAACTCGTCTACCCCAACGGTTATCGCTTCTTCGGGTTATATGGCCTACCCATTGCCATTTCAGCGTGCTAATGCGGTGGGCTATGTCGATAACTTTGGTTCTCTGTCGGATCATTTCGTTACGAATTCGATCTTTTAGAGAAACTCCGAGCATAGCCCTTTCCATAGCATGTTGAGCAACTTTAAATTTGTGGACCAGCCCTACAGTGAGTGTCCATGTTTCGGCACCGTATGTCATGACGGGTAGGACGCACTGATTTACCGTATTAGATATTATTTCCGGTGTCTGTACCAATTTATTCCGTTGTTGAAATCGACGCGCTTCTGTTTTTAAACATTCCCAAGGCTTAATTTGAAAGAATGTATCGTAAAAACAAAAGCCGGACACTGTGAGTTGTTTTTTTTTGCAATGGCCAGTTGCAATATTGAAGTTCCGTTTAGAGGTTACTGGCCAGTTAGAAGGATGTCTAATAATAGATCTAATCTCTGGCTCTCGGCGAAAATATTTATACTGCAGCGCTAGCATGACATGCCGATTCTCGAGTGTCGCTCAGTAAAAACTCGTAAAAATAGAACAGCATACATCCCGTATGATAGAATGTCTATAGCACAGAGCAGTGTTTCAATTTATTTGTTTTATTATATGGTCTACAACGTATTTATATTGTCGCTCACTCATAGTTTATCAGTTTGACTTATCGTATAATTTATTTACAATTAATTATGCATTTGCGATGCCCACAATGTTATCATATGTCAGAAAAACCTAACGTGGTACATGGTTAAATGTATACAGATTTTCCGAGCGATAATATTGCCAGTTGGTTGTTACGATTTTTTTACTTTAAACATGTTCACTTGCTATGTGTATTTTGTCAAACTAAGACTGCGAATAATTAACATGTAGATTTTTGTGCATCGACTACAAGATAAATGAATATACCTAGGTACATACTTTTAAACTACGGTACTTTTTTCATCCATTTCCGAATCGTTACTCATTACCTAACATTGCAATTGAGTGTCGTGGTGTCATGTATTACGGGGCAAGAAGACATAAATCCCGCTAATATTATAAACGTGAAATTTTATATATGGATGGATGGATGTCTGGATGTTTGTTGCTGTTCCACGCTAAAATAATTTGACGGATTCTAATGAAATTTGGCACACAAATTGTTTATAACCTGGATTAACATATAAAATGCTTTTTGTCCCGAAATATTGCATAGTTCCCGCGGGATAGCGATAAATGCATTCTTTGCAGACGGAGTCGCGGGCAACAGCTAGTATAATTATAATATTCTCTTAAAGTTGGATCGATTTAATTTTTTACTTTTGTGGCATTTACAATTTAGACAAACATTGAAATTTAACATAACTCTTAGGTTACCTTTTATTCCGGAAAATTGCATAATTTCCAATCTGGGAGAAATGACCCTCAAAGGGATATAATAGAGTTTTTTTTTTAATGAGTCGCCAGAGGGGCCAAAGACGCAAAGTCTTTGCTGTTTTTAGGGTTCCGTACCTCAAACGGAAAAAACGGAACCCTTATAGGATCACTTTGTTGTTCGTCCGTCCGTCCGTCTGTCTGTCAAGACCCTTTTTCTCAGGAACGCGTGGAGGTATCAAGCTGAAATTTATATCAAATTCTCAGGTCTACTGTCCCATGGAGCTGTGAAAAAATCAAACTTCTAAGCCAACGCAATCAAAAGATACAGCCGTCTATGCCGCAAATTTCCGTATATTTTCGAAACTCGCAAGGGAATCAAAACCTACAGGGTACTTCCCGTGAACTCAGAACCTTGAAATTTGGTACGAAGCAAGGTCTTATAGCACAGATAAAGGAAAAATTGAGAAAAGCATAATTTTTTTATTTCTGTCTGTCTATATCAGTAACAAATCTATTTATGCCGCAAATTTTCGACACTCAAAAGGGAATCAAAACCTACAGGGTACTTCCCGTGAACTCAGAATCTTGAAATTTGGTACGAAGCGAGGTCTAATAGCACAGATAAAGGAAAAATTGCGAAAAACATAATTTTTTTTGTCTGTATGTCTATATCACTATATCAGTTACCAATATATTTATGCCGCAAATTTTCGACACTCGCAAGGGAATCAAAACCTACAGGGTACTTCCCGTAAACTCAGAATCTTGAAATTTGGTACGAAGCAAGGTGTTATAGCACAGATAAAGGAAAACTTGCGAAAACCGTAAATTTTTAGTCACATCATATAAAAAAAATATTTTTAATAATTTTAAAGTTACTACCCTTTTCCTCATGAACGCGTAAAGGTATTGAATTGAAAATCATATCAAATACTCAGGTCTATAATAACTTTAAGCTGTAACAAAATCAAACTTCTATGTCAATGCAATCAAAAGAAACAGCAATTTAAGCCGCATATTTTCAAACTCGCAACTACGCGCAAGGGAATCAAAACCTACAGGGTACTTCCCGTAAACTCAGAATCTTGAAATTTGGTACGAGGCAAGGTCTTATAGCACAAATAAAGGAAAAATTACGAAAAGCATAATTTTTTCTCTCTATAATAATAACCAATCTACAATGATCCCACACTACGCACATTTTGCTTAGGAGCAGGGGTCTGCTAAGACTGGATGTTCATAGACACATATAAATTTGTACGGAACCCTCGGTGCGCGAGTCCGACTCGCACTTGGCCGGTTTTTTTACTTTAGGGTAGGAAGGGTGACTTGTGCTCGGGAAAAATCCCTTCGGACGAACTGGGAATGGAGGGCCCAGATATAATAGAGTTTCTTAGTAATAGCTGGTGAGCAAGTTGTGTGTTTTCTCATATTGTAAAGGGGCGGACGGCAGATTTCTGTACTTTTCTAGGGTAAAGGTCACTAAAAAATTAGGAACCCCGTTCTTTAATCCAATATATTCAAAAAGCTATATGTTTTTTTATCATCTTTAAACTATCATCATCATCATGTAGCCTATAGACATCCCACTGCAGGGCACAGGCCTCCTTTCAGAATGAAAGGGCTTGGGCCGTAGTTCCCAAGCGGGTCCAGTGCGGATTGGGAACTTCACATACATCATTGAATTCCAAGTATGCAAGTTTCCTCACGATGTTTTCCTTCGCCGTAAAGCACATGGTAAATTTCAAATAAAATTTCGCACATAACATAAATTCCGAAAAACTTAGAGATTCGAGCCAGGATTCGAACCCACGACCACGACCCTCTGCTTGAGACGCAAAGGTCCAGCCACTGGGCCACTACGGTTTTAAACTATATTCCTATTTTTCTTAAATACCTTGTATTTGTAACTGTAGAAAAAAGCTGAGCTTGAGCGGAACAGAACCATTCTGCTTACAAACATGACATAGTGAAGTAGGCCCGTATGCTACCTTTTCCCCGAAGATATAAAATATTAGTCGTTGCAAAATTGAGCAAAAGCACAGCTTATTACTAGACGTAAACGCCGTGATTATCTTAATGAGGAAGTAGGTCGTTAATTTAACCCGTTTGGTTAAGCTATCGGCTGTTAGACATCTGGGGAGCTGCGGCTGCACGTCTTTAGCTGATACTCCAACTGAGAGCCGATTTTTCAAATCACATTATTAGAAATGGTACTCGACGCTGATAAAAATCTGTGTACTTAACTACATACAAATATATTTTAAAATATGTGTACTCAACTACATAAGGGTATATTTAAAATCTGTGTAGGTACTCAACTATTGCTCAAAATTTGTGAGGTCAACTATAACTACAAATCTGTGAACTCAACTATAACTAAAAATCTGTGAACTCAATATAGCTAAAAATCTGTGAACTCAACTATAGCTAAAATCTGTGTACTCATTGCTAAAAATCAAATTAACTATTCGACTAGATGGCAAGATTAATTACTAATATACCTAGAGATTTTCCTGGCACGAACAACTTGTGGTTAGTGTTCGACATAATAATAACATAGATTCGATTTGGTATTCTATATTCTATATTTTCAAACGTGTCTCATTGATATAATGCCACTTATAAGGCATCGATACACTAAGTATTAGAAGGAAAAGTATTCGTTCGTGCCAGGAATAGTAGATTGTTCAACAAGGGAGGAAAATAACCAATATCATACGAGGTTACTTGGCACCCGAGCACAGCGAGGGTGCCAATATTCCGAGGGTGATATTGGTGTTTTTCCCGAGTTAATTACTCTGCTTTTCATTTCGACTACAAGGAAAGTAAGAAAATATAAGTACCTATAAATAAATAAAAATGTCTCAACTGGTCAATATGATTGTTGTAAAATATTTTAATGGAGTTTATTGTTAACGAATAATTAATTTAACAAAATTTAGAATGTTCAATATAATAATCAATGAAAACAGTAGATAAAGTAGGTATTTTAGTAAATTTGTTTATAAAATATGTAAGTAACCAATTTGAACCAAGGAGTTAAGCTGTATAGAGATAGGCTGTGTGGACAATAACATTGTTGTTTACCGTGTTTTTTTCTTAACATTTTCTAACTTTTCTGGTTTAAGTCGCTAAATAAGAAACTAATGTAAATTAATGAACTAAAACAATTACTTTGCTCACCCGCGACCTTACAATAGTTACGTTTATGCAAGAAATGTGCGTTCATGCAGTTCCTCCACCTCCACACTGTACGAACACACACAAATCACATAAACCCAACCATCACCACCACCAACTAACTAACAGTTTAACATTTGGTAGCATAGCATACGGTTGTGATAACTCTGAAGATGAGCTCTGGTTGAGTTCGAAATGCGTCAGTGTAGCATATAGTAGTAGTGTTGGGTTTATGTGATTTGTGTGTGTTCGTACAGTGTGGAGGTGGAGGAACTGCATGAACGCACATTTCTTGCATAAACGTAACTATTGTAAGGTCGCGGGTGAGCAAAGTAATTGTTTTAGTTCATTAATATGGACCTCCGCAAAGTAACGCCTGATTCAATAAATTAATGTAAATTAATAATTTAATTTAAAAATATTTCAGTGGCATTATAAAATTTGTAATATGACTAATTAAGAAAAAAAACTCAATACCTTCTTAATTATTCCATGTATATGCCGTAATGCTTGCCTGAATGCGTATGTTCCATTGACAGCCAATGGCTTTATTTTTTTAATTCATTTCTACCCCAGGGAAGAAAATAATAGTTATCCTCCCGTATGTCAGATATGATTTGCCTCACTTTCCGAGTATGAGAGATGAAAAATCTCTAGGTATATTTTTACTGCTCTACTCATATTTCAACTTCAACACAATTTTCATAACTTTCGAATGACATTTTACATAGTGATGTGATTTCAAAAATCGGTCCCTTATTAGTGTTTTCTTCAATCTCGACATTAATCATAGAATTACAAGAACTGACGCAAACATATTTTAAAAATTAATTTTATCTTGGGATTTTGCTTTCGTGAAGAAATAAAAATAAATAAAAAATTTTATGTAGTGGAAATGCATGTCTATAATCCTTGAGGAACATGTCAACCTACCAGTCTGACTCCAGTGATTTAGGAGGTACGTTATCTGATAGTCAATCATGCTATTCTATTATGTATAAATTTCATTTGGTAATTGATTCGGTGGTTTCCTTTGACGTATGGAAGCCTAGAAAGAGCAGTTTTTGTAGAGCCGTGTGTATCAAGCGGGACACAATCTAATCGAGCTAAGTGGCGGGCAGGCTGGCCGATACGTGTGTCTTAAGGTTAGAAGCTCACTATCGCTAATGGCTAATATATAAGGAAAACGGGTTATTTTTGACAAGAAGCTACTCATGACATTTAAAATAAATTTTTGTTATTTTAATTTTAAATACGTTCTTTTTTTGTGATTGTACCTTTTGTTCACTGTACAGCCGACTACAGAGAGATTAATACGACCGACGTCACAAAACCTTCTTTATCCTGCGGGAATTTCAAAAATGCCAAATATCCAGTCTGTATAACGGCTATACAGAGTTAAGATTACTTTGAATCGAATATACTCCATTTATTCTTTATCCCGTGGATTTGTTCCCGTAAGAATCTATTACAAAGTACCAGAAATTATTAAAATAAAATCGGTAAAGTCGTTTCAAGTTACAGCGTGGGCAAGGAAATAGATTCGTTGTTATACTTATATAGGAACATAATTATTCGTCAAAAAGTACAGTTTAAAAATGATCATCACACGATTTTAAACTAGCTTAACAATTGAACTAAACTTCTAAGATTTTTTTTAATTCAAGGGAATATTTTTAAAATAACTTCCCAGCTCTAAAAACGAGGTAGGTACTGATCATTTGACATTTGCATATCTGAACGAACACCAACTTCCACCAACTTAGTCCTATCTAACAACATTTTCAAGAAACAAGAACGTTGCCTTCGCGATATAACTAGATTTACATTTTAAAACCATGTCCAAGATAATCTAATAGCAATAGTTGTATCAATAATATTAATTAATAGTTAATCCTAGAGTACGGTGAGCAACACAATTACGTCCGTTAATTGAGGCGGTTGTTAATTAGAGACGTGTCGCGTGGGCCGCCGCCCCCGCGCCTGTAGCGTCGCCAGAAAAGTGTATACTACTGGGGCTAAATTCAGGAACGGCCCAACACGGTTTGCGAGCGGTAATTCAATCGTTTGCGAGAGGATAAGAATGGGCTGAGCTTGGGATGAGCCTTATTTTCCTGTTAATTCGCTTTGTAAATAAATAAATTAATAAATAAATAAATAAGGCTCATCCCAATCTCAGCCCAAACCTCTCGCAAACCAGTGATTTTTGGCGTTCCTAAATAGCAGTTCATCCCTATCCTCTCGCAAACGATTGAAATACCGCTCGCAAACCGTGTTGGGCCGTTCCTGAATTTAGCCCCTGAAGACACGTCCCGTCCAATCCATACTTCCATACTAATATTATAAATACAGAAGTGTGTTTATAATATGTATGGAATATGTCTGTTACCTCTGAACTGATTTAGATGAAATTTGGTATGAAGATAGTCTGCGACGTTAAGAGGGTACGATGGCTAAGAGACTTTTGAGAAATAGGTATTTTGATGAAATGTCGCTGTCTCGCCCGAACCCCTCCGTGTCAGTACAGCGAGAGTGGGACAACTGCAGCTCAGACCGTTATTAGGCGCGTAAAATTGATCAAAACAGCATTTCGTAATCCCCTGTTTTCTTCTCGAAAACTGGACAAATAAAATTATTTTTTTTTCAAAAATAATTAGAGGACAGATTTAGCTATGCCCCTATGTATTCCATTTTTTGTTTATATCAGGGATTCTTTTCTGATGAGTGTCTGAAAATGACGATGAAATTGGGCAATATTTTCAGGTTTTGAAAGCTCATATTTCTTATGTTAATTGAAATATGGAAAAAAACGAAACATAGGGGCATAGATGTGGTAGATACAGATTACACAGTAAAAAAAAATTGGCTCTAAAGCCATTATCCAGGGAGGAAACAGGGGATTACGTTTGTATGGAGAAATGGTGCGCAACGTACCCTCTTAAGAAGGACATTAGTATTTTTTATGCAGTAAAATTGCATAGTTCCCGCGTATAGCGATAAACGAATTCTTTGAAAACGGAGTCGCAAGCAAAAGCTAGTAATACATAAACCTCTATTTAATATTGCTCTATTCCCCACCGGAAGCCGTGGTGGCCTGGCGGTTTGACCTATAGCCTCTCAAGCAGAGGGTCGTGGGTTCAAATCCAGGCTCGCACCTCTAAGTTTTTCGGAATTAATTTATGTGAAAAAATTACATTTGAAATTTACCAAGAGCTTTACGGTGAAGGAAAACATCGTGAGGAAACCTGTATACACCTGCGAAGAAATGCAATGGTGTGTGTGAAGTTCCTAATCCGCACTGGGCCCGCGTGGGAACTACGGCCCAAGCTCTCTCATTCTAACAGGAGGCCTGTGCCGTGGGACTTATACGGGCTCGGATGACGGATGATGATGATGATTCCCCCCTGGAAGACGTGTCTTAGGAATCCCCCAACATGCGATGAACATGGACTGATGATCTGTACCTCTACCATGAGTTTACACTAGTTTACAGTGACCGTACTCGCTAGCGACGGCGTAAATGATTTGTATGGAGAATTGTACTTCCGTAAGTGACCGCTAGAGGCGCTGTACAATTCTCCATAGAAATAATTTACGCCGTCGCTAGCGAGTACGGTCACGTAAACTAGTGTAAACTCATGGTAGAGGTACTGGTCCTAGGAACCGGTCGTTGGGGAAGTATTAGTCATTAGTCATTTATTAATTATTTTCATGGTTACATTGGATCTTAAAAACTAGTACATTCCCCAGACATGAACCCTGTAATAGGGCACTACAATATAACTTAAACCTAATACCTACTTGATACAACATTACAGTTTAATATTGTACTATTACTATAATATAAATAATTTATTTTATTGTTTCGGAAATCACATTATCTACATTTATTGGCTAACACATGCATTGCATGCAAGATAATTAAATGTTTCACAAAAAACCGGAAAACAAAACGAACGACTCAAACTAACCACAACAACTGAAAAACGAGCAAAAATATGGGCGAGTAAAGTTTGTATTCCATCTCCTTCCAAAAAAAATGAAATTAAAAAAAAATGAAATGAAAAAGTAAATGAAATTACAATGAACTATTTGGGAGCAGTAGATGTTTTTTGGCTGATATGATGATGATGATGCTGATTGCCCTCGCTTTAGGGAACTATGCTATTTTCCGGGATAAAAATTGCTCTATGTCTTAATTCAGTTTGTAAACTGTCTGTGTGTCAAATTTCTTCTGAATCCGGTAGCTGTTTTAAAGTCAAATAGTAACAAACAGATAGACAGACAGAGTTTGCATGTTTCACAACGTTTGGCGAATACTAAGTATTTGAATTAGGCACTTAGCAAATCGACATTTTGGGAGAGAAAAGATGTCATTTTATTTACTTATTTTTAACCTCATTGTATCAAAATCAAAATCAAAACGTTAATTCTGGAAGTACGCCGCAAAGAGCTCTTTCACATGTCACTTTTTTAAAACTACCAGCGCTTTCGGAAGGATTATCATTGCCAAGAAGAATCAAATGCGCCGCAAGAAACTTGGCAGAAAGTCATCTTTTCAAACAAATATAAATAAATAACTACAAACAAAATATAAACATATAAACTACAGTTTAAAATTGAAAAGAAATTACATAATAATAAGAAAATACAGGGAAGTATGGGGTCCGTTAAATGGAAGTGTAGAATGCTTTCACCGTCACAAAAAAATAAAAAAAATATTGGAGATAGTCTCTCCAACCACAAATTTCCATTACATTTAACCGTCAAAACTAACTAAAAAAGTCGTTTTTAAAAGTAAACTTTTCCCCGCTGTTTCTGCCATCGCTACACATATTGAAGAAATTAAGCAAAACAGTAAGACGTCGGCGCGTGGCTTAGATTATGAAATGCTTCGGAGAACGCACGACTTGCGACTCCCGCGCAGCCTTTGTTGAGGAAAGCAGTTAATCTTAGTGGGTAAATTGTGCCAATTGTGACGCCAATAAACTTGGTACAGTATGGCAATTAAAAAGGCGCATTTGAAGTAAAATAAGGACGTTCCAGAATTTAAGGTATTTAATTGTGTTAGGTAGTTAGGAACATGTAACCACTGGAATTTAATTGTGTTAGGTAGTTAGGAACATGTAACCACTGGAATTTAATTGTGTTAGGTAGTTAGGAACATGTAACCACTGGAATTTAATTGTGTTAGGTAGTTAGGAACATGTAACCACTGGAATTTAATTGTGTTAGGTAGTTAGGAACATGTAACCACTGGAATTTAATTGTGTTAGGTAGTTAGGAACATGTAACCACTGGAATTTAATTGTGTTAGGTAGTTAGGAACATGTAACCACTGGAATTTAATTGTGTTAGGTAGTTAGGAACATGTAACCACTGGAATTTAATTGTGTTAGGTAGTTAGGAACATGTAACCACTGGAATTTAATTGTGTTAGGTAGTTAGGAACATGTAACCACTGGAATTTAATTGTGTTAGGTAGTTAGGAACATGTAACCACTGGAATTTAATTGTGTTAGGTAGTTAGGAACATGTAACCACTGGAATTTAATTGTGTTAGGTAGTTAGGAACATGTAACCACTGGAATTTAATTGTGTTAGGTAGTTAGGAACATGTAACCACTGGAATTTACCTACAATAAATAAAATAAATAAATAAATATCACGGGACATTTCACACCAATTGACCTAGTCCCAAAGTAAGCTAAGCAAAGCTTGTGTTATGGGTACTAAGCAACGGATAAACATACTTATATAGATAGATACATACTTAAATACATATTAAACACCCAAGACCCGAGAACAAACATTCGTATTTTTCATACAATAGGGACACCATCATGACGTACATCTTATGATCTTATGAGCTGTCAACACGATTCTGACAGTATGGCCGTACGGGTAGCTACTAGCTAGTGATGCTGTCATTTATTTGCCAACTCAATCGACTGACTATTTATTTGTTGTTAATAGATCAAAACTCTAATTTTACATTTAATGAAAATAAATCTGGTTCGAGGCTAAAATAACTGGATTTTTTTTTCTAGAGTCGCACATTAGAAATTTTTATAGTATAATCATTAGGTATTACTAGGGACTGCAATCTAAGAATATAAATTGCACATATTTTATTGAATAAATAACACAAGCTTTTGTCGACGGCACTTAACCCCTCCTCGTATACGGATCCGTGCTCAATTTAAGGTATTCTTTTTGTATTAAGAATGCTTTCGCACCATGTACCACTTGCACTACCGACACTCACTCAGTACCTCTACCATGAGTTTACACTAGTTTACGTGACCGTACTCGCTAGCGACGGCGTAAATTATTTGTATGGAGAATTGTACAGCGCCTCTAGCGGTTACATACGGAAGTACAATTCTCCATACAAATCATTTACGCCGTCGCTAGTGAGTACGGTCACTGTAAAGTAGTGTAAACTCATGGTAGAAGTACAGAAATGTTTTTAGTTCTTAACGCTCACTGGAATTTACATACTTGAGCTATGTCTCTTCGTGAAGCGCAATGAAGAGTATTTCACAAAAATGTCTTTGCTTCGTCAGATTCTGCGTACCCTGTACAAATATAATTACCGTATTCCTAAGGTCCACAGTCAAATTATGTTCAAAAGTGCTTTCATTGGCGCTATGCGAGTTTTTAATAAGTTACCTGTCGCGATTAAATCTCTTGAAAATAGAAAGTTTAAGGGTGGCCTGAAACGTTGGCTCATCAATAAAACCTTCATTAATGAGTTTTATAGATAAATAGCGCATGTGATTTAGTTTTAGTTTTTTTTTTACAACACGGCTCACATTTGACCCTCCAATTTACTTCATTATACTGGAAAAAAAAAGCAACTGAAACTGGTACTGTGCATCTCTCGAGGCTTTAGGAAATAAGCCAGTGGTCTAATTCAATCGTCCGCGCTCGATTTATTGAGCTGTGCGCGCGCGCAGAGTCACGACGCTGCCCGGTGGCTTCTATGAATTATTAGGTACCTAGCTTTTTAATAAAGGACTTGCGCCTTCTTCAGGGCTTCGGAAACGATCAAGCTGTTATATGACGGCAAACGCGTACACTATCTACACAAGGCGAACTTTTAAACCTGATAGGTACAAAATATGTATGTCCTTTAAATATGTGCATTTCAAATAACATTGGTAGGTATTCGATTTGCTGACAACTTCACTCGCTGCCAGAGTGAAATGATGCCAGTTTGTAACATTTTTGTAATTATTTTAAATAAAATAAATAAATAATAAAACTAACGTATCAAAAAAATATATAATATATACAAAATTATGTGGCAAAAGGCTCAGGCTCAGCATGTGCAGTCCACCTTTCTTTGCGTACTGGATTTAATTAATATCATTCTATAATAAAATCAGCCATGAGAAATTAAGAGATGTGAGTGAGTAGTCATTTCACGTACCTTTGGCACCTGGTATCTGTAGATTGGCTCTCGGCCCAAGGTAGCAGGTATGCCTACGTTTAAAGTACATACTAACACTATATTTTATCCCGTATATGTATTTTACTCATGAGAAAATAAATAACGTATGGCAGCTCTGGGATCTTGGACTTGGACTTGGACTTTGACTTGTATTCCTAAAATTACTTTGGTATCTCGACCACATTGCAGCGACCAAGATCACGTCATGAGTAGACTCAAGCAAGAGAGAGTCGAAACGTCGAGGGTAATTATATAACATCTAAAATGAAATGAAATGAAATGAAATGAAATGAAATAGTTTATTTTGCTCTAGACATGTTAAAATGTCTGTGACATGGATGCCATTTATATATAGAATGTGAACAACGCAAGGAAATCCTATTAATGTTATAAATGTGAAGTGACGATTTTATGTGTGTGCGTGCGCGCGTGTGTGTATGTTACTCATTTACGCTAAATGGGATGAGCGGAATTGACAACCTTTCATTTTTTTAACACCTCAAAATTACTGCAGGAATCGAAAGAGTTTCGCCTCCTGAACACGGAAAAATATTTATTATAATTTATTTCTCCATATTTAAAAAAATACAACAAATTTAAAAACATATATGTTCTTACAAATACTTCCACAGAATAGATAATTATGTTTCCTTTACCCTTTTCACTAGAAAAAAGAGCTGTCATAATTTTAAATTTGATAACAAACTTAACGTCAAATACGTCATCACTTTTTTTTTAATAGAGACTAGACAAATGTAATGGATCTATTCTATCGTTACGCTCTTTTAGAATAAGCACATCTTAAAAAAATTGTAACAAATTATTTAATAATCCTAGTGAAAATTTAAAACTATCAGCGTCTTTCTCTTTCCAAACAGAATACAGAGAACGAATCAAATTATAGTCTTAAAAATATGAAATGTTGTCAATACTGTGGATATCACATAGGCTACTTTTTACCCAGATATTCCCTCGGGATAAAATCTTGAGTGTTCTTCATTCAACGTAAATAAAGACCAGGATGTAATGGAAAGAGTAGAATCAAGGAATTTTAATTTAATTGCCAAATCTAATAGTTTTCGCGTACAGGTAAAGGCTAGGTATAACGGCTCGGCCACGACTTCGCGCGACCGGCCGCGAGGCGAGCATTTTTCCTGTTCATTGCGCGGCTGAAACGCTCGCCGCACAGTGGTTACCAGGCGGACCCCGCAATGTATAGCGAAAACGCTTGCCGCGCCGCCGGTCGCGCGAAATCGTGCCCGGGCCGTAAATGTCGAGCGAGCCAACAATAGATGCCCAAACCGTTAGCATCGATACATAATGCATCAGATATGTATAACTCCCGTTTTAATGACAACCAGCCCTTTGTTAACTATTTTAATACCGACTATTGTCGCTAATGGTATGCGCTCGCTTTGAATTTCTAAAATAGTGATTTTATCGGAGATGCCTGCGCTTGCGGCGATTTATCTCCCTGCTTCTGGTTAGATTTATCATTGCTGTACACTTAATCTGAAGATGGATGATGATGTTAAAGCGGATTGGCAAACTGCGCGAGCTTGTCGTTAAAATTAATAGACTGACCATAAGTTTCACCACTCTCTGTTAAGTTTCTGTTATCATATGTGACAGATACCTATGATGCCTTCGTATGATTAAACAGAGATGGCGTTGATATCTAGCAGCATTTTAACAAAGAGTAGTGTAACAAGCCCTTAATGGTATAGGTATCGATTTGATAAAGTGAATCAAAATGTCATACTTACCGCCTGTTTCACTATCCATTGATCAAATTTATTTGACGGATAAATGTGATGCCGTCTATGTTTGTTTTGTTCGAATAGACGGAGACGGCATCACAGTAATCCGACAGTTAAAATTAATCAATGGGTGGTGAAACAGCCCCTTAGACTACATTTTGTAGTCGAATGTATAGGTGGTTATGCATGGTAACTATAATACAACAAATAAACATTTTAACGACCGCTTTAGCCTAATTGGTAGTGACCCTGCCTACGAAGCAAGAGGTCCTGGGTTCGAATCCCGGTAAGGACATTTATTTGTGTGATGAGCACGAATATTTGTTCCTGAGTTATGGATGTTTTTAAGTATTTATTTATCTATATAAGTATGTTTATCGTCGGCTAGTACCCATAGTGCAAGCTTTGCTTAGTTTGGGACTAGGTCGATTTGCGTAAGATTGTCCCCTGATATTTATTTATTTATTTTTATTTTATATACCAGAACAATTAACATAAAACTAATAACAAATTGTGGTCAAACGCAAGCCTATATTGTATAAAAAAAACCTTAAGAAATCTAACGACCTCTTTAGCCTAGTTGGTAGTGACCCTGCCTACGAAGCAAAAGGTCCTGGGTTCGAATCCCGGTAAGGGCATTTATTTGTGTGATGATATTTGTTCCTGAGTTATGGATGTTTTCTATGTATTTAAGTATTTATTTATCTATATAAGTATGTTTATCGTCGGCTAGTACTCATAGTACAAGCTTTGCTTAGTTTGGGACTAGGTCGATTTGTGTAAGATTGTCCCCTAATATTTATTTATTTATTTTTATTTTATATACAAGAACAATTAACATAAAACTAATAACAAATTGTGGTCAAACGCAAGCCTATATTGTATAAAAAAACCTTAAGAAATATAATAATAATAACCAAAATATAAAATATTATGAAAAGGAGTCCCTTTAGGCAAGGTTCCGAAGATACTAGCAGCAATCCCTTTGAATAGCTAAACTAATTCTTTTTCCGAGGTAGCTGCCAGCTCTTCGGTTTCCTGTGACGTCGACTAGCCTTTTGCTATTTCCTTTAAAAGCCTCATAGCGCTAGGACATAGAATGCAATAAACAATGCACCCGCTGAGACATACAAAATAAAGTAGACAGTTTCTTTATTGTGCTAATTTGAGGACCCCTGCCGCATATAACGGCCCAATATCCTCCGCTGTCCCATTTCTGCTTACACTAAGGCCGGGGCCGCACTGGTAAGGCGACGGCGACGCGACAGCGATGTGACTAAATCAAACATAGTTCGAGTTATGTGAGCGGCCTCATTGATCAAGCGGTTGGCACAGGTGTTAGTCACATCGCTGACGCGTCGCCGTCGCCTTACCAGTGCGGCCCCGGCCTAAGTACAATATAATGTACAGTCTGTCAAGCGAGTCGTGTCCATTGAAAACAGGCGGCATTTTCAAAAATATTTTATATTTCAACACAAATAATACTGAAAACTATGATTGATACTCGAATTTATGTAGCAATGAGTAGTTAAAAAGGCAGCTACATAAATACAAGTATAAATTTAATCATAGTTTTCAAAGTCTGATTAGTGTTGATATATAAAAGATTTTTGAAAATGCCGCCTGTTTTCAATGGACACGACTCGCTTGACAGACTCTATTATGGACTGGCAAAAACATTTTAGAGAGGGTCCACACTAGTATCATTTTAGCATATCGTATTTATCACCGTCGCGTAACACCGACGAGTATCATCGGCAGTTTTGACGCTTAAATCAGATTAGGCGTGTTTTATGATCGCGTATCTTTTCGCTACCACACTGATGAGTATGATACGCGCTAAAATAATACAGTCGAGTACTCACACTTAAAAAAATCATGTCAAAAGTTTCCAAAAACGAGATTCTGAGCGCAAATCTCGTTAAAAGTAAAACAGCCGAATCGAGCCTTTCTCAACAGATGATTTCTCACGCAGGGATTATTTAGCAGGACCTTTAGATATCATCATCATCATCGTCATCGTCATCATCATTTCAGCCGAAAGACGTCCACTGCTGAGCATAGGGAGGCCTAACATCTCATTCAGGCAAAACATCTGCCTGGAGAGAGATCTCTCTCATGCAACTTTTATTTACTCACAGGCTCGCCAACCATGATGGCCGATGGAGCCAAAAGGTTCTCGACTGTCTTTCACGGAGCGGAAGACGCAGTGCAGGTAGGCCTCCAACAAGATAGAGCGACCTTTAGATGTATTCCAAAAAAAACGCATTTTCTTTCCAACTATAAACATAATCGATTTACTCGAAGATTTGTGAGCAATCGCTAGCGAAAGCTACTTAGATCCTTAAACCAGATGCCGATCATATGAAATAAAATAAAAAACTCAGCAAACACCGCCCGCAATAAATTTCACGAGCCTATTTACAACAAAGCCTTTGTGGTCCAGCCTCTCTCTGTACATTCTATTTATTCGACCCTACGGCTGTATTACATTACAATCGAACGTAATCGATTCCGCACTCGATTTCCCATCAACACTCTGTATAATAATAACTCGGACCTTGAATTGTGGCCGACGATTCCTATTATTCGATACATCGATTGCCCTGAAGGCGAGTCGATTGGCTGTAGGTGTCGATTGAACGGGCAAGAGACATATTTGGCACGTTTGCATGAAATATTACAGACTGTTCAATCTTGGATTGATAAATTATGATATATACAGAGAGGCGTGTTAAATTGAGTCTTAGCTTTAGCTTACGTAAAAAATGAATTAGTAGTTTCAGTGAGTTCTCAGTAAGTCAATGACCTGTATTCGAAAGACCAGGCAAGTACGAGTCGAACTCCTGTCTTTCCGTCTGTCGTTTCCAAAGCATCGTTTAAATTTTTATATTAAAATGAAAAAAAAACTGATAATGAGACTTTCAAAGATATTGAATCTGTTAACTTAGTGCATAAATATAATGTAATACGTGGGCGAAAAAGCTTTACTCGGGCTAAAACTCGAATTCACGCGTTTTTCCAGAAATAACACAAAGCTAAATCAATTGTGCCGTGGTGCACTAGTGTTTTGACCAATGGCCTCTCAAGCAGAGGGTCGTGGGTTCAAGCCAGAGCTCATACCTCCGGGTTTTTCAAATTTTTTGTGCAAAATTGCATTTGAAATTTACCATGAGCTTTACGGTAACGGAAAACATCGCGAGGAAACCTACACTCACATGCGAAGAAATTCAATGGTGGGTGTGAAGTTTCCAATCCGCACTGGGCCCGCGTGGAAACTACAGCCAGCCATTTCATTCTAAGTAAGAGGAGGCTGTGTATTGCAGTGGGACGTATGATGAGATGATGATGATTCTGACGAGATCGATTGTATTCTCGAAAATCCCGATATACTGAGCAAATTTCATTGAAATTGTTAAAGCGTTTCCAAGATTCCAGTAATCTTCTCTAATATATAAAAATCTCGTGTTACGGTCTTTGTTATCGAACTCCTCCGAAACGGCAGGACCGATGTTTATGAAATTTTTTCTCTTTATTCGGTAGGTCTGAGAATAGGTCGTAGGCTATTTTTACCCGACTGCCGGAGGGTTATGTTTTTATACCCCTAATCTTCACAGACGGAGTCGCGGGCAACAGCTAGTAAATAAATATACAAAAAATGAAGGTATATAAAGGTAATAGATTAGATGAGATGTTGTGAAATCCGAAACAGATAAACCCAACACAGCCCGTGGTCCTTTGCCCCTAAGCCGATGAAGGCTAATTAATTACGGTGATCCAATAAACAAGTATGGCGGCGCAGGAGTTGACAAACGCGCGCTCGGGGCGGACGCTTAGAGAATTAAACCAAACGGAGTCGTTTTTCGCACTAATTTATAAGTAAACATAAACATTTATAAGAGTAAGTTTTTGTTAAAAATCTATTTTTAGTAAATACCATTAAAAAGCTAGCGATATCTTTTGCTGGTTGGTTGGATTATTTTTTACTTTGTCATCCAAAATGCGCACACAAACCACATTTCAAGTTAATCCGACCCATGGAAAATTCCAAATAAATACAAGGTTTGTCAAAATTAATTTACAATATTTCATCAGGTCATTCATCATCAATACTTCACATTGGTCAATGTTCAAAGTTTACCGCGTCAAAGGCACTAGATTTTGAAACAAAAAATCATAAAAAACCTTTATAGGAATGCATAGACAAACTACCGCAATCCCATCTGATGAAATACTCCGAATTAATTTAAAATGAGACACATTGCAGATGCATTTGATTGAAGGTAATGCACAAATGCAAAATTATATGTATTTATAAAACCGGCCAAGTGCGAGTCGGATTCACGCACGAAGGATTCCGTACCATTACCTATCTATAAAAACGGCAAAAAAATCACGTTTGTCGTCTGGGATCCTCCTTAAATATTTGTTTTATTTTGATTTAATTATTTATTTTTGAAGTAAATATAGGTATAACTAAATATTCTGTGAATATTTCAAGCGTCTACCTGTTGCCGTTATAAACATCGAGCAAAAACGAGCAAAAATATCACGTTTGTTGTATGGGAGCCCCCTTAAATATTTATTTTATTCTGTTTTTTAGTATTTGTTGTTATAGCGGTACCCGAACTTCTTCACCTGTGAAAATTTCAACTGTCTAGCTATCACGGTTCCTGAGATACAGCCTGGTGACAGACGGACGGACAGCGGAGTCTTAGTATAGGTTCCCGTTCTACCCTTTGGGTACGGAACTCTAAAAATCTATCGCTTTCGAATGGGTGAGGTGGGCGTGAGTCAGCTTCTTCTTATTCTTAAATTTAAGAGGTATGCTCTTAGATTGTTGGTGCAGTAACCGCCACTCCGCACGGTCTTCGGCCAGCTGTTTGACTTTCTGATACGACACGACACCCACTTTCTCCTTCACCTGGTCAAAATAGGTAAATCCTAGTCTTCCTTTGCCTCGCCTTCCTTCTAGTATTTCATCCAGCAGGTTTAAAAATAAATTGTCACTCACATAATAGGGATGTTTCCTAGGTAAAAAAATAATAATTCTTATTAGTCCGTATTTTACATTATCAAAAAATATTAGACACGTAATTTTTCTTTTGACAATTAAACAAAAAATGACGAAGATATGGCGCGTTGAATTTCCGCGTGACGAGGCGTGACGTCACTTGTTCCTAAAACGCTCATACAAAGTGTAGGAACAAGTGACGTCACGCAAAACTTCAACGCGCCATATCTTCGTATTTTTTTGTTTAATTGACAAAATAAAAAATACGTGTCCAATATTTTTTGATAATCTAAAAGACTGACTAGTTAGGAAAGTAGCCAATTATGAGTAATAGGCATGATTCAATTTAGGCTATAGAAGCACTAAGGAATCTACCACTGGACCGGAAAAACTCTGTTGAGAAGAATCCGAGAAGAAACTCGGCGTTGACTACTGTGGTTGGTTTCATGCTCTAAGATTAATAACGCGTAGAACAAAGGCTCTGTGTTTGCAATCGTTATTAGTCGAGAAATGGTTGTAAAGTCGATAATGGAGTGCAATTGATTTTATTGTCTGCGTTGTAAACGGTAAAATTCTATGGTATGTGAATAATAAAGTTTAATAGCATTTATTTAATTGCCTAATTCAATAAATTAATTAGATTATTTTTGGATCAAAGTGCGCTTAGGTTAATATGACACTTTTATTATGTTATTGTTTCCAAATACGTAGATCCGCTATACAGGGTGTCCCAAGCCTAAATGATAACCTAGTACCGGGCGAGTGATCAAATTATACCACTGCCGCTCAATGGCAAAATGCTGCAACTCGAGTTACAGCGTTTTGTGTTGCTTTGCATAAAACGATCCCTCAAGAGTGCTTCTATCACCTACAAAAGACTTTTTAAATATAAGTATGTTTTAGTTTAGGCTGTAGAAAACTGGCAAGACGCGGCAACTCTGCATAAAACTAGCCAAAACATCATAACTGCAATTATGATGTTTTATATCAAAACCGCTAATGCCGACTGGTTACAGAACGCTGTAAATACTAAATGGAAGCGTTTTGCCAGTACCTCTACCATGAGTTTACACTAGTTCACAGTGACCGTACTCGCTAGCGACGGCGTAAATGATTTGTATGGAGAATTGTACTTCCGTAAGTGACCGCTAGCTAGAGGCGCTGCACAATTCTCCATACAAATAATTTACGCCGTCGCTAGCGAGTACGGTCACGTAAACTAGTGTAAACTCATGGTAGTGGTACTGATCTATGGGCTACGTCGCCTACGTCACCGTTAATTCAAAACGCGACAACACAGTGAAAGAGAGAAAATAAATTTGACTTTTCTGTTGTTCAGCTCTAAGCAGACCATCTATAGACCGTCTAACAGTCTTTGGTTGCAACACCTAGCAATACTTAACTGTGGTGATACGATTGTCATTGCAAAGAATTAGACAACCCAGTGGCAATGGAGTTGTTACCGTGCCACGCTACTCGCTGATTGACGCGCGAGTCCATAAAATGCGTCTGCGCCACCGACAGCCCCACGACCGTCCCCGGGCGGTGCGCCATGATTTAGTCACTTGTCACACTTTCGAGGACTATTTGACACGCAATTACTTCAGCCACCGTAAATACGGTGACCATACGTCCGAATTTCTCAGGCCATGTCAGGACTCTCAGCCCTCAAAAATAGAAGTAGACAAAATACATACTAATATTATAAATTCGAAAGCGTGTCTGTCTGTCCATCTATCTGTTACCTCTTCAAGTTTAAACCGCTAAACCGATTTCGATGAAATCTATATAAATAAAAATTAATCACCGAAATGTTTGTACGCGCATAACTTTCGATTGACTGCACCAAATTGGATATTTTTTTGTTGCGTTTTTTATTGTCAAGAGAAGGTTTTTATGAAAGAAATTGTAGAAAAAATAGAACGGGGGCGAAGCCGCGGGCATCAGCTAGTTTGGTATAAAGACAGGTTGAGATCCTGAGAAGGACGCAGGATAGTTTATATCCCGGATAGTGTTTAAATTCCCGCTGGATAGCGATAAACGAATTTTACGCAGATGGAGTCGCGGGCAACAAGCAGTGTTTATAGTGAAAATAAACGGATCACTCACGTCTTAAAACGAGTTTAACTCGACATGTTTCGGGCTAATCCGTAGCCCTTCCTCTCGGAGTCGCACGTCACGGCGGCTGCCAAACGTGACGTGAGTGATCCGTTTATTTTCACTATGAGTGAGTCTCACGGTAGTTTCATGTTTAAGGCAGTGTTTATATTAAATAATTTGATGTTTTAAATATTACTTATAATAAATATCACAAGACACTTGACAGCAGTCGAGCTAGTCTCAAAGTAAGCAAGATTGTGTTATGGATACTAAGAAATTAGAATTAAACCGTTTTAATGGCAGGCACACACACGAGGCAAGGCGAGGAGAGGCGAAGCGAGGTGTATGTACGGGTCAAGTCTTGCAAGTTAAATTATAAAATAATAGTTATTATTATAAATTTGACCCACTTCCCAGATTCTGATTGAGCTGAAATTTTACATACATGTGTAAATCAGATGACAATGCAATATTATTCAACACAGTGCTGATCTGCTAATGGAGCTGGAAGGTGGCCATAGGCATTCTATAGTAAAACGACACAACCGCATCGAGTTTTAGCTCGTTTGATTCATTTTGACGAATACTTTGGTATCCAAGGACAAAAAGAAGTCAGCAATAAAGCTTGTATTAAAAATTATAAATCAGAACTTATTACTTAGATTGAGATTTATTAAGGCATACAATTAACATTGAATAAAACTTAACTATAAACTAAATATCTAACTTAAAAAGTACAAGATTAAAAAAGGCCCTCGTGGCATCGTACCCAAAAGGCTGGCAGTATTCCCTCATTCAATGGCGATGGCGATTCGTTGAGAGAGATAGCTGCCAGCCCTTTGGTCTCCGTCCAGTGGTGTAGACCAGACTCTTGCACTTTTTTAATCAAACTTCTTTGTATCCGCTTTTCCCCTTGTTGACGGTTACCCTACTGCCAACGACGCCTTTACGAGCTGCCCGCTTTTAATATCGGGAACATTAGAAATGATTGGACCGGACAGCGCGTATTTTAACAATAATTGACTTATACCGCGCTGGGTGCAGCCGGGAAATCATAGACGATTTTACGATACTGCACTAAAATTCCATCGCAATTTTCATTTATTGAACTGAAGCCTGATCTGAGAGCGACCGATCCATAGTCACACCAATTTACTACACTGGTGTGACTATGGTTCATTTTATTTATCCGCAGTCACACTGGTGTGACTACCGTTTATTTTACCCGACCCATGGGCACACCAATGCACCCCCAACCATAATTCAGTTCAGAAAATAGGTAGATTAGGTTAGTTAGGCAGTTTTTTCTGCCCGAAGAGCAAACCGCCCAGAAACAGGAGCTCCGCGAAGCGGGGCTTCGTTGAGTTGTTTAAAATTAAGTATTTATATTTAGTCAAGGGTGAGTTGGTCTATAGTGCAGTGTAGCAAATTGGTGTGACTACGTAGGTCATGGATCTGAGGGAGCAGTGGACGACCAACGGCTGAAATGATGATGATGACGAATGGTGATCTGAGACCGTATTGTCTAACGCACGGACGCTTACTATCACATTCACTATTTATTTTTGTAGTAGCTTTTCGCGCTAATCGACTTTGGGTGGGCGATTTCGGGCGTGGGGGAGGCACGATGGGATGGCTCAAGATAGGTTGGTTGGACTGCGCGTGTTTTTGGGTATTTTCATCTTATTACTAAAACAAATACATATTTTAAAAACGTAGCAACACTACGCCCTAGAAAACATCTTGTTTTATTAACATTCAAAAAGTCATGACCTGCCGTGCAGTATTAGCGTCGTACTACGAATTTATTTTATTTTTTAGAGACGACTTTGGATTTTTTTCTATCGAGCGAACTATAAGTAATCGTGTTTCGATAAACACTTGTAATTAGTGTCAATTCTCAAATATCTTACACATGAATTTCAAGACTATAGCTTTACTTGTAATGATACAGCACGTGATTAAATGAATGCAATAAATGCGCCAAAAACACGGTAGGCCCTTAAACTTCCAGACCTCTAAATCCAGCCCTGGGATCACACTTGTAAATTGAGCTACTGCCATATGCTGGCACGTACCAGTAATGGCGGCCAGCCTGTGGTTACCACGTGTCAATGGGTAATTCTATCGACTGCCCGCAATTGCCCCCAGCTGCCGTGCTAATGCCACTGTAATGAGTACGTGGAGTTACACGCTGGGAAAAATTGCTGTCGGGAATGATTGGACACTGTTTTTACGAGATTTTATGATTCAGAAGAGCTTGTTTTAAAGAGGATTAAAATAGGATTAGGTATTAATTTTATTCACATCAGAAGTGTTGGATAACAGATCTAAGTTAGGATTCAAAAGTAAGTTAAGATAAAAATTGTAGCCTGTTTATATGTATATTTAAAGGTATATTGTTGTGTATTATTTATCTATGTGTGTTTTATGTTGTATATTAATTAGGTTGTTTTCTGTAATGTGTGTTTATATTTACAACTATTTATTTTTATATATTTGCACCACGCTGTAATATATTCCTTGCTGACATTCTTTTGTTAAAAGGTTCGCTGGAAGAGACCGCTTCGAAGCGGTAAGGCCACCTATTGTTTACCTTATATATTTTTTCCATGTACTTGTTTTTCTGTATTGTTACCTTTGTAGTGGACAATAAAGAGTCATTGTATTGTATTGTATTGTATTGTATTGTAAACGATATCAACGAACGCTCGTGCAAAATATCACGTAAATAGATATAGGCAGCTTAAATTTCCAATCCGCACTGGGCCCGTTGAGAACCACGGCCCAAGCTCTCTCATTCCGATAGGACGCCTGTGTCTTGCAGTGGGACGCATATAATAAATAAATATCACGGTGTAACAAGTTTGCGGGATCGTGGAGCATAACGACAGCAAAACAAAGAAGTCAAATCAAATTGACGAACGTAGATTTATTGTTAAAATAAAAAGGGAACACTTATTCACGTACAAGCGCCGACCCGCGTGAGCAGGAGGCGTGCACTCGAAGCGCAAATATTACCGCAGGCTATAATTATAAATGACACTTCACCGAACGTCCCACAAGTGGAAGCAGTCAGAGAGCATGTGTTACAGCCGTGAGCGTTGTCTTTACAATCTTGACGGTAGACAAACATTCGAGTCTTATACACTTTCTAAAATAGACAAACGGTTGCATGTTTATCCGGGGGTACAGCGCCATCTAGCGGGTAGTTGAGTAGTGCAAGGACGCCTGATACATGTTTGGTTCGAGCTTCGAGCTCTTACCTTTGAAAACAAACGGTATCGTCATAGTATTAAGGTTCAAATTTAATGTAATGGCTCGAAGCGAAAAACTCACCTGGGAAGATTTATACTATACAACGGGACAAATTGGCTAAGTAAAGTTTTTTGAAGAGGTGCTAAATATATTTTTTTTCGACAGTAGTCGTCTCCTAGACCGAGAAACTGCAGCTGTTTTATTTTTATCTCCTATCGTTTACTGGAAATATTTTTTTAAGTGTTCGAGATGACATTTGTGAGATTTAATGGCTGACAAGCGGGTCGTGCTCAGTACTTATTAGAAATAGAAAAAAAAACGAAGTCAATTGTCAATGTCAAATGAAATCTAACCGTTTGAGTTTCGTTTACTTGGCATTGTCCAAAAACTAGTTCCAAAATAATGATCGAAAATATTCAATCGTGATTCAATTATTGTGCATAAGTCGTGGAGAAATGCGGTAAAATTGAAAATCCGGATTTGGTGCGGAGGTCGTTAAAAATAGTCCAAAAATCACATCAAAACGCAAAGCAAACGAAACGCAAACGGTTTGACATGGACAAAAGTGACTTATGACTTCGTTTTTTTTCTGTTTCTACTAAGTACTGAGCACGAACGGCTTGTCAGCCATAAAATCTCACAAATGTCAACTCGAACACTAACTCTGCCTCGATAACGGATCACTGACTACCGCTTGCGGCAGGTCGGGGTCTGGTATGGAGCCGGTCACAAGCCCGGATAAAAGAGGAGTGCACTGGTCGCGTTGACATATTGGTGTTTATCCCGGTATAGCAGCGCGCCCCTTAAAACCCCCAGGGTCAGTGGTGGGAGGACGTGCCGAAGACCCTCACAGCCGGCTGTGGGCAGCGGGGGGTGGGTGCAGATTGGGCTCGCAAGCGGTCGAGGGGTGGGGTGGCAGGACCTGTGCTGTGTCCGTGATGGGGAAGGGGGAGTGTGCGGGAAGCCTTGGGGCGTCACTAGCGACGTACTTGGGGCGGATCAAACGCCTCTCGGAACCAGGAACGGAGCGGTGGAATGGAGAGGTGTGCGGGAAACGGAACTCTTGGGCCTCAGGAGCGAGGTCCTTGGGGGAAACAGAACGCCACTGGATCCGGACCGCGGCTAACAAGCGGTATAGGGGCTGCTTACTCCGGGCTTGCGAGCCTACTCGGCACAATCGCTGTCGGGAACGACTGTGCGCAGGGGAGGTGGCGCTCACTGCGTATGTGAAATGTAGCTGGGGGGTGGTAAGGGAGCACTGCCATCTTTCATTAAATATTTCTTCCCATACAGATAATTTAATTGAAATGAGCAATCTTTTACAAAAGAAATTTTTCGGACCTGCAATGGCAGGGAAAGGAGATGTGGGACCGGAGTCAACACCGGGACCGAGTAGGGCACCCCCAGATGTCCATCTACAGCTGGGAGGCCTGAAGATAGCGGAGGAGGAGAGGCTGTTGCGTTCGCCCACGCCGATGGAGGTGACTGCGAAGGAGGATAAACCGTTGGATAGGGAGAACTCCTTCCAGAAATACCGGTCGAAGGCGGAGAAGAAGAGGGCGAGGAGAGCAAGAAAGGTAGAGAGGACAGTGCGCGAGGGGGTGGAGGCAAGTGGACCAGAGAAGGGCCCCACTCCCGGTCTGAAGCTGAAAAGACAAGGCACAGATGAGGAAGGGCAGTCGGAGAAGCCTCCGTCGAAACGTCATCATCTTGGTGGGGCGGTTGCAGCGGGACGTAGTGAGGCGAAGGCTAATCGCGATCTCGCTGTGGCTGTCTACCGGGAGGATGGGGTTTCGGTGGATGAGTCTCTGGCGAGGCTCATTAGGAAGGAACTGACCCACATGATTGAGGTGGAAGTCATGAACATCTGGAAGGGAGGGACTGGTACGAGGGCTCCCCAGTTTGCTGCGTCGGGACTGGTGTCCGAGGGATTTTTCCTGGTGACACCAGTTTCGGTGGAGTCGAGGGAGTGGCTCTTGGGTCGGTCCTTCGGTGTAATTGGCGGACACCAAATCAGAGTGCGGAAAGTTGAGCAGTCTAGGGTGCAGGTCTGGGTTCCAGGGGAGCCGGACACGGAGAGGTTTCTGGAGATGCTGGCGGTCCAGAATTGGGACAAGCCAGAACTCCAGATGGGAGACTGGAGCCTGGTGAGCCGGGAGAAGCAGGAGAAGGGCACGCGGCTGTGCTTCTCGGTGCCGGCCTTGGTGGAGGAGAAATGGGGAGAGTCCAATCATAGGATTCTCTTTTTCTCGGCCACCAAGGTTCGGGCTAGGCTCATTAGGTCCCAGTCTTCGAAGGAGAGAAGAGTTTTGGAGCAGGGCAGGGTTGACCCGCCTCTTAAAGATCCCACACTGGAGCAGGGGGGGACTGAATCGGACGGCGCTCACTCGGGAGGTGTGAGAGTGAGTGACGCCGGGGAGGACCTCTCCGAGTGAAGGTGTGGGGACAAATACACTATACAATAACACAAATCATGCTACTTACACATAACACACTGAACAAACATATACACACAAAAACACAAACAAAGATATGCCAAGTAAACCTCCAACACTGCAAAGATGCAATGTCTGAACTGGGACAATTTGTTGTGAGGAATAGAGTTGAAATTGCACTGCTACAAGAGCCTTATGTATGGAAAAATCAGGTAGCAGGCCTGGGACATCTGGGGGGAGCTCTTTACTACGAGAGGAATGGTGAGCGACCTCCCAGAACATGCATATATGTGAGTAGTGATGTGAGAAATATGGGGTGTGTAATGACCATATGTTACAGAGATCTCGTGGTGGTGGAGACTTTCTTTACCTGCGCGGATGGGAGAAGGCACAAGGTGGCAATGGCATCCTGCTATCTGCCAAGTGAGGACGGGACACCAACTAAGGAACTCGAGGAAGTGGTACTGAAGTACAAAGGTAAGGGTATACCCCTAGTTGTTGGTTGTGATGCTAATGCCCACCATGAGGTGTGGGGGAGCACAGACACCAATGACAGGGGGGAATCTATGCTAGAATTCATAGTAAGTAGTGACCTAGATATAATGAATGTTGGTTGTGTACCCACTTTTGTAACTAGGGCAAGGAAGGAGGTATTGGATATCACGCTGGCATCGAAGGGTGTAAGCGAGAAGATTAGTAGCTGGAGGGTGGACACAGAGGATAGTATGTCTGATCACAGGAGGTTACTCTTCAGCATAGACTATCTAGTGGAGAAAACTAGGATAAGGAATCCCAGGAAAACAGACTGGGTGAAGTATGAGGAGGAACTGAGTAAGAATGTGACCATGACTGGGAGGTATGCGAGTATACAGGACCTGGAAAGGGGCGCATCAAAACTCAAGACAGATGTAATGGAGGCATTCTGCAAGGCATGTCCTGAAAGGGAGGTGAGGTCTGGTAAGGGGCAACCTTGGTGGAATAAAGAGCTGCAGAAGGTAAGGAAAGAAACAAGGAAGGCAATGAGGGTTGCCATTAAGAAGAATGATACCCAAAGCTGGGACATGTATAGGGTTAAGAGGAATAGGTACACCAGGATGAGGGAACAGTCGAGTCTCAAGTGCTGGAGAACCTATACGGAGGAAATACAAACTTATTCTGAGGGGGCACGGATAATGAAGCTGCTAGCTGGCGAACGAACGTGTCAACTAGGAAGTCTGAGGGTGGGTGAGGACATGGTCACTGAGCCTGATAAGGTTCTGGAGATCATGCTTAAAGCGCATTTCCCAGACTGCGTAGATGAGGTGATAGAGGATGAAGAAGTGGAGGGAGGTATGCATGACTGGGTACAGGCTGAGGAGGTGGTAACGGAGGAAAGATTGGAATGGGCAATTAGATCCTTCGCCCCTTTCAAAGCGGCGGGCCCAGATGGTGTAATCCCGGTGCTTCTTCAGAAAGGCTTTAAGTGCATTAGAGATAATTTGATAGCACTATATCAGGGAAGCATAGCAATGGGATACATTCCGAAGGAATGGAGAGAGGTTAGAGCAGTCTTTCTGCCAAAACCGGGTAAGAAAACGTACCAGGATGCGAAGGCGTTCAGAAGCATTAGTCTATCATCCTTTGTGTTAAAAACACTAGAAAAGATGATAGACATACACGTAAGAAAAGGAATAGAAAGTAGTGGCAGACCGCTACATGGTAATCAGCATGCCTATGTAGCAGGGAAGTCAACGGAGACGGCTTTGCACAATCTAACGGTTAGAGTGGAAAGGGCACTGGAAGCCAAGCAATACATGCTAGGATGCTTCTTTGATGTGGAGGGGGCATTCGATAAAGCAACGTATAGCGCGGTTGAAGAAAGTTTAGTGAGAGAAGGAATTAGTCAGATTATAGGAAGATGGATCTCGAGGATGCTCAGAGGAAGGGCAGTAATGGCCCAACTGGGCGGATCTACGAAAAGAATCAGACCTCGTAGGGGATTCCCACAGGGGGGATGTCTGTCCCCCCTTATGTGGTGTCTACTGCTGGACTCGCTGATTAAAAAGCTAAACAAAGGAGGACTCTATATGCAAGCATACTCTGATGATGGTGTGCTATTGGTACAAGGCATGGTTCTTAACATCGTCAGAGACATAATGGTAAAAGGACTGTCACAGACGTTAGAGTGGTGCAGGGAGAGAGGATTAGATCTAAATCCTACAAAGACGAAGTTGATATTATTTACCAACAAAAGGAAGATAGGCGATATGAGGCCAATAAGCGTAAAAGGTGAGAATCTTGAATTGGTGAAAGAAATTAAGTATCTGGGAGTGACAATCGATACAAACCTCAGATACAAGACACATATAAAGGAGCAGGCCGCAAAGGCAATAAGAACACTGTGTCAATGCAGAAGGGCAGTTGGAAAGAAGTGGGGACTAAAACCCCGGATGATAAACTGGATGTATAAGGCGGTCATATTACCAAGGCTGCTGTATGGTGCTGTGATATGGTGGCATAGGGCCCGTATTAAGGAGTATCAAAAGGAACTGAATAAAGTTCAAAGATTGGCATGCCTGATGATAACAGGGGCAATGAGAACAACCCCAACGCATGCCATGGAAGTTATGCTAGGACTGAAGACACTTCATCTGGAAATAGAGAAGAGGGCCATGGAACAATGGTTTAGAATGAGGGCATGTGAGGAGTGGAGGGGGAACTTCACAGACAAGAAACATGCACTTATACAAAAGGAGGCGTTATTAAAGCTAGGAATGCTAGCACAGAATAACGACTTAATTAAGAAACAGAGGGTTTTCGATAAGAAATACAGAATCCATATAGGAGAGAGAGATGATTGGAAGGTAGACCTTGAATATCCGACTACAATTTGTTTTACGGATGGATCAAGGAAGAAAACGTCCCAACTTGCGGGAGCAGGTATAATAATACCCAAGATGAATGTTCGAGAGGCTATACCATTAGGCAGATATGCCAGTGTGTTTCAGGCTGAAGTGTGCGCAGTGTTGAAGTGCGCTCAGATTATGCAAGCAAAACTGGGTGACTATCGAGGTGTAGGAACAGTGGTGATTTACTCTGATAGTCAAGCAGCGCTAAAGGCATTAAACAAGCCGACAGTTAACTCCTCTTTGGTAAGAGAGTGCAGAGATGCACTTAATAAACTAGGAGAGAGTACGAAGGTTACGGTGGCCTGGGTCCCAGGACATCAGGGAGTGACAGGTAATGAGAAGGCTGATGAGCTGGCAAGGGAGGGAGCGGATACGGGATTCATAGGTCCTGAACCGGTACTTCCAATGTCTGCAGAAGTTACCAAGGGGGTTATAGATAGAATGAAGGAACAGGAAGCAAACAGTGAGTGGAAACAGGCTGTAGGGTGCAGACAATCGAAGATGATGCTGGATGGCATAAACCACAGAAGAACTAGGTATCTCCTAAATCTAGGTAAGAGTAGCTTAAGAACTATAACTGGCATAATTACTGGCCATAACTTGTTAAATAGGCACTTAAGCGTAATAGGTATAAAAAGTGACCCCTCCTGTCCACATTGTGGGAAGGAGGAAACGAGTGAGCACGTCCTAACCGAGTGTGTCATGTACGCGGCAGCGAGGCGTGATGTATTCGGGAGTGACGAGCTGAGGGAGGAGGAGCTAAAGGATGTCTGTCTCAAAGATGTCCTTTTGTTCAGCAGGAGAACGAGAAGATTCGAGGAGAATTGCGGTGTGGGAGCGCTGCTGGGACAGTAACCTGTCGGCTCCAACCACGGGGAACTGGGCTGAATGACTGTGCAAACGATCGACAGCCCGCCTGACTCAGCAAGGCGTCCCCATACATCATCATCAACTCGAACACTTAAAAAAATATTTCCAGTAAACAATAGGAGATAAAAATAAAACAGCTGCAGTTTCTCGATCTTCAGAACGCCGACTGTCGAAAAAAAATATAATTAGCACCTCTTAAAAAAACTTTACATAGCCAATTCACACCAATCTATTTGTCCCAAAGTAAGTTAAGCAAAGCTTGTGTTATGGGTACTAAGCAACGGATAAACATACTTATATAGATAGATACATACTAAACACCCAAGACCCGAGAAAAAACATACATATTTTTCATACAAATATCTACACGGGAAACGAACCCGGGACCTCAAGGTTCGTAGTCAGGTTCTCTAACTACTAGGCCATCTGGTCGTCTATAATTATACAGGCTGGGATGATGATGATGATGTATGTTATTAACTTTAGTACAGCCAATACAAACCTTGTTTAATGTCTCACGCTATATGGAAGGACGTAGGTATATTTACAATGCCTCAACTGAATTAACGTTCTTGCGTTGATATTTACAAAAAACTCCACAAACAAAAAATAAAAAAATGCATATTTTCTTAGCCCGTTTGATTTACAATTATCCTAACAAAGAATGATCTTGAATCAATTTACTAACTAATATAAAAAAAATCTCATGTCACGGTGTTTGTTATCGAACTCCTCCGAAACGGCTTGACCGATTTTTATTAAACTTTTTTCTCTGTATTCGGTAGGTCTGAGATTAGATCGTAGGCTGTGGTCGTAGGCTATTTTTTATACCCCTATTCTTCGCGGACGGAGTCGTGGGCAACAGCTATAGTATAAATCTTCCCAGGTGAATTTTCCGCTTCGAGCCCTTGTCTTTCAAAACAAACGGTATCGTCATAGTATTAAGGTTTAAATTTAATGTAATGGCTCGAAGCGAAAAATTCACCTAGGAAGATTTATACTATATTTAGTAACTAGTATAAGCACAACAAAACTATAGCTTTGTCCGTGTGATGAAGTTCTAACTCAACATAATTGTTTTATGACGTCAGAGATACAAGCCAAGTTTGTCAGTACGTTACATTAACGCGTTGATGTCATTTATACGGAAACTTCATCATCATCATCATCATCATCTCAGCCTATATACGTCCCACTGAATGGCACAGGCCTACTGCGGGCTTAGATCGTAGTTCTAACCCGGGCACAATGCAGATTGGGAACTTCACACACACAATTGAATTTCTTCGCAGTGTGCGCAGGTTCCTCACGATGTTTTTCTTCACCATAAGGCTCTCATGGTAAATTCCGAAAAAATCAGAGATGCGAGCTGGGATTTGAACCCACAACCCTCTGCCTGAGAGGCCATAGGTCAAACCGCTAGGCGACCACGACTTTTTTGTGACTCTGTTATCGCTTATTATAACGAAGTGACACGAATTTTTTGTCTTATTTTTCCATATCTGTTATGACTTGGCCTCTAGCTATTTTTTTCATAACTTTTATATTTGTTAGTGTTGTGTGCTACCCTACATTTGACGATCACCCTACATTTGGCAACTACCGGGGGTAGTTGTGTGTCGCTGTCAGTTGCGTGGAGCTGACGCGCGACCAGAGCGGTAGCGCGCAGTGCGCGTTTCGCAGCCGCCGTGACGTGTGGCTCCGGGAAGAAGGGCTACGGATTAGCCCGAAACAAGTCGAGTTAAACTTATATGAGTGAGTCACACGGTAGTTTCATGTGTAAAGAGTGACCATGATCAATAAATAACGAACACACATAAAACAATCGTAGCTTTATTACTTATACGCCATAAACACCGCCGTCATCTAGTTAAGGCTTCCTTCATCTGTGCCAATTATATTCCCCATTACTACTTTACTGTAACGAGGCGTATTGTTCTAGGCCCGGGGGCCCACGAGCGCCATTGCTCACTGCGCGCGCGGCGTTGATTAACGGCCCGAAGAAGCCCGAAAACGCCCGAAGGCTTCCGAAGCTAGATTCGCAACCGTTAAATTAATTACAGGCGTTTATTTGACGATAGTTAATGTTCTACAGGCTGATTTATAAGTGTTAGGGGGTGTATGAATGCGTTCTACATAACCGTATGATTCATCTCGATGAGATCGATCTCGATCGATAGAAATATCGAATAGAATGAAAGTACCTATACGTTGATTCACAAAAGATTGCACGAATGAATGAGTAAATGGTAATGTCTATGTGTGTATCACACAATTATTAAATGCATATTAAAAATTATTAAATCAATATTAAGTGATAATCCCGATTTTAGACAATATCGTCTCATAACCGCCCAAATGCAGTGAAAAAAACGGCCAAGTGCGAGTCGGGCTCGCGCACGAAGGGTTCCGCACTATTATCTATAAGAACGGCAAAAAAATTACGTTTCTTGTATGGGAGCCCCTTTTAAATATATTATTTCATTGTTTTTAGGGTTCCGTAGTCAACTAGGAACCCTTATAGTTTCGCCATGTCTGTCCGTCTGTCTGTCTGTCTGTCTGTCCGCGGCTAAGCTCAGAGATCGTTAGTACTAGAAAGCTGTAATTTGGCATGAATATACATATCAGTCACGCCAACAAAGTGGTAAAATAAAAAATAAAAAAATATTTTTTTTAGGGTACCTCCCATAGACGTAAAGGGGGGTGATTTTTTTTTCTCGACTTATCCTATAGTGTGGGGTATCGTTAGATAGGTCTTTTAAAACCATTGCGGGGTTGCTAACATGATTTTTCTATTCAGTGATCTGTTTGCGAAATATTCAACTTTAAAGTGAAAATTTTCATTAAAATCGAGCGTCCCCCCCCCTCTAATATTTAAACTGTTAGGTGGTAAAATTTGATAAAATTCAGAATGGTAGTAAATATATCAAATTTACTAGGAAAATTATAGCGGCTAAGATTGCTTGGAAATTATTTGTAGTTTAAGAGTAAATAGTAGCCTAAGGTATAAAACATACCTAAACTTGGATGATTCCGTACACATACGAAATCCTTAGAAAAATATTACTTGATTTTTTTTGTAATGGCTACGGAACCCTACCTTGTGCGTGTCTGACACGCTCTTGGCCGGTTTTTAGTACTTATTTAAATACATCATCTATGAAAATTTAAACTGTCTACGGTTCATGAGATACAGCCTGGTGACAGACGAATCTATAGACAGACGGACAACGGAGTCTTAGTAATAGGATCCCGTTTTACCCTTTGGGTACGGAACCCAAAAAATTAGCAAGGTAAATCATGGCAAAAATTCAGATATGGCATTGTACAATATCATCGTAGCACTAAATTCACAGTCAAAAATGAAACCCTAAGTCGCGATACGCATTAAAAATACGGTCAACTACAAAATCTTACTACTCCTCTGGCGCAACTACCCAAAGTGGTCTATTCCGACTAGTTACATTATCAGTTCCATTGAAAGAACAAGTTAGGACTTTTTTCCGAGTGGTTACATTCAACGAAGAGGGTTTTCTTAATGGAACTAGTCGGACTTTCATTTCCGAGTAGTTACATTCAACGAAATAAAATAAAAACGTTTAATATAAAATAAAAACCAGCCAAGAGCGTGTCGGACACGCTCAAGGTAGGGTTCCGTAGCCATTACGAAAAAATCAAGTAATATTTTTCTAAGGATTTCGTATGTGTACGGAATCATCCAAGTTTAGGTATGTTTTATACCTTAGGCTGCTATTTACTCTTAAACTACAAATAATTTCCAAGCAATCTTAGCCGCTATAATTTTCCTAGTAAATTTGATATATTTACTACCATTCTGAATTTTTTCAAATTTGTCCACCTAACAGTTTAGATTTTAGAGGGGGGAACAGGTCGATTTTAATGAAAATTTTCACTTTAAAGTTGAATATTTCGTAAACAGATCACTGAATAGAAAAATCATGTTAGCAACCCCGCAATGGTTTTAAAAGACCTATCCAACGATACCCCACACTATAGGGTTAGCCGAGAAAAAAAAATCACCCCCACTTTACGTCTATGGGAGGTAACTTAAAAAAAAAATTTTTAGTTTTTTTATTCAATCACTTTGTCAGCGTAACTGATATATATATATATATATATATATATATTCATGCCAAATTACAGCTTTCTAGTACTAACAGTCTCTGAGCTTAGCCGCGGACGGACATACAGACAGACAGACAGACAGACAGACAGACGGACAGACATGGCGAAACTATAAGGGTTCCTAGTTGACTACGGAACCCTAATAAAAACGAATACAAATAATAGAAATTACTTGATTTAAATTCCTTTGCTTATTAAAAAAAATATTTATACTTACTTAGGTCCATTCTATTTACTTCCATTAAATTAACTCTGCATTATTAATGTAAAAATATTAAAATGCTTATATTTGTTTTAGACGTGTACTTATTATATGTACGATATATGTATGAGTAGATGTACTATTTTTTGTTGCGTTTTAATTTTCTGATCCACTGTTGATGCACCACCTGCTGTAAACTAGTCCTTCCTTCTTTCTGGTAAAGGGTTGCCTGGAAGAGATCGCTCTTAAGCGATAAGGCCGCCTATTGCTTACCTTGTAACTTACTCTCTGTGTACCTGTTTTCTGTATTGCTTACTATTCCTGGTGTACAATAAAGAGTCATTGTATTGTAACTACTGGGAAAAAAAAGTCCAACTAGTTCCATTAAGGAAACCCTCTTCGTTGAATGTAACTACTCGGAAAAAAGTCTTCTAGTTCCATCAATGGAACTGATAATGTAACTAGTCGGAATAGACCCCCAAAGTGTGTCTTGGCCTCCAACACGAGTGCACGCCAAAGGTCCCGGTTGTTCACGCAGTAAGCGCTAATTTAGTTTTGTTAAAATCCGATAGATGGCGGTAAAAGCGAGTTAGATCACGCTATCGTTTGGTTCCCTCAGAAACTATAAATAGAGCTGGATTATTTTGTTTAAATATACTTTGCAAACGAATGTCAACTGTACGGAGAATCATTTCATGAAAATTGTACACCGGTCCTGTGCCGTCTCTCGCCAGTCACCAGCCTCAAGCTCGCGCAGATCAGCCTCCACCACATCTGCCCAAAGGTATCTAGGGCGACCAACGGGACGCCGCCTTGTTGGCCTACCCTGATAGGCCTTCACTACACGACCGTCCTCCATGCGGTCAAACTTTTCTACAAATATTAGGAAGCCCTGTATAAGAACGGTACTTAACCTATCTACTTACACAGTGACAAATGGCTTTTGTTCAATTAATTTATGCTATACCTACTATAATCGTCGACCTATAATTATAATAAAATAAGTATCCTTTTTGTTTCAGATACTTAATCATGCGGTAAAACAGGGTGTTTCGTAAGTATCAAGTTTGTCGATGAGAAATATTTTTGATATTTTAAAAAGGTTTTTTCTTTAATACAATTTCATTTGTTTATTTATTAATAAAAAAATGTTTCTCTACCTATCTCACCTATCTATGTGTCTCTATCCCACTGATGTCCCCGAAACCGGTCTCATTTTAACCTTTTCGACGCCAACGACACATATATCAGCACCGCAGGTTCTACGCCAACGACTGATATATCAGTCGCGGCGTGCAGAGCGATTCACTTACATGCATTCCTGTAGGGTTCAACTTCGCGTTTGACATTCCGATGTCATGGCGAATGAGTGAGAGCTGTTGTATTGTATTTGACAGAGCGTTAAAAAATACATTAGGAAAATTCGGTCTATTCACGAGTCGATTGCGCGGACAATGTCGCGGGAAGCTACTAATAGTATAAGCTTGCAGCGGCTAAGACCACCAAGTATCAAGGATCTTGGTCTATACAGCATGAACGGCAGCAAGTATCAAGAACACAAACACTGCGGCTGCGGCCAGGGTCTTAGCGGCCCGGTGCGTGCCACCGTACTGGCCTGCTAAGTCCCAAGCCGCGGCTGCGACAACACTTGAAGGATCAAGAATTATCAGAAAAACTAAAAAACTAAATTATTTTATAAGCCTTTATTTAACTTGCAATGTATGTACAGTCAAGGAATTTAATTCCCTAACCATTTCATAAAAATGTCGTGTAATATTCGCAATGCATTAAGGTCGAAATGTCAGTTGGAACACGTACACGTCAAAACAACATCGTTGCTAACTCGTATGGTGACAGTTTGCCGCACGATATTCAAACTTAGGTGGGTTGGAAATTAAATTCCTTGACTGTACGGGTCAAATCTTGGAAGTCGAGTTTAGACCCCATTCTAGTGGTCGGATTCACATGAAATTTGGTATACTTATATAAGTTGGATGACAATGCAAATACAGTCAACAAAAAGTACAGTCAGCGAAAAAGCTTGCATTAAAAATGAAATTTTTAACAAAAACTGATTTTTGAATAAGTAAAATCTTACTGAATTCTCTTCTTATCTGAATTCTTTTCTTATCTGAATTTTTATTTTTGTAATGTCACTGTACTGTTTTTGGTGATCAATAAAGAATATTTGTATTGTATTGTATTTGTATCTTACAGGGTGGTGTAAAAAAGACCCTTGACTTTTCCCTGACTACACTTGACCTGAGACCGTATAGTATAACGCGCAGGCGCTCGCGATCACATTCGCGATATCTTACTGACCTCATTCTACACCTTGAGAGAAAAAGAAAGGTGATGTCAACGATAGTGATTCATTTGATAGTTAGGTACCCATATAGTTTGTATGACTAACTTTCTTTACAATAACTTTAATTTCAACACTAGATGAAAAAACCCGCCTGTACAATTCCCGTTCCCATAGGAATTTCGGGAAAATATATATCTTATGTCACTCGCGGAACTGAGACGAATCTAAGACCTCGCACTTCAAAATCCATTGAGCCGTTTAGGCTCCACTGCGTGCCAAAGAATGATACATACATACAGTACCCGGCGATAAAGAATGCACATCGGCCTTTAGCAAAAGACAATTCGCAGTTTACGATGATTTCCGAACACTGGCGACCGTCCATCAATACCCGTATTTATAAGTGACGTTTGATATCAAATAAATACTGCACTCCATGGACTTAGTTTACGTCAAATTAATGACATGTAAAGTTTTGATATCTATAGAGGGTTGTTGCAACTACTAGAAAAAGGATAGTCAAAAATTCCTTCCATTTCACTATCTGTGCTCTCAATTTGGTCAATATCACTGTCACTATCAGCCGTATTTATTATTAGTCTATCAGTGTAATCCATCATACAATTTAAAGTTGGGGGGTTTCAATAACTCTATATTATATATTTTCACCGGAACGCGTCCGTACCCTACGGCACCTGAACAACGACTGACAAACGTCACATAAGTAGCGTGCGACAACGCTATACGAAGCCGACATTTGCCGAGTCTTTTTCCAAAGACCGATGTGCATTCTTTATGGCCGGGTACTGTACATACATAAATACAGAGGTACGCTCGAAAAACAAAAGGACGCGATCATGATTTTGTTTTCATTAAGCCCTTTACTATGTACGTTTTTTTTTTTTTTAAACGACCCCTACAACTCATAATAACACTGGGTTAACGATTTAATTTTCACCCGACCGTCGAAGGAGGGTTATGTTTTTTTCGAGCGTATGTATTTATGTATTATGTATGTATGTATGTATCATTCTTTGGCACGCCTTGCAGCCTAAACGGCTCAATGTATTTGGAAGTGTGAGGTGTCATTAGATTCGTCTCAGTTCCGCGAGTGACATGGGATATATATTTTCCCAGAATTCCCATGGGAACGGGAATTATAAAGGTGGGTTTTTTTCATCTAGTATTGAAATTAAAGTTATTAACCCTACCTATACCGTGCAAGCGGCCCTAAGTAATACCTACTTCAGACAGTTAACGTCTGCTCCCAATTAGCACCGAGTTTGAACAAAAGCTGACCTCCTATAGCGAGCATCAATAATGAAACAGCAGTGATTGTCCTATACAATGTCACTGTCTTAATTAGCTGATTGAGTCCTTTGAGCAGGCCGCACGCGACTTTGTTTATACCTAGAGTTTTCATTAAAGCTCCAAACGCACAGACAGCGGAAGCGTGGCGGTGCGGTGGCGGTGACGGTTGTAATATTCTAACTTGTACGAACGAGTTCGCGGTACGGTACCGCACACCGTTCATACAAGTTAGAATATTACAACCATCACCGCCACTGCACCGCCTCGCTTCCGCTGTCTGAGCGTTTGGAGCTTAAGTAATTAGTGCTACATTACCGTCTAAGCCGTCATAGCCGTGGTAGCCTTTTGGTTTAGAAAAAATGACTTTGTGCCAAGTTTCTACTGCATTCTACTTGGCAATCAGTCTTTCCAAAAGCGCTGGTAACCAAAAAAAATAGACATGTAAAAGAACCCTTAACGGCCTACTTACAGAGATAAATTTGTTTTTATTTTTGTTGAGGATCGTGGGTACCGTACAATTACATCTGCGAAGAAATTCAATGGTGTGTGTGAAGTTCCCAATCTGAACTACAGCCCAAGCCTTCTCGTTCTGAGACGAGGCCTGTGTCTAGCAGAGGGACGTTATATAGGCTGGAATGATGGTGATGCCGCCTAAGTACCTTTTATATGGTTTACTAAAGATGCATCCGCCTTGTTAGAGGAAACAGGAGGTATGCGCGGCTCGCCCACAGGCGACATTGAGCATATCCACTTAAAACCATACGATATCATGGCCTATGAGTGTGGGCGTCCAGATTACCTAAGGGCCAGTACAAACTGACTACGTCCCAACTGTAACACAACGGCAACTGCCGAATGCTCATTACATTTCAATCGCACCCGGCCTGTAGTTTACGAGCAGTCTTACTGAGGCAAATTCAAAGTGTATGGGCAATCTGCAATTGGCAACGTTGCAATTATAATGCGTCTGTAACGGCTCTTTTTAAACCAAAATTGCGTGAAAATAACATTCGAAAATGTAAAACTCTTACCCCGGCGCCACACATATTACAAATGTTTGAACACAGTTATTTGATCACATGTGTAGCACCAGTATTTGCTTATTTGTTCAATAGAACATCCATACAATCAACCATAGATCAAATACGTGTTCAAATATGTGTTGAAACATTTGTAATATGTGTGGCGCCGGGGTTACGACACGGCGTCAGCTTAGCAGTCAAGGTTATCAAAAACATCTATCAACCTTAGGTTGATATTATGTTTACATATCTATCGCACACCTAGATAATGAATCGACTAACTCAAAATAATCCCCATTCTAAATTAGAACTTCATCTTCTTTCAGGAGGGTCTAATATAAATAGTGGATTATTTTAAGTTCGAATCTTGATGTAGGAGTGCGATTTCTTTGACGCGAAGCCTGTATAGATATTTATACCTTCGACTGTACATGGTGGTCGAATTTTGCTGACTACTTTTTTTTGTTTACTTTTTTATTTATTTAGGGAGTGTAAGTCGCCGCATAGCTGGGGTTTCTAAGCGGCATGTGCCTCCCTAATGCAATGCCCTTGGAAATCCCAAACGTGCCGGCGATGGCGGACTTCACATCAGCACTGGAAGAAGTCCCTACCTTGTTAACAAGTCATCATTTATTTTTCCTTGTTTGATATTATATAATATTGTTGTGTTCTTTGATTTTTTGCAGCTTCAAAGTAGTCTTGTTATTAAAAACGTTTTCGAAGCTATGTAAGATTGACGTGGACATTTTGTTTTTCCATAATAAATGTCAACTATGAAACAATCATCCATAGCTCGGACAGGTCATCGCAAAAACATATACGTCATTAGAACAAGATTCAATAGAGTCGTAATAGTATAGTATATACCAAAGATTAAAATTATCTAAAGCGGATATTATAGCGATTAACATTTGACCTTTTTTGGTTGCATTTTTTTTTGTCATAGTTTTGCCAAAGTGGCGTCCTGAAAATAGTTTTATGACAACTAAAAGAACCATCCTGAACTCTCTTATGGTGAAAATGTTTGTGAAATATTGTGTATTACGAAGTAGGTACGCAGCATTCGTATTAAACAGTTTAATAAAGACAGGTAAGGTGGGGTACGACTATCACCGGGGGAAGACTACTACAGTCCAATAACTCGATATGCACGACTTCTGTCTCTAATTTGCTATGCCGGTAAAGCAGCAAACATTCCAAAAAGTTCCCAGCTCAAACACAGATGTCGCTACTTTACGTAAACACATTGAAAATAACGACATTCAAAAATGACATTTAAGGAAACAAAACACGAGGTCACCGGTTCGTTGTTTTTCGTAATTTTTTTGTGGAAAAAGTGGTGAATTTGAAATGTTATTAATTTTAGTAGTATCTCAATTAAATTATCTTTTAATTAATTATATCGGTCCAACGTAAAACGAACTCATTCACAAGTTACTGATCGAAACAAATACACAACCTCAAAATTACGAGGTGGGGTAAGACTATCTGTTGAATCAGATGTTGTAAACTTTTTTTATAGAAAGTATATTTTATACATTTACTAGCTTTTGCCCGCGGCTTCGCTCGCGTGTACTATGAGTATTCCAAAGAACCAAGATATCAAGCAAGCAAGCATACAGGCAAGCAAGCAAGCAGGTCCACATTTGACCGAGAAATCGGTGAACATACCTACATAAAAAAATACATAAAGTGGAATGCATAACCTCCTCCTTTTTTAGAAGTCGGTTAAAGTGCCCTTTGCGGCCTACTTACAGTATAAACTTATGAATTTTGAAATTTTAGCTTTCTACAACCAGTAAAACGCAAAATCCCGTTTTTTCCCGTTCCCGTAAGAATTTCGGGAAATGTTTTCTTAATGCTCCCCTACACTCCCCAAGGAACCCACTTGCTAAATTTCAGCTTTCTATGACCAGTAAAACGAAAAATCCCGTTTTTCCCGTTCCAGTGGGAATTTTGGAAAGTCCCCTCTCAATGCTCCTCTGCACTCCCCAAACAACCTACATGCCGAATTTCAGCTTTCTACGACCAGTAAAACGAAAAATCCCGTTTTTTCCCGTTCCCGTTGGAATTTGGGAAAGTCCTCTCTCAATGCTCATCTACACTCCCCAAGCAACCTACATGCCGAATTTCTGCTTTCTACGACCAGTAAAACGAAAAATCCTTATCCCGTGTGAATTTCCGAAAATCCTTAAACCTGTTTTTTACTATTATAATTACCTACTTCTATGCCAAATTTGAAGAGTCTAGTAATTATAGTTCATAGGATCCCGTTGAACTGAATATATAAATCCCGTTTTTTCCTTATCCGTGGGAATTTTGAAAAATCCTGAAATTAATGTTTTAAATAATGTAATACCTACTTGTGTATCAAATTTGAAGAGTCTAGTTATTATAGTTACTGAGATAGGGTCACTCGGAATCGAATATATAAATCCCGTTTTTTCCCTTTCCCGTGGGAATACCCAAAAATCCTTCCTTAATGGATGCCTACATTGTATAAGGTATCTATGTGCAAAATTTCAAGTATCTAGGTCCAGTGGTTTGGGCAAAACATTAAAAACGACACCCATATTGATATTTAGACATTTCAACCCCATCGCACCCCATCCAGGGAGATGGTATTTTACGTCTGCCACGTCGGATTTTAAAACCGTTGTTGTTTTCATAACCAGCGACCCGATAAACCATAGAAACAACACCCATGTTGATTTTCAGACTTTGTCACCCCTTTCCCCCCTTTTAGGGGTTGAATTCTCAAAAAACCTGAAACACGTGTTTACTCATTTATTATTCGGAGTACTTCTGTGAAGTTTCGAATAAAATAGTCGAACTAATCTTGTTTCCCCATACAAAATTTGGACCCCCGTTTCACCCCCTTAGGGAGTGAATTTTGAAAAATCCTTTCTTAGTGCACCCCTAGACCTTATAAGGAACCTACATGCCAAATTTGGAATCTCTAGGCCCAGTGGTTTGGGCTGTGCGTTGATATGTCAGTCAGTCAGTCAGTCAGTCAGACAGTCAGTCAGTCAGTCAGTCAGTTTCTTCTTTTATATATATAGATTAGCTACAGTACTTATTTTAATTAGAGCTAAACTGGTTTGACGTTTGGATGGTTGCTATCTCCCTACAAATACACTTAATTTTGCCATTTAACTATTAAACTTTAAACCTTACCTATGTTTAAACACTACGGCCAACGTGCTAAATAATTAAAAAAGTCTGATCAAACTATTATTAAAATAATTGATAATGTTATTAATAAATCCGTCTGATTTCTGTTTCGTTTAATAAAAAAAGATTCTGGCTTTGTCTCTTAATTTTTTTTACAAGACTGCCCTGGTTCTGTACCCCTGACTTTGATAATATGTTAGTCTTCGCCCAAATTAATAAAAACACACATACGTACGAAATAAACCTTATTCTGCTTAGCATTAAGTTTGAAATAAAATGGTCACATTCAAATTTAACGGTTTTTCTGTCAGAACTTAAGTACGTATGATTTTTCAGATAATAAAAGGCACCGTTAGTCTTACCCCGTTAGTGGGGCAAGCCTAGCAGTTTTAACATGCTGTAGTTTTTCCTAAATATATCTGTTTAGAATAAATTTTCGTTAAAATCAATATACTTTTGCAAAAGCTTCCAAAAATCTAAATTTAGTTCAATTATTCATTTAATAGTAAGACATAAAATTTCGACGTAAGAACCGATCTTGATTTCTAATAATAAACTATGTTAGATTTACCCCACCTTACCTTATTTACAAACACGTTACCTACCTCAAAAAATCACAAAAATATTATTAATTAACACTGTACATAATGCGACTCTATTAATCTTGTTCTATTACCGTGTTGCAATTGTTTTGCTATGACCTGTCCGAAAAGCCAGGCAGTAATGATAATCATTATCATTACTGCCTGGCGTTTTGCTAACGCATTCGCTGCTAACTGTCAGACTCGAGATTACTTCAGGTGCCACAAACGAACATGAGCGCTGAAATAACAGCCAAACTACTACAGTGGCACTAGACGAAAATCACGAAGACGCATGATATTCGTTCCCGGCATTGAATGCGTTAACCCTTAATATAGAGGCGATTAAGCGACCACATACATTGACTTGGAAATTCAACCTTATTGTTTTAGTAATGAGTTACAATATCCATTGTAATTATTGAAAATACTAAAAGCTTTAAAAAATATGCTTTGTCAGGTATGTATTAGATAGCTGCTTTTTTTTGATTCTGTGGTAGTAAGCTCCAATAAATGGGGCCTTATTAAGGGTTAATTCAAACACCAAATTCTCAAATGACTGAGTACAATTAAAAATTCAAGATGCATTTTCGTAATACGCGTTTTAACCCTTTTCCAGGCCCCGGCTATTTAGATATGCTGCGACAAAATGAATCATTGTGTTATATTGTTTACCTATGCACGATTAATTTAAAGGCAAGCATATTTTAAACAAATTCGATTGATTTTCTACCGTATTATAAAGTGGGTAAGGTCGAATCTTTATGTAGATTTTTGTGGTCGCTATATGCACTATGCCTGGAAAAGGGTTAAATTTGATATTTTTATATTTGTCTATTGCAACAGCGATTTTTTTAAATTTAATTTTCGAGATGTTTTTTTAACTTCCAGGCCAATTTATTTATCCTGTGATCAACAATCTGCAAATAAGCTAGAGGGCGAGGTAAAATCAAACTACCAAATACATTTAGATGATTAACATTTATTCTTAATCCCAACTATCGCTCTCTTTAAATGCTGCTACACACTGCGCTTCAGATTCGGTATCGAATCGTTCTATGACTTTCTTCTCTTGATTTTCTTTCTTGGTTGATCCGCTATCCTTTCGGCCGTTGACTTCGGGTCGCTTTCGGGTGTTTTCGGGTGGTGTTCGGGCAGGCTCGGGCTTCTTAGGCGGTGGCTCGGATTCGTCAACCTAATAAACAACCCAAACAATTTAGTAAAACAAAAAATAGAACAGGGCTTTATGAAATAAATGTCTCTGTCCTTTTTTTCCTATGACTTGAGAAAAGAAAAGCGAGTTTTAACTGACGGATACTTTTATCTTGGGATTGAAAAATCAGCCCTTAATATTGTAAATGAGAAAGTTTATTAAGTTTTTTGTCACTCAATCATGCAATAAAGTCAGCACCAATTTAGATAAAATTCCGTTTGTTAATCCCGAAGAAGGACATAATCGTCCCCGAAGAGCGAAATTCTCACTTCAATTCCAGCGCAAAAATAACAAAGTAATGATTTTACTAACTTTCTAAAATTTGATATATGGCTCCTATTGACATGGCGATAAGACTCAAATTTGCAGAAAAAAATGCAATATCGAAGGCATTAAAAAGTCGATTTCGACATTTTGGGACTTGGTGACTTTTCGCTCTACGGGGACGAATGATTGTTTTATGCTAGAAAAAATATAGTTTCCGCGGGACAGCGATAAACAAATTCTTCGCGGACGAAGACGCTGGCAACCGCCGATAATACATAAAAAGAAAGATTCTTAATATCACCTGATTGACTTATCAATACCCAAACCAAAAACCTTTGGGCATAGATGTTCATTTTATGATACAGTCAAGGATGGATTTTTGAAATATTCATGTCGACGGTGCAAATATGATATATGGCGCTATAGCGATTTTACCTTAGTGATAGATAAGATTTAAAATCGCTTAAGCTCCCATATATTAATATATGTCGCTTTAGCGATTTTACCTTTGCACCGTCCATGTAATAGGGAGTACTGAAACAGGGACGAAACCGAATGCGTAAGCTAGTACACTAGGGCATTCTCAATGAAAACTGTACCTTTTACTTTTTAAATTAAGAAATTTTGGGGTTTTTTTACTCGGAATCAAGAGCGCCGTTGATTTTGATGAATAAAAAAATGTCCCTAATTTTCTATTCAATTATTTTTGTGACAATTTTGTTATGATCCCTATAAATTGAATGAAAAAAGTCACAAAACTGACTCAAAAAGTAAGGACGCTTTTTACTTTATCTAAATGAATAGTACTCGTGATTTTGGATAAGAAAACCAAATTTCCTCATTAAAAAACCCTTTGGTACATACACTTTTTATTGAAAATGCCCACAGTTAAGCTCCAAACGCACAAACAGCGGAGCGATGACGGTTGTAATATTCTAACTTGTATGAACAGTTGTGCGGTACCGTACCGCGAATTCGTTCATACAAGTTAAAATATTACAACCGTCACCGCCACCGCACCACCACGCCTCCGCTGTCTGTGCGTTTAGAGCTCTAATGCGTTTCGTTTTGCTAATGAGAACGTACCTGAAACACGCCCGAGCTTGTTCGTTTCCGCGTCCCATGCGCGGGCGCCGACAGGCTGTTGGAGCGCGCGCGCTCGACGCAGCTCGGGGATGCTGGCTCCTTGGCGGCCTCCTTAGCCTCTTTGACGGCCGACCGCGGAGGCAGCGTTGCGCTCGCATTGTGGGCTGCTGTTCGGTAAATAAATGTCCATTAAAAACCCGTTTAGATTATCAAGTATCTTGTACAGTCAAAAACTTTAATTGTTGAGCAACTTGCTACTATTCGCATTTTAGCCGTGTAATCATATGTCAGGATATACGAGTATGAGCGGCTAAAGCTCCAAAGGCACAGACAGCGGTGGCAAGGCGGTGCGGTGGCGGTGACGGTTATAATATACTAACTTGTATGAATGAGTTCGCGGTACGGTACCGCACAACCGTTCATACAAGTTACAATATTACAACCGTCACCGCCACCGCACCGCCACGCCTCCGCTGTCTGTGCTTTTGGAGCTTTAACCCGATTTGCATTTACACGGCTAAAATACGTAGTGGCAAATTGCTCAACAATTAAATAAGTTAACTACGGTACGGTATAGGAATCGGCATTAATTGTATGCAATTATTTTGTTGCAATTTTTTTTTATATACAATATAGGCTTGCGTTTGATCAGATCACAATCACGCCTGATGGAAAGCGAAGATGAGGCCTACGATGGAACACGCTTGTCTAGTAAATGCTCATTCACCCTAGACTTTTTTTTGACTTGTGGTGTTCATTGTTGTGTAGGGAATAATAGCAATCAAGAATTGTACCAAAGAGTTTACACATGAGCAATATTCAAAAGATAAATTCAGTTATTAAATACAAAGTTGTACAATCTAAAGCATTAAGATTCCACAACTACTTTCTTGCATATTCCATACAATAAAATTGACGAAATCAAAAATTGCTTAGTCTAAACCTTTAAACCTGGTAAGCTTCGAGAACTCAACTAAATGAAGACACTGATTACGATACTACCTATCTATTACAGCCTTAATGTTTACTTTTGACGCTGCTTGTTTGAACTTTAACAGTAATAATAAATTCAAGATCCCTAGTGTGAAAAAGTAACAAAATGTAGTTTTTTTTTTCACTACAAGCTTTAGCGCTCCCTAGACCATTCATAATGAATATATGTATTCCCAATTAAAACATGAATTTTATTCGGAGATAACCAAACGGAGGGCCTATAAATTTCCCTTGGCGAACATGCACATGCTCATATCAGGATTCGCATACTTCCAATTATATCGGCTAGCTATTTAAATACCTAATTTAAAATGAAGCAATTTATTGAATCAGGCGTTACTTTGCGGAGGTCCATATTAATGAACTAAAACAATTACTTTGCTCACCCGCGACCTTACAATAGTTACGTTTATGCAAGAAATGTGCGTTCATGCAGTTCCTCCACCTCCACACTGTACGAACACACACAAATCACATAAACCCAACCATCACCACCACCAAGCGACACTGACGCGTTTCGAACTCAACCAGAGCTCATCTTCAGAGTTACCACAACCGTATGCTATGCTACCAACTGTTAAACACACATTTCACACACACACACATTTCTTGCATAAACGTAACTATTGTAAGGTCGCGGGTGAGCAAAGTAATTGTTTTAGTTCATTAAAATGAAGCTTCATCAAGTCACAAGTTAAGTATGAAGTATCTTTTTCTATTTATTTTTTTATTTTCTTCAACTTCATTTTTTTCACTGCCTAAATGTGATTATAACAGACTGAAGTGTACGATGTATGGGAAAGATTCGTCGCTAACTTCTAGACCAGTGATGGTGTAGGGGTAAGCACGCAGCACGGAACGCTGAGGACCTGGGTTCGATTCCCAGCATTGGTCTTTTTTCTGGGGTTTTTTCTGTGCATCTATGTTTCAGTTTGTATTTAGTTTGAAATATATTCATCAAGTCAAGCTTAAACTTAACAATTATAGATTTTCCGAAACGGCATGAATTCTACGAAACAGTTTCCTTGCCCGTTCTTCCTGGCATTTTATTTACTAAACCACCCATATGACTATCAAAAGTAAATAAAAAATACCTTTTCGTGCTCTCGGTATGCCGTCAGGTGTTCTGCAAAAAAAAGTTAAGTGTGATGTTGCATTGCATCCTGACATTAAATGAAGACATTCTCATCTTTTGCATAATGGAAATGTAATTAGGCTTCATTCGCTATAAGTACTGAGTGGAGTGTAAATTTGGAATGGCTTAATTATAGTGGAGGGTATGTATCAGGCTTAACGCGGTAAAAATAGTTGTCACAACGAACGATGAAAGTTGATAGCTCCACCGCTATATTCTGAGGCCAGTGTTGGTTGATGATCATGGAGTTTTTAAACAGCTTAATAATCATGTCAATATGTCACCTATTTTAAAACAAGATCTACTCAACACTTTTTAAAATTTAAATCAAATTTATTGAAACTAATAAATAATGCATTTAAGTTATAAATGCTTACACCCGCAACAGGCAAGGTCAAAAGCTAAAAAGAAAACCTGTCATTATTAAAGTTGACAAAAGACAAAAGGCTAATTTCACTTTACAAGTTTCAACAATTTTTTGGATTGTTCTCAGGAAAACTAGTAAATACAGAGCTAGCGAGCTAGATATGGGTCTGACAACTTCCATGTACTTCTTATGAGTGGTTCAAGTTAACGTTTAAAAACAAGTCGCAAACTAGATTAACAAGCAAGCGATAATGGCACACAGTTTGTCAGTTAAATTTATGCACGGACTATTTAGCTGTTGGCTAGATGTCACCGACCTAGCAAGTTGAGGATGTACAGAGGCTTCACCATTGATTTTTTATAGAAGTAAATTGGATTTTTTTCTACGAAATCGTTAGTAACAGAGTTCAAAATCGAGCCAAATGTATCAGATCTATAAAATAAATGAGACCCGGAATTTTTATGGAATGGAATAAACCTGCGTGAGCAAACATTGTACTATTAAATCTGTCAACAAGACCATTCTATAAGGGACACTAATGTAATTACGTCATTTTTAAAATATATAGTACGTTTTTTTAATCATCATCATAAATCAGCTGAAAGACGTCCACTACTAGATAAAAGCCTCCTCCAAAGCTGTCCGCATCCAACTAGTTGCTTTGACCTTTTCCAGAACGTCGGTCCATCTTATCGAGGACCTTCCTACGTCACTTATTCCGGTTGACGGTTTTTTTAATAGCACCAAATTGGTGAGGGACTTTCTGAATAATCTATATCCATACTAATATTATAAATGCGAAAGTGCGTCCGTCTGTATATCTGTCTTGTCTGTTACGTCTTCACGCTTGAACCGATTTAGATGAAATTTAGTATACAGATAGTTTGAGTCCCGGGAAAGGAAATAGAATAGTTTTATTCCGGAAAATTGTAAGATTCCCGCGGGATAGCAATAAACGAATTCTTCGTAGACGGAGTATAATAACAGCTGCTAGTACGAGGGGCGTTCAATATAAAGTGAGAATGAGATGCAAACTCTTTTAATATTACGAAATTAAATACTGGCCGGTAAAGCTAATCTATCTAGCTGATTGCTATGAAAAAAAAAACTAACTGTCTTTTGTTTAAAAAAATATACGGTAATTTCTTTGCAATGCTATTGAGTACGTTAGCGAAAATGGAGAAAATTTAACTGCGCGCCGTTATCTAATACTTGTTTTTGATAAATTTTTCTACGGACCAAGTCAATTTGGATTTGCGGGACACTTTGGGGTCTAATGCTCCTCCGTATTCGACAGTCGCACGTTGGTGCGCCGAATTTAGACGTGGAAGAACATCGACAATGGACGACCCCCGCTCCGGACGCCCTACTACAGCAGTAACTGAAGAAATTGTGAAAAAAGTCGAAAACTCAGTTTTGGCGGATCGTCGTGTCACGGTTCGTTTTATTGCTGAAAATGTAAAGATTTCAACGGGGAGCGTGCATTAATATTTTACATGAACGCTTGGGTATGAAAAAGGTATCTGCGCGTTGGGTACCAAGAATGCTTACTGACACGCAAAAACAAACTAGACTAGAGATTTGTCAAGAAGCTTTGAACCTGATGCAGCAAGACCGGGAACTTTTTTTGGCGCGATTTATAACAATGGACAAAACATGGCTCCATCATTACGACCCAGAAACGAAACTGCAGTCTATGACATGGAAAAGGCCATCATCTCCAATTCCGAAGAAATTCAAGATGAGCCCATCTGCCGGTAAGGTCATGGGCTCTGTTTTTTGGGATGGTAAAGGGGTATTAATGATTGAGTATCTCGAGCATGGAGCCACTATTACGGGCACATTATACACCAAACAAATAGCAACATTGCGCAATGAGATCCGCGAAAATCGGCGAGGTAAACTCTCGAAAGTTGTGCTGTTCCACCAGGACAATGCCCCGGCACACAAGTCCTCCGTTGCAATGGCTGCAATTCGAGATGCTGGGTTCGATATCCTTAAGCATCCTCCGTATTCACCAGATCTCGCTCCCAGTGATTTCTACCTATTTCCGAGATTAAAACAATACCTGAGAGGCCAGAAATTTGAAGACGACGACGCGGTAGTCGCTGCAGTACAAGATTTTTTAAATACTCAAGATGAGACCTTTTTTAAAAATGGAATTTTAAGTTAAGAAAAATGATATACTAAGTGTATTATGCTAAAAGGTGACTATGTCGAAAAATAAAATGACATTTAGTAAAAGTTGTTTGTAACATACTCATTCTCACTTTTTATTGAACGCCCCTAGTATAATACAAAAAACATATGACCTAGCTTCGCACAACCCAACTTTGTAATGGCGGCTTTGTAAAGTGGCGTTAAAGTTCAATCTGATGAGACTTACCTACTGAGTCGAGTTCCCGTCGCGGTTTAATTGGGTTCGCGTCGCGCAACTAATTGTGGGTGTAAGTCACGGCCAAAGAGTACAGTTGAAGAGGAGTCGGAACTAAACGAACATATTTTAGACGATCAGATGGCCTAGTGGTTAGAGAACCTGACTACGAAGCGTGAGGTCCCGGGTTCGATTCCCGTGTCGGGGCAGATATTTGTATGAAAAATACGAATGTTTGTTCTCGGGTCTTAGGTGTTTAATATGTATTTAAGTATTTATTTATCTATATAAGTATGTTTATCGTCGTCTAGTACCCATAGTACAAGCTTTGCTTAGTTTGGGACTAGGTCGATTTGTGTAAGATTGTCCCCTAATATAATATTTATTTATTTATTTATTTATTTATCTCTATATAAGTATGTTTATCCGTTGCTTAGTACCCATAACACAAGCTTTGTTTACTTTGGGACTAGGTCAATTGGTGTGAATTGTCCCGTGATATTTAGTTATTTATTTATATTTCATGGTTTTTGAGTACCATCAGCAATTTTAATAGTTAAGAGAGCGGATTTCGAAATGTATTTACCTACTAGCTGTTGCCCGTAACTCCGTCTGCGAAAAATTCGTTTATCGCGGGAACTAGGTATGCAATTTTCTGTGATGAGCATTTCTCAAAAAAAATGCCTCTTATTTTTTTTTTATATTCCCAACAATTTTATATTATTCCTACTCAGAATCACGAGCTCTTTTCATCCCTGTAGGATTGAAAAATGTCCCGAAAAAATCATAAATTTTTAGGGTTCCGTACCCAAAGGGTAAAAACGGAAACCCTATTACTGAGGCTCCGCTGTGCGTCCGGCCGTCTGTCTGTCCGTCTGTCACCAGGCTGTATCTCGGGAACCGTGATAGTTAGAGAGTTGAAATTTTCACAGATGATGTATTTCGGCTGCCGCTATAACAACAAATACTAAAAAAACAGAATAAAATAGATATTTAAGGGGGCTCCCATACAACAAACGTGATTTTTTCGCTCCAAATTGATAACGGCAACAGGCAGACGCTTGAAATATTCACAAAAATAAATAATTAAATTAAAATAAAAAATATACCTATAAGAGGGCTCCCATACAACAGACGTGATTTTTTTTTGCCGTGTTTGTAGATAATGGTACGGAACCCCTCGTGCGCGAGTCCGACTCGCACTTGGCCGGTTTTTAGTCTACCAGCGCTCTCAGAAAAACCATGATTGCCAAGAAGAATGTGCCGTAAGAAACTTGGCAGAAAGTCATTTTGCCGCTTCTGATGCCTATTTATTTAGATTCCACGTTGTCTTCGGCCAATGAGTTAGTCTTTGGGCGCGTCGGTTGCTAGCGCAGTTCACCTGTCGCGCGCACTCGGCGGACATGCGCGTGCGCCAAATTGCCTCAGGGCAGTCACGACGCGCGCTAATTGTCCTAATCCGAATACTGCCTGCCCGGTGCTTGGTAATTCTTTTTAAACTTATGCCAGGATGGTTAAGCATTTTTAAACTAAGGAGCTTAGATTTCTTCATTCTTTTAGAACGGAATTCTCAAAATTTTCCGTAAAAGTCGTCACTGTGAACTAGCTGAGGCCGTGAAGCGTTTCAACCGCCATATCCCGTGTGTTACGAAGAACTTAGAATAATGTCCAAGAACTAAAACCAATTGGCTAAGTAAAGTTTTTTGAAGAGATGCTAATTATATTTTTTTTCGACAGTGGTCGACTTCAACACCAAGTAACTGCAGCTGTTTTATTTTTATCTCCTTTTATTTATTGGAAATATTTTTTTAAGTGTTCGAGATGACATTTGTGAGATTTTATGGCTGACAAGCGGTTCGTGCTCAGTACTAAGAAGAAATAGAAAAAAAAACGAATTCAACTGTCGCTTCTGTCAATGTCAAATGAAATCTAACCGTTTGCGTTTCGTTTGCTTTGCGTTGTCCAAGAAGCAGTTCCAAAATAGTGATGGAAAGTATTCAATCGTGATCCAATTATTGTGCATAGGTCGTGGAAAAATGCGGTAAAATTGAAAGTCCGGATTTTATGCGGAGGTCGATAAAAATAGTCAAAAAATCACACTGAGCACACCAAAACGCAAAGCAAACGAAACGCAAACGATTTGACATTGACAGAAGTGACAGTTCACTTCGGTTTTTTTTCTGTTTCTACTAAGTTCTGAGCACGAACAATGTCAACCATAAAATCTCACAAATGTCATCTCAAACACTCAAAAAAATATTTCAAGTAAACAATAGGAGATAAAAATAAAACAGCTGCAGTTTCTCGATCTCCAGAACGCCGACTGTCGAAAAAAAATATAATTAGCACCTCTTCAAAAAACTTTACTCAGCCAATTGCAATTCTGCGACCACACACCATGCACGCCACCCGGGGTGGTGGTCACTAGAATTATTAGTTGACGGACGTACTATTAGTCGATTTTCGTAGCACACGGGACACAGCGATTCAAACGATACCCCACCCAACTACATATCAAAGGGCCGAAGTGCATTATTAATATTCAATCTTAAATTTTAAAAGACGTAGCGCTTAACTCTCCGGCAACATTGCATACAAATTCCAGTGTCGACTAGTTCTTTTTTTTATGAAAAAACACCGATATAAAATGAAGGCAAAGACTTTATACTTCAACACGTAGTCACGTCCGTAACGTTTTAAAGAAAACAACATCAAAATGACATTGATAAAGAAGGCGTCAGCTTGTTTTGTCAATTACTTCATGTCAATTAGATCTCGATTTATTTTTGTTTATTGCTTCCTTTTTGGATTTTTGAAGAAAACACTCTATTCGTCTCGGCCGGCAGGCTTATTGTCTAACGCTTCTGACGCTTGCCTTCGCAATCACTATATAAAATAAATAAATAAATAAATATTAGGGGACAATCTTACACAAATCGACCTAGTCCCAAACTAAGCAAAGCTTGTACTATGGGTACTAGACGACGATAAACATACTTATACACCGTGAAATTTTAGTGGTTGTTTTCCCGAAACAAGGTGATTTAGTATCGATTGTACAATCGATTTATAATTACTATTTTGACTAGAGTCAAAAATCCAATTGTGAAAAACGAAAGTCGAAAATGACCGCAACCCAATAGTAACGCTTCGTTGGTACAAGTAGCGTACGATCGTACGATAGGTTAGGTCAGGTAGGTTAGGTAGGTGGGTTTCTATGTATTTAAGTATTTATTTATCTATACACCGTGAAATTTTAGTGGTTGTTTTCGCGAAACTAGGTGATTTAGTTTCGATTGTACAATCGATTTATAATTACTATTTTGACTAGAGTCAAAAATCCAATTGTGAAAAACGAAAGTCGAAAATGACCGCAACCCAATAGTAACGCTTCGTTGGTACAAGTAGCGTACGATCGTACGATAGGTTAGGTACCAACGAAGCGTTACTATTGGTTTGCGGTCATTTTCGATTTTCGTTTTTCACAATTGGATTTTTGACTCTAGTCAAAATAGTAATTATAAATCGATTGTACAATCGAAACTAAATCACCTAGTTTCGGGAAAACAACCACTAAAATTTCACGGTGTATAGATAAATAAATACTTAAATACATAGAAAACATCCATAAGTTATAGATGAGTTATGGAGCATAACTCAGGAACAAATATTCGTGCTCATCACACAAATAAATGCCCTTACCGGGATTTGAACCCAGAACCTCTTGCTTCGTAGGCAGGGTCACTACCAACTAGGCTAAAGCGATCGTTAAATTTCTTTCTGTCAAACGGCATAAGATGATGACAGAAAGAGATGGTGAAAGCGAAGGCAAGCGTCAGAAGCGTTAGACAATACGGCCTCAGGACAACAATTGCTGGCTACGTATTATTACAATACTCTGTCTTTGATAGATAAGTAGATAGATAAAGACGTCTATTTTGGTACTGCAAGCACACACAATCAAGATTAACAAAAATACAGAAATAAGTACAAACTAAAAGTAAAACACAGCAATATAATAATAAATATAATATAAGAATAATAATAATATATTTGTAATATTCGGCCTTTTAAAGGCGTTTTCTTTTCGTCATTTCCGTTTCAGCAAATATTTTTAGAGATGATGCTCTTTTTACGGAAACTACAAACACTAGTGCGATGTTTAATCTAGTTTGACCAGAGATCTTGCGACTGTGTTTCCGTAGTGGACTTTAGTAACATCCCGGAATTCAATTCAATTCATCCCGGAATGGTTTATATGTGCGAAGCTGCGGGTAGGGGCTAGTATCGTATATAATAAATAAATAATAAATAAATAAATAAATATCACGGGACAATTCACACCAATTGACCTAGTCCCAAAGTAAGCTAAGTAAAGCTTGTGTTATGGGTACTAGGCAACGGATAAACATACTTATATAGATAGATACATACTTAAATACATATTAAACACCCAAGACCCGAGAACAAACATTCGTATTTTTCATACAAATATCTGCCCCGACACGGGAATCGAAACCGGGACCTCAAGCTTCGTAGTCAGGTTCTCTAACCACTAGGCCATCTGGTCGTCTAAATATAATATTGTTTATTATGTTATTAAAGAACGCCCAGGCGCGTCACAAATCAAAACCTTCCGTATAAGGCGGGCGGCGCGACCGATGCCACACTCCGCGATTGACTTGTAACTCCACAGTTTTTGTAGCTGTCTAATAAGCTGCTTTCCCGTTGCTATTAATATACGTTCCGTTAGAAAATAAATAAAATATAATCTTTGAATGCAGGCGACCGAAAGTCGCAAAGGTGGTTGGAGCGTGAGAAATAATGCGCTAGGTAACTTCTGTATCGTGTAATTTTCACGTTATACCTTTGATCAATTATAACTGAAGATACACATTGCCGAACAAAATCCCCTTCAAAGAATGTCCGAACTTTTTTATTTGTTTGCGTAACAATTAAAATCATCACCTACACAGAAATTTGAACCTAGTCTTTACTTCATTACAGTCGAATTTCGGTTGACACTTGACAGCTAAACTTGACAATTTCACGCAACGTACTGAAAAAAAAGAAGGCCACTTTTATCAAAGTGGCGCTCATTTGGCTCGGACACTTTCGGGCGCGCGACTGTAGATCTACAGTTATAATTGATCAAAGCGTTATACCAATGATTATCACACTGAATATCTCAAATAGCATATCTACCAGTGGCGAAAGGTAGTAACGACCCGATTCCCCCCGGGTTGACTAAACTTTCGAAGTTTACCAAACGCTTTTCTGCTATTACTGCACTTTCAAAAAGAGGATAGAGTCTGACCAAGATAAGTCTGCAACGATTTTGATAGCACACGCAGTGGATGTGTTATATACTTATACGTATTTAATTTCATAGAAGTTTGACGTTTAATATAACACTTGCACTGCGTGTGCTATCAAAATCGTTGCAGACTTATCTTGGTCTGATTCTAAACGGGGTTTTTAGATTTTTTTGCCCCGGCTTTACCTGCAAAAATTGTCACACCCCGCCACTGGTATCCACTGTGTTAAAAATTTTGTTGTATTAGGACTTTAAATGTAATTTAATAACATTGTACCTAGATCTGTTTGAAAAAATATACACCTTGTTGAGTTTATTGCCGGATTCTTCTCAACAGGGTGTTTCCTAACCGGTGAGATTCTTTGGCGTTCATAAGATCTTCAATTGAAGCCTAAACTGCATAAAAAAAATACTTTTGACTTTAAATACCTACCCAAGCATTAATCAAACACACACGCACACCAAAAATTACAACTGCCTGATTTTCATAATAATAATAGTCAGAGTAGGCGTCTGTATAGTGGTCCCGATTCGGCTATGGGCCCGCGCGCGCACAATATGTTTCATTGACTTAAAAATTGTATTATCTATGACAATAGCTAGCATTTAGATTTGTCTAACGAAATTTTTCACGCAACGCCACTGGTAATTTCAAATAAATTTATGCTATCCCCCACACTAATAAGAGAACCATCGCCGGCGGGCCCTGAGGCTCCGACATCCCTAACAAGTAACACGTTAAGGTTATCGACATACAATGTACGTTAATCTTTGCCTCTTTTAAACTTCAAGTTAAGCCCCGAAGGCGTAGCAGGCAGATTGTAAATATGAAAATACTACGGCAAAGCCAAATTTCATTTATTTATTTATTAAGTCAAGTAAGTACCTACATAAAATTTCAAGATGTTTCTGAGGATATATATCCATCCATCTCAATCTTGAAGAATGGAATGGGGCAGACAATTCTAAAAAAATACGAATTTTCGCTATCGATTCTTGGATGTAGATCAAATGTAGATTGAAGATGATTGATTATAGACCCAGTTTCATTAGACAGTCCGCAAAAAATACGAATGTTTGTTCTCGAGTCTTGGATGTTTAATATCTATTTAACTATGTTTATTCGTTGCATAGTACCCATAACATATTTTTTTTGCTTAGGTACTATGGGACTAAGTCAGTTGAATTGTCCCGTAAAATATATATATTCAATCGGGTCTATAATGATTCCCATAAAATTTTAAGTCATAATATATCATTAGTCATAATCAACGTTACTCATACAGTGATTTATTTCTGAAACAATTTATTTTTTGGAATTGTTATAAAACAAACCTAACCTAACCTACTGCATTCTATAAGATGGCATTTAAAAAATTCCTGAAAAAAATACCGTTTCAGAAATAAATCACTGTATGACTAACGTTGATTATGACTAATGATAATGATACATTATGACTTAAAATTTTATTGGAGAAAATGGACACCGGGTTTAACTCAATAACTTAAAACATAAATACTTACTAAGAGAAATTGACATGCTTGCTAGTTTACTAAAAAAGTGTTAAACAACACTTCGGCTACAATATTTGCTATAATTATCAATAAGCAGAGGGTCGTGGGGATAAACCACGCTAGAGAGAGAGAGAGAGAGAGAGAGATATCTGCCTATGATTTTTTCGGAATTTATATGCTAAATTATATTTGAATATTATGATGTGTGTTAAGTTCCCAATCCGCACTGGGCCCGCGTGAAAACTACAGCGTGAGAACTAATTCCGAGAGGTCACCTGTGCCCTGCAGTGGGTTATACTCGTATATGTGTGCTGGGCTGATTATTAACTATTTATCAAACACTACAATGTACTGTGATGCCAAAACGAAGTTAGGAAGCATGTCAGGCGCACATGTTATGAAGACTTAGCGCGTCTTATTATTAAGCTTAACTGACAGACAGGAACTTAAGCATGAAAACTTAAGAGGGTACGATGGCTGGGAGAATTTTGAGAAATAGGTATTTTAATGAAATGTCGCTGTCTCGCCCGAACCCCTCCGTGTCAGTACAGCGAGAGCGGGACAGCTGCACCTCAGACCGTTAATAGGCGCGTAAAATTGACCAAAACAGCATTTCGTAATCCCCTGTTTTCTTCTCGAAAACTGGGCCAATAAATTTATTTTTTTCATAAATAATTAGAGGACAGATTTAGCTATGCCCCTATGTTTTCCTTTTTTTGTTTATAGGAGGGATTCTTTTCTGACGAGTGTCTGAAAATGACGTTGAAATTGGGCAATTTTTTCGGTTTTTGAAAGCTCATATTTTTTATGTTAATTGAAATATGGAAAAAAACGAAACATAGGGGCATAGCTGTGGTAGATGCAGATTACACAGTAAAAAAAATTTGGCTCTAAAGCCATTATCCAGGGAGGAAACAGGGGATTACGTTTGTATGGAGAAATGGTGCGCATCGTACCCTCTTAAGTCTTGTTTAGTAAAAGTCAAATGTCAGGTATACGACCGCTTTAGCCTAGTTGGTAGTGACCCTGCCTACGAAGCGAGAGGTCCTGGGTTCAAATCCCGGTAAGGGCATTTATTTGTGTGATGAGCACGAATATTTGTTCCTGAGTTATAGATGTTTTCTATGTATTTAAGTATGTTTATCGTCGTCTAGTACCCATAGTACAAGCTTTGCTTAGTTTGGGACTAGGTCGATTTGTGTAAGATTGTCCCGTAATATTTATTTTTACAGTGGCGTGTGGTAACAACCATCACAACTATTAGAAGCTATGACTCCTACGTTCCAAATTAGTTGGAAATGCGTAAGAAATGATGTACCACTTCTATTTAATTCAAAACTGTTGTACTGTTGGCGTATGTAAGCGATTAAGAATTTCGGGGAGGTCGGTTGGATGCGACGTGGTTCAGTTGGTTGAACACCCGTTGGGGCGCATACCCAGGAGACGTGGGTTTAAGTCCCACCGGCGCACCCGGAAACTTTTTCGCTTTTAAATCTTAGTATCGATGAAGCTATATTTTTAAAAATTGAATTGAAATTATGTCCGGCAGTTAAAAATACCAATGACCACCACCACGCGTGGTGTATTTCTGACGCTGACTGTATGCGTAATCTACATAGGTATAGCTAAACCGTTTAAATGAGTCATCGCCCGCGCGGTACAGGGGCCGGGGGGTATGACGACAAAGGGGGCCGGGAGAGGTGCGGGCGGCAGGCACACGAGGCGCGCTATAGACGATTGGGTCAAATGGAATGAACTAACATCAATGTCCTTCTAGCGATATATCGACTGCAAGGACCCCTAATCATTGTTTCCGATAATTAATGTCTGAAATCAAAAGAATTTTTTTCTTGTCTGTCACTCATACATAACGTAAGGGCGACATCACACAAATGACACATGTCTCGCTCCAACAATGTCCCAACTATTAATCTATTACTTATACGGCTTCAATAGGTCCTTATGTTAGAAAACCAGCTTAGAACCAGCCCTAATTACGTCTGTAGCCTCGAGTGCGCCGTACTTTTGTTTTCTGATGAGCGCGTTCATCATCCTAACAATATTCCCTAACACTGATGTTAATCCGCGCGCGCACAGCCCGCCGCCATCTTGTACGGCCATCCGAACCCAAATGGCCGCTGTTAGCGTCAACATCACATGTCCAGAGAAAATCATTGGAATAAACGCTTGAGGGAGTCAGATTATAATTGTATTTGATTGACCCGGTACGGAGACTTTGACGGCATTATGAAAATGGAGGGTTCTTGCTATGGTTAATCAATTTATCTGTCTTTTAGCCTGACTATAATAGGATATTTGCTGGTTAGACGGCAATCCTCTCATTATACCGTCTGTCACATTCTCATCATCTGGGTAAGGCCGCGAAGCGTTACAACCGCCGTGTCTAGAGCGCTACCAAAATCGACGAACATGTCCATGAACTAAAACCACCAGGGTTCCTGCCACCACTTCCACTCGTTGATTTTGGTAGCACAGAAAATATGTAGGTTGAACCGCTTTGCGGCCTGAACTACTTCTGGCACATCTTTATATTAAAGAAAGATCTATTGCCTGGAGTTTTTATGCAACAGTTCAAGTTAGGTTTAAAAATTAAGCATACAAAGACACAACTGACAGTTCTATCATTACAACGGTCAGAGATTGCGATAAGTAGGAAAGTAGGAGATAATACTGACGATGCCGCGATTTACATCGCTGAGTGTAAGCCTAGCCCTAAAGAATTGATACGCGGCATGCTATATTGTAGCATAAGTTTATTGAAAACTCCAAACATTCCGAACATAAATCTCACATTCTATTCCGGTTAAAACGTATCGATCAATGCTACGTAAAAATGGCCGCTAGTGCCATGTCGCATGCGACTTGTCAGTCTGTGTCAGATATCTGTGACACGCTAAATAGCCTACGTTTGGGAACGCGCGATACGCGATCATGCGCACACGGCGTTGTAACAGTGGGTATATTACTTACAGTACGATATTAGATAAATACGTAGAAATAATTTAAAAAGCAAATTTACGACGCTAAAGAAAAATTTTACCTCTAACTGTGCATAGCGCACAATAAGGCTGGCTGCGATAATAGCATTAATTAATATCCATTGCATAATAATCCTTAGATTATGGATAGGAAATAGACAAGTTTCATGGGTATGATGTATCGGAGAAACATTTTCATGAACCTGTAAAAAAAACAGGCATTGATTTAGAAATAATGGAGGAAAAAAGTAACAGAATAACTAACTGACACATAAAGGCTCAGCCTGAACTACTGGTAGGTACTATGAGTTTGATTTTTTTTAGTAGGTTTGTAGTATGTAAGAGAGCATACGGATTTTGCGCAAATCCCATGATTGTAACGGGGCAGAGCCGCAAGCACAAGATAATTAATTTACGCAAAAAGTCTTAACTGGATACAATTTATACCTACTTCATAGCAGAATATAAGATTGAACTACAAACAGACCCAAAATTACACTTTTTTTTTTGGAATTTTAACAGCCAGTAATTGTAACTCTTACTTGATATGGTTTCATATTAAAGATGCCGCTGAAATGCAATACATTTTATTATTGCCATGATGTTTTAATATATTTACTGTGGGCGACGCGACGTCGTCTATTAGAAATCCAGAATGCGTTTTGCAGCCGCCGCCGTTTGACTTAACACCATACTCGTTAATCGCAAAAACTAAAGAGATCATAGCAAATCCGAATAAGTAGACGATTTCTTGCTCGATCGGAAATTAATGGTAAATTAATGAAATGGTATTTTTATACCGTAATGAGTGCCATCAAGGGCATGTTTTATGACTGTGGGTATGTTTTTTCAAATGCGAAATAAGGAGTCTTTCTTAGTAGTAGGAATTTATACAGTTTGTCAACTGTGGTAGGTATTTGCATATATCGAGGGTCAAAACCGACAAATTGAAATAATTCACTGTTGAAAAAAGAACACTGTATAAAATATAAAACATCTAAATTCAAAATTCCTACAAAAAATTAGAGCTAGAGACTTATCGGGTTTTACCAGGAACCCTCGATTATAGAGTGAAAAATTATCAGACGGAAAATAAAAAATGAGAGAAAGTTTGATTTCGAAAGAAAAGCCCGATTTTTTTTCGCCAAATACACCTAATTAATAATAAAACTATTATTTTCTGCTTGTTGATAGTAAGTTTCTAATAAACAAAATACTAAAAAATCCACTCTACTTTGTTGAATAATCGAGAAATCTGATATTTCCAAAATCCCGCTGTTATCCTTTCGGAACCCTAAAAATCTGAGACGTGGTTAACCCTAGGTTCGGGGCGATGGGCTAGGCGGATAGAGAAACTATATAAAATTACATGACAATGTGATACTTCAAAAATATAACGCGTAATAACGCAATTCGTTAAATTTGACTATCATATCACCACCACCAAACTACACTGACGCGTTTCGAACTCAACCAGAGCTCATCCTCGGAGTATCTACTAAATGTTAGACTAACAAACCTAGTGCTACTAACCCAAGCTGGGCTTACTTTGGGACTAATTTAATGGGTGTCAAGTGTCTAGTGATAATTATTTATTTATTCAGAAAGTGAATGCTTAGTAACAGCATCCCGTGCAGCACCCTCTTGAGTACGAGCCCTAAAAACATTCCCGATTCCCCAAACAGAGCGTAAATTTCCCCCAGACTACCCCACTAGAGACAGGCCATCGCTTTCTTAAAAAAATTACCCCTGTCAGAGCAACAAGATACAAGTTACAATTCTCACGCGCGCCGCCGCCATGTAACCTAGACAATGTCGATTAGAGGTCCAAAGGCCATATCGCCCTAACGCACTAAGTATCGCAATAGCTTTCGCCACTTTGGGGGGGCGTCCATAAATTACGTAAGGCGTTTAAGAGGGGGAGGATATCGAACACAATCTCTCCCAATCTCACGTCTGGGATGGGAGCGGGGAGTTTCTAATTTTTTTTGGCAAGAAACAGAGTAAAATGGCAAGTAAACTGGGTTAAATTAAGCAAAATATGTTTCTTCACTCAAATATGGTTGACGCAAGCATAAATTAAATAGATTAACGCATTTACACTAAAAATTCACATTAAAAAATCACCCGTGAGATTAACGGAGTAGTGGTCGAGCGAAATATCATGAGATCATGACATGGCAAGTCGCTTCCAACCGTAATGATTGGGCGTCAATGAGGGAGGCTTATGTCCAGCAGTGGACATCTCAGCAGAGAGGAGCAAAGGGAGCAGAGAGGGAGGGAGGGTCTAAAATTCACCAAAACCGCCTCACGCAATTCACGGACGTCCCATTTCCGTCAAACTGTATATAATGCGGGTAGAAAGAGTTTTTATCGCGAATGTCCGCGCGTTAGACAATACGGACTTTAGATTTAACCGAAAGCTCTTGTATATGTCGTTGTTTTAAAAGAGTGTTGTAAGGATAAAGCGAAGTGTCGGCTGTGATGGCTGTACATCGCTACCAGTATTTATCGTTGGTCCGACGACACGGCGCGAGGCGCGGGCGCAGGTTAGGGAGTCATTCCCAGTTCTACCCAACTTTTTATTCGCCCAGTAAAACAAATAAAACAATAATATTACTTGTTTTCTTTTTATAGAGTAGCTAAGATTTTTTAAATGAAAAAGTTTTTCGGTTTGACGGGATTCGAACCTGGGTGGGCTACTACGAAACTACGAAACTTCTTATCGTCACAGAATAAGTAATAGTACTAACGTACAGAAGGATCACTCTCGAACAAAAGTCAACTTTAGGTATAAAAACTCCCCTTCTCTTACTGCTTGCACGCGAAATCAAAACTTATCGTGTGATACGAGCGTTCATATTCCATTGCGCACCGCTGGTCCGAAACCAAGGACACAGGGTTCCCACTCGCCATTATACTAAAGGATGAATTAATTATGTTATGCAAAGTCCAATTAGTGTTAAAATAGTTTATATACAACTTCATTTTTTTCGTCGTTTGTATAAAACGTCTTTATGACATGGTCATAACTCTGTATTTCACTTGGCCTGTGGGAAAAAATTTCGCTCTCGAAACTATACCTACCTACTCATCATCAAATCTTAACAAGTTTAGTGTAACTTTACCTACTTAGGGCAATGGTAATTTGTTTTAAACTGGGTCTAGGTAAAGCTTTTGCTTTCAGGTAGGTAAACAAAACAGTATTCAATTAAAAGGAATCGAATTTTATTTGTGAACAATACGTAAATGTACTAATTAATAGTACTTCGCACAACTATTCGTTCCTTTAGACACACTAAAATGTTTACCTATGTACTTATAACAATCTCCTTTTCATTATTCACCTACCTACTAGAGTTACAAAGTATTTATGTGATGATTTAAATCACTACAAAATAGCTTGTACTTACCTTTCAATATCTTCTGGAATTTTACAGAATTATAATTTCGTTTCCTCTTTCTTTCTTTTATTTAGACACCCGTAAACGCAACAGTATCTTTTATACCAATTATTATATCGTTTAGAAGTCATTGTTGGTTACAAAAATCACAGAAAAAAAGGTCCTCGATTACGCGCGAGTCGCGCGACGCCGCTAGCGCTAGCGTGCGTATTAAAGGCCGCGCGACAACCTACTGCCATACTCCTCCCGGGCGGAGCGCCGGCCGAACATACCTAAGCTGCGGAGTGAAACCCCCCTGGTATCGTGCCGTCGCTTCAAACAAATATCCGGTGTGAGGTTGAGAAAAAAACTTGTAAAAACACTACTTTAGCCCTGAATATGACATTAATTTTGAATTAAGTGTAATATTTGATTTTTAGACGCTTATGCCATACAAGATCTATGCGGAATCGCATTTTAACAGCTCATAAGAAGTACTTGAAAGTATATTTGAAAGGGTACATTTGGGACGAGCCCGACTAAACCTTCACAACAGCGAGCCGTCGAGCTTACATGCGCAGTGCCAGGCGCGATACCGAATTTGGAGTTTAATTGTACCGTAAAGTTCGATGGAGGGTCAATTTACACGAAGGTTTATTATTGTTTGCTTTGCAGTTAACATCGAACGTAAAAAGTTGAATACTTAGTTTTAAAAGATTTAGGATTATTTTTAATAAAAATGTATAGGTATTGATGTAGGTACTTTTTTTAAGCGAAATTGATTAAATTTTTAATTCGTATTCGAATATAATGACATTTTCAACAAAAAGGTTCTGCCCTTGTACGCAATTCAGTTTCCTCGACTGTAAGAGTCAAATCTTGCAAGTTAAATTTGATCCACTTAACGATTTCCGATTGAGCTGAAATTTTTCATGCATGTTTAAATCGGATGACAATGCAATATTATTATGACATGTAGCTGATCTGATGATGGAGTTGGAAGGTGGCCATACAAACTTTGTAGTAAAACGACACGACCGCATCGAGTTTGGACTCGTTTGATTCGTATTGACGAGAATTTTGTTAACCAGGGGCAAAAAGTAGTCAGCTTGTATTTAAAAATAGAATTTTTAACAAAAACTTATTTACGCTAGGCAATGAGGAGCGTTCCATATATAAAAGTCAGTCATGTGAGCCTCCCGCCATGCCGTCGCGTGCGCAGGCTAGGAACTCTATCTCACATTCTCTTGCCCGAGCCATGCGCTGTTTTGTTAACACGACGCAGATGCGCCGGGTATTTAGACGATGGTGTTGTTTGGAATACATATTTGCTTAGTGAAACATAGCCTTTCGTCTTTGTCGTCTGCATTGAATACTGTTATTCAGAGTGGTGTCTCCTGACACAAGCATGCTTAATGCTTAATGGGAGGCTCCAATCTCGCCTGTTACAATGTATCATCATCATCATCATCAGCCTATGTTCGTCCACTGCTGGACATAGGCCTCTCCCATGGCACGCCACTGAGCACGATCCTCGCCCACTCTCATCCAGCTGTTGCCAGCCGCCTTGCGAAGATCATCGCTCCACCGAGTCTGAGGACGTCCCACGCTACGTTTGCCAATCCGTGGTCTCCACTCAAGAACTCGTCTACTCCAACGGTTATCGGTTCTTCGGGTTATATGGCCTGCCCATTGCCACTTCAGCGTGCTGATGCGGTGGGCTATGTCGATAACTTTGGTTCTCTGTCGGATCACTTCGTTACGAATTCGATCTTTTAGAGAAACTCCGAGCATAGCCCTTTCCATAGCACGTTGAGCAACTTTAAATTTGTGGACCAGCCCTACAGTGAGTGTCCATGTTTCGGCACCGTATGTCATGACGGGTAGGACGCACTGATTGAAGACTTTCGTCTTTAGACTCTGTGGAATTGGCGACGTGAAGACTTGACGCAGTTTCCCATATGCTGCCCATCCCAGCTGTATTCTTCTGTTACAATGTATAAAGAATGCAAATAAACATTTTTCATTGTCACCTACGAAACTCTTAAATCAGTGGAATAAGGACGGATTTGTTGAAATTCCCATGAGATAGGAAATAAACGGGATTCATATGTTCAATTCAAAATTACCCTATCTCCGTAACTATGATTGTAGGTAATAGTACAAAACTGATTTAAAGATCTTTGCAAATTCCTATGGGATAAGGAATAAAGAGAATTATTTTTGACTAGCTAGTCTGTTAGTTAAACTTTGGTAGAGATTTGACTCTTGGCACGTATTATCCTTTAGGATCCTGAGGTGCAAGTATTTTTTAGAATTCCCCCCGAAACAGTGAGCTCCCAATGTACTTTAATCTACATCACTTCACTGCAGACTTAGTGTAAATTTTTGACATAAAAAACATCTCTTACTTTTTTACTCATTATGGTTAAATTAGCAGCGTCTCTAGCAGAGCGGGTATTGCCAACAAACTGAACTCGTATTCGATACTTTCGAGACATTTTCTGTGTCAAAAACTTGCACACATTTATCTGAAACTTAACGAAGCGCGAGGGAAACCTAGCCACATTAATGCAGAACTTGAATCATAATCTTATCTACTGGTTATGAATTAAACAGCGACAAGTCTTTGGCTAATCATTGCAGCGACCGCAATCTGCGGATTATTCCCGTGTGTTACTGCCACTTTAACCAGTGTGGTAACTGTTTTTTTTAACTTATGTTGAATTTCACCCACTTAGTGATCGGATTGCCTTGATTTGGTAGGGACGTGTATTTTATATTATTATAGGTACCTTCATTCAATTAAGGCTACAAAAAGCACTTAAGAAGAATCTACCACCGGTTCGGAAAAACCCTGTTGAGTAAAATCCGGCAAGAAAATCAACTATATTTTTTCAAAACAGATCTACAATCATTAATTTCATACTTACATCAAAATATTTATCACGTCTTTATTTTTTAACACAACAGTTACGCTATTTGAAACTAGTTCTAAACATCCCTGTCCATGACAACGATCAATAATTTTATAATAATTATGGCCTTATGTTAACTATGTACCCATTAGTCGTGGTAGTAGATGACGATGGTTTCGAATTTTATACTATTTAATCTGTTACAATATTTGGAAGAATTTTGTAAAAACGTATGTATGCAATTTTTTTTTACTATATGGGGCGTTCTCTGCCACATTAGGTTTAATTCGTGTAATTATATTGTTGTGTGTGTAAATAAATACAATTAATTAATTATACTCATTCCAAGGCACTGCGTGGGTGGAAGTGTCAACAAAACGCTTATTGGCGTTCAAAGCATTGAGTGCGTTAAAGATGCAGTAACAGTCAGGAATAGACCTAATCTGCGACGGCCCGTGGCGACCACTTATAAGTATTAATCTCATTTATGTATGCAAATACGGGACACGCTGCGCAGACGCAATGTCTGGCGGTCGCCGGCAATCATTGTGGCAATCCTTCACTGTTAATACCTTTTCGAATATTTGTAATACGTTGAATACTTATTAGACCAAAAATCAAAATTTACTTAGGTACCTATACTCATCCTACTTTTCGAGAACCATTAATTTTTTTGTCATGGCAAAATGCTCGGTTTTGTAATTTAAATTTTAAATAGGCACATACTTAATTAAGCTTACGTTTAAAATTAACACTACATATAAAAAGTAATAATTATTAACTATAAAGTAGGTAACGGAAATAACGCAATGGTCATGCATGTCCCCGCCATTTGTATGAAAAAGTTCGCCCTTTTTCAATAACTATGTTCCGGCGTGGAGACAAGTGGTATGGGGATTCAGAGGAGGGGGGAATGGGTACAATTGCCAGTTGCCCCCGCCACCTAACTTACTACCAATTCTTACTCACGACAAACTGAAATTCATATTTTTCCGAGTAGCCCCGAAGTTAGGTACCACTTGCTCGTTTTTATGCATTTCTTTTCTAATGCTTCGATTTCTTAGAGCAAAAATTCAACTCATAAAACCAAATAGTATTATTTTGTAACTGAGTAACGCGTATAACAGATATCAATCATTCCGCTAGTCCCTCAAATGCATTCTATTTTTATTCAGTGAAAAGACAGAATACGTGTCGTTAACAGTAATATATAAGCTTCACACCCCATACAGCATACTTACACTGCTTGCTACCACGTACCAAACTTATCCAGCCTTACACGGCTTCTGCGGCGCCCTTTACAGCCAAACCCGAAGAAACGCGACAAAAAGCGACAAGACGAGGCAACGGCTCTCCAACATTAGGCGACACGCGAGGCGGATAATTGACACACACGCGTCACCCGAAGCCGAAAGCCCAAATATGTAGCAAAACATCGCCTCTCGCAATTTGCCCCGGACGTGTCATTCACGTGTAATTGGCCCGCCATTAGCTAATGAGATTGGACGATAGCATCGGTCGGTGCGCGCAAAGAGCCGCGCCGTTAGGTTGATCGAAAGGTTTTCGGCCAAAGAGCGGACGAATGCTGTGAAATGTGAATCTTTCGTGGCCAGGACGAATTTTCGCGCTTTGAGATCCATTTTCTATGGACGGAAACCACGTCTTACCCGATTATGACCCTATTTTTTTTAAAGAAAATATTACAATGGCTTTGATTTTTTATACTACCTATATATTAGTGGATAAGTAAGTAGGTATTTCGATGGAAGATATGATTTTATTAGGGTAGCGCGACAATGGTAACCAAACAAACATTTCCGCCGAAATCACGACGTATCTCATTTACTTCGTCTTTCACATATTGCAGTTCGTAACATGAAACAATGAAGTCGTCACCCTTTGTATCTTCCTCTTGTTCAAGATGTATATGTTGTATGGTGGAATGATTGTTTCTTAGACCTAGTTTAAATTATCCGTCACGTACGTGAAACTGTGACTATCTATCAATACTCATATTTCACGAAAGCAAAAATGTTTCTCATTTTCTATTTATCTCATACTTAAAAACTAGGTGCCCATACTAATTCGTAAATTTATAAAAAAATATTTTACTTTGTTATTTTATAAATTAAAATTAGGTATAAATATCAAATAGTCAGGTCTTCAATCCCTTGATTTGTAGGTTACGCAAAAAATAGCTTAAATTTCCATAGAACCTTATTTTATGTTTGCTTTTAAATTTGTGCAAAACCCTCATTATGGAACCCGGCTTATTAAGATAGACCGATTATCAGACCTATTAGACCGTCATTATCTTTCGGCGAAAGTCGATGCTCCCATCTCTACCGGGTGTTGGTGTCACTGCCGATGACAGCACCGGCGACCGATCGAACTCGACGGCGCGTCGAGATCGGCCGATAGCGATGTGCGAAACGATTGCAGATTCCGACTTGTGCCAATAGATCTTATCGATGCCATCGATGTTTCGTCATCAACTAATGGATACTAATTTATACTATGCAAAGGCAATTAAATTTTAATGCTAGATACCGCCTAGACAGTGTTTGAATAGTTCTGGTAATAAAAGATGTAGTTCATGGCGTACGGCGCTTTCCAAGTTTTTTTTTTAGTAGTGGTTTTAGTTCCGCAATCCAAAATTACTTTTGACTACATGTCGATGTAACAGGGATTCGACCCTAAAATAACACGACAAAAAAAAACAGAAACGACTTAAAAATTAAAGTTAGTACTACCTACCAGGTCGATCGAGCTTCGCTCGGAGTTCTTTTAAGAGGGTACAATGGCTGAGAGACTTTTGAGAAATAGGTATTTTAATGAAATGTCGCTGTCTCGCCCGAACCCCTCCGTGTCAGTACAGCGAGAGCGGGACAACTGCAGCTCAGACCGTTATTAGGCGCGTAAAGTTGATCAAAAAGCATTTCGTAATCCCCTGTTTTCTTCTCGAAAACTGGACCAATAAAATTATTTTTTTCTAAAATAATTAGAGGACAGATTTAGCTATGCCCCTATGTTTTCCTTTTTTTGTTTATGCGAGGGATTCTTTTCTGATGAGTGTCTGAAAATGACGTTGAAATTGGGCAATTTTTTCAGTTTTGGAAAGCTCATATTTCTTATGTTAATTGAAATATGGAAAAAAACGAAACATAGGGGCATAGCTATGGTAGATACAGATTACACAGTAAAAAAAATTTGGCTCTAAATCCATTATCCAGGGAGGAAACAGGGGATTACGTTTGTATGGAGAAATGGTGCGCATCGTATTCTCTTAAGCTGACTTCACAATGAGGAGGTCGTCAATTCGGTTGTTTTTTTTTTATATAGGTACAGTTTTCTTTTTTATGAAAAAATAAACAGAAATATAAATATATTTTTTTGACTAGGATACCAACCCAAGATATTAAGTTAGAAGTCCAATGCTTACACAGCGAGGCCTGTATAATCACGATGATGAAAGTGAAATTACCAAACATAATACGCACGGATGAAAAACACACATGTTAAAAATGTTAATGGTTAAATGTTATTTACGTTGATAAGTCCAGTGAGTGGTAATAGTTTAGAGTGAAAATCACGAAAGTTTAAAGCTAAGTAGCTGACAAGATAGTTAGATAGTAGATAAATATGTATGTATATAATAGAAACAATGTTGTATTTAAATTAATTATTGATTAGTGTTGTGGACTCCTCACAACCACGAACTACAACCTATTACCTTGCTACTTCGCAACCGTATGTACATTCATGACATGGTCAGAGCGACCCAGAATACTGACCCCACATTATCGCCAAATTTGGCACACATGCATCTTACCATGTAGAGACGGGAACAAGTCACTATCTAAGCGACAAGAGCAGAGCATCCAACAGGATTTGTCTTCACTGGCGAATAAGATGGGTGAAAAATAACGTCAAGATGAAAAAAATCACAGTGATCCGCCGTCTAAGTATCACCGTCACATTCAAAGGGGAACAACGTTACAAAACAAAGAAGGTAGTTCCTTCGTTTTTACATCCATAATATCTAACGTGTCCTATAATCTCATCTCATACATATAAATAACTATAGGGCGATGATATGTTATTGTCTCCGTCTCCGACCTTACGATTGAACTGATTCGCAAAATATGATTATGTGACGTCTAACATCTAACTACTAGCGTGACAAAGACACGATTATTTTTCACTGGGGGGTGTAGTGGAGCGTCTTGTACCCTAAAAGTTGCACCGGCCGACCCTTTAGGGGTGGAGCACCGTGCGTGGGGGTATAAGCGGTCTACAATCTCTCGCCAGTGGCTCCAAGAAGCTGTGTGTGCAAGCAGCGGCCACACCCCGGTAAACCACGACGGCACGTGGGCTGAACCTGGACGAGGCGACTTGCTCGCTTCGGCGGGTGAGTCTAACTGCGGACGCCTCCGGCAATATGCACGAAGCCTGGCTCAGTGTAGGAAGCAAACCACGCTGATAAGCAATGGATCTTGGCCAATACAGCGAGTCAGCAAGGCAATGTCGAAGGCCGAGGGCGACAGTTTGAGGTCAAGAGCAACTGTCGCTTAGAGACTGCATCTGAACTCACTTCCAGACGTAACGGTCCCCCGTTCCACTGGACCCGAGTGAGCTAGGACGAGAGAGTGCATCTGTGCCTGCGCAACCACTTACGCACTTAAATATGTCCCACGACTCCCACGCAAATCGATGTTGACAACGAACAGTATCGAAACTACAAAAACAAAATTGTTAGATTCGACACTGTACGTTGCGCGGCATAGTATTGACATTTCTAAATTCAAATTTTGCAGATTCAATACTGTACGTTGCGGTAGTCGAAATGACTGCTTCTGTTTGTTGGATTCCGAATAAGTCTTAAGTCCTGCGGCGATGGGCGGCGGTAGAGAGGTCGGGTAGCGGTGCACACCCGGCTTTGTCCAAAGCCTAAAGGGCAAACAACCGCAGCCCTCGTCCAACAGTTTAGCAGTCGCTGTAGCCGAAATCGGCTAGGAGATATATATATATATATATATATATATATATATACGGTATATATTTCACTGTGATTTGTTGCAAGTGTAACGACAGTCAGAGCGAAAGGAAAGTAAAGGTGCTTTTCCACCAGAGATGTGCTATGCAGGCTATGCAGCTATGCTACGAGAATGTGAAAGCTGCACTATGAAACTATGTGATTGTTACCATTAATGCTAAGCTATGTAGCCGTTCCAGGAAGATGCGCTATGACTATGTGCAGCCGTGAGGAAGCTATGTGAGAAAGATGCGCAGCTCGAGCTATGCGATATATCGATCGACACTAGGGACCATCCATAACCCGCATCCACAGCACGCACCCAGAGCACGCATCCGCAGCACGCATCCATAGCACACATTTTTCCATATATAACATATATTAGTTGAACCTGCAGGCTTATTGTATAACGCGCTGCCGCTTGCTTTCGCAATCACTATTTCTTTCTGTGAAACGGTATAAGATAATAATAATAATAAATATCACGGGACAATTCACACCAATTGACCTAGTCCCAAAGTATCCTAGGCAAGCTTGTGTTATGGGTACTAGGCAACGGATAAACATAGTTATATAGATAGATACATACTTAAATACATATTAAACACCCAAGACCCGAGAACAAACATTCGTATTTTCAACCGACGAAAACAAAAGGAGGAGGTTCTCAATTCGACGTGTATATATATATATATATTTTTTTTTTATGTATGATCACGCATAACTTTTTACAGAGTAGTCCGATCTTGATGATTCTTTTTTTGTTGGAAAGCGTATACCCCGAGGGTGGTCCCATTTAAACTTGGAAATAATATTCCTACCCTAAGGGTACGAAAACAGGGGATGATTGATTGTTCAGTCACTGATTGTACTATATGACCAAGCATAACTTATTACGGAGTAGTCGGATTTTGATGATTCTTTTTTGATTGGAAAGCGTATACCCTAAGGGTGGCCCTATTTAAATTTGGAAATAATATTCCTACCCTAAGGGTAGGAAAACAGGAGATGATTGACTAACTTTTTACAGAGTAGTCTGATTTTCATAATTCTTTTTTATTGGATAGGGTATACCTTGAAGTTGGTATTATATAAATTTGGAAAAAAAATTACCCCAAAGATGAGAAAAAAGTATAAAATAAAAACTTTTTAACAAAAAATTAAACCGCCGAAAAAACTGAAAAGCAAAAAATAATACCTTTTTTGTTTGACCTTAATCTAGGTACCAGTTTGAAGTCGGTGCCTCAGCACGAGCCAGGAGGAGTGATAGAAGCCAATCAGGTAGACGATTATAGGTCCACTCCTCCTGGCTAGTGCTGAGGCACTGACTTCAAACTGGTACCTAGATTAAGGTCAAACAAAAAAGGTATTATTTTTTGCTTTTCAGTTTTTTCGGCGGTTTAATTTTTTGTTTTAAAGTTTTTATTCATACAAATATCTGCCCCGACACGGGAATCGAACTCGGGACCTCAAGCTTCATACTCAGGTTCTCTATCCACATGGATGGTGGCAGAAAGAGATGGTCAAAGCGAAGTCAACCGTCCACGCGTTAGACAATACGGCCTCCCTTTCCAACATTGCTATGCTATGTGGACCAATTAATACGATTGGTAGAAGATATCAAACTCATCCGTAGCAACGTAGCATAGCACATCTCTGGTGGTAAGGCACCTTAGCCAACTCCAGGATAAGGAATACCACACGCGCTCCATGTAGACTTACACTGACAGCCACCGTGCAAATGGCCCACATAACAGACCAAAACGCTTCCGTATTCCAGAACATAAAGCTTTCGTAATCCGACTCTTGTTATTTCAGAATTACATTCCCCACACTTGAACCGACGGGACTTACACTAACTCGTTAACGGATCCTTGTCGGACAATAAATCGGGCGTCGTCGGGAGGCGCCATTAGTACGACGTCATTGTAAACTAGTGGTTAACAGCGCCGTTATTCGCCGTTCCATTTTATTAGTTAGTTTTTGTTATTAGTTTAAAAGCGAATAATACCTAATAATAATATATTAATAATATTTTTTATTCAGACATCATTAAAGGTCCACAGTTTTGTTAATAAATCTTAGCCTAAATGTTAGAAATTAATAACTAACAGAGATTTTGTTCTCTGGGCGAGTTTCCACATCAAAGGGCAATCGTATATCTATTTGAAATCATCTTTAGGATGCCATTACCGCTGCCATGCACCCTGTCCATTAATGAGGTAGTTTTTTTGCGCCACACAGCTTCGAAACTGTCTGTGAGTGCCTCCACAAACATAGACGATTCGCTGCAGTACCGCGGCAGTCGCAACAGCACCCTAAAGGCGTTATTATACTGGACGCGCAGATGTGCAAAAAGCCTTGAAAAGAGTAATTTTAACTGCCTCCGTACAACGTCCAAATCTGCGCGCCAGCATATTCGCTCTACCTGATAATAGTGTGATATATTCGTTATTTGACGTACCTATCAGGTATAAAATTCTATGAAAAAAAGAGAAATAAAACCTTAATCTACCTTCTGATAGATATCCAAATTATACGTGGCGTAGGACAGCCAAACACGTTGATGAGAGAAATAGTTGCAAATATTCATCATAAGAATATATTTTTATGTTTAAAAATCATATAAACACGTTTTAATTCAATACAATCAAATAAAACTCTTTAAATAGGAATTTCGCTGTACACGTCAATTTAATTTTTTTAATATTGTTTCAAAAGCCGTTTTTTATAATTTATTGTACTGAATCAGGCGTTACTTTGGTAGCATAGGGTACGGTTGTGGTACCTACTTTGACGATGAGCTCTGGCTATGTTCGAAACGTGTCAGTGTAGTTTGGTGGTGGTGATAGTTGGGTGTGTGATTTGTGTGTGTTTGTACAGTGTGGAGGTGGAGGAACTGCACGAACACGCATTTCTTACATAAACGTAACTATCGTAAGGTCGCGGGTGAGCAAAGTAATTGTTTCAGTTCAGAATTTTGTATGTCAAATTACTTGAATATTCGGGATGGAGGAACCGAATAATCGCTATCCGAATATTCGAAAAAGCTGTAACATTACATCCCTAGTATAAACCTAGCTTATCTCGATCTTTCGTCTCCCTCGTGCGAGTCGGGAGCCGATGTGGTGTCTCTGTTTGAAAGACAAATGCGACGAGTTCACCGTGTGGGCTGGTGCAATTCAATTTCAACTTGTTATTTCTAATCAACAGGCGAGATCGAGTGTGACTGATCCTTAACCCGAGGTTAGACTGTAGGTACCTGCCCACTAAATAAATAAATAAATAAATAAATATCATGGGACAATTCACACCAATTGACCTAGTCCCAAAGTAAGCTAGGTAAAGCTTGTGTTATGGGTACTAGGCAACGGATAAACATACTTATATAGATAGATACATACTTAAATACATATTAAACACCCAAGACCCGAGAACAAACATTCGTATTTTCATACAAATATCTGCCCCGACTCGGGAATCGAACCCGGGACCTCAAGCTTCATAGTCAGGTTCTCTAACCACTAGGCCATCTGGTCGTCTAAACCCGTATCATACTAGAAAGGTCGCCGTTTCGACTCAAGCAAAAAAAATATTTTTTGTATAAATTACTACCTATGAGTTGCAGCCCAAGACACCGGCATGTGTCGGGGGAGCCACTATGAAATTCGTATCGTGCCGTCCCTTTCACTCTTATGTTTAATGGTGTTAGCATAAACGGAACGGCACGATACGAAGTTCGAAAAACAAATTTCGTAGTATAACACCAGTACCAGCCTGTTACAGACAAAGCACGGTATGCAACGAACAGATCGGAACAAGTAGGTAGTGTTGCCATACCTTTGCATACAAATTTCGACACGCGTTTGTACACCACATTACACATATTCATCCGTTTCGAAGGACAGGACGTGTAAGTTTCAACGGTATACAAATGCGTATTGTGAATGCCGAATTGCCGATAATAATGTTGTTTCTGTTCCGGGATTGTTACGGTCATAGTACGATACGGTGCAGTAGGCGACGAACTTCAGTGCTAACATAGTTCTAGCATAACGCCGACGCCTGTAACCTAGTGATACTGGTATGTGAACTGCCGCATGCGCTCGTACATTGTGCCAGTAGCGAATACTGAATGGAGAAACTGTACCTGACATCGCCCCGCGTCGACTTCGAAAATGGAAGGGTTTCGAATTTGTAACGATTGACATATAATTAATTTCTGAAGCAACTAGATTTTTTATTCTTCTTCTCCTCAAATTTAAGAGCTATGCTCTTGTCGGTGGAGTAACCGTCACTCCAAATCAGATTTTTTATTGCATAAAGAAAATTTAATTTTGGTGTTTCGTACCCAAAGTGTGTCAATGGGACCCTTTTACAGAGACTCCGCTGTTTGTCCGTCTGTCCGTCCGTCAGTCCGTTTGTCACAGGGATCTATCTCTTGAATCGTAATAGCTGGACATTTGAATTTTTCACCGATAACATAATTGTATTACTGTGGCCGCTAAACATCAAATGCTAAAAATAAGATGAAGTTAAAAATTAAACGGGGTCGTTATACAAGAAACGTGTTTCAACGTTTTTAACTATATATTTAGGGCATTAACTAGATACATACTTGGAAAATTCACAGAATATATATTGCTATAGACACTATTACAACAAAATAACTAAAATAAATTGTACGGAGGCACAGAATCCTTCATGTATGAGTCCGACTGACACTTGACCGGTTTTTAAGTTTCGTTAAAATCGTACGTCATGGTAATTTATAATAATAATAATATAGGCGACTGAATTTTTACAGTAAAGTATGTTTTCTCAAATAATAAATGTTATGACAGTCACCTCGCGTCAGTCAATTCGTTACACCACACAACATTATCTCACTCTCACTCATCTTCACGCTACCTGTTTGTCACGATCTTCTTAATATCCACGCAACACCCTGTACAAGAACATCCGTCCTTTTCATATCAGTTCAACCAACTGCAGAGCGAAAAAGACAGATGGTATTCAAGGGTGAACCGCGCAATAAATAGGGCCAGACGCCTGTCTTGATTTGTTAGGAATGATTGGCTCACGTTAATCAAAAGATCGCTGATACGGTTGTGAGAGCGTAAATGATTCTAGTTGATTAATTTATGGTAATACGCAGGTATTGCTTGCATTCCTACTAGTTGGTAGTCGCTGACACTGACTGCGTTGTAATATCAGGTTCTTACTACTCACTATAAAGCCCTGTTTAGATTGGCAAGAAAGCTCGTGCAATGCGCGGCCGTAAAGCGAACTAATTTGAAGTGGTCAATCGCGCGGCGCAATGTAATGTAACTTGTAAGTTTTTCCTCGCAGGTCTAAACTGGGCTTAAAATATATCAAAGTGGCCGACCAATGAACGAGCTACTCACGTGCACGCCGGTAACATTAGCAGCTAACTCACAGCAATGCTACTAGCGCGTGCCCAAACGGCCTAGATCGCTGCGCGTGCGGCGCTAAGTGCATACAGATACACCATATATAGTTCGTAGAACCAGGGCCGGATTTAGGGAGGATAAACCGGGATGCCTGCTCAGGGCGGCATTTTCAAGGGGCACTAAATCAAAGGCAAAAGTTTTTTTTTGTTTCATTGCAAAAAAATACACCCAGTGTAAGAGCGTTTTCAGATTATCCGATACCGATATCGGATCGGACGCCGATAAGATATCGGGGCAAGTAAAATGTATGAAATATGATACGATATCGGATCGGATAATCTGAAAGACAGGTACATATTTCATACATTTTACTTGCCCCGATATCGTATCGGCGTCCGATCCGATATCGGTATCGGATAATCTGAAAACGCTCTAATAGAGAAAAGGCGCACTGTCGGTTTAGACGAGGAAAAAATCTCCAGTTTACATGTAGGTACAATAAAAAAATAAATAAATATTAGGGGACAATCTTACACAAATCGACCTAGTCCCAAACTAAGCAAAGCTTGTACTATGGGTACTAGACGACGATAAACATACTTTTATAGATAAATAAATACTTAAATACATAGAAAACATCCATAACTCAGGAACAAATATTCGTGCTCATCACACAAATAAATGCCCTTACCGGGATTTGAACCCAGGACCTCTTGCTTCGTAGGCAGGGTCACTACCAACTAGGCTAAAGCGGTCGTTGGGGCGCATACCCAGGAGACGTGGGTTTAAGTCCCACCGGCGCACCCGGAAACTTTTTCGCTTTTAAATCTTAGGTTCGGTGAGCAGACGTAACTGCTAATAAAATAAATAATATTTGAATTAAATAGAAGTGGTACATCATTTCTTACGCATTTGCAACTAATTTGGAACGTAGGAGTCATAGCTTCTAATAGTTGTGATGGATGTTACCACACGCCACTGTTGGGGTATGTAAGCGATTAAGAATTTCGGGGAGGTCGGTTGGATGCGACGTGGTTCAGTTGGTAGAACACCCGTTGGGGCGCATACCCAGGAGACGTGGGTTCAAGTCCCACCGGCGCACCCGGAAACTTTTTCGCTTTTAAATCTTAGGTTCGGTGAGCAGACGTAACTGCTAATAAAATAAATAATATTTGAATTAAATAGAAGTGGTACATCATTTCTTACGCATTTGCAACTAATTTGGAACGTAGGAGTCATAGCTTCTAATAGTTGTGATGGATGTTACCACACGCCACTGTTGGCGTATGTAAGCGATTAAGAATTTCGGGGAGGTCGGTTGGATGCGACGTGGTTCAGTTGGTAGAACACCCGTTGGGGCGCATACCCAGAAGACGTGGGTTCAAGTCCCACCGGCGCACCCGGAAACTTTTTCGCTTTTAAATCTTAGGTTCGGTGAGCAGACGTAACTGCTAATAAAATAAATAATATTTGAATTAAATAGAAGTGGTACATCATTTCTTACGCATTTCCAACTAATTTGGAACGTAGGAGTCATAGCTTCTAATAGTTGTGATGGATGTTACCACACGCCACTGTTGGCGTATGTAAGCGATTAAGAATTTCGGGGAGGTCGGTTGGATGCGACGTGGTTCAGTTGGTAGATAACCCGTTGGGGCGCATACCCAGGAGACGTGGGTTCAAGTCCCACCGGCGCACCCGGAAACTTTTTCGCTTTTAAATCTTAGGTTCGGTGAGCAGACGTAACTGCTAATAAAATAAATAATAGCACATTAAGAAATTCCTTTTATTATGCCAACTGTTTGAGTCGGTATAAATCGAAGCATGCATCACAGAATGTGAGAAACTGGATTTGATTCCCAGCTCCAGCTATACTTTTCTGGTTTTTCAAGTTTCGGTATAATTTAGAAGATAATATCATCTTTTTTTCTAACAGTTGCTACAACAAAGCAAGTGAAAAGAACAAAACATAATGTGTACCGCCTCTGATTTTACTCCCCGCTATCTCAGAACAGCTGTTTCTACTCTGCGCGCTAGTAACTCAGCTCCGATAGCATCGGCACGCGCGATGACTCTTTACGAGGAGAGGATTGCGCGAGCGATTGTTTTTGACTGCCTTTTGTTTATTCGCCCCTTATCGCGCTATCTTTGACAAGTGTTATGAAGCGCGCTTCGGGCTAAGTGCTTATAGCATCACTAAACGAGCAGTTATATCCGTTATAAGTTATTGTGGCTACGGATGTTTAGTTGGGGCAACAAAAGAGACATTCGATTAGTATATTAGGATAAGAAAAGAACATATATGTAGGGCGTGTTAATGTAAGGCACGTTTTGAGCGGCAGGTTATATGACATCAGATGACAATCTTAAATATGAAAAAAAAAACAGAAAACGTTTAATGTGTCTAACCGTTCAAGGTACAGTCGAAGAAATTTAATCGCGTAACAAGGTGGAACCTTCTCACATTTTTCGCACTGATTTCTTTGGCAGATGTATGGAATGTCAACACGACATTTGCAACGAAAAAGATTCACCCAGGCATGGACTGTACTTTGTATAGCGACTAAAACGTATTGATTAGTGGCGTACAGATAATTAAAGATTCATGCAGAACATAAAACCGTATAATGAACCGTTTCCACCAGTGCTACGAGTATAGAAGAACTATATAAACCAAATTAAAATGATTGGTAGTATCTGGTGGAAAGGCACCTTTACGGTTTGACGCTGTCTCATCCTAACCGTATCTTTAAATAAAAGTGTAAACTACAAAAAAAAACGAAAAATTACACGCGGCACCTAAAATACGACGTGACAGCAATAATAATTATTATTACTTGTTTTAGAACAACGGAGGACATAAAATTACCGTCCAAAGAGTTAAAAGAATGTCAGGAGGTGACATTTAGCATATGAGAGGTGCCAGCGAGCGGCGGTGTTCGGGTAGGCATAGACGTTGGACATGTCACGGAGCGTCGCATGCGAACTGGCAGGCTACACGTTAATTTTATATCTCATTTCAGATCTCATTTAGATCTAGCATGTTTTATAAAAACATGTCTTTAGTGAGAAATAATGACGATGAACATGATGTCGGAATGTCACAATTATGGAACATTTGCTTATGTATTTTCTATGGAAAGAAAATTATAAAGTTTGGAGTACGTACAATCCGAAAAAGCCTGCTATCTTTCTCTGTTTGTTTGTGCAAACAGGAAACAATGTTTTTCCGAAAGGTCCGAGAGTTTAGTCTGTTTATTTTTTGATTTGAAAGCAAATTGAAAATCATCCGCTTATCTCGTGATATCTCTCTTTAAAAATCGGGCAAGTGCGGGTCATATTCACCCATGAAAGGTCACTAAGATCGACCAAAAAAATGCCGAAAAAAAGGCATAATGTCGGGTCCCGAGATAACAAACTAGAATTGAATTGTAATCTTATGGTGTTCAAATACCTATTACGGGTCAAAATATACAAAACCTTGTGACAGTCCCAAAAGAAAACACAAGAAGCAGTCCTTGAATACAACCTAAGCACTTTGGTAACCTAAAAGTAAATTGTAGATAGGTGGCTATAATAGCCTGTATCATGACATTATATGTTCGACGTGTAACAGATATAGGTAATATAAACCTATACTATACTTCGTATTTTTCAGCATTAGAAATAAGGTAAACAATCTTGACGAGTCTTTTTATTGACCAACGCTTTTAAAAAAATAGTAACTATTATTATGTACTTGTGAAACCAAAGGAGTGCAAATAACCATATTTCCTTTCAAATTGTTACATATTAGCTAAGACTTATTTTTCAAAAGTGTTTTTCAATAAAAAGACACGTCAAGATTGCTTACCTTCTTTCTAATGCTAAAAAAACGAAATATAGTAGGTACACGTCGTAATGTCGATAACACAAATAACGTCTATACAGCCATCGCATTAGATATTAGGGTAAGTCCAGGATAGATGCCCCACTTTTTGAAATAGCTTTATAATTCAAAAACTTAACAAATTATAGCATTGCGTCCAATGCGTATGATAACTATGGTCTTTAATCTATTATTTTACTGTACTTGTTTTAATATAAATCGTATGGATTTTGTGTAAATCGTACTTTTTTTGACCTCTTATAAATGGGATAGGTGCCTACCGTGGGGGATAGACGACTCGTCGCAAAAATGCGTCAGAGGATAGATGCCCTTTGAAATTAAACAAGTTAATTAAAGTTATCAGTCTTTTATATTCATTGAAAATTCGCCAAGTTCGAATAGTAAGTATGAGCCACGGGCCTCTTCTCATTTTAGAATCCTAGTACTACTGGATGTTTTACTGAAACAAATTATAAAAGTTCAATCAATTCCATATAAGTACTTAAAATGCGATTTTGATTCTATTTGCAAATACAGAAAAAACTTCTCTTAATACCAATCAATAAGTACCTACATAACTACCTAGCTAGGGTCAAATGTTTTTCGTCATATTTGGCAAAACGTCGTCTTAGTGTTCTAGACGGTAGGTATTCCATTATGTTTCGTTGACTCCTTTTTCTCCCTTCTTGATTTCCTCGAAGGCTGCTAGCAAGCTTTCTTCAGACCAGGCGACGTTACGCTGGACTAAGCCCTGTTTTCTCTCATATTTATGAGGCATTTCGACCAACCTAAAAATTCTTTGAAACAAATTGAGGATAGATGCCCTTAGGGGCATCTATAGCGATCGAAAACGGGGCAACTATACTTTTCGCAGAGGATAGATGCCTATTTCGATAAAAAAACAAGTAATGATAAAATCACTATAAAATATACTAATCCATGCAGCCTAAACTTCAGTGCAACCAAATGAGTTAGTTAAATGCGCAAATTATAAGCCCGTCTAAAGTTATTCAAAAACAAATACTTACGAATATGCTTTTCACGCTCTGCGAGACCTCGCCGCGGAAGGTTTTGGCACTCATGGACTAAACGCGTTCGCTCTTGCTCATGATAGCAGCGGCCCAGAGGTTTGCAGGGAGGGGGCTTGCTATTATTAAGTGGAATTTTGCTCCCACAGCCTTGCTACTAGTAGAAATTGAAATCGAGGCATCTATCCCACTGGGGCATCTATCCTGGAATTACCCTATGTATACACCAACAGTATGTTTAGGCGCATAAAGGTTTATGCGAGTAAACATAGTGTTGGTTGGCCTAGTGATGTATGTGTGTTTACCTATAAAGATATTTTTGACGTCTTGGTAACGTGCATTTTATTTATGACCCAGACTGTACACGTCTTGCAAAAACAGTACGCAAATTCCCGGAGTCCACTTCAAAATGCTAACGTCGGGAAATAAACTTAAGGTTTCCGAATATCCCGATGTTGGTCGTTGGAGTAGCTGTGGGCGTCAATCTATGAATCGACACGTCCCGCCGCCAGTGGGCGGAAACTCCATACAAAAAAACTGTTGTATGAAACTGGTGTTGTTCTTGTTCGTGTACCAGCCGCTCCAAACTAACCAATTGGTTGCCATATTCATAAAATGTTGTTTATTTATAAGCTTCCATATAAGATATGGTATCTACGATTGTATGTTGTAAAAAGAAATTAAATCTGTAGCAAAAAAAATATTAAATAAGTAACGAAACATAAAATCATGTCATTGTGTATTATTTACTTAAGTCAATGAAGAGACTATAGTCCTTTTCTCAACTCTATTTGGCTTCGATCTTCATCTACCTGCGTAGGAGTGGATGAAAAGCGATTTTGTGTTTGTATTTTCGTGTTTTTTTTTTACAAACTTTATTCACAACAAACACGTAAAAAGCTCAAAGATAGACAATTTACAATAGAAAAGCCAGTCACATAAATTTTCATACCTACTTATTCTCTAAATTAAAGAGCCTTCGATGATGTCACGAATGATGATGTTCCTCTTCCGAATTATCTTTTCTTTAAAACTATTGTGCATTTTATTCGAGACAGTATACTTTATTAAATATGTTTTTTTTTTTAAATTTTCTTCACGGCTGTGCTTTGCTAATAAAATCCATTCAACATTAGGAAATGTGAAATTTTGTGGTACCTAAACAAAAAAGACGATGGAGACAAAGTGTTTTTAGCAGACCTGAACCATGTGTAAATATTTATAGTACAATTTCTCCAAATAGGTTGAGATTGGGCAGCTAAAAAAAGTGCGTGTCTTGTTATTTGAGACTACTCTCTAACATATATCAAAATAAATCAAATCGGACCCGGACAGTAGGGTAGGGTAGGGTAGGGGACTGTATAATTATCGACAATCTAACAATAAATAAATTTCAATTTGAATTTGAATTTCCTTGTAAATATAAAAAAAATATCCATGACTTATGAAATAAACGATTAAGGAGCACAACTTCTTCTGATTTCATTTAGTTCAATCATTAATACCTACCAAACTATACTTTTTCCGGATCATCGATATTGATAAAAACGCGCAGCACTATGCTGTTTTATCGATAGTATCGACAACAATAGTTGTCAACGTGACATTTTCATCCTTATTTTAGTATGTGCAGTTTGTTTCTTGATGTTGGCGGTTACGAAACACTAGATTCATACTAAAATCGTTCGAAACTTTTTGCATGAGAGTTCCGACTCTTCAAACAGTGATTATATCTTTGCAAGCCGCAATGCAAATGAATACGTGGGTTTGGTTTATATTATATGCGCGTGCGCCTGTGGGTATACATCGTAATAATAATAAATAGGGAAAATACGGTATTTGTTTTTGCTGGACGAAATAATGGTAAAAAAAAAAACTTTTTCAGTCATTTTGTATCAGTACGCTTAGTATAAGTTTTACTTCACCAAAATACTTCTCGATCGCGTTTACGTAAAAATTTCAATTCTATGGAAACATGGACGCGCGGCCGCGGAGGCGCTGTCCATGTTTCCCTAGTAATTGATTTTTTTACGTAAACGCGATCGAGAAGTATTTTGGTGAAGTAAAACTTATACTAAGCGTACTGCATACGAAAAGGAAACTAGAGAACATTGTTATCTATTCCAATGAATAGGTGAATTTTAAAATAGTGTTAATAGATACTGACACTGACGAGCAAACAGGTCACTTTCCATACAAATTACGTATGCATGAAACTCCTAATTGCACATAACAAGATTAAAAAGACAAAGTGCAAAGGTGAACTTGTCCCTAAAAAGGTATCTCTTCTAGTTTAACTTGTATGAAAAATGACCTGTTATTTTTACTCCAGCACGACAAGGCAACAAATATATTTTCTGCAAGTACCTGCCCTATAGTTGACCAAGTAAGTGCGTTACCATTTTTAATGACAGTTCCTACATCAGAATAAATAAACCGGCCAAGTGCGAGTCGGACTCGCGCACGAACCATTATCTATAAAAAAACCGGCCAAGAGCGTGTCGGACACGCCCAAGGTAGGGTTCCGTAGCCATTACGAAAAAATCAAGAAATATTTTTCTAAGGATTTCGTATGTGTACGGAATCATCCAAGTTTAGGTATGTTTTATACCTTCGGCTACTATTTACTCTTAAACTACAAATAATTTCCAAGCAATCTTAGCCGCTATAATTTTCCTAGTAAATTTGATAAATATACTACCCTACTGAATTTTTTCAAATTTTTCCACCCAACAGTTTAGATTTTAGAGGGGGGGGGGACGGCCGATTTTAATGAAAATTTTCACTTTAAAGTTGAATATTTCGCAAACAGATCACTGAATAGAAAAATCATGTTAGCAACCCCACAATGATTTTAAAAGACCTATCCAACGATACCCCACACTACAGGGTTAGCCGAGAAAAAAAAAATCACCCCCACTTTACGTCTACGAGGGGCGTTCAATATAAAGTGAGAATGAGATGCAAACTCTTTTAATATTACGAAATTAAATACTGGCCGGTAAAGCTAATCTATCTAGCTGATTGCTATGAAAAAAAAAACTAACTGTCTTTTGTTTAAAAAAATATACGGTAATTTCTTTGCAATGCTATTGAGTACGTTAGCGAAAATGGAGAAAATTGAACTGCGCGCCGTTATCAAATACTTGTGTTTGAAAAATTTTTCTACGGACCAAGTCAATTTGGATTTGCGGGACACTTTAGGGTCTAATGCTCCTCCGTATTCGACAGTCGCACGTTGGTGCGCCGAATTTAGACGTGGAAGAACATCGACAATAGACTACCCCAGCTCCGGACGCCCTACTACAGCAGTAACTGAAGAAATTGTGAAAAAAGTCGAAAACTCAGTTTTGGCGGATCGTCGTGTCACGGTTCGTTTTATTGCTGAAAATGTAAAGATTTCAACGGGAAGCGTGCATAATATTTTACATGAACGCTTGGGTATGAAAAAGGTATCTGCGCGTTGGGTACCAAGAATGCTTACTGACACGCAAAAACAAACTAGACTAGAGAATTGTCAAGAAGCTTTGAGCCTGATGCAGCAAGACCGGGAACTTTTTTTGGCGCGATTTATAACAATGGACGAAACATGGCTCCATCATTACGACCCAGAAACGAAACTGCAGTCTATGACATGGAAAAGGCCATCATCTCCAACTCCGAAGAAATTCAAGGTGAGCCCATCTGCCGGTAAGGTCATGGGCTCTGTTTTTTGGGATGGTAAAGGGGTATTAATGATTGAGTATCTCGAGCATGGAGCCACTATTACGGGCACATTATACGCCAAACAAATAGCAACATTGCGCAATGAGTTCCGCGAAAAACGGCGAGGTAAACTCTCGAAAGTTGTGCTGTTCCACCAGGACAATGCCCCGGCACACAAGTCCGCCGTTGCAATGGCTGCAATTCGTGATGCTGGGTTCGATATCCTTAAGCATCCTCCGTATTCACCAGATCTCGCTCCCAGTGATTTCTATCTATTTCCGAGATTGAAACAATACCTGAGAGGCCAGAAATTTGAAGACGACGACGCGGTGGTTGCTGCAGTACAAGATTTTTTAAGTACTCAAGATGAGACCTTTTTAAAAATGGAATTTTAAGTTTAGAAAAAAGATATACTAAGTGTATTATGCTAAAAGGTGACTATGTCGAAAAATAAAATGACATTTAGTAAAAGTTATTTATAACATACTCATTCTCACTTTTTATTGAACGCCCCTAGTATGGGAGGTACCCTAAAAAAATTGTTTTTACTTTTTTTTATTCAATCACTTTGTCGGCGTGATTGATATATATATATTGATGCCAAATTACAGCTTTCTAGTACTAACAGTCTCTGAGCTTAGCCGCGGACAGACAGACAGACAGACAGACAGACGGACAGACATGGCGAAACTATAAGGGTTCCTAGTTGACTACGGAACCCTAAAAACGGCAAAAAAAATCACGTTTTTTGTATAAGTAGGAGCCCCACTTAAATATTTGTTTTATTTAATTATTTATTTTAAAGTGAATATAAAACTAAAAATTCTGTGAATATTTCAAGCGTCTAACCTGTTGCCGTCATCAATATCGAACAACGAGCAAAAAAAACCGGCCAAGTGCGAGTCGGACTCGCGCACCGAGGGTTCCGTACAAATTTATATGTATCTATGAACATCCAGTCTTAGCAGACCCCTGCTCCTAAGCAAAATGTGCGCACTGTGGGATCATTGTAGATTGGTTATTGATAGATAGACAGACAGACAAAAATGTATGCTTTTCGCAATTTTTCCTTTATCTGTGCTATAAGACCTTGCTTCGTACCAAATTTCAAGATTCTTAGTTCACGGGAAGTACCCGTAGGGTAGGTTTTGATTGCCTTGCGAGTGTCGAAAATTTGCGGAATAAATGGCTGCATCTTTTGATTGTGTTGGCTTAGAAGTTTGATTTTTTCACAGCTCCAAGGGACAGGAGACCTGAGTATATGATATAAATTTCAGCTTGATACCTCCTCCACGCGTTCCTGAGAAAAAGAGTCTTGACAGACAGACGGACGGACAACAAAGTGATCCTATAAGGGTTCCGCTTTTTCCTTTCGAGGTGCGGAACCCTAAAAATCAAGTTTGTTGTATGGGAGCCCCCTTAAATATTTATTTTATTCTGTTTTTTAGTATTTGTTGTTATAGCTGCTACCGAAATACATCATTTGTGAAAATTTCAACTGTCTAGCTATCACGGTTCATGAGATACAGCCTGGTGACAGACGGATAGACGGACGGACAGCGAAGTCTCAGTAATAGGGTCCCGTTTTTACCCTTTGGGTACGGAACTGATACAAACTTCAAAACCATTGTGAAGAAGACATTAATATGTAAGGCGTACTATAAAATTAATGACTATATCATGGACAGCGATGTTTGGAAATAATTCCGATCCGCATTGGCGATCCCTAGTCTCAAATAGCGTATCTACTGTGTTAAAAAATTTAATTGTATTAAATACTTTAGATGTATGTAATTTAATAATAATGTAGATCTGATTGAAAAAAATATACCTTGTTGAGTTTCTTGCCGGTTTCTTCTCAACAGGGTTTTTTCCGAACTGGTGGTAGATTCTTCGACGTTCATAGGAGCATCAATTGATGCCTAAATTGAATAAAGAATTATGACTTTGACTTTGAACCTAACAATAAGGCTGATTGCCACATTGACTTGAAATAGGAAATAGCCTTTGATATTCTAAGCCGTAAAACTGACATTGAAACTTAGGGCGGTAAAAGAATATATTGGTCGACATACTACTACAATTCCACAACAAAGCTGATCAAAAACAAAACCATTTCCACGTAAATGAGAACGGAATATCATCGCACGTGTCGGGCGTATGCAAATGCGGTGCGGGCGCAGTCGAATGCAAGAAGGCGGAAGCGGCACGCGAGGTCGCGGGGTCGCGGTATCGCCACGCGCCATTGTCCGAGGGGGTGGCTATGCGTTTGACGACAGCTGGAGAATCAAGGGACTCGACTTGGAAGCAAGGCTAGAGCTGGAATGCTGAGCTGTCGAAATACTTATGAACAAAATATACTGCAAAGGGATAAGATCGTCTTTTTACGTTATTGTATAGTTTGACACTAATTTTCAATACTATAAAAAAAACTAGCCGTTGCCCGCGGCTCCGTCCGCGTAGAAGACGGGTATAAAAAATAGCCTACGACCTATTCTCAAACCTACCAAATGTAGAGACAAAAAATCATAAAAATCGGTCATGCCATTTCGGAGGAGTTCGATAACAAACACCGTGACACGAGATTTTTTTATATTAGAAAGAAGATAACCTCTTTGACCAATCAATTTGATTATTGTTGTCAGAAAGGAGAGCCTCGAGGGTGGTCCCATACAAAATTTATCACGATGGGTTTAGCATTTATAATTTCATTCACAGGTGAATCTTGCTAATTTTGTAAAAATTTGTTTTAAGAAAAAATATATACTTACTGAAATATCGACATATCGACATTTAATATAATGGTGTTAAATAGGAACAGCCTAGAAATAAGACTTATAGGCTCTAGGTCCTAATATGAGTAATAGGATAGGAATGGCTCCAAATTTAAGCAGATGATGACACCACCAATAAACTTTCCTAACAATCAATGCAAGTATCATAATTCTAATGCAAACTATCATCAAATAAGAAGGTGATAATGATAAATCAAAAATACTTTTAAGGAGCTGTCAAAATACTATTCTCCAAAAGATTTTATATGGCAATTAGCTAGTCATTAGTAATTTATTAATTAATAGTTATGACATCACTTCTTTGCCAAATCAATCAACTATTTTTTTTTAGCAGCCGCAATAATTTTGCAATTAATTCAAAAATCGCGTCTTAAATTATTGTTTTATGGTTTCCTCATCATATCCTCCTGCGGCCCAGTCTCCTATAGGACGTGTTGCCATGTGATATAAGTGACATAAAATTTAAAGTTCATTGAACAAAATTTGGCATTGGCTGCAGGAAGCTAATTGTCTATCACCGTGGTCACCCTACAGCCATCCTCTCACGATTCTAAATCGCACAATGGCAGCGTTCTATAAAACTAGAATGCCCACTGAAATACGTTGTTGCCGCGCGATGTTACAGAATCTACTTTGTATTTTAATGAACTTACTTATATTCGCATTTAATTTGGGTAACTCGCTTACTCGGTGAATGTTTAGTTTGGCATGCGTCTGAGACATTTGTCCCTTTCGGCCGCGTATGTAACCGAGTTTTGTAAAAATAAGATTTTTTTCTCTTTTCTCATAACCAGTTACAAAAAAAATATTTAAGAGACTTAGAAATATTTTTAAATATTTTTATCTTGAGTTAGGTACATACCATTTTGACCAATTTTTGATACATACTTAAACATAATGTAGTGTCATGCAACACAAAAGTTAGGTATATGCTCAAATTTTATCAATTTGTTAACTTCTGTTTGCGCCAGACCGGGAGTTGAAGAGCTCAAAAAAACAAACTTTACCCAATGTCAACTTTTAGGGGTGAGAAATGTTACATTTCATTTGCCATATCAACATCATCATCATCATCATTTCAGTCGAAAGACGTCCACTGCTGAACATAGGCCTCCCCCAAGGCTCGCCAAACAAATCGGCCCTGCGCCATCCGCATCCAATGCGTTCCCGCTACCTTCACCAGGTCGTCGCTCCATCTTGTTGGAGGCCTACCTATAGTGCGTCTTCCGGTCCGCGGACGCCACTCGAGAACCTTTCGGCCCCATCGGCCGTCAGTTCAACGAGCGATGTGCCCTGCCCACTGCCACTAAGTCTAGCGATTCTTCGAGCTATGTCCGTGACTTTAGTTCTTGCGCGGATCTTATCATTTTTAATGCGATCCCGCAGAGAAACTCCAAGCATAGCCCTCTCCATCGCCCTCTGAGTGACTTTGAATTTTCTTATGAGGCCCATCGTTAGCGGCCACGTCTCAGTGCCACAAGTCATCACTGGCAGGCAACACACACTGGTCAAAGACTTTTGACTTGAGACACTGCGGCATATGGATGACAAGATATTATATTGTGGAGCGGAGCTATATCAACGTTTGCCATAAGGTATATAAAAGCGTGCAGTTTTCAGGATTTTTTGAAATGTCATTATAGGTTAGGTTAGTTTAATAACAATTCTGAACAAAATACTGTCTCAGAAACCAATTACTTTATGACAAATAATAAAAATGACACATTATGTATGGCATATGAAATTCGGATAAATGATAGAGACCCGGAGGCCAGGCGCATAGTTGGAAGAAATTTGGTATCTAGATAATAGATAAACCGCTGTATACTCGACCTGCAGTAGAACCTTTTTACAATAAACGTCCCAGTGGCTTTCTCGATGAAAACAATGATGGCTTACTGAAACAAGGTTGTACTGCAGGTCGAGCTTATAGCGGACCTATAGCTGGACATCTGGAATAACACATAGGTTAGTTAGTTAAACCACAAAAAATCCCAAAATCTTAACCGCTAAGTCTAGAGATGTGAATTTTGCACGGGTATTCGACACACAACGGAAATGCAGCCGACGATGCATTTTGGGTATTAACATGGGAATTGACAACATTTCATTTTTTTGAGCCTCTTATTTTATTGGTTCCCTGCAATTGTTTTGGAAAGACTAATACGCTGATAGTCATTTTTTTTCACCATTGTTTGTATTTAATTTATTATTATTTACTTATTCTAAACTGGCGTAACTCCAGTTCTACCGTGTAGAATAGACCCTTTAATTTAGTCTTAGGTCGTTTGAAAAAAAGTTTTAAGTGATCCGGTTTTATACCACGAAATTCGATTTTCGAACTTTACATCGTGCCATTTCGTTTACGCTAGTAGTACTAAACATAAGAGTGAAAGGGATGGCATGATACAAAGTTCAAAAATCTAATTTCGTAGTAGCCCCCTGGCTTATTTCCTAAAGCCTCGAGAGATGCGCAGTGCTTAATAAAATGGACAATGTCAATGCCAAATACAAAATTATTAAACAGTTTCTTTTTCTCTGGCAAAAGGCAGTGGCATTTCATGTATCATAGAACTGATAAAATTGGGACATATTTTTTATTCTTTTGTATTTTTTATTTTAAGCGATATCTATTATATAAAAATCTCGTGTCACGGTGTTTGTTACCGAACTCCTCCGAAACGGCTTAACCGATTTTTATCAAATTTTTTCTCCATATTTGGTAGGTCTGAGAATAGGTTGTAGGCTTTTTTTTATACTCCTAATACCTACGGCAAAAAAACGTTTGCCGGGTCAGCTAGTAATCTAATATATAAAAATCACGTGTCACGGTGTTTGATATCGAACTCCTCCGCAACGGTTTGACCGATTTTTATGAAACTTTTTTGCTGTATTCGGTAGGTCTGAGAATAGGTTTTTACAACCCTATTCTTCGCGGACGGAGTCGCGGGCAACAGATAGTTTTTTTTTATAAATACATACAGTGTAGTTAGTGTTCACGAAGCAAAATGCTTTCGAATCGTATATGCATTTTGAAGTGTTTTAAAATGAAATGTTGTCAATTGGGGATGTCTATTTTTTTGCAATGTATAGAAAATCGAAAACTATTTCGAGATAAATGTTTTTTAAATCGTTTTCTGTAGTTATTTAATTTTAATATTATGTAATGAATTTATTATATAACAAATAAGCAATGACCTTCATTTGACATTGGTGTAAATTGCGTGACCGGTTCAGGTCGTACTTTATTCTGTGTGGTTAGAATTCTTCACAATTTACGCGTGGATTATACTACGGAGCTACGGAGTTTGATTTGGACCCGCTGTCGGACATCTAGCACTTTGTCAGTGCCAGTAAAGTGACACAGTGTATAGTGTACCACTACGCAAAAAATAATTAAAGGGGTTGCCTTATCGTACGCATTTAGATAGATTTAGAAATTTGGCATTGTGGGAGCCCTCAGGGTTTACGTAATACCTAGATGACAGCACATTATTTGTGATTGACGTTATTTTCTAATAAAATATTTTCAAATGTTTTTATTTTAAATAATTAACTAGATAAGAAATTAATTAAACACCCAACTCTGATCAGCACTGCAGGTTCTACGCCAACGACTGATATATCAGTCACGGCGTGAAGAGGAATATCAACCTACATGCACTTCTGTAAGGTTCAACTTCGCGTTTGACATTCCGATGACATGGCGTATGAGTGAGAGCTGTTGTATTTGACAGAGCGTTGAAGAGGTAGGTAAAAGAACGCGACTTTGTCTAACTTCGTTAACTTCGTTCTTCGAAATTGGTGACAATTTCATATTGTCTCTTTTGTTTGCTACTAAAAAAAAATATTGTTATATTTATCTACTAGCTTTTGCCCGCGACTCCGTCCGCGTGGAATTAGTAATTTGGGCAGCTTATTTTTTTTATCAAATTTGCTTTTTCATCAATTATGGCTCTCCTTAGTTCCTCGATATAAAAAAATTACCCGCCCCCGCAAACCCCCCCTTACCCCCCCCCCCCCCCCCACCGAACTTCCCCGCACACCCGCGTTCACATTCACCACCGTACTCCCAAGTCAAGCGTGCCTATAGAAGTTTTCCTCCGAAAACCCCTGATTTTGAAACATTCTTCCGCTCCGCTCCGCTTCTATTGGTGTTAGCGTGATGATATATAGCCAATAGCCTTCCTCGATAAATGGGCTATCTAACATTGAAAGAATTTCTTAAATCGGAGCAGTAGTTCAAACAACAAACAAACTCTTCAGCTTATTAATTCTTCTAAAAACTGTTCGATAAATTCTTAAAATAGACGTATCTTTCTTATTTGTGAACCGATTGAAATGAAACAAACACTAAATGTTAATCCAAAAAAATACCAACATATCAGTGAAAACCGCATCCTTCTAGGTTGAGCCGTTTCTGAGATTAGCGCGCACAAACGCACAGACAAACAGACAAACAGACAATAATTCTAAAAATCATTGTTTCAGTTCTATTGCGCTAATAAATAGCCCTAGTGACAGTTTTTCTCAAATATCTTCAATGTACAGACACCGACTTGTTACAGATTTATTATATGTATAGATGTCATGCTTAAATCCTCCATAATATCGATAGGTCATTGTCAAAACGCTGATTAATTTATTGAGCCTCGGTAAACTATGTGTTTGAGAAAAACGAAGTTAAAATGGACTGACATGAAAGTTTATGACAGTTTGTCAACTCTGCCCCCTCTTTTAAATTCGAATATGTCAATGCCAATCGCCTTGATAGTGGATGGCGTACATGGATCCATTGCTACTATTGTAGGATCCCACTCTACTACATTCTACAAATGGATCCTACTGACTGAATGATCCTTATTACGCGATGTCGTTACATTTAAATTGTTAGACTTGGCAATTCAAACAATATGACTCTAAAAAATAAAACAAAAGTTAAAAAACGACAATTTATTACGAATTAAAATAAAGGAAACTTACAAAATTATGAGATCTTATATTTAGCCTTAAATTAGACACGAGTGAGAGTCACATTGCTTTTTTTAGATTCTAAGTTTAAATATTCATTTCCTCTTATGAATATACAAATTCACATACAGAGAAAATACATAACTAAGCAATTTGATCAGTGTGTAGTCTTAAATAGGTAATATCAAGCTATAATTTTAATTCGTATGAATATATTGTATTAAACAAGCAATTGTTTTTCAACATTGTATATAATTTACTGTCATAGACTAGCCATTACCAGCGGCTTCGCACATGCTAACCATTAGATCTAGCAGTTGAATTGAAACTCCGGGATTTTACTAATTTCCCATGTGAATTCACTAAAACTACATCGTGCTCGACCCGTGTAAAATTGTATACATCTAGACTTAGCGGTTAAGATTTTACATGGATCGTGATAAAAAATACCCTATGTGTTATTCCAAACGGCCAGCTAATCCAGCTATCTACCATACCACGTCCAAATCTGTCCAGCCCTTTCAGCATGAAGGAATAACAAACATACACTCACATACGCATGTACGCACACACGCACATACTGACAAACTTTCGTATTTATAATATTAGTAGGATTAATTAGCCTGTTATTGTTATGGCCTGGTCTCATGGCCACGGTACGGCGTCGTGAACGTGAAACGGCGCGGCTCCTGAGCGCGGCACGATGCCGCACCGTGCAGATATACGTTGCCGCGGATTTTGCGACGTTGCCTTGCCGTGCATTTAACCCGACGCGCCACCGCACCGTCAAGACGACACGGCAACGTGTATCTGCACGGCGCGGCAACGTATTGCGACGTTGCCTTGCCGTGCATTTAACCCGACGCGCCACCGCACCGTCAAGACGACACGGCAACGTGTATCTGCACGGCGCGGCAACGTATATCTGCACGGCGCGGCAACGTGCCGCTCTCAGGCGCCGCACCGTGGTCATGTGGCCAGGCCCTTACTAACAATGACTGTCAAAAAGCTGGTAGGTTTTTGCAAAGCACAATGCAAGGGCGCTTACCAAGAATATTAATTGAGGCAGCGACGTGACTGCATAAAGCTGTGCGTATTGACTTCGCGCGGCCGCCGTGCGAACATTGTTCGACCGCGGCAAACCTGTGTTTTGGCGCGTTCCAGCGCCCCAATGTACGAACGTGCGAGGCAGCCATTTTCAGCGCGATTTTGAACCTTGTGTCGAACAAAATTATGCCTCATGCGCTAGCATCAGTGGGGACCCAGCTAATGTTCGATGGTTTGCCGCGCGAAGCGGATACACAGTTTAAACTGAAGAGGACATTTAAGCGATGTGATATAAAAGTTAGAATTGACAAACATCTTCCTCTAATTTCTAGTTGTTAATTATTAGTGTCCGACCGAAGTTTCGGTTTCGGTTTCGGTTTCGGCCAATTTCGGCCAAAAAAGTGATTTCGGCCGAGGTTTCGGTTTCGGCCAGAATCCGGCCGAAACCTTCGGCCGGGCCGAAATTACTTCGCGGCCTCTCGCGGCTCTCGCATCGGGAGCGCTCGGCTTAATTCGGACACGCTCGGCCGGGTAGGTATAGGTAATGCATCGGCGGCCGGCCCAGCTGGGACCAGCGACAGTAGTATGTATGAGTGTTGTTTATTTATTAAATTATTATTTACTTTTTAGAATCTGTTTGGCGACCGCTTTAGCCTAGTTGGTAGTGACCCTGCCTACGAAGCAAGAGGTCCAGGGTTCGAATCCCGGTAAGGGGTAATATTTGTTCCTGAGTTATGGATGTTTTCTATGTATTTAAGTATTTATTTATCTATATAAGTATGTTTATCGTCGTCTAGTACCCATAGTACAAGCTTTGCTTAGTTTGGGACTAGATCGATTTGTGTAAGATTGTCCCCTAATATTTATTTATTTTATTTGTTACTGCATTTTATGCTGTGATTAATGAACAATACGTTTGATATTAGGATTGTGAATTTAGTTTAGACGTGATAAGAATAGGTTGTTTGTTTTGAATAATATAATACCTATGCCAAGACATTTTTCATTAAAAAAAACGTTTTTTATTTTGTTTAACAAAAAAAGTAACTGTTCTCATATAAGAAATCCTTGCAATAACCTTTTCCTTACGATCTGTACAGTAATTTTGAATATTTTGTTTGATATGATACGTCTTCAAAAGTTTCGGTTTCGGTTTCGGTTTCGGCCGAAATCAGAAAAAAACCGAATATTCGGTTTCGGTTTCGGTTTCGGCTAAAAATCGTGTTTCGGTCGGACACTATAATTATTAAACATGTTAATTTTTATACAAAGCAAAGAATCGTTCAAAGTAACATTTTTTAAATGTTTCCAATGTTATACATTGCTTTATATCTTGTGTTAATCTGTTATGCAACTGAGCACCTTCATACAAAATACATTTTTTGCCATGGTTTGTGCTATTTTCTTAAAATTCAGATTGTTGATTATTTTTTAAAACTGTTTCTGTCATTGCTGGTTTTAGGTATATTAGACAATTTTAGAGAAAACGTGTTTAAACTTTCGCTGGATGGTGACTCACAATTAATCGTGAAAGCGTATAGGTATTTCATTCGCTAGCGTAATGCCTATACGTAAAAAAAATTGTAATATTTTTAGCTGACCCTGAAGTAGTATTTAGTTTTGCCGGTGTGTTATTGGGTGAATGAACATTTTTATGTTGTACATATACACTATCCCTTAGGTTGTCCAAGGGACAAAATGTGTGTAACCATAGCAACGGGTATCACCAGAAAGTCGATTCACCCTATTGTTTTCTTAATTTGTCGATAGATTGTTGATTACCAATTGTCACATCTTGGTTACGTTACAGTGTTACACCACCACGGTCCCCAAAAAAAACACTTTACTGCTTGCTCTAGTGAAATTTATTATGCTACCAAGTACTAGGGTTGATCCAAAAGTAATGATACCTAATTGAATACTTATTGTATCTGATTGAAATAAATAGATGTTGCGTTACTAGCCGCAAATACTCCTTAGCAAAATAAAATAAAAAATAATTTAAAAAAATGTATCTGTCACAGAGTTGCAATTGTTTATTCTTGAGCGGTCGGAATAATAAAGCCAAAATTGAGAAAATTGAGGTGAGAGCGGTTATTAAGTACTTCTGTTTGAAAAAAATTCTATTAAAGATATACAGTTGTGGCCATATAATTAAGAACGATTATTTATTGAGATGATTTTTTCAAAGTAACAAGTATAACTACTTAATTGCACATATTTTTTTTATTTCTCTCGGTATTGCAAAACCTTTCCGTACTACCGGTACATTCATTTATGCAACATAGTTGGCTAAAAATTAATAGAGAAACTTTATACATTCGATCTGAACCTAGTATTACTACTTACCGGCTGGTCACATGATTAAAAACGCTGAATAGTTTATAATTTTTTCAAATTTAAAAGAACACTCTGTGGCTCTGTGGTTGTAGATTATTATTTGTACAATTTTGGCGCCATTTCGTGCTGTTAAAGTCTTAAAGGTGATTACTTCATATAAAAACAATGGGGAAAAATAAAAGTTGTGATAAATCTACAAGAGAAGTAATAATAAAACTTCGCGAGAAGAATTGGTCGTATAAAAAGATAGCCGACCATCTGCAATGTTCAAAAACAATGGTTTTCAATGCCGTAAAGCATTTTTCCACGTATCAAACTACTTCAAATGTTCCGCGTGGAACTAGACAGAGAAAGTCATCTCGTCGAGATGATCGAAATATCGTTCGTTTGGCAAAACAAAATCCTTTTAAAGAGTCTAATGAGTTGAGTAAAGAATATTTTGACGAAAACAACCCTTCAGCAATCTCTGCACGCACTATTCGAAGGCGTTTGGTAGAAAATAAGTTGAACGGAAGGATAGCAAGGAAGGTGCCTGCCTATGTTGAAACGATGTCACAGGCAAGCCCGACTTGCATTTGCAAGAAGGTATGAAAAACTGGACAGTGAGACAGTGGAAAAACGTTATTTTTCTGACGAGACAAAAATAAATAGGGTATGTTCTGATGGAAAACGATATGTACGACGAACTCCGAATAAAGCATTCAACCCAAAGTACACAAAAGTGACATTAAAGCATGGCGGGGGAAATATGAAAATTTGGGGGTGCTTTTCTGGACATGGCGTTGGACCTGTTAGGCTGATAGAAGGAAACATGGATCAATTCCAATACAAAAATATACTGGAAGAAACAATGTTACCATATGCTGAAGACGTGCTTCCGGTTATTTGGACATTCCAGCACGACAATGATCTGCACGCACCGTTAAGGAATTCCTCACATCACAATCAGTTTCTGTCTTAGATTGGCCAGCCAACAGCCCAGATCTCAACCCAATAGAGCATCTTTGGTGCGAAGTCAAGAAAAAGGTTTCAAATCGACAGTGTGGCAATTTGAGAGAGCTGTACGACGTTTTCTTAGAAGAATGGAACTCTATTTCTCTTGCAAAATGTCAAAAATTGATAGATTCAATGCCTCGCCGGTGTAAAGCCGTAATTAAAAGCCGTGGACATACTACTAACTATTAATTTTAGTTCAAATGTATTAAATTGCTTTTTTTCTATACCAACTTCACATTAATATGATTTATTTAATCTAAGTTTCATATAAAACAACTCTGGAGCAGTTTCATAAATCGTTCTTAATTATTTGTCCAGCTTCATTACAATTTGAATTTCTTAGTAAAAAAAAAAAAAATATTAGGGGACAATCTTACACAAATCGACCTAGTCCCAAACTAAGCAAAGCTTGTACTATGGGTACTAGACGACGATAAACATACTTATATACATAAATAAATACTTAAATACATAGAAAACATCCATAACTCAGGAACAAATATTCGTGCTCATCACACAAATAAATGCCCTGACCGGGATTCGAACCCAGGACCTCTTGCTTCGTAGGCAGGGTCACTACCAACTAGGCTAAAGCGGTCGTTAGTATAGAGAATAAATAAAATTTGTAAAAAAAATGTTAGCAATTATACACTATATTCTTAATCCCGTTTGCTCTATCCATGTGGCTATTTTATAACATAACTAGTTACTTCTAAAAAGGAACACAACTAGACATATGCCATGATTTAGATAAAAAAATCGGAAACTTCAAATCGTTCTTAATTATATGGCCACAACTGTATATACCGAATTAGTAGGAACACTAGGGGACTCTGCTCCGCCATATTCCACAGTGGCACGGTGGTCGAAGGAGTTTAACTTGGGAAGAACGTCTCCTCAAGATGAGAATCGCGATGGCCGCCCAGCTGACGACCTTACTGACGAAACGGTCAAAAAAATGCATTATTTCGTGTTGTCAGATAGAAGGATGACTATCAGGCATCTAGTTAAGCTTACTGGGATTTCATATGACTGTATTCAGAGGATCTTAACTGATGAACAAGAAAAGTCTTTGCTCGTTGGGTGCCTAGAATGTTAACGGCCGAATAAAAGAATATACGACGTGAGATTTAAAAGAGTAATCTTGACAAATATCAAACTGATACCGAAACATTTTTGCATCGGTTTGTTACCATGAACGAGTCTTGGATTCATCATTTTGATCCTGAGCAATCCATGACCTGGAAGCGATCGACTTCCCCTACACCGAAGAAATTCAAGGTCGCAAGTACCGCTGGGAAGGTCATGGCTTCTGTGTTCTGAGATGCCGAGGGAGCCATAATGATTGAATATCTCGAAAAAGGAACTACTATTATGGGCTCCTACTACGCTGGCCAAATACGCCGATTGAGAGAATCGATCAAAGAAAAGAGGCGGAGTAAACTCCGTGCTGGTGTCCTGTTTCACCAGGACAACACACACCCCCACAAATCCGGTGTTGCGATGGCTGACATCCATGATTCAGGGTTCGAATTACTGGAACACCCCCCCATAATTTGCCAGGTCTGGTCCCCAGCGACTTCTATCTCTAACCACGGCTGTAAGATCTTAGACGCAACAGATTTTTGGACGATAGTGAGGTGGTGACCGCTGTGGAGGCATTTTTGAATGGTCAAGAAAAAAAAATTTTTTTTTAATTAATTAATGGTCAAGAGAAAGAAAGTCTAACCCCCTGTTTCACCATCCATTGATCAAATTTATTTGACGGTTAAATTAAATGTGATGCCGTCACCGTTTGTTTTGTTCGATCGAATAGACGGAGACGGCATCACATTTATCCGTCAGTTAAAATTAATCAATGGGTGGTGAAACAGAAACAGCCCTTAGTGTGTGGACTGTGGACTAAAGTGGACTTGCACCTCCCTCATCCTCATTTAAAAAGCAAGAGTTACACAACGCTACTAGTGCTACTACCAATTTTTCAAAATTGCTTCGCTTCGCTTGCAACTGCAACGAAATTACGTTGAAAATATATATTTTTTTTAAACATGAATCACTTGATAATCTTGATATGTCTTTAATGCTGATTATCATTACTTTTGGATCACCCCTCGCACGGAAGACACAACAAATGATAAAGCAATATAAGATTTAGTCCATCTTCGACTTAGTGACTAACTCAGGAAAAATCTCAACAGCGCGATGCAGGATGAGGACTGAATTTGATAGTGACATCTAACGGAAAACATTAGAACTAAAAATTGTATGCAAAATGAAATTATGTTTAAATGTCCCGAATCGTGTGCACTAACGCCATCTGTTGAGAGATTTCATATAACATAAAATAAACCAGGCTATTGTGTTGAAGTGGAATTTAACTATTGCAAATTGGTTTCCTGTGACGGTTGAACACATCTTTCAAAGAGTCTTCGCAAGATATGTGATTTTTTATAGTAATAATTGTTTTTTTGCAAACTGAATATCGTGATAGACAGCTCTTCTCTCAACAAGGAAATCCCTCTTTAATTGTTCGTCATTTTATTAGGTTCTTATTAATCCAATATAATTAGGCCGGTTACTTTTTGTTACTTAATTGTTAATATATTGCGATAGTTACGTTTTCGTAAGTTTACTTAATTGTTTTATATATTTTGGTACAATCTATGCCTTCATAAGGCACATGTTTTAGTTGCTCAGACTTGACCCTGTTCAACGCAAAATAAATTGAGCAGTTGTTATGACGATCTCATTCAAATTGTTTGAGAATTATTTTTTAATGTTTTCTTAATTATTGGAATGCGTTTAAACAATGTATTTTGAGCTTCTACATTCATTGCTTTTCCGAACTGTCGAGCTGTAGTTACCTAAGAATTCGTACATATATTTTTATGACAATTCATAAAAAACAGCTCCTATATCAAATAAATCTTAGATGCAGTTATTTCTCATAGTGTAAAGTACATTTTGTAAAAGCATAAAAAAAAACATAATATACTATCACTGACACCAATATCTAATGAAATAAAGAGTTCTTACCACGTCTAAGCCTGATACTTGAAGAGGGCATAAGCAATGATAACAAAGATGGCGGCCAGAGCAAACGCCACGAACTGAAATACGCACGTGATAGAGTCCTCCTTACGCCAGTGTTTCGTGTCAGCAGTCTGTGGAACAGAAAGATACTTCAATGAATTCAAAATTGATAGATATCACAAGGTTCCTGGACTATTTTTGTGAAAAGCTAGAGATTTTAAATAATCCGAAAATTATAGTTTTAACAACATGGTACAAAGAGAGAGAGAGAGAGAGAGAGACTCATATTCGATACACAGGAAAAAATACTAATAAAAATCATCAAATACTATAAATGACTAATTTATATTGACACTAGCTTTTGCCCGCGACTTCGTCCGCGTAGAATTCCAGTTTGTGGTAAAGCTTCTTCATCTCTTTCATTGTATAAAACAAAAATCCGGCAATGGTAACATCCATTATTATTATCATTTCATCATCATCACTATCAGTTAGTGAATATTATAATTCCCGTTTATCACTATCCCGTGGGAATTTCAACAAATTTGTCCTAATTCTATGCAAATTTTCGCTTATATTTATCCCACGGGAATTTTGCATTTTCCCCGAGAAAAAGTAGTCTATGTCCTTAAAGGTGTAGCTTTCTACCGGTAAAAGAAGTTTTAAAATCAGCCCCGTAGTTGAATTCACTTATTTTTTTCCCGTGTGAATTTTGCTTTTTCACGGAGAAAGTCTATGTAAATATTGGCTGGTGTAACTTCCTATTGGTGAAAGAAATTTTCAAATCAGCCCTCAAGTGATGTTCACTTCTTTCTATCCCACGGGAATTTTGCATTTTACCGAATAAATAGTAGGTAGCCTAGCCTATACCAACAAAGAATAGTGTAGCTTTCTATTGGTATTTTTTTTTAACTTTGCCCCGAAGTTAAATTTACTATTTTCTATACCGCGGGAATTTTGCATTTATCCGGAAAATAGCATCCTATGTTAATCAAGGACAGTGTATCTTTTCTATTGGTGAAAGACATTGTAAAATGAGCTCCGAAGTTGAATTTTTATTTCTATCCCTTGGGAATTTTGCATTTTTCCGGGAAAAAGGAGCCTATGTCAATAAAGGATAGTGTAACTTTTTGCTGGTAAAAGATTTTTTTTTAAATCGGGTCGGAAGTTTCAGAGATTATCTATCCCACAGGAATTTCCAAAAATCCTGCAATAAGTTTTTTTGCTGTTATAATAATAATATAATAATAATAAATCATTTATTTCGAGTAACTTTACAGACTCATACTTATGATTAATGTGTTAAACTACTTATACCTATGTTACAAGAAATAATAAATTTTACACAGATGTTTTTAATGGTTATGTTTCTAGAAGCACCCCAGCACCGGTTATACATAATAGGTGCTTTTAGAAACATGCATATCATCACAATGCCTCAAATATGGGCAGTCTAACCTCTCGGCTAACGAACGCAGGACGGGGTTGGGGCTGGCCCGCACCCGGCGCACCAAGGATGTGCATCGCTTGCGCATAATTGTATAAAAGCAATCTATGCGCGCTTCAGCAAACATCCCTGATGCGCTGCAGACCATTATGTATGACCATTTACGTTTATACTGAATTTGAAAAGTTTAGTACTTAATTGTAGTTACGGAGATAGGATCCAGTTCATTTGAGTATATAAATCCTGATTTATCCTTATCCCGTGGATATTTTCAAAATTATTGAAATTAGCTTTATACCTGTTCTAATAGTCTACTTGCATGCCCAATTGGAACAGTTTAGTAATCTTCGTTATGGGGATAGGGTCACTCTCGATTGATGAAATATATACATCCCGTATATTCCTTATCCCGTGGAAATTCCGGAAAATTCTTTCTTATCGGATGCCTACGTCATACAAAGGACACATCCTCCAAGTTTCAAGTCTCTACATACAGCGGTTTAGGCTGTGCGTTAATCCGCCAGTCAGTCATTTAGGACTTCAGGACAAAGCATTTTATATGTATTTGCATTGCACCAAGCTTTTATGCGAGTTCAACAATGATGTTTGAATACTCAATTCGATTTTATTCGAAAAAGGTTGATCTCACATAAAAGCTTCATCATCATCATCATCATTTCAGCCGTAGGATGTCCACTGCTGGACATAGGCCTCCCTCATTGACGCCCAATCATTACGGTTGGAAGCGACTTGCATCCATCCTGAACCTGCGGCCTTCACCAAAACGTCCGTCCATCTCGTTGGTGGACGTCCCACGCTGCGCTTGTAAAAGCAAAAGCTTGGTGAAATGCAAATAAAATACTTATTATAATTAGTTATTATCAGAGATCAGATCAGGAAGTGGTTGACAAACGTAGACAAATGGTTTGCAAAATTTGAAGTTTCGTTTCGTTTACATTGTGTCAAAATAAAAAGTAATTTAAATCAAAAGCACTAAGGAGTATTGATATCAACTTCGAAGCAAATCACCCCCAAAATAACTTTCTACTCCTTTTTAACCCCGTCAAGGGATGAATTTCAATAAAATACGAAACACGTCTTCCATCAATTCTGTTATAGAATGTTTATGCAAAATTTGAAGTAGATTGGACCAAGGAATCACGTTGTCCCATACAAACTTTGCCCCCCTTTTTTACCCCCTTAGGAGTAGAACTACGAAAAATCCTTTCTTATCGGATGCCTACGTCATACAAAGAACACACCCTCCAAGTTTCAGGTCTTTACGATCAGCGGTTTAGGCTGTGCGTTGATCCGTCAGTCAGGACAAAGGATTTTATATGTATAGATAATGTGCTAAATTTAGTACGCTGGGCTGATCCCGCAGAAGAAAATCTTATCTCGGCCTATAGCCCCGCTACTCTTACATTCAGAGGGCTCAAGCTAAAGTTCACAGACGCGGACCCAATGCGGATTAGGAACATCACACACATCATTGAATTGAGATCGTCTATTGGCATAAAATTTATAGACCGAATTCATCATTTCGCCGAACTCTTTTTTCGGTTAGGTTATGTCTGTTTTATAACAATTCTGTACAAATAATGAATTCAGTGTAAAAAAAGTTCGGCGAAATGATGAATTCTGACAAATGATGAATTAGATATGGGCCCCATTGAATTGCTTCGCAGATATGTGCCGACACGCCTTATGTACGGTGAATCGTTGAAAACTAAAAAAAAACAATGTGTGGTTTTATGAAACCACGAAGCAAGTGACTCTTTTCTTAGGCGTTAAACTGAAAATTTTCGGAAAATTATTCGATTTAGGGTTTAAAATTAAGGCGGAAGGCACAAATACCGCGGAGCACTTGCACGAATAAGTGAGAATGTATATGCTACACGGTCAGCTGATGCGAGCTATGGGCGCCGCCATATTGGCCTTGGCTGCTCTGCCGAGCGCGATGTGTTCCTGATTCGTCATATTCCTGATTGGTCATATTCCCTAACTCGTCATATTCTTGACTCGTCATATTTCTAACTTGTCATTGTACAGTAAAATTAAATCATGAACACGTGTTTACAGGATTAATAAGCATTAGGACAGTAGTTATGCTTTGTACTGTTAGATTATTATTTATTTATATAATACGATCTAAGGTTTATTGTAAAATAACATGAATATATGAGCGCCATCTGTATTTGTTTTATGGTGATTATTGGATGTTAGATCGTTAATTACTTAAAGCATTATTATTTTCAACTTATTATAAAATACTGATATTTATTGTTAAACAAATTATATAATATTACGTTAATAAATAGAGTAAATCACTCGACTATCTCTCGGAAGTATTGAATGTAGCAGTCGGTTGACTAAAACCATAGCGCGCCATTTTTAACGACTACCGAGTGAGTTGGGAGGCAGAATCGGAGAAAAGATCATTACTAGACGGGCAGTTGAACAGTGCAGACGTAATATAAGGTGTAACGACGATTGTAATACTGTTTAAATAATAAAAATTGTAAAATAATACTTATGCTGTTTGACTTTTGGAACTAACTCCAACAGTACTACGGCTATATAAATTCTTATTTAAGAGTTACACTCTTGTCGGCGTAGCCGATGAATGGCTCTCCACTTCTCTCTCCTCAAAGACAAAGGTTATAAGACAATAATTTACTTGATGCGGAGCGGATGACGAATCAGGAACAAATCCCGAGAGCCTTTCACTTTATTCCCACTCCACGGCCGGCTGTAATGCGACATGCGATAGATGGACGAAAATATTTGAGGCGATGGAAAATACCTTGTTAGTGAGTTGTTTAAACTTGGCGTAAGGCACGAGTGTGACGCGCGCGCACTTGGCCAACGTACGCGCCATGTCGCGTGCTTGCTCGCGCCGCGTCAGTGCGATCAACGCCGAAGATTCGTCCATGAACTGCACTATTATCGGACCTAAACACAGATAAACTTATTGTGAAATATACGGATAACTCAGTACCACTCCTTTAAACTCCAAACGCACAGACAGCGGAGGTGTGGCGGTGCGGTGGCGGTACCGGCTGTAATATTCTAACTTGAATGAACGGTTGTGCGGTTCCATACACCAAAATTACTATAAAAATACCAAAATTATTATAAAAATTGTTTCGGCAGTAGAAAATTTGCGTATTATTAATATTGTTCAATTTGAAAGTAATAGAATATTCATATTCATTTATTAATGGAATTAAAAAAATTACATGCCAAATTATTATACATTTACAATTAATTACACTAAAATTTTATTTAATTTGTAAGTATTGAATTAATTATTATTTTTGAATAAAAAATAATAATTAATTCAATACTTACAAGAAAATATTGTACAATTTTATTATATTTTCTTGCTTTGTGGAACGTAAGAACTATACAATCCAAATAATAACCTAGCTTCAAGTAGAGGCTCGCTAATATAGTCAAATAAGTAAAATACTTACCAAAAGGACTAAACAGCTGGTTGATATCGTTCCTCTGCCAATCCTTCGGGAACGTGAGATGGAACACATGGTCTCTGGATGGTGTGGCTGCAACAAAGAGTGGAATCAAAAACTGTTTTCTAATTTTTATATCTATCTGATGGGAAGAAAGAATATTTCTTGCCCGATGTTTAAACATTACCTGCTGGGATTTGTATTGTCTCAGTACGTAACTGATTATTGTTTTTTCTGATTTGGCTTTAGTTTTCAAGTTGATTCCACTGAAAAACAGCGCTGCCGCTTGCAACATTTTACTAAGTAGGACCTAATTTGTGTAATGTTCAGATGACCCCAAGGGCACAGAATAAGTAATATGTAACCAGTAATCAAACTTCATACTAGAGCGCCCGAATCGACGCACGCACACAACCAAGCGTCTTACACGACGCGAGCGTGGGAACTGCATTGTATTGTCTAGCGAAGATTGGTTAGCGGCCGTGTAAGACGCTTAGCTGTGTGCGTGCGTCGATTCGGGCGCTCTAGTATGAAGTTGGATTACTGGCTACATATTACTTATTCTGTGCCAAGGGATCCGCGAACTTCGCTTAGCTGTGTGCGTGCGTCGATTCGGGCGCTCTAGTATGAAGTTGGATTACTGGCTACATATTACTTATTCTGTGCCAAGGGATCCGCGAACTTATCCTACCGCACCGATTATTTATTTTATGGGACCACGCGCAGCGAGTCTTAGATATAAGTTGGGCTGCCGTGCCTGTTGAATTCAGGTCCGCGGACTTCCAACAATCCGGGAACTTATCCTAAGGACATAGCGAGTAAAATAAAAATATAATGATAGTTCAAGCATCAATACAAGCGTGGTATATGACTTTGTTTCAAGCTGTCCAAGGTTTAGAAATGTTTCAATATACAATATTTGTATTTGTCAACGGGCAGTACCTAATCACGATCGGGTCCAGCCCGGTTCATATTGGATGAGTATGCACGCTTTGTTCCTAGCAAACCGATGGCTTATGGTATCGCGGGCAGCGAGTCTTTGACATAATAAGTATAGTAGCAGTATTGAGCCAGCCAAAGCATCAGTAGATGAGTAGATGTAGTAGTTGTTTTGAGTTGGTTGGCTTAGAAAAACTTCATTATACACTACTAGCTGATGCCAGCGGCTCCGTGCAAATTATTCGTTTATCGCTATCCCGCCGTAACTATATAATTTTCCGGGATAAAAACTATCCTATGTCCTTTTCCGGGACTCAAACCATCTCTATACCAAATTTCATCTAAATCGGTTTAGCGATTTAAAAAAAATAAAAATAAATAAAAAAAACCATTTATTGCCCATAAAAAAGAAAAAGAAAAAATACACAAAATTATGTGGCAAAAGGCTCAGGCTCAGCATGTGTGGTGAGGATTACTCATCACCGCGCTGGTTTTCAACCTGCGCCCTTATATAGCGTGCTGACATTGCAAAACAGACGGGTAGGCGATAAAAAAACGTGAAGAGGTAGAAAGATAAACGCACTTTCGCATTTATAATTATTACCAAGGATGATATAGACTGGATTGGCAGTCGCCATAGTACGGATCGGCCGCGATTTTTGTAGTTCGATTATTAAATCTAGATGGCGCTGAAATATAGCCAGAGGCTTTGATTGAAGGCAAAACAATAAGACTACAGATGTTTCATATTACTACAAATGTATTATTTTTCAAAAATATTGCATAACTAATAATACATAAGTCTATATCATCCTTGTTATTATTAAATAAATAAATATCACGGGACAATTCACACCAATTGACCTAGTCCCAAACTAAGCAAAGCTTGTACTATGGATACTAGACAACGGATAAACTTACTTATATAGATAAATACATAGATAAATACATACTTAAATACATATTATTATTAAACACCCAAACTCGAGAACAAACATTCGTATTTTTTATCCAAATATCTGCCCCGACGCGGGAATCGAACCCGGAACCTCAAGCTTTGTAGTCAGGTTCTCTAACCACTAGGCCATTATTAGGTAGTATTAGTATGGATTTAGATTTGACTGCGGGCAATACTCACGATCGGGCCCAGCAAGGTTCATATAAGGCGAGTCCTGGTACGCGGTCTTGGCGAGATACAGCTTATTGAGGAACGGCTTGAGCAGCGGCGCCTGCGCCTCGCGAGAGCGTTCGCCGTCGCCGCGCATTCGCGCCAGGTGCGCGCGCATCGCCAGGAAACATAGGCCCGTCACGAACGCGTCGTAGCCCGCCTCGTGGGATTTGTCGTCTGAGAGCGTGTACCCGCGCTTTGCTTTTGAACCTGGTGACATTGGGAGCAAGCGTCAGTTCACACTAAAGGTTTTTCGACACACAGCGGGCGTCGACGAGGCGCCGACGGGACGGTACAATCTATAATGTACTACTTTAAATAGACGCCGTCAAACAACGCCGTCGCGCTCTGCATGTCGCGTCCCGCTGATGCCGCGCTCGACGGGAATACAACGGGCAGGGCGTGAGCGCCGCCCGCCATGTTGTATTCTATTCTATGAGTTTTCGTATTAGTAGTCAATCAGACAGCGGGACGGGAGCACGTCTTCACGGTTCACGCCTTTAAGAGGGTTTATACCTGCTGAGCTGGCAACGTTGCATTTTTGTAGTATCCGACCGAAACATGATTTTTAGTCGAAACCGAAACCGAAACCGAATATTCGGTTTTTTTTCGATTTCGGCCGAAACCGAAACCGAAACAGAATTTTTTGAAAACAAAATATTCAAAATTACTGTACAAATCGTAAGAAAAAGGTTATTGCAAGGATTTCTTATTTGAGAACAGTTACTTTTTTTGTTAAACAAAATAAAAAACGTTTATTTTTAATGAAAAATGACTAAATAAATAAACTAAATTCACAATCCTAATATCAAACGTATTGTTCATTAATCACAGCATAAAATGCAGTAACAGATTCTAAAAAGTTAATAATGATTTAATAAATAACAACATTCACCATATTTTGTCGCGCGCCGTGTGGTTCACAAACAAACGTCACAAACTGCACGCATACTACTATCGCTGGTCCCAGCTGGGCCGGCCGCCGATACATTACCTATACCTACCCGGCCGAGCGTGCCCGAATTAAGCCGAGCGCTCCCGATGCGAGAGCCACGAGAGGCCGCGAAGTAATTTCGGCCCGGCCGAAGGTTTCGGCTGGATTCTGGCCGAAACCGAAACTTCGGCCGAAATCACTTTTTTGGCCGAAATTGGCCGAAACCGAAACCGAAACCGAAACTTCGGTCGGACACTACATTTTTGTTAGTTTTTCTCGATTATTCCATAAAAATTGAATGAAAATTAAAAATGTTTTGTATACAAATTGTCCTAATATATAGCTAACTTGTCTAATATATAAGTTAATGTGTCTACCGCAATAATAATTAGCGATAGACTTTTATTTCCTTTAAAAATGAACAAATTATTACCTAACGGTTTTTAAAGAAAATAAAAGTCTTATCACGAATTATTATTGCAGTAGACACATTAACTTATATATTAGGACAATTTGTATACAAAACATTTTTAATTTTCATTCAATTTTTATGGAATAATCGAGAAAAACTAACAAAAATGCAACGTTGCCAGCTCAGCAGGTATAAACCCTCTTAAGGCTTCGACACACAGCGAGCGGGGCGGGGTGTCGACGGGACGCCGGCGGGACGGTAGCGCGACGTGGACGCCACACCACGGGCGGGACGGATCGCGTCCACGTCGCGCCGGCCGGCCGCCCAGCGGTACGGGCGAACGTGCTCCCGTCCCGCTGTCTGTTTGACTACTAATACGAAAACTCATAGAATAGAATACAACATGGCGGGCGGCGCTCGCGCCCTGCCCGTTGTATTCCCGTCGAGCGCGGCATCAGCGGGACGCGACATGCAGAGCGCGACGGCGTTGTTTGACGGCGTCTATTTAAAGTAGTACACTACAGATTGTACCGTCCCGTCGGCATCCCGTCGACGCCCGCTATGTGTCGAAACCTTAAAGCGCGACTCGAAACGACTCAGCACATTTTATTAGCCGGGTCTCCACTGAGCGAACGGCCTCGCGAGGCAGCCATTGTCCGCGCGATTTTGAACCTTGTGTCGAACAAAATTATCTCAGCTATTGAGATAATTCTTCAAAAAGTACTATTTAAGTCTCGGTGTAAACTGACTCTAATGTTGTGTTATGTCAGTGTCATGTTCTAATGTATATACAGGATGTCCTAAAACTCAGCGCCAACATGGTACCGGACGAAAATATGAAAATAATCCATGTCACTTACAATTAGTCAAGTGACAATAAATAGTCATTTTTTCGAAGATAAGTTTTTGTTAAAAAAAAAAATTAAAAAAGCAAGCTTTTTAACCGACTGTACTTTTTGTTGACTGTACTTGCATTGTCATCCAACCTACAAAAGTATACCAAATTTCAAGTGAATCCGACCACTGGAAGTGGGTCAAATATGACTTCCAAGATTTGACTCCTACATACATAGATAAATAAGTACGCCATAACATAACTGTTGGTTGTTCATGTTTGTTTACGTTTCTTTAAGTACCTAAACATTTCTGGTATAGTAGACTCTCTATATGTTTTGAGAATGTTGTAAACACTGAAAAATCAAGGATATTTTCCTAAAATATCATTATTTGATCTGGCAACTCTTACCTATCTTGGGCAGCGAGAAGGGCGGCTCAGCCAGTGTAGCCAGCAAATGCTGTAGGACGGATGAGTTTACTTTGTCCTTGAAAGGTGGCAGGCTTGACATATACTTGGTGTCCAATAGCCTGCGCCAATATAAGTACATTAGTTAATTTATTGAATCAGACGAAACTTTGCGGAGGTCCATAACTATTAATTAACTGAAACAATTACTTTGCTCACCCGTGACCTTACGATAGTTACGTGTATGTAAGAATTTCCATCCAACATTTGGTAGCATAGCGTACGGTTGTGGTACCTACTCTGAAGATGAGCTCTGGTTCAGTTCGAAACGTGTCAGTATAGTTTGGTGGTGGTAATAGTTGGGTTTGTGTGATTTGTGCGTGTTCGTACAGTGTGGAGGTTGAGGAACTGCATGAACACGCATTTCTTACATAAACGTAACTATCGTAAGGTAGCGGGTGAACAAAGTAATTGTTTCAGTACATTTATAAAAACAGTATTATTCAAGACCAACGAGACTATGTTACTGTACCTAAATTCTTCACAATAAATTGATTATTTGATTATTTGACTAGAATGCAAGTTTGTTTGTTAGAAAGCTCTTACCGCGGAAACATGCAATGCAAGAACTCCTTAAACGAAGCGTAGTCGGGCGGCGGTGGCTGGAAGAAATGCGTGAGCGTGTGCAGTAAGTCCAACAGCATGTTGTGACCAATCACCAGCTTCTCCTACAATAAAAAATACTGTCGTTTTATAGTGAAATTATCTCTATTAACATACTTATGAACTATTGAATGTGACACCTCTAAATACAACTTCTGTCATGTTCTATACATAATAATTAAATGCTAAATTTTATTATAATCCGTACCATGTGATTGAGGCACAGAGAAACTTCCAACTAAGTCCTAATATATAGGTATCGCCACGAGAGTTGAGGCTACGCACACAACAACATGTCATGTAATGTCAGCGGGATTTTGACATTTATTTGTACCAATAGCAAGTTCAACAGACTCAACAGTGAATTTACAAGATTAACTAAACATTTTTTCAACCTTTTTAGGAAACATCTAGTTCAAACAAAACAGAAAATAAAATATTTTGATCTATTTTATTTAAATCAGATAAGCATATTTTTCGCTATTTATAAAATACCGGCTTTTTTGTTGCGAATGTTTCCAAATTGTTTTATTTCAAAAAAAGGTTAGGTATATGAAAAAGAAAAATTATAGTGTGCATAGTATTGCGTAGGTATTTTCATCATAAGATCACATAACTCACATTTTCAATCACTCGCTCATTTCATTCATTCACTACTTCTTGCAATCAGTACTTTATGTAGCTGTTTGTGTAATCATTCGCCTCAACTCTCGTGGCGTTACCTATACTAATAATTACTTACTGACTGACTCAACATCCGCGCCACCTTGGAGAAACCGATGGCGTCCTCGAATTCCTCCCATTCCTTCTCTTTCTTCTGCGATTCGCGGTCCAGCGCTTCACTCTCCGCTGTTATCCGAGAAACTTTCAACACTCTGTGAAAAATAGAAAGAATTAGTTGCATACAATACTTTTGGCATACAATTTATTGGATAAATAAATAAAATAAAAATAAATATCACGGGACAATTCACATCAATTGACCTTGTCCCAAAGTAAGCTAAGCAAAGCTTGTGTTATGGGTACTAGGCAACGGATAAACATACTTATATAGATAGATACATACTTAAATACATAATAAACACCCAAGACCCGAGAACAAAGATTCGTATTTTTATACAAATATCTGCCCCAACAGTCCCAACACGGGAATTGAACCCGGGATCTCAATCTTTGTAGTCAGGTTCTCTGACCACTAGGCCATCTGGTCGTCAAATCAGGCGTCACATTGCGGAGAGCAAAGTAATTGTTTCAGTTCAGTTCATACAATACTTTATTGGAGCCATTTTTTTGTAAATTTTATTATGTTTTATCCATACTTACTATTATTTATTATAAAAAGCGAAAGTGTCTCTGACTGTATGTCGCCTCTTCACAGTTAAGCCGCTGAACCAATTTTGATGAAATTTGCTATGGAGATATGTAGTTGGAGACTGTGGGAAGGACATAGGATTGTTTTGATCCCGGAAAATTGCTTAGTTCTCGCGGGATTGCGATAAACGAATTATTTACACACAGAGTCATGGGCAACAGCTAATTAACACATAAGATGAAATAGGGATGTTGCCACCACCAATCAACTCACATACTTTTTATGAGCTGTCAAAACACATTTCTCCCATAGAGTTTAAATGGCAATATAGCAACATATGACGTCACTTGTTCGTATACTCAATTAACTAACTATTTATTTGTTTTAAAGCAACAACAAATCTAATTTTGCAGTTAATCGAAAATTAATCTGGTTTTCAGGGCTAAAATAAAGCGTTTTTTTACTGGAGTCGTGTCTTCGAATTATTTTTGAATGGTGTCAACATCCCTATTGAAGCAAAATACAGTTTAACTTGCTATGTTTATTTGTCCTGTTAAGGTCACATCTTGCTAATCGAATTTCAGCCACTTTGAGTGATCAGATTGACTTTAAATTTAGTATGGATCATATGGATATGTAGTTTTGATGACAATGCAAGTACCATCAACAAAGATCATAAAATATTAAAAATGTTCTTATTGAAAAAAAAATTAGGTACCCAGCTGTTGACTTTTCGAAGAAATTACTTTCGTTTTGTTCTGCCATTTAAAAAATGCGAAAATTTATTGAATCTGCATAGGTTTATTTACATACAAATGAATCATCAATATAGAAAATGCGGTGGCAAGTCAAGCAACAAGCTACCCAGCACCTTTAAAAAATTTAATAAAGGGAAGTTATACCTGTTTTTGTTCTCAAGTATTTTAGTTTCAACAAAGGCCTCAGTCTTGAACCTAATCCCAAGTTCTTGAAACAAAAGCCTTCTGATAAAAGCATTACAGCGATCTATCTCCATCTCATTTGATTTCTTCTCATCCAGAAACAGTCTCACCTTTTGACTAAAAGAAAGAAATAATACCATTACCCTTTGCAATCAAGAAAAAATATTATCAAATTTGATATCTGCATAGATCCACTACTGGTTCAGATTAAACTCCTGTCAAGGACACCACAAACCGGGAGCGCGGGGCGCCGACGGAGCGTGCCCAGCGCGCTCTATATCACTGAATCAAATATACCATGACACACACTGGCAGCGCGGCACACCGTATTTAATTAAGTGTTGTTGACCGCGCTGGGCACGCTCCGTCGGCGCCCCGCGCTCCTGGTTTGTTTTGGCCTTCAGTATGCTGCCGCATATGTATATTAAAGAAATGAACCAAATTGTGCTTAAGGATTTTATAAAGTTTTAATCTTCTAATATATAAAAATCTTGTGTCACAGTGTTTGTTATCAAACTCCTCCGAGACGGCTTGACCGATTTTTATGAAACTTTTTTCTCTGTATTTGGTAGGTCTGAGAATAGGTTGTAGACTATTTTTTATACCCCTATTCTTCGCAGACGGAGTCGCGGGCAACAGCTAGTATATATATCATTTTGTGGTTACTTTAGCTCATTTCTTCAATACATGTGATAGGATACTGACAGCAGTTGAAAGCTAGTAGAACTTCACATTTGTCATTTCCATAGCTTTTTGTACCTAATCTGTCATGTCTGTCATGTGTGGTGTTTTAGGTTAGAATTTTTGTGTTATTGGAAGTAACAAAATATCAAATAGAACATTATTATAATATGACACAACAATATGGCACAAAACAAAACGGAATTAAATTAAATTTCAAATCTTAATCTTACTAGTAAAATATATAATATTAAATGCAATAGCATTTCATTTTGAGTTGTGCCACTGTTCTGGATAAGCAGCGCCTATCTTACCATATTTCCTCAATCTGCTGCTTATTTTCTTCAGGAATAGTAATTATGTTTGTGTCGTTGGAGTAAGACTTCTGTCTTTCGGTCAGATTGTCCCTCAGTCGACTCTCTGTTGGTTCTGTCATATATGGTATGCCTGAAACAAGCTCTCACATTTACACAACTATACATTGTTTTTTTTGATTTCCATTATCTTTAAAGGGAAGATTATTCAGGTCAAATAGAGTTGATTTCTAGAAGAAAATTAACTTCTTACTATTTTTGAGACACTCAATAATTAAATTCTATCCTTCATTATGTCCTATTATTATTTATCTTTTAAATTTCGTCAGTAAAGAGATTTCCATTCATAGCTATATGCTACAATGAGATTATTTAGGTAAGTTTGTTTGGCATTACATGCTATTTCATTTTTTTTTTTTTTATTTTGGCTTTCACCCTTGCTATTTTAGCAAGGCGTATTTTGCCAATATCGAAGTAGAGACATAACACACATGAGGAGACCACTTTTTCTTTTTTTATTTGTCACATCAATGTCATAATCATAAACATTGGTATTGTATCTCATGTTTATCTCAACAAAAAATGGCACATTTTTTTTTTTTTTTAACAAAAATCAATATACAGTCAAAACCGTTTATAGCGACACCAATTACATCGACATATTGGATGTAACAACCAAGAAAAAAACCCAACACAATCTTATATACCAAAGTAACACTGGTTACAATGACCAACTGTGTTTAACAACCAAATATTGCTGTCCCTTGAATGTTGTTATAAACGGTTTTGACTGTTCTAGGTGGTTCTGTTAGTGTACCAAGCAATGTGTAAAATTTTACGGAAATCAATAAAAACATGTGTATAAGACCTAACTAATTGGATTATTTTCAAAAAATTTGTACATAGTTAACGGCTTAATCAAAACAAAAATCACAATCACTATTTTTGTGTAACAAAAGTTAAGTCATACAAAGTATATGGGTAACTCCGTTGCACAAAAGAAATTAATTTAATTTTAATTTTAATTAATGCCTTAACTGTGTACAAATTTTTTGAAAACAACTATAATATAATATTATAGATTCAAGTGTGCAGGAAAAAATAATTATACCTTTTTTGTATTGAATAAACTACATACCTAATTAATATTTTTAAGCCAACTCACCCTCTCGTATAAGCTTGTTGAAATCAAAGCCCTGCGACGCGAGAAAGTCCAGACTGGAGCTTTGGCACAGAAACGTTCGCTCGGGCCCCGGACGCCCGCGCGGAAACAGGTAGAAATTATAAGCGTCATTCATGTACTGGTCGGATTCCTCGTCCCAATAGAACGCGCACAGTCCATACTGGATCAACAGAAAATCTTTGCATCCCGCCAAAGACTGCAAGTAGTACTCCGCCGGGGAATCAAACATCGAAACATCAGCCCCATGTATCAGACCCGTAAACTCCGCATCGATTACTAAAAAGTCCGCTTTCTTTATAGAAGCATCCACAAGGGGTAAACATTCCTTGAAATCTGGAAAAATTAACGAAACTTGTAAACACCTTGCGAGCAGCGTGTAGGCTCATTGAAACAATATTAAGTACGTACTTTTACAGGTCACCTCCATGGTACAAATCACTGAAAACAACAGGTAAATAATTTTACAGTCATTTAAAACAGAATCTGACTAAATTTATAATATTTTTATTTTAAATGGCTTTCACCCTTGCTGTTTTAGCAAGAAGCATTTCGCCACATCTAAACTAAAGTACTCTGTGGTACAGACATGACACAAGACACAATTGACACAAATGACATAAGGTGAGGTGACTGTTCGGGTGTTCTGTTCATATACTTCAAATAATTTTGTTTTTAACCCCGGCGCCACACATATTACCCCGGCGCTACACATATTACAAATGTTTCAACACATATTTGATCTATGGTTGATTGTATTACCTGGTTTACACTCGCGTACGAGTGGCGAGGCGAACTGCCGGACGAGCCACGAGACGAGAGTGTGAACAGGCGCGCCTCGCGCCTCGTCTCGTGATTTGCCTTGATTTTGAGGCTCGCGTCCGGAGCGAGACGACGAGGCGAGGCGCGAGGCGAGGTGACGAGGCGAGAGTGTAAATCAGGTATATGGATGTTCTATTGAACAAATAAGCAAATACCGGTGCTACACATGTGATCAAATAACTGTGTTCAAACATTTGTAATATGTGTGGCGTCGGGGTTAGTGTATGCGCGCACGAGCAATCGCAAGGCGATTTTATTTGTGTTATGTGTATTTGTATCCCGGGAGTCGCAGCGCTACGTTTGCGCACTTCCATACTAACCCATAGACTAGGTAAACTTTCTGCGACGAATTTAAAAACCAAACGTTACCCAGTTAGATCGCGCTCGACCGCATCGATCGCACCAGCGAAACACTTATATTTTTATTTATCCATAAGATGGCGCTAGTTGTAATAATTTTTCGTTCCTTCGTTCCGCGTTATTTTTACACGACTACGGGTCTACGGCATAGCCAAAAGGAAGGTGTAATGATTTTAACAGTCTATGTTTGTGTGTACGGATGTTCCACCGTAGCGTCGAGACTACTCATCCGATTTTAATAAATAGGGTATCAATCGATTCGTTATTAATTCATAACCAAGCGTTGAAAGATCAATCACCATTGCCTCTTATATAATATATATAGATAAGCTTACCTATAACTTGCCCTTATTGTTTTACAAGTTAAGTATGAAGTATCTTTTTTTCTATTTATTTTTTATTTTCTTCAACTTCATTTTTTATTACTTTTACGGTCATCCCGTGAAACCATATATTTAACCATATATTGGCCTAGTAGCGCCATCTCTTGGTCCAGGTGAGCGGGTAGCTCCGAAGGAGTGTTGAAGTCTCTCGGTAGAGGGCATAACATAGATGCGCTTTATCACTGCCTAATGTGATTATAACAGACTGAAGTGTACGATGTATGGGAAAGATTCGTCGCTAACTTCTAGACCAGTGATGGTGTAGGGGTAAGCACGCAGCACGGAACGCTGAGGACCTGGGTTCGATTCCCAGCATTGGTCTTTTTTCTGGGGTTTTTTCTGTGCATCTATATTTCAGTTTGTATTTAGTTTGAAAAACTTATTGTTTTATTTATTAATAAATATTTTGATTATAAATAAGCTCCGATGAAGAAGTGGAAGCTATGTATGAGGATATCTCCAGAGCCATGCAGCTCCGGAACTCACTTCACATTTGTTATGGGGGACTTTAACTGAAAACTGGTCAAACGAGATGGTGAAGAGTTGCGAATGGGGTAATTTGGAGTAGCGCGTTCCTACGCCTACGTTCCTACCCAACTAACATTAGGCGCTAAAGACAAGAGTTAAAGGAAATCTATAACACTAGTGGAATTGGCGTTGGTGGCTGTAATTTAAACCCGACTTCAATGTTTAGTTTATTACCACCATTCTAAAGCGGTTATGGATACCGGATTTATATATTTTGTAAATCGAAGATGTAACTATGTGTCCAACTGTGGACAGGCGAAACAGGCCGTTTGTAGGTAACAGCGCCATCTATCTGAATCCGCTAGGAACTCGCCCTTACCTAATTCTAATATATTCGGATAGATGGCGCTAATCTCTAGTTGATTTTAGTTCCTTTTTCTCTCACAATGTCGCTTTATGTAATACATAAGATTGATAAACACTTTTGGCGAATATACTTCTCGAAAGACAGACATCTTTTTTAATCTCCTCAAGTCCATCCTGAAGAATTCAATATCAAACACTATGCAAATTACAAGAGATAGAAAATATAAAGTACTTGAGTTAACTTGTAAAACCTCACCAAACTCATGACTTGATATCAAGTCGTGGCCTGTGGGGCACGAAATGTTTTGACTTCATATCAAGTCGCTGGCTTCGAAAAGGTTAAGGCCTAATTACGTGCAGTTGCATACAATATTTTATCTACATCCATATATTAAATCCTCTATCATGTGTTCATGAACCATTGTTCATGACCTGCATTAACAACAACTAGGTATGTCTGCCCCACGACCTGCGCCCGGTGCGTACCTCCGCGAGCTTCTGCACCTGCTCCTCCTGGTCCAGCTGCTATATGAAATCTCATAACGATACAGATTTCTGTATCGTTATGACCATTACGATACTGCCGTGTTCATAATAGAATCCAATGTCGTAATGCTGGTCATTATCTATGGTTTTTGAACGCATAATGGAGGATTTACTATATGGGTGTAGATAAAGTTCTTTGTTCGATACTTACTGGAGCCGCTAACATGCACACATAACATATTGTTAATTTTAAGAATTTATTTTCAATCATGTACATGTTTTTACACTAAGTAAATTAATTTACTTTGTTCTCTTTTTTATTCTATAATCATCTAATATATAAAAATCTCGTGTCACGGTGTTTGTTATCGAACTCCTCCGAAACGGATTGACCACTTTTTATGCAACTTTTTTGTCTATATTTAGCAGGTCTGAGAATAGGTCGTAAGCTATATTTTATACCCCTATTCTTCGTAGACGGAGTCGCGGGCGACAGCTAGTAATACATAGACGGTAAACAAAATGTACTAGTCTATGGATGAATGGATGGAGGACGATGGGTTTCACAGTTCAATAAATACAATCCGATCTTGACCAACATAATTTATACTCCACTTCATTTTAAAATAAAATTAATTGCATACAGCACTCAGTTATAACTAAACTAACAAGTTAAAAAGCTAAATCACTTCAACATTTTCTCAATATGACTAGACAGGCGCTCATACGCTGCTTTGTTCCTATAGAGCTGTATATTCGCTTTCACTTTCTTCATCAGTAACTGGGGGTTTATATCGCTAAGCACGAGCAAGGCATCTGCAATCATACATAAATATATTATTTTTGAATTATCATAGTTACAACTTGATCAGTTCAGACTTCCATTTAACCGATTAGACATGTTGCAATCTTCTTAACATTTAAACGAGATTTATGAATAATGGATTCTGATTTGATTAGTTTAAAACAATATAATCTCGACTCTGTTAACAACTTCTTAGAAAAGTTACTTGTCATAAAATTGTAGGAAACGTACGGAACGCGTTTTATTGCATGTGTAAACAGAGCTTAAGGGTCTCACCAAGCATTTCTTTCCGAAAGGCTTCGTCAGCATCGTCTAGATGTATCAGCATAGCGCTATAAAGCGCGTCTACATGCGCTCCGTATAACACTGTGTCGTATGGCGACGGGCGATTCTTGAACAGTGTGGTGACTGTTTGCGTCGCGAATAAACGCACTTTGTCGCTGCTATCGTCTAAGCGCTTTAGAACCGCTGTGGAAGAAAGGCATAGATAATGATAAGGTTTTATTCTATAGTTTAGATATCCTTGTCCTGCCCAATGTGCTTAATTAAGGACATCCCCATTTCAAAGGAATTTATAAAATTCTAAATTGGAACAAGAGTTGCATTTGTTTTGTTGAAAAGAAAAGAAATTTGAACCTTTTCCTTCTAACAGTTTATTCATATTTCACTGGCTCTTTTGCTTGTAGGTATGGTGAGCAGGACGAGGACATGAGACCATTTAATAAATCTTGGGTCTACCACTCCGCTCTATTCTCCAATCTAAGATTTTTGACGCAAGCCTTTCGTTGCCAGCCCTAAAAATTGCTTCAAATTTGATCCAGCCAGTAATAACAGGAATCGGACGATAATGAAAAAAACGATAATCATCGTTCGTAATAATGTGGACATTACTCCAAAATTAATTGAGTAATCCTACTAATATTATAAACGCGAAAGTTTGTAAGAATGTATGTATGTATGGATGGATGTTTGTTACTCGTTCACGCTAAAACGGTTTGACGGATTCTGATGAAATTTGGCACACATATAGTTTATAATCTGGATTAACATATAGGATACTTTTTATCCCGGAAAATTGCATAGTTCCCGAAGGATAGCGATAAACGAATTCTTCGCAGGAATGCCAAATCCGCTACAGTTACATATATGTAATGTATGATGGAAATGTTTATCTTAAATAGTCCTACAAAAAAACCCGCCACAGTATATATCTTTCGAAATTCCCACGGGATAGGGAAATACCTAAACTTTCTTTGTTTTTTTGTTTATAGCAGAATCTCTGAACCTATTGAGCCAATTTTAAAAATTCTTTCACCATTAGAAAGCTACATTGTTCTTGATTGACATAAGCTACTTTTTATCCGGGAAAATTAAAAATTCCCACGGGATAGAAATAAATTAATTCAATTTCGTACCTGATTTTAATAATTCTTACATATTATGTGATATGACTATCCTCGAGTAACAAAAGATATTTTTTCTTCGTGAAAATACAAAATTCCCACGGGATAGAAAAAACTGAATTCAACTTCGTGGCTGATTTTGAAAATTCTTTCACCAATAGAAAGCTACAGCTATTCCTGATTGGAATAGACTACTCTTCTTCGGGAAAATGAAAATTTCCCGTGGGATAGAAATAAGTAAATTCAACATCGGCACTGATTTTAAAAATTCTTTCATATGATATAATCCCCAATTGGCATAGGCTACTTTTTCTTCAGGAAAATACAAAATTCCCATGGGATAGAAAAAACTGAATTCAACTTCGGAGCTGATTTTGAAAATTCTTTCACCTATAGAAAGCTGCACTATTCCTGATTGACATAAGTTACTTTTTATGCGGGAAAATTCAAAATTCCCAAGATATAGAAATAAATTATTTCAATTTCGTAGCTGATTTTAATAATTCTTACATATTATGTGATATGACTATCCCCGATTAACAAAAGCTACTTTTTTTTCGGATAAATACAAAATTCCCACGGGATAAAAAAAACTGAATTCAACTTCAGGGCTGATTTTGAAAATTCTTTCAACAATGGAAAGCTACAACTATTCCTCATTGGTATAGACTACTCTTCTTCGGGAAAATGAAAATTCCCGCGGGATAGAAATAAGTGAATTCAACTTCGGGGCTGATTTAAAAAATTCTTTTACCAATAGTAAGCTACAGTATCCCTTATTTACATAGGGTACTTTTTCCGGGATAATAAAATATTCCCGCGGGATAGAAATAAGTAAATTCAACATCGGCACTGACTTTAAAAATTCTTTCATATGACATGATATGACTATCCCCAATTGACATAGGCTACTTTTTCTTCAGGAAAATACAAAATTCCCACGGGATAGAAAAAACTGAATTCAACTTCGGGGCTGATTTTGAAAATTCTTTCACCAATAGAAAGCTACACTATTACTGATTGGTATAGACTACTCATCTTCGGGAAAATTCAAAATTCCCGCAGGATAGAAGTAAGTCAATCCAAATTTGTGGCTGATTTAAAAAATTCTTTCACTAATAGTATGCTACAGTATCCCTGATTGACATAGGTTACTTTTCTACGGGAAAATACTAAATTCCCACGGGATAGAAATAAGTGAATTGAATATAGGGGCTGATTGTTAAAATGATTTCACTAATAATAAAAAGCTACGATGTCTCTGATTTTCAAAAAAGGTCAAAAAAGGAATTTCTATACCGCGGAAACTTTACTTTACACTTTCCGGGATAAAAAAAAGCCTGTTTCAATCAGGCACAGGCCTCCTCCTAGAACGAAAGAACTTGGGCAGTAGATTTGGGAACTTCACACCCACCATTGAATTTCTTCTCAGGTGTGTGTAGCTTTCCTCGCGATGTTTTCCTTCACTATAAAGCTCATGGTAAACTTCAAACGTAATTTACCACATGAATTCGGAAAAACTCAGAGGTGCAAGCCTGGGCTCAAACTCACGACCCTCTGCTTAAGAGTCCATAGGTCTGACCACTAGGGCACCACGGCTTAGCAGCTATAGAATTCACTTATTCCTATTCCACGGGAACTTTTCATTTTCCTGGCATTATCCTATGTGTTAATTCATGTAATAAACTACCTGTGTGCCAATTTTCATCCAAACAACTAACGTTATTGTCTTCGCGTACGAAGTCGCGGGCAAAAGCTAGTTAATTTAATCATTTAATTTCTTACCCGAAAATATAACCTATTTTTAATAAATAAATAACACAAAGATTTCTTATGATGTAGATTTATTAAAGAAAATACGACAACAGGACAACAACTACTTACTACTTTTTTTTTATACAGGGTGTTACAAAATTACCCGTAATAACTGAAGGGTATGGAAGTACTCCAGTAAAGAATTAAATTAGTATATATTTTTTTTATTCCATAGGTATGTTTTCAATGTCGGAAAAATAAGTGTTTTTAATAGTAAATTAAAATATCGACTGAGATTACGCACATCACTATTTAAGTTCATGAACTTACTAGGAGCAATAACTTACTACCTCCTACGTACTACTACTACGTATCGTAAGCGCGTAGGCAGATTCAAATGAGCCAATGAGGTTAAAGGGGCATTTTTCTCTTTCCTGAGACAGAAAGGGACAAATTTATTATGAATAACGATGAGCGGGGCGTGACGTAACTTGCAGTGAACAATTATTATTATGACTAGGTAGTCATGAGGATTAAAGAGTAATTAGTATGATTTTAAAATCTTATACCTGATTTACACTCTCGCCTCGTCACCTCGCCTCGCGCCTCGCCTCGTCGTCTCGCTCCGGACGCGAGCCTAATCAAGGCAAATCACGAGACGAGGCGCGAGGCGCTCGTCGTCTCGCTCCGGACGCGAGCCTAATCAAGGCAAATCACGAGACGAGGTGCGAGGCGCGCCTGTTCACAATCTCGTCTCGTGGCTCGTCCCGCAGTTCGTCTCGCCACTCGTACGCGAGTGTAAACCAGGTATTAGAACTTGCCACGCGGGAGCGCGTTGCACGACGCGGGGCTAAACTCTCCATGTGTTCAGTTCAAAACTTTAGTAACAGCTTAGCAAAAACTACTTACATTGTGCCCCTGACCAGATACACGTACACACGCCATTAAAACACGCTTACTTTTCACATTTCCAATAGCTTGCTTAGTATGGCACCCACAAGCACAGTCCAGATGTGATCCTGAACTGATTGATACACAAACGCCACTAAAAACACGCTCACATTTACATCTTCGACAGTTTGCTTAGTATGGTACAAGCACAGTCCAGCCCGTAATCAAAAAGGTACCTAGGAATCTTCTCTAGGGACGTATTTACAGTAGAGGTTCGAAATGCCGTCCTCCTTCTTGAAGGCACAGGGAAGTTTCTTCTTTGGACGAAATCGGTAGGTATCAACTCCTGTGTACAGCGGTAGTGATACGGATGTTGATGGTCAGCTCGAAGAATGCGCCAAACTGAGACGTGGTTCATGTCGAGTCTTGCCGCGGCACGCCTGGTACTGACAGTTGGTTCCTCTTCAAAAAGTTCCAGTACTTCTTCCATTCGCCTGGCATCGACAGCTCTCGGTCGTCCACTGCCACGTGAACGATGAAAGGAGCCCGTGGAATGAAGCCGTGTTACCATATCGTGGAAACATTGGTAAGATGGTAATTGCCGTTGCCGCTGCTCAGCGGCTGGTCTGCCATCAATGAAACGTTCGCGATACAGCTCACGAGCTTGAGCTAAATTACCATCAGCTCGCCCTACACACAAAATCTAAATCATTTCGTAGTATTCGGCATTCGAGAACTGCATGGTTACAACGATTTTAATAATTTGACTTTGCACGTACCTATGTCCGTTCGAATCAGATGACCGCGAAATACTGGCTATTTTTTACTAAATTTAAATTTATTTAGTGAACAACAAAGTACTTGCCGCTTGGGGCGGCTTTCTTACAAAGAAATGCCGCCTTCTCCTTCGTCTCTTTCCTACTGGGTAGGTCAGAAAGAGACGGCACTAGAAAATATGACACAAACTGCGCTCCGGGTAGGGTGCGTAAAGCTTCGTTTAGCTAGGAAAATAGTCAAGTGATTAGTTATGTTTCTTTTACTTAATGTTTAGTTAAGTACTTAGTCAATAGAAGCGGGAACGGAATTATTTGCAGTTTTTAATTTGTGTTCACATTTTTAATGATATTATTATGATATTTCAGAGTGTATTAAGTTCCAATAAAACTGGAAAAACTGTTTTTTTTAAACATGCTCGGAAATGTGTACGTTAATGTCACGAAATGAAGACATGAAGTTTCTTGTTTATGGCTCCCTACATTACTTCTTGGCCTAGGCAATGCAATAGAGCAATGAAAATCCTAAGAAAAACCATTATTGTCCGCTGCTCTAACTTTTTAAATTTGCTTACTAACATTAAACTGACGAAGGAAAAATTACATTCTGCCAACCACCACTAGGCTCTGGCTCGCTACTACAAAGTGCCAAATTCGAACTTCGTTTCGTGCCGTCCCGCTCAAGCTAATAGTATTTATTAAGAGAGTGAGAGGGACCGCGCGATACGAACGGGATTTACTTGATTACCTGGTACTTATTTTAATTTTAATATTTCCTCACATTGCTTGAGTAACACCGCCGCCGCTCGGCCGGAACAGTGATTGCAGGACTCGTTTTATCCGGCCTTGTCTACGACTCGGCCGTCTACCCCAAGCTCATCCATCAATCCCTTAGTTCACGGCCTCTGCAGTAATGTACTATTTTTCTAGCTTTAAACAATTGCTAGGTGGTTTGTGGCAATCCTAATCCTAAATTTTAATAAATTTAATTTTGTAATCGTGTGCGAGATTTTCGAGACCTGCTTCATAGCCGTAGTGCTGATTGGCGGGCGCGACTGTCACATGCGCAGAAATTAATGGTCAGCGCTACACTTACGTGCCGTTGGGCTGTCGCAAGGAGTGCTTGCAATTAAATCCTGGCTCTCTTACTTTTCACGTGGGACCACAACTAAACATGCTTACTGCTGCTTAGCGACTGGATTAACTAGATAAAAAGCGGATGGCCATCTTATTCACCTATCATGCTGCTAAGCTACTTGCTAGCACCGTTGAGTCTTGCTTGGGACTCGGCTCTCTCACTATCCACTTTGAAACACAAGCACTGTTGCTTAGTGCCAGTATTAGTTAAAAAAGTGGATGCGGTAGGACCCTACACAAGTTGTTAACATAAATAACCTAACCAACAAAAAGTTGGAAACCACCGAAATTGACATTTAAAAGTTCAATATCTCAAAAAAGGCTGAACCGATTTTGATAAAACATATCTAAGAACCATCGCTAGAAACCCTGCTTTCAAATAAAAAAAACCGCATTCAAATCGGTTGGCCCGTTTAGGAGCTACGTTTCCAAACTTACACCCCTCTTTATTCGTCGGGGGTTAAAAAAACACATGTTAAAATAATTTTGCTACTAGGACTACATAATCATAACTTCAGTTACTGTAGCGCAACTGCACCCGACAGTTGGTGTGAACGCAGCACTGCGCGTGAGCAAATTTTACGCTAGCCAATAAAATCAAAGAAGGCGGAGCTTGTAGTGAATAAGAATGATTTTGACCAGGCGTCATAAGAGTTAGTGGAAAGCTTCAATTACAAAGATTAAACTAAGACAGACGAGTCTTTTCGTATTGTAGGGTTAGGCAGGTACGTACTTAGTTTAAATTGATGTTTGCACTGATAATTTTTCAGCTCAGTTTAGTTACTCTCTCTCTGTTTATGTCAAATTAAAAATAAGTGAGAGTTTCCGACACCCTTCACAACACATTTTCAAACCAGGTACATGGTGGAAATGTTGAACTAACCGCCACCAATGTCAGATTAATATGGGGTCATCCATAAAGAACGAAACACATCTAGGTGGGGGAGGGGTCTGGCAATTTGTGACACGGGAGCAAAATAATTCCAATTTTCAAGTGTGATAAGGGGCGGGGGCGGGGGGGGGCAAAAATGGTGTGACGTCATTTATGGATGACCGCTACGGGTTATTTAAAGAAAAATAGTTATTAATTACGTCACAAAACTGAAACGTCGCACTAAGGTAAAATTGCTGACAAATTAACATTCTGATAAATAGTTAGTCTATGATTTAAAAGCCAATGACCAGAACAGCTGATCGCTAGTGTTAGGAATCTTCTAAAAAACATGTCGATATTTTCAAAAAGTTTCGATATCGGTTTTTTCCATAACCATTATAGCTAGAAAAAAAAGAACAGCGCGCAAAATTACAGTTTTATTTACTGTTCATGGGGTTTCAGGCTTTAGGGGTTATTTTGTAACACCCTGTATTCAGGAATTCAAATTTAATGTCAAGATATTAATTAATTACTTAACGTATTAAATAATTTTGGAGTTATGTCCACGATATTGCAAACAATGACGCAAATCGGTTCGATCCCTGGTAATAGTATACCCTCAGTGTTGCCTTACCATAGTACAACTTGTGCAGTATATCGGCAGTGAAGCAGCCGCGTTGCTTGGCCAGTGTTGCCAGGCAGCATATGGCCCGCAGCGTGTGTTGCCGAGTCAGAGTGGAGTTGTCGTCCACGAGACCCGTCAGCAGCGGTACCACTTGCTCCAGGAACGGTTCCAGCGACTCTTGGGTCGGGAAGAGGTTCACTTCCTGTAATTATGTGGACAGAATTATGTGGCCGCAATTTTGTTTAACCCTTTATAAGGTAGAGGCGATTTAGCGACCACATGCATTGACTTGGATTTTTTTTTATATAAAACTGACCCGTGATTGACCACTATCTCACCTGATGTAAAGTGAAGATGAGGCCAAACCATATTGTTTTAGTATAAGTTACAATATCCATTGTAATTATTGAAAATACTACTAGCTTTAAAAATATCCTTCGTCAGGTATGTATTCGATAGCTGCTTTTGATTCTGTGGTAGTATGCTCCAATAAAATGGGGCCTTATTAAGGGTTAAAGTTGATAAATATTGCTTTATTTAGAGAAATGCTTTTGGAATCACACTGTAAATCCGATCAGTGGATCTTTCTAATTAGAAGGTCAAAGCTGAATAATTCATTTTTAACCGACTTCAAAAAAAGGAGGAGGTTCTCAATTCGATTGTATGTTCTTTTTTTTTTTTTAACGTGTGTTACCTCAGAACTCCGTCATTTATGATCCGATTTGGAAGATTTTTTCGTTGTGTGAAAGCACAGGCTTCAAGGTTGGTCCCGTTATTACCAGAATCCAGTTCTGATGATGGGATCCATGAGGAATTGAAGAAACTCCTCAAAAATTCAAGAAAAAAGTATAGCGACTTTAGTATTTTCGGTGACAAGTCGAGCATTTGCATTCAGAAAGTATCATGGAACTCTGTAATAAAACGACGCAACCCCGTCGAGCATTAAAAATAGAATTTTCAACATAAACTTATTTCGAAGTCAAACTGATGATTTTATCCTACGCATCTATTTTAACAGAAATAACTAAAAAGCAAAAAATAAAAATTTTAAATAAAAAATATAACCTCCTTCAAAAAACATCCAAAAAACAATGAAATAATAATTGAACCAAACCGACCACAATAAGCATGAAAATATCTTTCTTCTAATCTGTTCGAAGTCGGTGCCTCAGCACGAGCCAGCAGGAGTGTAGAAGCCCTATAGATAGTAGGTATGTAGGTAAGTTAGATTACTAGGTCCACTCCTGCTGGCTCGAGCTGAGGCACCGACTTCGAACAGATTAGAAGAAAGATATTTTCATGCTTATTGTGGTCGGTTTGGTTCAATTATTATTTCATAGTTTTTTGGATGTTTTTTGAAGGAGGTTATATTTTTTATTTAAAATTTTTTTTGTGCAGAAATTTTTTCAAAAATAATGTTATTACACAAAAATCTACGTAAGAATTTACGTACGCTCCACACGATATAGGACCATGACCATGATATAGAAATATATCTAGCTGAGGGGAGAGTAGTAGGCCAAAGAGGATATTTAACACGTTCACTGTCCAACAAGAATTCATTAGAAATTCACATACCTTCTCTTTCTTATCGCCGTCTCCTCCCTTCTCTAACTCTAGTTCACTCTCGGGGTTGTCTTGGAGGGCGGAGCACAAGCAAGCCACGGCTGCAGTCCTGATAGCTTCCGCAGTCCGCCCCGCCGTCCACACAAGATTCGGCAATATCACTTCTGTGGAGTACAATTAAGTCTCAATTTGCTGACTGAGCGAGTGAGAAGTGCGAGCCAAGCGTCCCATCCCTGTTTCAGCTTGGGAAATAACGCTTTATTTTATCTATTTCTATATATCTTTTATCTATTTATTTTATGGGCTGTCTGTTCTCCTTGGTCGCATTTGTCAACCGATTCTTGTGAAATTGGTTTTTAAAATATGTTTTTTTTTGTCGACTCCGTTTTCAGTAATTTTTCAAAATGGTGGAGGTTTTAAGGTGCACGATGAACATTTATTCATTTATTAAGCTTTGAAAAGACAGAATCGCGAGGTCTAAAGCTCACAGAGGTACTATTAGTCAGTAGACTTCTAAACATGAAACTACCGTGAGACTCACTCATAGTGAAAATAAACGGATCACTCACGTCTTAAAACGAGTTTCCGTTCGACGGACGGACGTAATCCGTTTATTTTCACTATCAGTAGACTTCTATTTAAAATAGAGAAAATGGATAAGAGAAGTGACTGCTTCCATTCAAAATCGTAGCCATATACGTAATTTTGTGACGTAAAAAAAGTTACGTAGATTTATTTTCATTAGCTTAATTTCTAGTCTTATATGTGGGAGTCTAGTCGCGCCTGAAAGATCATTTTCAACAATCAATCAAAGGACAAGTTGTGAAAACGCGATTCGCCCATATATTCTATAGTAGCTTTTGCGCGCGACTCTGTCCGCGTGGAATTAGTAATTTGGGCAGCTTATTTTTTTATTCAATTTGCTTTTTCATCAATTATGGCTCTCCTTAGTTCCTCGATATAAAAAAAAAACCGCCCCCCCCCGCACCCTCCAACCCGCTCCCCCCCGCACAGCACCTCCTCGGGTATGCCCGCGTTCGTCCTAAGTCAAGCGTGCCTATACAAGTTTTACTTCAAAAAACTTTTTTGAAGGGCCTACGCTAGCTGACGCGGACGCCCGCCGCGTGCGCACGCTCGCGGGTCTCGCTCCGTAAAAAATCTACCTAAAATCCGTCGCACGCGCCCGCGCCACTTAGCGCTGTTCATACAATTTCATATTAGACGCGCGCACGACGGGCGTCCGTTCCGGGTAATCCGCGTCAACGAGCGTAGGCCCTAATACTTCGATCAACATAATAGAGCACCATCAATGACGATCTTCAAGAAGGCTTCCAGTATGTCGCGGTCGCACTTGTAGAAATGGTCCTGCCTCCTCAGCAGCACGGCGGAGAGAGTCGTGAACATCTTGAGCTTAACGTCGGGGTCCACTTTGGGCGTCGCCAAGCACTCCTTGAGCAGCGGAGAGATAAGGTGCAGTTGGGATGACATGGCTGAACCTGTGGGGTAGATAATAATAACTGTGGGGGGTTAGAGGTAGGATGGCCAACCGTCCCGCAAAAGGCCCGCGCGGGACGCCGCCTGTCCCGTTTTCATTAGACTAGATTAATTAGATTATAAAATAATTTGCGTCATAATCATAAAACTTACACGCTAATGTGCAAAAAAAATTATGCTTTAACCCTTAGGGTGAGGCCACACGAGCGTAATTTTGTGAGTGTACAAAAAGATAGGTACTTCATAGCTAACTTGTTAAATAATATTTTGTTGGTGTCTGATGATGATGTGTCTGACACGCTCTGTTGTCGAATAATATGAATCAACCTTCATAAAAAAATGGTTAGGCTGTCCAGGAAATAAATTTGTGTAACCATAGCAACGGGTGGCGAGAAAAAGCTGATTTATCCTTATGGTTTAGAGTACATACCACAATGGGTCAGCACGCACTCGAGCAAGCACCGATCGGGCGTGAGGAGGGTCCAGGTGAGCGCGTCAGAGGTAATGGCCGCCAACACGTGACGGATGTGTTTGCCGTACAGCGTCGTCAGCGTACGCCCGCACTTCTCAGCGGCGCGGAGCTTGTCGAGATTGGCTGGACAGGAAAAAGCGTACACGTGTTCAGAGTTAGAGTGAACCCTGTTTTTCAGCGGCTCGTGAAAAATCGGCCAAGTGCGAGTCGGACTCGCGCACGAAGGGTTCCTTACCATTATCTATAAAAACGGCAAGAAAAACACGTTTGTTGTATGGGAGCCCGCCTTAAATATTTGTTTTTTTTAATTTAATTATTTATTTTTAAAGTGAATATATTATTATGTACGTATAACTAAATATTCTGTGAAAATTTCAAGCGTCTACCTGTTGCTGTTATCAATATTGAGCAAAAAAGAGCAAAAAAAATCACGATTAAAATAATACAATATTTATTTTATTCTGTTTTTTAACCGACTTCAAAAAAAGGAGGAGGTTCTCAATTTGGTTGTATGTTCTTTTTTTTTTAACGTGTGTTACCTCAGAGCTCCGTCATTTATGAACCGATATGGAAAATTCTTTCGTTGTTTAAAAGCATATGCTTCAAGGTTGGTTCCGTTGTTACCAGAATCCAGTTCTGATGATGGGATCCATGAGGAATTGAAGAAATTCTTCATAAGGTCAAGGGAAATGTAAAGCGATTTTAGTATTTTCGGTGACAAATCGAGCATTTGCATTCAGAAAGTGTCAACTGTGTGTAGTGTAAACTAGATTTGATGAAGAAAACCGCATATGGCCAACGGAACTCCTCAACGGGTCAAATCTTGCAAGTTGAATTTGACTCTTTTCCCAGTTTCTGATTGAGTTCATATTTTACATGCATGTGCAAATCAGGTGACAATGCAATATTATTGTGACATGGAGCTGATCTGATGATGGACTGGGAAGGTGGCCATAGGAACTCTGTGATAAAACGACACAACCCCGTCGAGTTTGGGCTCATTTCAATCGTCTTGACGAGTACTTTGATTCCAGATGATAAACAGGGTCTCAGGGTCAGGGTCCAAAGGTACTCCATAATGTAACGGCACTACCCCATCGAGTACGGACTCATTTGACTCGTCTCAACGAGTACTTTGGTCCTAGATGGTAACCATAAGAACTCCGTAGTAAAACGACAGAACCCCATCAAGTTTGGTCTCGTTTGATTTGTCTTAATGAGTACTTTGGTAACCAGAGGCAAAAAGTACAGTCAGTAAAGAGTGCCAGTCCAGGCCATTAGAAACAAGTAAAAAGCAAAAAATATAAAAAATAATAATAAAAAATAAAACCGCCTTCAAAAACACCCAAAAAAAAACTTGGAAATAAAAATTGAACCAACCACAATAAGCATGAAAATATTTTTCTACTAATCTGTTTGAAGTCGGTGCCTCAGCACGAGCCAGCAGGAGTGGTAGAAGCCCTATAGATAGTACTCCTACTATGTAGGTAAGTTAAATTACTAGATTCACTCCTGCTGGCTCGAGCTGAGGCACCGACTTCAAACAGATTAGTACAAAAATATTTTCATGCTTATTGTGGTTGGTTCAATTTTTATTTCCAAGGTTTTTTTGGGTGTTTTTTGAAGGCGGTTTTATTGTTTATTTAAATTTTTTTATTACTATTTGTTGTTATAGCGGCAACCGAAATACATCATCTGTGAAAATTTCAACAATCTAGCTATCACGGTTCATGAGATACAGCCTGGTGACAGACAGACGGACGGACGGACCTTACGTAAGGTATATATTAAAATTTACCTACTACATCTATATATATAAAAGAAGAAACTGACTGACTGACTGACTGACTGACTGACATATCAACGCACAGCCCAAACCACTGGGCCTAGAGATTCCAAATTTGGCATGTAGGTTCCTTATAAGGTCTAGGGGTGCACTAAGAAAGGATTTTTCAAAATTCACTCCCTAAGGGGGTGAAACGGGGGTCCAAATTTTGTATGGGGAAACAAGATTAGTTCGACTATTTTATTCGAAACTTCACAGAAGTACTCCGAATAATAAATGAGTAAACACGTGTTTGAGAATTCAACCCCTAAAAGGGGGGAAAGGGGTGACAAAGTCTGAAAATCAACATGGGTGTTGTTTTTATGGTTTATCGGGTCGCTGGTTATGAAAACAACAACGGTTTTAAAATCCGACGTGGCAGACGTAAAATACCATCTCCCTTGATGGGGTGCGATGGGGTTGAAATGTCTAAATATCAATATAAAAAAAATATATATATATATTAGGGGACAATCTTACACAAATCGACCTAGTCCCAAACTAAGCAAAGCTTGTACTATGGGTACTAGACGACGATAAACATACTTATATAGACAAATAAATACTTAAATACATAGAAAACATCCATAACTCAGGAACAAATATTCGTGCTCATCACACAAATAAATGCCCTTACCGGGATTTGAACCCAGGACATCTTGCTTCGTAGGCAGGGTCACTACCAACTAGGCTAAGGCGGTCGTTAATATGGGTGTCGTTTTTAATGTTTTGCCCAAACCACTGGACCTAGAGACTTGAAATTTTGCACATAGATACCTTATACAATGTAGGCATCCACTAAGGAAGGATTTTTGGGTATTCCCACGGGAAAGGGAAAAAACGGGATTTATATATTCGATTCCGAGTGACCCTATCTCAGTAACTATAATAACTAGACTCTTCAAATTTGATACACAAGTAGGTATTACATTATTTAAAACATTTATTTCAGGGTTTTTCAAAATTCCCACGGGATAAGGAAAAAACGGGATTTATATATTCAGTTCAACGGGATCCTATGAACTATAATTACTAGACTCTTCAAATTTGGTATAGAAGTAGGAAATTATAATAGTAAAAAACAAGTTTAAGGATTTTCGGAAATTCCCACGGGATAAGGAAAAAACGGGATTTTTCGTTTTACTGGTCGTAGAAAGCCGAAATTCGGCATGTAGGTTGCTTGGGGAGTGTAGATGAGCATTGAGAGAGGACTTTCCCAAATTCCCACGGGAACGGGAAAAAACGGGATTTTTCGTTTTACTGGTCGTAGAAAGCTGAAATTCGGCATGTAGGTCGTTTGGGGAGTGTAGAGGAGCATTGAGAGAGGCTTTCCAAAATTCCCACGGGAACGGGAAAAACAGGATTTTTCGTTTTACTGGTCATAGAAAGCTGAAATTTGGCAAGTTGGTTTCTTGGGGAGTGTAGAGCTGGATTGAGAGAGGACTTTCCAAAATTCCCACGGGAACGGGAAGAAACAGGATTTTTCGTTTTACTGGTCGTAGAAAGCTGAAATTCGGCATGTAGGTTGCTTGGAGTGTGAAGAGGAGCATTGAGAGAGGACTTTCCCAAATTCCAGCGGGAACGGGAAAAAACGGGATTTTTCGTTTTACTGGTCGTAGAAAGCTGAAATTCGGCATGTAGGTTGTTTGGGGAGTGCAGAGGAGCATTGAGAGGGGACTTTCCAAAATTCCCACTGGAACGGGAAAAACGGGATTTTTCGTTTTACTGGTCATAGAAAGCTGAAATTTAGCAAGTGGGTTCCTTGGGGAGTGTAGGGGAGCATTAAGAAAACATTTCCCGAAATTCTCACGGGAACGGGAAAAAACGGGATTTTGCGTTTTACTGGTTGTAGAAAGCTAAAATTTCAAAATTCATAAGTTTATACTGTAAGTAGGCCGCAAAGGGCACTTTAACCGACTTCTAAAAAAGGAGGAGGTTATGCATTCCACTTTATGTATTTTTTTATGTAGGTATGTTCACCGATTTCTCGGTCAATTGTGGACCTGCTTGCTTGCTTGCCTGTATGCTTGCTTGCTTGATATCTTGGTTCTTTGGAATACTCATAGTACACGCGAGCGAAGCCGCGGGCAAAAGCTAGTTTACTATATCACTGTATGTCAGTATTGACGCGATGGAGACGATTTTTGAGTTTGATTTTGTGTAGGACCTTGCATCTACGTATTATGGGAATACGATTTTACCATAGAATATATAAAGGGATCAGAAAACGGACCGGCGGATGCTCTGTCGCGAACCCTAATAACACGCGATGAACTGAAATCATTAAATGAGCACGTATATGTAACAACGAGAGCACAAAAGAAGAAAAATTATGAGGAAACACAAAAGAATCTTACCTCCACTGAGGAACATTCCTCAAGTCAGTCGATTATAGAAACAAATAACAATGACTCTGTAGAGTTACAATTTATTAGTAAAAGTCAGTTAAAAACGTTCAGAGAAAGGAAGAAAGCAAGACCAAATTCTGATCACGAGAATAAAATATTTTTATATGATTCCAATAAAAATATAATTTACATTAAATTTTTTGACTCTTCATCGCAAATCTCGCCAGGCGAATTTGTGAAAGAGTTAGACATGTTTTGTAACAAAATAAACGTTAATTTAATATATATAGTGAAAAATAAAACTATGGGTATATTTCTAGAAAAATTAAGGAAAGAGATAAAGCAGCAAAAACATAAACCCAATGTAAAAATAGTTGTTTTAAACGACATAATACGAATTGATGATAAGGAGCAACAAAAAATAATATTGAACGACTTTCACCTCTTGCCCACTAGTGGTCACGCTGGCATGAGACGAATGTACAACAATATAAATAAATTATTACTTTTGGCCACGTATGGAAAATGAAATAAGAAAATTTGTTAAGCGTTGCGAAAAGTGTCAGAAAAATAAATATTCCATCCCTATTAAGGAACCAATGGTCATAACCACAACGGCAAATAGTGCTTTTGAAAAAGTGTATCTCGACTTAGTTGGACCTTTACAGACTGATGATCACGGTTACTCATATACATATACTTACATTACAGTGCGAATTAACAAAATTTGTCGAAGCGTATCCATTATTATCAAAGAAAAGTGAAGACGTAGCAGTAGCATTAGTAAACAACTTCATTCTTAGATACGGTGTTCCCAAACAGATAGCGTCAGATCGGGGTGCTGAGTTCTTATCAGCCATTTTCAAAGAGGTAAGTGAGCTACTTAACATCAAACAATTAAATTCAACAGCTTATCACCATCAAAGCATTGGAGCACTGGAAAATACCCATAAACATTTAGCTGCTTTCTTACGTATTCAAACTGATAAACATCCAGAAACCTGGAGCACTTGGTTACCATTTTGGAGTTTTTCATTTAATACTTTAGTACACACAGAAACTAAATATACCCCATTTGAACTTGTGTATGGTAGGAAATGTAATCTACCCAGTAATTTGACAGGGAATGTTGTCCAACCTCTGTATAATCATGAGAGCTACCCCAAGCAATTGAAATATAAATTACAATTAAGCCAGCAAGAAGCTCGAGAAAATTTAATAAAATCTATGAACCTAAGAAAGGCTACTTACGACTTAAAAAAGAACACTGTTATGTATAATGTTAATGATAAGATTTTAATAAAAAATGAAGTAGGAAATAAGTTAGAATATCTTTATTTGGGGCCATACAAGGTCATAAAAGACCAATCACCTAATGTAGAGGTCGAAATTGATGGGAAAACCATCCTAGTACATAAGAATAGAACTAAACCCTATCATGAATAATAATAATAAAACGAAAAAAAAAAAAACTTATAATGTAATCATTTTTTTTCCATAAGGAGGGAGATGTAAGGAGTAATGTTTGACGATATATAATGTACTTATAAATAAGGCTTTCCTATGAATAAATTCAGTCTTTACTCAACACTTGTGCTGTTTAATTGTCTTCATAAGCTTCCGCCCCACACAAAGCCTACGTAGAGGCATGTGCAAAAATATGTATCGATTTAATCCGCTCATAATTATGAGCCGTTACCATAATTCGATGACATAATAGCTATAGGACATATTTATGAGCAAGTTGTGTGCACCCACACTTGACTGTACCTAAAGCCAACTGGACACCTGTGGACAACAGTGGCTAGAAGTGTCTACGAGTTTGGCAGATTCTATTTAAATGAAGTTTACGTAAGTAATTACTTACACAGAGCCATGAACTGTATCTTGTCATCGACAGGCGTGGCGTAGACGGTGAAGTTGACAGTGAACAGCTGATCTGCTACCGCTTGGCAGCCCTCGCCGCAGAGGTCCAACGCTGCTTCAGACACGTACATCAGACCCGTTTGGTACTTCGGCTGTAAGACAACTTCAATGCTAAGGTAACATTTTCCTTTTCCCATACAAATAAAGTACAATAGGGGTCAATATTGGTCTTTTTTCTGGGGTTTTTCTGTGCATCTTTATATCAGTTTGTATTTAGTTTGAAATATATGGTTTCACGGGATGACCGTAAAAGTAATAAAAAAATGAAGTTGAAGAAAATAAAAAAAATAAATAGAAAAAGATACTTCATACTTAACTTGTAAAAGTTGGCTTAGTAGCGCCATCTCTTGGTCCAGGTGAGCGGGTAGCTCCGAAGGAGTGTTGAAGTCTCTCAGTAGAGGGCATAACATAGATGCGCTTTATCACTGCCTAAATGTGATTATAACAGACTGAAGTGTACGATGTATGGGAAAGATTCGTCGCTAACTTCTAGACCAGTGATGGTGTAGGGGTAAGCACGCAGCACGGAACGCTGAGGACCTGGGTTCGATTCCCAGCATTGGTCTTTTTTCTGGGGTTTTTTCTGTGCATCTATATTTCAGTTTGTATTTAGTTTGAAATATACAATAGGGGGTCGGGAGAGGTGCGGGCGGCAGGCACACGAGGCGCGCTCGCCGCCCGCACCTCTCCCGCCCCCTTAGCCGTCGTACCCCCCCGGCCCCTGTACCGCGCGAGCGAGGACTCATTTAACACGTTGAATGCTTCTCCAAAAATGTAGTACCTATTTCCATTAGAGCCACTGGGGACACCGAACCAAACTATATTGAACCATTGGAGCCACGGGGGACACCGGTGAGCCACGGTGAGCCTTCAATTAAAACCTGTTTTACAGGCCACCAATCACTTATTCCATCCAGAAACGTATCTAGGGTGAGCCGCGTGGCCCTAGAGAAGATACGAGTTAGCTTGGATCTTTTGTATTGTATAGGACTTATAATTTTTTCACCGTTTTTAGGGTTCCGTAGTCAACTAGGAACCCTTATAGTTTCGCCATGTCTGTCCGTCTGTCTGTCTGTCTGTCTGTCCGCGGCTAAGCTCAGAGATCGTTAGTACTAGAAAGCTGCAATTTGGCATGAATATACATATCAGTCACGCCAACAAAGTGGTAAAATAAAAAAATAATTTTTTTTAGGGTACCTCCCATAGACGTAAAGGGGGGGTGATTTTTTTTTTCTCGACTAATCCTATAGTGTGGGATATCGTTGGATAGGTATTTTAAAACCATTGCGGGGTTGCTAACATGATTTTTCTATTCAGTGATCTGTTTGCGAAATATTCAACTTTAAAGTGAAAACTTTCATTAAAATCGAGCGTCCCCCCCCCCCTCTAAAATCTAAACTGTTAAATGGAAAAATTTGAAAAAATTCAGAATGGTAGTTAATATATCAAATTTACTAGGAAAATTATAGCGGCTAAGATTGCTTGGAAATTATTTGTAGTTTAAAAGTAAATAGTAGCCTAAGGTATAAAACATACCTAAACTTGGATGATTCCGTACACATACGAAATCCTTAGAAAAATATTACTTGATTTTTTTTGTAATGGCTACGGAACCCTACCTTGTGCGTGTCCGACACGCTCTTGGCCGGTTTTTTTATATTTTGTTAGGGTTGCCTTACACGTCATTAAACGGTCTAGCTATAGTTATGCACTGACCTTCCTGACCCTGCACCGGTCCGGGTCTGCTAACTCCTTGAAGATATCCCCCAGTTTGGGCTGCACCAGTTGGGCCTGCGAGCCTCTCAAGATGTTCGCGAGGACAATCAAGGCGCCCCACGAGTCCATCTCGGCCTCCAGAAGCGGCCACCATGTGTCCGGAGTTATGAAATAGCCGAACAACTCAGCTGCACGTTTCACCTGATGTGAACAAATAAACTTTTGGTTTTGACTTTAACCTTTTCAACGCCAACGACACATATAGATGTCACAATGTACAGTGTCAAAGTGATCTTGACACAATGACATAAGATTCAAAGCAGGTTTACGTTTTGTCGAGGCGTGGCGTTGAAAAGGTTAACATATATCGTTATTTCATTATCATCCCAGATACAGTCAAGGAATTTAATTCCCCACCCATCTTTCGTAAAAATGTCGTTTAATAAATAAATAAATAATAATAAATATCACGGGACCATTCACACCAATTGACTTAGTCCCAAAGTAAGCTAAGCAAAGCTTGTGTTATGGGTACTAGGCAACGGATAAACATACTTACATAGATAGATACATACTTAAATACATATTAAACACCCAAGACCCGAGAACAAACATTCGTATTTTACATACAAGGATCGTTTTCAAAAAATTTGTACATAGTTAACGGCTTAATCAAAACAAAAATCACGATCGCTATTTTTGTATAACGAAAGTTAGTCATACAAAGTATATGGATGGGTAACTCCGTTACACAAAAATAATTAATTAAATTATCTTTTTAGTTAATCCCTTAATTGGGGATGTCTATTTTTTTGCAATGTATAGAAATTCGAAAACCATTTCGAGATAAATGCTTTTTAAATCGTTTTCTGTAGTTATTTAATTTTAATATTATGTAATGAATTTATTATATGTATAACAAATAAGCAATGAACTTCATTTGACATTGGTGTAAATTGCGTGACCGGTTCAAGTCGTGCTTTATTCTCGCTACAAGTTAACCTCAGCCACGACCCTGGGGTCGTCGTCGGCGGCGCCGCGGTGCATCGTCCGCGCGATGGTGTTGGCGTGCTGCGTCGCGCCCTCCTCAGCACACAGCACGAGCCAGCACAGCAGCTGGGAGACACGTAAACGGGCGTCCGCGTGCCATCCATCCATTTCTGGAGAACAAACAAAATTAAGCCCTCATTTGACATATTGCGATTTGCGATTACCTACTGCGATATTGACTATGAGCGTTTTCTCTTGCAATAATTTGCAATAAATTATTGCGACTATAAATTGAGATGTAAGCTATACTATATCTCACTTGTGAGATAGGATAGCTGGATCAAACTGCACACGGTGTGCAAATTTTATTAAAATCGGTTAAGTAGTTTAGGAGTCCATCGCGGACAAACAACGTGACACGTAATTTATATATATTAAGATCTTAATATTACTAACTTAAACTAATAACAATTTTGTTTTTTAAAAAGTTTTTTTTAATCATTGTGAAATTGGTTGTGAAAAGATTCCACCCTGGTATGCGATTAAGTTTCCTTGACTTTAGATTTATTTATGAGCTTAACTGTACTATGGGTACCACGCAAAAGAGTACCGTAAAAACGTACAACTTTGCCCGCTTTTTGCGATATTTTGCTTTTTTTAGAGTCAATTGGTCGGTATTGTGCAACTTTATCTGTGGCACTCACATATTGACATACTTTTCTTTGTGTAGATGAGAACACTACATTTAAAATGAGTTTCCGTACCCTAGAAAACGGGCCTCAAACAGGCGGGCCAAAATATTGAAAAAATTTCGAGATTGCCCACATTTGTTTGCACTTTCATAACTTCGGGATTATCAATTTTATGGTCATGATTCTTAAAGTCTAATAATCTAGAATAGGCATAGCAACGTTGTGTCGTATTATAAGTCCTTTAAGTGATATATTTAACCTCCAAACTCATGTGGGCAAAGTCGTAAAAAAAAATTGAAATCCTTCATACAAAATCCTGGATATGCTAGGGTTGTCAATTTTTACTTATTGCCTTTACCCGACTACGACTAAATTAGGTGCAGTATGATATTAATATTTTAATAATAATAGATAATACTAGATGTTTTAAGATTAAGATTAAAAATAAAAAATAATCTACACTTTATGGACCACATTCATCTGTCTGAAATAAACGGATTTTATTTTATATAACCTGCGGTGAAATCCAACAGTGTGTGTGAAGTTCCCAATTCGCACTGGGCCCGCGTGGGAACCACGGCCCAACCCCTCTCATTCTGAGAGGAGGCCTGTGCCCTGCAGTGGGACGTATATAGGCTGGGATGATGATGATGATGATGATTTTATATAACATACTAGTGACAACCCTAAGGGTAAAATTTTGCTGGGCAAAGTTGAAAAAAAGTAATACGAAAAACGTTCATGACATTGCCCACTACCATAATTACAAAATTAATAGAGATAAGGTGTTGAGATTTTGTCTACATCGTTTTTAAACTGAATATTAGTTATAGTTAAAATTAAATACTTGTGCGACTTTCCTGGCTTAAAATACACTCGAAGTTCTTTCGTCCTAATTGGCCCGCCAAAAAACACGTCCGCACTCCAAGCCAGCTCACGCGTGACAGAAGATAGATACGCGTCAACTGATAGGCCAGTGTTGCCTGCATAATGTTTAGCTATAAGCCACGGGAGCCCCTTTTCTCCCATAATCTTTTTTATCCGAATTTTGAAAGTCAGAAATCGATGTCCATATTCTTGCTCATAAATATCGATGGTCATAATTTTTTTAAAGTATATCGCTAAATAGTTCTAACTGCAATGATCCATAATCCTATTGATCATAACTTTAAAAAGTCATAATATTTATATCAATAAAATTTAACGGAATATCGTTGATTATTCAGAAACATTGTACATATCTTAAAGTAATAATTGTTTTCAGTCATAATTTTGCATTACCTAAAATTCACTAAGCATATACATCGAAGTCTATAACATCTTAAAGAATATCGATAATTATTCAGAAACATTGTAAGGCATATCGCTGGCAGCGAGCAAGCGAAGAGAGCGAGCAAGACCTTTCAGGGCAGAAGCGACTCGGACAGGTTAGGTTCAGAAGGCTAAGGCGGGAGCGAATGTTTAATATTATGACTTCCGATAATATGACGAAGAAAAATTATGACAGAAAACGTTATGGGCTTGAAAATTCGGAACAAAAATTTTATGGGACTCATTATAGACCCATAAGCCATAGATTAGAATGAAAGTGTATTTGTAACTATTTTTGGTACATTTCGCTTTTACTGAAATGTGACGCGGTGGGCAAAGCTATAATGAAAAGGCAAAGTTGTTAGTTTTTACGGTATAACTAATTTCCATGGTAACAGCTACAAACTTAAACTCCTTACTAACCTCTAGCAATAGCCGGCACAATCTTGCCAATGTTGGTCATTGCGAGTTGCCTGCACCCAAGGTTCGGCCGCTTCACATCAGGGTAGTGGCTCGGCACGTCCTTCAGGAAGTCTGTTCTCTTCTTAAGATCCTCTTCGTTCTCCTCCATGTATTGGAGCCCTACGTCCGTCCAGAGTTCAGTGGCTGCTTCCCTGATGTCTGATATCGCGTCACTCAGGCTATAGATGTTAATTAAAAAAAATATTATTTCAAGGACAACAAACAGCAAACTTTTGTTCAGGAGGTGTTTTTAATGACCTTCAAAAACAAGACATTTCTTGTCTCATTCATCAATTTATTTCATCAGTTGACCTGCCTGTTTGTTTTGTCCCCATCATAAAAAAGTTTTGTGTTATGAAAAGATGCCAAATATGTTAGCTATTTGCATTCAAATTTGTTGAAAACAGATATTTTGTCTATAAATTCTATTTTCGCTAACAAAAATTTAAATAGAAATAGGATTGCTTATCCATTAAAGGAATAGCCAAGGTTTTTGGCTCAGGCTCATAAAACTTCCTTTCCTGAAATGTGTACTTTTTCTAAATAAATAAATAATTAATAAATAAATTATATTTTATTTATGTTAAATATCATGGGACAATTCACACAAATTGACCTAGTCCCAAACTAAGCAAAGCTTGTACTATGGGTACTAGACAAGGGATAAACTTACTTATACAGATAAAAACATACTTAAATACACATTAAACATCCAAGACTCAAGCACAAACATTCATATTTTTCACACAAATATCTGCCCAGACCGGGAATCTAACCCAGGACCTCAAGCTTCATAGTCAGGTTCTCTAACAACTAGGCTATCCGGTTGTTGTTGTTTAGAAAATCACTTTTTTAGAGGGTACAGTCTCAAATAATACACTTCCCCAAGGGTACACTTTCTCAGATAGAGCATTTTCTGATTGATGGTACATTTTCCCCGAAATCACACTTTTTTCAAAGAGCGTATTTGTGCATATTATACAAACACCCGTATCATAAACATGTACATTTTGGGAAAGTACGCGTTTTGGTAGTGTACTTTTTGGGAAAATCCACTTATTGGGCAAGTGCAATTGCAAAATTCATATTTCAAATCATGTATGAATAAATTTATATATTTATCACCTGGTTAACAGTAATGGTATCATTCGGTGCCAGAAAGAGTATCTGTCTCGGTAGTTCAGCATCCAGTTGCCGACTTCTTGCGTGACCTGCATTCGGACTTGGCTGTTCTCATCAAATAGTTTCTCTGCCATGGGAGTAATGGACAGCTCAAAGCATTTTGCATTTCCTGCTATCACAATCGCTCCTGTAAAACAATGTTTTAGTATTAAGATAGGGCTGTTTAGTAATGGACAGCTCAAAGCATTTTGCATTTCCTGCTATCACAATCGCTCCTGTAAAACAATGTTTTAGTATACAATACATCAAGGTAATTTTTAGAAATAAATTTTAGCACATAAGTCCTAGATGATAGTATATAAGTGAAAATTGTAAAAGTCGAAAACAATATTCTGTAAACTTTTCTGTGTAATTTAAAATATGCACATATCTAATTTATTACAGTCAAGTATTCATATATTAGAATTACTCAGAAAAGGTGTATTTAGCTAAAAAGTTCCAACAAAATATATCTTTAGTCAAAAAAAATTGTCTATATTATCAGACAGTGACTCTCTGATAATTAAAAAAGCACTTCATTTTTAATTATGTTTCTGCTGCATTGTGGTGAATAATAAACAAATGATAAATAACATGTTTTAAATGGCTTAAGTGTGTACTATTTGGTTACAATATTTCAATGCCGCTTTTTTATTACATACATCTTTTTTGAGAAATGCTAGTACATTGTATGGAATAATTGATACCATCTTTGTCAACCTCAACATTGACGGAACCATCAATAGTATCAATTAAAACTACAGTCAAAACCGTTTATAGCAACACCAATTACAACGACATATACATATTGGATGTAGCAACCCAACACAATCTTATATACCAAAGTAACACTGGTTACAATGACCAACCGTGTTTAACAACCAAATATTGATGTCCCTTGAACGTTGTTATTGTGGTTTTGACTGTACCTATTTTAAAAATTTTAATTGAATATCTTGGAATATTACCTATAGCTCGAATAGCAGCAACTCGGACCCTGTAGTGTTGATGAGAAAAATTTGTCAGCACAGGCTTTACATAGCTCTCACTCTGGAAGTGGAAGTCTCGCTGCAGCACCTTTGTCAGTAGTATGATGCACTCGCACGCTTCCAGCTTCACCTTAGGGAACGGGTCCGTACTCGTCTTTGCCAAGATACTGGTGAAATCATTGATAAAAGGACTAAGAAGATGAGTAACTTTGTACTTCTCAATTATTTGGCGAAGCAGCTCAACTAAAACTAAGCGAATCTCTTCAGACTCTTCCACTATCTCCGCACAACCAATACGACGGACTAAAACAGGTATTATGTAGGTGAGGTAGTAATCGTTAAGCGGTAAGCGGGCTATGAAGTTTGAAATGATCGCCGCCGCAGTGTTTCGGCAAGCTTCGGAAGGATCGGTGAAACTTTTTAAAATGTAAGCATAGATTTCGGGAAACACGACAGTGAGGTCACAGTCACGGTGCGCCGGGTTCTCGAATACCTCCTCCTTGATTTTCAGTAGACTTTGATTTCGAGCCATCTTCGATTCGCTTTGCAAAGTAGTAATGTATTGCTCAAGATAAGCTCGAGGGCTAGTCTCGAATTGCACTTTAGTTTCAGTCATTTTAGCAAAAAGTGGCCACCGTCAGCAATCAGCTAAATAATTATATATTATTTTATCAATAAAACTAATGCCAAGCAAGACAGACAAAAACAAGTTTTGTTTCCATGACGACACTGACTGACATTTGAATTTTTCGAAATTTGGTGTCCGGAAATGGACCATGACAACATAGAAAAATGAAGGCTCATGTGTATCGTGTATCTATAAAAATTGGATAATTAAAACATAAATAGTTTAATTTTTTTTTAATCTTTTCAATAATTTTGGTTGTTTATTTTAAAACGCAGTTGCAATACTAGGAGTAGGGTGCACAACTGCACATAAACTAATCTGCGTAAGTAGGAACAAGTTACAATTGAACTGAAAACGTGCGCCAATCATAGTTCGCCAAGTAAAAGCTGTCAACGTTTTCATTTTCATGAATGGAAGGGACGAGACGACATCATTCGCTTAATTTTGTTCTGATCGCCAAAGCTGCTTTAGCTAATAATAGTTACGACTTTTTCGTGCAAGAAACAAATTCACAATGCTTAAATTCAGTGTGTTTAATTTATTATTTGTCGCGGCGGTTCTGCAAGGGGCGTCCGCATTAAGAGAAGGCGACTGCGAAGTATGTGTTAAGACAGTAGAAAAATTCGCGTCCACGTTATCAGACAGCGTGAAGAAAGATCCAAAATTGATAGAGACAGAGTTCAAGAAGTTCTGCAAAACCTCCAAGAGCAAAGAGAACAGGTTCTGTTACTATTTAGGTGGTCTGGAAGAGTCCGCCACCGGCATTCTGGGTGAACTTTCGAAACCTCTCAGCTGGTCAATGCCTGCAGATAAAATTTGCGAGAAATTGAAGAAAAAAGACGCACAGATCTGCGATCTCCGATTCGACAAACAGATCGACCTTAACAATGTAGATTTGAAGAAACTGAAAGTCAGAGACCTGAAAAAGATCCTTAATGACTGGGACGAAGTTTGCGAAGGATGCATCGAGAAGACGGACTTTATCAAGAGAATAGAAGAGCTGAAACCCAAGTACATGGGTAGTGGTCGATCTGACTTGTAATAGTTCAATAATAGGTGGGAAACTTTCACTTATTTGATTATAATTTCTGGAATGTACTGTTTTTTGCATCAGATTGTGTGGGTGGTGCTTTTATATCCAGTCAAACAAAATCCATTGAAGTCTGACCTTAAAGTTTATTTTAATACATTTAAGTAACCAGTTCAATTCATTGATACATTTGCAAACTTAAAAATCAAAACCAATTATTGATTGAATGGTTGCTAACCATAATGAGACAAAACCCAAATAGTTTTCAAGCAAGATAATAACAGGATAAGTAAAATAAGGCTCTGAAAGCTAGATGTCTTCTTTTTGTTTTATTTGAGTCAGGGCATATGTTTTGTGGGTGTTCACTCAAATCTGGCACCTTCTCAAACTCAAAGTTTCAAGGTCTTTAATACATTGTCTTTTGTTGCAGCAAAATAAATTAAAATGTGATATGAACATCACTATGCCCTGGAGGCCCGTAAGCAGAACATCAAGAATATTGCATTTAATAAGAACTTTTGTGAGTGTATTGTGGGAATGTTTGTGCACACATTGAAGTAAATTATTGTAATAATTTAAGTAAATATTTTTATGAAAAGTAATTGTTTTACTACCTTGGTAGTTTTCTAACTTACAATAAAATTATTCACAATCATCATCCCAGCTTATGTACATCCCACTGCAGGGCACAGGCCTCCTCTCAGAAAAAAGTGCCTAATAAACTATTAAGCACTTAAAACTATACTGTAGTTGTTCACAGTATTAGTAAAAGGCTGAACCAAGCTGCAAGCTTATACTGACTGTGTATTATCATTTAGTCATCACACACCTACCCAAAAAGACCAGAATTTATCCCAAATAAAAATAAAAACCTGCCCATAATCCTTGCATATCTGACACATTCTGAAAATTGACAAAGGTCTTAAGTGACTGAATTGACTGCCAGGATATAAGCGGTTTTGGTAACTTTTATCTATCACAGTGCTTCAGTCAGAAACTAGCATGCACAATTTGCAGCACCTGAAATAAGTCTCAAAATATTGACCAATTATTATTTTCAGCAGTCTGCTTCAAACTCATACTGCTAGGATGATTTTTTTATATAATAAGCACCAAGACTGCAAAATGATGTAACACTACTATGCCAAGTCCAAGCACAGAGAACAAGAAACATGGCCATCCAGGCTATGTCCACTGGATGGTAGGGATATATAGATTTTTTTCCCAAATATTGCCACTGTTAGGGGGCCATAGTTTGCACCACCACAGTATACAATATAACATACCTACCATAATGGAGCTAGTCAATGCTGCAAATGAAACTAAGGCAGTAGGGGCAGGTGGGACCTTTTTAGAAGCTTTTATTCTAGTGGGGATAGGTGGAAATATTATGGCTTTTTTATCTCCACTGGTAGGGGACAGTTACACAAAATATTTCCACCTATCTCTACTAAACATGTAGAGTTTTCTTGAGTGATGTAGTGATGTGTGTTAAAATAAAAGGCCAACAACCACTTCACTCTAATAATTTTATTGTAATAACTGTAGAATGCATAGACTATTACAACAAATGATCACTGCAGATTTTTCCCATACATAATAAACAAAAATACAGTATTACTATCTGATCAAACTGTGTTTTTGATCCAATCCTTAGTGGTACTTGTAGTTCCTGTGGTGCTCTAGAAAAGAAAATACAATATTATTTTAGTTAGATAAAGTCAAAGCTTCTAATACTATCAATCTGAATTGCAGAAAAGGCATCATGTTTTAATATAAGTTAGGTTGCCACATAAAAATAGATTTTTTTGCTTTTATTTTGCTTAGTGATATAGGAAAATTACCACCACCTATGGCCTTGTGGTCTGAGGGAAATTGCTCCTTGACAGCTTCTTGTGTTTTTGATCATTTAGACATATTTTAAACAGGTATAGATTAAAAATAGCATCTCATTAATAGATATTTCCATCTCATGTATTACATGTTTTAATTCATCAACATTGTTTAATCCCAGTAATAAGAGTAAATTTAATTTACACTAACATAGAATATTAGCAGCGGAAAATCATAGTGAATTTGATCGACTTAATAGTTTAACCTTTTATATGCCAGAACACGATCCACACCAGATTTAAGACTATCTTTTTGTATTTTTATTTGAATCTGTAATATTAGTATTATTTGAGACAAACAAAACTCAAACACAGGTTTTTTATACTTTCGGCATACAAGGGGTTAATACTATACCAACCGTAGGTCTTTTAGCCAAAGTACTCACTCATCTTTCCGTAATTAATAGCATAGAAGAATGCCATGTTAGCAACCAACAGCTGGAAAAACGGGGCGGCTCCAACCCTCTTAGGCTGCATGTACTTGTGCTGCCACCTCCACCAGGCTAGAAAAAAAAATCAAATTAACACTTTTTTAGCTTCTTGAACTTGTTGTAGTCACAATATATCCCTATCAGCGTTAATGAGTTGCCGGAGAGAGAAAAACTCGGAACACAATAACTAAGAGGTAGGTTTCTTTCTGAAAATTTGACATTATAACCTATGCAAAAATATGGATTTCATTAAATCTTACCTCGGCTGCAAGCGCCCATAAAGGCAGAAGGAGTCTTATTCCGGCGTGCCAACCATGACCCAACCTCGCTCAGTTTCAGTTGGCCGAAAGGAGTATCAGCTGAAAAGTAGAAAAATAAATTATGTAATACGTTGTAAAAGAGCGTTGTAAAGGGCTATGATTTTTACCGAGGATTACTTACGTTTTCCATAGAAACGGGCTGGGTCATAAGGCCCGTGGACAGAGGGATTGTACTCCTTAGGATAGTCGCCGAAGCCCATCTTGATTTTATAATCGACCAAATTTTTCGAAATAAATTTGGTCGACGAACTTGACAGACAATCGCAAACTATAGACAATTCGATTTATTTCCAAAAAAATCTATATTATTGTCTATTGCTCATAAAGATAGTGACTCACTTCAAATTTCTGCCAGCATTCCCAACCATTTTGAACGTTTTAAAATTGATCTTAAGTATATAACTCAAGTGAAACGTCAAAATTAAAAAAAAGTAGTGTCTATGATTATACAGCAAATTTCATTTTTAGTCAGTGCTCGACATTTCCTTTCTCTGATAAATAAACTAAGAAAAAAACTCGAAAAATGGTGCTGGAAAGTACAATGATATGTGTCGATAACAGTGACTACATGAGAAATGGCGACTTCCTTCCAACACGACTGCAAGCCCAACAGGATGCCGTTAATTTGGTATGTCATTCCAAAACAAGATCAAATCCTGAAAATAACGTAGGATTATTGACTCTAGCGAACGTAGAAGTTCTAGCTACGCTGACGAGCGACGTGGGCCGCATACTGTCCAAGCTTCACCGAGTGCAGCCAAACGGCGACATCAACTTATTGACTGGAATCAGAATTGCTCATTTGGCTTTGAAACATCGCCAGGGCAAGAATCACAAGATGCGTATTGTCGTGTTCGTTGGCTCGCCAGTCCACAGCGATGAGAAGGAGCTCGTCAAATTGGCCAAGAGACTAAAGAAGGAGAAAGTCAACTGCGACGTTGTTTCATTTGGTGAAGATGCAGAGAACAACCCTCTGCTGACAACTTTCGTCAACACATTAAACGGCAAAGACAATGCCACTGGTGGTAGCCACCTTGTTTCTATCCCAGCTGGTGGTTGTGTTGTGCTTTCTGAAGCTCTTATTTCCAGCCCATTGATTGGTGGTGATGGAGCTGGACCTTCAGGCTCTGGTCTGTCTCCGTTCGAGTTTGGAGTTGATCCTAACGAGGATCCAGAACTGGCTCTAGCTCTGCGTGTGTCTATGGAGGAGCAGAGGCAACGCCAGGAAGAGGAGACTCGTCGCCAGCAGCCTGCTACTGAAGGTGGAGAAGCTCCCAAGGCAGGAGAGACCCAAGATACTGGCATGGAGAGGGCTCTGGCCATGTCTCTTGGTCGGGAAGCCATGGAATTGTCTGAGGAGGAGCAGATAGCCCTGGCCATGCAGATGAGTATGCAGCAAGATGCACCAGCAGCAGACGAAAGCATGGATGTGTCTGAAGAATATGCAGAGGTCATGAATGACCCAGCATTCCTTCAAAGTGTCCTAGAGAACCTCCCTGGTGTAGACCCTCAGAGTGAGGCCATCCGAAATGCCATGTCCACCATCAAGAAAGACAAGGATGAAAAGGAAGACAAAGACAGCAAGGGATCTGGGGGTTCAGGAGGATCTGGGTCAAAATGAAACAAAGGAGGTTTTTACCATTTTTTTAATAATACATTATGCTCGTAAACTTCAACCTTAGACAAAACTGCAGTGTAACTATCACTCTAAATTTAATGTAATACAGATGATTTATTCAACAATTACATACTTTCATTTCCACGAAATCCAGTTCAAACCCTCTATTCTGTCATATTCTGCAACAAAGGCACTAATGAATACTGTAGTTCTACTTCACCTATAGTGTTTTGGAATGGTTTTGGACTTTCCTTTGCATTTAAAATTATTTTTTATTTTTTAAAGCGTGTTTTTTAGTTTTTTTAATTTTTAAATAGCAGATGGTGTGTATGTGCATGTGGAGATTACATTTACCCGACTGCAAGTAAAAGGTTATTACTACCTACTAATTCAATTTAAAATTTCATTCATTAGCTGAAATATTTTTAATTCCGGTTACTAAGTTCCTGCACGACTCAAACAAAGTAACTGGCAACAACTATTTTTTATAATAAATAAAAGAAAATACAAATACTTTAACAAAAATACGGTACGGTATGGTATGTTTGCACAAAATTTTTATCTTCAAATGCTTTAACTTCATCAGAATGAACTGCAAGCATTGCCCTACTTTGTATATTGATTTTAAATCAGTTCCCGTTGTTAAAAAGTGACTAAAAAGGAATAAAAGTTATAAATACCATATAGTATTTTAACCTTTTACCTTAGGGTGAGCCCACACAAGCGTAATTTTGTGAGTCGTGAGCGGCAGAATTTTGGTTTGCGCGGCCATACATTGTGCGGGCCATCACGTGACACAATGTATGGCGCAACCGAAATTCTGCCGCTCACAACTCACAAAATTATGCTTGTGTGGACTCACCCTTAACCCTTTGTATGACTGCACTGATCGGTGCCACCCCTGTTGCATCCCAAAGCACTGATCAGTGCCAAACAGAATCACTAAATAAATCAAATTGAATAGGTGATTTAATAAATTAATTCAATAAAATTTTGCTCTACAGACAGTGCCCCGGAACACAATAACAAAGGGTTGAGTTAAATTCATTATTAGAGTGGAAAGCTGTTAAAAACAAAACAACAACCAGTGATTAAATGAGTTTGATCATTTGTTTGTGAATAATATACCACCACCACATTTGGAGAGCCTCAAACAAATAAAGAGTAAAGACAGAATTCTGGAAACAAAGTAAAGCTAGGTAAAACTGCCTTGCTTCCCATGGCTTATTTAGTTGGGTTAACAAAGTGTATGTATGTACACAGAGAGGCATAGATTTACCGGCCTCACTTTGCTGTTTGGTGAACTCTGTCTGTACTTTTTATTTGGTCTGAAATTATAGTAATATTAAAAGCAATGTATTTTAGCTTACCCACTCTGATAAATTTAATGGCAAAATTATTTAATTAGAAAATAAAAGTCTATCTTTGCAGTTGGATAAAAACAAAACATCAAAACGCTTTATTCATTGGGAAACATACTTGCATCATTCCAAAAATTTTTACTTTTAAATTTTGTCTTGGATTCCATTAAAATTGCCTTTCTTTCACTCTCATTGTATGGCTGAGGTTTAGGTATTGGTAAAACTTTCCTACCTGCAAATAAGAAATACAGCAACATGAATGGTTGGCAACTAACAACATACAGGAGTTAGAATAAAATGATGAATAAATAATATGTGACTAACCCTCTAACAAAATAATCTTCCTATATGACGTTTTGGGGCAGTATTAATTTAAGATTTAAATTAAGAGTTTTTAATACAGTTTAGATTCGAGTGAACCTCCCTTAGATAATATAACCCTTTTTGCCGTTGTTGGGTAATAATACTGATAAAAACAATAAGACACTATTTTGAAAGAAGCATGTATCTCAAATCTGTGTATGTAAATAAAATTTAACTTTAAAGCACACTAAGTAAAGTTCACTTCGTAAGATAATCGGTTTTGAGTTACAACACTTTTTCTGTGATTATAGGACCGTCGCAGACCAGATGCGTGTCACGTCACGCACACGCACCAGTTGTAATAAATGAAATTGTAAGAAAGATGGCGCACTAGATGCGTGCACATGGTGTGCCATCTGTCTTACAGTTTTAATTCATAACAACTGATAAGTGACACGCACACGCATCTGGTCTGTGCTGGCCTTTAGCATTTTTCAAATTAGTGTCCATTTGTACAATAAAACGGGACTTAAAGTGTATTTAAGTGACTTGGGCTGAACAATCTCCATCAAAAATATTAGAGCTGTCTAGGTGCTTAAAAATAACTGAACACACACTTACGCGATCGACAATACGGTCGTATTTTGGATATTTCTGAGCACTGAGAGCTCCGATATTTATGATGGCGACTGTACCTACATATATTTTGTCATTGATTAATGCACTTGCACTTGGGTATCATCGGGTAAGATAGAGGACAATTCCTGATCAGTTTAAAAAACCTACATCCCGCAATAAATCCCGTTTTATTAACTTAGTCTCTGGGTAACTCGTGAAAGTTTTACGACAATCAAGACATGTACATACAAATACTGTTACATCTTACGTAGATCATGCTGTTCATACAACTGATAATGGTATATTCTATTTACCATCTATTCTTGTTTTCGTTATTTTGTTCAGGAGTAAAAAGGAACTTTTAATGTCTTCTAACTGCGGCTTGTAAACTTTGCTACCTTGGGAGTTTGCTGAAAAGTGAATAGGCAAATGTAAATTCAATATTAGGTATAAAATAATCGTGCAATTTCTATAAAACCAGATATCGCAGATTGCTCAATTTAAATTTAAACTATTTGTTTTGGGTCTAGAAATCGATCTGTCAGCCTTCATTTTAAAAAAAAATTCAGGATTTTCAGGAAGACATTTTGAAGTGTTCACTGACTATCTTGTAGCTCAACTACCTCGAAATACGCCATCTTTTGTCAAAACCATCAAATCAGAGTCCGGTTATTACTCCGCAGCTCCGCCATGAGAGGGTAGTGCATTATTGAGGCGTTTAAACTTTAAACTTTAGGCGCCGTGTTCAAACCAAACGTATAGTCAGCCGCCGAATGTGAGCAGGCTCACTGAGCCCCAGTGTTTAATATGAAAAAACGTAATAGCGTATTGTCGGTTAGGTGTGAACGAAAAAATGAATATGTATGGAAATACAATAAATAAATAAATAAATAAATAAATAAATATCATGGGACAATTCACACCAATTGACCTAGTCCCAAAGTAAGCTTAGCAAAGCTTGTGTTATGGGTACTAAGCAACGGATAAACATACTTATATAGATAAATAAATACTTAAATACATAGAAAACATCCATAACTCAGGAACAAATATTCGTAGGAACAATAAACTATCGCTCGCTTTCGGCGGCTGACAGTCAGTTTGGTCTGTACCTCTACCATGAGTTTACACTAGTTTACGTGACCGTACTCGCTAGCGACGGCGTAAATTATTTGTATGGAGAATTGTGCAGAGCCTCTAGCGGTCACTTACGGAAGTACAATTCTCCATACAAAATCATTTACGCCGTCGCTAGCGAGTACGGTCACTGTAAACTAGTGTAACTCATGGTAGAGGTATTGAACACGGCCTTATTGTACAAAATAGTAACAATTATGACGAAGCTTGTTGCGGATAACAATATGTTTGCTTGACGAAGCCTGCGCTGCAGATCTGATTTTCTTGTATCTTTTTGGGTTGAAGTAACAACTTCATTTGTTCACTTACCACTTGCTCTACCCGATATTTGTTTAATGTCTCTGATAGGTTTGCTAGCATTTTCAACCTTTTTTGGCCATTTTGTTGAGTCTGTAAATATTGCAAACCAATTTATTTATTTTGTTGAACTCGCCTCTGCATAATAGCGCCATCTAGTAACGAGTAGGCGCACTTATTACTTGAGAAATCTATCTATCTCAATCGGTTTTTATACCTTGTGGTTGGGCTGGCCGAAATTGTATTTTCTTACTTTCATAATTCTTGAGTAAAAGTAGTTCACAATTAACACTAGATGGCGTTATAAAGCCCTCCACAGACCGCACCGCGGAGCGTGCGCGTGACGCCGACTGAGCGTGCACAGCGCGTTGCATGACATTGAATTTTATACGCTATGCCGCGCTGTCCATGTGTCACCGTATATATGATTATGTGTTATTAAACGCGCTGGGTATGTAGTGGTTCATAGTGATTTTTCAAATAGCTTGGATACCGTGACAGTTTTCACCTAGCAATTATAGGGTTGAGACCGAGAAAATTGAAAAAAATAAAATAACCTACTATTAAAACTTACTACTTTTAACGACCGCTTTAGCCTAGTTGGTACCTACGAAGCAAGAGGTCCTGGGTTCAAATCCCGGTAAGGGCATTTATTTGTGTGATGAGCACGAATATTTGTTCCTGAGTTATGGATGTGTTCTATGTATTTAAGTATTTATTTATCTATATAAGTATGTTTATCCGTTGCTTAGTACCCATAACACAAGCTTTGCTAAGCTTACTTTGGGACTAGGTCAATTGGTGTGAATTGTCCCATGATTTTTTTTTTTTTTTTTAAATTTATATAATCCAGACATTTTTTAATGTTAGCACAAAACATTGTAAATTAACACGATTTATTTGTTACTTTTAGGGATAGTGTGATATGTTTTTACATGTCGAATTAATAATTTATTGAATCAGGCGTTACTTTGCGGAGGTCCATATTAATTAACTGAAACAATTACTTTGCTCACCCGCGACTTAATTAAGGTTTATTTTAAGGTCGCGGGTGAGCAAAGTAATTGTTTCAGTTCATTATGGAATACATTTTTTGTTGTGTGTGTAAAAAGACAAAGAGTGTTGTGAAAGCGAAATTTGTATATCACGATCTGCCTGCCCCTTTGCTGGGAAGGAGGCGTGATTGTATATGTAGGTATGTATGTGGAATAAGTCTGAAACTTCCATTGCTTGAAATGGAGAAGGGGTAACGAAGCTATTCGAAAAATACTACATTAAAAGTTTTCACAGCGCTATTTAGATAGGTGGGTGTGGAAAGCACATTGACAAAATACAACTGTTTCATACCTACTAATATATATATTTATCTTACGGGGTTAAAATATGATAAGTCTTAACTATACTCTCTAACTTAAATGCTACCTTTAGCACATTTGTTCGTGTTCGGTGAAACTTTCTGATTGCTTCGGAAAGGGAAAAGGCCTTTTTGAGATACCACAGCAGCTGAAAAAGTACAGTCAGAGACATACGGTGTGACCACAGGGTATGACAATAAAAGCCACAACCTACCGGGAGCGCGGGGCGCCGACGGAGCGTGCCCAGCGCAGTCAATATCACTGAATCAAATATATTCAATGTTATAGAGCGCGCTGGGCACGCTCCGTCGGCGCCCCGCGCTCCCGGTTTGTGTTGGCCTTAAAGGGTAGAAAACGCACTGATATTTATCTATTTATCAAGCAAAACATTGATGCTATAAAGAAAGGCCATAATAATAGAGACATTTCTCTCCAGACAGATGTTATGCCTGCGGACCGAAGGCCGAAGGAAGAGAATTGGAAGTGGTATTTATGGATCCAAGTTAAGAGCGCGCTTTAGAATCCTAGCATGCAGTCTTAGGTCGCTACAATGCCATATTCAAGGACTTTGTGTCATAATTTGACAGATATGTATGTAGGAAAATGGCAAGTCAAATTTCTACGCAACACTTAACTTTCCAACCTAACCGTTACGTTAAAGACTCAACTTACGAAGTAACTATTAAGTAATCTGTGACTCAACTGAAATAAAGTGAAACTTTAAAGGTCACCACAAACCGAAAGCGCGGGGCGCCGACGGAGCGTGCCCAACGCGGTCAATAACACTGAATCATATACGCCACGTGCCGCGCTGCCGGTGTGTGTCATCGTATATATGCTTCAGTGTTAGGGCCGGCGCTCACTGACGGCATGGCACGGCAAAGGATTTTATTACTATCAAGTTATTTTGAATCTTATTTCAATGAGTTTAGAATTCATGTTACTTTATTTCGATATCACGATGCCGCGACGTGCCGAGAGATTCTGCGATAAAATTCGTATGTAACCTGCCGTGCCATGCCGTGCCATGCCGTCAGTGAGCGAGCGCCCTAATTAACCGCGCTGGGAACGCTCCGTCGGCGCCCCGCGCTTCGATTTGTGGTGACGTTTAGAACGGAATGTCATTTTTAGGGTTCCGTAGTCAACTAGGAACCCTTATAGTTTCGCCATGTCTGTCCGTCTGTCTGTCTGTCTGTCCGCGGCTAAGCTCAGAGATCGTTAGTACTAGAAAGCTGTAATTTGGCATGAATATACATATCAGTCACGCCAACAAAGTGGTAAAATAAAAAATAAAAAAAATAATTTTTTTTAGGGTACCTCCCATAGACGGGGGGGGTGATTTTTTTTTCTCGACTAATCCTATAGTGTGGGGTATCGTTGGATAGGTATTTTAAAACCATTGCGGGGTTGCTAACATGATTTTTCTATTCAGTGATCTGTTTGCGAAATATTCAACTTTAAAGTGAAAATTTTCATTAAAATCGAGCGTCCCCCCCCCCTCTAAAATCTAAACTGTTAGGTGGAAAAATTTGAAAAAAATCAGAATGGTAGTAAATATATCAAATTTACTAGGAAAATTATAGCGGCTAAGATTGCTTGGAAATTATTTGTAGTTTAAAAGTAAATAGTAGCCTAAGGTATAAAACATACCTAAACTTGGATGATTCCATACCCATACGAAATCCTTAGAAAAATATTACTTGATTTTTTTGTAATGGCTACGGAACCCTACCTTGTGCGTGTCCGACACGCTCTTGGCCGGTTTTTTTTAAATTATTCTGATCAGAATACTACGGATGGGTAAACCGCATTGAGTTTCAGAAGTTAAATTATTAAAAAATATACATTTCCCTTTTCTCTCTTTACTAAGAGCAGTTATGTTATTTATGTTACACGTAGTGGTATGTTGGTTTGCTATTTTACCTGACACTACCGATGACTTGCTGGGACTATTATTGGCATTCCTGGTCAATGACGACACAGGTCTCTGGACTGAAAAAATGTTCAAATTTCATCGTTAAAAAGAAATGTTTTTAACAAATGCAACCAGCCCCGTATAACTCATTTGTTTGTTTACATTTGGAGATAATTCTTTGAACAAAAGGTCTTTTTTTTTATTTTAGGTTGTATTTTACTAAGACACTCGAAAAAATCTGATATAGTCTAATGGCCACAGAGTTTACTTTGAGTCAAGAGTTATGTGGACTATACTAGGGGCGTTCAATAAAAAGTGAGAATGAGTATGTTATAAACAACTTTTACTAAATGTAATTTTATTTTTCGACATAGTCACCTTTTAGCATAATACACTTAGTATATCTTTTTTCTAAACTTAAAATTCCATTTTTAAAAAAGGTCTCATCTTGAGTACTTAAAAAATCTTGTACTGCAGCGACTACCGCGTCGTCGTCTTCAAATTTCTGGCCTCTCAGGTATTGTTTCAATCTCGGAAATAGGTAGAAATCACTGGGAGCGAGATCTGGTGAATACGGAGGATGCTTAAGGATATCGAACCCAGCATCACGAATTGCAGCCATTGCAACGGCGGACTTGTGTGCCGGGGCATTGTCCTGGTGGAACAGCACAACTTTCGAGAGTTTACCTCGCCGTTTTTCGCGGATCTCATTGCGCAATGTTGCTATTTGTTTGGCGTAGAAAGTGCCCGTAATAGTGGCTCCATGCTCGAGATACTCGATCATTAATACCCCTTTACCATCCCAAAAAACAGAGCCCATGACCTTACCGGCAGATGGGGTCACCTTGAATTTCTCCGGAGTTGGAGATGATGGTCTTTTCCATGTCATAAACTGCAGTTTCGTTTCAGGGTCGTAATGATGGAGCCATGTTTCGTCCATTGTTATAAATCGCGCCAAAAAAAGTTCCCGGTCTTGCTGCATCAGGTTCAAAGCTTCTTGACAAATCTCTAGTCTAGTTTGTTTTTGCGTGTCAGTAAGCATTCTTGGTACCCAACGCGCAGATACCTTTTTCATACCCAAGCGTTCATGTAAAATATTATGCACGCTCCCCGTTGAAATCTTTACATTTTCAGCAATAAAACGAACTGTGACACGACGATCCCCAAAACTGAGTTTTCGACTTTTTTCACAATTTCTTCAGTTACTGCTGTAGTAGGGCGTCCGGAGCGGGGGTCGTCCATTGTCGATGTTCTTCCACGTCTAAATTCGGCGCACCAACGTGCGACTGTCGAATACGGAGGAGCATTAGACCCTAAAGTGTCCCGCGAATCCAAATTGACTTGGCCCGTAGAAAAATTTTTCTAATACAAGTATTTGATAACGGCGCGCAGTTAAATTTTCTCCATTTTCGCTAACGTACCCAATAGCATTGCAAAGAAATTACCGTATATTTTTTTAAACTAAAGACAGTTAGTTTTTTTTTCATAGCAACCAGCTAAATATATTAGCTTTACCGGCCAGTATTTAATTTCGTAATATTAAAAGAGTTTGCATCTCATTCTCACTTTATATTGAACGCCCCTCGTAAATACTCTTGTAACACAAATCGACCCTGTCTCTAACTAACATTTCATGCTTTTATTGGTTGAACCTGAACGATTGCTCAAAGAAATCCGAGATTTTTAATAGTATGTACCAAGGATGATATAGACTGGATTGGCAGTCGCCATAGTACGGATCGGCCGCGGTTTTTGTAGTTCGATTATTAAATCTAGATGGCGCTGAAATATAGCCAGAGGCTTTGAAGGCAAAACAATAAGACTACAGATGTTTCATATTACTACAAATGTATTATTATGCAATATTTTTGAAAAATAATACATTTGCAGTAATATGAAACATCTGTAGTCTTATTGTTTTGCCTTCAAAGCCTCTGGCTATATTTCAGCGCCATCTAGATTTAATAATCGAACTACAAAAACCGCGGCCGATCCTACTATGGCGACTGCCAATCCAGACTATATATCATCCTTGATAGTACCTAATCGAAAAAACTTTCTGGTGCCCTTGTCGAGCTTTGAAGGTAGGTACGATTCCTTGCCGTGTTGAGCTTTCGCAATTACACGAAAGCGCTGTCCGCCAACCCCGACGAGTGCACTCAAACCATTTCGCTTTTACGAAAAATATGTATAGGTACTTAACTAAAGACTCCCAAATAAAACGAAATTAAATAGGAACCAAATATTCCCATACCTACCAAATTTTTGTCATATTCGAGCAGTTTACGTGAAAAATGTGCCAGTTACGTAGAAAGTAGCGCCCTCATTTCATGTCTAAACTATAGCGTGTGACAAGGATAATGACACGGTTTCTGCCAGGCCTTAGGCTGCGTTCAAACCAAACCGACTGTCGGCCGCCGAATGTGAGCGCGCGTTACGCAGTTTATTGTATTTCCATACATATTCACTGTTTCGTTCACACCAAACTGACAATACGCCATTACGCTATGCGTAGTCGCCGACATAAAATACCGTACAAAATAGCGTTCACACTGGGGCTCACAGTGAGCCTGCTCACATTCGGCGGCCGACAGTCGGTTTGGTTTGAACGCAGCCTTAGGTATACTAAGACATTCGATTTTCGACCTTCGTATCGGCTCCCTCCTAGGGCAAATCGAGGTAGACCCTCGGCTCCCTTCGTAACGGACTGACCCGTAGGTCTACAATAGTTGGTCACTGGCGCGCGCGCCATGTTGGCAGTCCGCGCCTAAATGACAGTCGTGGCTTCTCCTCATTACGCCTTTGGCTTACGGATCTTAATCCTGTAGTTACAAATTCTTATGTGGGAGCCAACTTAATTTTGATTTGAAAAAACTCACCGCTTGCCGCACTGGAGTTCTTCGCGGTCGGACAGTCAGCCTTCACATTGGGGTTCGTAAGTGACGCTCGCAACTTGTTCCCAGCGCACTTACTCGCTATCCAAAACAAAACAACAGCTGCGATTATTGCGATTATTGGCCATCGCTGGTGGCCGATACACGCCGCGACGTGCGCCGCCCTCCAAAATAATAAGTGCAACAAAACCGCTTTTGTTATAACGTCTATGTAAATTGTTACTGAAAAGAACGCGGAGGGAGACGACATTAGGTTCTTTATGCGCATAAAATTTTAATATTCCTACAGTAGGGAAGAGAAAACATCGCGTGAACGCTGCGTTCTTTAAATAATTACATATAGGTACCTACATATTTATTTTATTTTTTCTTAACGCTTAAGGCATTGCCACATCAGGCGCAGCGCGTCGAGCGACCGGTTGGCGTGATTTTTCAAAAATATCGGACGTAGCATACTACGTCAGTCTTTTAAGTATTTTGTTCAAGACATTTTATATAAAAAAAATATTCCCGGTTTACAAGAAAATAAAAATAAATTAATTAATTTTCGTTTTGGGAAAACTATTTTATTCGTATGGTAAAACACTCGACAGTCATGTTTTACTTATAAATCTTTGATATATTGTCGCCAAGCAAACGAATTTTTATTTTATTAGAATTATCTAGTCGTTGACTTTGCACTTTTGACTTTGACTTTGTTGGTTTATCTTTGCAGTTGTAACAATAAGTATTTCGATCGCGTGAGTATTTGTTTTTTATTGGTAAAAAAATGAACTGTGTTACAATACTCACATGGTTGAGTCCCACTAGTGTAGCTTTTGTTATGTATGCTAGCCGGCTTCGACACAGGTTCCACACTGTTAGCAGCTTCAACAAATGAATTACTACAACTTCGATTTAATAACAAATTATTTTGACGATAACTTTTTACTTTACTTACCTCTCCACGACCGTATTGGTGATCTCTTTCTTTGGCAAGCTGGTGCGAATTTATCAGGTTTTTCGTTAGCTGTAATAATATTTTCATTAATTTCTTATGGGTACTGCCACGCCACTCGTATAAGCAAACGACACAAATTTTATGCCTAACAAGGTTTATTTATTGTACTTCCAAACATGATGTTCTTTATAAATAAATAAAATAATACCTAATATTAACAGGATGACATAAAATTAATCCAGATATTTCAAAAACAGGCTAATCAAAACAGGCACTCTCGTTGGAAATAAAACAATGTCTCCAGTGTAACTACTCGACAACAGATGGCGTCCGCTGTCTATGAAGTTCAGGTTACGAAGTAACTACTAAGTAATCTGTGGTTCAGGGTTGGAGCACACAAGAAGCATTGGTTTTTTTTTTAGCATTAAAGATCTTTCCGCTGTTGATCTGTTGCACTTGAAACACACTTTGGTATATTCCATATTTATTATGTACCGCACTTATTTTTTGAATATTGACAGTAATTATAATTAATTAAATTAAGAGCGACTCACCGGGCGGATTCATAACCTGGGACAGCTGCATAATGTCCCTTCGGATAGTGAGCCTCTTGTTGACTGGCGTCACTAAAGGCTTTCCGTAGCCGATTTCGGCTAAAAGCAGAGCAAAAGAACTTTCTTTTATCAAACTGCGTAGCGCAGAGTTTCGAATGCTCAAACAATTTGAAAGGATCTGAGGCATATGAGAATTTATACTTGTTTGATCCAGTGGCGCAGCGTGGATGTGAAGAAAATCTTGCGTCCCTCATATTTAGGTTTAAATATTTACAAGATGTTGTAATTATATGTTGTCAAATTGGCTTCGGATGATAATGCATTTCGCGTAGGTACCTTAAATTTATTTATTTATTGATACGGTACAATTATATATTTGTCATGCTCATGGTGTAGGTGCGTTTTAGTCCATGTACTTAGATTTTGCGTGTATGTACATTTTGGCTGTTTGCACATTTTGCGTGTTGTGCATTATCAGCCGAAGCCGTCAAATTTTGCCACCCCCTAAAAGTGCGACCCGGGACGAGCTCCCCCTGTCACCCCCATCACGTTGCGCCAAGTTTGACCCCTAGACACTGCACTTACAACTGCAATTCGCAGCTGTGATGATGCAACCAGACTTGACCCGGTTCGTCGATCTGACGTCGTCGAAGCTACCGACGCTCTGCTTTACCCTTGTGTTAGTTGTTGCGACATTAGGTTTATTTGTAGTTTTAGCTTGATCTGAAATTAAGAAAGTCCAGTGGATACAGAATGTTCTGCCCTAAAATAATTATAATCAAGCCCGGTTAATTAAACCCGTGCGCATTATTTATCATTATCACCTTCTGAGTATCATTTTGCTATGGATGGAATATCCTTGTCCGGTCAGCATCAAAAGTAGCTGGTCACTTTTGTACTTTGTTGTATTAACACAATTGTCAATCAAGTATGACGTTTTGCACCTAACTGTAGAGCGACAAGGTACAAAAGTGACCAGCCACTTTTAATGCTGACTGTCCAAGCATAGCTTTCTCTGTAGCACGATGTATGATTAGAATCGATCGTGCCGGTAGCGTCCAATAGATATATGAATTTGAATGGGTACAGTCAAGCTAAAAAGATAGGTATATGAAGCTCAATTCCTTAGTATATAGTAGACCAAGCATGTAAGTGTTGTACCATTTATTATGACAGTTCCTACATTAGAGAAAGAACCATACCTAAAGCTGATTGTCACTTATAAGTGAAAATAGCCTTTGACGTATAAGCCGTAAAACGTAAAACTGACATTAACCCTTAGGGTAGTAAAGGAATTTCTTGATTGATTGCTGGCACATACCATTGTCTGCTATAACGACGATGCCGCTGGTCTTATTTCGAGTCCCAGTGTTGGATTTGGAGTCATCAATGCTAGCGGCGCTAATATTCCTTGAGGTTGGTGTAGAGCCTCTAGACTTGTTCGTAGTTTTGGAACGATCTGAAATTCAATCAGTGTTGCATGGGCTTCGGCCGTGGCTGGTCACCACCCTATAGGTTGAGCCAGGCCGCCAAGCGAAACTCGTCGTGTTCCGGCCTGGATGTTGCCTATAGTAGCCATTCTGGAGGAAGGGTCTGAGCAGTTGTGCAGCGCGCGCGTACCGGTTACAGTGCCCCGTATATGTTGTAACTTGTACGGTTTGCAGCTTGGGGGCGCGCGCAACACCGTCTTCCTGCTTATTCCCCTAAATTCAAGTCTAGTCTATTTGCCCTTAAAATATTCAGTCAAAATGACCTGTCTGTCGCACAAACATTTTGTACCTTTTTGGCAATCTTACTTCGCAACATTTTATGCGTTTTAGCATCTGTACTTAAGTACCAAAATTACCTGTTATTGCCACTTCTAACTATTAACTTGCTAGTGAAAAAATCTAACTAATATCTGGTAGCATAGTGAACAGCTGCGATAGGCACTCTGTGGATGAGATCTGTTTGAGTTCGAAACGCGTCAGTGTAGTTTGGTGGTGGTGATAGTTGGGTTTTGGTGATTTGTTTGTGTTCGTACAGTGTAGAGGTGGAGGAACTTGCATGAGCACACATTTCTTGCATAAACGTAGCTATCATAAGGTTACGGGTGAGCAAAGTACTTAATTGTTAAAATAAATAAATAAAATAAATATTAGGGGACAATCTTACACAAATCGACCTAGTCCCAAACTAAGCAAAGCTTGTACTATGGGTACTAGACGACGATAAACATACTTATATAGATAAATAAATACTTAAATACATAGAAAACATCCATAACTCAGGAACAAATATTCGTGTTTCCGTTCATTCATAGGGACCTCCGCAAAGTAACGCCTGAAACGCACAGACAGCAGAGGCATGGCGGTGCGTTGGAGGTGACGGTTGTAATATTCTAACTTGTATGAACGAGTTCGCGGTACGGTACCGCACAACCGTTCATACAAGTTAGAATATTACAACCGTCATCGCCACCGCACCGCCATGCCTCCGCTGTCTGTGCGTTTGGAGCTTTATTGAAAAAAATGTTATTTACCAGAGGCAGGCGTGAGTTTGTAACCGGACCTTCGCTTCGAGCTGCAGCTGTGTTTGCTGTCAGCGATGCTGGTCGCGCTATGCCTCGACGTGGTGGAGGAGCCCGGACGGGCGTGCAATTTGTTCATTATTTTGGATTGGGCTGTAAAATAATGTTCGGATTAGAAGAATACTAACTAAGAGTTACCAGCGCCGCAGTAAGAGTATTCTCTGTTCATTGCGCGGTGAAAACACTCGACGCACCGTGGTTACATGGCAGCAAGCAATGAACAGGAAAAAATGTTCACTGCGTTACCCGTGGCCTACGTCGTGGTCAGGCCGTTTTGCCACAGAATAAGTAATAGTACTAACGTACAGAAGGATCACTCTCGAACAAAGGTCAACTTTAGGTATAAAAACTTTCCTACTCCTGCTGCGTGCACGCGAAATTAAAACTTATCGTGTGATACGAGCGTTCATATTCCGTTGGGCACCGCTGATCCGACACCAAGGGCATAGGGTTTCCACTCGCCCATATTTGGTAGGTATATAAATCAAGAAAGATAACAGTGTGTATTAATTCAGTAAACTTCCTTTAGTATGTAAGCAAGTTATTTATAATATCGTTTAGAAGTCATTGTTTGTTGCAAGAATCACACAAAAAAAAGATGCTTAATTACGCGCGACGCGGCTAGCGTGCGAACTGAAGGCCGCGAGACAACCTACTGCCATACTCCTCCCGGGAGGAGCGCCGGCCGAACATACCTAAACTGCGGAGTGAAACCCCCCTGGTTTTGCTAACCGTCCACTTCACACCGTCCACAAGTTCTATAAAATGTGGTCGCAGTCACAATCATCCGCCACCTCTTCTTAACACCTCATACGGTTTGACAGAGAGAGAAAAGATGACTGCAAGTGTGACAATGAGCCTACGAGTCATAGTTCTTTGAACCAGATATAAAAGAGTTAAAACTACTCATTTCGATTACTATCCCTAACATTTGAGGGCAATGAAAACAAGTCAGATTACGGGCCTATCCAAAGAAACGTACTCAATTTAATTTCTCTAGACTTCATAATTATATTTACAACAATATTAGCTCTTATATCTAACCCCAGCGCCACACATATTACAAATGTTTGAACACAGTTATTTGATCACATGTGTAGCACTGGTATTTGCTTATTTGTTCAATAGAACATCCATACAATCAACCAATGTGTTCAAATATGTGTTGAAACATTTTTCTATGTGTGGCGCCGGGGTAATTATTTCTTCTTCTTCGTTCTTCGTTCTTTGGATAGGTAAAGAGAGAGAGAGAGAGAGAAAGAGAGAGAGAGAGAGAGAGAGAGAGAGAGAGATGTTTATTTACACATATACGATACAAACACAGAAAAAAATAGCCATAGTTTTATGGCAAACTCATCTAATTTCGTGACAAATTCATTTCAATAATAATACTAGGTATTTAAGCATTAAGTTAAACCTCAAGATTTGATAAAAACAGATTGGAATAAGTACGTTGTTTTACCCGACAAAACAAAGAGAGGTTATCTATCACGAACTTAGACAAGCTGCTTGAAATGATCTTTTAGAAAGATTTATCATAAAAAATTGCAACTCGATAAAAGTGCCTAATGATTGTCACGAAATAAGAGGAGGTTGCCATACCTGTTCGCTCTCTTCTTTGAGTTGCAAGGCTTCTTTCGCTTTCGATTTTTGAATTTGTTGCCGATAGAAATTCCGCAAATCCATGTATAGGCATTGATGATCTTCAATACATAATTAAAATGAAATAATTTTAAAAATAAATTGGTCATTACGCTTATGTTGTATTCACTTAAAAAATAGTAAACGTTGGGAAATGGATGGATCGACTCAAGTACAGTCAAGGTCATAAATATCTATACAATTCTATGCCGCTAACCATAAGGTTGGCTGAAGGTATACATATTTAAGTATGCCTCGACTGTATACTTAAAATTTTATAAGCTGGGGTTTAGGACTGCAGAACTCATCTGGTAAAGATAACATTGTTCTCGTTTGTTCTATTATGGACGTACTACAACGCCGACTGAATCCTCAAAGAACGCCGACGACCCACCTGAGTACCGCTCACAATGACGAAAGGCCTTTCTTAATGAGTTAAGCTTTTGCAATTTCAACCTTGTAACTTAGAGAAGACGGTAGCTATTTGTTTGCATTTTTTGTTACTTGTTCTGATTTGTTATTAGCGGTAGGCTTCAACAAACGAGAAAAATGTTATCTTTACCAGATGAGTTCTGCAGTCCTAAACCTCCAGCTTATAAAATTTTAAGTATACTTATAGCCCGACATGCGAGTCCTGAGACAAGGGACGAGAACGTAACAGTGGGCACTCACATGCGCGTAAACATTCGTACCTACGGTATCGTCTTGGGTCGTCCCATTCGTTTTTTGTCAAGTTCTTAACTCGTCTCATTCTGATTTCGTCATCCATTCTTCATTCGTCACTTTCGGTGGTAGTCTTTATCGTCTTTGGTCATGTTCGTTGTTTGTCTTTTTCTTATTCCGGGTCATTCCGCTATTAGTTTTTATATTTTTTTTTGTCATGATCGGTGTTAGTCTATCTCTTTTTTAGTCTCATTCGTTATTCGTCTTTGGTCTTATTCTAAGTTCGTGTTTTTCTTATTTGGGCTCTTTAGAAATTGATCTCATTCTTTATTGGACACATTCACTATTTTTCCCGTTTGATATTCGCAATTTGACTCGTTTTCTTTCAGGCGACTAGAATCACGAAAAGAGAAATAGTCAGGGGGTTTCACTCCTTTGTACGAGCAAATTCGGCTCCTAGGTAAATAGTGATCTGGGGTTCTGGACAAAACGCTTTGATATCCGCTGTCGAAATGAGACGAAAACCGAACAAGACGAATTATGAATGGACCTAAAAACGAACGTGACTTACTGCTAATGGGACCAACATCGAACGTGTCGAAAAAAAATGTGACGAGTAACGAATGAGACTAAAAAATAAAAAGACTAACACCAAACATGTCAAAAGAAGAAGAGACGAACATCGAATGAACCTGAATAAGAACAAGACAAACAACAACTATGACCCAAGACGACAATGACTAACAGCGAAAGTGACGAATGCAGAATGGATGATGAAAGCAGAATGAGACGAATTAAGAACTTGACAAAAAACGAATGGGACGACCCAAGACGATACCGTACCTACATTATACAAAATAATGTTTGCACGCTAACTGACGGGGGTCGAACCCATACACTCGTGCACAGTTCGCGAAGTTTACCACAGCACCAACTAAGTGTAAAAGTAATATAAACGGTCGATTCACAAGAGCTGGCATGAATGGATTGAACAAAAGTAATGTCACTTTGACATTTTTGCAGGAAAATGACTGATGCATGTCATTTTCATATTTGTGTGAAGTGTATTCAAATAGGTAACACATAGATACTTTCATTCGCTTATTCGATCCATTCGTGCCAGCTCTTGTGAATCGACCTACTGTTCTGTTACTTTCTTGTTGGTTCGTGAATTCATGCGAATGTGAGTAGCCAGTTTACACTGTTGCTTGTCGGACTACTACGAACTTTACCGCATGCTCTCCATAGTACTTAAAGTCGTGACGTTTACGGCACGTCACTGCGATTCCGCACCGTCAGCGTATTTTGAGCAGCGAATTTTGTGGAGGGCATGCGAAAAAATCGTGCGTGCAGCTCCTCCGCGCGGAAGAAGTGAAACTTCGTAATGTGGAAATTAAAAAGGCACTTATACATCAATATGAACCTTATTGCAATAACTTAAAGAACTAAATTTACTTATGCATCTATGTGTTTAAATTACTCACTAGATGGCGCTTTTATCAAGTCTCATACAAATTAGCTAAACAAGTTACATAACTCGTCGCTAGATGGCGTTGCTCCTCGTGCGCACGTTATTTTCAATAATTTTTCTTGAGTTTTCGTAATTCTCAAAGATATTCAATACTTTTTTTTACTAAATACGTTTAAAATACTTTATTCTACGATCTACCATTAAAATAGTTTTGATTGTTTCAAGTTTTCATACTAAACCACGCAATTGCTCTGGATCGCACTGGCGAAGTTTTTAAGATCCGTTAGTATATATATATATATACACAACGCAACGCATTTAACGCAACGCTTGTTGGAAGTTGGAAGTCGCATTAGAAGTTTTACTTCAAAAAACCGGTACGAATAAAAGATGCGTCACTGCGATTCCGTAACGTCTCCGTCTTTTAAGCAGTACCTCTACCATGATTTTGCACTAGTTCACAGTGACCGTACTCGCTAGCGACGGCGTAAATGATTTGTATGGAGAATTTTACTTCCGTAAGTGACCGCTAGAGGCGCTGTACAATTCTCCATACAAATAATTTACGCCGTCGCTAGCGAGTACGGTCACGTAAACTAGTGTAAACTCATGGTAGAGGCACAGTATGCTTAGTATAAGTTTTCCTTCACTTCAATACTTCTCGATCGCGTTTACGTGAAAATTTCAATTCTATGGAAACATAGACGCGCGCGCGCGGAGGCGCTGTCCATGTTTCCCTAGTAATTGAATTTTTTACGTAACCGCGATCGAGAAGTATTTGGTGAAGTAAAAACTTATACTAAGCATACTGGTATGGCCGAAACTTAACGCGCAATGTCACGCAGTCGTAGCTATGAGTTCTAGATCAGTTCCCCAAACTTGTTTGTTCCGCGTAGCAAAATTCCCAGTTGCATTTTTCCCCACTTTTTTTTTCTCAGTATGGTTTTTTCCTGAAGCTTATTTTCACAGTTGTTTTTCCATTTTGAATTGACGCAGAAACAGTGTCGACGGTGTCCTTCTTCTGTGTGCTTTTTAGGAAATAACGCGATTGTGAAAATAGCTTCAAGAAAAAACCATAGTGCTTAGATTATTTATGCACTAGATAGAGCTTTGGTGGCATGGAAACGTCCCGTAAAAATATAAGCCAACTGTTGGCTTATATGTCATTTGCGTCATTTGCAGGGTTGCCAATAGTAATATGCTAAAATCCCCAAACGCATTGTCGAAATTCCCCACGTGTGGGAAATGAAAAATTATGTGGGCCGAGTGACTTAGTTTAGAGCTGTTGCGAATAATGAATTGTAGGAAATTAATCAAGACTAGCAGAAATTTGATGTCAAATGTCGCGTATTTGTGTTCATACTTAAAATCCCCTCATTTTCCCCGAATTGAAGCTCTCCCCACACATTCCCCAATCAGCTTCACTTTCCCCACATTTTGGGGAATGTGAAATTAACTGGTATCATTAGGCGGCCCCTAGACCTACAATAATATTGTAGAATACTTTTAATTGTACAATAAGATTGAAAGGCGCTCTGAATCCAAACGAGCAATTATATTGCACAATAATACGAACTGCACAATGTTTTCGTGGTCAGTCGGATACTAAAATATTGCACAATACTGACCCTACACGATGCAATGGAAAAATATGGCGCAATAAAAATTAAACTCGCTCAAACTTTCGGTCAATCATTGCGCAATCTTCAATATTAGCCCTAAACGGTCAATAATATTGCACAATTCGCAATATTGTGCAATATAATTGATCGTTTAGGGGCCGCCTTAAGCATGCACACAGTGACAACCGGAATGACGTAACGCGATCGTAATATGAAGCTGTCAAATGGATTTGTGGACGTTTTGTATCGCAATGTTTGCTAGTGACGCTCCATCTAGTGCATAAATAATCTAAGCCATAGCAGGCCTCATGCATGCCATGTACATACGCGCGATATTTACCTACCGCGGGGACGATCTGCTACGATCGAAATTTCAGTAGGTTGTCACAAGCGCGCGCCGACGCACGTTCATTCGTGTTCCACGGAAAAAATATGCCGCCTGGACTTTTATAAGTGAAAATGGTGAAACAGGGGGCAAACTTTAATATGACTATGCTAGAATTAATAGCTAATATAACAATTTGGAAGTTCGTATCGTGCTGTCCCTCTTACTCTTCTATAAAAAGCTATAAGCGTGACCGGGATGGCACGATGCGAAGTTCGAAAGTTGACCGTCGTATCTAGTATAACGTTAGGGTACTGTGAGCATGGCAATGTGTTCTGCGCATTACAATAAATATCCTTTTTTGTTAGGATTCCAGAGCTAAAATGGCAAAAACGGAACCTTTATAGTTTCGCCATGACCGTCTGTCCCTTTGTCCGTCCGTGGCTTAGCTTAGGGAATATTAGTGCTAGAAAGTTTGCATGGATATAATATATAGCAATTATCCCGACAAAATGGTAAAACAACATGTAGAGAAAAAAAAATTAATCCAAACTGCCAGCCCTTGTCACTGTCGGCACGCACACATTCTTAAGGAGACGGAGTAGTATAATCTGTGGCTACAATCGCGGTAAGTACCAAGATTTTGTACGGGATGCAGTATCTGTTACGAAGTAACTATTAAGTAATCTGTGGCCATAGTGAGAAAAAAAGTTAGGGGAACTGATCGAGGCACTCGTAGCTATCTTGTACTTGTAGTGGAATATGTCAACTCACAATCAAACGTACAGCAAGAAGGCGGGTTGGTGATGATTCGCAGAATATCCTGCGTATCCTTGGTCAGACTGCGCATGCTCGAAGAATCGCTCAGCGTGCGGGCTGCGAACATATTTTTTATGAGAGAGTTGGAAATTATCAAGATAATTATGTCCATTGATATAGATCGAGTCATTCACGATGATGCGTGTTGTGGTTGTCTAATTTTGACAAATTCATGCATCTTCGTGAACGGCAGCAGCTATAGTCAAAATCGGTTAAGCGCCATATATATAATATACTAGCCTTCCGTCCGCAGCTTCGCCCGCGATAAATTAATTTTCTCGTAGGAAAAGGTATTTTCCCGCGGTAAAAAGTAGCCTATGTCACTCAGTGATAATTTAGCTTTCTAACGGCAAAATAACTTTTGAAATCGGTCCTGTAGTTTCAGAGCCTATATATTCAATGCAAACAAACAAACAAACAAACAATCAAATCTTTCCTCTTTATAATATTAGTATAGATGACGCTTTAGCGATTTTAAATCTTGTTACTTAGCTAAAAACGCGAAGGCGCCTTATATCATGTCTAGGTACTTTTAACAGGGACGATGACACCACCAATCAATTAACTGACGTAGGTACTTACTTACATATTTTTTCACAAAAGGTTTATATAGTAAAACCTAATAAAGTATTAGTTGTAAGTAGAAATAAACAGTTTTCGCAACCAAGTCTTAATATATATTTTTTTAATTATACCAGTCCGAAGCCGGGGCTCGCTTGTTTAATATATAATCGCATCTCTCAGTTTGGCCGACGTTAATTCACCATATTTATAGTGTGGGCAATACCAATAGATCCCCCTGCTGCTTCGGAATTCTTATAAGGCGCCGTGTGTCAAGGTGCACCTACAACGTAAATAGTATAGAAATACAATAAAAAATGTATTAATTACGTGTTTGGATGAGATCTACAGTTTTATCTGGCGACGATGTCCGGGAGTAGGGCGAGTAGTTGTCACTTGTTACTAAAACAAAAAAGCTTTTTTAAAAAATAAAACACACTTAGGCCAGCTTGCTAAGAAGTGTCAAAATGTATGGAACTGTCATCTTTAACCCAGGGTTAACCATTTAATCTTTTAACCCTGGACCGTGCAAGCATAGTAAAAGGAGAGAAGAGTTCACTGCGACCCTTTAGGAGACTCAACTGCCTACTCCGGCGCGGACGCTTAGGGTTGTCGATGTCTATTTTAGATTAATTACGAGTACCTACCGGCAAATTTATTTTTTATTTTATTTTATAACAGAGATAAATCAAAAATACATAACAATAATATAAGACCATCGTTAAACCAGAGTGGTTTGTCTCGATGCTCCAATAATAAAATAATAAATAATTGTCTTAAGTCTCTGTCTAGCTAGAAAAACAAGATTCTATGCTGCTATATTACTGTTATTATACTAAATTAAGAAATTAAAAATACGGGTATTATATCTTACTACTAAATTACTAATTTATTTATTATTTACACTGTGACTAAATATACCTAATACAAAAAAAATACGCAAAAACGAGTACACGGACGTATCGGTGATCGCAAAGAGAGCGCGAGACGATCAACGTGTGGCACCGGCGATAGCGCAGCCTTGACTAAAGACAACTTAATCATCCATAAATTATCAGTGTGTGCGTGCGGCGGGTGCGTGCGTACCGCCGCCAACTGGCTCGCACACATTTAAGCCGCGCGATGTACTTTTGTTTGAAGTGAACATACTTCTCCTCTTTTACTATAGTGCAAGTGGCCCTTAGCTACTTAGGTACATATTGTATAACTTTTCCACTTTTCAATTGAAGAAAGACACTAGTACAGTCGAACCATTTCATTTCTGAGGAATCGTAGAACGTTTTCATAGTATAGTATAGGTAGGCGCGTCATTTTAAATTAGACAAGCTCTAAGCGTCATAATTATTTTCCTTGTCAAGCTGCGATATCACCGTGACATTTTCTGTGAAAAGGTTCCACAAAATCCTGGATCCGCGCACACGCACAGGCACGCGCGCATACAAACACTTTCCATTTATAATATTAGTAAAGATGATGAAAATGATGAATGTAACAGGTATAGCTAAACCGTTTAACTGAGGCACACGAGGCGCGCTCGCCGCCCGCACCTCTCCCGGCCCCCTTTCTCGTCATACCCCCCAGCCCCTGTACCGCGCGAGCGAGGACTAAGTTAAACGGTTTAGCTATAGATACTGACGTGATCGCCGGCTCAGTTTCGTCGGCGAGGATGACTTGCTGCGCGGCGGTCCAATGGGGCCTGTGTTCGACATGCCCCTAAGCTGCTGTCGGAGCCCTGTATAAAAACAAAAAAAAATGCGAATAAATAAATTCATCTGCGCCATCGACATGAATGTGTAGCACTATAACACCACGATAGATAGATTCGTCAGTGGCAGTAGAAATCAGCAGGCTAATTGTCTAACTCCCTCGCAATAGCCATCGCGTTCATTTTAACAGTTCTTGTACAGGCTGTTAATTGGTATCGGAAACAGTTAGCTGTCACAGCCATACAAAAACTAACATTTCAATCTGATGCCGAGTGTCAAAAAAGTTACACATTATCCTGCTACTGGGCAGAGAGCAACACGTAAAAGCCATATCACACTGGCGATAAGCGAACGTATTAGAAGTGGAGCGAACGCGCAACGTATTCGCTCGCCGCGATCGTGCAACGGATTCGCCGCGATCGCGCAACGTATTCGCTCGCCGCGATCGCGCAACGGATTCGCCGCGAACGCGCAACGTATTCGCCGCGACCACGCATACATTACATCTGTTGTACTCACTTCAGTTTTTGTACATCATGGCGTCCCAGCCCATTAGACGTAACGAATTCGCTGCGCGTTCTAGTCTATCGTCAAAAAGAGAAGCTGTTACGTCCTGCATCGCGCTATATCTGGAAGTTTCTCAACTCGGGCTTCGGACCCTGGCCTGGAGAGAGAGAGAGAGGCTCTCTTTTGCCGGCTGTCCCCGCAAACAACACTTACTTGAAGCGTGGCTTTCCCTGTAGTGTGCCTGCGCGTGAGACGGCGGCGCGGACACCACTCCGCGCGGGTTCGGGGACCCTTTGGGCCGGGGCTCCTGGTGAACTTGCGGTTGGCCCGGGGGCTCGCCTGTTGGTAACAACACGGTCATTACACCCATAGTTTACATAGTTTACCGCAATCAAAGCTTTCATCCCTCTCGCTCACGCTTATTGATCGGAAGGGGATATCTTCTTTATTGCTCGCGATAAAATCTTGCCGGCTAATTTCACAATTGGGTAGTTGACACCAGTAACCAATAATTCCAAGACAAAAACCCTTTAGTTAGTTTTAAAAAAAGGAGCTCCTTTGAAATAAATAAATTGCCAAAAAATTACGTCACAGCTTGCTGTTGCCGTACAAAATCTACGGCAGCATCGCATTTAGACAGGTCATAAAAAGGATATAGTGTCAACTATCCAATTCTGAAAGCAAACACCTGAAATAGAAAATATTAAAAAGTGAAAAAAGATGATGAAACATTGCGATAGGTAGCGCCACTGGTTTTTTAGCAGGCGATGTCTAATTTCGGAAGTGAGCTGGTAAATTTACTTGGATAACAATCGTTACTTTGGGGACGTTTCTGAACTCGGTGAAATACTTACTTATGACAGCGGATACTGCAGAACAGCTAACAACGATATCGGATTTTGTATTTAAATTGGTTGTATTTAATAATTCAGGTCCGTCGCCGGAGAACGATTTGGCTGCGAATCATGCAAATCCTTGAGTTTTGTGTTAGCTATACCAATTCTTAAATCATAATTAAAGTATCAACAGAATAAATAAATTAAAAGTTACTTCACTTGACTTTCAAACGTGCGACATTGTTGTCGGTTTAACTTTTATGACCCGAATATTTGTCGAACTTCTCATATCTACTCTTAATAGGACAGTACTTACTCCAAATTATATTTACGTATATAAACTATTTTTACAGGATACTGACATGGTAAAGTAAACTACAGGATATTCAACATAAGATACTTTATTGTAACTTACATACATGAAAAATACAGACATCTGAGCAGAGTCAACTTACATTACAACTAACAACATAATATTTGCAATTAATCATACATACAACTAAGCAGTCGAAACAATCTTTACAATAAGTTAGGCACAATTTCATAATGAGGGCTGGGACCAATTAATAAGTAAAATTTCTACTCCAGCATGACCATCAAAGAAATCAAATTATGGACTGTTTTTAGCACTTACTTACAATCATAATTCTATTATGAAGCCTGTTAAAGCCAAACTAATTTCATATTTCACAGGCACCCAGCCGCCCCGAACTAAACTCAACAACAGGAACTAGCTACCACTACCTGTTGTCACATTGACGTCCACCAGCATATCGTTACTCTGTGTCATATCTATGGCACCACTGTCAACAGGGCTTTTTTTATCTAGGGCAACACTCTCAATTGTATTTTTAATCTGCGCTACAGCATCTACATTAAGGTTACTTTGGGTGCTCTCTACGGCAACATTATGATTCTGAGACACAGCTGTTGAATTCTCCAAGGTATCACTAGTTGCAGCACTTGTTTCGGTGTCTCCTGTGTGTGTGGGTGTGGGCGCCGTCGCCATGGCAACGGGTACGCTGTGTGCGTCAGTGGAGCAGTGTCTGGTACCGGGAACGCAGGTGGGAGAGGAGACGTGGCGCTCGCGGCGACGCTCGCGATGGGCCGCCTTCAGTTCCATCTCGACGCAGTGTTCGGCGAACATCAGCTGCAACGGCGCGTACATGTGCGGAAGGAGTTCCAGGTCGTTCATTGTTATCTAGGACGGAAAAAGGAGGATTAAGACTGGCCTGGAATACTCCATACGTATACAGATCCCACCACAGATCACATCACATAATTAAACGCAATCGTCTTGTACATAAACTTGTTTTTAACTGAATTCAAGAAAAGGAATATCAATTCAATGAACTAAAATAATAATATCAATTCGGTTGTATAGGTAACGCCACGAGAGTTGAGGCGAATGATGACACACACAGCTACATAAAGTACTGACTGCAAAAAAGGTAGTGAATGAATGAAATGAGTGAGTGAATGAAAATTTGAGTTGTACATGATCTTATGATGAAATACTTACGCAATACTATACATATTATATTTTTTCTTTTTTCATATACTTAACGTATTTTTGAAATAAAATAATTTGAAACTGATAAGAAATATTCGCAACAAAAAAACGGTATTTTATAAATAAATAGCGAAAAATATGCTTATATGATTTAAATAAAATAGATCAAAATATTTTATTTTCTGTTTTGTTTGAACTAGATGTATTTTACTAAATTATTCTTAACGAAATAGGTTAAAGAAATTTTTAGTCAATCTTGTACTTAATGTCGAGTCTGTTGAACTTGCTATCGCTACGAATAAATGTCAAAATCCCGCTGTCATTACATGACGTGTTGTTGTGTGCGTGACCTCAACTCTGGTGGCGTTACCTATAACTTTTTTCTGTTTGTTACTTCATAACTCTGTCATTTATAAACCAACTACACGCGACCGGTGGCCCGGTCACCGTTTTTTCTGTTCATGACGTGCCGAGTCGTTCGCCGTACACCGGCGACAACACTGACTGATGACTGACGAGCGACTAACCTGCATGTTGTCGAACGCGATTCTAACAATGTTGTTGACCTGCAGTGCATGCGGATTTAGTCGCGGTAGGTGCACGTACCGTTGGCTAAAGTGAGTCAGCACGGTGCACTAGGGGTCTCCTGACTCCCGACTCCTGACACAAGACTGACGGACTGACGAGCGACCAACCTGCATGTTGTCGAACGCGATTCTAAAAATGTTGTTGACCTGCAGTGTATGCGGATTTAGTCGCGGTAGGTGCACGTACCGTTGGCTAAAGTCAGTAAGCACGGTGCACTAGGGGTCTCCTGACTCCCGACTCCTGACACAAGACTGACGGACTGACGAGCGACCAACCTGCATGTTGTCGAACGCGATTCTAACAATGTTGTTGACCTGCAGTGTATGCGGATTTAGTCGCGGTAGGTGCACGTACCGTTGGCTAAAGTGAGTCAGCACGGTGCACTAGGGGTCTCCTGACTCCCGACTCCTGACACAAGACTAACGGACTGACGAGCGACCAACCTGCATGTTGTCGAACGCGATTCTAACAATGTTGTTGACCTGCAGTGTATGCGGATTTAGTCGCGGTAGGTGCACGTACCGTTGGCTAAAGTCAGTAAGCACGGTGCACTAGGGGTCTCCTGACTCCCGACTCCTGACACAAGACTGACGGACTGACGAGCGACCAACCTGCATGTTGTCGAACGCGATGCCGACCGTGTTGTTATCGTGCAGTATGTGCGGATTGAGTCGCGGCAGGCGCGCGTAACGCTGGCTGAAGTGAGTCAGCACGGTGTACTGAGCGTTCATTTGTCGACCTATGTCGATGGCTTGTGAGGTTGTCGAGTGCATTTTCTTTCGCGCTTCGTCAACCAGCTCGTCTTCCATGGTTGCCTCGTGGATGAGGACAGTTGAGTTCTCGCCTGGAAGTTAATTTAGAGTTATCATTAATAGCTACGCCATGTTTTTTATTATAATGCTGGTGTGATGCTACGCCCTGACTACTTAGCATACGCGTAAGCTCGCTTGTTGTTCAATGCGTCGAGTCGTTCTGGATCAATCAGAAATGGGCGCAGACAAGGCAATTTTACGGACCCCCTTTCAGCCAAATATCAACCGCACTTTTCAAAAAGTCAAATAAACTGGTAGCATGCATCGAAAAATAGCAAAAATAACGATACAAATTTTCCAATGAAATTTTCACTCCAAAACCTTTTTAACCCCTGACACAGAACGAGGGGTGTTATAATATAAGTTTGACCGCTATGTGTGTGTCTCTGTCTGTATTTCTGTGTGTCTGTCTGTGGCATCATAGCTCTGAAACGGGTGAACCGATTTGGATGCGGTTTTTTTTTAATAGAAAGCAGGTTTCTTGGCGATGGTTCTTAGGTATGTTTCATCAAAATCGGTTCAGCCGTTTCAAAGTTATCAGCTTTTTTGTTAGCTGCGGAAGGGATCTTAGACGCATAACGAGCATTGACTTAATGTTCAAACATACGAGTGTCATAATTGCGTTGGGGGTTTTTAAAATTTTTAATATATAGTTATTAAGTTCTTTGTTGCGCTTTGTTGGCCCTTAGCGATTATGGGTTTGAGTAAAACTTACTTAGAATAGGGAAAAGATGAAGCGCGAGAGCACCTCGCTTGTTACTCGACTAATTGTAACATTCGAAACTTATCTCGAACATAAAATACAAGAAGAGCAACTCGTGCAAAATTCAATCCGAGCTCAGCTCTTAATTTAAATAGTATGACTATACCCTGTCTATTTAACAGAGTTAGCAAAGCGTTCTCTCTTTTGCACTTTTGTATGCAAATGAAAGGGACAAGAAACTGTCAGTGGGCGTCAACAATCGCACGTCGATGGCGGGCTCGGCTTAAATGCCGTTTGTTGAAATATTCGTAATATTTCTCGTGATTTTTTTTTTGTAGTTAGAGGCACCTCAAATAATTAACTTATTGATAACATGACATTGTCATGTCATGTTTATTCATCTATTAATCAATAAACGAGCCAGGCAAAAATTAGTAACCAATGATAAACACTTGAAAGCGTCCGCACCGTACGAGAGACAAATGTTGACTAAATTTTGACAGGCATGTAAACCTATCTTGTGCCGGTGCATCGTCCTTATCGCAGACCAATTACGTGCATTCTCTGTTTTCTAGTACTAACTCTGTTAAATAGACAGAGTATAGGGGCTCTCTCTAGCACTAACCGATCATCACGAGCTTCTCGCTAGGCAGGGTGTCGCCGCTGTAAGTAATCTTGTGTCCGGCCGTGACGAAAGATATGCCGAACGCGTTGGGGCAATGCGGCACTAAGCACGTACGAATTGACTCCACGCCTATACTAGCCAAGTTAGCCGACGTAATCTCGCCAGGACTTTTCATCTGAAAAAATCAAAACATTGCAGTGAAGAGCGTGAGACAAAACGCTAACATTTTATTTAGCGAGAATCAAGTGAGAACGCGAGGTGTTCCGCTAGTGAGCACGACTTTTGACAAGTAAATAATGTGTAACCCCTTGTGTATCTCTATCAAGACCGGTCAATTTAGTTACATTGCAATTTTGAATTTAAAACAATAGACTCAAAAATAATACTATACTTTATTGCCATCTTGTATGTACAGTCAGCAACGAATGTCCATGAACACATCCAAATTTTCATAACACCTGCACGCTGTAAAGTTTCATATGTTACTGAACATGATGTAATACAAATATCGATTGGACACTTGCAAATAACAGAAAACGGTGTACACTATTTTTTCAAAAGTTGCTGAAAATGTTTATTAGATTACGTACTTCTTAACTTCAGTTGAATTTTGACAATCATCGAGAAGAGTGCCAACCTGTCACGTCATTTCATCTCTTTCTTTCATTGTGGGTATGTATATGACATCGTCGTTGTCTTTTTATACACCAGCCAGTGTTTCTTGTTCATTTTAGGTAAAATATGTAGCAACCTCTTTGGTTTTGGATGTAAAAATAATAAATCTGACCAAATACTTTGTGAATTATAATTTCCTTTGACATTTGTAATTATAATGTCCAACTACTTTTGAAAGTATACTGTTCAGCCACTTTTTAAATTATAATGTCTAGTCACTTTTTGATTTATACTGTCCAGTTACTTCTGAAAGTATACTGTTCAGCAACTTTTGAAATTATATTGTTTAGCTACTATTGGCATTTTACGATGTAAATGTATTTTTGTTTGTACTTCAGTTCAGTAACTTATGTACAATGAATGTGTCTAGTAACTTTTAAAATCTTATTTTGTCCGGCGACTTTCGTTGCTGACTGTACATCTGAATCGTGGTAATTTTGCTTCATAGACGATTCGGTACTGAGCGGAACTTTCTCATGAACTATTATCTATAGTGGATAAGGGATAAACCTTTTCCAGGCATAGTGCAAATAGCGACCACATAAATCTACACAAAGATTCGACCTTACTCCCTTTACAATATGGTAGAAAATTAATTGAATTTGTTTAAAGTAAGATTCACTTTGAAATTAAATCTGCATAGGTAAACAATACAGCACAGTGATTAATTTTGCTGTAGCGTACCTAAATAGACGGGTTCTGGAAAAGGGTTAACCAAGTGAATAGCGTAGTCCCCAGTATTATACCTCGACAAGCTCGTCGCAGGGAGCCTCTGCTGTCCTTAACGAGTTTGTTTTTAATAAGTGCGGCAAACGCTGACTGCGACAGGGTTCCGCGTAGGGTCGCGCACGAGCTTGTTGGACTATAGTTAAAATTCCTCGCGTTTGGCTGGAATTTCTAACTCACTCTTCCAAGATGACTTACTTGACTGGTCGGACCTATACAATCATTATCGGCATCATCATCCCAGTCTATAACGTCCTACTGCAGCCCACAGGCCTCCTCACATGAGAGGGCTTGGGCCCTAGTTCCCACGCGGGTCCAGTGCGGATTGGGAACTTCACAAGCACAATTGATTTACCCGGCTGCTCGAAAAGGAGTGCCACTGCAGTGCCTTACTCACCAAGGTCTGGTTTGGTATTAGAGTGAACTCGTTGGTGATTCGTTCGAAGTGCTGGTCGTAGACAGTCAGCCACGTGACGATCTGTCCAGGAGCCAACAGGTACACGGGGTTGCTGGGCTCCGCAGAGTTGAGGAACGACTCGAAGCGGGCCTGAAGTACTCCGATCAACCCTGGAACAAGTGCACACTATTTTTAGGGTTCTGAACCTCAAATGACAGACCTAGATTTCACGGGATGACCGAAAAGTCCAAGTCCTCTTACCTCTGATGCGACTACCTTAAATGTATAACTATGTATAATTGAAATAAATAATAATAAAAAAGAACTAACTCCCACTATAATATATGTATCTATTTTGCACACTTTTTATACAGAATTTTCTTTGTGCTGATTCCGGTCCAACAAGTTTGATGCATGGATATGAAGGTTTTGACTGAAAATCAGCGCTGTAGCAGGCATCTACTACAGCTTATGCTGAGTCAAATTCCTTTTCGACATCTACAATTATGTTTTTTGTTTTTATTGTTATTATTGTTCTTTTTATTTTTCTCAGTGTATTAGTCAGTGTATTTTCTTTTTTGATGTCGAATAAAGTTATGTCTATGTCTATGTCACATGTCTATGTCTAAAAAGTAAATAATTTGGAGTTAAAAATAAGAATTAATAAAACCGGCCAAGAGCGTGTCGGACACGCCCGAGGTAGGGTTCCGTAGCCATTACGAAAAAATCAAGTAATATTTTTCTAAGGATTTCGTATGTGTACGGAATCATCCAAGTTTAGGTATGTTTTATACCTTAGGCTACTATTTACTCTTGAACTACAAATAATTTCCAAGCAATCTTAGCCGCTATAATTTTCCTAGTAAATTTGATATATTTACTACCCTTCTGAATTTTTTCAAATTTTTCCACCCAACAGTTTAGATTTTAGAGGGGGGGGGGGGGGCCGATTTTAATGAAAATTTTCACTTTAAAGTTGAATATTTCGCAAACAGATCACTGAATAGAAAAATCATGTTAGCAACCCCGCAATGATTTTAAAAGACCTATCCAACGATAACCCACACTATAGGGTTAGCCGAGAAAAAAAATCACCCCCACTTTACGTCTATGGGAGGTATCTTAAAAAAATTTTTTTTACTTTTTTTTATTCAATCACTTTGTCGGCGTGACTGATATAAAGTCGAAAATTACCGCAAACCAATAGTAACGCTTCGTTGGTACAAGTAGAGTACGATCGTGCGATAGGTTAGGTACCAACGAAGCGTTACTATTGGTTTGCGGTCATTTTCGACTTTGGTTTTTCACAATTGGATTTTTGACTCTAGTCAAAATAGTAATTATAAATCGATTGTACAATCGAAACTAAATCACCTCGTTTCGTGAAAACAACCACTAAAATTTCACGGTGTATATTGATGCCAAATTACAGCTTTCTAGTACTAACAGTCTCTGAGCTTAGCCGCGGACAGACAGACAGACAGACAGACAGACGGACAGACATGGCGAAACTATAAGGGTTCCTAGTTGACTACGGAACCCTAAAAAGGACTCCAAAAAACTAATCTTGGTTAATTAAATGTTTTGTATAAGTACGTAATATTGTGAGCTCTGCCCTTCCCGTATTATTACTGTGTTCAACGCGCCGCGGGAGGGCGCAGGCTGAAAATCAGCGCCGCCGGCTTCCTAACCGGCAGCATTTATGCTGAGCCTGAGCCTATTGCCACGAAGTTTTTTGTTTTTGAGTTTCTGTATGTTTTTTTTATGTTCATTGTATTTCTTTTTATTTTGTATGGTTGTGGCAATAAATTAATTAATTATTATTATTTTTTATTATTAAATGGTGAAAACAGAATCTTATAGGATTACTAGCTGTTGCCCGCGACTTCGTCTGCGAAGAATAGGGGTATAAAAAATAGCCTACGACCTATATTCAGACCTACCGAGTGTAGAGAAAAAAGTTTCATAAAAATCGGCCAAGCCGTTTCGGAGGAGTTCTATAACAAACACCGTGACACAAGATTTTTATATATTAGAAGATTTCGCTATTCGTCTGTCTGTGAAGAATTTTATCTGAGGTACTATCGTCTTAAACTGCACAAAAACAATTGGCAATTAAGATCTCGATCGTAACTGCCGATCTCTGTTGAGTTGTGATTTTAATTTTTCTCAAACATCCAAGGAAATGTGGTCCTTATAGTCGTGACAATAGAACACGAAGTATGTCATTGTATAGCAGTTGAGGAAGATTCGTTCCAATTTCAAATTAGACGACAATAATGGAATTTCATACAAACATTGCTGGCCAAGGCCAGCAAAGAGATTGTCTTTTGTTTTAGTGGGTCGTATTTTCTTTTATTGACTATCAATGACATACTGCCAATTAAGAAAAATTTAGTTTGTGAATTTACTTTTAAATATCTTACTTGGCTAGATTTAATAAAATAAATAAGGATTGGCGTTTATTGTTAACAATTTATTAAAATAACCAATTAATAAGGTCGTAATTTTTTAATAAATATAAATCATCTCAAGATTTTGCGTCAAAAACATTAACTGGAACAGCTTACAAATAAATTGCTGGAAAAAAGATATTTTGGCGGGAATCAAAAAAAAACAATTTGAATTAAATATGAGTATATAAGTTGAACATTCGTGTCATTTCCTTGGATTTATTTGAGAAAAGCACTATACAAGCCTTGGCCACGAACAGGGATTGCCGGCCTCGTATCTCTAGATGGCCTCGTTAACACTCGGCCATCTATTACTACTCGGCCGGCAATCCCCTATTTCGCGGCCGCTGCAGTAATGTACTATTATCATCCCAGATTATATACATTCCAAAGAACGAGATGGCTTAGAGTCTAAGATGTTGGTTCTTAACCTTTTAGACATGAGGGACCATTTGTCAAAACTTCTGTCTCGTCACGGACCACCTAGTTGGTTTATTGGTTTCGAGGTAATATACATTATCTAAGTGTAAATGTATAATGTTATTATTTATTTATTGGGATGGCTTCGCGGACCACTTGGGATGCTTCCAGAAACCACCAGTGGTCCGCGGACCACCGGTTAAGAACCATTGGCTTAGACCGTAGTTCCCATGCGGACCCAGTGCAGATTGGAAACTTCACCACACCATTGAATTTCTTCACAGGTGTTTGTAGGTCTCTTCACCGTAAAGCTCATGGTAAATTTCAAACGTAATTTCGCACTTAAATTCTAAAGACCTCAGAGGTGTGAGCCCGGGCTCGAACCCACGACCCTTTGTTTGAGAGACTATAAGTCAAACCACTAGTAACATGGCTTATGATTTGTTACCCACAAAACTTGAGGGGATATAGCTTTAAGCAATACCACTCAAATATGATAATTGATAAATGATTCTGGTCTCCACTGCCGTGTACACACACACACAGACAGTGATGAGTGATGACAGCTACCTACCTATATGATGGTCGGCGTGTAAATGTGATATGTATATCGCCTTCAGAGTCCGCAGCACCTCGTTGACTTTTCTCGGCCCGTAGAAACGCACCATTTGCCCAAACGTGCCTTCGCCGCAGTCCAGAAGAATGGAGCTCTTCTCACTATAACAAAACCCAGTATGTTTAGCAAATGAAACTGTTAACAACGAGCCATATTAACAGGTTCCCTGTCCTATGAGGCATAATAGTGATAATAGATAATAGTGAGTGCCTCATAGGTGACTTTACTGGTACGTCCATGAGGCACATGTGCCTCATGACTACGACCGTTTAATGTCATCGGGACGTGTCGAAAGAACGTTGCGCATTACTTCGGGACTGGGAACCTGTTATGAATTACCAAAAGTGGACCCAATTGTATAACAAACTAACAAAGTACAACTAATATTACAAGCGGAACTCTCGCTTCAGTTATATTAACTACAAAGGGAGTTCCGCTTGTAATACATATAAGTTGTACTTTGTTATGCAATTGGGCCCTGTTCGTACTTTTTTACTTGCCACAAAAACCTCTTGTACATTATTATACGTACAAAATAGTGACATTGCATTGGAAAAAACGGAAACTGTAATTTGTTACCACTACAGTCAACAGCTGATATGAAGATATATGGTAGGTACTGCCAGTCATGCCATTGCATAAATATTTATTATTAACCGACTTTAAAAAACCGGCCTAGAGCGTGTCGGACACGCCCAAGGTAGGGTTCCGTAGCCATTACGAAAAAATCAAGTAATATTTTTCTTAGGATTTCGTATGTGTACGAAATCATCCACAGAAATAATAATAAAGAGGATAGAAGTGCCTTAGACGCGTGACCTTGGCGCCGCGCTTCGCGACTTGTGGCTCAGTGCTATTTGAAACGTGGGTATGACAACAAGTGCTTTAAAATGGTGTTTTGCAGCATTAGCAATTGCGGAAACTCGTCCACACTGTGTAATTGCACTAATAAGGGGATTACATTTCATTGGTATGTATTAATTTAATGTAATAATGCGGTTTATATCAAAATACAACTTGAGAAAATATTTCATTATAAAATATTGGTTTACACGTTATTAATATATATATATATACACGAAACTTCATATACCATTGCTACTCATGCCCATAAAAACGCAGATCGTTTTGAATTATACGCAGCAATGTAATAGTTATTTATGATACAAGTGCGGAAAGTAGGCTATTCCCAACGAATGTCGGAGATCTAAACAAACGAGCGAAGCGAGTTTGGTTTAGCCGACATGAGTTGGGAATTTCCTACTTTCGACACGTATATCATACAACATTTTACAATGCATTAAGCGAGGAAAAAAATTGGGGCTAAGAGCGCGCGCAGACAGAGAGCGGTCTGGAGTACCGAGTTCCGGGTTCAGAGTTCTGTGTTTTCATCGCTCGAGAGTTCCAATCGCCTGCTGTGTGCGTTATCGTAAGAGACTCAGTACATTCGACAGAACACAGAACTCTGAACTCGGAACTGCAGACCGCTCTCTGTCTGCGCGCGCTCATAAACATTTTCGGAAAAAGATATTGCGTTCTTATTTACCTTTCATTGAGGGAAAGTCTCGTAGATGTTTACATATTTCAGCATCGGTTTAGTCAGCAGGAGGCTATCACATTTAATTTTGTGCTTGGTCTAGGACGTCAGGCGGCGTTAAGTCCTATGTAAATTCATCACTTGAACTCTCCATTTTAATTTACTAAACTTAAATTAATTCTCCGGACTGAATTCATGAACATTACTGTGGCGGGTTTTCACGACAGGCGCGAACGGAACGAACCATGATTGGTTCGTGTTACGCCATGCGCGCGCACTGAAAACTCATTGGTTGACAGGCGCGAACGGGTAACCGTGATTGGTTCGTGTTACGCCATGCGCGCACACTGAAAGCTCATTGGTTGACAGGCGCGAACGGGTAAACATGATTGGTTTGTGTTACGCCATGCGCGCGCACTGAAAGCGCAGATGTCGTACGGTCCGAAATGGACTCAAGGAATTATTTTAGTACTAAATTTTTTATTTCAAAACTTTTGACGAAATTAAAATTTGTGTGTTTTAATATTAAAACACACAAACATTTATTATTTTATCAGTAAAAATTCATTTGGTTGCATGAAACATTTTCTTATTTGAGCAAAGCTGAATTATGAAGACAACTCTCTAGTCTTATTTTTTAAACACTAGTTTGGACACAACTTTTTGAGATTTGGCAATTTAAAAAGTTACTTTTCCGCACGCGTGTGGAAAGTAAAATCCATACAATTTTTTTTCACACTTGCGAAAGTGTGCTGGGATGACTAACTTTTTATAGATATGTTGACACGCGTCAAGAGGCACTTTCCGAGCATATGCATTGTAAAGTAATTTTTAATACAGTTGCTCAAAAAGTGGCGTATTGCAGGGACGTATAGCGTTCGGGATGTGGGCTATTACATACTCGAGCTTTTTCTTTACCTTTTCCGAACTCGTGCGTTCTCTTTCCCAACTGTCAAAATATGTCTATTAAAAAGAAAAAACCAACCACGAAGTTTTTACTAAAAAAAAATCATCGAAGTTTTTATGATTCATACAAATATTTCTAAAAAGAAGCTACTAATTTGTTTCAATATCAGATTTAATGATTTGATTCAATGAGTTAGTTAGGTTACATTTCATTTCATCTCATTAAATTTCATTTTCATTTTATATCAATAAAAAAATTCTACTGAAGACTTGGCTGTATGGGCATAGTTCCCTTTGCCTACTCAGAATGGGTGAAGAAAACAAAAATAAATCTCTGCTTACATTTTTTTACGGTTGGCGCCATTTTCCAAAAATGTTCTTTGCGAGTTTAGTTGTTTGTTGCACAAAATGAGTAATTTCGACGATATTTTATTTGAATTAACACCACCGGAACTCAGTATAATTGCACAAAATGCTTCGGAGAACATTTTACCGGAAAAGTCAAAAAGTCGCTACATATCTACATACGACGAATTTATTGCGTGGAGAGAAAAGAAAAAAGCAAATAGTTTTTCAGAAAATGTTATGTTGGCATACTTCTCCGAACTCTCAGCAAAATTAAAACCTTCTACGTTATGGTCGAGGTTTTCGATGATAAAAAGTATACTGAAAATAAGGAACAACGTGGATATAAGTGAATACCCAAAACTAAATGCTTTCTTAAAACGACAATCAGACGGTTTTACAACTAAAAAGTCGAAAATATTAACATCGAATGAAGTGGAAAGGTTATTGAACGAAGCTCCCGATGATCGTTATTTAGCCACAAAGGTAATTTATTAATAAATACTTATATTTTTCTTTAGTATTCAGTTTAAGAAATCGCAAAATACAGTCAATATATTATTTAAAAAAATATTAATCAAATCCCTTTTTTTGTAGGTTGCGCTGATTTTTGGCGCTGTTGGAGCTTGCCGCTCAAGCCAATATTACTTTAAAAGATATATATGTTATGAACTAAAACAATTACTTTGCTCACCCGCGACCTTACAATAGTTACGTTTATGCAAGAAATGTGCGTTCATGCAGTTCCTCCACCTCCACACTGTACGAACACACACAAATCACATAAACCCAACCATCACCACCACCAAGCTACACTGACGCGTTTCGAACTCAACCAGAGCTCATCTTCAGAGTTACCACAACCGCATGCTATGCTACCAAATGTTAAACTAACTATTAACGTAACTAAACATAAAACATAAACACACTAAGCATAAACGTAACTATTGTAAGGTCGCGGGTGAGCAAAGTAATTGTTTTAGTTCATTACTATGGACCTCCGCAAAGTAACGCCTGATTCAATAAATTAATATATATGTTATATATGTGAATTATAACTTTTATAAGAAATAAATGATTGGTTAGTTGAGTTTATTGTGTTTTTATTATTTTATTAAATTGCTACATTTTTTCGCAACTGTATTAAAAATAGTTGTTCAGTACACGTGCGGAACCGTCATTGCAACTTGTTCCGACTGTCAACCCTCACCTTCGGCTGCGCCTCGGCTCGGGTAGACATTTGTCGGAACTCTTTGCAATGACAGGCTTTCCGCACTCGTACTGAAATATACTATTTTGATAACCCTTCCGTCTTGCACAAAAGTTCGTGGTACGGACAAAAAAACAGGTTACGACTAAGTAGTACAGACATAATGCCGACGCGGCCAATAAATGGCGCCGTTGTGTAAATGTGGGTATGACTTACGTTGAGTGTTATTCAACGCTATCTCTAAGGTGTAAGGTTCATAATTGTTTGTAAGCAAAAATATTAGTAATTGTGTGCGTGATTGCGTAGTACGGTTCCGGTCTTTTGCATGTGTGCATTAACACAGTAAGTAGAGGTGATGAAGCAGCGACACGAGTTCCGGAAGAAAATAGGAACTAAGGCATTTCTATCCTCTTTATTATTATTTCTGTGGAATCATCCAAGTTTAGGTATGTTTTATACTTTAGGCTACTATTTACTCTTAAACTACAAATAATTTCCAACAATCTTAGCCGCTATAATTTTCCTAGTAAATTTGATATATTTACTACCATTCTGAATTTTTTCAAATTTTTCCACCCAGCAGTTTAGATTTTAGAGGGGCGAGACAGACAGACAAACGGACAGACATGGCGAAACTATAAGGGTTCCTAGTTGACTACGGAACCCTAAAAAGGAGGAGGTTCTCAATTCGGTTGTATGTTCTTTTTTTTTTAACGTGTGTTACCTCAGAACTCCGTCATTTATGAACCGATTTGGATAATTTTTTCGTTGTTTGAAAGCACAGGCTTCAAGGTTGGTCCCGTTATTACCAGAATGGCATGATGATGGATGATGATGATGGGATCTATGAGGAATTAAAGAAACTCCTCAAAAATTCAAGAAAAAAGTATAGCGACTTTAGTGTTTTCGGTGACAAGTCGAGCATTTGCATTCAGAAAGTATCATGGAAGCAATAAAACGACACAACCCCGTCGAGCATTAAAAATAGAATTTTCAACATAAACTTATTTCAAAGTCAAACTGATGATTTTATCCTACGCATCTATTTTATACAGAAACAACTAAAAAGCAAAAAATAATAAAATTTAAATAAAAAATAAAACCTCCTTCAAAAAACATCCAAAAAACTATGAAATAATAATTGAACCAAACCGACCACAATAAGCATGAAAATATCTTTCTTCTAATCTGTTCGAAGTTGATGCCTCAGCACGAACCAGCAGGAGTGTAGAAGCCCTATAGATAGTAGGTATGTAGGTAAGTTAGATTACTAGGTCCACTCCTGCTGGCTCGAGCTGAGGCACTGACTTCAATTCAAACAGATTAGAAGAAAGATATTTTCATGCTTATTGTGGTCGGTTTGGTTCAATTATTATTTCATAGTTTTTTGGATTTTTTTGAAGGAGGTTTTATTTCTTATTTAAAATTTTTTACTAATAGTTTGTTATTCACAGAGGTTTTTTTATCGTAGTGAAATATTCCTTTTCAACGGTGTAATCGAAAATAATTCTTCAAAAGCTACAAGAAAAATAAAAAATACATAATAACTCACTCAATATGCACAATAATCCCGCTGGTATTCCTCGTCTTGCTAGGTATACAGGACCCGGTGCCGAGGAAGATGATCTTAGGGTATTCATTGATCGAGTTGCTCTTCGCGTAACGCACACCGTCCACTAGATGGCGGAACTGCTGCAGACTGCCGACAAAGCCGTCGACATCCATGGTCTCCTGGTAGTAATCTTGCACGTGAAGCTTCGGCTCTGCTGACCTGACGGACATAGGAAGTATGTAAAAGCTAGGACTTCACCTAGTGTGTTCGGGTTGCGCTATTGGTATCTCCGTCTCTTACACTAGAAACGGTATAGTTTGTTCACACAAATATGTCGGAAAACACGCCAACGCCAAGTGAATTGCTAGCATTAGACCAGTGGCAGTGAGTGGTGATTGTGAGCGTACCTTTAGGGCCGGCGCTCACTGACGGCATGGCACGGCAAAGGATTTTACTATCAAGTTATTTATTTTGAATCTTATTTCAATGAGTTTAGAATTCATGTTACTTTATTTCGATACCATGATGCCGCGACGTGCCGAGGGATATGCTGCGGTAAAATTCGTATGTAACCTGCCGTGTCATGCCGTCAGTGAGCGCCGGCCCTTACAGAGTGATCTTAGTTAGGGTTGTGTGCTACCCTACATTTGACAATGACAATAATAATGACGATGAAAACGTGGGTAGTTGTTGCGCCGCTATCAGTTTCGTCGAGCAGCCGCGCGAGCAGTGCGGTGGCGTGCATTTGGCAGCAGCCACCGTGGCGTGTGTTCCGTGATGAAGGGCTAAAGAATAGCCGGAAACAGTAGAGCTAAACTCGATCATAGAAGTGAGTTATCCGTATTTTGTCACTATAATTGAAAAGTATCACTAGAAAACAATCGACTGTAGAACCTACTCTTTTGGTTACGCTGAGATTTCTCCATGTACCTACTCTTTCAGACATTGTACTAGGGGCGTTCAATAAAAAGTGAGAATGAGTATGTTATAAACAACTTTTACTAAATGTCATTTTATTTTTCGACATAGTCACCTTTTAGCATAATACACTTAGTATATCTTTTTTCTAAACTTAAAATTCCATTTTTAAAAAAGGTCTCATCTTGAGTACTTAAAAAATCTTGTACTGCAGCGACTACCGCGTCGTCGTCTTCAAATTTCTGGCCTCTCAGGTATTGTTTCAATCTCGGAAATAGGTAGAAATCACTGGGAGCGAGATCTGGTGAATACGGAGGATGCTTAAGGATATCGAACCCAGCATCACGAATTGCAGCCATTGCAACGGCGGACTTGTGTGCCGGGGCATTGTCCTGGTGGAACAGCACAACTTTCGAGAGTTTACCTCGCCGTTTTTCGCGGATCTCATTGCGCAATGTTGCTATTTGTTTGGCGTATAAAGTGCCCGTAATAGTGGCTCCATGCTCGAGATACTCAATCATTAATACCCCTTTACCATCCCAAAAAACAGAGCCCATGACCTTACCGGCAGATGGGCTCACCTTGAATTTCTTCGGAGTTGGAGATGATGGCCTTTTCTATGTCATAGACTGCAGTTTCGTTTCAGGGTCGTAATGATGGAGCCATGTTTCGTCCATTGTTATAAATCGCGCCAAAAAAAGTTCCCGGTCTTGCTGCATCAGGTTCAAAGCTTCTTGACAAATCTCTAGTCTAGTTTGTTTTTGCGTGTCAGTAAGCATTCTTGGTACGCTCCCCGTTGAAATCTTTACATTTTCAGCAATAAAACGAACTGTGACACGACGATCCCCAAAACTGAGTTTTCGACTTTTTTCACAATTTCTTCAGTTACTGCTGTAGTAGGGCGTCCGGAGCGGGGGTCGTCCATTGTCGATGTTCTTCCACGTCTAAATTCGGCGCACCAACGTGCGACTGTCGAATACGGAGGAGCATTAGACCCTAAAGTGTCCCGCGAATCCAAATTGACTTGGCCCGTAGAAAAATTTTTCTAATACAAGTATTTGATAACGGCGCGCAGTTCAATTTTCTCCATTTTCGCTAACGTACTCAATAGCATTGCAAAGAAATTACCTTATATTTTTTTAAACAAAAGACAGAGATTAGCTTTACCGGCCAGTATTTAATTTCGTAATATTAAAAGAGTTTGCATCTCATTCTCACTTTATATTGAACGCCCCTCGTATGAGTATTGTTGCTCACCTGTCTAGCTGCTTCTTAGGACGCAGATGGAACATGGTCAGCGTCCGCGCCGAGTATATCTCGAGCTTGCCGGCGGACGTCGGGTCCGTCAGCGCCGCACTGTCTCCGACCTGGCTCTCCATGTTTATAATGTTCTGGAACTGCGCTATCGCAATCTAGAAGTGTTTTAAGTTGTCACCGGAAAGCCAGAAGCCAACAAGCAGATCATGCTGTTAGGTTTCATCATGCAAAGCGTTAATCATGGAAGTAGATGTTATTAGGCTGCGATGAGACCAGGAATGAAATTGAGGTATTCCACAAATAGATGAGTTAACAGCTAAACATTTGCTGAAAGGGTAGGTAACAGTAGTATGTAAGGCCGTGAGGCCGTTCAACCACCGTATGTTTTGCGCTTTCAAAATCTGCGAATATGTCAATACGTTAAAATGAGGTCGTCGATTTGGGTACTCAAGGATGGACAAGTACATCTTTTTTTCGACAATTGAACGATTTAAAAAAATCCATGCAATCATGCGCACGAAGCAGTAAGCCATTACTCTCATACACCACACTTACCCTATTCTTGAGATCTTCGAAACCCTTCAGCTTGACCGGACTATTGGTTCTGGGCAGGGGCGGCTGAGCGTTCCACTCAGCGGGGACGCTGACGTCTCGCAACAGTGGGAATATGTCGGGATCCAGCAGGTGAAGTTTATGCTGGGTGCGGTGGACCGCCTCAGAACCCATGCACAGGTTCTGAGTGTTGAGGACCAGGTGTCGGGTGGAAGGACCGAACATCGTCATGAAGGACTTGTAACTGTGGAGAATGAACATTGAACTGATAGTATACCTGTTGAAAACAAATGTTCAATTCCGCCTTTGGGGATTTTCATTAAAAAAAGTGTACTTATTTATAAAAGTGTTCCATATTTTCCATACACTTTTAAGCCATATAAACTGTATGAAAAAACTTCTCAAAACTGACATAAAATTTGGAACATTTTTTACCATCAAAGCCAATGGCGCTCTTGATTACGAGTAAAAAAAAAATCAAAATTTCCTCATTTGAAAAAAAGAGTAAAGGGTACTTTTTCTTGAAAATTCCCCTTTACCATATGGGCAGACGAGGACCGTATTCAGTTTTTTTTTACTGCAATAAGGTTGCCTTTTCACAAGAGATGTGTTACGCTACATTGCTATAGATGCGTTTGATATCCACCATCATTCTCGTTGATTCACATAGCATAGCACTGGTGGAAACAGGTCCATCTGAGCTGTTATTTATATTTATTTATTTATTTATTGTTTTGGGAAACATACAGCATAAGATAATACAATTTAAATTAATTAATCTTAATAATACATTAGCCAAAACAGCTTCCACTAATGGCTTATACATTCTTTTGCTCTTTGGATTAAAGGTAGATCTTTAAAATAATTAAAAAAAAAAAATTAACATTAAACATACAATCTTCAGAAAAAAATGTTTAAAAAGAATTTTGAAAAAAAAACAAACGCTCCACGAATAGGCTGAAACATCGATGAACATAAACCTACACAAAACAACTATAATTGAAAAATACATGCAAAATATATATACAAGCAGTGTGCCATTCAACAAGTTAGAAAACTTAAAAAACTTCTCACATTTCCATATTACCAAGTACAGTCGAAGTATATTTAACAGAGATATATCTGTTTTAAGTACTTTTCAAAGCAGAAATAAATTTGCTGTAGTTTAGTTGAAACAAATCAATATGTTGGTATTTTTTGTTATACATGTTACAAGCTCTCACAAGTATCCCATTTTTTACATATTTTTTGCGAATTATAGGAACTGAAAACAAGCACGTGGACCGCGTACGAAAGCTAGGACATCTAAACTCTCTCTACATGGAGAGATATGTGCTCTGGATCTTCCGCGAACAGCTACATAGATTAGTATTAGTGGAAACGGTCACAGTTTCGTAGCGTATCTTTCACATACTCGCAGCATAACATAGCCCATCCCTGGTGGGAAAGCACCCTAACTCTTCAAAGATCGAAATCAAACTCAAACTTTATCGAAAACTAAACTAGTGGCCATAATTCGAGAGACAACTTTGACAATTCATTTTGCTCAAATGTTGCCACAGACGCGTCGATATTAAAAAAACATTACTGCTTTGGCTACCTTTGGTATTTATTCATTACTTAGGGTGACATGATTAAATTAATTTAAGAATTTACTTTTCAATGTAAGATATTATTAAAGGAAGTAAAAAAATCCGTCTTATAGTAAATCATATATGTATATATATAGTCCAATCGACACTGATTATCGATATCGGCCATATCGCTATTTAATTTCGCCTAACCCTGGTAACCCTTTAACACATTTAGTGCCGGGAACGCCACAGGGGAGTTCTCCGTACTCCCCTGTGGCGTTCCCGGCGCTGAATGTGTTAATTGTCAAGCTTGTCTCTCGAATTATCGCCACTAGTATATATTGGTAGACTCACGTGGGATGATGGAACACTTGTGGCGGCGACATGTGGACGATGACAGTCGGAATGTTCTCTGGAGGGTTGACGCCGTTGTCGAAATGCGCCGCGAAGTCCGCTTCCTTCAAGTATGATATGTCTGCCACGTCTAGGACTGGAGAAAATCAATATTACGTTAGACAAATAAATGTGAGGCAGAGGCGGCGCATAACACATTAGATGACGGATATTTCAATGAGCAAAAAAAAAACGAGAATATTTCGTGGCCAGTCAGCGAGGTCGGTGGCGAAGAAAGCTAGGTCCACGTTCCTTCGTTCTCTCGGCACGGGCCGCACCGCAACCTTAGGGCTCTTCAAGTATAAAGTGAAAGGCTGTAACAGAATCAGTGAGTTACACACTTGGCCTCATCTGCACTTTCCATCAAGTAAAAAAACAAAACCTATAAACACAGGGCCAGGGTCGTCCGGCGTTTTGACGTCCTTCGAGAGGACCAGCCTGCCGTCCGGCAGAATGACGTCATGGCCACTCTTCAGCTGCCCCAGCATCGGGCCTGGCTTCACGCCCAACTCCACGCACTTCGCTAGGTCCAGGGTGCCTAGACGTTTCTAGAACAAGCAACAAATGTCTAGTTCAGACCTAGAAAAATTGACAAAGTACTTTAAGTTTGCGAACTCATTTGTAACTCGTTAGTTTCACGGCTTCACGGTTTAAACAAGATATCTTGTGTACCTTTATTGGGAGTTAGGATAGTAGAGTATAGGTTTTTTTATGAAACAGCAGGCGGGTTACTTGATGGAAAGCAATCACCGCCGCCCATGCATGGCCCATAGGTTGAGTTACGGATGCGAAAATAGACTTTGAGAAGAGTTGGCTTGTTCGAAATCTGTTATTTTTTTGACGCTTAAATGACACAAAGTCCGTAATTTGGGTTATATTACACACATACTACTGCAACTGTGCACACCTTAAATATTGGAACTTAAAAAATAGTGTTACACAGTATTTTAATGTTCTCTTGAAGATGTGTGTCATCAAATTATAGTCATGCAACAGATGGCAGATAATAATGTAAAAAAAGTTGCAATTATATGATTTGTGTTCTGGCTGAATAACAGTTATGTTATACGCGATTTCAACTATACATATGTCTTTTAAAATGGGAGTTATTGTCTCTAAAGTTTACGGGAGGATTTACCATAAAATTGACTAGTAAGTGTCCCAGCTTTAGTTAAATTAGCTCCCTTCCTCCAATCCTGCTTATTCCCCAACAAGCAGGATTGGAGGAAATAAATAAATTCAAGTCTAGGGTGAATGACCATTTACTAGGCAAGCATGCTCCATCGTAGGCCTCATGTTCGCTTTCCATCAGGCGTGATTGTGGTCAAACGCAAGCCTATATTGTATTAAAAAAAAAACCACTGATTTGTGTATAGAAATAAAAATAATACATACCTTCAGAGTGCAAATATAAGAGACTGAACAGTTGCCATCCATTTGCAAATCCATCAGAACTTTACTGGCTATTTTCTTCTTTTGTGGATCAAGGACTGAAATTGTTTAAAAATTAAAAAAAAACAGTCTTCTCCAAACAAAAAAAATATTGTACAAGTTTTGTTAAGCTTAAATATATAATACAAAAATATACTTCAATGATATAATTATGAATATATAGGATAGGATATATAGGACCTCCAATATATAACCAAAAGCCCCATCAAAATCTACAGCTATTTTTTAAAAATTGTGACCAATTGAAGGAGGGGGCACTCAAATATATGCCTTATTGTCATTCCTTTGAGGTTAATATGGAAGTATTGTTGTACCTGCACTCTTGGCCCTCTTAGCATTCTTGTCACCAGCCTTCTTGTTATTTTCCGCTGTCAATGGTTTACCAGCATAATAGTCTGTATCATCATGAGTGAATTCTTCAAACTCACTGAGACGTGGTTTCTTGGCTGAAGGCTTCAGATGAGCTTCCTTATCAAACAGGTTAACGTTTGGCGCACTGTGACAAAAAATAAATAAATAAATAATAAAATATAAATAAAAAATATTTTCCCTCTTAAGTCCATTAGTGGCTTAAAATGAGCTGATTATAATAATGAGTATGAAGATGGGTGGATCACCTATTTCTTGTTGTTATTCTGTCTCGTCAGCGAGGGGACAAAAGTAGTACAGTTTACTTAGAAGAAATGTTGTGTCAGTCACATAACTAACATGCTTATTAGATGACCAATTTTAGAAGGGGTTTAAAACTACCACAAATATGCATGTCTGGTTGGCAAATTTTAATCAGATAAACTTACGGTTTAAAGAGTGGAGAACGTCACTATGGCAACGAGTGACAAAAAAAAGTTGATCAGCCCAGATAAACTTACAGTATTACATATTTGACGCTCATAACATTGTCCTCAAAATCCTCACTGGGACTGCATTTGGCCATGGTCACCTGCATGTCCTTCATAATGACGAATCTCCTAGTTGCATTGTATAACTCATCCTGCAATAAATGGTAATTTTAAATAATTGGCTTACTTTGCAACTTCAATAAAATTTAAAATCATAAAATTCTACTATATTTATGTAGTATTTATGCTTCCTTGTATTGGTTCACACTAAGAAAGAGATTTAAACTTGTTTCTTTGCTTGTTACAACCATGCAATGGAAAAAATCAGTGCCTGAAATTCTTTTCAACTAAAAGATTGTGCTGCTTGCTATCACCCCCTTTCTAATACTGGCTGGGTCACAGCCCTCCTGCCTCTCCCCTGCATTATGCCACCGCAAATAATAATTAATAAATAATTATGTGAAAAAGATAAAAGTATCAACAAACCTAGCAACATCACTATACTTTATGAGTCTGCCACCTAACAATAGTATAATTTTTCACCTACCAAGCCATCAGGTCCATGTAGCGTAATCTTCGGCACCCCCACGTCTTGCAGCGTTAGGGATAAACCAGGCAGGCCTCCTATGTTTCTCCATGTTTTGCTTGTGATGAAAATGTGGTCCAATTTTGAAAGCTTTACTTTGTGTTCGTGGGCCAGCCGTTGAGTGCATTCTCCGCAGTTGAATAGGTATCTAGTTTAAATAAATTACTATCATGGGACAAACAATACAGAGCCTGTACTATGAGTATTAAGAGACAAATAGAGATACTTCTATAGATAAATACATACTTAAACGCATTTTAACACATTCAGTGCCGGGAACGCCACAGGGGAGTTCTCCGTACTCCCCTGTGGCGTTCCCGGCACTGAATGTGTTAAATAAAAACTCTTGAACAAATATTCAAAATTTTCATTATGGGACAAACTATACAGAGCCTGTACTATGAATATTATTTAAGCAACAAATAGAGATACGAGTCGTTTTCAAAAACATTGTACACAATTAAGGGATTAATTAAAAACAAAATTTAATTAATTATTTTTGTGTAACGGAGTTACCCATATACTTTGTATGACTAACTTTTGTTACACAAAAATAGCGATCGTGATTTTTGTTTTGATTAAGCCGTTAACTATGTACAATTTTTTTGAAAACAATCCATACTTCTATAGATAAATACATACATACATATTTTAAATAAATCCAGAACAAATATTCAAATTTTTCATTCATAAATCTGCCCCAACCAAGCATTAATCCTGGGCTTCAAGCTCTGTAGTGTAGTTGGGTTTTTACCTTTTAAATGCCACACATTGTTTTTGTTATGAACAATATTGATTCCCATGCAGATGCGGGAAGGTTCATTTTTGTATCACCATATTGTTGTTTAAAGCTGACACTGGCTTTCAAAAGGTTAACCACCATACTATCTGTCAATATCAATTCTGACTACTTTTAAATAGTAATAAATAGACCCCGGATCTTTGTGGCTATGATGTCACAATAGGGTAGTTTGGGGAGTAAATGGAACGGTGTTAATCAATACGAAAAACTGACGGGTTTTAAACGAATACATTTTAATAAGTAATTCACAATAAAATTACCTAGTAAATTGAATAAATTGATCAATATTATCTTTTGATATATTACTTAACTGTAAACCACACATTTGTAGGGTAAATTGGTTTTTGACAAATAAAAAGTAAGCGGCCGTAAAAACCAAACTTCCATTCAGGAAATGGAACAGTGGAACATAATAACATTTTCACTTCAGTCACTTTTTATTCATCAAAGGCCAGTTCAACATACAAATGTATGGTTTGCAGTAATATATACCAAAAAATAATATTGATTAATTTATTTAATTTACTAGGTAACTTTTATGCTGAATTAATAAAATGTACTAGGTTAAAACCAGTTAGTTTTTCGTATTAATTAACACCGTTCCATTTACTCCCCAAACTACCCTATTGTGATGTCATTGCCACAAAGATCCAGGGTCTAGTAATTCTAATATATAAAAATCTTGTGTCACGGTGTTTGTTACCGAACTCCTCCGAAACAGCTTGGCTGATTTTTATGAAATTTTTTTCTCTACATTCGGTAGGTCTGAGAATAGGTTGTAGGCTATTTTTATCCTCCCCCCCCCATTCTTTGCGGGTAAATGAAGCTATAAAATGTAATATTACTATGTTACTGAATATTACACTATATTGTCTAGATATTGCACAACTTCAATGGTGTATGTGAAGTTCCCAATCCGCACTGGGCCCGCGTGGGAACTACGGCCCCAGCCCTCTCCTTCTGAGAGGAGGCCTGTGCCCTGCAGTGAGTTATATAGGCTGGGATGATTGCACAACTTTATTTTACAAAAAAAATAAATGCAAGAAGTTGACTATGGTAATGTGTTTCCCAGTTACCTTTTCTGATCAGTAAAGAGGTATAGTGTGTTGGGGACCCCGCGAGCGCCGGAACCGAGCACTTGCAGGTAAACAGTACTAGGCCCGTATTTTTCATACTTTTCGGCTTTCTTTGATATGTGCTGCCTCTGGCGCTGAGCTTCCGCTATCCGCGCAGAATTAGCTTTCGGCATATTGGCTAGAAATTCCAACAGTCTTTTAGAACTATCTTTGCTGTAATAACGTAAGTTACTAATAGCACTAGCTACTCCAAATACACATTTACCGTACATGTGTTTATAGGTTATATTAACTTTAGCCACAGTTTACGAGCATTCGGCCGGTATTTTATATTTTATTATTGATTTAAACATAGCAACATGGTATTTGCTATCGGATATTGTTGTCAGTTTTCAGATTTAGAACATTTTGACTAAATTTCTTCTTTTATTTGCTGTCGTACTGACAGCTGTTCGTGACACTCAGAAGTCAAAAAAATAAACTAACATGATGATGATGATGACAGTACAAAACAGGGTTACCGAGTTAAAGAAATATAATTGACAAGAAAATATTTCAAAAAGTCTGTAAAAGTTCGGAAAACTTAAGGCTAAAGCTTATCTTTATAATTATTTCAATAATATTCAAATTTTATGAAGGAGATATTAGTATCAACCATGGGGTGCGGCTAAAACATGATTATCTGCAGGCCACAATATTGATTCTTGTAAAAAGCATTGAAAATCGAAATGGTTAAAAATTGAATAATTTTTATGCCAGCCAAACCGGCAACTCACAGTAGCTTGTCGGGTATTAGATGAGTATAGCTGATTTTCGGTGTCATAACTCGGTAGTGAGCTTGGTGGACTTGAAGCTAATGTTTAACCTAACCATTGTTTACAAGCGTGATTAAAAGACGCATCCAAAAATATCACGGTCATGAACTAAAAATCCATTTTTAATTTACGTCCGTGATAAATTCAAACATGCCATTTCCTAGCCTTGCAGTTGACTTAAAATACCCACTAAATCAACTTTTTTTTCAGGCTCTGGTCAACTTTTTTCGTATTATTCCTGGCAACATTTTTAATAATGAAATAAAATTTAATAACGAAATCGTCTATATTAAAACTAAAAGAATAACTTGTTGCTAGGTTTTTATTAATTATTTTTAAATATTTACAAGTTATATTAAAAATATCAGTAAAAAAGTGGCAGTCTTTGTTTTAGCTTGCCATTTGTAAAAATGTATTCAGTGTCACAGGAATTTAATGAATATTGGATGGCAACATCGAATTAGAAAAATGGCGTTTGGTACAGCTGTGGGTTGCGCAATTTTTATGTAAATGTGCATGAAATTTATAAGAAATCTGAAGTTTCAAGTGTAACAAATAATCTAGGTACTTTAAATGAAGATTTTATAAAGTTTATATCTTAAATATTGTCTGATAAATAAGTATTTCGCGCAAGTTCGAAACTGTGATGGACTGTGTATTTTTTGTGTTGTGGTGATGTTCGGAAAAGATAAATAATGAAACGGAAAAATAATGCGGCTGTGCAAATAATGTAACAATGATGGATAACTTATGGGTGGTGTTGTTAGTGGCCTTGACCGGCGCACACTTGGGCCATGGATTACCATTGAGATCGACGCCGCAAAGCTACCCGCACAGTAAGTCAATTCACACCTGATACTATCATGTTTTTACTAAAATACTAAGGAGCACTTTATGTTCTTATGCTAGACACACTTGTGGGGTTAAAAGACAATGGTACATGAACAGATTAGTTATTATCTTCAAAGAAAACTCTTGATTAAAGAGGAAGTTTTTTTCTGTTCTGGTGGAGGTGGTAGCAGAACTCTGCAGAATTTTGACTCTATTGGAAATTACTAGTAATACACTGTAGTACACATAAATACTGTAAGGTCTTATTAGTTCCATTAAAATGATAAAAAATATCAGCTTTTTATAAACATACAGAAACTATGAAACTGGTAATCTTGGTCTTAATCAATCTTACTGATCAAATTAATTTTTCTGTTCATAATTATTGTTATAATCTGAAGCAACAATTGATGCTGGGTTGACGGAAGCTTAGTGATAAATGCTTTTTTAAAATTTAAAACTAACCAGGGATTGACCTTCATCTCACCTGATGGTATACTCAGTATATGCCTCATAGACTAATACCTTATCTACACATACCATACCATTGGTAAAACTGCAAGTTTAGAGCAAGTGGATAGAAGCTAATCCTATTTAATGAGTGCAGAACATCTATCTGCAATGAAAAGTTAAATGCTATTTGCTTTTCAAGTATATGAACAGTCATGATCATGAGAAGGGCTGTTTCCATTACTGTTCTCAAACACTAATGTGTATGCTACTTTTTACTGATAAAATTAAATTATTTAATACTTGAGTATTATGTGCTTTAGGTATTAATACTACTAATTAACACATTTGCCGCTGGTAGTCAGACTTGAGATTTCTTCAGGTTCCACAAATGCACATGTGCATTCAAATGACTGCCAAACTATGACAGCTGCACTAGGCGAAAGTCATGAAAAAAGAGAGTTTTATTTATTGTTTCCATTGAGCCAATAACCAATATTGTGATTATACTATCCATATATCTTGCACTAGATATCTTACAAAACATTTTATTTACCCGTACTGGAAACAAAACCATTTTTGTTATTAAAATGACTAGCTGGCCCCGCAAACATTGTTTTGCCATATGTCACCTAGGGGTATAAAAAATATCCTACAACCTATTCTCAGAACTACCAAATATAGACAAAAAAGTTTAATAAAAATTGGCCAAGCCGTTTCGGAGGAGTTCTTTAACAAACACCGTGACACAAGATTTTTATATATTAGATGAGATTTTCTTTAATTTTTTTTCATGTATTAAACATTTATCATGGATATTGACAATTTCTACATGATCAACTTTGGTGCCTTGAATGACATTGGGGTGGGCAATCTGGTGCAGTTATTGCTATAGTGCAGGTGTTGGCATCCTGGCTTTTTCAATATGGAGTTGTGGCTCTCCCGTTCCATGTGCAATAGTAATAATTAGTTTACTTTATTCCCAAAACCCCTGAAAATTGTGAAATCAATCCATAATGGTCCCAAAGGAAGAACAGCGCCGTTCGCAAGATTAGCAATCTTTTGCTGGTTTGGGGCCATTTTGTGACATTATTTTTTTATTGTTTTATTTCTACTTTATTGTTTTTTTTTTCATTTTTTTCTGTGTTATCTATGTTCTAGGTTAACCATTTTTTTGTCACAAATAAAATATTTCTTTCTTTCTTTCTTTTCATAAGTGACTATCTATTAAATACTATGCCTATCTTTTGGCCATTTATTTTATACTAGCTTTTGTCTGTGACTCTGTCTGCGAAGAATTCATTTATCTCTATCCTGTGGGCACTATGCAATTTTCCAGGTTAAAAAGTATTCTATATGTTAATCCAGGTTATAAACTATTTGTGTACCAAATTCCATCAGAATCTATCAAACCATTTTAGCATGAAAGAGTAACAAACATCCATACATACGTCCAGGCTAATATTATAAATGCAAAAGTTTGTCTGTTACCTCTTCACACTTAAACCGTTGACCCAATTCAGATGAAATGATTGTTATGAAGATAGTTTGAGATCCTGGGAAGGACACAGGATAGTTTTTATCGTGGAAAATTGTACAATTGCCATGGGATGGTGATATTCTTTGCTTTTGCGGTCATTTGGAGGGAAAAGCCAAATTGGCTTCGAAAAAGCTTGGGGTATTGAACAGATCCAAACTGTACTTTACATCAAAGCACCTTCTTCAACTGTATAAGGCCCAGGTGCGGCCGCACTTAGAGTACTGCTCTCACCTCTGGGCTGGGGCGCCCCAATGCTTTCTCCTTCCATTTGACCGTATCCAACGTCGCGCAGCTCGACTTGTCGGCGACCCGCTAGTTTTTGGTCGTTTGGAATCCCCTTTCCTTGCGAAGAGACGTAGGTTCTCTTTGTGTGCTCTACAGGCTCTACTACGGGGAGTGCTCCGAGGAGCTATTCAATTTATTACCAGCTACGGGCTTCCACTATCGCACGTCGCGTCGTAAGTCTGCGTTCCACCGTCACCACCTTGATACATCTACAACTGTGCGTTTCCGTCGGCATTTTCTGCTACGCACAGTTAAATTGTGGAATCAACTCCCGTCTATGGTGTTTCCAACTAACTATGACATCGGGTCCTTCAAGAAAAGAGTGTATTGTTCCCTTAAAGGCCGGCAACGGACTAGTGACCCTTCTGGGGTTTCTGGTTCTCATGGGTGGTGGTGATCACTTACCAACAGGTGACCCACTTGCTCGTTTGCCTCCATCTATCAATAAAAAAAAATCTAAAAATTATACAAGCAAATACTGAAATATTGAAATGAAATTTTTATTGGCTCTTCCATTTCTATAGGCTGACCCCTACTATTAAATAGTGGTTTGGTGGTTTTTTTATCAAACTTAATAAGTTGACAGTTCCACTCGATTTGTTATATTTTTAACCCCTGACACATAAAGAGGGGTGTTATAAGATTGACCGCTATGTGTGTGTGTGTGTGTGTGTGTGTGTGTGTGTGTGTGTTTACAGAGTTTAGTTTTACTTATAAATTAGATGTATTCATTTTTACTAAACATAATCATTGAATTTTAAGTGTCCACTGTGCGCGCATGTTGGATTTTATTGCAGTGACAACACATTTATTTATCATTTAGATCTCTAATTTTATATATATTATTTTTAGATAATTGCTTTAATAAAATTAAAGAAATGAGCCACCTTCTTTGTACCTTTGTTCTTTTTCTGACTTTATTTTTTCTTGTTTTCTTCTCAGAAATGGTAATTAGTTGTTATTTATTCTTACAACCCATTAAACTTTAGTCTACCTGTTTGCTACTTTTTCACTTATCCAAAAACTTTTTCAGACATAAATGGCCCTGTACCAGAGGGATGGCAGGATGGCAAATTGTACGCGGCCGTGCCAGCGCTGGCGCTCATCATCACGGCCGTGGGACTTCTCATTGGTTGTACATGGTGCTACAGGCATAAGGACTGCAAGGTAAGCGATTGACATAACAAAATGGTCTTAAGAGTAGACTGTACTATCAGGCGAGCTAGACACTACACGCATTCATAGAAGGTATTAATAAGCTCCTATCAGGCGATTCAAACATTAGTTTGTTATTAATATAGTCAAAAAAAATATATAACTGTGGTACTTAAGAGTTTTTCAGTTTTTTTCATTAGATCGAATACCTATGCCATATAATATGAAAACAATTTTCTCAATATTCTCTCGTAGACCGAAAATAAAAAAAACCTGCATTCTAGTCTCGTTTGTCTCAAATACAAATGTTGTTTGCACCAATGTTACAGATTAAAATAAAAATACAAAAAAAGATAGCCTAATCTGGCGTGGATTCCGATTCGGAGCAAAATGCACGAAACGCAAAATGTACACTACACGCAAAATGTAACCAATGGCAAAATCTACAATACGTAAAATGCACACAACGCATATTGTGAAACACGCGGAACGTACAAAAAGCAAAAATAACACTCGCAAAATGTACAAATCGGAGAATTTATCTATTTATTTACTTATTAATTGTCCAATTTGTACATCTTGCGAATGTTCTTTTGCTTTTTGTACGTTCTGCGTGTTTCACATTTTGCGTATTGTAGATTTTGCCATTGGTTACATTACATTTTGCGTGTAGTGTACATTTTTAGTTTCATGCATTTTGCTCCGAAGCGGCGGTTACAAAGGTTAATACACCTGGTTGCTTTAGCCTTATTAAAGTAAGTGATTATATCATTGATTGAGACATTAAATCATAACTACAAAACAGCTAAACAAAAACTAATAAACATGAAGAATGTAGCATACATGACATAAAGATGTGCTCTCCTTCACTGACGCGATTTAATTTCATAATTTGAATTATGTAAACGCATACTTTCTACTGCATTTCGCATCAAATTACGAGATGTAACGAGATTCAGTTATCTTCCTAATATTATGTGATCTGTATCACTTGTTTTGTTACAAATGAGGAATTCAATTACACAGTTATGTTATTGTTATTATGTACGAGTAGCAACATTTAAACTTCTAATTTTATATAAATAAATAATGCAGTATTCCAGAATACTCACGATTAATACATGGTGACATGTAATTGATATTCACAATCCAATTTTCGCAATCAATTAGTGATGCAACGATGCCGATACCGATTATCGTATACCGCCGATTATCGTGTTTTATTACGATAATCGGCATCGTAAGCACATTATACGATTTTTACGATACGATATTTGAAAGAAAACATACATGTTTTGCTTGAAACGAAACGCAACTCGGTGTTAAATTTTGCACTGGCAATACTAGCACTAGCCATCTGATTTTGTGTGTATGTATGTAGGTTTAAGTATACTTACATAAGTGTACCTTATGTACACTTAAGTAGGCAATATCAGAAACAGACTGAAACAAGACATTTATTTATTTATTAATGAATAATTGGTAAGTTACCTGATGTTAAACATAAAAAGTATATTAAAAACTATAATAGATGTTGATTTCAAAGAGATTTTTAGTTTTTATTTAAAGTATCGTAATGTATTCGTATCGTATCTGTATTCGTATTCGTATCGTAATTATATATCGTAATCGTAATAGCTTATACGATATTATCTGTATTCGTATCGGTATCGTAATAGAGATATCGTTGCATCACTGCAATCAATGGCAATTACAAAAATGGAGATACATAGAACAAATAAGATTTTTATATTAATTTGTTATTCATTAAAATTTTAAGTTTAAACCAAAATTATTGTCACCCTATGCCTGATTGACAATAATTTTAAAACATTATTTTATTTATACCTAGATAAATTTACTACTGTTTCTTATTTTACGACGTAGTATAGATACGATATTATCCTATCAATGACTGTAATTATAATTAGTTATAATAATAAATAGGTATAGATAGGTCGACCATGCAATTAGTTATTTTTTTTAGATTTTAATTAATTTTTACGTTAATCCCTCTAATTGAGTAATTACTACAACACACTAACTTTTGTCTTATCTAGATATGTGGTAAGAATGTTCCCTTTATATAAATTATACAAATATAAGGTCATGGTATATTGGATAATTGTCCGATATTTTCGAATCGATCCGAAATTAGTCGCATTCGATGTTATTTATTAAATACGAGAATAATCCGGTGAATAGCATTAATTATGCCTGAGTCCCACATCAGTTTTCAATTTAAATGTCAAGAGGTGTACTGTCACGTAGATGTAGTAGTAGTTCCAAGGACGATAATGATAGCCGTTCCCTGTATTTTTTTATTTTCATAAAAACAACATTACATATTTTCCCAACTTGCTCCACGTTGCATGCACATATCCTATTCACATATATAAACAAAAGCATAGACGTGTATGTATATGGGTCATACGCATGATACGGAGTCAGGGCGGTGCCGTTCGTCGACCCCGCCGTCCGCACTGATTAGATACAACTGCAACTTTTATTGCCACCGCGGGCCTTATGACGACAGACTTTGATCTTGCACTCGGCTAAACTTGGTAATGAAGCCGTTTTACAACACTAATGTTCCCTTGAACTAATTATAAAATGACATTATAGTTTTTTGAACAAACTATCTCCAAATGTATCTAAGCTGAGTCGATAACTTTATGTTGACTTAAATAACTTGATACGGATTGAAGGAATTGTGTGACTTTGACTGGTGATAGTATTATGTATGCTGGATTGAAATATAATTTCATATACATTTTTTTTGACGTAAAGTATACCGGCAGTTCCATTCCTAGTCTCGTCGCGATATTATATTGCATGCATACGAACTCGGTGCGTTCGCTTAGTCATTGTTTACAAACATGTATCTTGAATTCTTAATAACAATAGAAAGCAGTTAACCTATTGGTATAGTGTTGAAAACTCGGTGCGGCGTCGTTGCTTCTCGTTTTGCTCTGGTAGCTACAGACCTTACCGACGTAGCTGACGGCCTCTGGATAGTTTAAAGTTCATTTTAATAGAATCTGACAATCTCTTAGATACCTATAGCGTGCTTACTGACATGAACACTTGATTATCTAGGTTCCTAAAAGTATGATTATAATCAAATACCAATATAAAAAAAAATCATATCACAGACAATTCGGTATCCATGTCAGTTGGTTAGAAGTGTTTACAAGAGTTTCAGATTCTATTGAAATGGAGTTTATAGCGCTGCATACTTTATTTCTATACGATACTACTTGGAAAGCATAATATTATGCGTATGTAGCGACAATACAACTATTAATAAATAAATAACTGAATTGAAAAATAATGCATTAAGATCGCTTCTTTTCCGCGACAAAGTTTAACCTTGTCCTGTTTGTAAATAATGACGCGGTGATATGAGGACAGTTAAGTTATTGCGTTTAGGTACACTTCGTCCACATTCCTATTTTGTCAACTTCCTAGTTCGTCAGCTATCCCATCTCGTTCATATTCCCACTTCGTCAACATTCCCATTTCGTCCACATTTTCATTTCGTAACAAAATAGTAACGAAATTGGTAGTACGAGGGGCGTTCAATATAAAGTGAGAATGAGATGCAAACTCTTTTAATATTACGAAATTAAATACTGGCCGGTAAAGCTAATCTATCTAGCTGATTGCTATGAAAAAAAAAAACTAACTGTCTTTTGTTTAAAAAAATATACGGTAATTTCTTTGCAATGCTATTGAGTACGTTAGCGAAAATGGAGAAAATTGAACTGCGCGCCGTTATCAAATACTTGTATTTGTAAAATTTTTCTACGGACCAAGTCAATTTGGATTTGCGGGACACTTTAGGGTCTAATGCTCCTCCGTATTCGACAGTCGCACGTTGGTGCGCCGAATTTAGACGTGGAAGAATATCGACAATGGACGACCCCCGCTCCGGACGCCCTACTACAGCAGTAACTGAAGAAATTGTGAAAAAAGTCGAAAACTCAGTTTTGGCGGATCGCCGTGTCACAGTTCGTTTTATTGCTGAAAATGTAAAGATTTCAACGGGGAGCGTGCATAATATTTTACATGAACGCTTGGGTATGAAAAAGGTATCTGCGCGTTGGGTACCAAGAATGCTTACTGACACGCAAAAACAAACTAGACTAGAGATTTGTCAAGAAGCTTTGAACCTGATGCAGCAAGACCGGGTACTTTTTTTGGCGCGATTTATAACAATGGACGAAACATGGCTCCATCATTACGACCCTGAAACGAAACTGCAGTCTATGACATAGAAAAGGCCATCATCTCCAACTCCGAAGAAATTCAAGGTGAGCCCATCTGCCGGTAAGGTCATGGGCTCTGTTTTTTGGGATGGTAAAGGGGTATTAATGATTGAGTATCTCGAGCATGGAGCCACTATTACGGGCACTTTATACGCCAAACAAATAGCAACATTGCGCAATGAGATCCGCGAAAAACGGCGAGGTAAACTCTCGAAAGTTGTGCTGTTCCACCAGGACAATGCCCCGGCACACAAGTCCGCCGTTGCATTGGCTGCAATTCGTGATGCTGGGTTCGATATCCTTAAGCATCCTCCGTATTCACCAGATCTCGCTCCCAGTGATTTCTACCTATTTCCGAGATTGAAACAATACCTGAGAGGCCAGAAATTTGAAGACGACGACGCGGTAGTCGCTGCAGTACAAGATTTTTTAAGTACTCAAGATGAGACCTTTTTTAAAAATGGAATTTTAAGTTTAGAAAAAAGATATACTAAGTGTATTATGCTAAAAGATGACTATGTCGAAAAATAAAATGACATTTAGTAAAAGTTGTTTATAACATAGGTACTCATTCTCACTTTTTATTGAACGCCCCTAGTATATAAATATCTGAATAGTATTGACCCGCACCGTGCTTAGCAAGTATTTTTCTTAACATGAATCACAAAATAAAATCTTCCCTGAGAATTGAGCTAAGTGAGCGAAAACCGCATTAAAATCGGCTAGGAATGTTGACGAAGTGGGAATGTGTAATATGGACGAAGTGGGAAAAGGACGAAATGGGAATACGGATGAAATGGGAATGTTGACGAAGTTGGATTGTGGACGAAGTAGGAATGAGAACGAAATGGGAATGTGGACGAAGTGAACCTAAAAGAGTTATTGAATTAATGAAATCATTTATTTCAAAAGTTTCTCTCATATAAAGTTGGGATAGTAACAAGTTATGACTTTTAACTGTTTAAATATTGTAAAATTAAAGAAAATATAAAATAAAAAAGATTAAAAACTTTTGTCATAAATTCAGAATTGCTATGGGTTGGAGATTAAAAAAAAATAAAAACTCGTTTAGGTATTAGATAGATTACTTTGATTTTGTGACAAGGCAGAATATAGGCCTTAACCATAACTGAACAACGAAATAGCATCGAACTTGATTTTATTAACTGAAATATGTAACTAATTATACATAATCGTTAAACGACCGAAATCTTGGCTATACTGATTGATTACGAAGTCAGTTATCGTCAGTTTGATTTCCGCTTGGTAATTAATAAGTACTAAAGTTTTGCCACTCGTTTTGAATTATACGAGTATATGAAATAGAAGTAAGTATTTTGGTTCCTCCCGTGTTAGATTTAAAAAGAAAGGTTTGTCCTTGTGTTTCGTCTTGGGGTTTGACCCATCGTGTCTTTGCCTGTTATTTATGTACCGAGAAGACAATCCGGAACCCAAGCTTTTGCCGTTGAGTGTGATTTATCGCAGTTGAATAAGTTGTTTTACCTCGCTGATTTGAACCTGAAGCTCGTCGCTTATCTCCCTAGCTTCGAGATCGCATCTCCTCAGAATAAACGTTTGAAATTTAGTCACTTACTAGTAGGTTTAATTGTTTCCATTTAACAATAATATTTTTTATGCTTTGTAAAAATAGTTGATGTCACACTTAAATGCTAAACATTAGTCTTTATTTCTATGCTGAAGCCAGAATTACAAAACCGTAGAATTTAATGACCAGTGGTGCGTTGTGAACAATAACACCCGTCTGGTCAGTCAGATTCGGCCCGATTAGGTCCCCCGGACTTAAAACAGTACAGAAATGACTCATTAATGGCAGATGGGACAGCCCGAGACAAATTACTCATCAGCATCTGATTCTTGGCAGCTATTGATGTTCTATTCTTCGCGATGATCCAAGACTTTACTAAAAAAAAAATCAAAATTTTATGCCCGCTAGCAGGTAATTAGTTTATTTCTGGTCTATGAGTTTATCGCTAAGCGGATAGGAATCGTTTAACGTAAGAAATCGATAGTTTTGTCTTTCCCTATTGTCTTGGAGGTCAACTCGACAAGACAAGACACCACTAACTGTTTCTACGAGCTGATAGTCTTGTGATTGTGACAGTTGTTCCAGCATTGTTTTCGGAATATACTGTCTCCGTTATAATCCGAGAAGTCGTTGAAGTTCTCGGAAATGCGATCGTCAATTCATTGACAACTCAACGTTGCGCATTTTCTTGCTACCTACTTACACTGACCCTGAATTCAACAACGAATTAGTCCAAACTCAAACTAAATATACAGCAGGAGAACGAAATAATAGGCACCCCAGATCCGCAATAAGCCATACCATAACATAACACACCGATGCTCCATTTGACGCTGAGGTCATTTCGGCAGTTAGGTCAGCACATCTCATTGCATTTTCAGTTGATACACCTTGATAGGTGAAACGGGACGGTCTGAAAATTGTGTACCAAAATATGCATGAAGTAATCATCTGGATAATGAAAATAACATGCACTATAAACTCCTGCGTACTGAGTGGCGCTAAGCAGCAATCGTATGAATAGCCACTCGGAAATATTAATAAATATGTCATTGATCGATCGCAAATTACTCATTATCATTAAATTTTACGAGCATATTGACATTGTCCTTCATATTCGCTCAAGCAGAACATGTTTCATCTCTATCTATGCTTACCACCTCTTCTATTTAGTTTATTCGAGGTTTAGTTAGAAGTCCATTTGATTGCCCTGCTTTGTTTGATGCTGATGATAGGATACTCACGCCTTTTATTTCCTTAGTAACTATACAGGGTAATTTTTTAATCAGTGCACAAATTTTGATACGTGATTCAGTATCGTTGATAGATCACGATTATCTGTTCAAGTTTTTTTTTTAATTATGAAATTTGGGTTGTTCATAGTAATTCATCCAATAATTGGTCGAGTTACAATGAAAAACAAAAAAAAATAAGTGATTAATATTATAAGGAAAAATACTGTAATTTGTTATTTTATCGACACTGAATTACCCTGTTATTGTTGCTGTCGTCATTACAAACTGAATCTGTGAAATTATTATACAGATTCATTACGTTTGCGTATACTACTTTCTGATCTTTGGTTTAATTGAAAGCATTAACGGATATTACTCCTACAGACAAGTGCTACTCTTGGCGCTCGAGTCAGCTGTACGTCATAAAGCGTTAATAAACTGCATAGCGACTTAAACATTAACTGTATTATTAAGATGCCGAATTGAAACGAAACACCCTCCATATGCTGCTGGATTTAGCAATGATGATATCCTAATTTCTAGTGTAGAATTAGTTAGTATCAGGGTCAATCAACTTTTTTTTGTAAATTTCTATTTACTCCTTTACAAGTAACTCTGTAATCTCTGGTTAGTGAAACCATGATTTTGCAGTAATTAGATACATTGTCCCCTGGGTCACCCACGAAATAGAAGCTAATCAAAATAAAATAAATATGGCAATTACACCATTATTGACTACAAAAATCTAGGGTTTTGAAAAGTATACTTTAAATAAGGAAAAATAAACAGTTTTTTAATTATTTCGGTTTTCATAGAAAGTAGCAGAAAATCGTTTACAAAAAAAAGTTGATTGACCCATCAAGCTTCAAATTTCTGCTCTACCTGCTGATTTTCTGAAAAGTACCGTAGTTTGATCAAAGACATTATACCTAAGCAAAACGCGGCTTTGGCATATAGCGTTATACAATACGTATTAGTGTATGTAGAACAAATCTTCGAAGGTACTCAAGCAATTTTGGGTACGTAGATTAGGTAAAGGAGGCAGCGAAATTGATATTCATATGTTCAGGTCAAAAAGCCGTGGTGGCCTAGAGGTTTGACCTATGGTTTCTCAAGCAGAGGGTCGTGGGTACGAGTCCGGGCTCGAAACTCTGAGATTTCCGGAATTTATGTGCGAAATTACATTTGTAATTTACATGAGCTTTACGGTGAAGGAAAACATCGTGAGGAAACCTGTATACTCCTGAGAAGAAATTCAGTGTTGTATGTGAAGTTCCCAATCCGCACTGGGCCGGAGTGGGAACTACGACGGCCCAAGCCCTCTCATTCTGAGAGGAGGCCTGTGCCCTGCAGAGGGACGTATATAGGCTGGGATGATGTTCAGTTCAAGCACTTCATAATTTGGCAGTTAAAATAAAGTGATGCGCTAATGCGCTTATTTAATTTCTACTCTTTATTGACGAGCTCGACTAATCGAATTGACAACATTTCATTTTTTTAACACCTGAAAATTACTACAGGAATCGAAAGAGTTTCGCCTCCTGAACACGGAAAAATATATATTATAATTTATTTCTTCATACTTAAAAAAATACAACATATTTAAAAAACATATGTGTACTTACCTGTACCTCCACAGAATAGATATGTTTCCTTTACCCTTTTCACTAGAAAAAAGAGCTGTCATAATTTTAAATTTGATAACAACCTAGACTAGACAAAAGTAAAGGATCTATTCTATCTTTACGCTCTTTTAGAATAAGCACATCTTTAAAAAATTGTAATAAATTAATTAATAATCCTAGTGTAAATTTAAAACTATCAGCGTCTTTCTCTTTCCAAACAGTATACAGAGAACGAATCAAATTATAGTCTTAGAAATATGAAATGTTGTCAATTCCACCTTTTCGTATCCCACCCAGCCCATGAATCATACATGATTGGCACGAAACCTTCAACCCGGAGCTCTTACATCCGTTTTATCTGTGCTACAAAAGGCGAGCCACCTTCCAACGGAGCTAAATAGGCTGAGTGCACTCGTCGAGTCCCGAGTCTAGTCGAGCTTAGTATGTTCCGTGCACACGTGTCAATCGTGTCGAGTCGAGGCTTCGTGCTTTACCGGGTTTCCGAGGATTCATTCTTGACTTATGCAACATCTTGGTTATTTCAAGTCTTGAATCCGTTCGTTTTTAGTCATCATCATAATTTCAGCCGAATGACGTCCACTGCTGAACATAGGCCTCCCCCAAGGTTCACCAAACAGATCGGTCCTGCGCCATCCGCATCCAACGCGTTCCTGCGACCTTTAACCAGGTCGTCGCTCCATCTCGTTGGAGGTTTCTTCGTTTTTAGTAACTTGTGTTTATTTATTGTAATAAAAATGAAGATATCATATGTTATTATAAGCCGTGGTAGCCTAGTGACCTATGGCCTCTCAAGCAAAGGGTCGTGGGTTCGAGCACGGGCTCGCACCTCTGAGTTTTTGAAATTTATTCTGAGAGGAGGCTTGTGCCGTGCAGCGGGACGTACGTGCTGGGATGATGATGATATTGATGATGATGTTATTAAAATTAGCGTATTTTAAAGTAACAGCGACCCACGGGTTGAATACTGCTCCAGATCAATAATCATAACACCCATCTAGTTCTTCATCTAGGAATAAATCTAAATATACCTAGGTGCCGAATGAGAGCAAATCCTAAGATATTTAAATGCCTTAATACGTGTCTTACTCTTGGGTTAAGACGTCGTATGTTACTTCATTAATGCCAAAAGTGTTGTAAAGATAGCGGAATAGTATCAAGATCGCATTTGTCAGGAAGTATCCATTTTGCGATAACGCGACCTTAATATTATGTACGTACGATGCATGTAGGTGTATGTTGCAAATATCTTAGTCTCAATCACGCCAGTGCGTAAGCGACAGGCCATTAGGGGTGTCAATGGGGTCGTCCCGCCCCTTGGTTTTATTACGTCACTTGTCCAAGGGCGACTGAAAGCCTCAATAAAATTAAGTCCATACTAAAATAGCATCAAGTACTTAGCCATGTTGAGTTTTGACGCATTAAATAGTAATGTCTTGTGATTAAATTTAAGAATTATGGTCTTGTCTGTGGAGTAACCGCCACTCCGCACGGTCTTCGGCCAGCTGTTACTTCCCGATACGACACGACACCCACCTCTCCTTCACCTGGTCAAAATAGGTCAATCTTGGCCTTCCTCTGCCTCGTCTTCCTTCTACTGTTCCTTCCAGCAGGTTTATAAATAAATTATCGTGCCGTATCATAAGTCCCCTTCTGCGAATTATGGTCTCCAGTAACGTTCTTTTTTCTTTGACCAAGAATAATAATAAAAGTCGGTTTACGGACGATAGGTTTAACGCTGTGGTTTTCAAGCTTTTTGGCGTCACGGCCCTTAATGACCATCAAAATTCCTTCGCGTCCCCCCAAAACCCAATTTGTACGATTAACCTTAAAACTCATGTAGGGTCAACAGCATAAATAAGTGGCCATTTCTGTACCTTGTCGTTTTCAATCATTTGACAATTTTGTATGACATTTCAAACATGACGTTAAAGTGACAAGGTACATAAATGATCACTTATTTACGCTGTTGACTGTACATCCTTCAAAAAAAATTCAACGTTAAACTTTAACGTGACAATGTCATAACAAAACATTCAAAAAACAAAAATGAAACCAGGCGGTCACCCATCCAAGTACTGACCGCGCCCGACGTTGCTATATCTCGGTGATCGGACGAGAACCGGTGTTTTGTCAAATATCTTGAAAACGGTGCATCCTACGGCAAAATCAATGAAATTTTCATCCCTCCTTTAATACCCCCCCCCCCCCTCAATCCCCCCGCAACACCACGCACCCCCGCATTGAAAATTACCCGAGCACTAGTACTAAGATTGTACATCCTGGCGTTCGCTGCTCTCTTGTACGTACTGGCGTTCACTGCTCTGTACGGGACATGTACGTTACATGGCGACATACTTTTTCGTGCGTGCTGCCGGCGTTCATCGATTTATTCACGATTTATTAGACGTTGTCACGTCAATAACTAGGTATAATTACGAAACAGTTATGCCACTATTTTTTCAAATGCGCCTCGCTTGTTTCATCTCTGCTACGACTCCCCTTTCTTGATCCTTTTATGGTCGTATCTGGCACACTTATGGTAACAAAGTAACTTTCTTTGCCTTCCAAATAATACTGAATGAAATTATACGCCACTTGAGCAAAACATCGTGTTAGCTTAAAGGCTAACCACCTCTCACTCATTTTCTACCGTATAAATAATATAAATTGGTCGAATGAGCTCAGTTCCAAGCGCCCGCGGCTATCATAGCACTTATCGTAATTAACTGCCTCTTTGTTCTTAGTTATAAGTAAATAATAATTAAAAATCACGGGACTATTCACACCAATTGACCTAGTCGCAAAGTAAGCAAAGCTTGTGTTATGGCTTATAAATAAATAAATAAAATAAATATCATGGGACAATTCACACCAATTGACCTAGTCCCAAAGTAAGCTAAGTAAAGCTTGTGTTATGGGTACTAGGCAACGGATAAACATACTTATATAGACAGATACATACTTAAATACATATTAAACACTCAAGACCCGAGAACAAACATTCGTATTTTTCATACAAATATCTGCCCCGACACGGGAATCGAACCCGGGACCTCAAGCTTCGTAGTCAGGTTCTCTAATCACTAGGCCATTTCAAGTACCCTTAAAGCTTTCGTTTTGCTTAACCTAGGTATAGACTTGAAAAGAAAATTAGAAATTCATAATAAAATTCGAATGAGTTATCTAAATCAACTAATGGAACTATTAGATAATTAGATGGACTTAGTTTAACGAAAAGGACTGATGGCAATGGCAAAAAGATAAAGTCGACTGATTTTTTTTCTACCATGCCTACAACGACAACCGATTTTCCACACCTTATTATTTTAGTCCACTTTTATATCCATTTATATGAATGAACGCTGTGGTTGTCGTGCATCAAACGCTCTATTATTTTATTGCACTTGGTTGTCTGTCTATTCTATTAGTCAAATTGACTAAAGCTATACCATAACTGTTCTATTATCATAATGGTTTAATTAAAAATGTTTTTGTATGTACGTTGCATGCTATTTACATTAGTTCATCATATTATTATAGCTAATTGGGGACCCTTATAGTAGTACTATGCGTTCATTCATGTTGACTTGTTAATTATATCACTATGGATTTTTTTTCATTGTTGCTGTGTTCCCATTCTTTAGAACTAGATTTTCATTGTTTCGGTGGTTAACATTGTGAACAACGCGGTATTGGATGGAAAAATGCTTGTAACCAGACCAAAAGTGATTCAGTTATGGATGAAAACAACATTAAATGAAGCTAAAAATGAATAATCATTCGTTGATTACGTATCTGTCGCATCATATACCACTCATCTTGTTAATATGCCGACGTTATCGCATCGATTCGACGGCATCGTCCATTCACGACCGTAATTACTAGACAAGATAAACAAAAAAAAATATCTGCGCATGAGTCAACCCCGCCCACCTGTGCGATGAGACAGACGCAACGACTGCGTGAGCGCGGTAATCGCGTGGGCACACAGTGCAAGTATATTGCTGCACTTTCATAGAAAAAAAAAGGAGAGATGTGATAATTTGAGGACAGACACAATCCAGCCGATCTCGTTCAACCGGTTGCTCGCACAACTATTTTTTTTAACATATCAGGGGGGTAGAGCGAGTGGATCATAATGATGGCACATATAGTATACCCTTCATCCGAGGAACTGCCAGGAAAGTGAGCACAAGGGAAATGAAAAGGGGGAAATGACTAAAGGGACGAGTCGATAATTTGTGGGAGTAACTAGACAAAAACAAATCTTTTGTTCATCGAAGCGGCCAACTGTGACCTATGAGGCTATGACGCGATCGCGAGACTGGTCTCCAACACATATAACTGTTTCCTTGTTCACTTGTGGACTGGCTGTTGTCCGCATCTACTTCTGCGGCTCGCGGAAACTACACTTTTCCGGGATAAAAATTAGACTATGTTAATTACAAACAGTGGTATTTTAATATTGGTGAAATATTTTTAAAACCAGTTTGATAGTTCCAGAAATTACTCCTACGTACAAATAAACAAAGAGACAAAGTTGTTTGACCTGTTTATTGTATTTAATAGGAATAAATAATTATCACGGGACAATTCAGACCAATTGACCCAGTCCCAAAGTAAGCTAAGCAAAGCTTGTGTTATGGATACTAGGCAACGGATAAACATACTTATATAGATACATAGATATTAGATAGATACATACTTAAATACATATTGAACACCCAAGACCCGAGAACAAACATTCGTATTTTTCATACAAATATCTGCCCCCATACAGGAATCGAACCCGGGACCTCGAGCTTCGTAGTCAGTACCTCTACCATGAGTTACACTAGTTTACAGTGACCGTACTCGCTAGCGACGGCGTAAATGATTTGTATGTAGAATTGTGTACAGCGCCTCTAGCGGTCACTTACGGAAGTACAATTCTCCATACAAATCATTTACGCCGTCGCTAGCGAGTACGGTCACTGTAAACTAGTGTAAACTCATGGTAGTGGTACTGGTTCTCTAACCACTAGGCCATCTGGTCGTCGAAAGATGAAGATTATCAATCAGATGGATGGATTTGTGTTGCATAGTTATCGCAACGCTGATGTTATATTAATGGCCGATAGATTTTTTTTTTATGAAATTAAAGGATAACTAAACAAAGAAGCGGGCCACCTGATGGGACGCTAAATTAACCATAAATACACTTGATATCACAAGATGACACGTCAGTATACCACTTTGATAAAAATCAGCGGATCATATTATTGCCTTACCCTCGTCTTTTAAGATTATGTGCTATGTTTCAATACTGTCAATGATAATCTCGTACAGTAATGGCACAGATTACTTAATAGTTACTTCGTAACAGATACTGCATCCCGTACAAAATCTTGGTACTTACCGCGATTGTAGCCACAGATTATACTACTCCGTCTCCTTAAGAATGTGTGCGTGCCGACAGTGACAAGGGCTGGCAGTTTGGATTAAATTTTTTTTCTCTACATGTTGTTTTACCATTTTGTCGGGATAATTGCTATATATTATATCCATGCAAACTTTCTAGCACTAATATTCCCTAAGCTAAGCCACGGACGGACAAAGGGACAGACGGTCATGGCGAAACTATAAAGGTTCCGTTTTTGCCATTTTAGCTCTGGAATCCTAACAAAAAAGGATATTTATTGTAATGCGCAGAACACATTGCCATGCTCACAGTACCCTAACGTTATACTAGATACGACGGTCAACTTTTGAACTTCGCAACGTGCCATCCCGCTCACGCTTATAGCTTTTTATAGAAGAGTAAGAGGGACAGCACGATACGAACTTCCAAATTGTTATATTAGCTATTAATTCTAGCATAGTCATATTAAAGTTTGCCCCTGTTTCACCATTTTCACTTATAAAAGTCCAGGCGGCATATTTTTTCCGTGGAACACGAATGAACGTGCGTCGGCGCGCGCTTGTGACAACCTACTGAAATTTCGATCGCAGGAGATCGTCCCCGCGGTAGGTAAATATCGCGCGTAAGTATATGGCATGCATGAGGCCTGGTAATGGGTCGATTTCAGAGCGTTTTGTCAGCATTTTTTTAAATTTATAAATAAATAAATACATATAAGGGGACAATCTTACACAAATCGACCTAGTCCCAAACTAAGCAAAGCTTGTACTATGGGTAGGTACTAGACGACGATAAACATACTTATATAGATAAATAAATACTTAAATCCATAGAAAACATCCATATCGCAGGAACAAATATTCGTGCTCATCACACAAATAAATGCCCTTACCGGGATTCGAACCCAGGACCTCTTGCTTCGTAGGTAGGGTCACTACCAACTAGGCTAAAGCGGTCGTTATTTCATTAGTGTCACTCGATTATTGCTGTAAAATATTGATAAATAGCGACAACTTTGGATAAAATCAGACTAAGACTAAAATCAGACTAAGGGATAAGTTCGCCTTTGTACATCTGTTTCTCTTGTTAACTGTTATTTTCATGTTTTACGTACAATAAAGAGTTTTACGTACATACATACAGCATCACCCCCCCCCCCCTCTGCAATATTTACGTCGACACTAATGAAAAAAAACGCGGCGGTCAAAACGCTCTGAAATCGAATCTAAATGTACAAGGAGTATCAGTGTAGGCAGCTGTTGGTTGGAATTGTTTTCAGTTTATAAGATAACCTAAGGAATAACCCATTAAAATAACAAAACTGAATCATCAGCATACTGTAAGCCAGACTTGGCTGTAGACTACGTTCAGTTAGGTTAGTTAGGTGCACAATGTTACATGCCTAACTTATATTTCTATGGTAAAAATGTTAAAAATTGCTGACATAATTTTCTATTAAAAAAGTTGCTTCGCTATTACGAGTACAAAAGCGTTAATCGACATGACAATGATATTTAGAAAAATATACCATGAATCACACACAAGCTTTTGTTTAACTTCCTGTTTGCTTGGATCAAATCTTGGAAGTCGAATTTAACCCACTTCCAGTGGTCGGTTTGGTTTGAAATTTGCTATACCTACTTACTTAGGTATGTCGAATGACAATGCAAGTACGGTCAACAAAAAGTACAGTCAGAAAAACTTGCATTAAAAATGTTTTTTTTTGTCAAAAAGTTATTCTCATGCCAGTCTCTATTACATGTAATTACATGTAATTCAATATTCCGCAACATATTTGTATCAAACTCAACCACAAAGGATTTTCCAAGAATCAAATCTGAAAATACGTTATTTCCCACGACACGGTACAACAATTCCACGCGAATTCCTTGCGAGGTGGACTTTGAGATGCTTCACATTAAAACCCTAGACTACGCGCGAGACATTCACACTACCCGACAACTATTTTACGTCTGTTCGTTTGATCCCAGAAAAATCATCCTTAGTACACTGCAACTAAGAATATCTGGACTGTATTTCGATCCAAGTCGGCAAAAGATGCACTGGCGCTTCTACTTGGCATAAAGCCCGAGTCAAGCTCACCCCGCCGCCGCGTCCCACCCACGCCGCTGACTGCTCAACACCTCCCCCATTGCCGTTCTTATTCATGCACTAAAGTAATGACTAGATGTCGTCCCAGCAGTGTACGCACAAGCATGAATAACCACCGCTAATGACTCGTAGAGTAATGCAACTATTTGAAGAACGCTCCAAATGCCTCGCACTTCATAATATCTACATTAATCTGTTAGCCGTTTATTTGCGTACGATTTATTAATAAGAACTGTCGCGGCTCCATATATCTTTTATCGCATCTTTTGTTTTTGTTGGATCTCGCATCATTGGGCCGTATAATTGATAGGTTGGACTAAAATAAGCTACCCGCGTAATTTCGTGCGGTTTGTACTCAAATTACTTCAATTAACCTTCTGTTTATTTGCTCTACACTCGGCGGGAGTTTCCATTTCATTCTGCAGAGTCATCGCTATATTTTTGGTATCTATTAGGCTATTTACTGCAAGTAGTTTACCCTGCCCTTAGTCATGCTCTATTAAATTTAGGTTATCGTGTTAAATGTTTTTGTTTACCATCATGCATTAGTTAACGAGATTTCGCTCATGCCAAAGAGACATCAAAGATTGAATGCGTTCTACAAAATAAAAAGTGCATCGGACACAGCTCTGGTCGAAAGATCGCCGTTAGACGTGCCATGTAGCAGCGCAGTGCCAAGATTAAACAGATAGCTTTTGTGCACGAATCATCGGTGACTCACGCATGCGCTAATTACAATGTACTTCAAACACGTGTTTGCCTTGAAATGAGCATTATTGACAACGGCAATCGGCTACCAACTTACAAGACCATGTTGATAGACGGCTTGTTTAGAATTTGTCTAGTTTTTTTTAGGAAACTGGTGTGTGTACCTACCTAAGCAGCTAATCTTATTTTTGGCAATAAACATCTGGCAATGTAATCAGATTAGGATGCCTCTTTATAATCTGTTATTATGTTATTAAGGACGTTTCATGCTGTTATTGCTAAGCCTACGTCAGATTTGCAGACCTTAAAAAAACGTTTATAAATCCTTTTTTATTAAATGAAGAATGTCAATGTCCACGTTGATATTCCAATTATTTGGCAGCAAGACAGCATCATACATTTCCAATCTATTTTCGCTCGGAATTCCCCAGCGTACATCAAATGAGAAAGAAAGTTGTCTGGTGAAATTACAACTCTGTGTCATTCGTGTTTTCAACGCTAAGTAAGACGTCACACCCCCCTTGTAAGGGTATGCGTGCACGAGCAACTTAGTCGCAAGGCGATTTATTTGTGTTATGTGTATTTGTATCCCGGGAGTCACGTCGCTACGTGTGCGCACTTCCAAACTAACCCATAGACTTGATGTGAGAGACAAAATAGTCCCGAGCGACAAAAGTTGCTCGTGCGCGCATACCCTTACGCGCCGCAGGACATTAAAGTAAATTAGCTAAGAATGTGTTCAATCGTTTAATTTATGAATCATATTCTAAACGAAAAAGATATATATTTATTAGTTAGTCGTCTCGTCATTACATCGTTTGGTTTACTTTGATACAAGGAAAAGAATTCCTTCTTTGTGGAAAACGTAGTCACGTATAATATTTAAATGGACAGATACTTTATCAAGCTTCTGAATGATTTGTCTTTGTTGTTTTGTAACGTTAACGTAGAACGTAGCGAGTTGTAAAAACTTCCTTGTTAACTTTTATGACACACGATATTTATTTATTTTTACCTACTATTTTCGGCTTTGTTCTGTCTAATTTATTAATCATTTATTAGTTTTATTGCGTAAGTAGCTGTTGCGCACGACTTGTTCTGCATAGGAATGCAACTATGCAATTTTCCAGAGCAACAAGTATCCTGGTCATGGAGCCAAGTGCAAAATTTCATACAAGTCTGTTTACCCTTTTAAGAGTGATTGAGTCACAAAGTCACAAACAAACCAACAAACTAGCACATTACTTTTATCATTATCGCAGCCTATATACGTCCCACTGCAGGGCACAGGCCTCCTCTCAGAATGAGCGGGCTTGGGCCGTAGTTTCCACGCGGGCCCAGTGCGGATTGGGAACTTCACACACACACCATTGAATTTCTTCGCAGGTTTATGCAGGTTTCCTCGCGATGTTTTCCTTCACCGTAAAGGCCGTAAAGCTCATGGTTTTTTTTTCTAATGTAATTTCGCACATACATTCTGAAAAACTCAGAGGTGCGAGCCGGGATTGGAACCCTCAACCTCTGTTTGAGAAGCCATAGGTATTATAGACATTACATTATAAGTATAATAACTTATAACTGTGATTTCCGTGTACGTCAGGACTCGAATGTTGCAACAACAATAACAATTCTGTTGAATTCTTCGCTGATTCAATCTTATCTACTGCGAAGTTAACTAAAAACAAATCTTTGCTTAGTGACCTGACCGCTCTTATAAATATTGTTTTCCTCGCATAGTGGTTATGCTTACCTTAAGTCTGATGACGCATGCTTCACGCTGTGTTTCCAAACGCCTAGAACTTGATCAATAGATATCATTATAAGTAGAGTCTTAGGCTACAGGTAACTTAATGCTGAGTCAAACACATCAATCGGTCAGTAAACCGCATCAATCATCAAAAACGGCCAAAACAATTGCTTGTATCTGCATTATTTGCGTCATTCGTTAAACCGATTCATAAATCATGTGACAATCATTACCTTTCGCAACTCCTTGAGTAAGCAATTGTAAGACAATAGCTTGCAGATTTTTATTTAATTGTCTTTAATTATAATACTTACTGTGCTTAAACCACCATGGGTTTCGTTACGCCTACTAATTTTCTATTGTATGTAAAGGTTTCGCTTTGACGGTTTTTTGTGTACTTAAAACATTTAAAAATGTTTTGTCTCCATTCTACAAATGGCTTCCCTTTAAAGGACAATGTTATGTAGAAGAAAACCTGATCCAATTTCGCCATTGACCGAAAAATTAACCAAATATTTTCTATTTATTTTTCTCTCGTTGTTGTGGTATAGGTATTGGACTAGGTATATTTTGTCACAGAATTTTATCTCCGTTTGTATATTGTAAATGTAGTAAGGTATGTTTGTGTAGGGTTGTTATATTATTTATGTGGACATGCTGATAATATTGTTACGGGAATTCGCAGCGCATCGTCAATTCACACGTTACAATGCTAATGTAAGTCACGTGTATTGATACCAAGTGCGGCTTCTTCGTGATGCGATAAACATCTTGCCTCTCAATTAGGATAATCATTGTTCGCACATAAATCATGTAAATGTGATCGACGTCTCATTGTCTTCCTTACGCATATTGTAGGTCTATTCCAATGTACAAACAATCGCGCAAACAACTGAATCATCTCGGTTAACTGGACTATATTATACGTCCCACTGCATAGGCCTCTTGTCAGAGTGACAGGGCTTGGGCCGTAGTTCTCGCGCTAACCCAGTTCGGATTGGGAACTTCACACAACATTGAATTTCTTCGCAAGTGTGAGCAGTTTTCGTCACGATTTTTTCCGTCACCGTAAAACTCATGATAAATTTAATATGTAAATTCGCACATAAATTCCAAAAAACTCAGAGACGAGCCTAAGCTCGAACTTACGTCACTCTGTCTGAGAGGCCAACCGCTAGATTACCATGCAGGACTGCCCAACAACAACTGAATACCTCAGTCTGTTCTAGCCACCATAGCCGAAACTGTTGAAATTCTAAAGGAATAGCCAGGATTAGTGGTACCTAGGTTCTTAAGTGTTTAAATTTTAAATTTCCGGCATTTATAATGTTTCTAAAAATAATCCTGAGTGATTCCGTATTGTTTTCCCGCAACACTCGTATATATGGTGTACACTTTCTGAATTGGAGCAAGCACCTTTCTTTTGTCCTGATGCTTGTACATGACTCATAAGCACACGTAGGTACGGCCAAATTACGGTAAATTTATGACAGCGGCACTGTGTGAAAATAGCGAAAACGCTTATACGCGTTGCTGGCAGTGAACGTTCTAAACGTGTCCATCTGTCGCCACAACACCCTTTCTCGTTAAATATCTCCGACGGACGTTCAATCCACGCATACTTCCTCCAATTCTTTGCTTCGAAGGCGTTTCCGCTAACCAATTGCTTTCTACCAACTACCAACTATCTATCACTTCAAGGCTGAGTACACTCGAAGCAATTTGTTGTTATCACGGCACGAATCCCCGATTGAAAGCAAGGGTAAGACCATCTGTCCTCATTATTCAATATCAGTTATTTGTCTATTGCGACCTCAGAAGAGCATGCTCTCTTTCTCCATAAAATGATACGGCCCGGTACGAAATGTATATGTCTGCCGCCTGGCATTCATGTAGGTATAAATGGCTAGACCATGCTAAATTGTACAGCTTTAAGCGAATAAATCGTCACATACATGCTAAAGTCGCGACTCTGCTATTTTGGCAAAAATTATATTTAGAAGCTAAGGTGTAGAAATGCGCAATTTCTCAATTTTTTTTGTATCAGTATCCTTAACCTTACAAATTTACAGTAACAATTCACTGATAAATGTTTATGATAGATAACAATAAAATAAAAAAATCGACACGTTCAAAATGCTCCCCAAAAAAAATAGATTTTTGCAGATAGGTGAGTATGGAGATGACGAAATGATCGCGATACCGAGACATCTAGACACGGACACCAACTTTCCTGGTTGTAGACACTTTCGACAAGTCAGTGTTATGTGTTGTCGGTATCCAGAACATTAAAGGTATTTTTTATATGGGCCTATGCAGCCTGAAATAAAATTATTAAATATTAAAATATTAAATTAAAGAAAGTCAATCGCAAGCGCCACTCGCTCGACAAAATTAAGACACAGCACGGATCGCGCAGTACGCAACCAGCCTAATGCGTTGCGTTTACTTTCCTCTGATGGCTGATCACATAATCCAACGACACATTGTATTTATTGGAAGAGTTGTAAAATATTTTACTGCGTCATTGTTCGGGTTCTCGCGCGATTGTCGCGTTTTGTCGCCTATTGTTGAGACTGAACACTGTTTGTTATTTGTACGATGGCGACGGTTTCCGTGAATATCTGAATCGGATGTCTTGTGTATCTTTGATTGGCAAGATTTATAGGAAATCGAGATGTCTTGTTAGTCGTACTTTGTCATACACAGCAGTGAGCCGATCTTGGCTAATTGTAGTAAGTAAATAAGTAGTAATGGGTAATATTAAACCCAAACAAAACCTATTAAGTAAATCACTCTTCCCGTTTATTGTTTACGAAACATTTAGTATTAAAACAAATAATTATATTTGTGCTGGTAATACACTTCCTAAATACTCAGCGAAACGTATATGTTCCGGCTGCCTATACTCGCTTTACTGATTTCTAGGAAATGGCGTAGCATTTTCCGCTGCAGCCGTACCGAACTCACAAAGAGCCCTTTGGAACTTTGGGACTCGCGCAACTTGCACTATTTCAAGTTAATTAACACTCCTATTTTTATTTGACGAAGTCTCTACTAAAAAATTAGTAACATGTCATTTCGTAATGAAGGATAGTACTTGGTATGTCGTACGTTATGGAACTTAAGACATTTTTGAAATTTGGAACGTCAATTTGTTTATACGGACACGTTACTACTACATACAACAGGTGATTTAGGTACTTAAGTTTTTCACCTATACATACTTATATCGTCAACAAGATAACTGCTTCCTAAACAATGTTTCGGGCTATCCGTTCTTCGTTTAATTTATTAGCTTGTCAAAGATTGAAACAGCCATCATTCACTCCAAACGGGCGAGTGCCGAGTTGCAATACTTTATTTATGAATGACGTTGACGAGCGACCTTGTATTTGATGAGTGCATTAATTTTGCATCTGACATCGGCCAAAGCGCTTATTATACATGGATTTATATGCACGACATTGAAGATTCGTCAACGTGTGCAACTGAACCATATAATAAAATAATTTAAATAAATTTTATCATATTACATACTAACCTTGCGGTTTCACTCGCGTAAACTATTAGCTCTGGCAGTTTAATTGAAATTCCAGGATTTTACTAAATTCCCATGGGAATTTCGCAGAAATAACATAGCGGTGGAAAATGCATTCATTGTCTGTAGACTTAGCAGTTAAAATTTTGGGATTTTACAGGGATCACGTGGGAATATCCGGGTAAAAAGTAGCCCGTGTAATTCCCGACGTCCAGCTGTATACATAACAAATTTCATCCAATTCTGTCCAGCCGTTTGAGCATGGAGAAGTAACGAAAACACACATACAAACTTGCATTATAATATTAGTAGGTACCTAGTAGGATTAGTTTCGTCTTAAATTACTTGTCCACTAAAAAAACATGTAAGCGTTTGATTTAATTATTTATTAGAGAAATCAAATCTCTGGATCTTGCTGTAGCTGCTTGCAGTATATGGTAGGTATATAAACAAGTTACTTAATCGGTATTTGTATTGTTTATCATGATTTAAACAAATGTATTTGCAGCGGCAAATCTAATCGCCCTCCTTCCTTAGAAACATGTATGTAAAGTGGGCGGTTAGATTTGCCGCTGTGTATATTAACCAGTGATGTCTTTCCGAATTCAATGTTCAATATTTACAACTGAATTACTGATTTACTAGTTTAGTTTCACTTGTTGCGAGATTTTGTATATATTTTTTCATATGTAGACTTCATATTTCTTTTAAGTAGACTTACGGATACCGTTAGGTAAGGTATAGCGTCTTGTCTATCCTAGTAAATCAATTATTGCCCACAGAAGAATTACAGCAGTAATAATCTGTTTCTCACACACACCCATCATTTTCAATCGATCAAATGCCATCCGTTTATCATGCCTTTACGTCACCCATTGGGATTGGGTCTACTAGCAAAACTGGGATAGACTAGCCGAGCCTAGCTATCTGCCCTGATTCACACGGCGGATTGCATGGTGACTAGCTTATTGTCGTTAGCTTGTTACAACACGTAGTAATAGAAGAAACAAACTACGAGTTATGCGGATAGTAGATGCCTAGATTACTAGACCGAGTCTTGAAGCTAGAAGTTCGCGAGTTAATTTGGAAGTGTCAGCCAATATAGTTGAAACATCTGCCCCTGTTTGATCCCTCGGTATCTCTGTATCTGATACTAGTGTTATTAGTTTTATTTCATGAAAATGTTTTTATGAATGTCGCCAATTTGATTTTATGGAAATACTAAGTTACAAAAAAAAAATTACAAGCTACAGCAAATACAGGGTTATTTGTAATTCACTAGCATCCTTTTAACCCTAAACTCCTACCACTTAAATATATGTTTTTTTGTTTTACGGCTTTTGTCATAACTTAATATTTTTGGTGTAATAACGTTTTGAAAATTTGAGATTACCTCTTATTTTTACGATACTCTGTGTATTTGTATGGGAAAAAAAGTGCTTCATTTTAAAAAGTCGTAAAACAAAAAACATTTGTTTGAGTGATAGTGATAGGAATTCAGGGTTAAGAAGATGTCAGTGAATTACAAATAACCCTGTATACCTAATAATAAATTTAGACGTACGCTCCCTATTAAAGTAGGCTCAGTAACTCTGACGTACCGTCCTATCGACTAAATATCAAGCGTCTTGATGTCGCACCTCGAAGCTTTCAGTAGGTAAAACTAAAGTAGTCGATTAATCAAAGCATTCCTACTTACAAAAAATTTAAAAAGTATGAATATTGTGCTACTTTTGTGTCTCAGGCTCAATAAGCTGCGGTTGTAAAAGTTTAAGTTAAATACGAAAGATAGGATGAACAGTGCCTTTAATTAGTGTAATGTCTGCATCTACCAGGATCCAAATCCGGGTCCTCTAGCTTCATAGCGAGCGCTAGGCTATCTAGTCATCAAAAATTAACTCCTAAGGACCAACGGAGTGTTGCTCTTGGCCCACGTGAAGTCGACGCGTAAATTATCTCTTTAAATTTAACTGACCCGATTTCTCTAGCTTCACCTAAGTATTGCAAATTACCCCAATTATCACACTCGCCCGCAACTGAACTGATAATTCCTAATCACGCACGAATAAGTGCTGTTTCCGATGACTCCCTTTGCAAAGCATCTATGTTCCTAATAATTAGAGTCTTATACGTAGGAATGCTCACGTCTTCAAGCATACGTGCTATACTTATTTACTGGTAGGTGTAATGCAAGCGCCTATTTTAAATGGGACTTGCAAAGCATATTAAGTGTCAAGAGAAAGGGAAGTCGTTCTGAGATTTAAGTTTTGACTCAACGAAAGTCTTGTCGAGAACGTTGGCTCCATTTCATCGTTTGCATATCAACGAGCAGACTCTGAATTAAATTACAACACCTTCAATGTTTCGCTGATCAACATCTTATACCTTATTTAGCTCTTTAAAAAAATCATTGAATGACTTATTTTGACCATCGGGACGCATTCTGATTGATTCGGATTAAAAGTTGACTCATAACATATGTTAGCAAATAAAGTGGACGCTATTTTACCAGATCTCAACATAGCAATGCAGTACCTAAGTTACTCGTTCTTGCTCTCCGTGCCCATCACGACCGGCTAAGGCACGTCGCGAGCGCCGGGTTTAGTATTAAAACGCGTGATTGATCATCCAAATGACTGTCACTTTGTGTCAGATGAGCTATTTGCGTCCATTGAATTCCTTTCTGTACCGGTCCCAGCCTTTGAATGCTTGTACGTGAATGGAATTCCAATGAAGGTCAAAGAACACTCGAGGAATAATCAGCGGCGGTACATCCTCGTGGCGTGGTCAGCTCGTGCTCGGCTTCCGTTTTCGAATGGACGCGAAACGCTAGAGTGATTTGAATGTACAATCGTTTTTACATCGATTGTCGAATCGAATCGAATCAATAAACAAAATTATTTGGGTTCACAAATTGCTATGATTGCCTGTTTTTACATCAGACTATTGTTATTTATGATAATAATCATTCATAACTAACGCATTGTTTTCTCTTGTCTCCAGCAAAACGAAGGAGCGGATAATCAGGTAGTTTATTGATTCCGGGATTTGTTGTTTTGTTTTGTGTTCGTCTTCTACCGGTAGGCAGCTCCAACAGTTTCCGACCAAGAATAATAATAATATGTTTTCAAAGGACGGAAACTCTTAGATCTGCCCACGTATATCGTGTTGTTTATTTTTTATTACTGTTTGTAATCCATGTTGGTGACGATATTGTTCACGGATATTGATTGATGCTTTGAATTAAGTATTTATAGTAGTAGTCATGTGGATGGGTGCTTGTAGAAACTACATAAAAGTAGTTCTTTGTTTGACTTACCTTACCTTTACGCTTAGATATCTTATTTATGTCAATTAGTTTTCATGAACAGTGATATCGTGCGATACAATTTAATTCCATTGATTACCTTGAAGCACAACTCTTAATTCATTAGTTCGCCAACACTCATAAATCTTTCATAAACGTCCATTTAGCCTTTTTAGCTAGAGTTCATTACTTAGTTTGATCCTTATTAACACGCGATCGTCTACGTATTAGGTAGCTGTCTACACGTAGATAGTGTGCCAGTTTTTATGGTATTCCTGTACGTCAGTAGTTTAACTCTATGGTTATGATATGATGGAAAGCTAAATTAAAAACTTTAAGGTCTGTGACAATTATTTGCATTGATTCAGCTACATATTAAAAAAGCCAATTGATGAAGTGCCTGCTATATTTTAAATAAGTAACTTCAGACCGATGAATATGCGTTGCTCCTCAGATCATAACCATTGAGTTAAGGCGATGGAGAGAATAACTTACTCTACTCATTTACCGTTCTTCACAGCTGTTCACGGCTAGCGCGACGCACTTGCACGAGCGCCGCTCGCACCCGCCCGACTCTGGCTTCTCCGAGCCCGCGAACAACAACATAAGCGAAGACAACAACAATGGCCCGATATCCTTGCGGGAGATGCAGAACATTGCCAATAATAATGCGGCCGCATACATTGTCAGCGAGAACGAAGAGCGGAACAGAGTCAGCCGCGAGTCCGTGGTGGAGTTCGAACCGCTACCCACCGGTATCAGGGTCGCTGATCCCTTGGAGCGGTGCGTCGATTGGTTTGGTGAGTACTTTTTCATATAGAAACATACATTATTATTATTATTAGCCTATTCTGTCCCACTGCTGAGCAAAGGCCTCCCCCCAACATTTCCACTGTTCTCTGTCCGCTGCATACGAGGGCCAGTACTCCAAGAAGAAATCCAGTTCATCCCGCCATCGCCCTCTGGATCTGCCAGGTCGCCTTTTCGAGTTGTTGGGTTTCCACTCGGTGGTTAACTTGGCCCACAACTCGTCTGGCATGCGTCAGAAATATACATAGGAGATTAAAAAATAATGCAGTTTTTACTAAATCTAAAATCGACGCTAGCGTTCCTAAAAACAGATTTTGCTGTCTTTCATCATTTCTGACTTCTCCATACTGGCCGATTTGGATTGATCGCCCTGTATATGTGTAAGACATCACCTCAGCAGATAGAGACCTTACAACACTAGTCATATTTGCAAATGTTTGCCAATTCCAAGGGCATAGCATAGATGAAATGACTCTTGCGCCAGTTTTTCCCTATTAACAGTATTAACTGTCTTTTATTCCACGCCAGAAAATAACGGTATTTAGCGGCAAAATTAGCGTGCTGAACTTTTTTTTACTTATAAACTGGACTATTACTCATTATAGGGGAGGAAAAACAAGCAAGGGAATTACATGTTCGACACGTGTAACTAATTAAGTAAACCGTTTAAAATACACATAAAAACATTATTTAATATGTATTTTATTCAAAAACGTCGATCGGAGAAAATAGATCCTTTTGTGTGCAGCAGAAACTCATCTATATTTTAATTTTTCTTGCTTTTTCAGGAGACGAAGATTTTCCAAGAAACCGATTGCAATATCTGCGGGAAATCGGGCGAGGGTGGTTCGGCAGGGTGAGTAAACAACAACGACTTTCAGACTTATTTAATTTTTCTTCCTCTATTGACGTAAGCCAAGCTACACATTGGACGGGAACTCGCCAACTAAAATAACGCTATATGTAGGTTAGATTTTTGAAGGTCAGTTAGTAGATATTCATAACTCATGTTATGTGTTTTTTCATAAGCTTAGTTGATACTTAGTTGAATTTTTGTTATTCACAATCAATAAGCTTAGACGAAATAATCTGAGTGCTAGTTCGATGAACGACTAGTTTGTCCGAGGTATAAACGTCGCCAAACGGAGCGAATTACGTTCCTTAACAATTAGGAAAGATGAAGCGAGCCGCTTTGTGACATTTGTGCCATTTTTAAGGGAGAAAAACGGGATAATAGACAAATTGTCACGAAATGATCCCAGCTCAGCATGATATGATGTCGGCCTTGCAGTCGACGCTGGTTCGTTGGAACCATTTCCATGCTTATTATGTCAGATAGTAGTAAATCCATACCATTTTTTCTCAGGTAGTAGAAGGCGAGATCGAAGACGACGGCGCGACGACCACTGTCGCTGTTAAAATCCTCAACCAAAACGCGAGTCTCGAAGACAAGGCCCGGTTTCTGGACGAGGCGCTTATCTACCGCGACTCTAGTCACGAGAACATACTGGCCTTCGTGGCCAGTTGTCTCCAGGAAGACCCGTGGATACTGATCTTCGAGCTTTGCTCTGTGGTAAGTAAAAGAAAAAACACGAGTGTAAGTTTTTGAGTTTCAAAGGTGCAGTTTTAGAAGCTCGCACGTAAACAACATGTAGACAAAAAGAAGATCAATGAAGTAACGCCTGATTCAATAAAATATTTAACTTCCTGAGGCCCAAGAAAATTTTGTTTCAATGAACTTTAAACTTTATGTCACTTTTGAGTATTCTTATATAAAGGACTAATTCTAATGTGACATCGAACTCAGTGACAAAGTTTAAAGTTCATTGAAACAATATTTTCGTGGGCCTCAGGAGGTTAACAAGAAGTTTGATGAAGACATTAACAAGGAATAGCAGTTCAATGTCTCCCCAGTTTACGGCACTAGACTTCCAATATTGCATACATGTAGGTAATCATAAAAAGTGATTCCAGGATTTTTAGAAATTTCCACGGAATATTGAATAAAACGGGATTTATATATTCACTTACTGATACCGATGATGATGAAGAAATTTTGTATATTACTGTGCCGGATTCTTGCTTGATTCAGATAAAGAAGCCTTAACACAAATTGGAGTTCACTCCACGCGGATGAAGTCCCGGGCAATAGCTAATAATGAGTTTTAAAAAAATCATGTTTCTTTTGCAGGACCTCCAGACGTACCTGACAGCGAGCCGGCCCAACATGGCGGAGCTCAACGAGAGCGGTGTTCCGCTGCGGCTCATGTGTGACGTTACCTCCGCCCTCTCTTACCTGCACTCCCGGGGACTCGCATATGGGTAAGATACATCATTATCATTTCAGCCGAAAGACGTCCATTGCTGAACATAACCCTTCGCCAAAGTTCGCCAAACAGAACGGTCCACCGCCAAGCCGCAAGCTTAACCAGGTCGTTGCTCCATCTTGTTGGAGGCCTACTTACACTGCGTCTTCTGGCCCACGGACGGCACTCGAGAACCTTTTGGCCCTATCGGCCGTCAGTTCTACGAACAATGTGCCCTGACCACTGCCACTTGAGTCTGGCGATTCATCGAGCTACGTCAATATAAAATAACAAATTTGACGGTAAACAAACCGCTACAATGATATTGCGCATGGTTGTTTAAGGCACCTCGCGCATTAGGCGGCCACGACCTCGACCAGTGGCCGCAAGAACCAGATTAACTAAAGAAGCTAAGTGCGCGACGTTCTTATGGTTTCTTAGCCGTAGCCCTGTAATTGAACATTTAAAACTAGCTTTTCAAGCTAACACGTGATTCTGCTATTCCTCCTCATTCCTCCACGAATTATTTTGCGGACGATTCACATGTTTGGGCCTTTGGCAGTGTGAATGACTTGGACGTTCAGTACTTAAGATTTTTTTAGATTTCGTTGAGCATACAAAATAATAATGTTTTGTCTCTTTTTAAATCATTAGAGCCTGTTTCACCACTCTCTGATAAATATAGTATAAGTCTTCCCAGGTGAATTTTTCGCTTCGAGCCATTACATCAAATTTGAACCTTAATACTATGACGATACCGTTTGTTTTGAAAGATAAGGGCTCGAAGCGAAAAATTCACCTGGGAAGATTTATACAATACCTGATGTTTTATGTGACAGATTCTTTACTCGAACAAAATAAATAGAAACTACATCAATAGATATGTCACACAAAAAAAACAGGAAACTAACATAGTGTTGATACAGATCGAATTTAATAGAAGCGACTACTGTTTCACTCTGTGTTATTGTCTGTGTCATTTTGAGAGTAAGCCTGTGCCCTGCGGTGGGGTGTATATAAGCGGAGACGATGATGATTACTTTTTTATTTCAGTTACGTGTGCGCTCGTAACGTTTTGGTGCGGGGCGAGGGGGCGGCGGTGCGCGGCGTGCTCGGCAGTTACGGCGGGGAGCCGCGCCCGCAGCCGCCCGACCAGGATGCGCCCGCGCCGCACGAGGTAACTACACTAATGTCAAACACTCACGGATCCACTAACTTTTAAATTACATGTGTTAGTCAAAGAAACAACTTCGCGCCAGCGCAGACTATTCTTAGGCCGCGGACACGAAGTCAGCGGGGCCACAGCTGCGGTGGCGAGAGTTTTCTCTGTTCATTGTATGTCCTGGGAGGTAATCACTGTGAGGCGAGCGTCTCGGCTGCGCAATGAACTTGTAACACGCCCGCCGCCGCCACCGTGCCGCTGACTTTGTGTCCGCAGCCTTAATCGTTCTGGAAATCGATATGCGGCTATCGATATAAGTTACTCATTGCGCGCATCTGTACGAAGCCCACCCATTATTTATGGCACCGCGAGCAGTGAGTTTTTACATCACATAGAAAAGAGGCGCATAATCTAGCTTGAGGGATATGCTCAAATAAAATTGTACAATGGTAGTAATGATAGACTCTTCTCATTCCTACTTAATACAGTTACAAGAGGTTTCAAAGCCCGCTAAGAGTGCGTTTCGACCAGAGCTGTGCGAGGATAAAATCCACCAATAGGAAAACTTCATTCAAATAATGAAGTGTTCTAACTGGTGGATTATTTCCTCGCACACCGCTCCGCTAACTCGCACAGCTCTGGTGAAAAGGCACCAACACCCGCCGTCTATATCGAAAAAAAGGCTGGTAATTTGCTCTAATTTATATAATTGTTTAACAGGCAAGCAGTGACGTGCACTCTCTGGGCACGCTCATCTGGGAGATATGCGCGTGGGGCGCGCCGCCGCCGCGCGCGCCTCCGCCCGATCTCAACTGTCCCTACAGAGAACATTTGTGAGTTGAAACCTACAAAATATTAAACAAGATTAAATTAAAAAAATATATATATCCCTGCTGGCTGATATTAAAAATTGGGATATTAATGGGAAATCCGTCTTGTCAAAAATGTCACAAAAATAACAACAGTATATTCTGATCTTTAATGTCAGATTGTATTATTACTATACCCTGTTATCGAGCGGGCAATGTGGTGGTTACCTAACATTAGTGCACATCACACAAAACAAACTATAAAAGTCTCGACTCTGTAGATATGTATGGGAACTCCACAATTTACCTGAAAACTCAATTTAGATTATTTTTTATTGACATTGTACATCACTAATGTTAGGTAACCAAACTGCCCGCTTGATAACGGGTATAATTATTACTTGTATCATGTAAAACTTTTTTACAAGAGCTATAAAAGTATGTTGCTTTTCTGCTTTAAATCTTTATCGACGCGTTCTTTTCCAATTAAAATTTTATTGAAACTTGCCCAAGCGCATTTTTATAGTCATATCTAATCTAACTAGCACAATACTTGGTCCCAGGTATCAAGTAATGCAGCTGTGCTGGGCCGCGAACCCCGACGCCCGGCCGTCAGCCGGGCAGGTGCAGGCGCTGCTGCAGCACCTGTACAGCACGCATGCGCACGACGACGGCTACGGCAGCAGCGACTTCGAAGACCGCTGGCAGCGCCTCAAGCCCAACACCATCCCCAAGCTCGACGAACACGTCGCCATCGTCCACGCGCCTTCCACCTCCATGACCTCGCACTTCACCGGCTCCGAGGAATTCGACCACCCCACCGTCCAAGACTCGCTCAGTGCCGACATGGACACGGCGGTCTCGCGATCCAGCAGCATCATGTCCGACAAAGACCCCCTCTCCGTACAGGTCAAGTCGGAAAGCTTGACCAACCTTCACGGATCGCTGGACGACGTCCGCAACATTTATCTCACGCATAACGAGACTGCCGTCTTAGATTGCCATCAGGCTAATATCGGCCTCGATGATAGAGATAAGGAGCACGACCGCTCCGACGCCTCGGTCGACCCGTGGCTCAAGGACATCATCGCCGGAAGCCAGGACGACGTCAGCTACTACCGAGACGTTAGTGATGTCATAAAGAACCTCGATAACATATTAAATTCGGAGAAAACCTCCAGTTCGGAATCTAGCCATCAAGCTAGCCCGTCGAGGGACAACTTGAGCTTAGACTGCAAGAAAGATTATCCGATGCAATCGAGTTTGGTCAAATCCCCAGGTATAACTAACTTCCAGAATATTCTGGAAATTGGTTTCGAGGATAAGTCGCCTGAAAAGAAACGGGATGAAGACGATGACAGAGATACCATAGGTACGCTCAGTCACTCGTTTGAACGGCACAGCGACACCGTCAGTCAACAAACGCTAGAGAATTTAACACCAGATACTCCTGTTAAAGATATAGATTTACCGAGCGAAGAGATCACTGATGCTGATCTTAGAAATAAATCGCTTACCGTCGAAAATACAGAAAAAGTAAAGGTCGATGTTGATTTGCCAAAAGAAAATAAAATAGTTAATAGTGATAGTGAACCCAATGTAGCCGATTTATGTATAGCGCCAGTGTCTAGTGTAAATGAAGCTAAAAATGAAGCAAACGTGTGTGAAGACTGTCAATCACCAGGTGATAATAATTTAACTGATATAGTGAGTGATAAGGAAACAGTAGAAGCTAAGTCAATAAGTGAAGTAATTAAAGAACCAATAAAGTCTGAAAGTGTGGAAGAAGTTATTGCTAGAAATATTCAGAGTCTAGAACAAAGCTCACCAGTGAACGTACAAAGTAAGGAGATCTTGCCCGTAGTCCCCGATATAGTCGAAAATGATAAAATTGAGGTTCTGTTACCAAGCAACACTCTAGACGATAAAGATGCGACAAATTCAATACCCGAACCAAGTAGCCATAATAGTCAAAATGAAATAAACAATGATCTCATTACACCTGCGGAAAGTACAACTGATAGCAAAATTACACCAGTAGAGTCAGTTCCTCATGTGACTGAAAATCCGGCTCCTAAAGTCGAACTAATAGAAAATGTAAGTGAATTATCCAATATATCTACTCATTCAGTAGTAGCAACTGAGCAAGGCTTATTGCCTTTGTCACTTGATGAAAAAGGAGAAGAATCTCTACCTGAAAAAGTACAAAGTGTGAATTTGGTTTTCAATAAAACCGAAAACGAAATTGAAAAAAGCGAAATTTCAGTGCCGTATCCACAACTGAAACTTAATGACTCAGAATGTAAATCAAAGGAAATTAAAACATTTTTAGAGACTGATTTACCTAAATACCAATTTGACCAAACTATGCCAATTATAGATGAAGTTTTAAAGATCGTAAAGGAAGCTGAAATAGCTGCACTGAGCAGTATTGAGACTGCTCTGAAAGAAAAGCGAACACTATCACCAATAAATAATGCAAATGCAAATAAATCATCAAGCAATACATTTCTAGAGAATGAAATAAAGGCATTGAAAAACGATTCTACACATTATTTTTCTATTACTCCAGAAGTCATACCAGATATTTTGAAGGAAACAATAACAGCTGAAGCAAAATCTAGTGGTGCATTTCCTAAAGAGATTTTAAGAGATACTCCAAAGGAAACCCCAATAGTAGGTAATTGTGATAAAATCGCAAAAGGTATTTTAATAGAAGCACTACACGATGTATCTAAAGCTATGGATGCAGTGAAAACTCCAGAAATCTATCCAGAGGATGATGTTGAAGTTTTATTAAAAAATGAAACTATTTCAACCAATTTACAAAATATACCAACTCAAGTGCTTCCTGAATTTATTCAGGATGCTGAAAAGTTTACTGAACAAACCATTATTCCGAAACAAAAGGAAAATGAAATTTGTGCCCAAGAAATAGCTTCAACGCAATCAGTGCATCCTCAAAAATCACTAGACCTAGAATTAACGGCAAGTGTAGATTCTTCACAGAGTACTTTTTTGATCAAAGATACACTGAGTGAAGAATGCAATACTATTTTAAATGAGGAACCTAAAGAAAATTTGCAAGAGGTGTTGGTACAAACTAATATGGACACTGAATTTGCAGCTAAACCTGAAATCGTCATGGAATTAACGGTAAAAACCTTAAGTGAAGATGCCTCAAAACAACAAGAGCATAAACAACAGCAGAAAAATTTGCTTGATGTAACTGATGTTTTAGTTCCAAATCTTGAAAAAGAAGTTATTGCCAAAGATATCACTGAACAAAATGCTCATCCTGGATCTGATAATAAAGAAACAAATATAGCAGAATTATCGAATAATAGCACTGTTTACATGGATTTTACAGATGATATCAAAAACAAAATTTTAAAAAGCCACTCTATGGATGAGAACGTAAAAGAGGTCATAAATTCTTGCTTTGAAGATTCAGCGACTGAAGGCGTCTGTTCACTAGTCAAGAACGAATCTACCGTGTACTTAGATCTGCCTAATGTGATACGAAAAACCGATGAATTTTTGCACTCTGAAAGACAACTGAGTAGTCATGTAAACGCTGAAGATCCTATATGCTCGAGCACTCCTAAAAACTCAGCAGAGGACACTCGGAAATCAGATCAAGATATAGCTGATTTGTTATCAGAGACCAAAGTCCCCGACTACGGTCCAGGAGTTACTTTAACCAGGTTAGAACAACAGTGTGTACCAGATTCCATGAGCCCATTTGAGTCTCCGACCAAAAGCCACCCTACTGACACGTACGACGAAAACAGTTCAGTAGTTTTAGGACCATTTGAAAACTGTACCATGGAATTATTCAAAGGCGTGAAATCTGCTACGGATTTGGTCGACATACCCAAAGAGGAGCTCTTAGCTTTCTCATCGAATTTTAGCGAAATAAATCTCGAAACGCCTTCTCCTTTGCGCGACGGCAATTTTCTGAAGGAAGTGCCCGACATTTCACATGATGATGTGCAATTTGATGACATTACGAGTGAGCCGAAGGACGAATCCGACAATAAGACCGACGTCAGTGACGCCACTGATCAGTCCGTCACCGAAAAACGAGTGTCACCATCTACGCCGCCGAACTCGCCAGGGTACTTTCTAGCCTCCACCTCGCAACAAAAGTACTTGGTCGATATTGATTTAAATCAACCAATTGAACCAGTTCCTATTGAATCAGATTCCGGTTTGAGCTCTTTACATAAAGAAATCGAACTGAATCAAATCGAGCTCCAGATTACTTCAAAACTAGCAATGGCTGAGAATGAAAATAACTTGAACATTGAATATTCTGGACCTCTGACTGTGGAAGGCTTGGTCCAGGACGATTTGCAGCGGGAAGAGGAGTCCGTTCCGGAGACGTTTCTAGCGGGCAACGGAGGCTGCATTGAGAACATACGAGAGAGATTCACACTAGATGAAGACTGCGTCAATGCACTGCGGAACGAGTTGGAACTGAAACTGCCTTTGGCTCAAGTAAGTATTTTGACCTAGAACAATTCTCTTCCTCTGGGAATTCCAAATTTCAATTGGTTTTATGTTCATACCTCAAACCCTACACCGCTTTAAATGTCTTGTGATCATTGCATTCCTAGCTATCTCCAAAATAAAAGCGCATGAATTGTTGATCTGACATAACTACATAAAAATGACGCTTCATTTGGCTTACACGTGCTTGTACTCTTTCCATATTCATATTTAATGTGACCAGCCTAATGAGAACCACTTACGTATCAGTAAAATTAAAAGATCGTTTGCAAGGATCCATAGCTCCAAAGAACAACAAAACCATTATAGATCAGGAAAGCGTAGAAGTATCAAATTGAGGCTATGGTCCCTTGAAATAAAATTCAACCAAAAGTGTGTTTTCATACAAAACCCCTGGGCATAAAAGACTATAGGCTATTTCCTTTTCCATAGAAAAAAATAAGGAAATAGTCTGAAAATTACTGCTCTTTAAAAACTTATCCTTTGCTGGCTTTTTAAATTCGTACGGAATTTCAGTGCGCGAGCTCGACTCGTTTGGCCGGTTTTTATTCCGATGGGCAGCAGCGAGCAGGTCCTAGTTCCCTACAAGTTTAAAGACTTAGCTCGTCCTCTATATCCGTCCTGGTCTGTCCTTAGGTAGCAGCGATCGAGCCGCAGTGCGAAAGCGAGAGCGAAGAGGGCTCGTGGTCGGAACTACCGCCGCCGCCCGAACTCATCGTGAGCTATCCTGGTGCACTCAGTCCCATCGCGGAGGAGACCGGTCCGCAGCTGTCAGCGTATGAAAACGACGCGCAGTGTGAGTCATTGCAGATCTTTAGCCTTATACTAGACTAGCCTTCCGTCCGCTGCTTCGCCCGCGAAAAATTAATTTTTCCGTAGGAAATAGTAGATTATTCAACAAGGGAGGAAAATAACCAATATCACACGAGGTTACTTGGCACCCGAGCACAGCGAGGGTGCCAATATTCCGAGGGTGATATTGGTGTTTTTCCCGAGTTAATCACTCTGCTTTTCATTTCGACTACAAGGAAAGTAAGAAAATATAAGTATAAATAAATAAAAATGTCTAAACTGGTCAATATGATCGTTGTAAAATATTTCAATGGAGTTTATTGTTAAGGAATAATTAATTTAACAAAATTTAGAATGTTCAATATAATAATTAATGAAAACAGTAGATAAAATAGGTATTTTAGTAAATTTATTTGTAAAATATGTAAGTAACCAATTTGAACCAAGGAGTTAAGCTGTATATAGATAGTTTGTGTGGACAATAACATTGTCATTTACCGTGTTTTTTTCTTAACATTTTCTAACTTTTCTGGTTTAAGTCACTAAATAAGAAATTAATAATTTAATTTAATAATATTTCACTGGCATTATAAAATTTGTAATATGACTAATTAAGAAAAAAAACTCAATACTTAATTATTCCATGCCGTAATGCTTGGCTGAATGCGTATGTGTTCCATTGACAGCCAATGCCTTTATTTTTTTTAATTCATTTCTACCCTTGGGAAGAAAATAAGGGCCGGCGCCCACTGACGGCATGGCACGGCGTGGCATTTTATTACTATCAAGTTATTTTGAATCTTATTTCAATGAGTTTAGAATTCATTTATTTATTTATTCGTTTATTGGTTATGCGTGGCATCGGCCCTCAGGACGTCGCGGCATCGTGGTATCGAAATAAAGTAGCATGAATTCTAAACTCATTGAAATAAGATTCAAAATAACTTGATAGTAATAAAATGCCACGCCGTGCCATGCCGTCAGTGGGCGCCGGCCTTAATACATATCCTCCCGTATGTCAGATATGAGTTTCCTCACTTTCCGAGCATGAGAGATGAAAAGGTATTTTCCCGCGGTAAAAAGTAGCCTATGTCACTCAGGGATAATGTAGCTTTTTAACGGCAAATAATTTTTGAAATCGTTCCAGTAGTTTCGGAGCCTATTCAATGCAAACAAACAAACAAACAAACAAACAATCAAATCTTTCCTCTTTATAATATTAGTATAGACAAGGATGATATAGACTGGATTGGCAGTCGCCATAGTACGGATCGGCCGCGGTTTTTGTAGTTCGATTATTAAATCTAGATGGCGCTGAAATATAGGCAAAACAATAAGACTACAGATGTTTCATATTACTACAAATGTATTATTTTTCAAAAATATTGCATAATAATACATTTGCAGTGATATGAAATATCTGTAGTCTTATTGTTTTGCCATCAAAGCCTCTGGCTTTATTTCAGCGCCATCTAGATTTAATAATCGAACTACAAAAACCGCGGGCGATCCGTACTATGGCGACTGCCAATCCAGTCTACAGGGTGTTTGGTAGCTACGTGCAAAGCTTTAAGGGGGTGATAGCCCAGGTATTTTTGAACATTTTTAGCCATATATGTCTTAACCGAAATTTGATATATTTTTTTTTTAATTGAACACTTAGAAATTTTAGGAAAATACCCAGAATTTGATAGTCACGAGTCAATATTGCCCCAATGAGCGTTAATTTGGAAACCAAATCTTTTATTTCGGATAGTTTAATGTGTATTGGACCAAATGAAATAATTTTTAAGTGTCTTTCTTGCTACAAAAACAAAATGAAGGCATTCGAAATTACTAAAAATGTCTTAGGTTGGAACAGAGTCATTTTTCTGTGCCATAAAAAAAAAAAAAAAAAAATCCTTGAAATGTTCAAACTTTTTTAAAAACATGCCTGTTTATTGTTCTTTCTTTTAAAGTATCACTCATTGACATTGCTTGCTAAATCTGAGATAAAAAGTAAAAACTAAACTCAGGGAGCACTCGCTAAGAATGCACTAGTCTTGAAATTTTACTATAACTTACTATAATTAACATGTGAAAAAGACAAGTCTACGTCATTTTTCTGTGCCATATTTATAATTTCCAAATTAACGCTCATTGGGGCAATATTGACTCGTGACTATCAAATTCTGGGTAATATTCCAAAAATTTCTAAGTCTTCAATTTAAAAAAAAAAACAATTTCGGCTAAGACATATATGGCTAAAAATGTTCAAAAATACCTCGGCTATCACCCCCTTAAAGCTTTGCACGTAGCTACCAAACACCCTGTATATCATCCTTGGTATAGATTTACACGGTCGTAGTATTTGTCTTTAGTTTAAGTGATTAGCAAAGATCGGAATTTTCACGGAAAAACAAAAGACTGTCGCAATCAGACTAGTCTCAGAATCATTTTTTTATCGATATCGATAGTTGTGTAATAGAAGAAAAAAACGTTCCATCAAATAAAAAAACATATTTTATACAACATTTTACGTAAGGTTTGTATAAAATTATATAAATCAAAAAAATATTTGATAGTCGAGATAGTATGAGCTTGTATTGCGGTGTCGCTCATAGATTAAAATCGCCGAGTATCGAACATTTGCGTAGTTCTATTTATTACTCATGTCAGTATTTATTTATGTAATTAGCCACAGCATATTGTGCCTTGAAAAAAAATCAGATAAACGAAAACTATTATTGTTTTGTTGCGTAACTGACGTACTATTTTATGAGATGTCGGTTTTCTATAGCAATTGCTAATATTAGGCATGACATCACTTCTATGCCAACTCAATAGATTACTTATTTGTTGTAAAGCAACTAAAAATTTAATTAGGTGTTAATTGAAAATTAATTTGGGTATCAGATCAGGTATAAAATTAAGTGTTTTTTTTACTAGAATCGCGTCTTGGTATTATTGTTTTATGTCCATAATAATTAGAGTAGTGATCACAGTAAATATATTGCGTGTGGAAAACGCTCAAGTTTCACTTTTATCAAAGCATCGGCATCGAGTGATGGCACTTTTGGTAGCTGACAATTCGTGTTTTGAAACACTCCATTTTAGTATCTACGAAAAGTATATTTTAAAAAGTTTATTAAAGAAAAATATTGTCTTTGTTTATATCAGTTTCATAGTCTTCCCTTATTCGCCGCATGGTACTGTTTACTACCCGTTCCCAGTCGGTTTTACTGACGTGTGTACAAGCTTCCCGTAATAATTCTAATAGGTATTAACATATTTAATTGTTTTTTGTTATTTATAATTAAAACGATGAACGCTAGAGTGCGAGAAAATAAAAACAATCTCACGATGAAGATAAGATTGACGAGATGTGTTTCGGTAAATTTCATTAAAATTCCAGCGGTACCTACATCGCTATTCCGGCACCTGCAACAATGAAGTTTGACATCTGTTCCTTTATACTGCTGTCAATATTTAGGGATGAGCGAGCAAACGTCATTATCGTCTTTATTTTTGTGCTAGCAATGAAATGAAATATGCCACCCTCGTCCTAAGATTTTTACAATACAATGTTGTTTCAGGGAACACATCGGCGCGGACGGATTCGTCAGAGAGCTATCCCGAGCCGTGCAACAACTCGACGGACGAAGTGACGGAGCTGCCGACCGGCCAGCACAGCGGCCGCGAAACCTACACCCTCCAGTCACACGACACGTACACCGTGCAGCGCGACACTAGCAGAGAGTTAGTAATACCTTAAAAATTTGGTACTTTAATTTCGTTTGTGACAGGTGAGGAATAAAGTAATTGGCACTGATAGTGTGTGAGTTGGCGGACTCGGGTGGAAATAATATTTGCCACAAAGAGGTGTGAGACATTTGTCTATGGTCGTAGCAAGCGCGTGTTTACCACGATACGCGGTAATTGTTCGTGGCGCAACATATTCTGATCACTAAGGTAACGTTTGTGCTTTCAGAATAACGATGAGCGCTGACAGCTTAAACGGCAGCCCGCGCAAGTCCGGCGTCGTCGACGACCGCACCTTCACCAAAGACGCCGACACGGACGCTTGCGAGCGTCTCTCCCAGGTCTCGCCCTTCGTGCTGAGCCCCACTACTGACACCTCCGCACCAGAAAACTCTGACGTCACCGGCGTTTCCACTCTGTCTAAAACCACCGTACCCACCGACGCCAAAATCTCTAAGCCTTCCGAAACCCAGTGCCTCTCCAAAGCGACCAGCATCGACTCCTGGTGCTCCAACGACACTCTCTACAACGTCGAAGAAGCTTTCGACGACCTCGCCTCCGACCCAGACATACCCCAGGATTTTGATCTAGACAAAGAACTCGACAACAGCGATAGCAGTCGCACTTTAACCGTCAACGACGAAAAGGAATTGAGTCGCGTGTCAACATACATCGTTCACGATAGCCATTCCGACGAAGATAGGTTCTCACCGGATTCTATCACGGCGAACGATAACGACAATCATACGTATACGAAAGCTAAAACCGAATTCGAGACTTCGCCGTCTGTTTTGACAAAGTCCGAAGTCAACGATTCGAAGACACAAACGAAAGATCTCGCGTACGGGACGCTGATGTCAGGAGCGCCGTCATACTCCAACTGTACTACCGAAGCTATGTCCGGGGACAACACCTGGATGTTCCCGCAACCCGAGCTTGTGAGGAGGTCGCCCATAGACGGGAGAGTGAATGTGTCCGCTCCCGCCGAAACCGGAAGTCGCGAGATCCAGTCCGATCACAGCCCCCAGCTGAAAGACGAGCCGCGTATCAAGAAAATGGACAGCGTAGAGATATCCTGCCTCGAGGACCATTTGCTCGAATCCAGCCCACAGAACAACGGCTCAGTACAGACTGATATCTACGACAGTCCCAACTACCAGTATGACATTGCCGTCGGCGTCACCAGCACTCCTCTCGCCGAGCCAACGCCCGACGACAACGTACAGCCGCTGCCCATGACACTGCTCGAAGAAAAACGAACGCCAGAAAATCTACCGAATAACATACCGAATTTCCAGTCGTTTCTTTACTCCGCCGAGTTAAGGCCGCAGGAGCGATCCTACGGCCCTACCGAAGGGAGCCAGTCAGTCCTGTTGGAAGCAGACAGAACGCAGGCCAGCACGAGTCCCTCCTACTGGGAGTTCGAGATCGCGGCCACCCGTAAGCCGCAGGACACGTCACGAATACAATCTAGTCAAAACGGTTCAGAAGAGTTTCGCCAGTTCGAGAACTCGGTGCGAGAACGGCCGCAGGACTTGTCCACCACTCCCAGCGCGCTGCTTCTTCTCTCTGAGGGGCACTCCGCTGACAACGAGCAAGTCGCCCCACTCGAGACCCGCGCCGAACCGACACCTCTTATTATAAGTCCGCCTAGTATTACGAATTTAAGAGAATCTCACGTAGCTAACGTTAATACGATTATTATTACTGATTTAGAGGAGGATGAGACCGAGCAGCCTCATTCGATCATCATCGCCGAAGTTTCCAAAGAGAGCCCGAATAGGACGTACGATTCCCACACGGTCGGCGAGCTCAACCTCACGTACGACTCCCATACGAGCAGGAGACAAAACAATAATGAAGTTAAAGAAAACATCAGTGACAATTCTAAAGAAATAACTGTCAATGGGATCGATGATCAGAGCCATGACGCAACTAACTTCGATTTCAAAACGCCTGAAACGAAAAGTCCAGAAGAACCGAAACAAAAAGAGCAAACAGTCAAAAACACGGATGCGCTCAGAGACGTTCCTAACGGGTCTGTTCCTAATTTATTTCACGTTAATAGAGCTTTTGAGGTAAAATGCAACGGCAACAGCGAAAAGTTTGCTACAGTCAACTTTATTAGTGAAGCGTTTGAAGAACTCTTAGAAAGCAACGTTGACGATAACGATTGTAAAGATAAAACAAATGAAGACATTCTTGAACTATCTAAGGAGGACAACATTCTTTCTCCCAAAGAAACTGTCGAAACTCCAGCTGTGAAGCCTGAAGTCAGTCGCAAAGAAATTAATGGCGTTGAAGAGGAGTTAGTTGCTGTTACAGAGGATTTTTTACAGAATGAGAAGAACTTTTGTCAGCTCGACGCGTACTTTCCTCTGTTGAGTGACATAAGGTTTACCGGTACGTACCACTTTATAAAATCTAATATCATTCGATAGATTTCCAAAAGTACCAATCTTACGCAATTTTCGATCACAACAAAAGTAAGTATTAATTATATCGAATAACGCCTATAAATGACTTCCTTATGCTGACAAATACTTCAACCGGTTCAGATAAGATTGCAACGCGCTCGGATGCTCGAATACTCGGAAACTAATCGTGTCATTTTATTTGTTTGTTTAGTTGTGACTCTATCGAACAACACAATCAGTCGATTGCGAGAAATTTAATTATTTATTGTTTATCAAAAAGTACACTGAGAATGTATTATCAGAATGAGTCCGCTTTATGACGTTCAAGCTTCCTAACTAGTAAGTTAAGATATGTGTTTTCATACACAATTACTACACAGTGAGTGTCCTCTAATGGATTCTTGTCAAGCGATAATCGTTCTAACTAGGAAATTCAAAGAAAATACTACCTAATAATACATTCACCGAGCAGCATTTTTTCTTTATTTAACCTAAAAAGAAAACTAAGAAATCACTTGCTTTCTGCAAATATTTATTCTTACTTCTGTATTTTACATAATTTTACACGTTGACTTTGTAGCATGATGGGATGGAGATTATTGGCGAATCAACTCTGCAAGTCCTATAACATAAGCAATTACTATTTTAAAAGCTATTACAGCCTCACTAAATATTTGCACTAAACGCAGTGTTTTTCCTTTTTCGTTATAAAGCAGTTTTAACACTTTTGTAGGGCCAGCCTCAGAAATAATGAGCACATCTTTCACGCAAGACTCGCCGACGGAGCCCGAGCCAGAGCGAGAGGGCAAACCTAGTGCCGATATGAAAGAGTGGGACAGCGATTCCGATTCGCATTCGAGCAATTCGTCAAGCGGCGAATTTATATGGAAGGTTAGTGTGTAAAAAACGTAATAAGTAAGCGCGGTTTGATGTGAGGTGCGATTATTTTTTGTGAAATTGTACTTATAAATAAGCTTTAAGTGTGTTTTGTTTTAAAAAACTAACTTTGTTCGAAGGGCCAGTTAGCGGTTTTACTAGACTAGTGAGTTCTGCCCCCCAGTATTATAATTATAATGTTTGCCCCCTGATCCATCTTATGCATATAATTATTTATAAATAACACTATTGAAAAGAGCAGTATTAGAGAAATAAATAACGCAAGCCATTCTAGTACCACTCTATTCCAATACATTCCTTAGCAACCTATGTAGCATTGTTAAATACCTATCTACCGAACCTCTCTGCTATACATTATTCTTTAAACTGATCACGATTTTGCTTCCGTAATCGTCGCAAAAGGACACCCTTTTGAACATTCCAAATTACCTTGTTTTATTTTCTTGAATCAAAATCGTGGTTAGTACATTATATTAATATTACTTATGTACAAGTTGACGTGTAACAGCTGTAGATGATTTGGAAACAAGATTTATTTTTAACCTACCTGTTTTTCCGCTACTGGGCACTGGGCAAAGGCTTCTCCTTTCTTTTTACACTCATCTCTGTCCCTGACATGTTTTCGCCAAATCTACGATATGGTTAATTCGTTATTATATTTACAGCTGTTCATGTTATAATTATTATAACATAACGCTATAGTATACTGGTTGTGGTTTGCATGTGTGTGAATAATATTGTGTATGTATGGGTGCGTAGGGCGGCGACGGGCAAGAGACGTCTGTCGTTCCATCCACGCACTTCGACCATGTAAGTGTTTATATACGTATGTCTATATCCTTTACATAAGCAAAGCACCCTCTTTCAATATTATCTGTAAGGCTATCCATCTACAATTCTACTTATAATATGTATACGCTAAATCTTTATGAATATTGATTTTTATTAATGTTTAGTTTATTAATTTTAAGTATGGATCATCTGAACGCTTGATATTCCCATATAAATCAAAATGGTATGCAAAAATACTGAAAATTTCAAATAGCTACTTTTTAGAAGATTTCGATAGCCTGCCGTTAAGTACTGTCATTAAGTACTGAATGGAAAATCGTCCACTTGAATTGACCATTATAAATTTTGACAAAATGTAATTGTACACAAGAATAAAATTAGAACCAAATTTATTGTCGTCATAATTGAATTAAACCTGAATTTAATTTTGTCTATTATATAAATTAGGTGCAAAGTGACATACGCACAAAGTGAAAATAATCTAAAATTAATTAAGACTAAAATGTAAACTTCGAGTGGACGACTTTCTATTCAACACTTAATGACAGTAAATCGTGTTGATATAATCTTGTGAACGGAGTATAAAGCTGAATTTATCTGGAGATAAAGGGTGCGCTACATGCTGGATACCCAGAGTAGTCAGGGCCGGATCAATGATGTTGGGGCCCCCTTTAAGCCAAATAACAACTGCAGTTTTCGAGAAGTCAAATCAAATCAACTGGTAGCATCCATCGAAAAATAGCAAGAATAATTATTGTCACCGAGGATACAATTTTTCCAATTCAATTTTCACTCCGAAATCTTTTTAACTTCATTGTTGCGCGCTCGGGGCCCTTTGGCGATGCGGAGCCCCTAGGCAGTTTCCTGATCTGCCTAATGGTTAATCCTGCCGTGGGAAGAAGATCTTATGGTAGGCTGGTTTTAGCATAAAGATTAGCAGACATTTGAACGGTGTTATTGTTACCCAGCGGGGCTCGAGCGACGGCAGCCGCGGGTCGGCGCGCGCGGGCGCAAGGGACGGCGAGGGCGGCGAGGGCGGCGCGGCGCGCGACTCGGGCTCCGGCTCGGGCTCGGAGGGCGACGAGGTCGAGTTCGTGCCCTCCTCGTGGGACTGCCGCGCCGCCCCCGCCAAGTCCTCGCTGCGGAGCCTCGCCAACTCGCAGGTACGTGCATACAAAACAAACGGCCGACCTCAGACTTGTACGATACGTTTACTTTTAGTTTACCACTGACAGATTGCTTGCCTTCATTTCATTTCCAACTTTAACACCATACAAATAAAGTAGTTATTACAAAATCTGCAAACGTGGGTAACAGTATTCTAAAATTGGCTTTATTTGTAGGTTGTTAAAGTTGAATGTGAAATGAAGGCAAACCATCTGTCAGTGGTAAACTTTATGTAATTTTACCGTACGGTCAAGTGAAAAAATCGTCAATTTAATTCGGTCATCATTATGTAGGTACCGATAACTTAATTCGATGACATAAGAGCTATGGGGCATATTTATGAGCAAGTTGTCTTTTTCTTAAATTTAAGAGCTATGCTCTTGTCGGCGAAGTACCCGCATCTCTGCACGGTCTTCGGCCAGCTGTTTGACTTCCCGATCAAGGTATATGATAAGACACGACACCCACTCTCCTTCACCTGGTCAAGATAGGTCATAGGTCAATCTTGGCCTTCCTCTGCCTCATGTTCCTTCCAGCATGTTTAAAAATAAATTGTCGTGTCCTATTCTTTTATCTTTGTCCGTGGTAAGAGCCTCTTCGTTGGTTTTCTTTTCTGTCAAAACGTCGAGGTAAATACAGCAATTAATAGTTCGTGATTAAGTCCCGGAAAATATTAATTATGAATGAGAATCGCGAAAGTCTAAAACATTATTCGATAGTGATTTAAAATAAAGCAATGCTGCATGGTAAAGTCCGGCGCAGACCAAATACGTGTGCGTGACACGCACCAGTTGTAATGAATGAAAGTGTAAAAAAAAGATGGCACACCATGTGCCACACACATCACTATTTGTATTGCCATAGAATGTAACTTTATTAAAACGTTTATTATTTATCGTACTTTTAAAAAAAAATACTGCATAAAATATATGTACTCAATTCGTCTTAGATGAATATTATATGGGATCAAGGAACAAAATTGGGCAGCTGTCGTATTTTTTATACCTCGCATTTAAAAGTTAATTTTTGCGTATAAAACGCAGTTACATTCTACGGGAGCTGTCATCGAGAAAATAAATGATTGGAAATACTATAGTGCGCCATCTTTCTTACAGTTTAATTTAGTACAACTGGTGCTTGACGTGACACGCAAACACATCAGGTCTGCTTACTAAACTGACTCCATTTCATAACTGAATGTGTCCTCTGACTTAGCGGTCGGATTGGCTGCTATTCCCCATTCATGCAAGCATGGTTCGTGCAGGACAACAAGAAGCGCGTAGTGTTCAAGCGGCAGAAGTACCACTGTGTGTACGAGTACCCTCGCGAGCTGGCTGCCGGCGACGCCGACTCTCCCGCCTATCTGCCCGACCTCTCCACCTACACAGGTACGGCAATAGCCCCGATGCCCACAGAACTAACAATACTAATAGAAGTGTCTGCGTGACCTTAAAATCAAAGACAAAATATCTATATTCAATTTAGGCCAGTGTCTGGTCTATATCTATATCGACACCCAGGTGTCGACGAAGACCTGCGAAGGGGTCTACGTACGCGAAAAACCACATTTGAAGTCGATTACTTTGCGATAAATCTATATTAAGATTATTAAGTAAACAGGTTGTTTACCCAAGTTAGCTATGAAGTATCTTTTTTTTGTACTTATTTTTTCAACTTCATTTTTTTATTACTTTTACGGTCATCCCGTGAAATCATATATTTCGTACTAAATACAAACTGAAATATAGATGCACAGAAAAAACCCCAGAAAAAAGACCAATGCTGGGAATCGAACCCAGGTCCTCAGCATTCCGTGCCGCGTGCCATACCCCTACACCACCACTGGTCTAGAGATTAGACACGAATCTTTCCTATACATCATACATTTCAATCTGCTAAATCATCACCTTATGCAGTGACAAGCGCACATCTATGTTACACCCTCATCGAGAGATTTTAACACTCCTTCGGAACTAACCGCTCACCTGGACAAGAGATGGCGCTACTGTGCAACTTTAAACAAGTTAGCTATTGTTTGGGGTTTTAAGTGGACTGTAGACGAGAAACGATAATTAATAAATATAATACACGCGGCAACTGATTTGGGATAAAGGCTGAGACTTTTGGTTGGAAGCACTCACCTCGACGTCTGCAGATGGTGGTGCAGATCCTAGCCGCAGTGGCTGGCGCAGGTTTCCTCGATCTTCGGCTCGCCCGAACTTACCTCCGACAAGGTTACCGTTAACCAGCACAACTACTAGGATACAGCTAGGACAGTGCTTCCTCCAGTGGATCAGCCTTCCTCGCACTTTTATACGTAGTTGACGCAAAAATAGATATAATATAACCGAGAAACGATACGACAATTTACTTGCGATATAATTTGCGCGGTAACACGCCGACAAACGACACGACAGTTATTCAAACTTCGAAAAGAGAGAATGACAAGCGATTTACTTTTTTTTTTTCAAATTCGATACAAAATGTTGCCAGGCGAAATTATTAAGAAAAACAAGGGTACAATCCTAAACATTTCCGCCCACCAAAATACAAAGTATTTTCTTTCAAAACTTCTATAGTTTCTATCACTCGAAGACAAGATAGAACTCACTATGGCTAGGGGTAGTTTAATTACCGACTAATTCTAATATATATAATCTACGATAGTTCTAATTTATAAGACGACAAGTATAAGTTAATAAGTTTTTAGTTTTGCAAAGGTAGAGGACATAACTTAACTACCGGTCTTCTAAGTTCGCCAGATGCTGTACGAATGGTAACAACACGACAAATTCCATCACTCCCTGGATGGAGTTGTACCACACGACCAATTTTCCACTTCAGGGGGCTACATTGCTCATTGACAATGAGCACGAGAGTCCCTACGACAATATTTTTCTGGTGGTCGAACCATTTATGGCGTTGTTGCAAAGTGTGCAAGTATTCCAAGTGCCACTTGCGCCAAAAATCTTGATGGATCTTTTGCAACAACTTCCATCTCTGAAGAGGGCCTAAAGTTGCATCGACCATATTACCTTCTGGTAGTATGGTGAGCGGTTCCAGAGTGAGAAAGTGGCCGGGGGTTAAAACCGACAAATCATTTGGATCCGTACTGACAGGAGACAGAGGCCTTGAGTTTAACATCGCCTCTATTTGTGTTAGGACAGTATAAAACTCCTCAAAGGTAAGACGCTGTGAACCAATTACACGCGACAGATGGGTCTTAATAGACTTCACGCCGGCCTCAGCTAGCCCAGAAAAGTGCGGGCTACCAGGAGGGTTGAAAACGAAATCGATTTGCTCCGCACGAGAGGCCTTAGTCATTAAGTCATGCAACATGTTAGATGCACCGATAAAGTTCCGACCTTGGTCTGAAATCAACCTGGAGCAACGACCTCGACGCGAGATGAAGCGGCGTAGAGCTGCCAGATAAGCCTCCGACGTCAGCTCAGACACAAGCTCAAAGTGCACTGCCTTAGTGGCAGTACACACGAAAACGCAAATATAAGACTTACAAGTGCGTAAGCCACGGCCACGAGCCAAACTAATATCGAAAGGACCCGCGAAGTCTACCGCGGAAGACGAGAACGGTTTAACTTGATTTATTCGAAACGATGGCAAATTGCCCATAATAGGAGGTGAAGCCACCTTGGGGCGAGCACGAAAACATTTCATGCAAGACGAAATGACTGAATTTATAGCCCTTTTCGATGACAAAATCCAAAATTCTTGGGCTAACAAATTTTGCAACGTTTGCACTCCAGGATGCATGAACCGGTTGTGATAATCCTCAATGATCAGCGTCGTTAACCTATGATCACGAGGCAATAACAATGGATGTTTAACGTCGAACGATAAATTTCCTTTGGAAAGGCGACCGCCCACCCTTATCCTTCCGAGCTCATCCAGAAACGGGGACAATTTTCGCATGGGTTTTGGTAGCGAGTGGGGTGACCTTTCCTTCGACAAATAACGAAGCTCTGAAGCGAAGACTCGCTCTTGAACATGTTTTACGAGAAAGTGAAGAACCTTATTGATTTCTTCAGACGACAAATTTGGGTTCATATTTTTCGAAGAGGGGTTTTGCAAATTATGCAGGTAACGAAAACAATAAGCGAAAATACGCAATATACGTTGCAGAGACGAGAACCTATTTAAAATATTATCGACAAAGGACGAATTCGAAGCTGTAAAAAGGCTATAAACTTTTTGTTCATTTGAAGCAGCTTGGTCCAAAAAGGTCTCAGATCGCGGCCAAGATTCTTGAGGATTAGACAGCCAGGTAGGCCCCGCCCACCATAGCGTATTCTGGATTAAGTCAGCGGGTAACAAACCGCGGGAACCGCAATCCGCTGGATTATCCGAACCAGAAACGTGGTGCCAACTTTCCGGGGGAATATTTTCCTGTATGTGTGCAACCCTGTTAGCCACGAAGGTCTTCCACTTCGATGGACACGAACGAATCCAAGTCAGAGCGACACTGGAGTCTGACCAGGCGTGGATCTCATCGAAAGTGTGGAAATCTTTTAACGCTTCCTTAACCGAGACGACCAAGTCTGACAGCAAAACAGCAGCCAACAATTCCAACCTCGGAACGGAACACTTACGAAGTGGGGCCACCTTTGATTTAGCGCAACACAAACGCACGACAATGGAACCGTCACCTTGAACGACACGACAATAAGTGACAGCACAAAAACCCTTCTCCGAAGCGTCACAGTATCCGTGAAGCTGTAACGACACGAAGAACACAATCATTCTACGGGGAATGGACAAAGAACTCAGCTCCGACAGTTGCATTTTGAATCTGTGCCATTCTTGTGCGATGGTGATGTGGACTTCCTCATCCCAGTCGACACCAGATACCCATAGAAGTTGTATTAAATATTTAGCGAAAAATACGACAGGAGATAATAGACCGAGAGGATCGAAAATACGAGCGATGTCCGAGAGGATTGATCGCTTCGTGCAACGACAATCATTCAAAGACGTCTTGAACGTGAAATTATCTTCCTTTGGAAGCCACGACAAGCCGAGAATTTTTAACGACAAATCATGAACGTCTTCGAAGTTACGAAGTTTCTCCGAATAGAGCTCCGAGCCAGGCAAGCTTTCTAAGAATTCGGGGCTATTAGAAGTCCATTTGCGCAAGTGAAGCTGAGCAGACGACAAAATTTCTACCAACTGCTGACGCAAAACTAACGCATCCTCGACCGAATCTGCACCTGAGACCACGTCATCGACATAAGTATCTCTGGCCAGCACAGCAGCACCTTGAGAAGCACAAGACGAGAATTCCTTTGCCAATTTGGATACGCACCAGAGCGCCTGATAGGGAGCGCAGGAAACACCATAAGTCACTGTGAGCAAACAATAATCTTTCACCGGGTCATCAGGTGATGGACGCCACAAAATGCGCTGATAATCGCAGTCTTGCGGGTCGACAAGGAACTGACGGTACATTTGTTTAATGTCTCCAGCGAACACTACTGCATGCCATCGAAAACGAACCAATAGATCAAATATATTTTTTTGCAATTTAGGGCCAGGCAGCAGTGTATCATTCAGAGACTTCCCTGCAAGATCCTGGGCACTTGCGTCAAAAACAGTACGCAAAGGAGTGGTGACAGAGTCAGGGCGCAGAATTCCGTGGTGAGGAATATAATAAAAGTGACCTTCGGACGACAAAGGACGATCAACTTCTATCATATGACCAGATTTTAGATAGTCATCCATGAAATTGACATAAGCTGTCCGAAACTGAGGATTCAATTTGAATTTCCTTTCTAAATTTAAGAGACGCTTGAGAGCAATCTCGCGAGAATTTGAAAACCTGGGTTTTTCCTGAGAGTCAACGAAAGTCAATGGTACTACCATCCTACCCTCGGGATTACGACAGTATGAAGTTTCCATTTGGTTTTCACACGACAATTCTAATTTCGACAAAACAACCTCTTTAGGTGGATCTACACTTTCCAACTCCCAGAAGCGCTTAATATGGTTTTCTAATGAAACACTCGACACAAGAAGGCACTTCTCGGTTTCAGCACTGGAACCGTTACGACAACGAGAACGAGAGCAGGCAACATCTACAGAGCACTCCCCCATCACTACCCAGCCGAATACAGTGCGGATAGCAATAGGCTGACCTGCATTGCCCTTGACAACGCCAGGCTGAAGTGCTGAAGCGAGAAGGTTGACGTTAACCAGCATATCAATAGGTCCAGGTTTGAAAAATGTTGGATCAGCAAGATCTAAATCCTTAATATGTCTCCACGATGAGACATCGATAGGTTCTGACGGCATATCAGAGCAAATCTTTGGAAGCACAAACGCTTCAAACGAAAATTTACATGAGGAGTCACCATTCGAAGGGACTATCTCACAAGCGACAACTCCCAGAGTACCTGTCGATGTATGGCCAATACCATTCACCGACTGTGAACTCCGTTTGATTGGTAGTCCAAGCTTTTGTGCACATTTCAAGGTCACAAAATTACAAGCAGAAGCACTATCTATCAGCATTCGAATAGGTACCAATTTATTAAATTTATTTTTAATTAACACAACAGCAGTCGAGAACAAAACTTGTGTATTTAAATTTGGAACAGTCAAGGTCACCTGAGGTGGTTCAACGGGAGGCTCCGTCTCATTCTGTTTATCAAAATGCAGTAATGTATGGTGTCTGTGGTTACACTTGTTACAATTCACTGTTGATTTACAATTTTTAACAGTATGAGATGGACGACAGCAAAGTATACAAAGTTTTTTCTCTTTTACCCGAGTAAACCTCTCAAAAGGAGACATTTCCAAAAATTTGGAGCAATTTTCCAATTTATGGCCTGAAGCTGCACATACGACACAATTGCTTACAGGTGGTACGATAAAAGACGGTTTAGACTTAGATACAGGCTTACTGTTTACGATATTTAACCGAACCATTGAGTTTTCTAGCGCTTGACCTCGCTTCTCAATAAACAAAATTAAATTTTCATAACTAGGGATTTCAGCATTGAACTCAAGTTGCAATTCAAAAGCTTCTTTTGTAGCTACATCTAACTTGGACCACAGCAAATAAAATAACATGAAGTTCTTATCAGGTAACTGATATTTCGACAAAATTTCTAAATTTTCTTTAAATGTTCGACAAACTTTATTCAAATCCGAAGCATTTTTTGATTTCACAGATTCACAGTTCAAAAGTTTCTCATAAAAGATAGTAGCGATAACTCTTTTCTTGTCGTAGTGGGCTTTTAACGTGTTATAAGCAGTTAAGTAATTTTCATCACACAACGGATAATTTTTAATTAAGTCAAAAGCATGTCCACTAACACTCGATAAAAGATAATGAAGCTTTTCCACTGCCGGGATATTTTTGCTATGAATCAGTGAGTCAAATATTTGAATGAACGATACCCAATGTTCAATTTTTGAATCAAAGGGAACAATATTTATTTTAGGTAACTTAACACTCGTACTAGACGAACTACTAGCACTAGGCAACACAGACTTTTGCTCTTCATGTTGTTTTGTTAAACGTAATTTAATAGATTTAACTATTGCCTCAAATTGCGACGAAACATTTAATTCACTTGTCCTTTCCGCACTCGATAGCGAAGAGAGCAATTCAATCTGGAAAGCATGAAACTCATTCTCGATTTTGTTTACATCTTGCAGACAATAACCCTGTAGGTCGGAGTTCTGTATATATTCGATTCTAGCAAACGCATAATCCCGACCAACACGGTTCTTGTCGCCTCCTTCGTAAGCATTATCATTGCCTCCCATGTTTATTCAATAAAATTTAAACTCAATAACAATAAACGCTTCGACCAAATGTAAGGTTATAATTCAATCTGACATTGACAATTTGACAACTATAAATCACATTCACAGAGCATGTTATCACTCCACTACGTATAAATAACCGCAGAGTAAAAATACTGCTGTGACAAATTACGTTCCGAAACCAACTACTTCGACACAAATCTTAGTCTATGAAACTAAACGTTGGTTTAACAAATTGAAAAACGCCCAAGCCAAGTGTGTTCGATTCTTACCCTCAAATGATTTTAATGATTTTATAACGAAATAATTATCACGAAAATTGCAATTTAAATACGAAAATATCCACGATCACTTTACAAATGATCCGGTTCGATGGACCAAAATGTTTGGGGTTTTAAGTGGACTGTAGACGAGAAACGATAATTAATAAATATAATACACGCGGCAACTGATTTGGGATAAAGGCTGAGACTTTTGGTTGGAAGCACTCACCTCGACGTCTGCAGATGGTGGTGCAGATCCTAGCCGCAGTGGCTGGCGCAGGTTTCCTCGATCTTCGGCTCGCCCGAACTTACCTCCGACAAGGTTACCGTTAACCAGCACAACTACTAGGATACAGCTAGGACAGTGCTTCCTCCAGTGGATCAGCCTTCCTCGCACTTTTATACGTAGTTGACGCAAAAATAGATATAATATAACCGAGAAACGATACGACAATTTACTTGCGATATAATTTGCGCGGTAACACGCCGACAAACGACACGACAGTTATTCAAACTTCGAAAAGAGAGAATGACAAGCGATTTACTTTTTTTTTTTCAAATTCGATACAAAATGTTGCCAGGCGAAATTATTAAGAAAAACAAGGGTACAATCCTAAACAGCTATGAAGTATCTTTTTTTTTGTACTTATTTTTTCAACTTCATTTTTTTATTACTTTTACGGTCATCCCGTGAAATCATATATTTCGTACTAAATACAAACTGAAATATAGATGCACAGAAAAAACCCCAGAAAAAAGACCAATGCTGGGAATCGAACCCAGGTCCTCAGCATTCCGTGCCGCGTGCCATACCCCTACACCACCACTGGTCTAGAGATTAGACACGAATCTTTCCTATACATCATACATTTCAATCTGCTAAATCATCACCTTATGCAGTGACAAGCGCACATCTATGTTACACCCTCATCGAGAGATTTTAACACTCCTTCGGAACTAACCGCTCACCTGGACAAGAGATGGCGCTACTGTGCAACTTTAAACAAGTTAGCTATGAAGTATCTTTTTTTTTGTACTTATTTTTTCAACTTCATTTTTTTATTACTTTTACGGTCATCCCGTGAAATCATATATTTCGTACTAAATACAAACTGAAATATAGATGCACAGAAAAACCCCAGAAAAAAGACCAATGCTGGGTTCGATTCCGAAATATATGATTTCACGGGATGACCGTAAAAGTAATAAAAAAATGAAGTTGAAAAAATAAGTACAAAAAAAAAGATACTTCATAGCTAACTTGTTTAAAGTTGCACAGTAGCGCCATCTCTTGTCCAGGTGAGCGGTTAGTTCCGAAGGAGTGTTAAAATCTCTCGATGAGGGTGTAACATAGATGTGCGCTTGTCACTGCATAAGGTGATGATTTAGCAGATTGAAATGTATGATGTATAGGAAAGATTCGTGTCTAATCTCTAGACCAGTGGTGGTGTAGGGGTATGACACGCGGCACGGAATGCTGAGGACCTGGGTTCGATTCCCAGCATTGGTCTTTTTTCTGGGGTTTTTTCTGTGCATCTATATTTCAGTTTGTATTTAGTACGAAATATATGATTTCACGGGATGACCGTAAAAGTAATAAAAAAATGAAGTTGAAAAAATAAGTACAAAAAAAAAGATACTTCATAGCTAACTTGTTTAAAGTTGCACAGTAGCGCCATCTCTTGTCCAGGTGAGCGGTTAGTTCCGAAGGAGTGTTAAAATCTCTCGATGAGGGTGTAACATAGATGTGCGCTTGTCACTGCATAAGGTGATGATTTAGCAGATTGAAATGTATGATGTATAGGAAAGATTCGTGTCTAATCTCTAGACCAGTGGTGGTGTAGGGGTATGGCACGCGGCACGGAATGCTGAGGACCTGGGTTCGATTCCCAGCATTGGTCTTTTTTCTGGGGTTTTTTCTGTGCATCTATATTTCAGTTTGTATTTAGTACGAAATATATGATTTCACGGGATGACCGTAAAAGTAATAAAAAAATGAAGTTGAAAAAATAAGTACAAAAAAAAGATACTTCATAGCTAACTTGTTTAAAGTTGCACAGTAGCGCCATCTCTTGTCCAGGTGAGCGGTTAGTTCCGAAGGAGTGTTAAAATCTCTCGATGAGGGTGTAACATAGATGTGCGCTTGTCACTGCATAAGGTGATGATTTAGCAGATTGAAATGTATGATGTATAGGAAAGATTCGTGTCTAATCTCTAGACCAGTGGTGGTGTAGGGGTATGGCACGCGGCACGGAATGCTGAGGACCTGGGTTCGATTCCCAGCATTGGTCTTTTTTCTGGGGTTTTTTCTGTGCATCTATATTTCAGTTTGTATTTAGTACGAAATATATGATTTCACGGGATGACCGTAAAAGTAATAAAAAAATGAAGTTGAAAAAATAAGTACAAAAAAAAAGATACTTCATAGCTAACTTGTTTAAAGTTGCACAGTAGCGCCATCTCTTGTCCAGGTGAGCGGTTAGTTCCGAAGGAGTGTTAAAATCTCTCGATGAGGGTGTAACATAGATGTGCGCTTGTCACTGCATAAGGTGATGATTTAGCAGATTGAAATGTATGATGTATAGGAAAGATTCGTGTCTAATCTCTAGACCAGTGGTGGTGTAGGGGTATGGCACGCGGCACGGAATGCTGAGGACCTGGGTTCGATTCCCAGCATTGGTCTTTTTTCTGGGGTTTTTTCTGTGCATCTATATTTCAGTTTGTATTTAGTACGAAATATATGATTTCACGGGATGACCGTAAAAGTAATAAAAAAATGAAGTTGAAAAAATAAGTACAAAAAAAAAGATACTTCATAGCTAACTTGTTTAAAGTTGCACAGTAGCGCCATCTCTTGTCCAGGTGAGCGGTTAGTTCCGAAGGAGTGTTAAAATCTCTCGATGAGGGTGTAACATAGATGTGCGCTTGTCACTGCATAAGGTGATGATTTAGCAGATTGAAATGTATGATGTATAGGAAAGATTCGTGTCTAATCTCTAGACCAGTGGTGGTGTAGGGGTATGGCACGCGGCACGGAATGCTGAGGACCTGGGTTCGATTCCCAGCATTGGTCTTTTTTCTGGGGTTTTTTCTGTGCATCTATATTTCAGTTTGTATTTAGTACGAAATATATGATTTCACGGGATGACCGTAAAAGTAATAAAAAAATGAAGTTGAAAAAATAAGTACAAAAAAAAGATACTTCATAGCTAACTTGTTTAAAGTTGCACAGTAGCGCCATCTCTTGTCCAGGTGAGCGGTTAGTTCCGAAGGAGTGTTAAAATCTCTCGATGAGGGTGTAACATAGATGTGCGCTTGTCACTGCATAAGGTGATGATTTAGCAGATTGAAATGTATGATGTATAGGAAAGATTCGTGTCTAATCTCTAGACCAGTGGTGGTGTAGGGGTATGGCACGCGGCACGGAATGCTGAGGACCTGGGTTCGATTCCCAGCATTGGTCTTTTTTCTGGGGTTTTTTCTGTGCATCTATATTTCAGTTTGTATTTAGTACGAAATATAGGTTGTTTACCTAAAATTGAAAAAATAATATGGCCACAAGACACAAAAGTTTGGGGATATCTGATTTTGGGCTATAACAAATCTATCGTTCGCCCGAATTTCATATGCCGTAATCTATCGTTTTCCATAATTTATTTCTGAAAAAGTATTTTGTTCAACATTGTTATCAAACCAACCTAACTTACTGTATTATATGATGAAATTTCAAAAAAATACTGAAAACAGCACGCATTTACATATTTTATGGCAAACGTTGGTATAACAAGTGAAATTATGAGAAACGCAGTGATTCTATAGCAAGCTCGTATAAACATCGAAAAATCTACCACCGGTCCGGAAAAAGAAGAATACGGCAGGACAAGGTATATTTTTTCAAAACAGATCTAGAGCCTATCTATCTAAATGGCCGTCGTTTGTGCTCAATAATAGATTATTGCAAAGATTTAAAAAAGTTAAACAGGAATACTAATATCTTACAATTCCAAAAGGTTAATAATCGAGATCATTTTTACAAGCTTTTATTTAGCTCACCCCGTTTGTTTTATTCTTGGGTCAAATCTTAGAAGTCGAATGTGGTTGGATGACAATGCAAGTACAGTCAACAAAAAGTACAGTCAGATAAAAAGCTTGCTTTAAAAATTAAATTTTTAACAAAACTTATTTCGATTACGAGAATTGGGCGCTTCTAAATCACGATGCAACTATTATATAAGATGTTTTTAATGCTGGATCGGGGATAGCATTTTGACTATAGAGTCATATTGCAATGTTCAACAAACATCGGGCGGGGTAAATGAGATATGTCTTCGCACGTTTGCCACTCGGCGTCATATGAAAATCACAATCAATTTTATTAATCGCCGACTTATTTACCTGTAGATTGGGACCCGTCGAGTGCAGAGGAGGCGGAGCTGGGCTACGGCCAGCTGTTCGCGCCCGCGCCGCTCGACCTGTACCCGCTGCGCGGCACCATCGCGTTCGGCGCCGGTAACACGCACGAATATATGTACAAAATTTAAAAAAATACTTTATATACTAAAAGAATAATCTCCTTCCAGATTACGACGAAGACTTCTTCATATCATCATCAGCGCGTCCGTTCGAGAGTCTCGGCGTGATGACCACGACCAGCCAGTTCTTCCCCGGCATGCAGCTCAAGCCCGGCCTGCTCGCCCCGCTGGCCGACGACTTCCCGCCCGAGCCGCTGCCCACGCCCACGCCCACCCTCACCCCCGCGCCCACGCCCACGCCCACGCCCACGCTCGCCCACACGCGCACCCCCTCGCTCGACTTCACCACCCCCGACTCCGGCGTCGAAGACATCACCCCCGGCTCCACCTCCACAGACGAAGATTTCAAAACCAAGAAACTGTCCGAAGCGGAAGTCAGTCAGTGGAGGTCCATCGACAGCGGCAGTTCCAGCGAGTCCGTCAGCCCCAGCTCCCCCGGAGGCGAAGCCTTGGGCGGGCTGCGGCACACGCGCGACAAACTCAAGCTCGACCTGCCTCCCAGCCCGCACATACCCTCCCCCCGACACAACAGAGTCTTCAACTTCGTCCTCGACAAACCGAAACGGCACAGGGTCCCGGACGAGAAACCAGCGGAAACCGGCACGACGCCCCTCGTCATGACGGACGAGACGCCCATAGGGTCCACCTCCTTGCCGCTCCCGAAGGTTTGCGAGGACATCCCCGTCCCGGAACCCACGTTCTCCACCTTCGGCAAGTGCTCGCAGAAGACTGACCCCGAGCAGAAGATGATACTCACCGACGACGTGCAGCCCGAACAGAACTGCGAAGTGAAAGCCCCCAGCCCCGCGAAGGTCGAGACGGTGAAGGGAGAGGGCACCGTCCTCGACAGCGGCGACGAAGACTCCGGCATAGAGAGCAGCTCCAAAGCGACCCTCGAGAGAAACAAAACCCCCAACGTCTCTTAAGTAGAACGATTAGCAGTAGATTTGTTATTGTATAGTCCCGGGCCCCGCCCCGCGACGGGCGGTCTCATGCCATTACGTTAGCTAATATAGTATTACCGAGTCTCGTATTAAATTAGATAATTTTAACGTTTCCAGGTCACTTTGGTTCCCACTGAATACATATCGGAATTATTCAGAATCAAGCGCGATCCATCGGACGTCAATCGTGTGACGCGTCATGCCATTCGCGAGTAACTTATGTTTGACTTCAGTTCCTGGAGCGGCATAAGACTAGAGTAGAGCGACTAAATCGAAAAGCTTCGTCCACTCTGCATTTCGTGTCGATGCAAATATACCAACTGTTTATAAGGGTTACTACAGATGTAACGTACAAATAGCCGAGAGTATATACGCGTCTATCGCTAATCTAAGTATATAAGTGCTTTGATACGTTTTACAATCCCGTGAAGGAACAGCCTAATTTTTAATACTATAGACCGATGGCCTATCCATTTTTGTAACAGTTTTAAAAACCCATCCTTGTACTTGCTAGATTTTTCATACGTAACATTTTTATTCTAATTTCTTAAATTAGTGTAGATTTGAGTGTGCGCGCTATGCTAGGTTAGGAAAAGGTTACTTATGCGATCTCGACGGAGTCGGTTGGGCGGGGTATAGCTGCAGAGGGAAACAGAATCTCATTATTACTTAGAGCGCACACTCAAGGGTAGCAATTATTCAATCATTTTATGATTTAAGGTGACACTTCGCCGACGCACAAGTGAATACGCATCTTCCATCAATCGAACCTCAAAATTATGAAATCTAAATTGAATATATCGGTAAAATGTTTGAGGTTATAAAGCCAATTCTTAGTTAAGTGAAAATTTATATTAGATAAGGTAGAAGTAGATGTAAAGAGTTGTGGTGATTATTGCGTATTTTGCGCGCGGTTGGCGGCGGAGGACCCGGCTGAGCTATTGGCGGTAATCAGGAGTCCTCAAAATGGCCAGTACGCCGACAACTGTGTATTGTTGGTCGCCGCCAGTGTTGGAGCGAGACGGGTATACCCGCGAGGTCGCCGCGCGCGTCAAGTGTGCCACGAAACGAACATCAATATAATATGCAATACGTCCAAGTGTGAACCTAATGTGCAATTCTTCTCATTTCCATATCATGGTGTTTTAGTTGTTTAGTTACTCAATGTAAATATAATTTAATCTTTATCCAAGAAAAAAATTTGAATATTAAATTTTATTGCTTATAATGTATTGTACAACACGTTTATTGTTCTGAACATTATTTTTACAGTTTTAGAAAGTTTTCGTTAATGTACAGTTGTAAATACGAGGTAGAGGTTCATTTTGTTATGATGTAGGAGTGTAGCAGGCCCCTCGGGAACTTCGGTCGCGTCTGGAGGCCGCGAGCGGTTCGTATTGAACGCGTCGGGCGTAATCTCAACACAAATTCCATTATACTACGTCAACTATGTAATAAAACGAACAAGGAATTATTTGAATTGAATGAATTGTCCAATAATTATGGTATTTATTGTTTGTAAGTTGTTATTGATTTGTATGAACTGTCCGCAGTATTTAGTGAATGTGAATGCGTTGGAAGAGTTATTCATATTGTGACTTTGTCTTGTCTTTTAAAAGTATTTCTATGGAGAAAAAAATAATGAATAAAACTCGTAACTCAATATATGCCTTTCATTACCCGTTAACACGTTCCCTGTCCGTGCCTTAAAGTAGAACCTTATTACAGTGGAATAAGAGCTATCGTGCCCCACACATAGGTCACTGGACTGTGAAAGTGTTAATATAGTTGTGATCAATCAAAAACAGCACAAAAAAATAAATATTTTTAATTTTAGAGGTTACACAATAATTTATTTTCGTCATAACATTATTAATATATTTCACTTAATAATAATAGTTCTGAGATACAATAAGGATATAGATAAATCACCGAGAGCGTGGAACTGCATAATGTAGTGGTACTGTGTTTATGGGCATTCCTCTTTAGTGAGAGACAATAATTTAGAGATCTCTCCCATGCCTATAAACACAATACCAACTACATATGTAAATTTTTTAATTTTTGAATAAATGAATCGACTTGGCGGGGGCACTACCGTGCCCCCAGATAAGAATATGCAATTCCATGCTCTCGGTAATTTATCTATAGCAGGAATGTACCTTTTAAACGCCACACATCGTCTTCGTTACTAACAAAATTGATTCTTATGCTGATGCGGGTAGGTTCATTTTTGTACTACCGTATCGTAGTCTATACCCGACACTGGCGTTCAAAAGGTTAACGCGGCTCTTGCCTGTTGCACCACTAATAATGCATTCCTAACATATCTGAGAGAAGTCTAAGATATAGTCTCCGTTTATTCTCACAAAATAAATTATATCGGGAACATAGAGAGTAGTGAAACATGCGCTAAGGCCGCGCATCTAGCACAGGATGTGCAAGGAAAAATCTATCAAGAGGGATTTTTCATTTTAGCTTTGCTCCGTGCATCTTTCCTATTAGTGTTTTTTTCCTCGTGCGTCTCTGGTGGATGCGCGCGCACCCTTACGGCCCGGCCACGGCTACGTTATTACTTTCCTCTGTTCATTGCGCGGCCGACACGCTCGCCGCACAGTGGTTACCTCGTAGCACACGCAATGAACTGATCTTTAGATAATGTCCGCAACATGATCGTGCTAGGCGCCCCGTGAGTCGCAACGGTGCCGCAGCCGCAGTGGCGTTAGCCGCGCCGCCAGATGATGACGAGCCCGGACACGTCGCTCGTGGCCAGCAGACTCTCGTCGTAGCTGAAGCTCACACCAAGCACCGGCGACGCGTGCCCTGGAAACATCATCATCGTCGTCAACGACCTCTGACCTGTCTGATCTTAACCAGCATAGTCCGCAAAACTCAAACCGTTATCGACTTTAATTTGTTGCCCAATAGATAGAGAGCGTTTAAGCGTTTATATGTGCCAACATTTAAATAATATTACTAGAGTATTTAATAGGGATGTTGAACACCACCAACCAATCAACTGACGTACTTTTTATGAGCTGTCGAAACTCAATTCTCCCATAGAGCTTGAATGGCAATAGCAACATATGACGTCACTTGTTCGCCAACTTGATCAACTAACTATTTATTTATTTAAAAGCAACAAAAAAATCTAATTTTGAAGTTAATCGAAAATTAACCTGCTTTTCAGGGCTAAAATAAAGCGTTTTTTTACTGGAGTCGTGTTTTATAATTATTTTTGAATGGCGTCAAGGGGTACCGCGTCTTTCGCGCTACCTAATCGATTTTGGGTGGGCGATTTCGGGCGTGGGGCCGCTTGGGGGAGGCACGATGGCTCAAGATAGGTTGGTTGGACTGCACGTGTTTTTGGGTATTTTCATCATATTACTAAAACAATAGTAGATTGTTGTAGAGGCTAGAAAGTAAGCAATAGGACGAGTTAGTTTGATAGTACGAGTCCATCTATTGTACCTACTTTTGGCCGAGACTAAACATTGTGCTTTTCACGACTAATGCGAGGAAATCATCATCATCATCATAATCATCCATCCATCCATCCCGTCCATCCCATCCAGTCCGTCCATCCGTCCATCCCGTCCATCCCATCCAGTCCGTCCATCCATCCATCCATCCTTCCATCACATGCAGCAGACGATTACTTTTGTTAAATTGGTTCAAAAATGTCGTTTCAGCACGCCGGGAAAGAAATTCAGAATTATCTTCCAAAAAGTCGTATCGTATTATGAAATACATATACTGATACGTCCTGTTTTCGTAATGTGTTACATTGTTGTCGTGTTTTGCGCGCCATAAATGAGTCGGCTGTTAAATGTACATATATAGGCAGTTTTGAGTACTGGATTTAGGTTATCTATGGCCACATTTTCGAGCAGTGTCGTGACAATACATATTTTATAATTGTAGCCAGACTACGCCCTAGAAAACATCTTGTTTTATTAACATTCAAAAAGTCATGACCTCCCGTACAGTATTAGCGTCGTACTACGAGTTTATTTTATTTTTTAGAGACGACTTTGGATTTTTTTTCTGTTTAGCGAACTACAAGTAACCGTGTTTCGAAAAAGACTAGTCGCTAGATTGAATCCTCAAATATCTTACATATGAATTTCAGGACTATAGCATTGCTAGTAATGATACAGCACGAGTTTAAATGAATGCAATAAATGCGCCAAAAACACGGTACCCCCTTAACATCCCTATTGCACCGGTTAGGTAGGGGCGGCAGAAATTTAATAGCGTACTGGCAGAAAATGTTCTGCCATTGCCTTCGCTTTAGTACCCTGCAGTTTGTTGACGACGGGCTGCGCCGCGGCGCCCTCGATGTCCAGGAAGTAGACGGCGGCGTCCTCGGAGCCGCTGACGACGCACACGCCGCGCCGGAACGACATGATCGGGCAGAACGTGGACTTGACGCTGTGCGCGCGGTGCAGCGTCGCGAACCGCTTCTTCAGCGCCAGACTGCCGTCGCGGTCAGCGATCCTGACAATAAAGACCGTCTTCATCTTCAGTTTACTCGTAAACACATTAATTTCATAGTAGTGTGTAACCAGGGTGGGAGGGGAATCTAAAAATGATCAAAATTGGTGTGACGTTATTTAGGTCTTGCAGTCGAATTGAAATTCTGGGATTTACCTAAAATTCCTGCGGGAATAGGAATGTTGACACCACCAATCAACTTTTTATGAGCTCACCTCGCGGCCTCACCTGTACAGGTAGAGCGATTCCTCACCTGAACAAGTAGAGCGAGTCCTCACCTGAACATGTAGAGAGAGTCCTCACCTGAACAAGTAGAGTGAGTCCTCACCTGAACAGGTAGAGCGAGTCCTCACCTGGACAAGTAGAGCGAGTCCTCACCTGAACAAGTAGAGCGAGTCTTCACCTGGACAAGTAGAGCGAGTCCTCACCTGAACAAGTAGAGTGAGTCCTCACCTGAACAGGGAGGGAGTCCTCACCTGAACAAGTAGAGCGAGTCGTCAGCGGCGCTGGCCAGCAGCGCGGGGTGGCGCGCCAGCCAAGGGCTCCAGCTGAGGCAGCTGACGGCGCCGCCCACCGAGAAGCGCCGCAGCTTGCTCAGCGCGCCGCCCGGGCCCTCCATGCGGTACGACACTATCAGACCCTGCACGACAACATCGATCTGTATCAGACCTCTGCTGGGCATACGGTACCCTGTGAATCCAATACACTGTATCTTCAGTACACTACACTGTCTATCGGAGTTACAGTGTATTGGATTTACAGGATACTACGCCTCTCTTATAGTAGGATGATGATAAAATATGGGGTCGAACCAGTTTTGATTTATGCTACTATGGACTGTAGGGAATATACCTAGAGATTTTTCTAGCACGAACAACTTGTGATTAGTGTTTGACATAATAATAACATCGATTCGATTTGGTATTCTTGTTTTATATTTTCAAACGTGTCTCATTGATATAATGCCACTTATAAGACATCGATAAACTAAGTATTATTATTAATTAGCCTGGAGAAGTATTAGAAGGAAAAATATTCATTCGTGCTAGGAAAATATCTAGGTATAGTAGGGAAATATAGCAATGTATAAAATTGTCTACTCTTAATAAACAAATTTGTCTGAATATTAGAAAGCGTTCGAGTCTATTCAAACCGGAATATAAAAATGACAATTTATCAAAGTATAAAAATGTCCATAATATGTAAATGAAATTGTAACTGATGATAAAGTAAATAAATAAATAAATGTCTAAAATAAAAATTATTCAAGTGGGCATTTTTATACACCGCCATATTTCCTTACAGTCCGTAGTTGCAGAAATCCCCGTTTTCTCGACCCGGAATGAACGGCAATAATGCACGACCTGATAATTTAAGCCCTCATAGAAATAAAATGAGGGTTTTAATTATTGTACAATTATTACAGGGCGTATTTTAACCGCACTCCCATGATGCGCATATAGTTCATACTAAGACATTTACATCCACTTTGGTGCGAGGTGCATTTAACCCCTTTGTGTTCTAGCTAGAGCGTCAGGGCTCCCCTCTGACAGGGCGTTTAGAAGGGGGGGCCGGTGCACCCTATGGCCAAACTTGAACCCTTTTTACTCAATTTGGCAAGATTTTGCGCAGGATAGAGACATGTGGAAAAACAGAGGAGACCTTTGGCAAGCATTGAGATATCTAATAGGTATGCTAAAAAAATTACCTTGTCATTGGCAGCCCAGAACATTCTGCCGCTAGACTCGCAGGCTATGGACATCACTTTCCCTCCCAAAATGCTGCTGCCACCTGAAAAGCGCGTTATTTTAGCGTTGAAATTCCGGCTAAAATGGAAACCTTCAAAAACAAAAAACTTCTAAGTATTTTTCAGATGTAAAAGATTGACTCGCTAAGTTTACAGCTCACAGGACCACTAATTTTATAAGTAGTATATTCCCGAGTTCCCGATCACTTCCGAGCTATGACGAATCATGTCGGGTCGGCCGGAAATATCGCGAGTTTTGCGCGAACTTTAAAAGCTATATTTTGTACGCATCTAAGTTCTGCATTTGGTGTTCCGGAAACTATCAGAATATTCGAACCAGTTATTATTCGAATATTCGAATGCAAGCCCTGGTATGTATCTTAATTACAATTTTATGCTAAAATATCTCTTAAGGATATGTGAATGTGACTTACCTCTTGGATAGATACCCGTTGATACATTGAGAACTTCAACCATGCCTCGCGCGTTACCAGCCTGGAGTTTGTGTTAAAGAAATCGCTGCATTGAGTCATACTAATTTATTTATTTTTAAGCGGTGTTTTATATTACGAAATTAACAAAACTAAGCAAACCTACATTATTATAAAAATTGCAAGGCATAAAAAATAGAATCTTGTAAATAAACATTTTATTTCCAATGTTGCTGTTTAATTTCCTTGCAATCGAAGTGAAAAGCAGAGTGTAAACTAAGCATCAAACCCATTTTTTCCTCAACGTTTCTATCCACTCTCGGCGTACCGGCTCGGATGGCTACATGAACGTCTCGGGCATATTGGCTCGTTTTATGCTCTTGTAGTATTACTAAATTGAAAGGATACAATGACCATATTGTTGTTGGCGGGCTGGAAGGCGACGGCGAGCAGCGGCGCGGCGAGCTGGTCGCGCACAGCCCGCAGCCGCGCGCGCCGCGACACGTCCCACACGCACAGCAGCCCGTCCAGCCCCACGCTCACCACCAGCTCGTTGCTGGCCGACCAGTCGCAGCCTGCCACACACCACATACTATAACGACGGCAGCAGCGGCGCCGCGACACGTCCCACACGCACAGCAGCCCGTCCAGCCCCACGCTCACCACCAGCTCGTTGCTGGCCGACCAGTCGCAGCCTGCCACACACCACATACTATAACGACGGCAGCAGCGGCGCCGCGACACGTCCCACACGCACAGCAGCCCGTCCAGCCCCACGCTCACCACCAGCTCGTTGCTGGCCGACCAGTCGCAGCCTGCCACACACCACATACTATAACGACGGCAGCAGCGGCGCCGCGACACGTCCCACACGCACAGCAGCCCGTCCAGCCCCACGCTCACCACCAGCTCGTTGCTGGCCGACCAGTCGCAGCCTGCCACACACCACATACTATAACGACGGCAGCAGCGGCGCCGCGACACGTCCCACACGCACAGCAGCCCGTCCAGCCCCACGCTCACCACCAGCTCGTTGCTGGCCGACCAGTCGCAGCCTGCCACACACCACATACTATAACGACGGCAGCAGCGGCGCCGCGACACGTCCCACACGCACAGCAGCCCGTCCAGCCCCACGCTCACCACCAGCTCGTTGCTGGCCGACCAGTCGCAGCCTGCCACACACCACATACCGTACCACCACTATTTGTATACTCCACCAAGAAATTCCTTTACCACCCTCTAGTCTAAAAAATTAAATCGTTAAACCCTAGGTTAGAGATGACGAATTTTCTGAGGTTCGATAATTAATTAGATGTATTTTTTCGTAAATTCAGTTTTTGGAAACTATTAAAAATGGTGGAGCCATGGGGTTTGAAAACTTAAGAAATATCATATCTCGTCAGTTTCGTAAGATGTTACAGCTCACAGAAATCACAGAGAGTATTAGATGGTAGCTAAACGTCGGAGTACCAACACAGCAGCAAGCTGACAAAAATAAACATTAGCTTACATTGTGTACTCCGTGAATGTTCAGCGTTGTTATGTTGTTATGTTGTTATGTTGTTATGTTGTTTTCTTTTCTTCATTACCGTTTCAGCAAATATTTTTAAAACAGATGGCACTCTAGGTTAACTTTTTATGAAAACTACAAACAGTAGGGTACCGATGCTAAATCCAGTTTCATGAAAGATGTTGCGACTTGTGTTTCTATTGTGGTAGAAATCGTGGGATGGTAATGATGTATAACCGAGCGGTTAAAACGCTTGGATAGCCCACCCGTCTTACGAACCGAATATGCATTTCCTAACGAGAGGCGAATATGATTCACAAGAAAGCCGCATGCGGGATTTTGTTCTGAACAAAGAATGGCAGCCTTGCGAGTCATGGCTTCAAACGGTCAGTGTTCAAGAGTCAAGTCTCACCTGTGACGGGCTGCGAGTGTCCGTCGAGCACGAAACTAACGCGCGGCGGCGTGGCGGTCACGTCGCAGATGGACACCGAACCGTCGTGGGACGCGCACGCTAACTTCGACCGGTCGTTGTTCGCGAACTTCACTACACTCACTTGTTCGGAGTGCTGGAATGGATTATTTATTGAATGGTTATGATATACGGACTATTTACAGGCCAGTAGCATTTCATTACACGATCAATGAGCATGCAATGAGTAAAGCTGTGTTCAGACCAAACTGACTGTCAACCGCTGAAAGTGAGCGAGCGTTACGCAGTTTATTGTATTTCCATACATATTAATTTTTTCGTTCACACCTAACCGACAATACGCTATTACGCTATGCGTAGACGCTGACATTAAATACTGTACAAATAACGTTCACACTGGGGCTCACAGTGAGCCTGCTCACATTCGGCGGCTGGCAGTCAGTTTGGTTTGAACACGGCCTAATGATCGAGCACCACAATGTAGTGCTGTTGGAATGACTTTACTGGCCTTGCATGAATTGAATAGCCTATTATTTTGGTAAGATCTTAGATAGCAGATATCCTACCAATGGCATAGATAGTTAAGAATGATTTCGCTATATCAAGCTATTTCAGGAAACTGATAAAATGTGGGGCTGTGGCATGTATACTTAATGTGTATTTTTTGTAAATTTACAGATGTTTATATGTATAGAATCATAAAAATTCGACTTTAGTTTTTTTTTTAATATTTTTAACAAGGCTTAAGATCGTGACGTGCGACTCCGAGAGGAAGGGCTACGGATTAGCCCGAAACATGTCGAGTTAAACTCGTTTTAAGACGTGAGTGATCCGTTTATTTTCACTATGAGTGAGTCTCACGGTAGTTTCATGTTTAACAAGGCTTAAGAACACGCAATGTGACTATGTCAGCCTCATGAAAAGCCACACAGTCAATTTTCAGTATGTTCAGCTGCACTTTTTATGGTGTGAAATGAGATTTTCTGGAGTACCTTGAAGAAGCAAGTATTTCAAAAGGCAGTTAGTAGAGAGGGTTAGAGAATAACTCTGTTATTAAGTTTCTGGAATTTAATTATAAACATTTTTTTCTTTTTCGTAGTCTATGTATGTACATCCCAATGCAGGGCACAGGCCTTCTCTCAGATATAGAAGGCTCGGGCTGTAGTTCCAACATGGGCGCTTTGCGGATTGGGATTTTATTTATTTGTAGTTGAAAACTTACCTGGTCAAAAATATGGTGAACTCCGGTGAATGCATAGTTTTCAGATATTGACATATCATTCTTTTTCTTATTACTGGATCCTGGTTGGAAATCATCAAGAGCTAGACTAGCCTAAAATAGAAAAAAAAACAAAATGAAATAAATACTTTTCTCTAAGCCCAAATATATCCAATATATAGAAGTAATATTAATATCTATCTACAGCCATTATCCGTCCACTGCTGGACGTAGCGTAGGCCTCCTACATATTGCGCCAACACTCGCAATCCTGAGCTTCCCTCATCCAGCCGCTGCCAGCTGGCCTCCTAAGCTCATCAGTCCGTGTTGCAGGGCTTAATACACTACACATTCCCAAACATGGTCTCCACTCTCAAACACGTCTGTCTGATATAGTAATATATCATAATACCTTACTGCTAGACCTCTGGCGAGAAGAGGCAGAGCTGATGGAGATGTTGTCCTGAACCCCATATCTCCGTTGCAGAAGCTGACTCCTGATGTATATGTACTTTTTTATTGTTTCAATGTCCTGTAATTCCAAGAAAACATGTACAAACCTCTTACTTGCTATTTCCATGATTTTTGATGATGATCAGTTAGTAATAGTACAAACTTATTTTTTATTTTTTATTTTTTATATAAATAAATATAAGAATAAGAATAAGAATAGAATAAGAATAATTTTTATTATTAACCAATGAAGTTACACAGTACACGAAATTACTTATTACACATTGCTACTTAAGTGATAACATAGGTACCTATATGTGACATTACAGCGGCCTTCGCACTGGACTCTGAGTCTGTATTGCGAGTGCCAATTGAGTTTCTAAATAACAAAAATAAACTAAATGTAGAATAAAGAACAAAGATAGAGTAAACACAACAAGTTACTTAATGTGATGTGTGTTTGAGTGTGTGAGTGTGTGTGTGTGTGAGTGTGTGTGTGTGTGTGAGTGTGTGTGTGTGTGTGTGTATGTGTGTGTGTGCGTGCGTGCGTGTGTGTGTGTATGTTTGTTCTTCCAAGCATTTAATGACTGGCTTTAAGGAGATCTTCAGTATCTTGGTAATTACGTTTAGAGAGACGCTCTTCTATAGCACTCTTTAGCTTAGTAGCAGACAGGTCTTTAGAGTTTTTTAAAGTTTTACATATTTTGTTGTAAATGTTTATGTGGGAGTACGGGGGCATATGTCTGGCGAAGCTAGATTTGATTGACGGTAGAGGTACGCTACATACCCGACGAGAAGCAAGGTCAGGAAAGTCTTGTCTAGAAATTACTTTCCGATGTGTGGCCACAGCTACTTTTGTGATATACAATTGTCTTACCCTTAACACTTTGGTTTCTTTGTACAGGTCATCAGTAGGAAACCTGTAAGGCTTCTTGAGCATTACTTTTAATACAGCACGTTGAGCGATTTCTAAACTTTTAATGTTGGATTTAACTATACCACCCCAAGCAGAAAGACAATATAGTAGCGCTGATTGACAGAATGCTTTATAGACTAATATTAAGATATTTTTTGGTGCAGAATTTCTTAGTGATTTCATTAAAAATATAGTTTTCCTTATCTTTGAGAGAAAAGAGACTTGTTCCTTGAATGAGAGATATCTATCGAATTGGACGCCTAAGTACTTAATTGTGTCAGTTTGACCAATTGGAGAGCATTTACAAGGGGTTAGGAGAGGTCGATCTGATTGTTGGGACGTACATGAATGAATGGTAAGTTCACTAGCCCTGCTGGGTCTAGTTGCGCGTGTTTTATGAAATGTTATATACTTTGTTTTACTATTATTTAATGTCAGAAGATTTTTACACAACCAGTTTGATAATTGAGCCATTCCTGTTTCAGCAATTTTATAGGCATCATCCCAGGAATAGCCATGGAAAAGAACAACCGTATCATCCGCATAGCAAATTATATCAGCACTCTGTAGAGGCACTTTAAGGATATCATTAATATATATTAAAAATAAAGTGGGGCCTAGTATGCTGCCCTGAGGCACTCCATATTGTACTGGTAGGTGCTCACTTACAAAAGAGCCAGCCCTAACACATTGATATCATGGGACAATTCACACCAATTGACCCAGTCCCAAAGTAAGCTAGGAAAGCTTGTGTTATGGGTACTAGGCAACGGATAAACATACTTATATACATAGATACATACTCAAATACATATTAAACACCCAAGACCCGAGAACAAACATTCGTATTTTTCATACAAATATCTGCCCCAACACGGGAATCGAACCCGGGACCTCAAGCTTCATAGTCAGGTTCTCTAACCACTAGGCCATCTGGTTGTCTAAATTTATTTAATTATTTAAGTATTTATTAGACAAAAAGACATAAAAGAACATAAGCTAGCTCTTAGCTTAGTACTGAGGGGTGCATGGTCAAATTGAATAAGTCAGCCTAATGTATTACAGGAATTTTCAATTTAGATGGCTTTCATAGTGTTCTTTTTTCAGCAGTCAATTATTTTGATTTATCAGGTTTAGATAGATAGATAGAAATCATTTATTCAAATAAAACAAATACAATTTAAATTCCAATAAATGCGCCAAACTGGAGTGACCAGTTTGTTGGCGCGCCACACTCAAATCACATTACTACTTAACAAAGTTTATAAGGTTAGAGTTATTCTAATGCTAATGATATTAAAATTAATAATTAGCGACTTTGATCAATTATAACTGAAGATACACATTGCCAAACAAAATCCCCTTCAAAGAACCATGCACCCCTTGATATGCATGCACCCTGGTAGGATATAACCATAATTATATTTTAACTTAATTAAAATTTTAAACTCCGGTAGTTTCTGTAATCTCAATTGCACAAACAAGGCAATCGGTTTATAATTAGAGCGCAATCTGTGAAGAGAATACTTACATCTTACTTGTAATTAACTTACTTTAAACTTGGAATTTTCTCTGAGCAGTTGGCTGCGACGGCGTATATACAAGGTTTCTGAAAAATATATTTATATCGTGTAATGTTAGAACAAAATGCAGTATTCACCTCAATCAAACAAAACATGTAACATTGAATCAATCTCACTTTTTATTAATTTATCTACGCATCAGCAACTGAGCAAGACGTACTTACTAAAGTTGGGATTATTTGGAGCCCTGTACGCGTTGAAGCGAGCATCCAAAGCGAATATCTGTTGCTGAAATGCCGCAGCCATGGTGCCAACCTGTTCCTCTGTTTATCTAACTAGTTACATGCCCACATAGAGCATCCTGGTTCATAACTTCAATTATTATTGGAGGCGTTAAAACAGTGTTTGTAAGTGCTTATTGTTTATTAAAGTTTGAACCAATTTTGATCAATTTCACTAGAAACAAACTTTTGACGTTTTGCTGTTTAGTTGACTTGACATTGACAGAAACCTGATGGCCAAACGTCAAACGCTACACTACAGCGTTTAATATTGTAGCTTGAACTTAACCCTCTAGCTTGCAATGCAAAAAGAAACGTTCAAAAAATATAAAATGATAGCCAAAATCGAGGCTCTCAATGCGAGAAATTGAAATAAATACTTCTCGAATTTTATACTCATTATTTTAGTTTATCTAATATGTATAAAAATCTCGTGTCACGGTGTTTGCTTGTTTGTTTATACTTACTCTTTATTGTACAAAAAGGAAAACAAAAAGGTTACAGAAAAAAAAGTTAAGTACAAAGGCGAACTTATCTCTGAAGGGATCTCTGCCAGTCAACCTTTGTCTATATTTTATAGGTCTGAGAATAGGTCGTAGGCCGTAGGTTCTGCTCTACCTATTACTCACTCACTTAACCGAACCAGACAAGGGTTGTAAAGATAATTTTGTACCTACCCACACACGAAAACGATTGAAGTGGATATGATAACATAAATTGACGATTAATTAAACATGAATTTTATACACTTAGCACATATTTGTCCAAATTCTTTTGTGACAATTACTTTAGGTAAGTACTTTTTTTTATTACTAGCCAATAAATCTGTTCCGGTAGGTATCAAATCACTCAATCTTGTTCCTCTAAATTACCTATAAGGCAATTCGTTAATTTTAAAATAAATACCACGAATCCAGTTTCGGTACAATAAAGACCAGTGTCAAAGGTCGCATTAAGCATTTCCACATAACTGAAGCACCTTACATTACGACGATCCGTGCAAAAGCCATTTATCATTCGGCCACAAAAACTGAGCATCTTGCGTCCTTCTCGCACGCGATGCGCGCGGTGAGAGGCCGACGGTTTCCCGGAATCCTTATTTCCGATTCCGAAACGCCCGGCGCTGGGATACCGAGAATCCCCGAGGCGTTATTCTGGGCCGCGGTGGAGTCTCTAGTGCGGGTGCTGCCCCCGCGGTATAAATAATCAGAATGCGTAAGGAGAAGTCGGTGACCCCCAATTACGACACAATCCGTATTTATTCTACCGGGAAACGCTTAATTCTGTTTCTAAAAGGATTATTATATTTTTCACGGAATTTATTCCCAGAGGTATTAAATTCGGCCCACTTGTATTTTATTGGCCGTTAACTGCAACTAAATCACGTTGTACATTCCGTAACAAATATAATATGTAATCTAAATTATTATTAGCTTGTGAAAGGGTATCGACAAGAAAACAAAGGATAATTTTAAATCATGTTTTAATTAATGACATACAATACATACATCATAACATTTTAAATCCGATCATACAACAAACGTTTGTATACAAGACATTATTTAACATGATTAAACTGTAAAATGGGCATTTATATTTACAATGTTTAAATAATAACTATCAGACGGATTAGTATAACGTACCGCATTAATATTATGAATTAGTTCTATGAGATATTTAAGCAGATTAACTATTACGTACCTATTCATTAGTTTTTGACCTAGCGGTTTGCAAGAACTCCTGACACATGCTGCACATAAATAATGACTACCTGGCTAGAGGCTAATGCTACGGCTACGGCTGACGTCACCGCCATTTGGCCAAATAACCTTTTGCGCCTAAATATCGTCAAGACATTGCATTGACTCGAATAGGAAATGCACGGATATTAAAATCTATTACAGTAGATCATATAAATCAATCAGTCAAAAATATAAAACTAACAAGGCAAGTATCCCTAGTCGATCTTAACAATATTACGTACATTATATATTTTACAAATTAAATCTATATTTTATTGCTAGGCTATATACATAATTTGTTAAATTCATTATAATATCAACATGTCTAAAAACTCCAAATATTTTTTTAACTGCACCCTGCATCGATAAGCTCTGGCCGGCGGCACTTGGTGAGCTAAAACCTTTTTATTTTATGGGTCAATCAACTTTTTTTTGTAAATTTCTATTTACTCCTTTACAAGTAACTCTGTAATCTCTGGTTAGTGAAACCATGATTTTGCAGTAATTAGATAAACTGTTTATCATAGTGCGTATGTGAAAACCAAAAAAAAAAAGTATTTCTATGAAATAATCCGGTCACCCAGGGGAAATACCACTATTTTCATACAGATTTCGGGGACAACATTGTCCCCTGGGTCACCCACGAAGTAGAAGCGAAACAAAATAAAATAAATATGGCAATTACACCATTATTGACCACAAAAATCTAGGGTTTTGAAAAGTATACTTTAAATAAGGAAAAATAATCAGTTTTTTAATTATTTCGGTTTTCATAGAAAATAGCAGAAAATCGTTTACAAAAAAAAGTTGATTGACCCTTATAACAAAATTCTAATGACGACCTACAGCTACTCTGCTGTGCGCTGTGTATCGACGCGCCAGTCGCTGGCCGCAGCTGACGAGTGACCAAAAGAATCCGACGCGTCAACACCAGCACGACCATCAAACACTTCGGAAAATATTTGGAATTCATAGGAGAATAAAACCCTTTCTACACGGTAGGGACCAACCGCCGACCGTCGTGTCGCTCGCGACGGCCGACAGCGTTCCATACGGTTGGGGCCGACCACGCACAATGCGCTCGCGACCAAGGCCGTTGACATCAACCAAATATCGGTAGGGTCAACCGATTTCTACACTGTCCATTTTTAAATCAACCCGACCAATGACACAATGGTTGGCGGTTGGTCCCGACCGTGTAGAAGACCTTTAAAGAATAACATCCAAAGACTATTTTCTAAAAAGATCCATCCGTGCAACGTTCAATACACCAATATTTTAGGAATATAAATTGCAAAGCTGCTGCATCTGTGATAACATTACAACATTAGATATTATTAATGGTCGAAATTTACGGTGCAACATAGGGTGAATGAATTCGAATATTATGCTAATATGGATACGCCCCAGCAGGATTCCGAGATTCGTGTTCTATGGAAGAAAAAATGTTGTCTATATGTGTTTTACGAAATATTAGTAGCAATTAAAATTTAACACGTTTTTTTATTTAATATAGCTTGAAATAGATTTAAAACTACGAAAAAATATTTCGAATAGAAACATTTTACAGTAAATAAAATACACATTAGGTATATGTACCTAAAAAAAAACTCTGCGTACTAGTGCGTTACTGATTCAATTAATCAAATAACAAATTTTAGGTATTGGAAAGATAGATTAAGCTAATCATATTGCCTGATTTTTGAAAGCGACAGAGAATTTTAAGCGTTCTCGGGGAAAGTCAGGTAGTAAGATAAGATAACTATAAATTAAAAATTTTAAAAACCCCCAACGCAATTATGTCACTGTCAATGCCCGTTATGGTCTAAGATCTCTTCCGCACCTAACAAAAGAGCTGATACTTTGAAACGGCTGCACCGATTTTGATGAAACATATCTAAGAACCATCGCCAAGAAACCTGCTTTCTATTAAAAAAACCGCATCCAAATCGGTGCACCCGCTTAAGAGCTATGATGCCACAGACAGACAGATACACACACATAGCGGTCAAACACCCCTCTTTTTGTGTCGGGGGTTAAAAATAAGTAATATTTTATTTTATCAAACTACGGGTTAGTTTTTCATATGATCTAAATGAGATTTAATTCATGAATGCATTTCTGTTAATTTTTACGAGTATACTGTGTATTACTAAATAAACTAAATAACTACATATTTATAAATACTATAATACAATTAATAGCTTTTGTTTTACATGGGTATCGCTGGATTACTGACATATCCATATTAAAACACACAACAACAACAACACTGTTGGTGTATGTAAGCGATTAAGAATTTCGGGGGAGTCGGTTGGATGCGACGTGGTTAAATTGGTAGAACACCCGTTGGGGCGCATACCCAGGAGACGTGGGTCCGAATCCCACCGGCGCACCCGAAAAACTTTTTCGCTTTTAAATAATATCCATATTAAGACTTCTGCTCTATATCTCGCGGTGTTGCACCCTAAATTCCGATCATTGCATATTATTTAAACAATTTTCTATCCAACATTTACGAACTAATTAAAATCAATGGCATTATATGTTAACAGCTGCATTACGGTTCACTTTATGTGCTCTAACCGCAGGGTGTCGGTACATAATGAAATGATGACCTGCACAAAATGTGTAATTCTGTAAGAGCGTAGCGTGTTATTTGAAGTCATTAAAACAGCAGGGCACTTTACGACCTAGTCCTTAATATATTATAATTTTATGACAGTAGGTAGGGTCATTGAGGTTTTACAGTTGTGTTGTGGGCAAGATCTGGCTTTCTACCGAAAATACCAATAATAGTCAAGATTGGCTGTCAACGCGCGTGAAAAAATATTCTGTATCCTGTGAGATTGCATCACAACTCGGCCACCATCCGAGTTAGATTATAAAAGACTAGCAGCCCGTCCCGGCTTCGCACGGGGTAGACAATTATTTATTTTTGGAAATTTGGATATGAAACACTTTTTTTCACAAATATTTTTGTTTATTAAAAAATTATTATTTACTATTTATTAATTATTACAGACGTGCACGCCCCACTCCTGTATTTCAGTGCCCCCTCCACCCCGCCCGCCGCGATGCCCGGCGCGCTTTTCAGACTGCATCGCAAACAACGGCCACGGCGCTATGGCGGTTTTGTTTACTGTTTGAATTTTTTAATTCGTAATATCTTTTGAATGGAAAGTCCAATTTAAATAATTTAAAAACTATTTTATAGGTAGTTAAATGGTCTTTACCATAAAATAATTTATTTGGATAAGGATTAATATAAACACATAAATAGCATGGTTTGAATTTGGTTAGCATTTTCATTAATGTTTAAAATGAAAAAAGTTGTTGTAGTGACATAACTACAATAGTTGGACATATGCTACCGCGGAGTTTTTTGTAGACATTATGATGTTCTTCAATATTGTTGTACATTATTTTGTTCTATCGCTAATAGTTTCGGCAGCGCATTCGACGAAAGACATTTTAAGACTCATTTTTCTACACCTTCGGTTACATTGTTCAAATTTTACCAAGGATCCCTAATTTTTTTCAAAATGAAATGTAGCCTATGTCAAATTGGAAGAATGTAGCATTCTATTGGTGAAAGAATTTTTTAAATCGGCCCAGTACTTTTTGAGCCTATTCATTACAAACATACAAACATAGGTACAAATCTTTCCTCTTTATAATATTAGTGTAGATGTATATTTTATTTAACTGTTTCCGTAACAAACCAGAACATTAACAATTAAGTATAGCAATGTTTAATTAGTCCCCTATGATTAATTTAAGGTAAATCGTGCGTACTAAAACCTCGTACTAGTAAACAAGAGAACCGCAAAAATATGTTATCAAACGTACCTACTTTTGCTAATAATGCTTTTGATAATAGGCCGGAGCACATACGGGCAAATGTACAGGGTTAGGTATTTGTAATTCACTAGCATCCTTTTAACCCTAAACTCCTACCACTTAAAGAAATGTTTTTTGTTTTACGGCTTTTGTCATAACTTAATATTTTTGGTCTAATAACGTTTTGAAAATTATACGATAGGTACTCTGTGTATTTGTATGGGAAAAAAAGTGCCTCGTTTTAAAAAGTCGTACAACAAAAAACATTTGTTTGAGTGATAGGAATTCAGGGTTAAGAGGATGTCAGTGAATTACAAATAACCCTGTATAACGCATGTAGGTCGTTGTATTGTTTCAATGTAATGATGATCCTGGATTCTATTTACTACGAGTACATATGTAGGCGCTCGCTTAGAGGAAATACAATGTCTGTTGGTTCGTTATCAAGTCGCACGTTGGTAATCCACGTTTCTGAGTGAAACCTGCCGCATACAGCTATTTGTCGGAACTTAACTGTCGACAGCGTGACCGCCGGGCTGAATACAAATGCCTTCAAACTAAATAAAACAAGGCACCGCCGATTATTTGCCTAATGCTCCCATATCTCACCCCCGTCACGTCGCGCCGTGGACTCGCGGGACAATGCTTTGGGCTAAGCCGTCGCTAATTGGCCGCTTGTGACGCTTCACACTACTTCATTGCAGTCATTAAAATATGGAGAGGCACAAATCAATTGAACACGTTTGCGTATTCAGTCATACACGATAGGTAGATATTAATGCCTTCGTACATAGTATAATAAACGATTCTTACATGATTTATGATAGTTTGATAGTCTCTAGATTATAGATGAAATATGTTTTTTTTACTATAGGCGAGGTTGGAGGTGTAGCGTTACATTGTTTAGAGGCCCTTGCACATGTGGCGAGTGCATCGAGCTGTTCGGCAGATGTCGGTCTACGCTCGTAAAGTAAACTATTTTTTACCCGGTTTCATCGTTTCTGGAACTAATTTTGCTACCCCTTGTCAAGAATGTTAATGTGTTTTTGTTCGATTAGAAACTGGAATTAGTTAAGACTCGAGGGCTGTAGTTTTCTAGTTAACCGAACCGGTTTTCCCACTCGGCGACTCGTTTAACGAACGACTTAATTTAAATATTTCGTTGAACACATAGTACCTAATATTTCGGGCGACCCGAGTAATGTAAGCATTGGTTTAATACCTAAATGATTAAAATTCGTACAAGGAAAAACGATCCATCATATTGGATTCTATCAAAATTGCAGGTACCTTCGTAAACCAATCACAATAAACCAATCAAGTTTCCTGTTGAATCTTACAAATAATAAATATGCCTGAGCTCTACAGATCGTACTATTAAAACTTAAATTTACTACACTTCATATGTGCAATGAAGTAATAACGTATATTGACTAAAACTTACGTCGATTTCTCGGGAACTGAACAGGATGTACGAGTATATATAAAACAGCTTTATTGAACTGGTTTCCCTCGCTTGCTTATTCCGAAAAGCAAGTTGAAGTGTGGAAAGCACAAAATATAGAAGAATTTACATTACATTAATTTTTCGAATTTACAGAGTCGCTGAATTTTAGCTTACATTAACTAATTTTACTGTGTCGTTCCAATCTATCACGCTTGGTCCGATCTGAAGAATTCAAGCATTGTATTAGCACCTCGTTTAAACATCTTAAAGCATATCTACATAAGTAAAAAACATAGCACCTACACATAATCACGCGCATCACATTTTCCCTTAACGACCTATTGAATACTGCACAGCGCAGTGTATAAAGTCAGCCCGCTAAATGATGGCCATGCTTTTTTGTATACAACGGGAAATTTCAACAGATCTGTTTGAATAACCTAAGTATTTTACAATGAAATGTTTCCTCTGTAAACAACGGTAGATTGAAACCAATAATTTTCCATTTATAGCAAGTTGACTTTTAAGATGCAAAGCGTGTAAAATTTCTTTATCGCTCTTCTCTTACTGTTGACAGAATGACCAAGAAATAATAAAACTGCATTAAAATACTTTAAATTGACTTCCGACACATCCTTTCTTACATCACATGGTCGCTACGAAAATCAGTTCTAAACATCAAAACAACGAGCACTCATTAAGATCCCGAACACTCGATAATGTTTCGCAAGTCGTTTTTTAACGCGCACAAATATATGTTATCAATTAACGCTTCTCAGATCTCGGCACTCATTAACCTACGAGTATACTAAGAAAAACCCTCCGCTCCGTAGTGTAGGCACTTGAAATGTTTAGTGTAGACAATAATTGTGGATAAATCAAATATAAATACATATTGTGCAAGATAATAAGCTCGTTTATCACGATTCTGGAAATACTAATCGGCCGCGCGATAGTTGCGGAGGCTGTTGAAGCGCGCGCCTTCCCGGAACTGAAAGCGAGATGACCCCGCGCTAGTGGGAAATGTGATTATTGTAATAAACTCCCGGAACGGGCCCTTTCCGATATCTGTGAAGTCAATTTATGCTCTTGTCTTCGCGTTTAGAAGCTTCGGGGAAATAAAAGCTATTAAACCGGCGTGGCTGGGCGCAGGCCGGCCGGCTGGCAGGGGGCTGCAGATAAAAACTGACGATCAACTGCGTTAGATAATGAGTTTTACGTAAAACACTATCGTTAAAAGTTTTATTATGGTTGTTTTAAAGCAGAACTGGCTACGAAGCATAGGGGCGCGTGCCATTGCGCTAGTTCTTGCTACTTGTATACTACTGCCCCAATGAAGCAGAGGAACTGCAATAAGTATTACATACTACTTTCATTAGATACATTTAAAAAAAACATCGTACACGAGTCACCTCCGAACTATTGACTCAGTGGGCACGTTATCAGTAACGCGTCGGTTTTTAAATAAACAAGAACACTCGTGCTCTTCTTAAACCCGTATTGTTCGTAGTAAGGCATCGTAAATACGAGTAAATAAATATACATAGAAATCTAAAACCAATTCATAAAATAAACAGCTTCTAAGAAATTTGCAACGATGACATCAAAAGTCATAAAAATAGACAAGTCGTTGTAAAATACAGTATAAGTAAATAACGGTTGTAAAAACGATCAAATTACCAAGATTTCTAGAAATTAAAGTGTTTCCGTTAATATTATAATTGATACGTTATCGTATCGCTTTGAATACTAAAACGTAAAATAATATGTAAGCCTACATAGCTGTAATATAAAGTCTTTATAAATTATAGTATAGACTAAATTAAATTGAAATACATTGTTCCTGTTCAACATATTGACTGCCGGTGTCAGTTTGCACCGCCATGGTGTGTGACTCCTCTTTTAGCACACGATATTCGTTAGTTTATCTTTCATAGATAAAGAAATTAATTTGTAATATATACCTGTGTGCACATCGAGTCATAAATACGTCATCGCGGGCAGCGCGTATTTGCGGTATCGGTGCGTGACCTCTAAGAATACGCGAGTTTTTAATGTAAATGTGATTTGGGAATTGGTTAAGATATTTGCGGAAGTCTATGACCGCCATTTTAAATGAATGGGTGATACAAAAGACCAACTTATACAATATTTGAAACGGGACATTGGTTATTACAAGGAAGAGTGAAAGACCGAGTCGTCGGTCATAAAAGCCAAAGTACCTACTATTTCTTACACCCGCGAATTTACTTCAATAAAAGTGACAGGAAAATTGACGTTTACATGTTTCTTAACATAAACAAATTTTAGTACAATATATACGGTAGGTACAGGTCGATTCGCAAGAGCTGGCACGAATGGATTGGACGAAAGTAATGTCACTTTGACATTTTTGTAGGGAAATGACTGAAGCATGACATTTTCATATTTGTGTGAAGTGTATTCAAATATTTAACACATAGATAATTTCATTCGCTCATTCGATCCATTCGTATCAGCTCTTGTGAATCGATCTGTATTAATCGTAAAGCGTCAATCGTCATAAAGTAATCTTCTTCTGTGTATTTAAAATATTTAGGTACTTACATAATGTGACACGGTTGAATTCGCTTTTTAGTCGTAATCATAATACCTACCATGAAGTTTACATGAGGATCACAGACCAAAAAAAATAATTTTAGCTGGCGCGATCAAACTGATATACTATTGCTAGTAGGTCCAATAGGCCGATTTCTGTACCACTAGATTCTGCGAGTTGGATCGCCTCAGAAAAGCCACAACGTCAATGTCTGCGTAAAGAGCTTTGCGTCAAAAATTTGCAAAAATAGCTCTTATCTGTAAATGATAAATGCGCCTTCACTGTGTAAGGTTTGCTTAGTTCACTAACCGATTTTCAGATGCAAGCTTTTTCTGTAAATAATGACGACTTGATTTAATAAAACACGGTGTTTTTAAAACGAATTGTTTCAAACAATAAGTTACCGTTAAGGTGGATCTTTATATTCTAACCGGTTTCTTTATGCCGACTGTCGTTAATTTTTAGGTTTTGATGTTCCGCTGATGCTCCAGCGGTTGTGTTACTCCCATTCTTCCCCGCTCGACTCGGCCTGGGGTGAGGACTCGCCTGGTTCGGGAATGACGTTGGCGAGAGTATGGAGGACCGAGCCGCCGCTCCGCTCTGCTCCGGAGATGCCGCGCCGCCGCATCGACAGCTTCGCGTGGAGGTCCGCCATGAGGTCGCCGCCGGACGCAGTCGCCTGCTGAAACAACGCGGACGGTACAGCTGGCCGTACTTCGACAGTCATTTCAAATATACAATAAAGTAGAGCACATAAAGGTTATATAAGTACAGTCAGCCAATTTGATTCCTAGGCCACTATAGAACCATATCGTAATGAATTAATTTGTTTATCTTCTACGACAGTGATTCTTGCATGAAGTATGCCGTGATGACATCTCGATCTTTGTGAACATTGTGTCAACGATAATGAATGGGAAAAGAGTTTGCTTATAACGTACAACTTGAATTGTCACTGTCCGTCTATCAAAACTTCTTTTTTTCTTCTCATGTCATAGAGTGAAAACGTTTATAAACTCTACGTTTATTGCATGTTGTGTTCGGAAAGTTGATAATCCTTTGACCCGCATTGACATTGTAATTATCAAGTAGTATGCGACAAGGTTCTACAGTGGCCTAGAAATCAAATTGGTTGACTGTACCTAGGTGCAAAGAGCGTAATTGCATTGTAAGAGTAGTTTGGACTTTGATGTATGTATGTGGCAAGGCTACTGGATTTTTCTTGTACAATCGAGGTTATCTACGTTACCATGGCGTGTAATGTGTAGGCATATATATTATTCAAAGCCGCGACCTATTTATGTTCAGTCACAAAAGTTTACATCGTATTAGTTTGTCATCACACGCTTCTCGTTAAAATTATTTTCACTAATACCATTACCATCATTGTCATGAAATGGAACCATACACGAAATCCAAAACCCTGTAACGCAGACCTACGTAATGATTCTTAGAACGTATTACCAAGGGATCAATCAGTGAATCTGGCACTGATAGTCATCAATGACTATAATTAAATTACTGGCCTCAATCTTATTACATTGATAAGGTGAATAAGTCAGTGTCGTGATGACCTAGTCGTAATCTTAAATACAAAGTCAAGTTTACGGAATTAAAAGTAATCTAGGAGGCGGGGTAAAAAGTCGCACCTCTGAGTTTATCAGAATTTACGTGCTAAATTTACCACGATCTTTACGGTGAAGGAAAATATGGTGAAGAAACTTGCACGTACCTGCGAAGAAATTCAATGGTGTGTATGAAGTTCCCAATCGTCACTGGGCCCGTGTGGGTACTACGGCCAGGGGCGGATTAAAAATTAGGCAGAATAGGCAACTACTAGAAGCCCTGCATCGATAAAGGGGCCTGCGCGCAAAAAATAAATTGTCCAATTGTTTCAGAGTGAAAATTTATATCCTCAATGACAATAATTACCTGATATTGGTATTTTTCGACGTAGGTATGCTGTCAGTTGATTTGATTGAACTTGCACAAACATGGAAAGTGCTGTTGATATTCGGCTGAAAGGAGGCCCCGAGAAATGCGTTGCCTAGGGGCTCCGACAACGGCTCAAGCCGTCTCATTCTGGCAGGAGGCCTGTGCCCTGCAGTGGGACGTATATGTATAGGCTGGGATGAATCTATGGGTCTCCAATCGCCATTTATCATCGTAAAACTGCTTTACTTGTTTTATTCTTGCAGAGCGTTAGTAACATCATCAGAACTTTGTAATGAGTCAACAGATACAAGCACCATGAGTTAGTACTGGGCCAGGCAGGTAGTGCTAAATTCTACCGTAAATCCGCTATTGCGCATCAGGGATAGCGTAGTGACTAATACATAATGCATATTCCATAAATACGATTGATCCAGACGTTATTTTACGGAAGTTCATGTATAAACATTAAACAACTAGTTACAATTGAATTATTCAATCTTTCCCTTGGTTCTCCTTCTCCGCTACCCAAAACGCTTCGGTAGTTATAGAACTACACTATTTACAAAGGTAAATAGTTCAATGATATGGACCTCATGCAAAGTAACGCCTGAATCAATCAATTAACCAGTTACTAGTTTGGTAGCGGAGTTAGGTTAGTTCATTCCATAAAACTTTATTTACGACCGTCAAAAGAGAAATCTAAATGTTTTTGTGTCATTTGTGTGTGAGGATATATTTGTTTATAGACAAGACTGGTTTAGAAAGCCAAAGATCGGATCCCGGATTACGTGGAATTATCAGCTATAGAAAATACGAATTAACACCTAAGTAATTCCATCATATTGTGGATGGAAATACCCACTCGTATCAACAGTGGGTAGGTACTGTAATAATCTGAAAGTTAGCGCTAAAGTTCATAAGAGGCATTATGTGGTTAATTAAATGATACGGGCGAACATTAAAATTTCCAGCGATAGATATACATACATAAAATATCATATATCTATCGCCGGAAATAAATAAATAGGTACCTATTTATGTATGTATATCTATCGCCGGAAATTTTAATGTTCGCCCGTATCATTTAATTAACCACATAATGCCTCTTATGAACTTTAGCGCTAACTTTCAGATTATTACAGTACCTACCCACTGTTGATATGAGTAGGTATTTCCATCCACAATATGATGGAATTACTTAGGTGTTAATTCGTATTTTCTATAGCTGATAATTCCACGTAATCCGGGATCCGATCTTTGGCTTTCTAAACCAGTCTTGTCTATAAACAAATATATCCTTAAGTACGCTTTATCAGCGGCAGTCAGAGATCATTGGCATGAGATGACAGCTCGTGCCGGTTTGTATGTGCTATTGACTCCGCCTCTGTTGATTAAGATAAAACGCTTCGACGTGTTATGTTTGTTGGTTTATTAAATAGATTTTAGGCTCTTGCTAGGCTGGAGTTAATTATTCGTACCATCGAGATCCTTAGTCCGATGTTCTAAGATCTCAAGGTAGATATAGATCTCATATATCATATGGTATGGTTTTAACGACCGCTTTAGCCTAGTTGGTAGTGACCCTGCCTACGAAGCAAGAGGTCCTGGGTTCGAATCCCGGTAAGGGCATTTATTTGTGTGATGAGCACGAATATTTGTTCCTGAGTTATGGATGTTTTCTATGTATTTAAGTATTTATTTATCTATATAAGTATGTTTATCCGTTGCTTAGTACCCATAACACAAGCTTTGCTAAGCTTACTTTGGGACTAGGTCAATTGGTGTGAATTGTCCCATGATATATTATATGGTGGTATAAAGTTAAAAGGACACCATGCCAAAAACATGCATTTATTGACGATATTACCTCCTTGCAGTGGCGTTTCATTAATGCCATGAACGTCAACACGATTACAATTCGCTAAACAAAATCGATACCAATCACTGTCATTCCGAATAACGTCGCTCTGTTTGCGACAAAATACCAGCAACGGATCATGCGAGTTTGTAAATATGCGCTCGAGTAGGTAGTTTTATTTCGCACAACGGCGTTGAGTATCCATTATTCAATCCTGGCCGGATATTCGAGGCACTTCTCGCCTGAGCTGCCTAAAGTCCACCCTCGAGTCGTCAATGAACGCATCCTACTTACTCCTTACTATCATCTTTAACGAAAAAAAAATGTAAAGTCATGTTGTGTATTTCTAAATCCCGCATATAAGTATGATGAATTTAAATGATGCAGATACAATATGTATATGTATATTCATTGCCATTGGTAGATAAACCTTTGTTCTGTGGCTGTGATAAAATGAGTAAAAAATATGCGGGCTGCCAGGTTATACCAACAAGATCTAGAATCGAGAGCAAATAAAACAGTATTATCATACCTAACTGTGTCCATATTTTATAGCAGTTGGGGATTCCTTACATTCAGTAATACCCCGAGAAAATACCCGACAATCAATACGTTTATCAAACAGTCCTAACAATTTTATTGCCTGACGTGAGTCAACACCAATGTTAAAAACCGCGCAGGTGTTACGCAAACAAAGTGTCCATCGCCTTCGTGACACAATATAAAAACGTTGTTTTTGTCCAGTCCTAAAGGTTTGTTCTGTAGCTTTACGCGGAATAACTACGAACGTGATAAGATACAATATTATCGGTCAAAAAACACGACGTTCGATAAAAGCCGCGCGGAGGCGGTACGGAGACTCGTTGCGTATAATTAGACACGGTTTGCGTTTGATCTCAAGTTAACAGTAGCACGTCACACAAATTTATTCTCTATTCGCGTGCGGGCAAGGTTGAATGTATAAATAAGTTATCTAATGTAAGTTTCTCTTAAAATCCTAGAATTTCGATCGGTTCGTGACAATGTGGGATTCGTCGCGGTCCTGAGCGGCTCACCCGTCCTTAGTAATCCCATGTCACGTGTACAGAATTTCGTCCCATTTAGAACCCACTACAGAATGTACTGCCCGTTACCATCATCTAAATGGAAAGGACAGATTTAAGGCGGCCGGACCGGTCGGTATCAATACCCGCTGTGTGGGATTCGGATTCCACTTGTGAATAACTCTAGACTGCTCGCTCTTGTTATACCAACTGTGGTGTCTTGGTAGACCTCCGAAAATAACGTTCTTTACATTATTAACCAACAACAATGCCTGTACAACAAAAGGTGCTTGCTTTAGAGTACTGAGAGTACACTGTTCGTATGCAAATTATGTTAACCGCACAGAGTAACAAAATTTTCAAAAAAATAATAGGTCCAACCTTACATACAAGTTCAAATACAAGGTACTTGTATACATATACTAGGGGCGTTCAATAAAAAGTGAGAATGAGTATGTTATAAACAACTTTTACTAAATGTCATTTTATTTTTCGACATAGTCACCTTTTAGCGTAATACACTTAGTATATCTTTTTTCTAAACTTAAAATTCCATTTTTAAAAAAGGTCTCATCTTGAGTACTTAAAAAATCTTGTACTGCAGCGACTACCGCGTCGTCGGCTTCAAATTTCTGGCCTCTCAGGTATTGTTTCAATCTCGTAAATAGGTAGAAATCACTGGGAGCGAGATCTGGTGAATACGGAGGATGCTTAAGGATATCGAACCCAGCATCACGAATTGCAGCCATTGCAATGGCGGACTTGTGTGCCGGGGCATTGTCCTGGTGGAACAGCACAACTTTCGAGAGTTTACCTCGCCGTTTTTCGCGGATCTCATTGCGCAATGTTGCTATTTGTTTGGCGTATAATGTGCCCGTAATAGTGGCTCCATGCTCGAGATACTCAATCATTAATACCCCTTTACCATCCCAAAAAACAGAGCCCATGACCTTACCGGCAGATGGGCTCACCTTGAATTTCTTCGGAGTTGGAGATGATGGCCTTTTCCATGTCATAGACTGCAGTTTCGTTTCCGGGTCGTAATGATGGAGCCATGTTTCGTCCATTGTTATAAATCGCACCAAAAAAAGTTCCCGGTCTTGCTGCATCAGGTTCAAAGCTTCTTGACAAATCTCTAGTCTAGTTTGTTTTTGCGCGTCAGTAAGCATTCTTGGTACCCATGCGCAGATACCTTTTTCATACCCAAGCGTTCATGTAAAATATTATGCACGCTCCCCGTTGAAATCTTTACATTTTCAGCAATAAAACGAACCGTGACACGACGATCCGCCAAAACTGAGTTTTCGACTTTTTTCACAATTTCTTCAGTTACTGCTGTAGTAGGGCGTCCGGAGCGGGGGTCGTTCATTGTCGATGTTCTTCCACGTCTAAATTCGGCGCACCAACGTGCGACTGTCGAATACGGAGGAGCATTAGACCCTAAAGTGTCCCGCAAATCCAAATTGACTTGGTCCATAGAAAAATTTTTCAAACACAAGTATTTGATAACGGCGCGCAGTTCAATTTTCTCCATTTTCGCTAACATACTCAATAGCATTGCAAAGAAATTACCGTATATTTTTTTAAACAAAAGACAGTTCGTTTTTTTTTTCATAGCAATCAGCTAGATAGATTAGCTTTACCGGCCAGTATTTAATTTCGTAATATTAAAAGAGTTTGCATCTCATTCTCACTTTATATTGAACGCCCCTCGTATTGTAAGTGACTTTAATCTAAACTTATTGTCAATTTCATACAGTAAATTAATGACATGTATTTTTCTACGGCTTTAATTTGTATCCCGTTTCTTTTCTCAAATGCGTGGGTACATTTAACATTAACAAACGTCGATGGGAACATTGAACAAAAGATTTAATTAAACTTTTGATTTGTAGCAAACACAACTGGATGTTTTTACCTATAAATTTTAAATGGGACTTTCTATCCTTTGATCTTGATGCTGGACCGACAAATTGTAGTATTACAAGCTGTTGACCGCGACTCCGTCTGCGAAGAATAGGGGTATAAAAAATGGCCTAAAACCTATTCTCAGACCGAATATGGACAAAAAAAAACATAATAATCGGTCAAGCCGTTTCGGAGGAGTTCAATAACAAACACCGTGACACAAGATATTTATATAATAGATTACGTACATATTTAAAACCAGGAAACCCCCAAAAAGCAGTAAAAATGAAATAACGAATGACGCTACTTACATTTTATTGTGATTCCAGATCAACTTACCATAGACTAAAAAATACTTATATTGAAATAGCATGTTTATCAGAATTGGAATTTCATAGATTTATACTTATTATATTGGCAGCCAGAATCAATCTCATTACATTACAGTGCTAAGTAGTAGGTACGTAACTTCCACAATAATCTCTTATCTAACCAGAGGAAGCTAGCACGGCGCCGTTGATAAACTATACAATGGTCTGACAAGTAGTTGCTGGAACAGTGCAGTAAAGGAGTTGATCCATTTGCGGACTTAAAAACCGTCGGATTTGCTCGCTGGCTCGCTGTTGCATACTTGAAATTCTAAAGTCCGCAGACTTTTAAGTGCTCCATTGGCGGTTTAGACCTTTGGCTCGCGAGTTCGTTGGCGTACCTACCGGCGGTTTTGCTCGCCAATGGATCACCCCCTTAATGTTAATGGTAACAGATAGGGGCCCATTTAGTGGGCGACGCCGACGAGTCGGTGTGTCGCGACTCGCGAGTCAGCGTCTAGCTGCCTTCCGATTTGAAACACAGAAATCACATCATTCCCATAATTTACTTGAAGCTCAAGGCCTTATTTACTGCACCATTGCATTGCTTTAATTTACCGAAAATTTAATGCAAAATTCAAATTCAATCGGCGCCTCATGCATCCCGCGAAAAACACGAGTCTGATTTAAAACTCACGAGCTTAAAGAAGCGGTAGGTCAAAAACATTCGGCTACCGTCTTTTATTACGTTTTTCAATTGGTCTAAACGCATTAGAGCAAAATGAGTCATTCATGATCACTTTATAATTCGAATGTTACCTCCGTAGCACTCGTGACGTTACCCCAGAACGGTCAGCTTCCGTAGAAACAGAGAGGAACAAAGGGTGTTATACACTGAGACGAGGCACGCAACTCGAGCATACGGCCACAGTTGCGAGAATTTTATATTAAATCAAATTATCGATTCCTGTAACCGGCCCGCTAATGAGAAAATTTCAAAATAAAAGGTTGTTGTACGTTTCCGTTGAAAGCTGATTCGTTGGTCTATTATTGACTTGCATTTGTGTATGCCCAAACTGCTACAACTACGCCGTTGGAATTTACTCAAAAACTACAAGTTTGAATATTTTTGATGGTTCGGTAATTTTACACGTTAGTTAATGCGTTACTGTTATTTCACAATAAAACGAAAAAGATGGTGCGTTTGATAAGCTCGATGACATCCAACACAATGGAAAATGACCATTTAACACGTTTCTAACCTCTGATCAAAATTATCTATGTTAATCACTTAATAGTTGAGTCATGTGCAATGAAAATTGGTTTTGGATGGATGGTATATAAAAACTAGCTTCAAGTTCTTAGTCAGTATCTTATCAAAATAATTGCGTGATGTATTAATTTCGCATTAAGTTAGTTAACTTTAATCTATCTAAGAACAAAAACTAGAATTCCAAAAAAAGTAAAAATTACAACAAATGACAACTAAATAAAGTAAATGTCGGCCAACTTAAACACCAAGAAACTGTCTGTTTTATGGGTTTTAATAGAACTTGGCAACATTCCAAAATAAGAAAAATGCGCACTTTAAATTTCTAATGAAATTCTTTTTCCGTATACTTATATTATGTTTTTTTTTATAGCAGTGATAATGTAGCAAAAGGTAACTTGGCATGCGTTCAAAAGTAGTGGTCATTGACTGTACAAAATGAATTCGTAAGATATCCCTTAATTTAACATTTGTCATTTGCGTCTCTTTTATTTACAATTGTAATGAGTGAGGCAGACAAAATGTAGAACTTCCTTAACGCTTGCTGAGTAAAAACTCAGAGTTGCTGAGTAAATAAAATTGCTGCACTTATAACTCTGATTCTAGTAATTTATGACTTCGAGAGAGATGCAAATGATCACTTTTTAAAACTCTGTCTATTACCTACCAACCAACGTACAACTTTCGCGTGTAAAAAACAAGTAGCCTTTCTAGTAGCTTGTAGTAGGAGCTGTGCGTATAAAACCGACAAAAAACTACTATCACATGACATTGACTCATGCACTTACAAAATAAATTAATTTCTAGTTAGTTTCTTGATAAACATATAAGGAAAATCGCGTTGTTTGTGCGTAACACGTGGACAGACAACAGACACAATGGGATATGCTGATACCATTTATCATTGTTACGTTATCAAGGACCATTATCCTTTCCTAGAATCTGAGCTATACAATTATCGTAATTTCCTTGGAGGAGCGCGTAATTGCACACAGTTGGAGGCTCCAAGCGATCCTGTACCAAATGATCTGTGATAAGTATAAGTTGTGCTTTGCTATCGTGTGTTGAATGCTTGCCGATATCACGCCTACGACGTTAAATATGATTGTTTATAAATACTCTTCTATTGATGACACATACTTGTACGGTCAAGTGCAAAAATAAGTATCGATTTAATCCTCCCATCGTTACATACCTATACCATAATTCGACGACATAAGAGCTATGGGACATATTTATGAGCAAGTTGTGTGCACCCATATTTTTACACTTGACTGTACATGGTAGTAGTAGGTATAAAGTGTGATCCTCACAACTTGATATTGATTAGTCCACCTAGTTTTCCCACGAAAAAAATACTAGATATTTTCCAAAAAAAAACTTAAATATTTCTAGCCAACCATTCCTTTAAAATTTAACATGCCACTATTGAGAATTTATGCAGTGTATTATGTGTCCATTCATAAAAAAATATACCATCTAACGTCATAAATGTTGAAACAAAATTAATGAAAACTACTTACTTCACTATTCGTTACTAACGATAAACGCTTATCTTCTACGACGATAAGAAAGGATTAGAAGATCCTTAATATTATTTCGCGCAACCGATACCTTTATCCGCTTTATGTATAGTAGCGGAATGAAAAGGTTCGTCACTTTTCGACCTTAACTCGTTGTCATAGAGTCTAAAAGTGACGAACCTTTTCATTCCGCGACTGTACCTACCTATGCTGAAGAAAGCAAATATTCAGGCAAAACGACGATATGGTTAGAATAAAACTAAGTCAAGATTTGACATAAACTATTGGAAAAAATAGAAAAAGTAATACGCAACTATGGACTACGCAGACAGCCTTGTATACAATTCTCACCATAGCATTAACGATTGCCACCTGCCGGCCCAGATCAGAGCAGGTAAAGAATCGCTAACGTTAGGCAGATAATCTCCCATTTAGTGCTAATAGTTTCCGGAACATTAAAAGGGCTCGTCCATTAAAATGTGTCCGCCAGTCCCAAGATAGCGTTTTTTATTGCATCATAGCTTTAGTTACCTGAGGCCCTAGGCATGGAGTCTTATCGCAGAGTATATTTGTCGTATTTTTATATAAAAGAATAGAGAGAAGGGTACGGATACCCCAAAGTCCTACCGATTTGCAAAAAAAACTCGAGCTCAAAAATTTTGCTAACATCTTACAAAACGACTGTAGGCAGAGATCTCTGACCGCAGGTGATTGTAAACGGTCAAAGCGATATTTCTATCGGCTGAACCTACTGTTCGGTTTTACAATAGAAACATATGTATATTGGTTTTATTTTCTATCTATAAGGCTTTTAAATTGAAGTATCCCTAAAGCAAATGGCTGAAAATTTTAAGAGCCCACTTTTGTTTTGTCCTTTAGTTGATAAATGGTAATGTAATAAATAGGTACTTTAATGAACGATAATCCCGACGTTAATTACGATCAAAGAACCGGTATTTCAAGGCGTTTTTTGAGTTTTAAGTTTCTTAATTACATAACTATCAAATATTTAAACTTTTCTCGTTAACTACTTAGGAAACAAAGGTAAATGGTCCCGGAACGTTTAGCTAATAAGTCAGCTTTATATATAGTTCGCTTTATACAGGGTGTTACAAAATTACCCGTAATAACTGAAGGGTATGGAAGTACTCCAGTAAAGAATTAAATTAGTATATTTTTTTTTTGGGATGGCGGGAGCTCGCCTTAGATAGGCAGGAGTGGAGTAAGAGAGGAGAGGCTTTTTCCCAGCAGTGGGACACAAAAATAGGCTAAATAAAAAAATATTTTTTTTTTTTTTAAAAGAACAGCGCGTAATATTACAGTTTTATTTAGTGTTCATGGGGTTTCAGACTTTAGGGGTCATTTTGTAACACCCTGTAAATTATCATCTGCGTTCTTGTAATAAAACAATTATGTATATTTAATTTCATAATTCCAAAGACATGTTTACTTTGAAATTTTCCTATGTTTGTGATGTTCTGGGAATTCACGAAAAAAACATTGTAGCATCGCGTCGCTATCAAATTAAATAAACACCAAACTGTTCTTCGTATTTTTAATAATTACAGTTAGATTAGCATTTACATGGAATTTTAAGATTACATCTCGAATTCCCAGTCAACTTTTGCCTTGATGGTGCAGTTGTAAGTAGGTACGTACACATGTCAAGTAAGATATTTGCTAGAAGATTTATGCTTGTTTGGTGTCGCAACAATGCTAATACGACACCTACTTTTTAAGTTTGCGTTTGTAGTACACAATGCGGTTAAAATCTCCGTTCCTAACCACACCAGAGATTGCCGCCGATATGGGAAAAAATCCTTTTTACACTGATTTGCAGATTACCAAGGGACGACGCACGTTTAATATTTTTTTAAAGAACAACATAATGCACCCTATTCGTCGACGGTACTGAACTGTTACATGTTCATCGAAACTTGGTACCAAATTTCAAGTCAGCCGTACCATTAGAAACGAGTTAATCGAGTAGTCGGAAGTTTTTTTTTACTTTGAAACTTGGTCATTAGTCAGTGTGAAGGCAACAGAATAATAAGTAAGTAAGTAGATATAAAGGTGTTAATAAAGGCAACTAAATTTCATGACAAAAAAACGCCCTGTGAAAATTACCTTTCATGAACAAAAAATTACTTCAAGTCGATTTACGTCGCTCATTCTCCTCCTTTCCATTAATAAGTAATAAATAACACTGCCACGTGTGGTAATTGTAACCATACAATACCAGGCAGTTAACGGCTAATTCTCAAGCTCATTAGCGCTCTATAAAACGTTAATTGCCCCCCGACTGACATTAATCTGTTCCTCGAAAACCAAGACCTTTAGAATTACGATTCACCCATTTCCTTTTTTGCACGACTCTAATTTATCGACTTTAAACCTGTTAAAGCCCAACAACACCGTGCCTCAACAAGTCGCAGTGACTCGGTTATTGTATTGCTGCAATAACTTAGGTCGTCTAGAAGAACGCTATACTGGCCAATCATAAACTAAACCGGGTGACTGTCAGATGTCAATAATAACTTAGTGTGTTCGTTCTTGGAAATAATTGCTGAAGTTTTTGGATAGACAACACATTAGTTATCTACACATGCGTGTTAAAGCTAAGTTTATTTACTTAATTTTATCCGCATTTACCTAACAATTATGAGCATCTAATCAGGTATTCTGTTTTACTTAATTTTATATTATTGAGGCATGCGGCACTACTAATAGTGCCTGGGTGTAAACGTAGCTTTAGATACCTACAAGGTGGACGCGTTTGCAGAAAATATTGTTTCCGAGTATTCCGTAGCGTAACATGTTTGTGTTTCGCAAGGTTTTATTTCCAAGCGTTTTAATGGCGATCGATGCTTCGTTATCTAATAAAATGCGAGTAAGCTCTCTCGAATACCAGCGATAAGGGATCTGATCATTTTAGGATTTATTTTGTACCTAGGTAATAATATTTGAATAAAAATGCTAATGGTTGTTTTAACAGTTTTAAATGATTAACGATTAAACATTAGACGTATTTTCTACGGGAACATGTTCAATGGTATTGAGAGTCCACAGTCGACGCGCAAGAATGAGGATAGACACAGCATTAATTAACATATACCCGCAGTTTTTTCAATCTAACCGTGATCATAATGCAACTAGATGCGCTGAAATATCAAGCTAAAATATGTCTGATGGCTGTTTTATGGTAGGCAAAGTACGTACCGGTTTTTTAGCTTAGATGGCTTCAGATAATGGGCGCTGTACTGGTTTAAAACGTGTTTACATTAGCCCAGTGTCAGTCTAGCGCTGGAATCCAGTGACGGAGGATCTAGCTACTGTATTCATGTAGATCAATCAGTCTTTAAGTTAACTTACCTTAGTGGATGCAGAGACAGCGGGGCGCAAGTGGGCGCGGCCGGCGCCGCCAGCTTGCCGGATGGCAGCCATCAGGTTCGAATGCGCGTCGCCGGCGGGCGCAGGCGCTGGTTGCTTGCTCTCCCTGCTAGGACAAGGGACATCACATGTACAAACGGCACTAACATCCCACTATACAGACAAGGCAAGCGACACCATGAATGAACGGTTCAATGGTTATTGTGCAGAGAATTTTCGTTATACCTGTTGCTATTCAGCAACATGTTGGGGAAAAAACTCGATTTTATCTAAGCTCTTTTATGTGGTTTCAAAATATAAGGAACTGTAAAGCCTAAGTAAAAATACGCACAAAGAGTTCAATGATGCCACTGTGCCATATTGCGCTGTTTTAGCTAAAAATTACGAGCTATATTTTATAGTCTGAGATGTATAAAAACGCTCATTAGGGTTCCGTAGTCAACTAGGAACCCTTATAGTTTCGCCATGTCTGTCCGTCTGTCTGTCTGTCCGCGGCTAAGCTCAGAGATCGTTAGTACTAGAAAGCTGTAATTTGGCATGAATATACATATCTGTCACGCCAACAAAGTGGTAAAATAAAAAAAATAAAAATTTTTTTTAGGATACCTCCCATAGACGTAAAGGGGGGGTGATTTTTTTTCTCGACTAATCCTATAGTGTGGGGTATCGTTGGATATGTCTTTTAAAACCATTGCGGAGTTGCTAACATGATTTTTCTATTCAGCGATGTATTTGCGAAATATTCAACTTTAAAGTGAAAATTTTCATTAAAATCGAGCGTCCCCCCCCCCTCTAAAATCTAAACTGTTAGGTGGAAAAATTTGAAAAATTCAGAATGGTAGTAAATATATCAAATTTACTAGGAAAATTATAGCGGCTAAGATTGCTTGGAAAATATTTGTAGTTTAAGAGTAAATGTAGCCTAAGGTATAAAACATACCTAAACTTGGATGATTCCGTACATATACGAAATCCTTAGAAAAATATTACTTGATTTTTTGTAATGGCTACGGAACCCTACCTTGTGCGTGTCCGACACGCTCTTGGCCGGTTTTTTTTAGCTTCACCACAGTCTGGCAAAAAGTTTACAGTTGCGAATACATAAGATATTATCATCAAAACTTTTAGTTTACGACATAAACTCTTCATAAACTAAACAACTTTTGTCTGCGTGGTCAATAGACATATAAGTATTACAGCCCAAGGGGCAACAACAACAGCACAACAAGGTGCAAGGGCACCAACAGTTAAATATAATTGATTAAGCATAATTACTACATTTAATCACCTACATAATATATTTACTTTTATGCTTAATTAAGTCATATATACCTATCACTTCTGATTAAATCTCCGATGACACCCTGTATAGACCATTATTCATAAGTTCCAACTTTAATCATATCGTTGCTATTTTATCGGCGAGATATATTATAATATTTGAACCAAGTTTAAATGCGATCTTGCACGACTAAAACATATTTTATAATTACAAAACTTGTTGCACCCTTTAGTTTTAGCGCCCCTTTTTCGTGCCTATGGCTTCAACTTTAAATAACTCAAGGATATTTATACCTAGGATATCGGGTGGCGAGGAGGTAGGTATAGTCAGCAGGACAAGTGGACGAGCGGTTATGGTGTCCAAAATTATCTACCCACAACTCTAGAGGCAAGGTAATAAAAGGATGTGTAGTGTAGGTCATTTTGACCGTCAAAACTGCTCAGTTATTTTTCCTGCTACATTTATTCCTTGGAATTGAGTAATAATTTTACTGCATGCCTATCTTTAGAAAGATTTCCTCTTTGAAATCAGGTTAGCTGGAAGACATCACTTTTTAGGGATAATTCGCTACTAGATAGGTACTCTCCTTCTATTGTCCGACTATTTTCCGTGTTACCATATAACCGTTGAAAATATGTGTAAAACATGTCACGTCAGTTCATAACCTACTTTTATTTTAAGTATTTTATTGTGTTAAGGTCAATTAGATACATATGTTTAGTTTAGAGGGTCCAAACCATCTAGGTAAGTATACAGATTGAACTCGTGCAATAACTTGACGCTTTCACAACTGTGAAAACGGCACGATTGGGTAAAATATCATTTGTTCCATGGAACTCCATGGTATTTAATGCCCACAAAACTCCCGAGTCAATAAACTGTCAACGAAGGTTGACTCAAGTGGACCTAATTACTTAATTAAGTCATTATCATTAACGTCCTACATAAATCCCATCGCTGGCCACAGCACAAGCCTTTCACGCACTTAATCGAATTGCAGATTTGCGTGTGTGCGTGCGTGTGGGTAGGTTAATTAGGTAAAATACGTACGTGGTGTTTAGTCTTTAAGGTTCTGTACGCGAAGAGTGATAAACGGAACCCTATTACTAAGCCTCCGCTATCCGTCTGTCTATCTGTCTGTCACAGGGCTATATGTCAAGAACCGTAATAGATAGCCAGCTGAAATGTGTATTTCTATTGCCGCTACAACAAATAATAATAAAAATAAAATTTAGTAAAAAATAAAATAAAAATAAATGGAAGGATTTCTCGGAAGCAATAAGACCTCCTATTGCTTAAATTATAATTTTTTAGGGTGCATACTTGTTTTTCTGCATTGTTTTCTATGTGGTGTACAATAAAGAGTCATTGTATTGTATTATCTAATCTAATATATAAAAATCTCGTGTCACGGTGTTTGTTACCGAACTCCTCCGAAACGGCTTGGCCGATTTTTACGAAACTTTTTTCTCTACACTCGGTAGGTCTGAGAATAGGTCGTAGGCTATTTTTTATACCCCTAGGTGATATGGCAAAACAACGTTTGCGGGGTCAGCTAGTCTAATACAGGGTTATTTGTAATTCACTAACATCCTTTTAACTCTAAACTCCTACCACATAAATAAATGTTTTTTGTTTTACAGCTTTTGTCATAACTTAATATTTTTGGTGTAATGGGCCATTCTACTTTTCGTTGACCAGTCATTCTTAGTAATGTGCTCTTCAAATATTTTTTTTACAAAAACGGTAAAGTGCTCGGTTTTATCATTAAAGATTTAAATAGGCACATAATTAAGCTTATATTTAAAATTATCACCACGCATAAAAAGTAATCATTATTATCTATAAAGTAGGTAACGCAGTGGACATGCGTGTCCCCGCCATTTGTATGGAAATTGGTGTATTTTCCGCTGAGTTACCAATTTTTTCCACAAAATTTCTTTGAATTTAAAGATTTTTTGCTTTAAAATATTAAATTTAGTTATTTCAGTTTTCATATAAGTTATTTACACTTGAAAAAATCACCAGGTATGCCTTATATTTCACGAAAGATTAATGGTTACTTAAAAGTAGAATGGCCCTAATAACGTTTTGAAAATTTGAGACTACCTCTTATTTTTACGATACTCTGTACATTTGTATGGGGAAAAAAGTGCTTCATTTTAAAAAGTCGTAAAACAAAAAACATTTGTTTGAGTGATAGGAATTCAGGGTTAAGAGGATGTCAGTGAATTACAAATAACCTTGTATATAAAAATCTCGTGTCACGGTGTTTGTTACCGAACTTCTCCGAAACGGCTCGACCGATTTTTGTGAAACTATTTTCTCCGTATTCGGTAGGTCTGAGAATAGGCCGTAGGCTATTTTTTTACCCCTATTCTTCGCGGACGGAGTCGCGGGTAACAACTAGTATTATAGTATATAACGTCTTGTTAAAAATTATAAAAATATATATATTTATTATATTTAAAAAGGATTCCGAAGTGCCCGTACAAGAAACGTATTAGCACAGATTACTTAATAGTTACTTCGTAACAGATACTGCATCCCGTACAAAATCTTGGTACTTACCGCGATTGTAGCCACAGATTATACTACTCCGTCTCCTTAAGAATGTGTGCGTGCCGACAGTGACAAGGGCTGGCAGTTTGGATTAAATTTTTTTTCTCTACATGTTGTTTTACCATTTTGTCGGGATAATTGCTATATATTATATCCATGCAAACTTTCTAGCACTAATATTCCCTAAGCTAAGCCACGGACGGACAAAGGGACAGACGGTCATGGCGAAACTATAAAGGTTCCGTTTTTGCCATTTTAGCTCTGGAATCCTAACAAAAAAGGATATTTATTGTAATGCGCAGAACACATTGCCATGCTCACAGTACCCTAACGTTATACTAGATACGACGGTCAACTTTTGAACTTCGCAACGTGCCATCCCGCTCACGCTTATAGCTTTTTATAGAAGAGTAAGAGGGACAGCACGATACGAACTTCCAAATTGTTATATTAGCTATTAATTCTAGCATAGTCATATTAAAGTTTGCCCCTGTTTCACCATTTTCACTTATAAAAGTCCAGGCGGCATATTTTTTCCGTGGAACACGAATGAACGTGCGTCGGCGCGCGCTTGTGACAACCTACTGAAATTTCGATCGCAGGAGATCGTCCCCGCGGTAGGTAAATATCGCGCGTAAGTACATGACATGCATGAGGCCTGGTATTAGTTTTGTTTACGTTGTATCTGTACAACATTTTAAACATTATGAACCTGAATTGCGCAATGATACCTAATAGAGATAAATATACTGCATTATCAACAGTTAGTAAAAACCGGTCAAGCGTGAGTCGGTCTAAGGGTAAAAAATAAAACTTTGCAAGTTGTCTCTCAGCGGCTCTACATGGCTCTACACTATGAGCTGAAACAAGTAGCCAGTTTTTTTTGTATCAAGTGTCTCCCCTCCTTCCAGTTAGTTACATATTTAGTTAGATACACAACTCAGCCTGTATACGTGCCACTGCAGGGCACAAGGCCTCCTCTCAGAATGAGAGGGCTTGGGCTGTAGATCAACAAGTAATATTCAACAAGACAAGTAACAATCGACCGAAACTATAACATCGATTAGTTACCCCATATTAGTACAGAACCCTACATTGTACGTGGTCAGGCACGCACTTGGCCAGTTTTGTTACTTACTTCCAAAACGTGCAAGTGTTATCCCGCAGTGCGGCACTCTCCATTAGCATAACAAGAAAAGTCTTAACTTATTAAAATGTTAAAAAGTTAATCATGTTGCCTTTAAAAACGTTGGGTCTATTACGAGTTTATTGCTTTATTTCGAACATCATTTAATTAGTGATTCCACCTAAAAGAGCCTTAAAACTAATTAGACCGTCGCTCCGAGAAATTATTAATTGAATTACTTCGAGAAACTAATTAGAGACTAATTTAAAGGCAATGTGAGACGAAGGAGAAGCCTCAGTAAAGACTGTATAGAATGCTAAACTTTTTACGTATTCATACACAGACTCGATTTGTAAACATAGCTTCCAGACAAAATATGATTTTTACGATTTTAACCAATAATTGGCATGATATAGCGTTGTACCGTACTGTAGATTGAATGTGTCAGGTTAGGGACTTGAATATTTTTTCTCCGCCGTTTAAATAGTGCTGAATTATTTGTCACTAAGCAAAGTAGTTCCTTTTTCTTTTTTGTGTGTCCGAAGGGACTCTGTGTGGGCATACTGCCTTATTGTTACTCTGTAATTGTCGGCGAGAACCTGTAATTGGCTTTCTGTATTTACTGTAATGTTTAAGATGTATAAACAAGCTGTTGGTTCTCCATAAATAAATAAATAAATAAATAAAATATTTTAAATTTAATAAGTAAGTAAAGTAAAGTAGGTCGGTAAGTAATGGGAATGGCAGTAAATGGGATATTCCAGAGAAAACAAGAAAAAAATTATTCTGTGCCGATAATAACCCAGCATCGGAACAATGAACAAATAGCCGACTTGGCAATTCTATAACTAGACACAGAGATGCTAACTGTACCCATATACAGTCACTACCAGAACTGTCGCGCACTGGGTTAATTAGGTCAAAATGGGCGATAACGAGAGGTCTATTCAAAACACAATGAACCGACTCTAGCTAAAAACAGGAAACGATACTTCCCAACATTCAACTTCTCGGTATCCTACGTATTTCGAACTGCGCGCGTTGCACGAATTGCGCGCGAATAATTGTATGAACCTAGACTAAATTATGCATCCCGTATTTATTGCGAATGCGATCGATAAAGTTACGTGTTGCGTGGGCGATAAGGTGAGCCGATTGCGTAATAAAGGAACGGCCCGTGCGATCAAACAACACATGTAGTAATACATTACTGAAGCTATGGCTACACTAAATATGGCTAGGCTTATTTTATTAGGGTGACCTTTAAATATTGATCGGCGGCGGGCACTCGAGGCTAGGGCTAGACTGGCGGGCGCCCCGGTCTACAAGCTAGGCAAATTGCACCTTGTTTCTCGACCGGGGAATCGGTACCTTCATTTGGCTTGTTACAAACTCGTATTATTAAGAGTTTCTCATAGAAACAAAGTTTCGTGCAGCATGCATATATGTATATGTGTAGCTTAGTCAATATTAGTTGAAATCAATCCGAGATATTAATGAATTACAGCTATCAGTAAATGATATTAAATCCGGGCTGATGTATACGTAATGTATGATATGTTTCGTAATACTTGGTGCGGAATGACGTTCGTGTTTTTGCAAATGTGTCGCTTAAAAACATTCATATTTGTTATCTAAGTCTTGTTTCAAGAAGATAATAAAATTTGTGTACACAAATGAGCTCTATACTATAACGTTTATTTCCATGGTTTTCAGGAACTTTTCCTGCTAGTCTTAAGATGTTAAGGAACTGTTTACGTTTCATATAGAAATAGTACCTTTGTAAACAAAATTAATTGTATTTATGTGTTAGTGTGTTCAGCCCAATATAAGCAATCATTCGTCGTGGAAGTAAAATAGGAACTGTTTAAGTAGATAAAATATTAAGTTTTTTTTTAACTCTGGTTAATTCATCTATACATATAAAATCCTTTGTCCTGACTGACGGATCAACGCACAGCCTAAACCGCTGATCGTAGAGACCTGAAACTTGGAGGGTGTGTTCTTTGTATGACGTAGGCATCCGATAAGAAAGGATTTTTCGTAGTTCTACTCCTAAGGGGGTAAAAAAGGGGGGCAAAGTTTGTATCGGACGACGTGATTCCTTGGTCCAATCTACTTCAAATTTTGCATAAACATTCTATAACAGAATTGATGGAAGACGTGCTTCGTATTTTATTGAAATTCATCCCTTGACGGGGTTAAATAGGAGTAGAAAGTTATTTTGGGGGTGATTTGCTTCGAAGTTGATATCAATACTCCTTAGTGCTTTTGATTTAAATTACTTTTTATTTTGACACCATGTAAACGAAACGAAACTTCAAATTTTGCAAACAATTTGTCTACGTTTGTCAACCACTTCCTGATCTGATCTCTGATAATAACTAATTATACGCATAAGTATTTGCATTTCACCAAGCTTTTGCTTCTACAAGCGCAGCGTGGGACGTCCACCAACGAGATGGACGGGCGTTTTGGTGAAGGCCGCAGGTTCAGGGTGGATGCAAGTCGCTTCCAACCGTAATGATTGGGCGTCAATGAGGGAGGCCTACGTCCAGCAGTGGACGTCCTACGGCTGAAATGATGATGATGATGATGAAGCTTTTATGTGAGTTCAACCTTTTTCGAATAAAATCGAATTGAGTATTCAAACATCATTGTTGAACTCGCATAAAAGCTTGGTTCAATGCAAATACATATAAAATGCTTTGTCCTGAAGTCCTAAATGAAATGACTGACTGGCGGATTAACGCACAGCGCTGTATGTAGAGACCTAAAACTTGGAGGATATGTTCTAGTTAATTCAACTACGGGGCTGATTTTAAAACTTCTTTTACCGGTAGAAAGCTACACCTTTAAGGACATAGGCTACTTTTTCTCGGGGGAAATGCTAAATTCCCGCGGGATAAAAATAAGCTTAAATTTGCATAGAATAAGGAAAATTTTGCTCTTATTCCCACGGGATAGAGAATAATCGGGATTTATAATATTCACTAACTGATACTGATGATGATGAAATGATAGTAATGATGGATGTTGCCGTTGCCGGATTTTGTTTTATACAATGAAAGAGATGTAGAAGCTTTACCACAAATTGGAATTTTACGCGGACGAAGTCGCGGGCAAAAGCTAGTATTATTATAAGATTCCTCTTTACGAGTTAAGATAAATCCTTCCTGTCGTCCATATTTGACGTAAATTTGGGTCAATGTCGATTGTTTTACAATTGTAAGAAATTTACCGGTATAGGACAGATTAAACCACTGTTGTAGAGGATAATACTGCGTACTTTAGTTTCGAATAAAAGTGTTGAGTATGACGCAACATATTCAAAATTCTCAGTAAAACATAGCGTCAGATTTCGACCACTACACCAACCCTTGGTCACTGCAGCAGGTTACGTCATTGCAGTTACACTGTTTTGGTCAACGTTCAAACGCTTGCTACCTACAGTTCGTAGCGTTGCTAGAACATTTGACAGGCAGGAGGAAAGCAAGAAAATAAATATTATCTACTTTGTGGTAAGTTTAAGTCTGTGAGCCTGTTACTAAACGAGTTTTTGAGAGGAAAAATGCGTTCGGTGGAGAAATATTTGCTATTTAAATAACGTCACTTGGGTATCACTGAACCTGAGCACAGGACGCACAGAATAGATCCCACAGACATGTTGACAATCGTAATTAGTACGTGTAAAGGATTTGTTTACATTCATCAGTGTATAGGTAACGCCACCAGAGTTGAGGCCATGCACACAACCACATCTCATGTAATGACAGCGGAATTTTGACGTTTATTCGTACCGACAGCAAGACCGACAGATTCAACAGTGAATTACAAAATTGACTAAAAATTTCTTCAACCTATTTCGTTAAGAATTATTTAAGAAAATACATTTAGTTCAAACAAAACAGAAAATAAAATATATTGGTATATTTTATTTAATCAGATAAGCATATTTTTCGCTTTTTATAAAATACCGATTTTATTGTTGCGAATATTTCTTATCAGTTTCAAATTGTTTTATGTCAAAAATAGGTTATATGATAAAAGAAAAAATATAATATGCATGGTAGCGTAGGTATTTCACCATAAGATCATTATAATTCACATTTTCATTCACTCATTCATTTCATTCATTCGCTACTTTTATTGCAATCAGTACTTTATGTAGCTGTGTGTGTAATCATTCGCCTCAACTCTGATGGCGTTACCTATACCTACAACGGAGATTTCTCTCCCTCTATGTAATCTATGTTTCCTTCTAACTAGCCACTACCACGGGCCAAATGCGAAAGGGGATATTATAGGCGCCGTTCAGATAAATATTTATGTTTCAGCTACTTCAACGAATGACTAGCAAACATTGTACACCCACTGCTGCGCCAATATTACTAGCTTAATTATAAGCGTAACGCGCAAGCAACACAGAAGAGACGTGGGACGGGGGCGCGTCGCAGTCCGCGTCGTTTGTTCGCAGGCCGCGTCTCCGCCCCGTCTCTTCTGTTTGCTTTAGATCGCGAGACTTCTATACGTTTAAGGCGAGGTTCTTGAAGCGCGCCACGTTAATTTACACCCCGCACCCCGCCCGCGCAAAAGCTACGATCGCCGCGCGCGCCGTAAACTCGCCGCCGGAGGTCACGCTTGCCAGCAACAGTGTAAATAATTTTCAGTAGTGTAAGTTGCGACCGAGACCAAGATCACGCTGTAATTTAAATGTTTAGATGCAATTACTTATATTACTTTTGTGTTATAAATGTAAAATATGAAACTTTTTCGAAGTGGATACTTCTTTGTCCGCAGCTTGTACAGTTCCAGAATTTCAGTTAGATACAAAACTAAACTATTAGTACGGGATCAATCTATAAGACGACCTTCACCGAGTTGGTTAATGGATGAAAAGTATTTTATGTTAAATTAAATATGTTAATAAATATATTGCAAGTAGGTTGACTAAGAAATTTCAGTCCAGAATATGATTACTAGCTTTTGCCCGCGACTTCGTACGCGAAGACAATAACGTTAGTTGTTTGGATGAAATTTGGCACACAGGTAGTTTATTACTTGGATTAACACATAGGATAATGCCAGGAAAATGCAAAGTTCCCGCGGAATATGAATAAGTGAATTCTATCTATAGCCTCTAAGCCGTGGTGGCCTAGTGGTTTGACCTATGGACTCTTTAGCAGAGGGTCGTGGGTTTGAGCCCGGGCTTGCACGTCTGAGTTTTTCCGAATTCATGTGCTATTTTACGTTTGAAGTTCTGCCCAAGTCCTCTCGTTCTGGGAGGAGGTCTGTGCCTGATTGAAACAGGCTTTTTTATCCCGAGAAAGTGCAAAGTAAAGTTCCCGCGGGATAGAAATCACTTTTTTGACCTATTTTGAAAAAAATCAGAGACAATGTAGCTTTTTATTATTATGTAACGAATGCCCGACGTACTTACAGAAAGGTCTCGAAAGCAACATATATTTTTTTCACGTGTTTAATCATTACCGTTTCTAGATAAAATGAAATTAAAAATTACGTTTCTCAGAGGTACCTCGCCTTAATAAAAAAAAACTGATTCAAGGGGCGCCGCGACGGTGACGCGCCACCGTCCCACGTCTCGCCTGTGTGGCTTGCGTCTAAAGCGCCAGTTGAGTGAAAGAGACCGAAAAAAATTTCAAGATCAATAGATACCTATATAAACATAGTTTGCTTTCGAACGTCAGCGAAGCTCTAAATAGCTGTTCGTGGGAAACCCCTACTGAATGTTTAACATACCTATCTATTATTGACTGAGTGCATTCGCTTTCATTTTCGGTAGATTGATCGCCTAAAATCGTTTTAAGTTACCTATCTTATGCCTCACAGAGCCGGTATAGATGTGTGACCATACGTGGCAAAGACCTTGTGAATGACAGGACTGGAAACTTGCTTGCAAAAAAACATCTTCGAAAAAGAATAAAATACATCAGCGTCGTAAAAGAAAAACAAGTTCTTGCAAACACTTTCAATGTATTTTGAGGAATGACACGATTGCGTCGTATAAAAATACACTTATTTAAATTGGCGTTCGCGGTAAGGTTTCCATTTGTCTCACTGAGGAGTCGTTGTAAAGTAGAGTGCTGAATGAAACAAAACAAACTGAACTTTAGCATTTCTCCGAAGCGGGGACGGCCATTACTTCCCTGCTTCAAACCTTACGCCTACATGTATCCATTTAGCATTGCGGGCTTGCAAAGTTTCTGATGATAATAAATGCATATAATGTACATTTATGATTTACCTATGATTCATGAACGCTGTGATTCATTTATGAAATTATGACACCTGTCATCCCCACCCCATACAATTTCGTAATTTTTGGTTAGAAATTGTATAGAAATGATAACTGTCACGGGGCTCAAATACATATTATCTGACTGAACTACAGTGCGCCTAAAGAAAAGAATCGACAATACATATTTATAATCAGAACAAAAACCAGCAAAGAGCATGCCGAGGTCAACGTCATGGTCAAATGCAGGATTCCGCAGCCTTTAGGTACTACAATGAAATGCACAATAGTAAAAAAAATCCGATCATGTCGAAACTAATTTACTTTGAAAGTACCTATTCATTAAGCGTAATAATTATATTCATATTTTTGGGCATATGATTTATAAGATAAAAGGACACACTTACAATGAGATGATTAGTCTCGTACTAACAAATATAAGTACATATCCGAAAATAATGAAGTGTTTTCAAAAGAACTGTCGAAATGTGTGCCATCCATTGATCTTTGCCGAAAAAAATATCAGCAGTATAGAGTGCCCCCTTTATTAGCGTTTTGGAAAGAGCGCAGACAGCGTGTTCTCTGTTCGTTGCGTGGCCGAGGCGCTCACCGCCCAATGGTATTATTCGCCCGCGATTAGAAAGGGATTGGAGTTGACAGTAATTCTATATGCTTACGTCCCATGCTGATTGCGGTTTGATAATACCCTATGGTAGCACACGCAATGAACAGAGAAAACGCTCACCGCTCACTCTAAGGATTCCTTTTTGCCATTTTGGCTACAAAATCCAAAAAGGACTTGTGTCAGTTCCAAACGATCTTGACAAGGACAAAAGGATAATGATAATCGATCATAAATGAATCACCGAGATTTAGCATATGGATTTTTCGCAAGTGTTTATATTTCGACCGCACGCTACGCAGACTGCAAACGGGACCAAGTTAGGCTCCGCTGTAATATGTCTGTATACTTATATTACACTTAATAACGAAAATTCTATGGTGGTATGGAACTCTTCGTGTGCGAGTATCCGACTCAATGTTGGCCGATTTTATTATGCACATCTGTAGGTTAACCGCTAGCGCTACTTACCACTATATTAACATGCACTGACTCATTGCTAAAACCCAATTACGCATAAAATTATCGAGGAGAGGTATTCTCAACATATTTAACACTACAAATCGCAGACTTCCCAGACATTGTCTTGTAAACAAGGACAATCTCAATTTTTTAACGGGTGCGCCTCGATAGATATAACTGTAACATTTGGTATAATGCTACATTTGATATAATGCGATTTACTCGAAAAGTAAACTCGGAGGATTGATATTAATTCTATTTGATATGCATTAGGTTAGGTTAGATTAGTTTATTTTATAAAAGAATCGTAGAATGTTTACTTCTCGAGTAAATCAAATGTAGCATTATACCAAATGTTACAGTTATATCAAATGTTGTTATATCTATCATTACACACCCTTTTTTAACGACAGGTATTAAGATGTAAAATCCTTAATTAAATATGCCTTTACTATGTTACTTACAAATTCTATTTAAAAACCGGCCAAGTGCGAATCAAACTCGCGTTCCGAGGCTTCCGTGCAAATTTAAAATACATTAATAATAAGTTTGTGCTCATTGTAGCCATTTCTAATAACAAAGTGATTTTTTGACTAGCCATTTTCAGAATTTTCGTTTTTTTTTATTTGAGGCTTTATATTTCGCATTATTTTCATAATTAATTCAATGACGACGGGAAGTACCCTGTATGATTTGATTTCTCACGGTTTTTCTATTAAAATACACTTTAAAAAGGATAAAGAACTATATTTAATTAATCATGCGCTGTAATTATACGCCATAAAAAATGACGAAGTTAACGGATATCAAAGAAAACATGGTGTATAAAGGTGTTAAAAATTAGCTTTAATGATAACAAAAAAGAAAAAATTCCACTCAATTATATGTATTGTACACAACGAAATTAGGTCAAAGTTATTTTATTATTCGGCGGCTAGGTACCTACCCACTACCCTCACAACACAATCAATCATGATCAATCTTGAGTAGGTACTATTCGCGGGAAATTGATTGGATAAGTATTTGATACCACACGAATTTTTTTTAATTAAGAAGGAAAGAACGAGGGGAATACATAAAGAGGTAGTTCTAAGGGCAGCTATATGGACCAAGTCAGGCAAAAAGCCAGTGTTGTGTCATATCAGGAAGTCAAGGAGATGGCTCCTAGGATGGAAGGATGTAACTTTTAATTGATGATGATGATGACCTACCCTCACATTAATAACATCGAATCTGTTATACGACTCTTCTCTGCACCCAAACGTATCTATCTCATTTACATTGTAGGTACAGACGGGGCACAGCCATAAACGTACTGGAAAAACAATACATTGATTTGCATGCATGCGATAATTAGAATATGCGCGTGAGCTGCTCACCGATTCCGATTTACGATCTATCGCGCAGAGCGGTCGTTTATCACCGGTGTTGGTCGCAATGATCGATAAGCGGTACAAGGCACGACTGACGCGCGACTGGATAGACGTGCGATGCGATTGTGCAGATTTATCCCCCAACTGTTGTAAGTCCTGTTTCATACCAAACTGTACCCCGATATTTGTTGCCTGCCGAGTCATGTGATAATGCTTGAAAGGAATTTTTGTAACTCTCAATTCCCGTTTGTGATACGATGTTGCGAAATTTAAAAACCAGTAAAACCTTTTCCTGGTAATCATAGCTAACCTTCGAAGATGATTAATATTATTACCATCGATCATGTAGCAGTTATATTCTAACAGATCAGTAGATAGGGTAGGGCACGAAAGAATATTTTTTGTTTGTGATAGCACATTTAATGATATTATTTCAATCTACATAAGTAATTGACTTATTTTCTGCTTTTTCCAGTTGCAGTGTTAAAAGTGGTTTAAGTGGTAATGATGAGTAATAGTTTCCGACAATAACTTCTGTGTTTCTAATATTTTATTTCTATAATTATAGTCCCCTTAACCATAATTGGATATTTTGGTATATATATTCCTAAAATTACCCTTCGCGGAATCGTGTAAATTAAGTGACAATTCGCAACGCAATACCTAAAATTCATGTCAACTTATTCAGTTCTAACCTACGGTTTGATTAGCTAACGCTGTAACGCTTTATATGGCGCATCGGTATTGGCTTTACTCGTAAAAATAACGTAAAAACAACTGCTGCGTTAAAAAATAATTGTCATTCGAGGAAATTCACGTCTTTCCTTCAAAGAAATTAATATCTTCAACGAATAAGGCTAGCGAGGTTAGCATGTTCGAAATTTTAACCGCTTCAATTAAGCCGGAACATCTCTGATCTTATGTTGTTGCCTTGTGTGACGAATGTGCAGCGCCTTATTCGGACGTCATTAGTCTGGCAGAACAATAGCCGTGCCAAACACGAGCGGCGCTTGTGGCTTGTAATACTTGTTAATATGAACTATCTCCATAAACCGTAGGACGTGGAAGGAATACTATCGGGACCAGGTAGTAGGTACTCACCAAGCCAATCAAGGACGTTTCATATCATAAGTGGTTTCCATCTTTCCGTGATGACAAGATAAACGTTTTCAAGAAGATAGATTTTAATGATACTTTGGCACTTGAGAATTCGACGAACGAGGAAATAATTACAGGTTAATGCATAATGGTTGGTTTATGTTACCGAGAAATCGTGTTAAGAGGTTCCATGTATTCCTCCTAGAAATTTCAATCAAATAGTTAAACAAACGAAGACAATACGCAAACGCAAATTACATTTAAATTGTTTTTGATACCGCTAAATTCAATATTCAGTTTAGTGACTGCATTTCCAACTAAAAATTAAATAATCATAATAATACCTAATTTATTTATTTGTGTCGTGATATTCATTTATTTTAAATTTATTTAATTAACGACTGACTCATATTGTGTAAATCTGATAATTAAATTGAAATTGATAAAATGATAAAGCATTTGTCATAATATGCAGAACAATTTCCATTCGTTCATCAGCCATCAAGGTTTCTGACCTAAAATGCAACTTTTGTCAGCATAATTAAATCAATCCAAAACAAAATCAATTTGGTAGGTATCATGACTCAGATTTCTTCACTTTGTTTTATTTCACACACAAAAGTCATTTGAGTGACCCAAGTCGAAATTTTACGACAGAATTTTGTTTAATTCATAAGAAAATAATGGATCCTGTTCAAAAGTCCTTCCAGGTTCTAGTCATGTCGAGTAGGACCGACATATAAAACCTTATTCCGACGTAAATGTGTTATGCGGAACACGCCGCGCATTTTGTTTTCAAAACGGTTGTTTCTAGTTAACCGAATACGGAGAACTGGGAGGTTCATAAACATCTATTCTCGACTTCGCGAACGACGACTGCCGTAGATTTAAGTCTGATTCTCGAATGTAGAACCAGAAAGGGTGCCTTTGCTTATTCGTTCTTTGCCCTATTTAATTATGTCTACATAGTTAAGGGTTTATGTACCTAATTGCAAAAATAAAGTATGTTTTACTTTTCATTATTTTAAATATTTAATGTTCCGCGAAGTTTTTAAATCAGAATCTAGCTGCAGTTGTAAAAACAGCAATTACTTCGGTACTATCTTTCTAGCTCCTATTTTGCGTCACATTGTTTGGCCAGAGGCTAGACATAAAATGTTTGTTCTATCTAAGTACACAGTACCTAATTAGGAGGCATATTTTTAGGGTTCCATACTTTTCTCGAGGTTTGTATTATTTTTCTCCTAAATCGGATAAATACTGATGAGAAAATGAGGCTGCGGAGCACAAAACATCCACTGTGTAATTTAAACATTTTTAGTGTGCTTTAAATATTAATCTCACATTGAATTCCCTTAGGCCCTTCAACCTACTTTATCGCTAACAGGTTTACGAACAAAATTGTATTACATATCAGTATACATTCTTTATTAAAAGAGCTACTACGACACGTAAATATTAAGCAGCTCCGTAGCATATTGATCGTCGGCAAACGGTAGACTTCTAAGTGCAGTCAGTGCATCTGAGCCTACAGAATATCTATTCCCCGCTTAAATCAATCCAACGACCGGGTGAATACCCTTAAATCCATAGGATAGCGCGGACGATTTAAGTCGTAGTTAAGGCGATTTATTTGTCGTTCATCCTGATTAATATTCCACTGGACGGCGAGCGACGGCTGTAAGCCGTAACAGCCGGCCCGTGGAAAACAACGCTTTTCACAGAAACCATTACCGCTGCAACCCGATGAAAGTTCAGCCAATTACGATTCTAACAATGTAGTCTACATACACCACCCGCCCATTTTTTTTTCATGTTACCTATGCAGGTAGTCAAACAATACTTACTGTCATACAAGTTTAACATATGCATTATTAAATAACATTACCTAATTGTCGGACGTGAGCAGAGGGGTTTCACTCCGCAGTTTAGGTATGTTCGGCCGGCGCTCCTCCCGGGAGGAGTATGGCATGGCAGTAGGTTGTCACGCGGCCTTCAGTTCGCACGCTAGCCGCGTCACGCATAATTAAGCATCTTTTTTTTCTGTGATTTTTGCAACAAACAATGACTTCTAAACGATATTATAAAAAACTTACTTACATACTAAAGGTAGTTTACTGAATTAATACACACTGTTATCTTTCTTGATTTATATACCTACCAAATATGGGCGAGTGGGAACCCTGTGCCCTTGGTTTCGGATCAGCGGTGCCCAACGGAATATGAACGCTCGTATCACACGATAAGTTTTAATTTCGCGTGCACGCAGCAGGAGTAGGAAAGTTTTTATACCTAAAGTTGACCTTTGTTCGAGAGTGATCCTTCTGTACGTTAGTACTATTACTTATTCTGTGACGTGAGTTTACATGTGTAACAGGGCCAATTAGCTTTCAGTGATACATGTGAAGTTATGTTTGTGTGTATCATAATGTAACTGTTGCTCATTAAATTGTAATTTGCAATAAAAAAAAACATAATTTAAAATGATTTTTCGTAAATAATCCTACAAAGAAACATGCAAAAAGTCGGCCTACTGCAAAAATAATTAGTAGAACCTAGTCTTCCTCGCGCTCGACCCACATGCCGGGGGTGGAACAAAACAGGTAGAGGTACCTGACGATGGTACAATAGAGAAATGTCGAAAAGTTCGTTTTCTTGTGTTGCAAACATATGTAACTGTCACCCATAACCTAGGGTTACAGATATATTTTTTTTACACTAGACTGTGCAAGCAGCTCTTACTATTTAAAATAATTATTTCGAAACAAGAAATCAGGAGGATATTTCAAGCTTCAGAGATATCTAACCGACAAAAAGTACCTAATGCTAAAATTAAATTAGATAGGGTCTAACGATTATTGACATTTTAGGCGAAACAATAAATCTATGGAAACTTATTGCACTTAGTTCTTATAGGCTCAAGTTCTTAAAAAGTTCAAGTACCTAATAAGAATAATAGGCCTTTACATCTGTGACAGATGATTTAGAGCGCACTCAGACAGAGAGCGGTCTGGAGTTCCAACTTCCGCTTTCAGAGTTCTGCGTTCTTTCGAATGTACTGATGTTACGATAACGCACACAGCAGGCGACTGGAACTCTCGAGCGGTCAAAACACAGAACTCTGAACGCTGAACTCGGAACTCCAGACCGCTCTCTGTCTGAGTGCGCTCTTAAGTAGCACCCTGGCGACACAACGCGCTCGTGGCTAAAAAGACCGATACGGGCAAGTAATTCATTATGCATTTATGCGTGATATACGTATACTTTGAAAGAATATCCCTCCGACTGACACACGACAATTAATTTTGTTTACAAGCAAAGTGTTTGTCTATGAAACATAAAAATTAACACATTAACAATTACAATGATGATGGACTCACCTTTTACTCTCTTTAGGAGTCGACGTCTCCATAGGCGGAGGCGGTGGCGGTGGCGGAGGCGGTGGCGGGGGCAGGTCTTGTGCGCTCGGCCCCGCCGGCGCCGGCGGCACGTCCGGAATGTCCGGCGTCACCGCTGACACGTCCGGCAGATCCTTCAGATCCGGCAGATCATGGAGCTCCGATAAATCCGGGTATACCACTGGTTCGTCGACTAACTCCTTGGAAGGAGCCACTGGGGACGTCACGGCCGAAGGTGCTATGGAGCCGTCATTAGCGAACGAGAATTGAACATCCCCGGCGACACCCGGTAAATCCGGCAGATCTAGAGGCATCTCGAGCTCTGGTACCTAAAAAAACGACTGGGTTGATTTATATGTTATTGCCTTTATCGAGAGATATATGGAGTAATGATGATACTTGTGTTGGCGACGTTTTAAAGTTTTTTGAAGAGGTGCTATATATATTTTTTTTCGACAGTAGTCGTCTTCTAGACCGAGAAACTGCAGCTGTTTTATTTTTATCTCCTATTGTTTACTGGAAATAGTTTTTTAAGTGTTCGAGATGACATTTGTGAGATTTAATGGCTGACAAGCGGTTCATGCTCATTACTTAGTAGAAATAGAAAAAAAAAACGAAGCCAATTGTCAATGTCAAATGAAATCTAACCGTTTGCGTTTCGTTTACTTTGCATTGTCCAAAAAGCAGTTCCAAAATAATGATCGAAAATATTCAATCGTTATTTAATTATCGTGCATAATTCGTGGAGAAATGCGGTAAAATTGATAATCCGGATTTTGTGCGGAGGTCGTTAAAAATAGTCCAAAAATCACACCAAAACGCAAAGCAAACGAAACGCAAACGGTTTGACATGGACAAAAGTGACAGATGACTTCGTTTTTTTTCTGTTTCTACTAAGTACTGAGCACGAACGGCTTGTCAGCCATTAAATCTCACAAATGTCAACTCGAACACTTAAAAAAATATTTCCAGTAAACAATAGGAGATAAAAAGAAAACAGCTGCAGTTTCTCGATCTTCAGAACGCCGACTGTCGAATAAAAATATAATTACCACCTCTTAAAAAAACTTTACTTAGCCAATTGAGTTTGAGACGTGCCAGTGACAGCGATTCCAGTTAGCCACTTACCATCCCCATGCCGGGCGCGTACATGTATTCATCGATTTCTCTCTTCAGTACTTCCCTCTTCATAATGGAGGTCGGCGCTTCTTCGAGCAGACTCCTGCTTTCAACATTGGTGACTGCTGGCACGTACGCAGGCGTCTTACTCTTGCTACTGAAATAGGGACTTTCGTCGGTGTTAAATACCAAAAGTTCACCAACAGTCGATAAAGTGTTCACAGCAATTTTCAGATCGAAATTTTGCTTAGGTATCGGATTTTTCGGCTTGCCCACTTTGACGTGGAAGAAGTGGAGCCTCTCCTGTAAAAAAAGGAACAATATAGCAAATCCATAACTTATTCGCGAACATTTCAACATTATTTGAAATAAATCATAATTTCACCTGTATTTCCTTATCATTGGCTATCCCTTGAGATTTCGTACTCAAGGTAACCTTTGCAGGTACATGTTGATACCCATTCAAGTCAAATATGGATTGGTAATGGTCATGGGTGATCGAGGCCGGGTACTTGGCACTCGAAAACACTTTGATGGCCGTCTGAATACCGGTCAGCTTCTCCACTTTGGCTCTGGAAGATTCGACTCGCTGCGAGAGCTTGAGAGCTTTCTCAGTGTTCTGCTCGACCCTCCGGTTCAGCCGCGCGAACACGTCCTCAACTATCCCATTGAGATTGTCAAGGGTGTCTGCGATTTGCATAATAGTCTCCTCGGTACTGAGATCACAAGGTACCAAATTGATTTTATAAAGGCCTTCCATCTTGATGGAAAACCAACTAAGGTTATTCTGAAACAATACAGTATGAAATGTAAAAAAAAAAACTTAAATTAATTGAATTATTACAAACTGCTGCTCATAAATTTTACTAACTTATTTTTGCGTAACCCCCGACCGGACTTAAAGGGTCTTATTTCAAAGCATTTGTGTATGGCAATGATCGAAAAACGTTTTGTTTTTTCAGTGTTTCAGTTATTAAACAATTTAGACTTTTTCATGATGTCTAAAGATCGGTCGGGGGTATGTTTTATTAATATACCTATGTATATTTTCTCAGGCGTTAAATAGCATTATGCATTATTAAGAAATCTAATAAACGTGTTCTTACCGACTAAGTAATCTCCTTTTTAAAACTGCTAAATAAATTAATAAGGCACAACAATTATCACTAAACAGCACAACTAGATTCATTGAACGGACAATGTTCTACCCTACAACACTTTAATGTTTAATTTTCACAGTTTAGTCACTCAGTCTATTTTTTTATTAACTAAGCTAGGTTTGTTTCAATTTTGAGGAACGTTGGCGGTGGGCGAGTCGTTGAGTATCGAATTGAAATTGTCAATGTTAGGGTCAGTACTCCAAGAGAACCGGCAGTAGGCGTCGGGGCTCATGTCGGGGCTGAGGATGGCAGGAGAGTCGGGCGCGCGCGCCAGCAGGTGGCTCAGGTGCTTGCTGATGACGGCGTCCCCCGGGCTCACGTACCCGCTCGCCGCCGGCTTCGGCAGCGCCACGCTCGGTGCTGCGACCACCGCCCCTTTCACGTTAGGCAAACTCTCCAAACTCTGAAGCTGTATGTAGCTGTTCCCCACGCCGGGCTTCGACGGCTGAGGCAGATTGGGCATAGTCGGTAAGCTCTCCGGCCCGAACAGCTTTGTCGGCGACGGTCCCAACTTCGGGAAGTTCATAGACGTCGCTTGCGCGTCCTCGGCACGAACGTATCCTGAGGCGGGCAGCTGGCTGCTGACGTTAGCCGGCATCAGACCCGTGGTGAATATTGGCGGCGATAGACCCGCCATGACGTAGCTCGTGCTGGGCGGCTGTACGGGCGCCTTGGTTTGATGCGGAGGACTCTTGAATGGCACGGGCGCTGGCTGAATGGCGCCAGTGTTCGGATTCATAACTGACTGCACATAACCGCTAGTGGGATTTTTCTTAAAGGCCTGGTCGTTTAAGTATGGAGAATTTTCTCGCGAACTTTCTGACTCTGAAGTTGATGTTTCGCTATCTCTTTGAACTACATTATCATCACCTCGGATTTGTTCTACTTCTAAATGTAATGAAGAATCTGAACCATTGTCTGAGAGTGACGATTGCCTATCAATGGCACCTCTGGAATCATTAGATATAGCAGTAATATCAGTGTGATCGCTTGCATCACAATTATCTATAGAGGTATTGTTCTGTTTTATACCAGTTGGATTTGGGGAAACTGAAGTTTTAGTACTCGGCAACAGAAGCATCTCATCTGAAGATGGTTTTTCATCTTTATTGGTTTGACTCCATCCTCCAAAACCATACTTTGTTAAGTCCTTCTCAGGCACACTTAAGCCATTAGGAAACACTGGCTTTATGTCCTCCATTTGTTTAATCTTTCTGTATAGTTTCAGTGATCCATAGGCTACACCTATTAATGTAAAGACTGCCATTATTATCAGAGTTAAAGTCAGACCTCCAGCTTCTCCACAAGGCACTGTGTATTTTTCACTCCAATCACTGATATACTCATTTTCCCCACTATCTTCTCTTTTGGGAAGTTTGACATAATCTGAATCGCCTGACACTCCATGATAGAGATCAGAGTCAAAGTTAATGCCCCGCACTTGATATGACAGTACAGATCCCTCGCATCGCTTTACTTTAATTGATAGATCTGTAGTATTATGGATACTCAATTCTTCATCATCTCTAAGAATCCTGACTTGATAGAGGTCAACAGGTCTTGGTACAAACCATTGAATTATTCCCAATGTGTTATTAAAAAGTGGTGTGGAAATCTTGCCTGGGGACCCAATTCGTGTTCTGAAGAAAACTCCATTGTGAGGACTGTTTATAGAGCAGCGCACTTTCGCTATGTAGTTACAAGCCTGTACATAAACTGTATAGTTAGTAAGATATTGCAGTCCGGTAGCTTGAAAGTGGGTGACAGTTCCTTCTACATCTTTCTTTATAAGTCCTTCCAGTGATTGTACTATGATATTATAAGTACTTATTTTTCCATTTTTCTGTAGAGGAGGTTTCCATGAAATGTTTGCAGTTGTGTCTGTAATATAATCAATCCTCACATCTGTCGGCTCCGTAGGAGTGTCTTCTAAGGTAGTATCAGAAAGAGTATCATTTTGTACAGTAATTCCAAATGTGGTGTTCAAATCAATTCTGAATAGATATGTCCTGTAAGGTAGTAGGTTTTGCACTTTATAACTCTTCTGGTTCAGGTCAAAAATTTTAATAGTTTTATTCTTATTATTCTCACAGGAAGTAGTGGTATCTATGGTGGGGCAATAAATTATGTTGTAGCCTTTCAAAAACCCATCTGGAAATGCACAATCAATATTCCAGGTCAGGTTAATGTAATTAGTGCCAACCGATTCCCGACGCAGGCTCACAGGGTATGCAAACAGCCCTATCTGACCTTGGGCTATGTCACATTTGGCCCATGTCATACCACTGGACTTTGTCCCATTATTAGCAGATATAGCAAATTGGTATGCATTTGGTTGAGGTAAGTATATGGAATGCTTACTAACATTTGACTGCAATGTGGTTATGTTCATATGATCCGTACAAGTGTTTGTAGTATTTAGCTCACACCAAAAAAGTGTATAATTGTCAATATTATTTATTTTATTCCAAGATAATTCGTAAGTACCATTTATATGTTTTAACTTAGTAAAAGATTTTAAGGTCAAAGTATCTGTATCAACTTTTGGTGGTATGTAGAGCGAGCTGTAATTCTTAGAAGTTCCAACTGCATTCTGGGACCACACTGACACTTGCAACGAATCTAAGGTTGCATTTATGAGGCTTACATAGCTTAAACTCTTATTTTCAGGGAACAAGGTCTCTGACTTCTTTCCTTGCAAAACAACAACTTTGTATGTGAAATTAGCTCCAGCTTCCTCATAATCCCAGAGCTGAGACCAATATACATTAATAAGCCGGTGGTTGTCATAAGGCATTTGATGGAATGCCCCTGCAGCTGTCTCGGGCGGCCGCTGTGGTCTCTCACTGGTAGTATTGATTATTTTGAAAGCATAATCTGACCAGAACTGTTCTCCTTTGGCTTTTCTAGGCCTTATATATATCCTGACCTCATACTCTTTGTGAGCGTAAGGCAAATTAGTCAACTCAAACTTGTAGGTCCTGTTTTTAGGTGGCAATTCAGAAGCATCAACTTTGTGAAAGCATGATGTGTCATCAATCTCTGCTATTTGATATTCAATCCGGTGTTCTATTCCTCCTCCTAGCAGATCAACCATGTTGTTAGGGATTTTCCACTTAAGGACCACACTGTGGGTCCCATTGTGTATGACTTCTAAATCGGTTGGTTTGTTAGGTATTACAATGGAGAAGTGGTCAATTGTAAAATTTTCATAAATGCATCCCAACTGATTGCATGATTTCAATTTGAAGAAGTATGTTTCAAGTTGCTGCCGGTAAAGGGGCTTTCCTTTTGATGCAAACCAAGTACATGAGCTCACATTGCCTTCCCGCACCACATGGCAAGAAGCAACCAGTTTCTCATTTACTATAAATGTTAGATTCTGATTAACAACACTCACATCAGTTTTTGAACGTATCCAAGAGCATTTTAATACGTCAAGATTCTGGGATGTACAATTGAAACTAGTTACATATGGTGGAATTGTGTCCACAGCTACTCTGCTTGTGCAGATCGTGGTTGTACGTTTATTTGTACAATAAAATGTATAAGCATCAATGCCAGGTTTCTCTATATATAATCGTATAGTAGTATCATTTACTATAGATGTATTAAGTCGCTTGCTACTACTCCAAAACTCCAAGTCTTGAGCGACATATCCATCTTCAGCCATACAAAATAATTCCAATGGATTCCCATATAATATTGTTTGATCTTCAAAGGGAAACACAGTCAACGAAATGTTGTCTTCACCACATTTCGAAAATATGCACGGCAAACAGAAAACTTTGATAAACATGCACCATATCCAAGGGTTTAAGTGCGGGCCCTTCCGTAAACCACTGGCTTTAGTTCTTCCTTCCATAACGAATGTATTATTCGTGTCAGAACATAACGATACACAGCACAGTTTACACTATATCGAGCCCAGCGATGTACACATTCCTCTTTTTTTATCGCGCAAGTCGAATAAATGGCGCACTGCCTGCGCTCACGGCGTGATGACACAGACTGAACATGAACATTCGGTCGGGTCGACGAGACGATCAACACAACACTGCAGCGCACATCTCTCACTGTTTCTAAATTTCACGTCGACAGACGGCCCTACACGAACTAGACCTGATTTAAGATGAAATTTTACTACGCCTATTAGTGAGTACTTACATAAAATAGAAAGAAACACTTTAGATTTTATTCTCAGAATCGCCAACTTCACTCCAATCCCGCGAGCATGTGTCAAAAAACAAATCAATAGATAAAAATGTTGCCACTAAAATACAAATATCGGTACTTCACCGATATTTTGAATGGTTTCAAAAAAAAATATTCTTTTCCGTCTTGTAAAATTTCCTGATTGAGAAAAAATTATTTTTAACACACTTACATGAGTTACTAGCTAGACCAATAATCAGAATGTTTATAGTATTTATACAATAATTTGTTGAATCAGGGGTTACTTTGCTGAGGTACCGACGCGACGCGTTTCAATCGAACTCAATCAGAGCTCATCTCAAAGTATGGCAACCGTTCATTATGCAAAATATGTCTGAAAATGAGCTGTAATTGTGTTCGAAACGCGTCAGTGTATTTTGGTGGTGGTGATAGTTGGGTCTGTGGGATGTGTGTGTGTTTGTACATTGTGGAGGTGGAGGAACTGTATGAACACACATTTCTTGCATAAACGTAACTATCAAGGTCGCGGGTGACCAAAATAATTGTTTAAGTTTATTTGTACAAAAAACGTCTTGTTTATGTTTATCTATTAGAAAATCTAATATATAAAAATCTCGTGTCACGGTGTTTGTTACCGAACTCCTCCGAGACGGCTTGACCAATTCTCATGAAACTTTTTCTCTACATTCGGTAGGTCTGAGAATAGGTTGTAGGCTACTATTATTCGGGGACGGAGTCGCGAGCAACGCCTAGTAATACTATAATTATGTAATCAATGGTCATTTATTGTAATAAAGAAATACAAAACAAAAAATAAGAGTAGCTTAAGTGTAGTCGAAAAGTCCCCCACGAGTTGTCCCTGCTGAAAATATACCTTTGACGACCAGATGGCCTAGTGGTCAGAGAACCTGACTACGAAGCTTGAGGTCCCGGGTTCGATTCCCGTGTCGGGGCAGATATTTGTATGAAAAATACGAATGTTTGTTCTAGGGTCTTGGGTATTTAATATGTATTTAAGTATGTATCTATCTATATAAGTATGTTTATCCGTTGCTTAGTACCCATAACACAAGCTTTGCTAAGCTTGCTTTGGGACTAGGTCAATTGGTGTGAATTGTCCCATGATATTTATTATTATTTATTATTTATTATACCTATCACTATCACACTGGCCGTGTTACCACGTTGAATGGCGTTGGACGACTTAAAATCTATAATCATTGTTGCGATATATCAAAATGTATAAAGTAAAAATTTACTCGTATTCACGCAGTATTGGATGATTGAACATGTCAAGTGTGAACAATCGTATCGCATGGACAGTACTTACCGTACCACACAGACTACGATGTGAGTTAGGTCGAAATATTTGTTATTTCGCATACAGAGAGCACCATACTATTGGACAGTGTATCCAATACTTCGTATGGTGCTATCTGTAACAACGAATACCTCACCGAATCGTAAAGCTGTTTCTGTCACTTTAAATTTTACAAAACGAATCAATATACGAATTTGTATCTCCTGTCGCCAATACAACAAAGAATAAAAGAAAATAATGACAAAAATTTTGCCTAAAAAATGAACAAGGCTAAAAAGAGGTCTAGGTACAGTTTGTATTAATTAAGTACATAATACATAACCATCGCGTAAAAGTAGTGTCAAGCTTTCTTATAACTACCCAGAATACATATCATCCACCGCATTGGCAAGAGAAAAATGCATATCGTAGGTAGGTACATATGTATATCAAAGTAAGTCAATTTGATTATTTTATAGTTGTATCATAAAAGCTAAAATGTATCCAAAAAGCCTATTTTTAATTCTTAACTCCTTTATTATTAAATCAACAAATTGACGCCAAATAATTGATTATCATTTTTTATATCAGTACGTACGACTATATACATAATTATGTGCGTTCCTCACATGATCGTTATATAGCGTGATTGGTGTGGAACGTACCGAACTCGTGGTTTGCAACGGACATGTTTGGTCGTCCACTAAAAATTAAATATCATTATCCGTTTTAGGTATAGTACAGTACGGCATGAAAGAGTAGAAAAATTTAACGTGGACGTCACTTTTTTCGTTTAACGAAAAATGCTTGAATATGGCAACAATTTAGTAGGTCGCCTTTTATATAGTTCCTTTTTACGTATGTTTCGTACAATTTTGTCGTTCTCAAAGAGTATTGTAATATTATATGAACAAGAGTGGCAACTCTATGGTCAAATATGCATGTATGGAAGGTGTTGCTGCCCTACGCCCTGGTGAAGAACTAATGTGACGTATCTATAGATGTATACCTATCTATATGTATATGTCGGTAGTGATGTACAGCTATAATTACGCGTAATTTGAATTGATAGGCTAATTGCCACTATTCGTATTTTAGTCGTCTAATTCAAATCAGCATATACGAAGTATAAGCAGCTAAACCCGATTTGCACTATACAGCTAAAATACGAACATTGGCAAGTGACCTATCAATTAAAGTCCTTGACCGTACAATTTGGTACGCCATGGCCATGGCCGATGAATGACAACTGACGAGTTTGACAAGTCAACCAAGATGGCCGCTAATTTAGTTCTTTACCAAACAACCAGAGATCGCTGTAGTCGCATGAAAAGTGTGATATATGTAAGTGTGCCCCCCCTGGTCGTTCTATAAAATCCGAGAATGCATATTGTTAGCTAAATTATTTATTTACAGGAGAAAAATAAATTAAACCACTTATTCACTGTCAGTATTGTATTATATAACAAATATTTACCATAAATCAAATTTATTTAAATGATGTTTTCCTCATACCTAATATTTCTAGAGGTTTTCTGAACGGACTAGACTGAATATAGCAGCATTTTTTCCTGAAGACACGTTCAAATATTAAAATCAGTTTAGGTTTTACTGACATTTTAATTTTAATTGCTATTTTGTATTAAAACTACCCTATCCATAAGTAAAAAAAAAAAATATTTTAATGTGTCAGTCAATCAATGATATTTACCTTGTGTCCAATTGCTAAAAGAATTTTAATAAAAATGCTTTCGGAACGATATGTCATGTCAACAGACAGTCAGCTGAGACTACTAACTACAAGATATTAAATATGCAGCAACAGTAAATCAAATTTAATTAGAGCTAAGTCGATAAACATATACTAATATGTGAAATAATTGATATTTTATTTATAATGGATAGCCAGCAAACTTTAGGGTATTCCACAAAATCTGCCTTAGTTCGACTTCGCGATGCAATTCGTAATGTTATTGAAGAACACAAACAGAATAATCCGACTGGGTACGTATTTATATAATAGCCGGGTGATTTTTAGCAACCATTTGAACCAACTGTACGTAGACACAGAAAAAGCAATATTATTCAGTTAAATTTATGTGAATCCTTGTAGATTTAAAATAGGCATAGTCTACTAATGTTAGATTTATTGGTATATTTACTCTAAACATTCGCTTCATACTCATGTGATAATTGGCTCTATGCCAAATAAATGGGTACGTATCAAAATATACAAAGTTTAAAAACAAATAATGGACAAAATACATAATGGCCATAATATATACTAATATTTTCTATGAAACTATTGATTAAACAAACTTTTTTAATCATGTAATCTACAGATTGATCTAGGTTAGGTTAGGTTTATTTTATGAAAATCCTGTAAAGTTTAAAATTTCTTAGAAAATTGCATTATATCAAATGCCCATTATGTATTTTGTCCATTATTATTTTTAAACTTTATGTATTTTGATACATACCCCAAATAAATATTTAAAAATTATGAAAATTTTATGTCAAATTTTAACAATCAATCATTAAGTCTTGTTCAAATCAGTTCAATGGGACTCATAAACAGAGTAACCACTTTGTGATACACATTTAGTACTTTTAGCAATTACATACCTGTAACAGGTCAGACTACGGCCCAAGCCATTTCATTCTGAGAGGAGGCCTGTGCCCTGCAGTGAGACATATAGGCTGGTATGATGATGATGATGATGATGATGATGATGATGATGACCAGATCAGAAAGATTATCCATTATATTGACTCAATGACAATTTTATGATCATGGTGTTTTTTTAGCAATAAGCTTACTTTTACTGATGTCTATGCCTTGTTCCAGATCTATGCTAAATTTTGGGTTATCTTTCAATAAATATTTTAATCCATGAAATACGATTTAATACTCATTGTTAATATTGTTAACATTATTGATTTATTGTTAGTTTTATAGTGTTCTAAATGAACAATTACTTTGCTCACCCCCAACCTTATGATAGTTATGTTTATACAAGAAATGTGTGTACATGCAGTTCCTCCACCTCCACACTGTACAAACACACACAACAACACACATTTCTTGCATAAACTTAAAAGGAATTGTTTCAGTTCATTGATATGGACCTCTACAAAGTAAAGCCTGATTCAATAAATTATAGTGTTCTACCAGTTCACAAACCAAAATAAATAGTATAAAATAAAATGTGGTGCATTGAGAGGCAATTTTGACAAAAAGGTCAGGGAAAAGTCAAGGTTTTTTACTTAGCGCATATGCAGGAGATGCTCTGTTAACACGTTTGTTGCGGTATCGAGTTGATATGACCAGATGCATCTATGGTTAATTTTTAGTTAAACTAAGTGCTGCAGCGAACATGTTAAATATCAGATTAAATTTAAGACATATAAATTTGATAGTAATTCAAATACAATATATAACCATGTATCATCATCATCATCAGCCTATAGCAGTCCACTGCTGGACGTAGACCTCATCCATGGCGCGCCACAACACTCTGTCTTCGGCCCCTCGCATCCATCCGCCGCCAGCGACCCTCTTAAGGTCATCCGTCCACCGTGCCTCAGGATGCCCTACACCTACACTTCGTTTCCCCGTCCGTGGTCTCCATTCGAGGACTCGTCAGCTCCACGGTGGACTCCATCGCTCATAAGCCCTGCGACAGACGTGGCCAGCCCAACGCCACTTCAACAAACTAATTCTTTGAGCAATGTCGGTGACTTTCGTCCTTTGTCGGATAATGTGATTGCGGATTTTATCCTTCAAAGAAACCCCTAGCATTGCTCTCTCCATAGCTCGCCATATATTTATAACCATGTATTAACATTTCTTTTTCAGATATGGGCTTGTCAGAAACATCATATCATTTTCTTCCGAAAAAGTGTTGCTGTCCGGTGTAGCTTATACTATAACATTTGTATACATAGTCTGTCTCATTTTGACATATTTACTTGGTGGTTATGTAAAAGCTGATGGCTATTTGCTATGGGTGGCTCTCTTTCTGTTTGTAATACTGGTAATCAACTTTTTGGTAGCTCTTAATGAAGAATATTTGTACAGACATGAAATACCCCACAGAATCAAGAAAGTTTTAGGTGAGTACGTCATTGCTACTACTAGTTTTAACTCCAATAAAATATTCAAGTTCAAATTAAAAAAAAAAAACCGGCCAAGTGCGAGTCGGACTCGCGCACCGAGGGTTCCGTACAAACCTGTAGGTATTATATGATGTTACCACTTAAAATTTTATGCTTTTCCCAATTTTTCCTTTATTTGTGCTATAAGACGTTGCTTCGTACCAAATTTCAAGATTCTGAGTTCACGGGAAGTAGGTACCCTGTAGGTTTCGATTCCCTTGCGAGTGTCGAAAATTTGCGGCCTAAATGGCTCTATCTTTTGATTGCGTTGGCTTAGAAGTTTGATTTTTTCACAGCTCGAAGGGACGGTAGACCTGAGTATTTGATATGAATTTCAACTTGATACCTCCACGCGTTCGTTCCTGAGAACAAGGGTCTTGACTGACAGACAGACGGACAACAAAGTGATCCTATATGGTTCCATTTTTTCCTTTTGAGGTACGGAACCCTAAAAATCAGTTGATTGTAAAAAATTGTACACATTGACCAAACTACATTTTTTGTTATCACTTAATATTTATTTTTATCTATTATTTTATTAATTATGAAATGATAAGTAAGTAAAATTTTATCTTGATTTTAGAAGATAATATAATTATAATCTAATTTGATTTCTATTTAAACAGAAACACTGGATGATGCAATAGATAGGTCAATATGGAAGGAAGGACACTACCCACATCTGTGTGCACCCTTTTCACCCTGTGTCATACTGCAATGGACCTACCGAGATGGTAAAAACAATTGTGTAACCTAATTGTTCTCTTCTAACAGTATACATAATGTAAATAGCTGGGTCCCCATTGAGAGAGCTGCCTCGCACAAGGCTAGCGCATGAGCCATAATTTTGTTCGACACAAGGTTCAAAATCGCGCCGAAAATGGCTGCCGAAGTTCGCTCTGTGGAGACCCAGCTAATTACTTAAATAAAGTTATTTTGTAGTTTTTGAGTTTATTAACAATTATTTAAACATATGGATTTCACGGGATGACCGAAAAAGTAAAAAAATTAAGTTGAAAAATAAAATACAAAAAGATACTTCATACCAATCTTGGAGAAGTAAAGCAATCTAAATCGCGGCTGATTTTAAAAATTCTTACACCAATATTAAGCTACAGCTAGTTGACATAGGCTACTTTTCTACGGGAAAATGCAAAATTCCCACGGGATAGAAATTAGTGAATTTAAACTTGGAGGCTGATTTTCAAAATTATTTAACTAATAATAATCTATACTGTCTCTGATTTTCAAAATAGGTCAAAACACCAAAACAGTTATTTCTATCCCGCGGGAACTTTACACTTTCTCGGGATAAAAATAGCCAAAGTCAAACAGAAACAGTGTAGATTATGATTTTTTTTTTTTAATCGGACCTGTGTGCCAAATTTCATCCTAACAACTAACGTTATTGTCTTCGCGTACGAAGTCGTGGGCAAAATCTAGTTGGAGCACATTCAAAGTCAAAGCCAAAATTCTTTATTCAATTTAGGCATCAATTATTGATGCTCCTATGAACGTCGAAGAATCTACCACCAGTTCGGAAAAAAACCTGTTGAGAAGAAACCGGCAAGAAACTCAACAAGGTATATTTTTTTCAATCAGATTTACATTGTTATTGTAATGTAATATTGTAAAGGAGTTACCTACTGTATGATACAGGGTTAGGTTTATAAATGACGGGCGTTTTTCTAACGCTTGGTACCTAATGTAGAAATAATGCACCCAATTTGTATTAGCACATGATTGGCTGCACACCCCTGGAAATGTGTTTCAGAATTTATCCATTTGTTGAGGTTTAAAGTGTAAAACGTTAAAGGCCTGATTACATAACTTGCTAATTACATGTTTATTTGTTTGTGCAGGTATATTAGTGAATCTGCCATGGGCACTGTTGGTGGAGGGCGACGTGATAGTACTACGGCCGGGGCAGGAGGTCCCGGGGCACTGCCGGGGTTTGCAGCCCCACGACCCAGAGCTGTTCTTTGGACAGACTTTCCAGCCTAGTTCGCAAGTCAGTTCAAAGACACATGTCAAATGTAGCTAAGAATCAGTTTGTTTTCTAAATATGATAAAAAAACAAAGCTAGTCTTATTGATACCTACTAGTTAGTTAAATTGTTCAGAAACGCCGCCTCTAAAATCTGTTCCTAAAATTATCTAAGAGCCATATCACACTGGCGATTTGCGAACGTATTAAAAGCGGTGCGAACGCGCGGCGTGTTAGCCTAAGGCTTCATTTCCTCCTACGCTGACATCGGTCGCTGACGTCGGTCGCGCGTACGAATATACACAATACTCTATGGCAGGGTTTTTCAACCGGTGTGCCGCGGCACACCAGTGTGCCGCGTACATTTTCAAGTGTGCCGCGATGCTTAATTGCAGTCCAACCTAAAGTGTATCAATACAACCCCTACGTCCGTTACATATAAATCAAAGCCTCTAATATACCGAATTCTTTACTGGTGTGCCGTGAAAGTTTACTGAAAATAAAAGTGTGCCGTTGACAACAAAAGGTTGAAAAACCCTGCTCTATGGGGCACTGAGGCGCTACTACGAAATTCGAAAATCGAAGTTCGTATCGTATTATCCCTCTCACTCTCGTGTCAAATCATATTAGCGTGAGCGGGACGGCACGAAACGAAGTTCGAATTATGCACTTCGTGGTAGGGCCTCTGCACAGCGACGCCGACGTCCGCGGCAGATTTATTGCTACGCGCCGCTGATGGCGCGCATCGGTGCGCTGACGCGCTATACACCACTATCGCGCGCTCAGTGCGAAGCTGACCGACATCGGCCGCTGACGTCGGTCGAGCGAACAAATAAACACAATACCTACTCTATGGGCCACCGCACAGCGACGCTGATGGCCGCGCATTTGTCATACGCGACCGACGGTACGCTCGACCGACGTCAGCGACCGACGTCAGCGTAGGAGGAAATCAAGCCTAAAATGTTATTAGAATGCGCGCGGCGCTCACTAGTCTCGGTTGCTTCGACACGTCTGTGTCCATTTGGATCGCCTCATGACGCCCTTAGGGTAATGCCGCGACGCCCCAGAGCGTTGAGACGCACAGTTAAGGTCAAACGACGCGTGTTAGGAGAGATTTATGTCCAGCTGTAGACTGCTATAGACTAGTATAGTGTGCCGCGGCACACTGGTGTACAGTCGACTACAAAAAGATCGATGCAGCCAAAGTTACAAAAATATGTATACACGACCTTAATGGTAAGTTAATAAAGTCGCGTATACATATTTTTGTAACTTTGGTTGCATCGATCTTTTTGTAGTCGACTGTACCGTGGTCATTAGTTGATGTGCCGCGGAAAAATAAGGTTATCTCATAAAGCTAAATAAACGGACGGAAAAAATACTTACACAGATGTAAATCACGCTGTTTCACATGATTTTTCATTTAAGGTGTACCTACCTCCAAAAATTTTCTTTTTCCTTGATGTACCTTGAACACAAAAGTTTGCGGTACTGGACTAGTATAGACCAATGATGACAATAAATCTAAACCACAGTTGACCATTGAAATGTTACGTGTGAAATTATCCCATAGTTTTTTTGCCATAAATTACACCTACTTCCACCACATCAACTTATGAACTGCTAAAATGTTTTCTTTCATAAGAATATGTAGGTATTTATAACGTATATTAATTATCATAATTTCAGCCGTAGGACATCCACTGCTGGATATAAACCACACCATTCCTTTCAGAACAAAGAAAATTTTAGTACGCCTCGCGTCCGTGCGCCGCACCAGAATAGGGCGTACAAGATGTGTGAGACGCCCTACCTCAAGAACCTGAAACTCGCCCTCGACCAAGCTACAACACGCCCTGTTACAGTCTTCGAGAAACAACGATATCTGGTGAGACCATACTTTAATGAATGCGGTACTTCAAGATAAATGTGTGCAAGACAGCGTCATTGCAATCACTTGGTCGACTTTTTATTGTTGTATGTTATTTATTACTTTGTTTAGTTAGGTGAAATTATGCAAGTTACAAATCGAATTTCACCTATTTCTGGTGAACGAATTGACTTGCAATTCGGCACAGATAGTTATTATGTTTATGTAGATTGGACGACAATGAAAGTACAGTTAACAAAAAGTATAGTCCCAAATATGTAAATTTGTTTTCAATTAAAATTAACGTTACTTAAGGAAGGAATTACGTGTAAAAGTTATCACGAAAAGAACGCATAACGAAAATTTGTCAGTCACGTCATACATACTATGCTGCTGAGTAGTCACTAGAATTTTATTATTCCATTCCATTCAAACTTAAGAATTACAGTTGGTGGAATATCTTACACTCATTCCTCCTATGAGCCATCCCCTTGACCTCCTGCTACGACACGACAACGGCACAGATTACTTAATAGTTACTTCGTAACAGATACTGCATCCCGTACAAAATCTTGGTACTTACCGCGATTGTAGCCACAGATTATACTACTCCGTCTCCTTAAGAATGTGTGCGTGCCGACAGTGACAAGGGCTGGCAGTTTGGATTAAATTTTTTTTCTCTACATGTTGTTTTACCATTTTGTCGAGATAGTTGCTATATATTATATCTATGCAAACTTTCTAGCACTAATATTCCCTAAGCTAAGCCACGGACGGACAAAGGGACAGACGGTCATGGCGAAACTATAAAGGTTCCGTTTTTGCCATTTTAGCTCTGGAATCCTAACAAAAAAGGATATTTATTGTAATGCGCAGAACACATTGCCATGCTCACAGTACCCTAACGTTATACTAGATACGACGGTCAACTTTTGAACTTCGCATCGTGCCATCCCGCTCACGCTTATAGCTTTTTATAGAAGAGTAAGAGGGACAGCACGATACGAACTTCCAAATTGTTATATTAGCTATTAATTCTAGCATAGTCCTATTAAAGTTTGCCCCTGTTTCACCATTTTCACTTATAAAAGTCCAGGCGGCATATTTTTTCCGTGGAACACGAATGAACGTGCGTCGGCGCGCGCTTGTGACAACCTACTGAAATTTCGATCGTAGCAGATGATCCCCGCGGTAGGTAAATATCGCGCGTAAGTATATGGCATGCATGAGGCCTGACAACGGCTTTTTCCTTTACTTGATCCATGTAGCTGCGCCTAGGCCGACCTCTTCCTCTCTTTCCCTCGATATTTCCTTCTAAAATAGTCTTAAAGAAGCTGTCGTGTCGTATCAAATTGTATTATACAAATGAAGAATTACTAACCACTGGTCTCGACGTTTCCAAATAATATTTTTAAATGGCCACGTACTATTTTGTACTGTCGGCAATTTCATTTACCAAGTTCCACAGGTTTATAGATACAAAACTGCATTTTCTGATATGGAAAGATATATCCGAATCTGATCACATTTGATTCATTAACGTAACAGAACAGGAATAAAACTTTAATGAATCATATGTAATTCATAGGACAGGGACTTTGTAAGGCTGCGCATTTACCAAAGAGTTGCATGTGCGAGTAAGCGGAGCCAGCCTAATACACGTCCCACTGCAGAGCACAGGCCCTCTCAGGAGGCTTGAGCCGTAGTTCTCACGCGGACCCAGTGCGGATTGGGAACTTCACACACACACATCATTGAATTCCTTCGCAGGTGTATGCAGGCAGCCTTCCTCACAGTGTTTTTCCTTCACCGTATAGCTCATAATAAATTTCAATTTTGATTTCCGTTATATATTCCAAAAAACTCAGAAGTGCGAGCCTGGGCTCAAACCGACGACCTTCTGCTAGAGAGGCCGTCGGTTAAAACGCCAAGCTACCACAACTTTTACTATAGCGAGATTATATTGTTTCAGTGCACAGTGAAAATAATGGAAGGTATCGCGCTACCGCTAGTAATTTTATTAGTTGTGGTGGCGAGCTTTGTGCGTCACGTGTACCACCTGCCCGGGGTGACGCATTGGACGGAGGTTTACTTCCTGCAGACCATTGCCGCGTCGCTGCCTCTGCTACAGATCATATTCCCTATTGCGTGGGTGGCGCTCAATTGCTATGGCATGGCTAGGTAAGGTTCCAGCGTGAAAATGGGAGAATAAAGGTTAGAAACAGAGATTTATGACGCGGAAGTCATTATTAGTAGACTAGCTGTTGCCCGCGAAGAATTGGTTTATCGCTATCCTCGGTAACCATGCAAATTTCCAGAATAAAAAGTATGTTTCTTAATCCAAGTTAAAAACTATCTGTGTGCCAAATTTCATCAGAATCCGTCAAACCGTTTTAGAGTGAAAAAGTAACAAACATTCTTACATACATACTAACTTTCACGTTTAAATATTAGCAAGAAGATAAGATATCAAATTGTAATGGGAAATACGTGTAAATTTTTGATAATAAAAAAGACTACTAGGTTTGTACACGGACTCGAAGCCAATACTTATTACCTTATTGTCTAACGCACTTGGAATCACAATCGTTTTCTGCACTTCTTTCTCTCATAAGGCTTGATTTCCTCCTACGCTGACATCGGTCGCTGACGTCGGTCGCGTGTACGAATATACACAATACTCTATGGGCCACCGCACAGCGACGCCGACGTCCGCGACAGATTTATTGCTACGCGCCGCTGATGGCGCGCGTCGGTCTCGCTTCTCAGCGCGCGCGCGTCGGTGCGCTGACGCGCTATACACCACTATCGCGCGCTCAGTGCGAAGCTGAGCGACATCGGTCGCTGACGTCGGTCGCGCGTACGAATATACACAATATTCTATGAGGCACCGCACAGCGACGCTGATGGCCGCGTATTTGACATACGCGACCGACGGTACGCTCGACCGACGTCAGCGACCGACGTCAGCGTAGGAGGAAATCAAGCCTAAGGTGTAGAATGAGGTAGAAAGAGATGGTTAATGCGATTGCGAGTGCCCGCGCGTTAGTCATTACGGCCTGAGGTCTAAACTTTCGTAAGTAATTTAAATGTAACTTGTATACAGTCAGCAGAAGAAGTGGACGAGCAGTTGTGGTGCTCCAAATGATCTACTCTGGACTTTACTGCCAAAGTAATAAAAGACTGTGTACCTAGTTCATGTTGGGACACCGCACAACTGCTCATCCACTTCTGCTGCTAACTGTACCGTCAGAGGTAAACTTAGATTTTTTTTACTCCTCTCTTACTTTGTTCGTAGCTGTGACTTGTGCGTGAATTTTCATTAGCATTTCTTTCTATTTCAGGTTTAAATTATTATCCGAAACTCGTCAAAAATATGTACGAACGAAATCGTGTTCGATATCAGAAGACGCGAGTGACCCGCTCATACAGGCGCTGAGCGAGTCTAACCTCAAGCCTGATAGTCTCAAGTCTCTGTGGAAGACGTTCTTCAACATACTGCTTGGTAGAGAGGATATGGTCGTCAGGTCGGCCAATATCGTGCACGTACTGGGATCTTTGTCGGTGAGTTTATAGGCTGGATGCTTCTTAACTTTGATAGTTCGGTTCAAATCAATCAGTAATCGAACTTGAAGAACAAATCTAATTTATTTATGGAGAACCAACAGGCTATAATACAATTTAAGTAGTGAACACAGCAACACAGAGCCAATTACAGGATCTTAGAGACAATGACAAAATGACTTTCTAAATATTAAGCTAAGTTTAAACAAGGTGACATGCACTATGCCAAATAACCACAGAAATAATAATAAAGAGGATAGAAATGCCTTAGTTCCTATTTTCTTCCGGAACTCGTGTCGCTATTTCATCCCCTCTACTTACTGTGTTAATGCACACATGCAAAAGACCGGAACCGTACTACGCAATCACGCACACAATTACTAAAATGTTTGCTTACAAACAATTATGAACCTTACACCTTAGAGATAGCGTTGAATAACACTCAACGTAAGTCATACCCACATTTACACAACGGCGCCATTTATTGGCCGCGTCGGCATTATGTCTGTACTAGTCGTAACCTGTTTTTTTGTCCGTACCACGAACTTTTGTGCAAGACGGAAGGGTTATCAAAAATTACTTTACATTGCTGCGTATAATTCAAAACGATCTGCGTTTTTATGGGCATGAGTAGCAATGGTATATGAAGTTCCGTGTTAATAACGTGTAAACCAATATTTCATAAGTTGTATTTTGATATAAACCGCATTATTACATTAAATTAATACATACCAATGAAATGTAATCCCCTTATTAGTGTAATTACACAGTGTGGACGAGTTTCCGCAATTGCTAATGCTGCAAAACACCATTTTAAAGCACTTGTTGTCATACCCACGTTTCAAATAGCACTGAGCCACAAGTCGCGCGCTTGTGACCTACGAGTCACAAGCGCGGCGCCAAGGTCACGCGTCTAAGGCACTTCTATCCTCTTTATTATTATTTCTGTGCAAATAACACACTAAGCAAAAATAAACAAAATAATTATCCAATGCAGTAAGTAGCAGTGCGCTCAAACACAACACTCCGCTACCAAATCATGCCTCGCAGATGGACGCTACAGTTAAAAATGTCAATGTTAATTTTCCTTTCAGGCTCTTTGTTGCGTGGACAAGAAAGGCATTCTATCGTGGCCTAACCCTACGGCGGAGAAGGTGTTCTTTCTGCGAAACTCCGGTCCGGCGTCCAGCGCGTCCAGCAAGACCAGTCTGGTCGGCTCCATGCGACAGAGCCAGACTAATTTGGAACAAGACGCTGTCCAGAACGAGCCCTCTACCATCGTTGAGGTAGGACATACAAATATTTGGCCAGGAAGTCAACTGGAAGCTCACTTTTGAGTGTAACTCACTGCAACAGCTACACCACGCAATCACAAGAAGATAAGTCTGGTAAGATATTGACGGTATGGAACAGTTTCTAGCAGCAGCTCTTGTGACTGTGGTCTCATGTGAAGGAAGGTCTCAGCTAAAGTTAAGCGACAGCTTAGAGCATTTTCGTTAGCATTGTAAAAAAAAAACAATGCCGTATTGAATAATTTGAAGACGCTGATAATGACTCTGATTCTTACCTTGGTGGATTCTTCTGAACAGTGTTTTTTCGAACCGGTGGCAGATTCTTCTACTTTCATAAGTGCTAGTAGTAGACTTAATTGGAATAATAGTACATTACTGCAGCGGCCGCGAAATAGGGGATTGCCGGCCGAGTAGTTATAGATGGCCGAGTGTTAACGAGGCCATCTAGAGATACGAGGCCGGCAATCCCTGTTCGTGGCCAAGGCTTGTATAGAGTTTTTCTCAAACATGCATCATCATCATCACCACCATCATCACCGCCATCATCATCACCATCACCATCACCATCACCATCACCATCACCATCACCAACAACATCATCAACATCCATCAACATCCATCAACAACCATCAACATCTATCAACATCCATCAACATCCAACAAAATCCATCAACATCCATCAACATACATCAACATCCATCAACCAACATCCATCAACATCCATCAACATCCATCAACAACCATCAACCAACATCCATCAACATCCATCAACATCCATCAACATCCATCAACATCCATCAACAACCATCAACCAACATCCATCAACATCCATCAACATCCATCAACATCCATCAACATTTTCTCAAACATGCATCATCATCATCATCATCATCGTCATCGTCGTCGTCGTCGTCACCATCATCATCACCATCACCATCACCACCATCATCATCTTATCATCACCATCATCATCACCATCATCATCATCACCATCATCATCACCATCATCATCATCATCACCATCACCCATCATCACCATCATCTCATCATCACCATCACCATCATCATCATCATCACCCATCATCACCATCATCATCATCATCATCATCAACATCATCATCTCATCATCACCATCATCATCATCTCGTTATCACCATCATCATCACTATCATCACCCATCATCACCATCATCACCACCATCACCATCATCATCACCGCCATCATCGACACCATCAACATCATCATCTTACCTTACCTTAAATAAACGTAGTGGCAGAATGTCTTAACGAACCAAAACGCAAAATATTGCATATAGTTTTTTTTTAATGGCTAAATGCTATGATGCCATAGACCTATAAACGTCATAGTATGAAACAATAGACGATCACTTTGCTGGCCAAGGCCAGCAATGTTGTATGAAATTCCATTATTGACCTCTCGTCTAGCCCGCACCTTCAACGTGACACTTCGTGGCGTATTATAAAGAACATAACGTCAATATTTCATAGCATGTTTGAGAAATAGTACATTACTGCAGAGGCCGGGACGTAAGGGGTTGCCGGCCGAGTATCTAAGTGCATGATACGAGGCCGGCAACCCCTGTTCCGGCCGAGGCTTGTATAGTGCTTTTCTCAAACATGCACCATAACCATCACCATCATCATCATCGTCGGCATCATGATGATGATGATGATGATGATGATGGTGATGATGGTGATGGTGATGATGATGATGGTGGTGACGATGATGATGGTGATGATGATGGAGACGATGATGATGGTTATGGTGATGACGATGATGATGATGATGGTGATGGTGATGTTGATAGTGAAATATTTCTCTAGGCAGATCACCATTACCTTATTATTAAATAAGCGTAGTGGCAGAATATCATAATGAACCTAAACGCAAATATTGCTTATAGTTTTTTTTTAAATGGCTAATTGCTATGATGCCATAGACCTATAAACGTCATGGTGCTGTATCACATGAAACAATAGACGATCGCATTGCCGGCCAAGGCCTGCAAATCCATTACATACCAGTTGTCTAACCGCACCCGCAACGTGATACGTCCCGGCCTATTATTTGGAACACAACGTAAACATTACATAGCATGTTTGAGAAAAGATATTATGACTTTATAAATGTCACTACATTTCTAGGATTCTTCCGTGATTTGCAGGTGTTGGACCTAACGCACGACCAGAACGCGCCGTTCTGCGTGGAGTTCGACGACCAGCGCTGGCGGCAGCACCTGGCGCGCCTCAAGCCGCTGGGGCTGGCCGCCGTGCTCAACACCTGCGCGCCCGCGCCGCGGCACACGTACGCGCACTTCTGCGCGCACCTCACCTGCGAGGCGCAGTACAGGTGGGGTTGCCATATAATTGGGGATGTCTATTTTTTTGCAATGTATAGTAAATCGAAAACCATTTCGAGATAAATGCTTTTTAACTCGTTTTCTGTAGTTATTTAATTTTAATATTATGTAATGAATTTATTATATAACAAATAAGCAATGACCTTCATTTGACATTGGTGTAAATTGCGTGACCGGTTCAAGTCGTACTTTATTCTATGTGGTTAGAATTCTTCACAATTTACGCGTGGATTATACTACGGAGTTTGATTTGGACCCGCTGTCTGACATCTAGCACTTTGACAGTGCCAGTAAAGTGACACAGTGTATAGTGTACCACTACGCAAAAAATAATTAAAGGGATTGCCTTATCGTACGCATTTAGATAGATTTAGAAATTTGGCATTATGGGAGCCCTCAATTAAAATCTGACGTCATCAACTAAAATAGTTTCAATAATTAATTTTGAAAAAAGTAGAGAAGTAAATGACAAAATATTGAAATTAGTTCCTTATAATTGACTTTTCTATACAAAACAAATATAAAAACCACTGGTAATTTTTTTTAGACATTCCCAATTGTTCGACGACCAGCGCTGGCGGCAGATTATTTATTTTATTTATCCTCCATACAAACTTTCACGTTTATAATATTAGTGGGATTCTGAGAAATTAATTTATGTTTGCAGTGAAGACTTGGTGCCAGTGACGAACCGGCGCTGCCTCTGCGAGCTCGCGAAACAGATCGGCTTCACCGAGGCCGTGGAGGAGTCCTACACCGTACAGGACTGTCTCGCGATCTTCCGCCATTTGGTGAGTGTAACCTTGTAACATTGACCTTTAGGTGCCGAATCTGCCAAAGTAAGCACCACCAATAGTTAGGGATAGAGTCACCAAAGGCTTCTTCGGCTTGATTTTCATACACAGGAGCGCTTTCTCTTAATAAAATGGGGGGAACTTTCACGGACGGTGGTTTGGAAATGAAAACTCGCGATTTCGCGATTGTTTCTTAGGAAAGTGTGATCTTTCAAAACAATGCCTAATGGTGAAGCCACACGAGCGTAATTTTTTGGGTCGTGAGCGGCAGAATTTCGGTTCAGTTGAATATAGCTTGATTGGCAGAACATACTTATATATAGATATTTTGACGACCAGATGGCCTAGTGGTTAGAGACCCTGACCATGAAGCTTGAGGTCCCGGGTTCGATTCCCGTGTCGGGGCAGATATTTGTATGAAAAATACGAATGTTTGTTCTCGGGTCTTGGGTGTTTAATATGTATTTAAGTATGTATCTATCTATATAAGTATGTTTATCCGTTGCCTAGTACCCATAACACAAGCTTTATTTAGCTTACTTTTGGACTAGGTCAATTGGTGTGAATTGTCCTGTGATATTTTATTTTTATTTTTATTTATACTAATATTAAGTGACCATATTCCAGTGTGGCTACTACGAAATTCTAAGTTCGCATCGTGCTTTCCCTTTCACTCTTCTGATTAATATATTAATGTAAACAGAACGGCACGATACGTCGTTGTATAAACAAGATTGTTTTTTTTTACAGCAAGCGGACACGATAAGGCGCGAGACACGCTTCGTACGCTCTCTGCACTTGAGCACGCGCGTCAAAGTGCCGCTGCCGCATATGCTGGCCGTCCTGGTGAAAGACCAGGCTAACCAACTGCAGATGCTTACTCAGGTACCGTGCGGCTGCCACATGCCTACTCTCAATTATTAAGGGCTTTGGAGACTATCAAACGGCTTGACTTCAAGGGGCATTCCAAAGGGTCGGAATTGATTTCTATCGTGACTGTGTGTGTGTGTTGTTCAGGGCACAGCTGATATAATCCTGGATTCGTGCGTGGACTATTGGAACGGGCGAGACCTCACGCCAATCTCGCCCGCCGACCGCAAAAAAATCATCGACTTCTACCAGAGGAACTCACTGACGGCTTACTGCACTGCTTTCGCTTACAAGTAACGTTTTATTTTATTACAGTAATTGTAAATTAATGAGCAAACATACGTCACTTTCTATACAACCTTGTATTTGTACTCGTCCGTATAGATGAGAAACGAAAGGGAAGCCCATGTTAGTGACTATAAGTTGCATACACCTTCTATTTCACATTAGTGCAGGTCATACATAAGTACAGAAACGGTATAGTTTGTTTGTAATTTTAAGGCCTGTATCACCACTCTCCACATATTTACTAGTTATCATATCAGGAACTTATCAGAGACTGATGAATGATGAAGCAGGCCCTTACTATCACTCCATAACGACGACGTCTAATGTCCATCTGTATCCATTGTGCTAAAATACATAGTAATTAGTGTTATACAAGCTGTTTTTAAATTGATTCGGAATATTTTAGTAGATGGTTGGATTGGTGTTCACACCCTGTAAAGGATTTCCATCATCTCTACGACTGGTATACTTTTTAGTTTATCGATCAGTGGATGCAAACATTGGTCAATTTAAAAAGGTTAAGTTATCACGGTACATCTGAGACACAATGAAAAAATTCAATGGTTTGTGTGAAGTTCCCAATCCGCACTGAGCCCGCCTTCGGCCCAAGCCCTTTTTTTCTGAGAGGAGGCATGTGCTCTGCGGTGGTAATATATAGGCTGGGATGATGATGATGATGGTGAAATTGTTTAATTTTTTTCGAGTTAATGCTGATTAACTCGAAAAAAATTAAACAATTCTATTTGCTCTTGCATATTGTTTTTCTGGCCAGACCACTGACCCGTGGCATAGCGCCGTCCCTGTCGCAAATGTACTTGGAGCTGCCGGCTGACAGTCGCCGGCTGTACGCGCCGCACAGCCAGCAGTGGGCAGACGCGCCTGCGCTGCACTTCCACTCTACTGGTCAGTGTTGATAGGCCCTAATTTTTAATCGTACTTTTCAACCCTAGTCTGGTATTTGAATGCAATTTAAAAAGTAAGGGGAAATCTTGTTTTTCTCATCACTTCTCAATTGTTTACGAAACAAAACTGTTTGAAATTGTTGGGTGCAGTGAAGTGAAGAAAGTTTGTGAAGATGTTTGGATGTTTGTTGTTCAACACGAAATAAGGTCTGAATGGATTTAGATTAAACTTAGCGTATAAATATACAAAGATTTGGATTGAGACATAAGATACCTAATATCCCGGTAATGCATTCTCGTGAGGTATTATTTTATCTTTAAACTAGCTGTTGCCTGCGACTCTGTCTGCGAAGAATGTGGGTATAAATCAGCCTACGACGTATTCTCAGACCTACCAAATCTGGACAATTTTTTTTATAAAAATCGGTCAAGCCGTTTCGGAGGAGTTCGATAACAAACACCGTGACACGAGTTTCTATGTATTAGATAACAATAGCGGGCACTGTCCGAGAACGTTGAAGCATCTCAATTTCCAAGATTACTTGTTAACTTCTTCTGCAATCAATAGACGGAGCGAACCAAGCGAACGATGTGCTTAAAAAATGCACCCTTAACTTTTTTCAGGCCAAACTCTAAGATTTTAAATGTTTTTCATGAAGGTTTTTCTTATGTGAAGCAAATAAAATTGTTTCAGATTCGTTGTTGTTTAACGAAGTGACAGATGACGATGTAAGCGATGCAGAAGGATATTTCGACATGCAGTGCAATCAGGTGGGCTCATTTTTCTCTTTTCGTACCATTTTCAAGATCCAAATTATTCTTTTCTACATCATGTTGCATCACTATTTATCAAGCTAGCAAAATTTGATATCTTTCGCTTTCTCAAAGGTTTGCATGGGCCTCCGCCACAAATATAATAGTTATCTCTTCTCTTTACGACCTTACAACTCCAGAGGTCAAATAAAGGCTGCTGTGAGTGCCATATCATCCGCGCAAATTAAACTATTTGACTGGACAATCTGAACTAGGTACTTGATACAGAATAGTATTTTATGCAACTGTATCATAATAAGGGTCATTAAGACACGAATGCGAGTTTATGACATGAGGCGAAGCCGAATGTCATAATAGATACGCATGAGTGTCTTAATGGCAGATTATCAATAGTTGCATACAGTACTTTTTCTACGAGTTCAAAATAAACAATTATTAAATAATTAATACTTAAATAGCTGACAATAAATGAATTTTTCGATTTTAAAACTAGCAAATTATTGCTCATTTCCATTGCCGCCTGTTTTATTTCTGGCGGCATCAACATTTCTGCATCACTTAAGAGGGTTTATACCTGCTGAGCTGGCAACGTTGCATTTTTGTTAGTTTTTCTCGATTATTTCATAAAAATTGAATGAAAATTAAAATTGTTTTGTATACAAATTGTTCTAATATATAAGTTATTGTGTCTACTGCAATAATAATTCGTGATCGACTTTTATTTTCTTTAAAAACAAACAAATTATTACCTAACGGTTTTTTAAAAAAATAAAAGTCTTATCACGAATTATTATTGCAGTAGACACATTAACTTATATATTAGAACAATTTATATACAAAACATTTTTAATTTTCATTCAATTTTTATGGAATAATCGAGAAAAACTAACAAAAATGCAACGTTGCCAGCTCAGCAGGTATAAACCCTCTTAATTCACCAAAGTTACAAATTCTCGCAGATAAAAAGTAATTTAAATAGTGATTAACTCTTTTATTTCTTTCAACTTGAAAGAACTCCGCACAAAAGCTTAACAAATTCCCGCTAATTTGAAACTTTTTTTTTCACTATTCACAACCTTAGAATGGACCCGGGAACTTTAGGTCATGCAGCCAAATTGAATGATGTTAAAATATTCATATTTAATCATGTCTTTAAAATTCATTTATTGTCCGTTATTTAAGTATTCATTATTTAATAATTGTTAATGTAAACATATTTTAATTAATGTGTAATGATTTTATATTAATTTCCCGCTTTATTTTTTCTTAACGAAATTTCGCTTGAAAAAATAAACCTTGATTGTGATTGGTCTTACCTGTTCTTACTCATTTTTAAGCAACCAATCACGTGGCACACGCATATTTATCTTTTTTTGAATGTTATTATATTACTCAGTCCCGTAACATAATGAAAATTATAAGGGTTATTATGTTACTGAATTTGCACCATAGAGCATAGAACTTGGAACAGACTTATAACGTTTAATTTTAATTGAAACCATTTAATTGAAAGATTATACTACAGGAGTAGAAAAAAATAACTATAATGCTATAAAATTTTAATGCATTAAATAGACGGTGCATTATTAAATTATTAATATCGACAGGTATTCATAGGCATGGTGACGATGCAATACCAAGCTCAAAGTGACATGGTAGAACTGATTGAGCGTTTAGAACGCGCGTGCATCCGCTTTGTGCACTTCAGTAAAGAGAACGAGCTGCGGTCACGAGTGTTCAGCGAGAAAATGGGGCTGGAGTCTGGATGGAACTGCCACATATCGCTTATTAGTGGCGAAGAACCGAGGTAAACAGTTTTTATTTAGGATGTTAGAGCTGTTGCCTCATTTATTATAGGAGGACCATACACTGTACTACGAGACCATGAACCAGTCATAGATAAAAACAAACGATAAAAATGTATCACATTATTATTGACTGTTAATTAATCTACCAAAAATTTTAGTATATTTTGGGGAGTGTGGCGCATTCTGAATTATATCCTAGACTTCTTCATGATGTCTCTTCGAACAGGGTGTTGGTAGATCAATAAATAAAAGACTAAAGAGTATTTAGAATATAAAAAAATCTAGACTGCTAGAAGAAAAGGGTCTTATTGCCGCACGATTCCAAAACGAGACATTATGATTGCGAATGTTTGAAATAGTATCATATGGATGGTATTAAGGCAATAAGGAAGTAAATGGGAAAGCGAGTAGAATACAACTGGAATGTATGTTCCGTTTGTTATGATGGCGCAATGGACCAGGTCAACCAGGTGTAACTTCATTGGAAATTAACAAAACGCTCGCTAATTGGAGCTTATCACATTTGTGGTCTAACAGACATCAGCTTCCAGCAAATATTAAAAAAAATAACTGTCACTTTAAAGCCTCATGCAACACACAGACACAAAATTAGTCGTTACCCCTTCTTTGAGTTGAATTACTAGCATACTACTTCCTAAATGTGTTATTTTTCAGTGTGTTATTTAATCGGTGTTGTTCTTTATTGTTTTTATTTGGCATTTAAGAATATATATTCCTCTTATCAACATCTACGTGTTCTTCGAATATTTTTTTATTAAAAGCCAAATAAAAACTATGTAATTCTTCTGCAGGTGCATTAAATCTGAATTTCTTAGCAATTTGTCACTTGCTAACTTCCCGACGCTGATTTAAAAGTACATCCATAGATCGTGATTCCATACTGATCGGTCTTTTACTAAGTTTGCCTACTTATAAAGACATTTCGTGATTTTTGGGCCAATGCTTCAAAAAAGAACTGCAGATTAAGTGTAATTCCACAAAACCGAGAAGATCATAGTTAGTCCCAAGAAAGTTTTAATTCCTGAGATAAAATTCAATCATTTTTAAATTGATTCCTTAATTTCATATTTTTCTACGTCATCTATAAATAATTCGAAAGTTTATGTTGTTTTCTCGTTGTATGAGCGATTGAGGTACCTACTTACTCTGGGACCTCTATCGCAAATGCCTACCCTGAATTTCACCGTCAAAATAATAGCCGACAGAGACCTTACACGCACTACGATTTTGTGTTGTATTGTATTGTATCAGTGCGTTATGTATGTATGTATGTAAACTCTTTATTGTACAAAAATAAGGAAAAAAAGAAATACATTATTGACAACCGTTGAAATGCATGTACAAAGGCGAACTTATCCCTTTAAGGGATCTCTACCAGTCAACCCTTGAGTGGATGAAAGGAGCATTTAGTAAGGGACCGACAAAGAGTAAGTCAAAATAATACAGTCGGACAAAGCAAAGGCTACAATACAACTTTTAGTAAATACAATACATAAACTCATAATATAAAGAAACCTAATAAAAATATACTACCATATACAACATATATATGCAAAATACATATAATAAATAAGCAGTGTTCTCAATATATTAAAGTGATGGTGTGAGCCACATCTTCTTCAAAGCTTCCCTGAACGACACCACGGAGGGAGATTGCCTAATGGAGGTGGGTAATCGATTCCACAGTCTAGCAGATCGCACAGTAAATGATTTGATGATGCTTACATACTGGCCGGAACCAAACGATGATCCTTAATACTTAAACAGGTGATAGTTTTGCTTAACCTGAACAACTTTCTCCAAGGAACAAAGGTCGAAAAACGAAAAAAAAAAATTTCATACTCCCATACAATAGTACATTACTGCAGAGGCCGGGACGTAAGGCGTTGCCGGCCGAGTATCTAAGTTGACGGCCGAGTGGTACACGAGGCCGGCATGATACGAGGCCGGCAACCCCTGTTCCGGCCAAGGCTTGTATAGTGCTTTTCTCAAACACGCACCATCACCATCACCATCACCATCATCATCATCGTCGGCATCATGATGATGATGATGATGATAATTACGATGATGATGATGATGATGATGATGATGATGATGACGATGATGATGATGATGATGATGACGATGATGATGATGATGATGGTGATGATGATGACGATGCCGATGATGATGACGATGACGATGCCGATGATGATGACGATAACGATGACGACGATGATGAAGATGATGATGACGATGACGATGATGATGATGATGGTGATGATGATGATGATGATGATGGTGATGGTGGTGATGGTGAAGATGGTGATGATGGTGATGATGATGATGATGGTGATGATGATGATGACGATGACGATGACGATGATGATGGTGATGTTGATGGTGAAATATTTCTCTAGGCAGATCGCTATTACCTTATTATTAAATAAGCGCAGTGGCAGAATATCATAATGAACCAAAACGCAAATATTGCTTATATATTTTTTTTAAATGGCTAATTGCTATGATGCCATAGACCTATAAACGTCATGGTGCTGTATCACATGAAACAATGATCGCATTGCCGGCCAAGGCCTGCAATTTTGTATGAAAATCCATTACATACCAGTTGTCTAACCGCGCCCGCAACGTGATACGTCCCGGCCTATTATTTGGAACACAACGTAAACATTACATAGCATGTTTGAGAAAAATATATTGGTTAGCTGACCGACTTACTATGGAGAGGTGAAAAAAAAAATCGTTTTTCGACCTATGTTCCTTGGAGAAAGTTGTTCAGTTTAAGCAACACTATCACCTGTTTTCGGGAAGGACCCCCGTCCTCATCCACTCTGTATAAATAAAAAATATTAAAACAGAGCACTTTTAAACTCGTCTGGCAAAGAATAATGTGATGGTGTGCGTTCGGCGTCAAGGTCGCCATATCATCAATAATAGTACATTACTGCAGCGGCCGCGAAATAGGGGATTGCCGGCCGAGTAGTAATAGATGGCCGAGTGTTAACGAGGCCATCTAGAGATACGAGGCCGGCAATCCCTGTTCGTGGCCAAGGCTTGTATAGTGCTTTTCTCAAATAAATCCAAGGAAATGATACGAATGTTCAACTTATATATTCATATTTAATTCAAATTGTTTTTTTTTTGATTCCCGCCAAAATATTTTTTTTACCAGCAATTTATTTGTAAGCTGTTCCAGTTAATGTTTTGACGCAAAATCTTGAGATGATTTATATTTATTAAAAAATTACGACCTTATTAATTGGTTATTTTAATAAATTGTTAACAATAAACGCCAATCCTTATTTATTTTATTAAATCTAGCCAAGTAAGATATTAAAAAGTAAATTCACAAACTAAATTTTTCTTAATTGGCAGTATGTCATTGATAGCCAATAAAAGAAAATACGACCCACTAATACAAAAGACAATCTCTTTGCTGGCCTTGGCCAGCAATGTTTGTATGAAATTCCATTATTGTCGTCTAATTTGAAATTAGAACGAATCTTCCTCAACTGCTATACAATGACATACTTCGTGTTCTATTGTCACGACTATAAGGACCACATTTCCTTGGATGTTTGAGAAAAGTTTTTTTCTCAAACATGCTATGAAATATTGACGTTATGTTCCTTAAAATACGCCACGAACTGTCACGTTGCAGGTGCGGCTAGACGAGAGGTCAATAATGGAATTTCATACAACATTGCTGGCCAAAGCCAGCAAAGTGATCGTCTATTGTTTTATGTGACACAGTACCATGACGTTTAATAGGTCGACGTGGTCGACGTGGATGGATGGATGGACGGACGGATGGACGGACGGACGGACGGACGGACGAAGGGATGGATGGATGTTGATGGATGGATGGATGGATGGATGTTGATGGATGTTGATGGATGTTGATGGATGTTGGTTGATGGATGTTGATGGATGTTGGTTGATGGATGTTGATGGATGTTGGTTGATGGATGTTGGTTAATGGATGTTGATGGATGTTGATGGATGTTGATGGATGTTGATGGATGTTGGTTGATGGTTGTTGATGGATGTTGATGGATGTTGATGGATGTTGATGGATGTTGATGGATGTTGGTTGATGGTTGTTGATGGATGTTGATGGATGTTGATGGATGTTGGTTGATGGATGTTGATGTATGTTGATGGATGTTGATGGATTTTGTTGGATGTTGATGGATGTTGATAGATGTTGATGGTTGTTGATGGATGTTGATGGATGTTGATGATGTTGTTGGTGATGGTGATGGTGATGGTGATGGTGATGGTGATGGTGATGATGATGGCGGTGATGATGGTGGTGATGATGATGATGCATGTTTGAGAAAAACTCTATACAAGCCTTGGCCACGAACAGGGATTGCCGGCCTCGTATCTCTAGATGGCCTCGTTAACACTCGGCCATCTATAACTACTCGGCCGGCAATCCCCTATTTCGCGGCCGCTGCAGTAATGTACTATTACTCAGCAAACTCCCTGATAATTTCAACAAAAGTATTGGTCCAAAACCCACGGCTTATTCCGATGATAACTTGAACGGAACTCGGCCCCGGCGTGTTCGCAGCAAGGCCGCGTCGCCGCTCTCCTCCCAGACGCTCCCGCAAACGAAGGGCGCCCCACTGAATAGGGCCGTGGATACTTGTGACGCGGTCAGGCTCGGCTTTTACAATAGGTTTGTTATTGGTGACGGGAATTGACTGTCGATAGGGTTTTGTGCACGTCAGATTGTTGCTTTTGGATCTCAAATGGGGCCCCATGCATACACACCGCACAGCACAGTAATGTGTCTGATTGACTGATGGACAACGCACAGCCTAAACCACTGGCGTTGGAGACTTTAAATTATGTGTGCTTGAGTATCATAGAGATGCGCTCAAAGTGGATTTTTGAATTACCACGTGGACCAATAAATCTATCATGGAAATCGTTTTATTCAGAATCCGTCTTTTATTCATAAGTATGAAAAGTTGTGGAGCTAAGGTAGCGTAGCGAGCCAATCTAAGGCTTGCTTCGGCTACTTATTTACGTATTGGTGCAAACGCTTTCTCATTTCTATTATTTTTTTAGTATAATGTTTAAAACGTTCGTGATTTTCACTCATAACTATTACTGTACTGTACACAGGACTTATCACGCATTAATATAATATTTTCCTCGACGTTTTGACCACATTGCAGTGGCCGTGGTCACGAGTTGACTGAAGTTCGTAACTCAGATAAATCCCGTATATGGTAATAGTTTATGACTGTACAGAGTAGTTGTTTAATGCTTTAAAATGGTAGATTCCCGGGGGAAGCTCTTGTCGGGACGAAGTAGGAACTGGTTTCTACCCGCTAAGTACCTATGTCTGATGGCGTCTTCCTTGTTACATCTTAACACATTTAACCATAATTAATTAACAGCCCTTGGTCTTTCAAATATAAGGCTATTAGAGTATGATAAAACAGTCAATTCTCGTCATCCGTTTTCTCTATCTCTTTTCAATCTAGCACCTAGCACGAATTGCAGCGATTTTCGACCGTCACTTTTACACTGCACTAATTAGAACGTGACAGTAGCTCTAATGTATGGCGCGACAACATGACGTCACTGCTGTTTGTGTTATCGTGCATGTAGCTTTTAGTTCCGTGCGTTATTTAAAGTTTTTTTAATATTAATCAAATTTCCCGTATTAAAATTTGATTTGATTTATTTTCTTGGTCTAACAGTCGTCATCAGATTATATCTACGCTACGCGTAACTACAATATAAGTACTTTAAAGTAAATTAAACCTCTGTAATACCGCTGGCAATAGGGTTGCGTTCACATATTTTTGGCACTCTTAAGCCGCTCCAACATAACTGAAGGCGACTGTTTATTAGAACAGAACATATTTGTTGAAAACATTTTCTTAGGCTATCTTATCTTAGTATTAGTAGTCCTTGCGGATACACTTCGACCCGTAGCGAGTACCTACTCGTACGTAGGAGTTTTCTTAGGCTAGCTAACATACTTATTTATTGACTTCTGTAGCACCTAATTTCCAAATAGAATACCCGAGCTTTATCTATCACAACCTCAGATTTAGCATATACTACAATAGATCAGGAATGCAAAAGAAAGCCCTTACCTTACCGCATAAGCCTGTAAGAAGCTAGTGTCACTCTTCAACGAAAGGAATAATTGTTAGTCTGGTCTAAATTACCTACTCCAAACCCAATCTATGGTGGTATATTCTTAATCTATGATCACCACACTTAACGAGTTTGCATGGCATGATAAAAATATTGATCCCATAAACAGAGAATACCCCTATATTTTAGTTACATACTTTCCTATACACGGCAACCTCATTCATTAATTTACTTGCCATATTATCTAGAATTTTGTAGTGTCTTGTTTTAACATTACCTACTAACAACAGCAACACAACACCAATAACGTTGGCAACTATTCATTTAATGTGCACATAATGTTGTTTTTATTAATTTGCAACTAATAAATAACACTTGCAGATTATTCCTTATGTCTATGTAAATAATAATACAGTTAATCTACTTATTTGTTTAAAAGACATTTTAAATTGCATTTTATAAATAGGCTATTAGTATATGTTATAAATCCCTTGAACTTGTGAGCCGGATTACACATTTTAGAACCGATAAGTCTAATATGGTAAGTGAGACCGAGAATCCTCGTAAGTACGTCAGTGTGTTTCCTTCTAAGTCTTCTTAAGATGCGGCACCCCATTCAAAATAAATCATTATCTTACTTCCCCGAGAGGTTCCCTATTTCTAATTTTCATTGGATTTATTGTTTTTATGGTTCCGTATCCGAAATTTAACAAACGGACTATGTCGCTACGCTGTCCGTCCGTCAGTCCGTCTGTATCTCAAGAACCGTAATATATGACTGCTGAAATTTTCAATTAAAGTGTATTTCTATTATTGCCGCTACAACTACCAACAATAAAATAAAATTAATTAAAAAATAAGGAGAATCCCCGCCCAACCGATTAGAAGTAGGGCTATATACATACCTACAAGTTTGTAAAACACTGACATACTACACTTATTGTCTGGGAACAACAGTAGACATTTTACCGCCATATTCTGGAACGTGATTAAATTTTTAGTCTATCACCATTTACAAATGGAACGTATTGGGTTTCTCAGTTTATTAACGTCAAAGTACGGCAGTAATGCCTCATTTCTCACGCCACACCTACCGGAACTAACCTTCAATTATTCCGTCAGCAATAATATGACGGCGTCGAAGGCCCTGTCGATGTCAGCGCCTGGCGCAATCAATCTGGACCATACGACTGTGAAGTTCGACAGCGAAATCAAGAAAGCTCGGCATTCTATCACAACGCATACGGGTCTAAAGGTATGTAACCAGAAAGGCTCTCGTTTTGCTTACAGTCGAGTTCAACAATATTTGTACAGCCAACCGTTCATAAATATCTATACATAGACCTTATTACCGTAACATAAGGTTCATGTTTAGATATTTATGAACAGTTGTCTGTACAGATATTCGAAGACACGACTGTACATTCGGTTTTGTCCCGTCAACTGTTCCTCTTCGAAGTTTTATTTACCTACATACAACGAGGGTTTTCTGACAGATGGAATATCGCTAGTATCGTAAGGTCTATTTGACGTTACACCCATACAACAAATGTCAAAGTTGACAAACGGACCTGACGATACTAGCGCCAAATAGCCTCTCATAGAAAACCCTCATTATCACGTCACTGTCCCCATACAAAATAATTTGACAAAGTCCACGTCCAAGTGTACTTCCACTTTGAAGTTGGTTCATACCCCATATTGGGGGCACCTGGACAGGGTGGGTGTTAATTAGCTTTTATTCGCGGCTTTATAGTTCGAGTGCGAAATGTTTTTCCATGACAGCGCCTTTATGACATTGTCATAACGCTGTATTTCGCTTGGCCTGTGGAAAAACATTTTGCAATCGAACTATACTCATGTTATCCATTAGATCTGACAATTGAACTGAATCAGTATTTAACTTAATAAGTATTTGTACTTAGCCGTTCAGATTTAAGGATTTTACAAGCGTACAGTCCTAACCGGGAAAATATGGAAATAAAAAGTAACCTGTGTTATTCCAAGTTAATCGTAAAGCTACTTTGAACCTATTGTCATTGCGTGAAGATCAGTTTGGCTTCCTTTGTGACACATATATCCGTTGTTGGCGTTGAAAAGTTCGTGAAAAAGTACGTACATATGTACCTAGATTATTGATTGATTCGTCCCGGCAGTTGCAACGCGGCAGTATCGCCACGTCGAATCCCTCTGCCGACTCGCTTCTGGACGACGAAGACCCGGACTCTCCAGCGGACGCGTGCCGCTCGCTGTCCTGCCTCACTGACTCCACGGACCACTCCGCGCCCGTCAACTTTGACATGAGCAACCGGGTAACCATATTAATCTACATCCATCATAACTTCCCTATAATTTATGATCAGAAGTGATAACCAAATGACCTATATTAAGAAACCTCTCCTATGGCTGCGTCTTAATGTTTAAACATTATAGTACATTGTGCATCTAGGGCCGTAAGTAGGGGATTACTAACGAGAGTCTATTAGAAGCCCGACGCCGAAGGCGGAGGGCTTTTAATGACTCGAGTTTGTAATTCCCTTACTGCCCGTGTTATTTTGTCTCTAAACACTTAAATTGAATAAAATAATGGCTACCCGCCAATACAGATTGTCACTTGAGTCATCTACCATAGATAATGTAAACGTGTTTAGTTTAGAATTCGAAAGGTCATACGGCCAGATTCTACCAACATGTTAAAAAAATATTACTAAAATTATTGCAAAACTATTTGATATAAATTTAAAATATAAAATAACGAGTTTTCATGAAGCGTAGATAAGTTTTGTGTTGTAAAATTTGGGTTATAGCTAAGTTTTAAAGATAATAAATAAAACTTTGGCTGACTTGAAACCTCCTTAGTCTGAAATTACTGGTTTGCAAATTTTAATACTAAAGTTAGAACTCCCTTGGTTAGAAAAACTGTACGTAAATCCATAACTCCCTTAAGAACAATTTAGGACATTGTCATTTAGTATACAGGCATGGAATAACACCATTGACGAGCAAATGTGATGAAAAAGTATTAAAATCGACACTTTTTAAAATTTCTAACATCCAGAAGAATCGTCCAGCGGAGTATCATCCTATGCGTCGTAGTAGTTAGTCGTATTAACGACAAGGTGGTGCTAAGGTCTAATCTAATAGTTATGTATGCGACTGTTCGTAATTAGGCATTAAAACAGGTGTATTAATGCTTCTTATTATGCACTAAACATAATTATAAATAACCTATTAGACCCGAGCGCCACCTTTTCGTTAATTCGACGAACTACTACGACGCATAAGATGTCCGCTCACGCATCTCGCGCCAATCAGGGAGGGCTCATAGAAATACAGGCGCGCGGTAAAGTTTCCTTCTTCCTTAGCTATGTCAGGGGGGGTTTCACTCCGCAGTTTAGGTATGTTCGGCCGGCGCTCCTCCCGGGAGGAGTATGGCAGTAGGTTGTCGCGCAGCCTTCAGTTCGCACGCTAGCCGCGTCGCGCGTTATTAAGCATCTTTTTTTTCTGTGATTTTTGCAACAAACAATGACTTCTAAACGATATTATAAATAACTTACTTACATACTAAAGGTAGTTTACTGAATTAATACACACTGTTATCTTTCTTGATTTATATACCTACCAAATATGGGCGAGTGGGAACCCTGTGCCCTTGGTTTCAGATCAGCGGTGCCCAACGGAATATGAACCATCGTATCACACGATAAGTTTTAATTTCGCGTGCACGCAGTAGGAGTAGGAAAGTTTTTATACCTAATGTTGACCTTTGTTCGAGAGTGATCCTTCTGTACGTTAGTACTATTACTTATTCTGTGGCTATGTGTGGTAAAAGTCGATCCAGCGGTTTGAAGAGTATCAGATCTTTTCCATAATTATGTAAGCCAGTTTTGACATAAAATGGAATTGTTTATTTGTAATATTGTTTTAGGCGAAACTGCCTCGCGGCATCGACAACATCCGGCCGCACATAGAACAGGTGGACAACGTGCCTCTACTTGTGTCACTGTTTACGGACTGTTCGTCTCGCTCCGTCCATATGATGATACAGATCATGCAGGTACTTACAAACCATAGTCGTCTTCCAGCCTTTAAGTACAGGCATAGTAGTGGTAACGTAATAGTTATAGTTATTTATATGACTGTTGCATAATGAGAGGCAACATTTTGAACGCCAGTGTCGGCTATAGACGTCAATACGGTAATACAAAAATGAACCTACCCAGATCCGCATAAGAATAAATTTTGTTCGTAACAAAAACTATGTGTGGCGTTCAATAGGAGTTTCATAATCAGATTACACGAATGTCTTAATGCTAAATTATTGGGGATGTCTATTTTTATATAGTGTATAGTAAAACGAAAACCATTTCGAGATAAATGCTTTTTAAATTGCTTTCTTTAGTTATTTAATTTTAATATAATGTATTAAATAAGCAATGACTTTTTTTTGACATTGAAGTAAATTTCGTAGACGGCCCAAGTTCTACTTTAATCGGTGTATACCTAATAGCATTGTTTAGAAATCCTCACAATTTACGCGTGGATTAAACTACGGAGTTTGATTTAGACCCGCTGTCTGACATCTAGCACTCTGACAGCGCCAGTAAAGTGACACTAGTTACAATGTATAGTCGGGGTAAGAAAAGGTTCGTCACTTTTCGACTCTATGTCTACGAATCAAGGTCGAAAAGTGACGAACCTTTTTTACCCCGACTATACCCACTACACAAAAAATAATTAAAGGGGTTGCCTTATCGTAAGAATTTAGAAATTTGACTGTGTGGGAGCCCTCAATTCGATGTTCAATTTGGGTTCGATTCCCGGGCGGGGCAGACATTTGTGTGACAAATACGAATGTTTGTGCTCGAGTCTTGGATGTTTAATATGTATTTAAGTATGTATCTATCTATGTAAGTATGTTTATCCGTTGCCTAGTACCCATAACACAAGCTTTACCTAGCTTACTGTGGGACTAGGTCAATTGGTGTGAATTGTCCCGTGATATTTATTTATTTATTTTTATTTTTATTTAATTATAATCTGACGTTATCAACCAAAATAGTTTCAATAATTAATTTTGAAAAAATTTGTGAACTAAATGAAATTATTTTCTTATAATTTACTATTCTATACAAAAAAAAACTATTGGTATTTTTTTAGACATTGCCAATTATGTACAATCCCATACATAACTTTATCTACATGTATATCATAAGTCTCCGTCATTTTTACTATTTTTTCACGAGGTAGGTATTTCATAGCACAAAATACGGTAAATATATTTTCTTTTCCTTGATACATCAGTCTCATCACATAATCGACCACAAAATTATTAAATTAAAATCTGTTTATTGCAATTAATGTTACAAAAAAAAAAAATTCTTATACTTAGTTACAATCTTTAAATATTTAAGACTATTATAACTAAGGAAATAAACGAAATAAAATAAAACTATTACTATTACTAGTACTAGTACGGTCAGCGCCACAAACAAGCGACCACCTCTGCACCCCGCCACCTTAATATCATGTTTAAATAGCCATATAAAACCATGTAGTCAAACAACTGAAAGCGACAAGGTCCTGGGTTCGAATCCCGGTAAGGGCATTTATTTGTGTGATATATTATATTATATATATATTAATTAGCCTGGAGAAGTGTCCCACTGCTCATTTGTGTGATGAGCACGAATATTTGTTCCTGAGTTATGGATGTTTTCTATGTATTTAAGTATTTATTTATCTATATAAGTATGTTTATCGTCGTCTAGTACCCATAGTACAAGCTTTGCTTAGTTTGGGTCTAGGTCGATTTGTGTAAGATTGTCCCCTAATATTTATTTATTTATTTATTTATTTATTTATAATAATATTTCTTTTTTCAATTACAATATTAGAAAAATGCGGCAAAACATAGCGCTGTGCTAGAGCTTACCCAAAAATTGTATTCTCTTTGAATTTAAATGTTTGATTACCAGGATTACGGTGAGGTGGTCTGCGTAATGGGTTCCGCAGCCAACTGTCTCAACATGGAGATTTTCATGAAGGCAGATGCCAGGTAAATTGCATGATGATTTATGAAGTTTATGAACCACTCAACCAGATTCATCATACAGCTTTTGTGTTACCAACTTTTTATTCGTCCGAAAAATATTTTTGCAATGTAATTGGCAGTTTTTCATTTTAAACTGACAAAATACTTCAGTACTTACACAGTTCCGTCGTTTTCTTTATGCTGTTGAATTATTTGTTTATCCTAAAATTATAGCATAGCTGTTGAGCCTCTTTACCCTGTGCTGTGCCAAAAAATGCCGCCCTACCAGGTGCCAGAAGACTGCATTGGACCCATAGACCTGGCGAGGACGTTAAATTCAGTGCCTTGCTCCCTGTCGGTGAGAACTAAATATGCTTGGATACATAATACATAATCTCACTTTAAGAAACTTTATTAAAAATGTTACGCCCAACTACGATATCTCTTTTCTATTATGCTTTTACACTTGCAAATTTTAATCGATCTGCAGACGCTATACGTAAGCCCAAGCCTTTCTAGTTTAGCAAGATATATATATATATATATATATATGTATATATATATATATATATACACATATATATATAACTTGCTAAACTAGAATATATATATAGTCCTCCTCATCGGTTTCGATGACGGGACCCCACTATTCTATAAATTAAGACGCCTATCATGGGCTCTGATATGGCTGGCTAGGCCGAATTTACTTTTCAATACTCTCCTACACGCGTGACAGTACAGTTGCCAAGATAGGGATGTATTGAAGCAAATGGAAAGACATTATTTGAGAATAAGTACATATCCAACTGCTCATTGTGGATCACAGTGAATGTATAGATTTAAGTTTTTGTAAACGAATGCTTAAAAAATATTTTTAATATTTTGCACGCTGCACTTAAAGTTACTAAATAAATGGCAAAATCAACCGTTCAACAAGTACTGCAGTCAAAAGGTTGGTACAATGTTTAAATATGATTAACATACATTACATACCTCTATCTATACCTTTGTATTTTCCTTCTCAGATAGAGCTAATCCAATATCGTCTGTGCGCGTGCAATACCGCGTAACTAGCTTTTTCCATAAGACTTAACTTGAAATTAAATAACAGTGAAAGTTAGACAAAATATACCTTATGGAAAAGCTAGTTACGCGGTATTGCACGCGCACCGACGATATGTATTGTTTTCATATTCAAGATCAATCAGGAAATAAGATTTGTTAACTGTTGCCACGTTCAGTCAAGGGCATAAATATTATGTAGGTACGTTACCTAGGCTTCAAAAATATCTATACAACTCTATGCCACTAACCATAAGGTTGTTGTTTGAACATATTTGACGCGATAGCTGTATACATATTTATGCCTTCGGCTGTTCAAGCATTAGACGTCAAAAAGGTAATAGTCAGGTGGAATGTGATACCCAAGTCTACTCCTTATTATCGTACTCTATTTACCACACTCACCAGACTTACTACATAACAGAGATTATATTGGCTAAGTACCTAATACCTGTGGAATATGTCTGTTATGTTCTGCATTCTAGTTCGTTGTTGTTAAATTAGCTCAGTTCCATAATCTGATCCTTTTACTGACCTTCGTTCGTAAAGCAACACATTTTATAATATTTCGATATTTAACAATACGATTTCTCTGCTCACTGGTTAGTTCAGTAGGTATATTTGAAATGTGATGTGATGTTTTAAAGATCCTGTACATCGCGAAAAAGAGCTTTAAGTTATCGAGACTTACCTGCCTAGCAAAGTATCTAGACCAAATCTTATAGGATAAACAGTGGCGTAGTGTGGGTGTCAGCCACCCGGGGCGGAAGAAAATTATGCCGCCCTCTTGTATACCTGCCTACTTCAAAAAAATTTACTTAGCCAATTTAAAAAACTACAATATGGAATTGTCCCAATATTTACAAAATATTTGCCGCCCCCTAAACGTGCCGCCCGGGGCGGGTCGGCCCCATCGCCCCCCCCCCCCCCCCCCCCCGCTACGCTACTGGGATAATAGTTGTAGTAGATTGTGAGTTTCCGTTACCGTGGGCAGATGGCGCGCGACGCGGACGTGTCTTTGTTCACGCTGATCACGATGTCGCGGCACTTCACGGCGAGCCTGTGGAACTCCACGCAGTTCTGGATGTGCGGCGTCTGCTTCATCGCCGTGCTGCAGGCGAGTACCGCTTTCACCACCATTGTGTATACCGGTACCTTCCAGTATCTCGTACCGGCTTAAACCCGAGCATCTCTTTTATTATGCACGTGGTCTCGACCGCGCAACAACAGTGGTCCGGACGATAGTCACAATTTTAGGCTTGCTACTAAAGCTGCACGATAATGTGCTTGGTAGATGTTCAGTTAATTAGCGCGTAGGTAACTTTTATATCGCATTTACACGTTTGCCGACGCTTGGTCCAGCAAGCAACCGACTTGTAAAATGTGTTGCAAGCGTTGTTCAGTTTGATTTATATTCAAAAACTCGCACTCGTTCGAGTTGATTACGAGGTTTTCCAAGGCCGGCTTTGAATTGACAGTAGTGCTTGTGTATTGTCCAGGTGGGGTCCCTGTACGCGTTTCTACCGATGGTCCTGAGCGCGGGCGGAGCGGCGCTGGCGAGCGGCGGCGCGGCGCTGCTGGGCACGGCGCTCGCCTTCGCGCCCGTCGACGCGGGCGTCATGCAGCGCGCCGCGCCGCGCCCCCCGCCCGGCCTCGCCCCCCAGGTAGGTATCTAGTAAATTTCAACAGCGACCAGGGAATACGAAAGCAGAGGCTCCGAATGCAAACTGCCTAAGAAGAAACGCTTGTCAGTAAGAAAAATTTACCGGAGAAAACCGTGACCAAAGTAGTTAGTCACCTTTGCGTAGGTACTTCCGGGATCCCTGTATTTCTGCAAATCATTGCAACTAACAACTCAACAACAACTGCAACTCTCTCTCTCTCTTCTATCGATTTTTCATTTTTAGGGTTCCGTAGTCAACTAGGAACCCTTATAGTTTCGCCATGTCTGTCCGTCTGTCTGTCTGTCTGTCTGTCTGTCCGCGGCTAAGCTCAGAGACTGTTAGTACTAGAAAGCTGTAATTTGGCATGAATATATATATCAGTCACGCCGACAAAGTGATTTAATAAAAAAAAGTAAAAAAAATTTTTTTAGGGTACCTCCCATAGACGTAAAGTGGGGGTGATTTTTTTTTTCTCGGCTAACCCTATAGTGTGGGGTATCGTTGGATAGGTCTTTTAAAATCATTGTGGGGTTGCTAACATGATTTTTCTATTCAGTGATCTGTTTGCGAAATATTCAACTTTAAAGTGAAAATTTTCATTAAAATCGGCCGTCCCCCCCCCCTCTAAAATCTAAACTGTTGGGTGGAAAAATTTGAAAAAATTCAGAAGGGTCAAATTTCATTTACTAGGAAAATTATAGCGGCTAAGATTGCTTGGAAATTATTTGTAGTTTAAGAGTAAATAGTAGCCTTAGGTATAAAACATACCTAAACTTGGATGATTCCGTACACATACGAAATCCTTAGAAAAATATTACTTGATTTTTTCGTAATGGCTACGGAACCCTACCTTGGGCGTGTCCGACACGCTCTTGGCCGGTTTTTTTTTTATTCATGCTTTTAACGCGATAAGTTTTATGCTCTTTGGAAAACTACCAATATGTAAACAAAAAAAAAAACGAAAACTACAGAGGTGTTCCGTCTGACATCTCCAATCATCTGTTGAAATATTCTAGATTTATTTTATAAATAACACAGTGAAATGAGTGACGACGCAAGCGAAATTCTTGAAACCTTAGTAACACGTGAGGAAAAATTGTAATTCCGTTCGAGGCGTCTTAGTGCTTTTAAGCGTCTCGTCTGGCGCCTCTTGACTCAATTGCGTTCACTACTTTGATCCCTTAAAGAATTTATCTTATACTAATCAATATTACGCTATGCAAAATTCTCGCTATCCTTAGATGATCCTCTTCGTGTTCTGGTGCTACGCGTGCAAGTTCCTCCCGTCCGTGATCACGATACTAGTCCTCTACGGGTTTACACTGCGCGCCTTCTGCGAGCAGATCGCAGCTGCCACCAACGCGACCGCGTGTTGGATCGTGTACCCCGTGAACGTGGGCAACTATTCGGCGGCGCACGACTTGTCCCAGAAGAGTTGGCACGGCTGGGGCGACGACTTCTACGACGGGTTCTATATGGCGCAGCACATCACGCTGGCGCTCATTACATTGCATTTAAGTAAGTGTCACTGCGATTAATCTTTACCCAAAAATCGCCCACAGCCTCGCGGTCTGAGGGACCTCGCGCCTCGATAGGTTGTCTTTTTTTTTGCTCAATCAAAACTTAAGTGTGGTGCGCCAGCATCAGGGCCGGAATTAACCATTAGGCAGAGTGAGTAGGTAACTGCCTAAGGTCCCGCATCGCCAAAGGGCCCCGCGCGCGCAAAAATAAATGAAAAAGGTTTCGGAGTGAAAATTAAATTGGAAAATTTGTACCTCGATGACAATAAGGAGGTATTTTTGCCATTTTTCAATGCATGCTACCAGTTGATTTGACTTCTTGAAAAGTGCAGTCGATATTGGTTCCACTACTTCCACTGTACAGTCAACGTCATCTTGTCGCTTTCAGTAGTTCCACAATTTCGTATGGCTATTCAAACATTACGTTAGAGTGACAAGGTAGGTACAGAAGTGATCACATATTTATGACGTTGACCCTACCAACTGAATAATCAGTTAGTATAAAAAAAAATAAGGTAAATGATTTCCGTGGAGTAATATAACGCTACCAGTGTGTTAATTACGATTTCATATAGGTGTTTTTATTTGTTTCAGTTGTGATATCGTTATCATTTGTGCATCGACAATCTTCCATATGGCAGAAGTGCTTCTGGAGTAACAAAGTATGGTCGGTTGCAGTTCTAGTCATGTAAGTAAACAGACGGGTTATATTATTTAATTAAGTTTGCACAAATGTTGAGTACGAAAGCGCTATGTTAATTTTAATTTTGAGGTTACGTGTTTTAGGTTAGGTACCCACTTTTTAATGTTGTCTGTAGTGCCTTTACTTTTGTTTTCGTCGTGAGCTCACGGCTTGACGTTGCGACTTATTTATTGTCTTATTCATTACACATAAGTTATAAACCTATGTAAAATGATCCTATGTTGTAGTTGCGTCTGGCAAAGCGAAAAGTTAAATTGACTGATAAAGATAAATGAATGTTAACTTTAACTTGGTTTACTTTAGTTTGCATGTTGTCTTCAGATGCGAGATTCTTAATGTAGTGACGATATACGGGGCTCCGTGTTTTACATTAAAAATGTCGACCGTGTGTGTACAGGTACAGCCATCATGTCAAATATATTTAAACACTAACCTTATGATTAATGGCATACAGGTGTACCGATATTTTTGACGTCTTGGTATGGTAATGTCTTGTTATGACCTTGACTATTCCCCAACAGAATAGTGTCGCAGGCGGCGATTAGTGTGTCAATGCTGAGCGCGCGTTACGGTTCGTGCGCGACGTGGGCGCTGTGCGAGCTACGGCTGGCGGTACCCGGCTGGCTGGTGGCGTGCTACGCCGGGTCCCTTGTAGCTGTCTTCGCGCTCAACGAGCTCATCAAGTGGCAGGAGATCAAGTAAGCATTAGTGATATACCCCCAACAGAATAAGTGTCACAGGCGGCGATAAGATGGCGGATGCTGTGCGCGTGTTACGGCTCATGCGCGACGTGGGTTCTGCGAGCGCTACGACTGGTGCTACCTGGATGGCCGGTGGCGAGCTACGCCGGCTCGTTAAGGCCTAAGCACACGGCGCGTTATTTAAAAAACGCCGTGTGCTAGGGGCCTTAAGGCTGTTCTAATGGAATGAAAACGCGCTGTAAACGCGCGTCGACGGGGCGTTTAAAAAACGCCGTGTGCTTAGGCCCTTAGTGCCAGTCTTCGCGCTCAACGAGCCCATCAAGTGGCAGGAGATCTAGTTAGCATTAGTGATGTGCCTACCCCCAACAGAATAGTATCGCAACATCAATAAGATTGCCGATGCTCAACGCGTGCTATGGCTCGTGCGCGATACGGGGGCGCTGTTCATGGCTGTCTTCGCGCTCAACGCTCTAAGTGACAGGAGACCAAGTTAGCATTAGTGATGTGATGTACAGTCGGGGTAAGAAAAGGTTCATCACCTTAAAGTTGACATTAAAAATAAATAAATATCACGGGACAATTCACACCAATTGACCTGGTCCCAAAGTAGGGGAGACCGGGGACAAAACTAACATTTTGCACTTTTACCTCATTTTCTAGTTAAGCGTAATATTTTTGATGAAATTAATATAGCTACCTATAAATTTCGTTCATGCTCTTCAAATTGATGTCTTTATTTACCTAATTATTACTTATTTTGTGTGAAAAATAGGGACTTAAAAAAAATTCGCCTGTTGTTACTTTCGACCCCGATACGTTGCCGAAAGTAACAGGATAAAGAAGTATTTTTAAATATGAGATGAAGTATTAAATTAATAAGTGATGTATCAGAAAACATTGAATGAGCAAAAAAAAAATATTGGCACTTTATAAGTATATGACAAAATTGAAAAAGTAGTTTTTTATGAACATAATCAAAAAAATAACATTTTGTTAGCATTTATTGTCAGTCTAGGAAATGACATGTTTTTTTGGCGTGAGAATATTTTTTTTATTCAAACTAATTATTTGGTAACAGTGTTTGTTTCGGACACACACAGTTTTCATCATCATGTCTGTCTATGTTACTTTTGTACCCTGCCACATTTTTGTCAAAAAATTAAAGCTAGCCTTGAAGTGGAACGTGATTGACACAAACGAACTCAAACACTGTGTAATCCATTTAATCAAGAATGACTATACAAATATTCATATAAAAAATAATATGAAAACGTGACATGAATGAAAGTCAAGAAAGTTATTTTTAGTTCGTGAAATCACGTTTTGACCTCTAGCTCAAAGTAGCAGCGCGGAGCACCGACAGCGGCTGGATGCAAGTAAGAGGGGTGGAATCGACTGTCATATGACTGTAGCGAAGAGGTGGTTCGACTATTGGATAAAACTACAGAGCCTTTGCTACTTTCGACCCGCTGTTACTTTTGTACCCGGTCTCCCCTAAGCAAGGTAAAGCTTGTGTTATGGGTACTAAGCAACGGATAAACATACTTATTATATAGATGGATACATACTTAAATACATATTAAACACCCAAGACCCGAGAACAAACATTCGTATTTTTCATACAAATATCTGCCCCGACACGGGAATCGAACCCGGGACCTCAAGCTTCATAGTCAGGTTCTCTAACCACTAGGCCATCTGGTCGTCTAACGCCATTTGCTTGCACCAAGGTAATTGTCAGTCCTGTCAACATTTTATTTCAAGCGAAATAGAATATCGCATTGATTCGATTTGTGGCATTCGAACATGGCGGATGTAGACAGTATATAATTTTGGTATTTCTGTTTCTTTGGCTAGTTGTGGTATAATTCTGATAGTGTTTTATGCGGCGATTAACCTTAACTGTTACAGTGATCTCAAAATTCTATATTGCTCTCGTGTCTGACATTTTTTAATGCGCAAGTTGTCTCCACGTGGTTTTTGGAATTTTACTATCAAGTTGCAAAAACTACAATTACCGTACAACGTGAGTCGCTCTCAGAGCAATTAACTGATATTGGCACAAGCCTAGTGGCCGCCATTAAGGAAGAAAAGAAAAAAAGAATATCGCATTGACGTTTCCCATAGGTACTCATTTCAAAAGATATAAGAGTATGACTTGATAAAGGAATCAATTTATTAATCGACGAAGGTTGCCGTAGCCGTATCCTGATTGTACCCCCAACAGAATAGTGTCGCAGACGGCAGTAAGATTGTCGGTGCAGAGCGCATGCTACGCCTCGTACAGTCGCGGAATTAATAAGGTTCGTCTCTTTTGGACTCTATGACAACGAGTTAAGATCGAAAAGTGACGAACCTTTTCATTCCTCTACTTACAAGACGTAGGCAAGGAGTTTAAAAGTAGCAGGTGATCAAGTCAGCGTCTGTGAAGCTTCTAGCTTACTTTTTAACAGACTTAAAAAAAAGAAGATATTGACGATTCGATTTTTATTTTCTTTTTTACGTTATACCTAATTCTGTAATTTACAAATAATTTGAAACAATACGGCTACCAAATTGGACTCGTATAAAATTTTATAAATACCAGTTTTATATTTTAAGTACAGTCGAGGTCAAAGATATCTTTACACTTTACTACCTTGTCGCAGTCACTTCGTGTTAACTTTTATATGAAATTGTCAGAAGGCAAACAGTGACAAGGCACTAAAGTGTAAAGATATCTTTGACCTCGACTGTACAAGCTTTTTATTGACTTGTACGTTTGTTCGGGTAGAATGTTTCAACTCAAATTTAACTAGATATCTTCAACCGATTGAGCTGAAATTTATAAAGCCAATGACAATGCAATATTATTATGACATGGAGCTGGATCTGATGATGAAGCTGGAGGGTGGCCGTAGGAACTCTGTATTAAAAGAACACGTCCGCATCGAGTTTGGGCTCGTTTGATTCGTCTTGACGAGTACAATACGTTTACTTTTAGTTTACCACTGACAGATGGCTTGCCTTCATTTCATTTCCAACTTTAACTTCTTACAAATAAAGTAGCTATTACAAAATCTGCAAACGTGGGTAACAGTATTCTAAAATTGGCTTTATTTGTAGGTCGTTAAAGTTGAATATGAAATGAAGGCAAACCATCTGTCAGTGGTAAACTTTGTGTAATTTTACTGTACTTTGGTAACCAGGAGGGGCAAAAAGTACAGTCAGCAAAAAAAGCCAGTCCATTGGTCAACATCGGGCTCTCTAAATGTTCACTTTATTACGCTCATTATAAAACGAAATGCCTGGACTAACGTAACGCTGTACATACCTACGTTTTGTATTTTTGCAGGGCCGACGAGCGGAACCAAAGGCGCGCCCGCCTGGACTTTGGGACGAAACTAGGCATGAATTCGCCATTCTAGTCAATTACGCTTTGCATTTTTTTTTTCAACGTTTTCGTGCGCTTTTAACGGATTCCAACCGGCCGAACAGTCTTGCTAGGCCGATTTTTGTTTAACGGACGAGACCCAGACGAGATTACTAGGTCCATAGAAGTCAACTTTTGACGAGGCCGCCGACGGGCCGAACAAATCACCATAACTACACTGACGAGCAAAATTTCTGCTGGGATTCCATCCAAAGTACTGTTATTTAATTAAAGGATGACCGTTAAAGATCCCTTAAAAGGATAAGTTCGCCTTTGTACATATATCTTAATGGTTGCCAATAGTGTTTTTTTTCTTGTTTTTTTTTGTACAATAAAGTGTTTACATACATACATACATAATTTTGCTAGTTATTTTTGCTCTTCAGTATTGTTTTAAGTTAAGGATAAGTGACATGGTACTTATGTAACTATTTATATTAGACTCTATTTTGTACTTACTGATTTACAGTACTCAGTTTTTGATAAACGCAGTATTTAGAATAAATATTTAAAAAGAAAAACTTGTTTTATTCAATGAAACAACAAAGTGGAAACAAATACATTGTTTATTTATACTAAGTAATTTGTGATGTACATTATACACAGCAGTCATCTTTAATCGTTACACGCGTATCTGTTTTGTTCAGGCCACTATCTCAGGTCATTGTTAACTCCTTTAACACTACACTAACATTACATGATTAATACAAATCAACACTAGTTACACGTACATCATTTGTTAATAACAATTTTTAATTGCATTCTCCAATATCAGCCTACACTATTGTTAATTACTAAACACTTGTACTTATAGGTAAGTATTGAACAAGTCGCCAGTACTAGGAGTCATCAGGTAAATCTAGTATTTGAGTGACAAAGGAACAGACATCCGTCTCCTTTTGACTGTGCTCTTGGCAGAATGGATGAGCTAAGAGTGTGTCATAGTTGGGCCTCTGTTTGAAGTCTTTCTGTAAGCATTGTGTGATCATGTCCTCAAAGTCTGGAGAGAATTGTCCACTGGGAAGCCTAGGAGGGTCATCCTTGACTACTTGTTTTAACTGCTCAAATGGTGTTCCCCATGTGTTGTATGGAAACTTACCAGTAGACAGCTCTATCAGTGATATTCCTAAAGACCAAACATCACTGCGGATGTCATACTGGCCTGGGTTGCCCATTGGGTCAATCCTCTCGGGAGCCATGTAGGGCTTGCAGCCTGCATCAATTGTCTTTGCCACAGAATCAACAAGGTATCCAGAGATACCAAAATCACACATTTTTACCTCACCTTCTCTGTTGATCAGGATATTTGATGGTTTCACATCTCTGTGAATGACTTTCAACTTGGAATGGAGATAGTGCAGCGCACTTACTACTGAGAATGCAATTTTTCCAAGGATGTTTTCAGGTATGGTCTGGTTGTTTTTGTAGACTTTGGTGTAGAATTTGTCAAGGCTCATGTCCATGACCTCCATACAGATCCACACATCACCCTCCCGGAACATGGCTCCATAGAAGTGTACTGTGTAGGGACATGCACTGGCTCTCATTGATACATCAAGGTCCATCAAAAGACGCTTCAGTTCTTGTGATTGTGTGTTCAATGAAGCCGTGATTCTCTGAAAAAAGTTTAAAACGCCTATAATACAGTAGTACCATGAGACTGTCAACACAACCCATTTGCAGATCCACAAACATTTTGAAGGGGGGGGGGGGAGGGTCAATTGTAGACTTGGGTACCCATGCTTATCAGCAGTGTGCAATAAATTAAAAGCTAGGTGTACAAGGAATTCAGAACTTGCACCTAGCGTGCTATCGCCATTTGCCCCCCTCCCCTTGATCCAGCCCTAATTAACCTTTTGAACACCACACATTGTTTTTGTTATGAACAATTGATTGTGGCTATCAGTTGTTGTTGATGCTTATGCAGATGTGAGTAGATTAATTTTTGTGTTACCATATTGTCATCTATAGCTGACACTGACATTCAAAAGGTTAAACCGCTGGGGCTTGACTTTAGACTTGTAAATTAGGAGGAAATAACTATCATAGTGTCAATGTCTATCATACAGGTAGATAAGAAATTAGAATATTTTTATTCTTCTAAGCTGCAGGAATCACCAGTAGTAAACAAATATACTCAAATTATGTAACAAGTATTTTAAAATATGTGTTGAATGCAAAGAATGTGATAGTGAAATCTAATCTGATCTATTTATATTCAATAGTATATGAATTCTTTCTGGCAATCTTATTAAAAAGTTTAAGTTTTTACATACTGCATAGTTAAATAGAGGACATTTTCAATTAAGTTTTTTATAAATAAACAAAAAAATATTTTTCAATTCTCAAATTGAGTCAATGTAATATTTGACACTGGCCAAAATACAGCAATAATTCGCAAGGAGGGTTATTAAAACCAAAACTATTTGACCTTGAAAGTTTACCTTGACAGCCATGGTAGTGTTGCTAGGCCGATGCAGCATCTTCTCCACGATGCCGTACGCGCCGCGGCCGAGGTCACAGATCTTCACCAGATCGTCCGCGTGCACCGTGAAGGTCTTATCTCCCACAGTAATGGTCGTCTGCTTATCCAAATTCCTCGGAGCTGTCCTACAAATGCGTAAACATAACCTTATTAAGTTACAAATGGTAAAACACACGTAACAGACTAGTCAAAATAAGTTAATTTCTCCAATAGCAGATGTTGTAGATACGTCTGCGCTTACACGGTCACTTGCTCCTGCTGCGGCTTGAAGTTGAAGCTCGGTGGTGGCGGTTTTCTTCTCCCGGACATATTGCTTAGTGATTATTAGTGAATCGGCTAACGTAAATTAGCTTAAATACGACGTAAACTGACGAGTACACTCCAAAGCGTCCCGTGATCGTAGGCGCTAGATTAGCCTTACTACACGTAAAACTTCACTTTTATCATGTCAATCACTACACCGTTTCATCAGTTCAAGGAAAAATGTAATTCTGTGTAAAAATTAAAGGTTTTTCAATGTAATATATAAATATCTCGAAAAAATATTCTTCCACAGCAGTACATTAGATACCTAGGATTTTGACATTAGACAGCAAGTGTTGCTATTTGCCGCCCACTCTTCTATCCATGAATGGCCGGGCTACATCACTATGTTACCAGCCTCCCATCCTGTTATCTGTGTGTGAAGTATACATTTCTCCCACTCGTACTACATAAACATGAAATTAATTAGCAGTTTTTTTTTTTAACTTTTAACTAACAATATCACATAGTTTACGACTACGTTGAATAAATGAAACAAAAAATATAGGTACTGCCATGGTATGGTATTGGTTTATTATTATATTATTACTATTAACATTTTCTAATCAATATAAAGATACAAGGTACATAAATGACACATTGATATTTATCACTAGGTATGTAGATTATTTAAAAGCGAAAAAAATTTTCGGGTGCGCCGGCAGGATTCGAACCCACGTCTCCCGGGTATGCGCCCCAACCGGGGTGTTCTACCAATTGAACCACGTCGTCGTCGCTTTTTTTGTCGCGTCGAGGGAGCGACGTGGTTCAATTGGTAGAACACCCAGGTTGGGGCGCATACCCGGGAGACGTGAGTTCGAATCCCGCCGGCGCACCCGAAAAACTTTTTCGCTTTTAAATAATCTTAGATTCGGTGAGCAGCCGTATTGCTGATAAAAATAAATAATACTAGGTATTTAGCTTCAAAATAAGTAGAAATTAGTGATAAAAAAATAATCTTAACATTCCATGACTCCCTTACTTCAGCACCCACCCTATCCCTATTTAGACGAAAATTTTACTGCTCGGACGGCAAGTTTCGCTTTTTTTGTGGCTTCCTCCTTCAACCTGTGTCTTTTTTCTTTTTCCGCTAAGCCAACGACAACGTCATGTTGTAATGCATTCTTAACTCCAGCTTTAGCAAACAATTTGCTCAATACGTAATCATCATCATTGCGATGTTTTTCATTCTCTCTTTTAATTTCCTTTTTTTTTATTTTCTTAACAGCTATTAAGTTCTCTATTTCAGGATCCAAATTATCTAACAAATGTCTTTTACGTTTTGATTTGTGATGTTTATCAGCTTTTTTCCTTTTTTCGTCTAAATTAATTCCAGATACATTTTCAGGCAGCTTTACTGATGTCAGATCTTGTATATCCTTTTGTGCAGCGTCATTTTGGATAGCACTATCAACCATGAGTGATTCTTTAACAGCCTCAATATTCTCCATAGTTTCATTATCACCGTCTCCAAATAGTTCACCTTCTTCTACTTCACTCTCTTGTTTTTGAAGTGCTTCCTTGAGTAAATTTTCTTCATAGTCTTTCTTTGAATGAAGATTAATAATATCTAACTCAGACAAGACATTTTCAAATGGAACATTTGTTATTTTATCATCAATTAAATTTATTTCAGTTTCATTATTTACTGGCGGATTCAAAAGAAAATCTCGCTTTTTCTTATAATTTTCTCGTGGATCTTCTTTATCTTCCAAAGCCTTTGGTTTTGATTTGCTATTGCTCATTATTTTTCTACTTATTTCCCTTGCCCTCCTCCTCATTTCTTCTAGTTTTTGTTGTGAAAATGTGACTCCTTCATTCATCGATGTTTGATTGTGTTTTTCTTTACTTTTATTATGTACATTTACTTTAGTATGTTTAAAAAGAGATGCAGTTTCAGTGTCCCCTTCACAATTTAGCTCCTCGTAAGTGAATAGACCATGTAGTGTACTAGTTGTTAAAACATTCTTCTGATTTGGATCTATTAATATTTTGTTACTAAGGAGATGTTTGAATATTTGTCTTTGATATATCTTTTCTTCAATTGTGCCCCCAGATAAAAGCCTATATACTGTGACATTCCTCACTTGGCCAATCCTCCAAGCCCTTTCTTTGGCTTGACTATCAGTAGCTGGATTCCAATCTGGATCATATATTACTACCCTATCAGCTCCAGTTAAATTTACACCAAGACCTCCAACTCTAGTAGTCGCCAGAAACACAAGGTACTCTGAATTTTCATTAAATGTTTTGATTAAATTTTGTCTTAAACCAACACTCACTGTGCCATCCATCTTCAAGTATTTATAGTCTTGGTTCTGCAGGTATTGCTCTAGCAAGCACAGCATTGCTCGAGACTGAGAGAATATTAAGGCTCTGTGGCCCTGCTTTTGCCAAATCTTCAATAGTGAATGCACTACAGTCATTTTACCAGACCGTTTCCACAAGCCAAAAGTTTCTTCATCAATGTCTTGACATTCTTCTTGAGCTTCATAAAGGTATAGATCTGGATGGTTACAAATTTTTCTTAATGTTGATAAAGCAACTAAAACTCTGGCTCTCAGTGGATCTCCATACCTGCTTTCTCTATCGAGAATACTTCGAACTGTGGCACTCATGAGGTAACCCATATACAAATCTCTCTGTTCTCGACTCAATGCACAAAACAGGACTTGTTCATTTTTCTCAGGTAGTTTTATATGTTCTTGTACTTCAGCTTTAGTTCTTCTCAGCAGGTATGGTGTGATCATGCTCTTTAAGGCTTTTGCAATTTCTAATGCTGTTGCTTCTTGAAATTCTGTAGCATTGGCATATCCTCCCTGAGTTATTGGCTGAGCAAAGTGTTCCATGAAAGCATTGTAAGTGCCAAGCAGTCCAGGCCGCATGAAGTCAAACAGGGACCAGAGCTCTTGTAAACTGTTCTGCATGGGGGACCCTGTTATTAGTATTTTGTGTGGTGTTTGAAACTTTTTAACAAATTTACTCACTTGGGTATCTGGATTTCTGATTTTGTGACCTTCATCTAATATCAGGTAATGCCATCTTCTCGACATCAAGTCCTTACTATATTTTACAACACCAGCATATGTAATCAACAAGATGCCATGGGAATCATGAAGTTCTCTGATAAGTTTATTGTGATTTCCAACATGAGAACCAGAATGATGTAGTACTGCAACTCTAAGAAAAGGACACCAGTAATGAAAATGTGTCACCCATTGATATATTACAGTAGCAGGCGCTACAATGATTGATGGGCCTAGGCCACCCCAACTGCCAGACTCTGTCTTGGAAAGTCCAGCGAGGAAAGCAATTATCTGAACAGTCTTCCCCAAACCCATTTCATCACCAAGCAAGCCACCAGATTGAACTTGATGTAGTTCCCAAAGCCATTTTACTCCAATCTTTTGATATTTATACAACTGCCTCCAAATATAACAAGGGATATTGAGACCATTTTGTAACTGATGCATTTCATTTATGTCTCCATTGCCATCAATAATATAATGTATATCTGCAGAATATGTTTCTCCTTCATAGTTCCCGGCACATGCAGCGGCTAAGTTTTGCTTCCAATTTTCTAATCTTTTTTTGTATAGATGTGTGTCACCATCATCAATAATTTTCTTTAGGTTGTGTTTCGAGCGTGATGCGGTGGGGAACACAGGTACGTTGAGTGTAGGTACTTCACAGAGATCATCATCATCGTCAGATGGAATATAGTCACTGCCTTCCTCAGAATCTCGGGCAGCAGATGTGCTGGGGGTCTCTGCATGAACTATTAATGCGCCATTTTCTTTTGAATCACCCTTAGAACTCCTCTTTATGAACGTTTTGTCCTGTTTTTTTGATATCAGTTCCGCTGCTGCTTTACTTTTTTCGGACACGACAGCTTTCTTGGAACTCCTGACATCGCTTCTTTGTTTAGCAAGTGCAAGTTGAGTTTCCAAATATTTATTTATGTCGACCATTATTCTATTGGTTTAGTTAGATGTTAGATAGTCGGGTAAACACAAAGTTGAGAACAACCATAACAGCTAATCACATCTCTCATCGCTCGTATATAATGTGTACGTACTCTTCTCTCGTTCTCTTTTAGCTAGCTAGGCCATACAACACTAGTCGTAATTAGTGCTTGATTAGAGGAGACGCGAGGCTATTCTTCAGCAGACACAGAAAGCGCCAGCTAGCTAGGCTAGGTAATCAAAGCAAAACAAGATACCTATTACCTACTTAGCTATAGCAAGTCACAACTTGCTTGCTGATGTTTTTTTTAAATGATCTAAAAAATAAACACATTAGTCTAGGTTCATGTCAAAAAACGCCTATATTTTTTTTATAATGTTGTTTGTCACTATACAGCACTATGACTATTCCTACAATTTTTCTGCAGTACTTTTCACGTAGTTTTATCTAAAAAGGCCACCATAAACTGCAGCGTGGGGCATGCGTGCAACACCGACGGAGAGTGCCCAGCGCTCTAATCGCTCTATAACACTCTATGACACACTCCGGCTAAGCGGCCCAGCGTATATGATTCAGTGTTTTGTAGCGCGCTGGGCACGCTCCGTGCCGTCACACGCACGCCCCGCGCTGCAGTCTGTGGACGGCTTTATAAAATTGTGAGAAGCAGATTGAAAAAAAGGGCGTGAAATGGGATGTGATGTGTGTTCAAATTTTGACATTGACTCCAAAAGTAAAAATAGGACAGGACTGAGGACTTGCAGAGCAGAAGTCGTGAAGTATACAGATAGGTGTATGATTAATTTTACCACATGTGTAAAGTTACTTCAATATAAAATTATTTTAGCTGTAATAATTTAGATAAAACTTCTATATAGACTATTTCATTCAACTGGTTTTAGTTTACGGTAAGTTACTACTCTCATTTAATTCCAGTTAACTATATCATAACTGTTAACCTCAAAATATTAATAAACAAACTTCACTTAGATGCAGAAAATTAAGAGAAAAGCAGGTGAAGCCGATTCTCCTACCCCTAAAAAGAAGAAGGTTCAGTTCACTGAAATTGATAAAACAAAAAAGTCGGATGTTACTGATGAAAAGAAACCTAAAAAACCAACCAATACAGGTGGCAAAAAAAACTTTAAAAATGTGCCCAAGAAAGATTTTACAAAAGGAAAACCTGGCAGTGTCAATAAAAAGTTTAATCAATTTGATAAAAGCAAGGGAAAATTTTCAAAGGGGAAAACATTTAGTAAAGATAAAGGTGGAAATCAAACTAATGGTGAGAAGCCTCAATGGTCAGAGATGAAGAAAGAGAAGAAGCAGCTTCGTATAGTGCGACGCAAGGCCAAGACTTCTGCTGAGGTGTTTGAGGTAGCTAACAAAGCCAAGCTATTGGCGGCTCAGATCCAGAGGTGAGATCTTATTAACATATAATAGCAATACAATGATACCGCAACAAGCAATTTAATCTTACATTTATTTGTGATTAAAAAAAAAATATTAGGGGGCTGTTAACATACAACCAGGGTTGCCACCTTTAGGGGAAAAAAAATCGGGACAAATCGAGCATCCACCAGAGACGTTCGGAGTCTAAGGAAAATGAAACTTTATTTTGTGTTTTTATTACTTTTTTTATTATTTTTTATTGCAAAAATCGGGACAAAATCGATAGGTAGCCGGGACAATGTCTTCGAAATCGGGATGGTCCCGACAAAATCGGGACGGGTGGCAACTCTGCATACAACCTGCAATTGTCATCCAGGAATGGATGACAGTAATGTAAGGTCAGCTGCAGAGAAAAGGTACCCCCTGGTGTGGTTACCACTATTACAGGGGGGGTACCATTTCTCTACAGCTGGCTGTACAACCTGATATGCATGAAATGTATTCTGTAGTGTATAATGATAAAATTGTAATCTGTTTTTAGAAAATATGATTTTTGCCAAGTTTCTTGTGGCACTCATGCACAAAGGGTTCCGTACCATTATCTACAGGGTTATTTGTAATTCACTGACATCCTCTTAACCCTGAATTCCTATCACTCAAACAAATATTTTTTGTTTTACGACTTTTTAAAATGAAGCACTTTTTTCCCATACAAATACACAGAGTATAGTAAAAATAAAATCTCAAATTTTCAAAACGTTATTACACCAAAAATATTAAGTTATGACAAAAGCCGTAAAACAAAACACATTTGTTTAACTGGTAGGAGTTTAGGGTTAAAAGGATGCTAGTGAATTACAAATAACCCTGTATAAAAATGGCAAAAAAACACGTTTTTTGTATGGGAGCCCCCCTTAAATATTTGTTTATAGTAATTTAATTATTTATTTTTAAAGTGAATATAGAACTAAATATTCTGTGAATATTTCAAGCGTCTACCTGTTGCCATTACAAATATCAAGCAAAAACAAGCAAAAAAAATCAATTTTGTTGTATGGGAGCCTCCTTAAATATTTCTTTTATTCTTGTTTTTAGTATTTGTTGTTATAACGGTAACCAAAATACATCATCTGTGAAAATTTCAACTGTCTAGCTATCACGGTTCATGAGACAGCCTGATACAGCCTGGTGACAGACAGATGGACAGATAGATGGACGGACAGTGGAGCCTCAGTCCCGTTTCGTCCCGTTTTTACCCTTTGGGTACAGAACCCTAAAAAGACATGTAAAAGAGCCCTACTTACAGAAAAAAACTGATTTTAATTTTGATATTTTATGCCCTTATGGCAAATTACATGATGAATTATCACAGTGTGCATTATTATCATACATTCCAGGATGATAAATACTCAATACCTCAAACATTTAATTAAAAACAATAATCATCAAAGGACTGTTTTCAGATGTTTTGTACTGCCAACACAAAGTTTGAACTTTTTATTTTTGCAGAAAAGTTGTCAAGCCAGATTTTAAAAAGAGTTCCTGCAAGGAACTTCACCTTTTACTCAAGGGCCAGTATAAATCAATAGCACTTACTCATGACTTGAGTAGAGTTATACAAGTGCTGCTGAAGCACAGTGAAGAAGATATAAGAAATGAAATAACAGAAGAACTTCTTGACCTCATGGTGCCTATGGTACAGTCCAAATATGGTCAACATGCGGTGAAGCGTATTCTGAAATATGGGTCAGATGCTATCCGCCATAAAGTTATTAATAAGTTCCTGGGACACATAGTCTCACTGGCCACCCATACAGTCAGTGCACCTGTACTGGACTTTGCCTATGGTGAATTTGCAAGCAAGAAAGAAAAATTGCATATGCAGCAAGAGTTCTATGGGGACATCTATAAAAATGTGAGTTTTCAATCTTATTATTTATATACTAGCTGTTGCCTGCGACGCTGTCTACGAAAAATAGGGGTATAAAAAATAGCTTGCAATCGATTCTAAATTTCAGAGGAGTTTAATTACGAACACTGTGACACAAGATTTTTATATATAAGATTTTTGTGGTCTAGCCTCAGAAGTATATTTTAGATCTACGTTCATAAAACAGTGCCCTTATAACTGCAGAAAAAGAGAATGTCAACAGAACTGTATATCTTTATTGGGTCAGAACATGTCAAGACCAATTTTAAACATACTTAAGATATTGCCTTTTAGTGTACAAAACTTTGAAGATTAATTATTTAATTTATAGACCAAGGATGACAAAGTGAAAACCCTTACTGACACATACAAGGATAGCCCAGAGATGAAGACTGCTATCCTCCAGTCTTGCAAGGCCAACATACAGAGGATTTTGGATAAGAATCTTCATGATGGAGAGTATGTATATTTTAACTGAATTTTATTAATATTTTAAAGATTTTTAAGTCTTTGCTAGAGAAGAAAATCTTGTTCAACCTTTGTCAATATCTTTGTGGATCTTGTTATCATAAACTGTTTCTTTCAGATTGCTGCACTCGGTCCTATATGACTACATCCGCGCCTGTAGCCCGGAGGAACGTGTGGAACTAGTGACCACACTTTCCCCGCTCATAGTGCCACTGAGCAACAGTCTGCCTGGTGCCAACACTGCCAGCATATGCGTCTGGCAAGGCACCAACAAAGACAAAAAGGTATATTTGTCATAATTAATTAAAGACATTTGACTTTTAGCTTAAACTTTTCAATGCCAAGCCAAGCCAAACTAAAGCTACTTTGGAACTTATGTCATTGCATGAAAATCACTTTGATGTTGTACTTTGTGCGCATATGTCCGACATTGGCATTGAAAAGGTCAAATTGTATATTAGAACTTATATCATAAATAATACTCTCTCTTGACATCTTATTGTCATATTTGTTTGTTTTGTAGGCAATACTGAAAGTAGTAAAAGAGCATGCAGTAGCTCTGTCAAAGCATAAGACTGGGTACCGGCTGCTTCTCGCAATCTTTGATTCTGTGGATGACACGGTGCTGGTGAGGAAGGCTATTGTCTCATCACTGCAAGCCAGCTTCCGGGAACTGGCTAAAGACCACTGGGGGAACATGGTATGTATGCAACACATTACACATGTTTGGATGGCAGCATTCAAGAGAGATTTTTTTTTCTCAATTCAATTGTATTTTTAAACTTGGACAATTGAGGGCTGGGCGGCGTGGTCAAATCGGATAAATCATAATCAAAATTTGATATTAGAACATGGAATAGGGTCATTCTAATTTTCGTTGACCAGTAATTTTTTGAAATGTGCTCTTCTAATATTTTTTTTACAAAAACTGTAAAGTGCTCGGTTTTAAATAGGCACATAATTAAGCTTATATTTAAAATTATCACTATGTATAAAAAGTAATCATTATTATCTATAAAATAGGTAAACGCAGTGGACATGCATGTCCCTGCCATTTGTATGGAAATTGGTGTATTTTCCGCTGAGTTACCAATTTTTTCCACAAAATTTCTTTAAATTTAAAGTTTTTATTGATTTAAAGATTAAATTTAGTTATTTCAGTTTTTATATACGTTATACACTTCAAAAAAAATACCAGGTACGCCTTATATTTCACAAAAGATTAACGGTTACTTAAAAGTAGAATGGCCCAATAACATATTTATTCCTTTTCTATTTCTCGTGGCTCACAAGAACATCAGACTTATTTGTTTTCTCATTAAGATATCGCAATTATGTCATTCTTTACAAACTACAAAGGAGCCAGGTTGATAAGAGTCTCACCTTGAGACAGGAAGCATAACTAGTCTGAAGGGAACTTAACCCTTTTCCAGGCTCCGTCTATTTAAGTAAGCTACAGCAAAATTAATCACTGTGTTGTATTTTTACCTATGCAGGATTAATTTATAACTATAAATTAAAGAATTTAAAAACCCCCGACGCAATTTGGTCACACATACATAAGTATTTTTAAAAACCCCCGACGCAATTTGGTCACACATACATAAGTATTTTTAAAAACCCCCGACGCAATTTGGTCACACATACATAAGTATTTTTAAAAACCCCCGACGCAATTTGGTCACACATACATAAGTATTTTTAAAAACCCCCGACGCAATTTGGTCACACATACATAAGTATTTTTAAAAACCCCCGACGCAATTTGGTCACACATACATAAGTATTTTTAAAAACCCCCGACGCAATTTGGCCACACATACATAAGTATTTTTAAAAACCCCCGACGCAATTTGGTCACACATACATAAGTATTTTTAAAAACCCCCGACGCAATTTGGTCACACATACATAAGTATTTTTAAAAACCCCCGACGCAATTTGGTCACACATACATAAGTATTTTTAAAAACCCCCGACGCAATTTGGTCACACATACATAAGTATTTTTAAAAACCCCCGACGCAATTTGGTCACACATACATAAGTATTTTTAAAAACCCCCGACGCAATTTGGTCACACATACATAAGTATTTTTAAAATAAAGTAAATGCCCATTCTGCGTCCATGATCCCATCCGCAGTTAGCAAAAGAGCTGATAACTTTGAAACGGCTGAACCAATTTTGATGAAACATGTCTAAGAACCATCACCAAGAAACCTACTTTCAAATAAAAAAACCGCATCCGAATCGGAACACCCGGTTAAGAGCTATGATGCCACAGACAGACACACACACACACACATAGCGGTCAAACTTATGACTCCCCTCTTTTAGTGTTGGGGGTTAAAAAGTGAATCTTACTTTAAACAAATCCAATTAATTTTCTACCATATTGTAAAGGGAGTAAGGTCGAATCTTTGTGAAGATTTATGTGGTCGCTATATGCATTATGCCTGGAAAAGGGTTAATACTGGAATTATATACATGTCATCATTTCTTGTGTCGTAATCAATATCAAACTATTTCATGCCACTTTTCCAGACACTACATTGGCTAGTAAAGCCCAAAGACCCCGCGGCCTTCCACCCTAGCCTTATAAAGTCCCTGGACGAAGGTTTCAAGAGCGGAACCTCCAAAAAAGACGCGGAACTGAGAGTGACCGAGCTGCGGGAGGCGATCCTGCCGACGCTCGCACAGGATATAGCAGACGACCCACAGTTCTGGATCAGCGACAAAAGTGTCATGTTGCTAGCTGTAGCTGTGGTGTCAGTTGGTAAGTGTTCTATCCTCCTGAGGCCCACGAAAATTTTGTTTCAATGAACTTTAAGCTTTATGTCACTTTTGAGTGAGTTGTCCTATATAGAGGACTAATTCTAATGTGACATCGAACTCACTCGTAAGTGACAAAGTTTAAAGTTCATTGAAACAATTTGTTTGTGGGCCTCAGGAGGCTATACAGTATACAAGGCGTAAATCTATATAAGCTATATGTGTTGCTATTTTGCTAAGCGCAAAACTCGAGAACCACAGCACCAAATTGGATAATTATTTTTTTTGTGTTTGTACTTGAGATTTTATGAAATAAAAAACTTCAGCGGAGGCGAAGCCGCGGGCATCAGCTAGTAATAGATCTATCTCTTCCAGCTACAAGTGTTCATAGGCTTCCCATAATTTTTCTCGTTCGTTTTTCAGATTCTAATGAAGATATAGTGAATGCACTAGCTCAGGCGATCTGCCGGCCGGATTGGACGATCTCGCGTGACGACAAGGCCCTCTTGGCGATAGAGGACGCTGGCATGCACATGTGCCTCAAGAAGCTGGCAGCACTGGATAAGGACAAGGAGGGAGCTACACTGGGACAAGTCGTTTGCGATCTACTCGCTGATGAGACGGTAGGTATTCTATAATATGCAATTGTAGTACAGTGGCGGTATTACCTAACGCATGGGTGCTCGCAATCGCATGCCCCGTCTCTTTTTACCCTCATCCTATACATCCCAGACAATAAGACCCAGGGCAGCATGGTAATAAAAAAAATTGGTTTGATTTGAAGATTAAATCAAAAGTGGAGAATTCAGTGTTGTTCCGATAGCAATAGTTGTCCTTGAGAAAACTGTATAACGGCGATAGTCTATCGAAAATATCGACATGCTGCAATACTATTGATGGTATTGATAGTGAAATTTAGGCGATACTATTGAACTTGGTCGATATTATTGATACTATCGATAGTATCAATACTATCGATAGTATTGTCAAGGGTCGATGGGACTATCGATAGTATGATTGATTTTCAAGGCCACGATAGTATCACAATACTATCGATAGATTATCGTTAACGCAACAACGCTGGCAGTACTACTTGGTTAATTCTTGCTGCAGATAAAAATAACAGACTCTTTTCAGACTTATGTTTCATACAGAGTCGTCCCAATCACTTGCTTTGAAGGAATTGAAAGTTTATACTTGAATTGCAAGTATTTTTCTGGAAAGTATGCGCATTGAAAATTAATAATTTTTGTGTTATTTGAATAATTGTTTGCTAGTTTCCCATACTGGAAATTCTTAATCTTGTTTCTTGTTTCGCAGATTCAAGTGTGGTTGCCTACCAATAGGGGCTGCTTCTTCCTGTTAAAACTTATCGAAAGCAATAACGATAAAGTTGCAAACAAACTGAGAAAGAAACTCAAACCCCACGCAGATCTACTCAAACAGCAGAAGACAGAAGGCGCAAAACTACTGTTACAGAATGTACAAAAAAAATAAACATGTTTAGTTTCACACAATTTTTATTTCTCAAATTTACCCTATACCAATTATACTTACTTAATTATTGTAAGTGGGTGAATCAACTTTTTCTTGCCACCTGTTGCTATGGTTACACAAATTTTGTCTCATGGACAGCCTAAGCATTTTTCTATGAAACAGTATGAAAATGTTACTTGGACAAATGGGTCATACACACCGTAAGAAACAAAAGTTGTCTCCTCTGTGGACATAAAAAAAATTAGTGACTCCGAGTCAGCAAACTTAAGATTTATTTAAATGAGCCAAATATTGGCCAGGCGTCCCACACGCCGATGTAGACTTGACTAAAAACTATTGGCTTTAGACCCTTAACTTTTGCCATGACCACAGGAGAGACGCAAACACAAAAATGTGTATGACCCAACTGGAAACACGAAAAAGTTGATTCACCCAACTCCACACCATTGGACATATTGGCAATTGCTGCGGGTTACAACTAACTCTATGACATATTTACAACATGTACATAAAAATTACTTATAATTATTTAATAATTATATTACATAATCTGACATACTTGTTGACAGTTGGTTGAAAGTGCAGGTGTATAGACAGGCGGTATAACTATAAAATTATTTAATTAAAATGTACTGTAGTGAAGGTGGAAGTGAGATGCAATAAAACATGTATGAGTCACTTGAAAGAACTAAGTATAATGCAGTAAAATAATATACAAAACGTTAAGATTAATAACTTTTAGGTACACAAGTTAAACTGGGCATTAGAAAGTAACTTCACGCGACGGTGGCGGCAAGCGGACTGCTGGCGTGATCTAGCGCGCGCGCTGGGAACGAACGAACGTTAACGAGCGAGAGCGACTGATTTGGTTTGCACGTGAGAGAGTGAGACAGATGTCTGAGCGCGACGCGCGGCAATTATTGCAACTAAGCTGCTAGGCTTACAGAAATGAAAAAAGGCGCGAAAGCGGCGAGTGAATGAGTCGACCGTTTGTAATATGAACTAGGGAGCAGCGGGTTTACTTCCTACAGTACATAATTATTAAAGTTCTGTCTTACCTATATAAATAAAATCTAAAATAAAAATTCTAAATACCTATGATTATCTAGCAATTGTTTATACCCTAACTCAGAACACAACATTAACAGAAACCCTCTCTTAAAAGTACAAAAGGAATTAGTTTCTTGAACTACCACATTATGGCAATACGGATGATGACACACCAAAGGAATAGAACAATAATTTCAAGAAGTGTCTCTCTCTAGTAAGAAAATACACTTGCAGAATTAGAATTTTGGTTGCTTTAATACAAATAAATAGTTGATTGAGTTGGCAAAGAAGTGATGTCATACATCACTACCTATCCATACTAATATTATAAATGGGAAAGTATGTCTATCCGTCTGTCTGACTGTTACATCTTCACGCTTAAACCGCTGAACCAATTTAAGTAATAATTTTGGTATATAGATAGTTTGAGGCCTGAGCAAGGATATGGGGTCATTTTTGTTCTGGAAAATTGCATAGTTCCGAGATAGCGGTAAACAAATTCTTAGCAGACGCAGATGAACAGCTAGTTACCATATAATATCCAGGAGAGAATCGCATTTTAACAGCTTCATGAAAAGTATGTCTCTTTATTGATGATGTCATCATCCCTATCAAGGACACTTTCCCATAACATCAGATTTGCAATGCCCACTGGCAGTAGCATCTGGTATTTTGGGAATGAGTGATGGCAAGGTGTTCATGTATTTTTGGTCAGGGTAAACCATTATCTTCAGCATTTTGTCCAAACTTTGCCAATTGGTTTGTCGCCAACATTTTGAACTATAGTCATTGTTTCTTTTAGTATTTCTGACTGAATTTCTTCTATTGATCTAAAACAAAAAATATACTTTGGTTATAATTAATTTAAATACTTTATAATGGCTCTGAACTCTCATATTTTTGCTCTTACACATATTAATATCAACTAATATTATTATAATAAAATAACTTTACCTTCTTGCATCCAACACGGCCCAGTGGTCTTCTTTCAAATGACCATACATTTCTGATACCTTCTTTTGTAATCCAAGGACTTCATACCTTAAAACAAAAAAAAGGAACATATTAAGACTAAAATACATATTCTTGTGATGAACTTCATCAACAAGCAAAATATTCAAAATAATGTTCATAACTAAGTAAAAGTTAGTAGTGGGCTATTTTCTGTAACTCAATGACTCTTTTATTTCGGGTGAAGTGTTTATAAATATCAATCATCAGCATCATCATTTCAGCTGAAAGATGGCCATCGCTGAATATAGACTTCTCCCAAAGTTCGCTAAACAGATCTGTCCTATGCTACCTGCATCTAACGTGTTCCCGCTACCTTAACCAGGTTGTCGCTCCATCTTGTTGGAGGCCTACCTACCCTACCTCGCGGTAACTATCAATAATTAAACAATACTGCACCTCTCCTGACCAAAGCCATTTCTCTGCACAATACTCTCCATGGGCATTGTCAGGAAGAAAACCTTGTCTGGCTCAGGCAAGCCTGAATCAGAGCTTTTGCACCAGTTTATGTTGAGACCTGTAATGTTAGAAAGCATAGTTCAGGGTAAACATAAATATAAGAGTGAAAAAGTTTTGTAGAAACCAAACAATTAAAATTTGCATAAGTGTGAAAAAGGATGATATGCTTTGCAAAAACAAAGTTTTTTTACTCAATGGCAATATTAAGATGGTATCAAATACCTTTTGCAGCAGAAAATGCGACTCCAGAGTAACAGTATCTATCCACAACTATGCTGGTCCCTGATTCCAGGATTTGGATCAGCTCTCGCATTTTTTCCCATCGATTGGCCGAGAATAAAAGGTGGATAGCTTCATCAGGCAGTTCTTTCTAAAATATATAAATTTACTGCCTATAGTTTGTCTTACACATGTTTGATATAATCATAGTAAGGCATCATAAATACATATATAGGAATTGGGGGTGATAAGAGTATGGTTCTGCAAGTGGTGCAACAGAAAGTACATATATATGTAATTTGAAGTAATAAATGTGTAAATTAAATAAAATAAGGAAAATATATTACTGTTCTAAAATTATAAATAACAAAATGAAATAATGAAAATAATGAGACAATACCTTACACAAAAGATAATTATTAATAACTTTTCCAATTTCTGTTTGTCGATTTGGGAAGTTTGTGTACTCCGCTTTAATCTGTTTCTTTAACAGGCTGTCGACTGTAAAATGTTAAAAGGTACACATTGAATGCAGATTAATATTTTTTTATAACCTTAAAATATTCTTAAGTCATAACTTTTTACAAAAAACATGCTTAAGAAGAAATTATTTTTTACATAATTTATTGAAAATATTCTAATACACAAAAATCATTCAACAGTTTTCCTTCCTGCTTTGTACTTTATAAAGTATATAGTTTTTTAAAAAAAGAAGCCGCAAAGACAGGCGGTGGAGCAAGGCCACTCTCGCCTGATGATTTAACCATCAAAATTAAAGACATATTGAATCCTGCAGAGCTATTAAAGGATCAAAATATATTCGACTCAGATGGAGCTGTGAGTAACATTTCAATTAAGTTTATGTATTATAATTAATAATATGTTGAATGCCAAAATCAATGATTTACTCAAAATTCTGATTGTTCAATATAATAATTTGTATTGTTATGTATTATACATTACTCATGAATTCATGAAATACAATTTCATATAACTATATAACACTAGAGATTTGCATGAGTTGGTGTATCTGGTGTTGCAGACATTTCCACTATGATGACTCACGAGGGGCGTTCAACATAAAGTGAGAATGAGATGCAAACTCTTTCAATATTAGGAAATTAAATACTGGCCGGTAAAGCTAATCTATCTAGCTGATTGCTATGAAAAAAAAACTAACTGTCTTTTGTTTAAAAAAAAAAATACGGTAATTTCTTTGCAATGCTATTGAGTACGTTAGCGAAAATGGAGAAAATTGAACTGCGCGCCGTTATCAAATACTTGTGATTGAAAAATTTTTCTACGGACCAAGTCAATTTGGATTTGCGGGACACTTTAGGGTCTAATGCTCCTCCGTATTCGACAGTCGCACGTTGGTGCGCCGAATTTAGACGTGGAAGAACATCGACAATGAACGACCCCCGCTCCGGACGCCCTACTACAGCAGTAACTGAAGAAATTGTGAAAAAAGTCGAAAACTCAGTTTTGGCGGATCGTCGTGTCACGGTTCGTTTTATTGCTGAAAATGTAAAGATTTCAACGGGGAGCGTGCATAATATTTTACATGAACGCTTGGGTATGAAAAAGGTATCTGCGCATGGGTACCAAGAATGCTTACTGACGCGCAAAAACAAACTAGACTAGAGATTTGTCAAGAAGCTTTGAACCTGATGCAGCAAGACCGGGAACTTTTTTTGGTGCGATTTATAACAATGGACGAAACATGGCTCCATCATTACGACCCGGAAACGAAACTGCAGTCTATGACATGGAAAAGGCCATCATCTCCAACTCCGAAGAAATTCAAGGTGAGCCCATCTGCCGGTAAGGTCATGGGCTCTGTTTTTTGGGATGGTAAAGGGGTATTAATGATTGAGTATCTCGAGCATGGAGCCACTATTACGGGCACATTATACGCCAAACAAATAGCAACATTGCGCAATGAGATCCGCGAAAAACGGCGAGGTAAACTCTCGAAAGTTGTGCTGTTCCACCAGGACAATGCCCCGGCACACAAGTCCGCCATTGCAATGGCTGCAATTCGTGATGCTGGGTTCGATATCCTTAAGCATCCTCCGTATTCACCAGATCTCGCTCCCAGTGATTTCTACCTATTTACGAGATTGAAACAATACCTGAGAGGCCAGAAATTTGAAGCCGACGACGCGGTAGTCGCTGCAGTACAAGATTTTTTAAGTACTCAAGATGAGACCTTTTTTAAAAATGGAATTTTAAGTTTAGAAAAAAGATATACTAAGTGTATTACGCTAAAAGGTGACTATGTCGAAAAATAAAATGACATTTAGTAAAAGTTGTTTATAACATACTCATTCTCACTTTTTATTGAACGCCCCTAGTAGATTAATACTTTAATGGATAGCTGTTATTGGCCTCATATGATGTAACCTTATTGTATGTTTCTTTTATTACATTTAAGGCTGTTGTGATAACAACACTTCAGGATACTGAATATAAATAAATAAATAAAATAAATAAATTATAATTTTTACAGGTCATCACTCCAACACTTAACGTCTTCCAGTGCGAATAATAAAATTCCTCATTAAAATGTGCTGACGAAATCGCGGGCAAAATAGTCATCTTCTATGAAATACAATAATATATTTAAGGCTTACCTAATGCACGGCATTGAGTAGACTTTCCTGTCCTATCTAGTCCCTCGATAACGATCAGAGCTCCTCTTTTCATATTTACAAATGAAATTAACAGTGGGCACTTGAGCAGTGTTTACTGTTTACTCGACAAACGTAGTTCCAAGTTTGAGAACAATGCACTCTGTGTTTGAGAAGAAGACTCGTGGCGTGACTGTCCTGCAATCTAGACTTATCTATATACTCATTCACTTAATATGCAAATATATTTATTTTGAAATCATAACTTTAAAATAATGATCTTTCAAAAGAGTACAACCGGTATACCGGTATGTTGACAAACCATTAACAGCAAATGTTAGGTTAGGTTATGCTATGGCAGAGACAAAGACAAAGAGACGAAACGAATCTTGATTACTTTCCCGCCGGCCACTATTTGACAGCTGTCACTAGGTCAATTCCAGATACGATTTAAACCATCGTCCAGTTTAATACGGCAATACTGCAAGCGTCATTCCAAACTTGACATAGTTGACATTTCATTGCTCAACTTAGCCGGAAGTACTATGCATTGCGTAGGTAGGTATAATAGTGCACGCACGTACACGTAGTAAATTATTTATTTCGTTCGCGTCGCGCGGCGAGACAGTAGAGTGCGCGATATTGTATTCTTAAGTTTCTTTGTCCTAATAGCATATTAATGTTTGTGTATTTGTTATAACTTTAGTTAAATTACCATGAAAAAAGGGTACAAAGTGGCCGACGTAAAGAGGGAGAAAAAGATCGGTGTAGCCGCAGAAAATCTGCAAGAATTAATTGAAAAATCATGCAAAAAGCTCGGAGTGAGTATTTTTCGTTGTTTATTGTATTATTGTTTATTAATACGTGCTGTATTTTATAAAGAAACGTAGGTTTCAGTCATAATTTACGCTATTTATCCTTGAATTGCATAGCCTTGGCCCATATGCGGGCTTACCTTGACCTAATTTACTGGGGGTTTATAGTTCAATGTCAGATGCGCGGAGTGCCGGCTTTACGTGGCAGAGGACGGCACGCTGGTGTCTGACGACGACTACCTGGGCACGCTGCCGCCGCAGACGCTCTTCGTGCTGCTCAAGGATGATGAGAGAATGGTAACTGGTATGTTTTTCTTCATACTGATATGCAGCGGCGGGACAAGGCCTTATCACATGTTTAAGAAAGACAATTATGATATAAAATACTTAAATCAATGTACACTTGAATTCTAGTCTACTGTGGAACTTTTTCACAATAAATAAAATAATAATAATAATAAATGTAAAATGCTATTACATTTTCTGATAAAGAAAAATAACTATTATGTCTAAAATACTAATGATTCGTAATTTTAATTACCTAACTGTTTTCTAACTGGATCACTCAATAAAAAACAGTGTCATGATTAATTGACACTGTTCAATTATTAATTCAATAAAAAATTCTCAAACTAAAATATTGTGTATAAAGTATTCTGAACTACCTTCTGTAAAGAACTGGCCAGGGACCTATTAAGTGGAAACAAATACACAAACAGCTGGAGTCAAGAGACTAAGACACATAAAATGGTGATGGCATTCAATAAAACCCCCCAAAGAAATTTTAAATATCATTTTATAACTATCTGATTATGGCCTGAGTGGCCGATTGCAGATTAATAAAAAAAAAACTCGAAAATTAATGATTTATTTTAAAATTTATAATAAAATTTAACTGAACTGAAATATGTAAATAATATCCTTATCAACGCTAACAATGGCTGTATGTCACAATATACAACATCAAAGTGATCTTCACACATTGACATAAGGTTCAATGTAGCTTCATGTTTTGGCTAGACTTGGTGTTGAAAAGGTTAAAGTACACAAAGGTAAAGGTTGTTCATCACTCTTTTTATGGGACACTGACTGACACTGTAAACCCATTATCAATTCAATGTAATACAATGGTTAATTTGTGTTTTTTCTTTGTTCCCAGACTTTGACCACTATTATAGCTTAATTCGTTCCACAAAAAAGGACTACATTGACACTGGTTTGGCGGCCAAAGAGTTTCTGACCACCAACATCAAGGAGAAGTTCAAGGTTTTCCAGAAGTACATTGCTGCTGCGGACGACGCGCGTACCATGCTCAGTGAGCGCGCACAGGATCCAACCTGGTTTGAAGGTATAGTATTGCCACTGAAACTCATTAGGTACTATGGCTATCAATCAATTTAGACACTGGCGATTTGCGAACTTGTTAGAAGCGGAGCGAACGCGAGGCGTGTACGTAACGTATTCGCCGCGTCTATAGGGCTGGGACGCCATCAGTACATTTACTTTACCAGTTCAGTTTTTGTACATCATGGCGTTACTCTATACACGCGGCAAATCCGTTGCGCGCCCGCAGAAATCGCGCCGTGCCTTCGCTCCGCTTCTAATAAGTTCGTAAATCGCCAGTGTGATATGGCTCTTAAGGTAAATCTAGGATGTAATAAAAAATGTTCCATCCATCTCAGCCTACCTACATACGTCCCACTGCAGAGCACAGGCCTCCTCTTAGAATGAGAGGACTTGGGCCGTGGTTCTCACGCGGGCTAATGCGGATTGGGAACTTCACACTGATCATCGAATTTCTTCGCAAGTGTGTGCATGTTTCCTCATGATGTTTTTCCTTCACCGTAAAACTCATGGTAAATTTAAAATGTAATTAATTTCGCACGTAAATTCCAATAAACTCAGAGGTACGAGTCCAGGCTTGAACCCATAAACTCCTCCTTAAGAGGCCATAGGTCAAACCACTAGGCTTCCAAGGCGTAATAAGAATTATATTAAATAAAGAAAATATGCATCATCATATCCTTTTTCACTCATCTCTATTGCTACTTATATAATTTTTCAAAACGGAAATTTTCAGGGCTGGAGCCTTCAGAAAAGAACAAGGAAAATTCAATGTGTAAGCGCGTCAAAGACAGAATGCGCGGTTATTTCTACAAGACCAAAAGCGCGCTGCAGACATCAGACCTATACACTCATTCCAAAAACAACCGTGGCAAGAAACTCATCAACCAGTTCCTTGCAGATCTGAAGAGACTACTTGAAAGTAGCAAGTACAATGTTGATTATTTCAACCGAAAAGCTGATAAAAATCTGCGCCTCTGCAACAACAGAGGAGCATTTGATTGTGGAGGCTTGTGGAACAGCAACACTTGCACATACAACGGTGAGCACGTCATTAATCCCTACAGAAGCCGCGAGGAGCGCATCATATTCCAAACATGGAATCTAGACCATAAGATCGAACTCTCACGCTCCATTATACCAAAGATACTAGGCGCCATTGAAGGCTTGTACAATGGACACATTATCTGTCTTATGTGCGAGAACCATTCTAGCCAAGGCGGGGTCGAAACAGACCGATATTATTTACAAATATTCACTCGGGAAAACTTGAAGTTAGTCCACATTGTCTGCCATTATAAAGGCAGACACGACGCGGAGTCGGGCGTATATACCTTGTGCCAAAAGTGCAGCACACAGGGCATCAAACACAACTAAAACAAATGCAATACACATATTGTAAAGCATTTCAAAAATACATGTGCCACATAAAAATAAAAATGCTGTATTCCAGTACATAATGTATTTTGGCATTTGCCAATCAAACAGAGCTATACTGGGGTTGCCTCTTATTTAATATGATGGTGTATTTTTTTTGATATTATGGTACAGCAAACTATAACAAGATATACTCAAAAGTGTTGATTCTCATGGTATAGCTTAGATGACTAATCGAAATAAACATATTTTCGCTATATTTCTGCTATACGATTTATAAATCATGTGCTCGACCTGTGATAGGTAAATGCAATTTTCTGAGGAATGGTTATACATATACACCGTGAAATTTTAGTGGTTGTTTTCCCGAAACGAGGTGATTTAGTATCGATTGTACACTCGATTTATAATTACTATTTTGACTAGAGTCAAAAATCCAATTGTGAAAAACGAAAGTCGAAAATGACCGCAAACCAATAGTAACGCTTCGTTGGTACCTAACCTATCGTACGATCGTACGCTACTTGTACCAACGAAGCGTTACTATTGGTTTGCGGTCATTTTCGACTTTCGTTTTACACAATTGGATTTTTGACTCCAGTCAAAATAGTAATTATAAATCGATTGTACAATCGAAACTAAATCACCTCGTTTCGGGAAAACAACCACTAAAATTTCACGGTGTAGAGTGAGTTACGACTGAAACGTCTGTTTATTTTACTAGCTAAAGGATATTATTTTTTTAATAAAATGTTGGTTATATTGAGTAGCTAATTATAATGAATTAATTATTGTTATATGTAATGCGTTATTGAGACGAATTTAACCATAGTGGTAGTTTGCCCTGTGTAGCGAATATAATAATGCTGTGTAGATCTGTCTTACGCGACAATCCCTTGAAGTTGAAAGGTCCCTGGAAAGGTTAACTACATTGGTTTTAAACAAATTTAGTAATCAATTATGTAGGCGACATCTTGTAGTAGTATTTACTGGAGATTGTTGTTGTTGTTACATATTATACAGCTGAGGGCTATTTTCTATTCCTTCATTGATCTCCTACCCTTCAAATAGATTAGATATAAGACTACTTTAATTATATTTTTAATAAATTTTTATTATAGTTCATTTTTATTATTATGAAGTGATGTTCCACTATATTTACTGGTTGTGTATCGTTCTATCTATACCTATATAAAATTATCTTGTTTAAAAATATCAATTAATTTTCAGAACTTTCTTAAGTAATATACATGTTTATAGATTTATATGTTACATCTTATAACTACGAGCACGCACCACGTAACCTCATTGTTAAGTACAGGGTTCTAGCTAGCAGCAACCAATTCAAGGAAACACACGAATGTATAAGCCAAGTGGTCATTTCTGAACTGCAACTTATGAAAGTTCAAATGACGCTTGACTGGAGTGAGATGAAATGAGAAACAATCGAATTTGTATTAGGCCTGTGGTGTTCTAGATATACATGGCAGCAACGCTATGATAAGAAACGCGACGCGAATTTATTTGCGTTGAATTTACTACGAATCACTATGTTGTTCTATTGCACAATAGACCTTAGATAGATTTTAGGAAAGTTGGTAAAACAATCTGTCCACGAATTCTTCATTAAAGCAATTATATTGTTAAAAATTAAAATAGTTGTGTTACAGCACGTTAAACTTTTCGTTAGTGTATCTGGATTAAATGTGTAGATATCACATGTTCAATTATGAAATGGGATAAAGAAAGACTTGTTTATGAGAAGGTATCGGTTCGCAAAGGCTTTTCGGAAATTAATTAAAAAGTTAAAATCACTTATTAAATGAACCATAGCACAATACAAAATATCAGTACTTTGTAAGCCTCATTTCAAATGGTTTTTTTCTAGAGGTGCTATCATTTAGTGAACGGCGACTAGAATATGTCTCTTTAGGGCTACACTCACTTCAAAAGTGTCTTGGGATCAATCTCTAGTAGCATAGTTGTAAAAGGGCAGATGATCAAACCCTTACTTAGCACCTCAGAGACCATGGAATTGAAGCATCCTCATAGTATCATAAATAATAACATCCTAATAATGTAATGTGAATATTATTATACCAGAAATTCTATTTTGTGACAAACTATACTAATTACGAGTAGAATAGTGTGATAGCAATATTATTATTAAGGCTATTATAGTGTTAGATGATGCCTGCTAGATATTGAATAACAAATAATTAATGTCGTTTCGAACACAAGCTTTCTGCAGACTCTACTTGGTTATTGCTGTCATCAGAGCTCTATACATGTATCAAATTTAAAGTAAAACCGTTCACAGGAAGCTGCAGGCTTATTGTCTAACGCTTCTGACGCTTGCCTACGCTATCACTATTTCTTTCTGACAAATGGTATAAGATGATGACAGAAAGAGATGGTGAAAGCGAAGGCTAGCGTCAGAAGCGTTAGACAATACGGCCTCAGGTCAAAATTAACTTGTAAGATTTGAAACCGGCAACTCATGCAGGAATATTGCAAGTTTATCAAATTTCAATCTACTTTAAAGGCCACCACAGACCGCAGCGCGGGGCATGCGCGCGTCGCCGACGGACCGGGCCCAGCGGGTTTTATAACCAACTAAACCATATACGCTGCGCTGCGCTGTCGGTGTGTATATATATGATTCAGTGTTAGGGGAGACCGAGTACAGTTGTGACAGAGGAGAGTAGTGACAACGAACGACGATTTTTTAGAGCTAATTAACTGCTAGCGAGCTCCCAATAGCGCAAGTTTTTTAGTTCAAGTCTCGTGCTATCAAACACGCGCTTTTGCGAGCTTGCTAGCAGTAAATAAGTTCCCAAAAATCGTCTATGTCACATCTCTCCTCGGTCTCCCCTATACAACGCGCTGCCAGCTCCGTCAGCGCTTCGGTTTGTGGTGGCCTTAAAGAAAAAAATACCAATAATTCTGTATGGATACAAGTTAAAAAACCGGCCAAGAGCGTGTCGGACACGCACAAGGTAGGGTTCCGTAGCCATTACAAAAAAATCAAGTAATATTTTTCTAAGGATTTCGTATGTGTACGGAATCATCCAAGTTTAGGTATGTTTTATACCTTAGGCTACTATTTACTCTTAAACTACACATAATTTCCAAGCAATCTGAGCCGCTATAATTTTCCTAGTAAATTTGATATATTTACTACCATTCTGAATTTTTTCAAATTTTTCCACCAAACAGTTTAGATTTTAGAGGGGGGGGGACGCTCGATTTTAGTGAAAATTTTCACTTTAAAGTTGAATATTTCGCAAACAGATCACTGAATAGAAAAATCATGTTACCAACCCCGCAATGGTTTTAAAAGACCTATCCAACGATACCCCACACTATAGGATTTAAAAAAAAAATCACCCCCCCTTTACGTCTATGGGAGGTACCCTAAAAAAATATATTTTTTTATTTTACTACTTTGTTGGCGTGACTGATATGTATATTCATGCCAAATTACAGCTTTCTAGTACTAACGATCTCTGAGCTTAGCCGCGGACAGACAGACAGACGGACAGACATGGCGAAACTATAAGGGTTCCTAGTTGACTACGGAACCCTAAAAACGAGCCTACTCTTTTCTCTGAGGAGAACGCTCGCGTAATTCTATTTGTGTTACTGGCGATGGTGATTGCTTTCCATCATGTTACCCGCCTGCTCAGGCCTGCTGAGCAGGTAGAGGTCAGTAATATGTTTTTGAGTACATTGTGATGCATATGAAATATAAAAGCTTAGCATCCATGGTAAGAGCTCGTTCCCATTATGTCGTGTCGGATTCCGATTTTAATCGGGTGTCGGCGCCTCTGTTCACACTAGTCGGCTGTCGGCCACGACCGCACAGTCATTTCGAGGCTTCTGCACACGATTCCCGGACGAGGGCAACAAAACAAAACACACGATACTTTTTGTCGGATCCGACACAAAATCGTTGTCGGACGACATAACTACGGGCTTCCTTTCTTTTACCCTGCGATGGAAGGGTGGGTCGGAGATCTTTTGGGCCCATTGTGTGGCTTTGGATGCCATCTTTTGGGTGGGGCTACCCTTTATGCCTGATGGTTTTTTGGCATGCTGTGTGTTTTTTTGCGCTTGTCTCCTAGCGCTACCCTCTTTTCGTTACCGCTTCCATCGATAGTTTTCCTGCTATAATAATTCGGAGGGATGAGGAGTGTCCCCCGGACGGCTAGACGCCCCAGTGTCTCACAAGGGTCATGTGGAGTGTGTAAATGTTCTGCCACTGGAACGCCCGATTAAAAAACGGACCGACACACGACATAGTGGCAACGAGCTCTAAGAGAAAGACGTTAAAAACCGCATACCATACAAATGGTTACTACCTTATCATTTGCTATATTTGACACATTATTAAGGTGATAGCACCAATTGGCTACTTTCCTAACTAGTCAGTCTTTTAGATTATCAAAAAATATTGGACACGTATTTTTTATTTTGTCAATTAAACAAAAAATTACGAAGATATGGCGCGTTGAAGTTTCGCGTGACGTCACTTGTTCCTACACTTTGTATGAGCGTTTTAGGAACAAGTGACGTCACGCCTCGTCACGCGGAACTTCAACGCGCCATATCTTCGTTATTTTTTGTTTAATTGTCAAAAGAAAAATTACGTGTCTAATATTTTTTGATAATGTAAAATACGGACTAATAAGAATTATTATTTTTTTACCTAGGAAACATCCCTATTATGAACAAGAACCGATGATGCACATTTTTTAAACCAAATCGAAAAATGTCCAAGCAGGCATCATACGTGTTGATTAGCAATAATGTCAATAATATATTATGTAGAACAGTGTTCAGAGTAGACGCTTCCATTATAGCTTTATAGATTTGCTGTCGTGCTTGTGTTAGCCGCGATACTAGTGTTGTCGATATACAGTATTATACCTTCTCCTATTAGTGACCTGTCGAGTTAAAGGTTTTACCATACCAAACTAATTCTAAACTAAACTCATTTTGTATCATTTTGGAGTACTTAAACTACAGTCAAGATGGCCCATGGGTTTAGAATATTATTATTATAATAAAACCCATCTTATCTTGGTTATTATATTCCAATCTATGACGTCTGCTATACATATACACTAGTTACAAAAATATGTCCATAGACGTAGTTCGTTTCCAGCGTCTGGGCAGATATTTGTATGAAAAATATGAATGTCTTTTCTCGAGTCTTAGGTGTTTAATATGTACATTTAACTAGCTTATTAGGTCTCCCCGTGATGGAGGGACAATAAATGAAAACATTATGTGCCAATATCTTTACATAGAAAAGCTTTTAACATTGATGCCATAAATGAGAATGAGTTATCTGGTTTAAGTGGCAACACTTTATTTTTACTAATATGGGTACTGAAGTGAAACTTAGTGCCAAAATAGATAAACACATAACATGAGGTTATGACTACTACTTTGTTTGTTTCTGGAATTTAAGAACAGGTTTAATTTGTAATGTTAAATAGTGACAAAACAAAGAATATTGCATTGGTTGGTAAAACCTTGACATATATTCCTATCCTACTAGTTTGCATGTTTATCTGGAGCGTATATATTATATTATAATGTTAATGAACTCAAATATAACTAGTCTAAAGTTTATTGTTGAAGAAATAAATATTTAACATACATATTGTTTTTTATTATCATACGTGTAAACTTTTCGAAACTTAAACATTAATTAATATTTTTCAGGACTTGGCGACTGAACGTCGAAGTCGTGAAATGTCGAGGAAAATACAGCAATTAGTTAGTGATTATGTTCCGAAAAATATTAAAACTAACACATTTTCTGTGCAAATATGACATGTGATGCATCTTGAGGTTTAAATGATCATCATCAGTTCATCCGAAAAATGTCCACTGCTCATAGGCTTAATCTAAGGCTCGCCAAACAGATCGGTCCTGCGCCATCCTGTTGTTGTTGGAGGTCTACCTACACTGCGTCTTCCGGTCCGTGGACGCCACTTGACAACCTTTCGGCTCCATCGGCCATCAGTTCTACGAGCGAAGTGCCCTGCACACTGCCACTTGAGTCTGGCGATTCTTTGAGCTATGTCTGTGATTTTAGTTCTTGCGCGGATTTCATCTTTTCTAATGTGTTGCCGCAGTTTAAATAATAATGTGAGTGTAACACATATGAAGCACAACCCCTTTTAGATTTATCTAATATATAAAAATCTCGTGTCACGGTGTTTGTTACCGAACTCCTCTGAAACGGCTTGGCCGATTTTTATGAAACTTTTTTCTCTATACTCGGTAGGTCTGAGAATAGGTCGTAGGCTATTTTTTACCCCCTCCCCCCATTCTTCGTAGACGGAGTCGCGGGCAACAGCTATAGTCCGGTCGTTATCGTCTGAGCTCTGGGGCCATAAACTAATTAGTGAAGAAGGATGAGCAATGCTACGCGAGTTGCGAAATATCGATATCGATTGCATATCGATTGGCTAATATTTATTTGTAAAAAATAATTTAGTGTTTACCTACATATTTAGATTTATATCATTTAAGTTTGTGTTGCGTTGTATTCCTGTAAATAAACAAGGAGAGAACCATATACGTAACATTTTTATTATTATCCTAGAAGACATCGATGAAACATTTACTAAGTAATGCACATCACTAAAGTCGCTGCAAAGTGCGAGCGAGAGATCTGCTAACCTCCCAAGAGCGAGCGAGATGTGCGAAAAAGGGTTTTTATGGCCCCAGTATGGTTACAGTAATTTATAAGATCGTAAAGAGTGTGTGTGTGTAAGCTGAATCATTCATATTGGACTATATGTGTGAGGTCAGTTAATAAATATTTAGCAACACAGCAAATGTGTTTATGTTAATAAATGAAGTAATATATAGACAATTTAGATAGTAATCTTATTTAATTTATTGAATAAATCATACCTTAAGTATATCACTGTGTATAAACAAATCATATCAGGTATTATCTCCTCTTACGACCGCCTGCCTTCTTCCCAGGGTTCCTCTGACCTTTGCCAGCCTTTGGCTTCTTAGCAGTGAACTTAGTAGGGTTTCCAGCCCCTTTTCCTTTGCGTGGTTTGCCTTTTGGCTTCTCATTCTTCTTTTCTTCTGATCTCCTGGTAATTGAAAACATAACATCAAATATAAAATAGTAAATTAGGTAACCAACTTGTCATTATTCAAGCGTTTCAACCGCTTCACTTTCGTGGTCACGTTTTCTACGAATCGGCTGTAGATTTTGATGGCGTTTTCGGTTATTTATTAGGGGACCTGTACTTCTACCAGATAATTAAAAACTGCATCAGAATCTTTTGCCAATTCTACAAAAAAGTGCCCACAAAAGTGATTCGGAACAAACGCTTGAATAATGGCCCATGACCAACTTTCAGTTAAGAAGAATCAATAAAATCAGGCATTGCTAGTGCCAAAAGCAATTAAAAGTAGTTAATATACCTATTTTATCTACACCCATATAGTAAATTCTTCATTATGCGTTCAAAAACCATAGATAATGACCAGCATTACGACATTGGATTCTATTATGAACACGGCAGTATCGTAATGGTCATTACGATACAGAAAACTGTAACATAATGAGATTTCATACATCATTATATTACAGTACCGGTGCAGGAGGAGCGCGCAACCACGTCGCGCAGGTGCCGGGGCGCGCACCGGGCGCAGGTCGTGGGGCACAGACATACCTAGTTCTCGTTAATGCAGGTCATTTCCCAATGGTTCTTGAACTTCTTGAACGCATGATAGAGGATTTAATATATGGATGTAGATAAAATATTGTGAGTCAGAATGGCGGGTGTACCTTCACAAATATTTAAAATAACTATACTAAAAAAATGTACTTAAAATGTACTATTTAGTACCTACTTTAAAAAAAATTGTACCGCCTAGTACATAAAGTTATTACAATGTGGAGGTACACCCGCCATCCTGACAGTCAGGATGGCGGGTGTATGCCAATTTACCAAGAATCTATTGACCATTGACAAATGCTATTACCCCAAAAATATGTACTAAATTTGTACTTTAATATGCGGATAAAATTTGAGCAATCTCATTTATGATTTCCAAGTAATACACATTTATCACTTTTCTATACTTAAAATATGTTGTAAAGGTACCATGAACATGTTTTTACCATACATTACAACCTGTATGTTGAAGTAAGTACTCAATTTTTTTGTGGGGTATTCTATACCTATAATACAGTACCGTGACTGACTGACAGACAACGCACAGCCTAAACTACTGTTGCCGGAGACTTGAAGTTTGGCATACATGTACCTTGAGTATTGTAGAGGTGCACTAAGGAAGGATTTTCGAAATTCCCTCGGGATGGGGAAATATCTAAACTTTCTTTGTTTCTTTGTTTGTAGCGGAATCTTTGAAACTACATATTGAGCCGATTTTAAAAATTCTTTTACCATTAGAAAGCTACACTATCTTTGATTGACAAAGGTTACATTTAATCCGGGAAAATGCAAAATTCCCACGGGATAGAAATAAGTGAATTTAACTTAGGGCTGATTTTAGAAATTCTTACATATTATGTGATATGACTATCCCCAGATGACATAGGTTACTTTTCTTCGGTAAAATTCAAAATTCCTACGGGATAGAAAAAACTGAATTCAACTTCAGGGCTGCTTTTAAAAATTCTTTCGCCAATATAAAGCTACATTATCCTTGATTAGTTTAGGCTACCTTTTCTCGAGGTGAATGCAAAATTCCCGCGGGACAGAAATGTGTAAATGAACTCTACTACGGGGCTGATTTTAAAAGTTCTATCACCAGTAGTAAGCTACACTTTCCCTTAATGACATAGGCTACTTTTTCTCGAGGAAAATGCATAATTCCCGTAGGATAAAAATAAGTGAATTCAACTTTCACTAATAGAAAGCTGCACTGCACATTTCACTTATCATCATATCACTATCCCTTGGGAGTTTTGCATTTTTCGGGAGGAATTCTAGAGGAAAAGTAGCCTTTTCAATCAGGAATAGTGTAGATTTCTATTGGTGAAAGAAGTTATCAAATCAGCCCCAAAGTTGAATTCACTTTTTTCTATCCCTTGGGAATTTTGCATTTTTCCGGAGAAAAAGCAGTCAATGTTATTCAGGGATAATGTAGCTTTCTATTGGTGAAAAAAGTTTTCAAATCCGCATCAAAGTTGAATTCAATTATTTCTATCCCACGGGAATTTGGCTTTCACCTCGAGAAAAGGTAGCCTAAGCCAATCAAGGATAATGTAGCTTTATATTGGTGAAAGAATTAAATCAGCTCCAAGTTGAATTCACTTATTTCTATCCCGCGGGAATTTTGCATTTTCCCGGAGAAGAGTAGTCTATACCAATCAGGAATAGTGTAGCTTTCTATTGGTGAAAGAATTTTTAAAATCAGCCCTGAAGTTGAATTCAGTTTTTTCTATCCCGTGGGAATTTTGAATTTTACCGAAAAAAAGTAACCTATGTCATCTGGGGATAGTCATATCACATAATATGTAAGAATTTCTTAAATCAGCCCTAAGTTAAATTCACATATTTCTATCCCGTGGGAATTTTGCATTTTCCCGGATTAAAAGTAACCTTTGTGAATCAAAGATAGTGTAGCTTTCTAATGGTAAAAGAATTTTTAAAAACGGCTCAATAGTTTCAAAGATTCCACTACAAACAAAGAAACAAAGAAAGTTTAGATATTTCCCCATCCCGAGGGAATTTCGAAAATCCTTCCTTAGTGCACCTCTACAATACTCAAGGTCTTCAAACTTCAAGTCTCTGGCATCAGTAGTTTAGGCTGTGCGTTGTCTGTCAGTCAGTCACGGTACTGTATTATAAATATAGATTACCCAAAAAAAAAAAATGAGTAGTTGCACATACAGGTTGTAAATGTAGGGTAAAAAACATGTTTATGGTACCTTTACCAACATATTTTAAGTATAGAAAAGTGATACATGTCCATTACTTGGAAATCATAAATGAGATTGCTCAAATTTTAACCGCATATTAAAGTACAAATTTAGTACATATTTTTGGGGTAATAGCATTTGTCAATGGTCAATAGATTCTTGGTAAATTGGCATACACCCGCCATCCTGACTGTCAGGATGGCGGGTGTACCTCCACATTGTAATAACTTTATGTACTAGGCGGTACAATTTTTTTTAAAGTAAGTACTAAATAGTACATTTTAAGTACATTTTTTTAGTATAGTTGTTTTAAATAATTGTGAAGGTACATCCGCCATTCTGACTCTCACAAAATATTGTATGCAACTGTATGTAATTAGGCCTTAAACACTCATGTGACCCTTTATGAAACTCGGCTATGCCTCGTTTCATAAAACCACACTCGTGTTTTAAGGACCGCTATTACGATACAGTTGCATAAAATACTATTCTTTAAATTGTACTGTCCACCTCAGAAATTGCTAAACACTTTAGTATTTTGTGACTTTCCCTAAAGTGACATATTTTAAACTTCACAGTATAACTGGTTATTGAAACAAAGTACTAAACTGTTCAGCAACTTCTGAGGCTGACTGTACATGCATCAGCAATAATGTCTGGTTATTAAGTCTAATTGTTGCTGTCTTTATCTTTTAGGAGCCAATATTTTACCATTTTAAAAGCACTTACTGCACTTGTTCAGTATGTATGTGTTTTGCAACTGCTTTCTCCATGTCAATCTTGGGCCGTTTGTTCAGTATGCTGTCCAGTAGATTAAGATTGTTCTCCCTTTCCACCTTGGCAGTGGGTATGGGGAGCTTCCTCTTGCGGTCCTTCCCGGGGATGAGCTCGTGAACTCCTTTGCCGCGCGCATCCTTTTCTTTTGGAAGTCTGTCTTGGAACTTGCCCAAGGATGCTGTGGAAGCCCTGGCCACAGTTGCCGCTGTTGACAACTGAAATTTAAAGAAAATTTTGAAATGATATTTATTTTTAATACAGATATAAACAAAGGTTACATACAACAATTAATATGTTTTTTTATCATAGTTCATATTGATGAAGCCCAGTGTTGATCCTGAGTATGCATTTTAATTGTAGTTATATTACAAATTATTTGTTAATATTGTGTAGATAGATAATATTTTTTATTAATATTTGCTAAGTCAAGATAGATCTACTATTATGATTAGAATGATTGATGATGATAATTATCATCCATGATAACTTTGGCTAGGGTAGAAACCCTTCTGGATCCTTATTCTGTTATTTTATTGAGCATCTAACTAAGTCATCAAGTATCATTGCACTCATGCAATGATACTTGATCATTGCACTTATGCAATGATACTTGATGACTTGATGAGCCCCATGTTTTTGTGATCTTAATCTCATCGCAAAAACATGGGGTGGTAGAAAATCAAATTCTTGATTACACCTGTTAAAAAATTACACTAGAAGAACCTTATTTACCTGACTATATGATAATATATGATGGGATACTAAGGTAAAAAATTGTAACCTGATTAGCAGAGGCTTTATCAGATGTAACTGGCAACCCAACCCTTGGTATCTTGACTTTTTTGGCTCGGGCAATGTTTTTCAGCCTTTGAAGCTCATTCTTGGCCACTTTCTCAGATTTAGCCTCAGCCTTTTTCTCATACATGTCTGTCATGGGATCTAGATTTTGAGGCACTTCTATTAGCCAATTCTTCTCTTTTTCTGCTGCAGCTTTTTTGAATCTAAAAATAATAAATAGTAATTACAAATTATATAAATATATACCTGGCAGAAATAGTAAAAGATTCCAGTCAATAATTAAAGTAAAACCTTCTAAACTAATACATATAAGATAAGATAATTTATTCAATAATTTGCAGTACAAGATGACAAGAAATACAATGTTTTACAAAAGTCTATGTATGTAACATGTAAGCAAAAGAAATCTTTTTTTTTTTAATAGCCTATTCCCACTGCTGGGCAAAGGCCTCCTCTTTTTCTTTCCGCCCATTTAACCCCTTGTATACTTAAGACATGGATCCATGCCCAATTTAAGGCATACAAGGTGTTAAGCAAACTTATAAACCGTAATTTATTTACTACTCTTATTGATGCATTATTAAAGCTTATCAATAAAGCTTATCATTAAATTTATTCATTGCCAAAGTTCCAAGCTATTACCAAAATACATACCCATAAAGCGGCACCCATTTCTGCAACTGCTCATCCCACTGTAATTTATCCTTCTTTTTCTTAGTAATTCCTTTGGCCTTGGCGAATTCTTGCCATTTTGTAAGAGGCCGAGGTTTGGGCACAGGCTTGGCTCGAGGCAGCACAGTTGTTGGCTCCGGCAACTTCACCACAATAGCTTCCTCAACCCTCTCAGTAGGGAACTCCCAGATCTTGTTTAACAGAAGCTGTGTATTGTCACGCGACAGGGATAGTAAATATTCGTCGCAAGCTTTGTCTGAACTGTAAAGACATTTTGCTTCATAACTATAAAGTCACTGGATAAAAGTACACAAAATAGTTTTTTTTTTTAGTAAGCTTTGGCTACCTGAGCCATCAGCTTATTATTGTTATTAAAATTAAATCAACACGTATAATGTACAACTTACTTTAGTTTTTTTGTGTCCAAATCATTGGAATCGAAGGCAAGAAGTGTACCAATGTCAAATTCCAATTCCAAGTGCTTATCGACAGTTATTGGTTTATATTTTTCTGCTTTCTTCTGCTCCCTTTCTAAAATTTCATTTATTATATCCATGCTGCACATTTGTAACCTCAGTCAGCCAAGGTAATTTTTTGACAGTATTGACTTGACACACACGTGTTGTACTTTTTTTTCATGAAGCACTGAACTGTTTAAGCTTCTATGAAAACCGCGATCAAAGTGTGTTTTGTGTGTAGGTTTAAAAAACTTTGCATATCCGGTTGTCAAAAAAAAGTGTTACGAATTTACGAAATTTCTTCAAGTTTAAGAAAAAGGCACTGCAAGCTAATATCGACTTTTGTGAATTTTGTAATTACAAAGATAGCGATTGCGTACGTAAATTACAGATAGGGTGACGTTGGATACGTGAGCCACTTGCGAGCGCATGATCGACATTAATGAAGTTGAAGCTGTCGCCATGGTCGAAACCGGCCGGATCGGATCATCAGGTAATGTATCAAAAATCAAATTAACACATTTTTAACTAATAATAATAATACTTACTTACTCCTCTGGCGCAACGACCCAAAGTGTGTCTTGGCCTCCAACACGAGCGCACGCCATCGATCCCTGTCCTGCGCGGTCTCTCGCCAGTCACCAACCCCAAGCTCGCGCAGATCCGCCTCTATCACATCTGCCCAACGGTATCTAGGGCGACCAACAGGGCGCCGCCCTATTGGCCTACCCTGGTAGGCCCTCTTCACTGCACGGCCATCTTCCATGCGCTCGAGGTGGCCAAGCCACCGAAGTCTGTGAGCTCTGGTCACTCCGATTATATTGGGCTCAGCAACTAGCTCCTCAATTTCGACGTCTCTGCGTCGGACCAAGAATCTTGCGTAAGATCCTTCTCTCCGCCACCAAAAGTTTATGCTCTTCCCTCAAGGTTAAGGTCCAGGCCTCACAGCCATACACCAAAATCGGGCGAATCACAGTCTTGTAGATGCGGATTTTAGTGCATCTACTAAGTAGCCTGGATGTCAAAAACCCTATGCAGGGCGGCACTACACCGTAATGCGTTCTGGATACGGATGTCGATCTCTTCATCTCTGGTGTTGGAGTCATTAACCGTACAGCCCAAGTACCTAAATCTGATCACCCCTTTAAACTTGGTATCTCCGACCTGCAAGTCGGCCGGCTTGCCGCGACTGCTGTTATAACGTCTCATATGCAAATACTCTGTTTTATCGTGGTTTATTCTTAGGCCAACTTTCAAAGCTTCAGTTTCTAGGACATTCGTAGCTAACTTTACTTCGGCACTTGTTTCGCCCAGTAGTGCCAGATCATCCGCATAGCCAATCACCAAATGCTTATCATTTAGTTCTACTCCAACTTGTGGGAAGGAGGAAACGAGTGAGCATGTCCTAACCGAGTGTGTCATGTACGCGGCAGCGAGGCGTGATGTATTCGGGAGTGACGAGCTGAGGGAGGAGGAGCTAAAGGATGTCTGTCTCAAAGATGTCCTTTTGTTCAGCAGGAGAACGAGAAGATTCGAGGAGAATTGCTGTGTGGGAGCGCTGCTGGGACAGTAACCTGTCGGCTCCAACCACGGGGAACTGGGCTGAATGACTGTGCAAACGATCGACAGCCCGCCTGACTCAGCAAGGCGTCCCCATACATCATCATCTACTCCAACTTGTAAAGTTAAAACTCTTCTGATGACATGTTCCAAGACCAAATTGAAAAGCATCGGTGACAGAGCATCACCCTGTTTCAATCCAGTGATGACAATAAAGTCCTCGGACAGATCGGTGCCCACCCGCACCTTCATCCTACTGTTGCTCGTAGCCGCCACAATCATATTTACGAGTTTGCACGGGATATCGAAATTTCTCAGAATAGTATACAAGACATTCCGGTCTATGCTATCATAAGCCTTTGCGAAGTCCACAAATAACACGTGAATGCTCTGCGCGTACTCCCATCTTTTTTCCATAATTTGTCGCAGCAGGAAGATCTGGTCAGTAGTACTACGATTTGGTCGGAACCCACACTGGTAATCACTGAGAATTTTTTCCGCATATGGTTCCAGTCTTTTAAGGAGTAAATACGACAGAATCTAGTACGCTGTTGGAAGTAGAGCTATCCCCCTGTAATTTGCACACCTCTTCTTACAACCTTTATTATGGACAGGGCATATGACGCCAGTATCCCACTCCGCCGGCTGTTTTTCTGTTTCCCAGATCTTGATCAGCAACTCATAAAGTCTGGATTGTACCGTCCCCCCTCCGTATTTCCAGACTTCCGAAGGCAAATCGTCGACACCCGGAGCCTTGTTATTCTTGAGCCTCATTATGGCTTCTCGGACTTCAGCAAAAGTAGGGGGTGGTACCTCGCTATTATTGTCATCCGAGGATCGAGGCAAAGGCTCTACGAGTGAAGGACAATTCAGTAAATGCTGAAAATAGTTATTCCATTGCGATTTCCTCTCCTCATTTGCCCTCCTCATCCTCAAGCAATTGTGACGTGGGCTGACAACCTTTCTTGCAAGATGTTATTTCCTTATAAAACTTCCTCGACTCATTTGCCCTTATCAGCGTCTCCATTTCCCGAACAATGCCCTCCAAATGAAGTCGTTTGGCTCTTCTGATCACTTTCTTTGATTCAACTCTTACTTCCTGGTATTTTCCCACCCATAACTCGTTCTGCTCAGACAATGCTTTGTATCTTTTTCTTTCTTCAACTATATCTTCGCAATCCTGATTCCACCACTTCTTCCTCTTATACCTCTTTTTCCGGCCAAGTACTCTAATTGCCGTATCCTTCACTATCTCTTTAATTTGTTTCCAAATTATCTTCTATGTTATCTTCCATTGCCAAACCTTCAAACCTGTTTTTGAGTTCGAGCCGGAAACTTTCTTTACATTTCTCATCTTTAAGGGCGTCTATATTTATGGGTTGTTCCTTTCTGCTATGCTTAGCTCTATCTACCTTAATCCTGACTTTAATCTTTATACCCAATAAGTAGTGATCGCTGTCACAATCAGCACCCCTGAAAGATCGAACATCCTGAATTGAGCTTTTGTGTCGGTCATCTATGAGAGCGTGATTAATCTGGTTGACAGTCTTGCCGTCCGGGGACCTCCAAGTCCCTTTGTAAATGTCTTTGTGGGGATACATAGTACTTTTGATGACCAAAGCTTTAGATGACGCAAAACTAATTAGCCTCACGCCATTATCATTTGAACGTTCATGCTTACTATGCTTCCCTATTGTTGGAACAAAAACATCTTCTCGACCTATTTGAGCGTTGAAGTCACCTATAAGTATCTTAGCGTCGTAGTTCGGTAGCTGGTCATAAGTTGTCTCCAGTTGGTCATAGAATTCGTCCTTTTGACTCTCGTCTGAGACTTCAGTTGGCGCATAGGCGTTGACGATTGATATGTTCCCGAACTTCCCCTTAACGCGCAAAACACACAGTCGGTCTGAAATAGCATCAAATCTAATCACACTTCCCAATATCGTTTTAGACACCATAAATCCAGTGCCATTACTGTGTTTTCCAGTGTCACTACCACTATAGAAAAATATTGTCCTATTATCTACATTACACTCTCCTTTCCCGAGCCATCTAATTTCCTGGAGGGCAGCGACACTTATCCCATACCTTTGTAATTCATTGCCAACCTGGTACAAAGCACCGGGCCTGAACAGAGAGCGCACATTCCACGAAGCAAATCGAAGTTCCATTTTGCCTAGCCGTAAGTCGTTAGTGTTGGGATCAGTCCGGTTATTCTCTCGTATTGGTTTCGTAACAATAGTTGTTTTCCGTGGGAGGGTTGTTAACCCGCCGCACAACCCCCAAAATGCTGGAGGACCACACTCGTCGTTGGTTAGCGATTCCATCGGAATTAGCCAAGTAGTGTAGCCAGGCTGTACTACCGACCATTCCCCCAACCACCACCCGGGGGACGCTTCTCTACGTCGTGAGGGCCAGCGCGAGGAATAATAATAATAATAAATAATAAAAATTAGGGGACAATCTTACACATATCGACCTAGTCCCAAACTAAGCAAAGCTTGTTCTATGGGTACTAGACGACGATAAACATAATTATATAGATAAATAAATACTTAAATACATAGAAAACATCCATAACTCAGGAACAAATATTCGTACTCATCACACAAATAAATGCCCTTACCGGGATTTGAACCCAGGACCTCTTGCTTCGTAGGCAGGGTCACTACCAACTAGGCTAAGGCGGTCGTTTTCAATCTACAGAGTTTAACCTCATAGTTCGTCTATGTTATAATAGATTATTACTGAAAAGTATTTGATTTGCTTATAATAGTCTTAGCTGGTATCCTACGTAATCTGTGCTTATACTACGAAGTGCAAAATTCGAACTTCGTATCGTGCCATTCCTCTCACGCTAATAGTATTTAATACAAGAGCGAGCAAGACGATGCGATACGAACTTCAATTTTCGAATTTCGGAGTAGCCCCCCTGTCTGTCACTGTCTGTCAATGATCTGTCATAACACAAAAGGTTATTCTGCAGAGAAATTTAGTTTGATTAAAATAAATAATACGTACTAATTCGTATAACTTGAATCTCTATTAACTAAGAAAAATAACATGACGGCTGATACGGAGAAAGTGTACAGTTTTAAAACAGAGAACAAATTCATTGCCAAAAGTGGGTGTAAGAAACGTATGTGGAGGTCTCTCAAACAAATACTAACAGCAGAGCGGAGTTTACCGTGGCCTAACGACATCGTTTTATGTTAGTAAATAAGATATTATCTACATATTTTTAAGAGCAAAACTGTTTTTGTGTTAGATATTTCAGTTTTTATATTAGGCCGTCAATAATCATACATTATGTACTTAATTTCAGATTATTCTATAAACGCCCCACCGACATTTAAACCGACCAAGAAATACTCTGATATCTCAGGCTTACCTGCTCCGTACATAGACCGGCATTCAAAACTCTACTACAGCAATGCAGAAGAATTTGCAACAGTTCGGAGTTTACCAATGGACATCACAGCGGGTTACTTGCAACTGAGAGGAGCAAATACTATTGTAGGATGAAAGCTGAAGCTATGAATTATGAATGATCTGTCAACATGTGCAAAATTGTGCTTGAATATAATAACCATTCAATTGGTGAACATCCAGGTGTTCATAAAATAAGTGAATAAATTGTAAATGAACTGAAACAACTACTTTGCTCACCCGCGACCTTATGATAGTTATGTTTAAGTAAGGAGGGTTGTAAGGTCATGGGTGAGCAAAGTAATTGTTTCAGTTTATTAATATGGACCTCCGCAATGTAATACCTGTTTAAATTGTATCAAAAGTTTTTTTTTCAACTGCATTGAGTTTATTATTATTATTATTCATATTATCAGGCAGGCAGTTGGGGGCAGCTGATAGGTGCCTGTATCTAGCTGTTCCTTGGTTAAGTATTCTTGGTACTGCTAATAAATTTCAAATTTTGTGCTGTTTCCTGGTAAGTATTAATATATAATAATATCATAAAATAAGTAATAGTTGATAAAATATACAGGTATGACTAAACATGGAGTGGGCTCAGTGGCGTAGCGTGTCTTGGAGGGGCCCTGTATCAAAATTACTTGGGGGGGGGGGGCTTTCCCGGGAAGCATGAGATTAAGTGACATTGCGGATTACATTTTACTAATTTTTGCTTACACACGTTAGGGGCCTGTAGCCCGGGGGCTCCGTATCATTGATACAGCTGATACGGCGGTAGCTACACCCCAGAGTGGGCTATTATAATACTATTTATTAAGAGCAATGGGAAAGAATCCAAGTGTGACATTAATGCAACTTAATGAGGATCATGTAACAACAACTGATAGTCTGTGCTTGGTTTGCACTTTGTGCGATATTGAAACTGATGCCTTTTCATATATACTCATTGCCAAGTACTTGATAGTACAGTCTATGGATATGCCAACCACAATACTATATGTGCCTGAATGTGAAAATTACTATACATAGCCATGCACTTCACTAGTGGTGCTATTGAGTAAAAATACTTAATCAACAAGTCTGTATACATATGTATTTTTAAAGTAAATAAGACAAATCTTATTTTATTGAAACTTATTGTTATTTAAAAAAGCAAAGAAATATCTTAAGGCATGGTTTAGTAACGTTGCAATGGTAACGTTTTTAGGGTTCCGTCTGTACCTACCCAAAGAGTGCCAATGGAACCTTGTAACACTCTGCTGGTTGTCTATCACAAGGCTCTATCTCTTGAACCGTAATAGCTCTAGACTCTTGAAATTTTCACCGATTATGTATTATTGTGGCCGTTATAACAACAAATACTAAAAATAAAATAAAGTTACAAATTAAAGGGGGTCTTCATACAAGGAATGCTTTTTTCAGCATTTTTTAAGTCGATCTTTATAATTTTTTAACTAAACTATGTATTTTTAAAACGTACGTAGATATGGATTATGGAACCGAGCCCTTCATGTACGGGTCCGACTCGCAATTGACCGGTTTTTATAGTACCTCGAACATTTTCCTGGAGCCATTTGACAGCGAAGTTTGAAAGTTGTCAGTATGAGAAAATGACAGATGTCACGATAACGTAAACGTCGTCAACACGTGTGGTACATTTTATCAATTTTCTGTGAATTTTTAAATAAAAAAGCACTGGAAGTATAAAGATCCACGAAAAAATGTCTTCCTCGTTCTTTTTAAAAGGCAAATCCAGACAAGTTCAGAAACGGAAAGGTGATAAAATAAAGAAAGTTAAGCCAAAAAGAGCAGACCCTTCTAACCTAGAAAATGGCAACGATTCTTCCGGCAGTGATTTAGATATAAAGAAGTTTTCCGATGTAGAGGATTCCGAAAGTGACCACGAAACCGCAGAACAGAAGAAACTGCGGCTTGCCAAGAAGTATCTAGAGGAAATAGAAAAAGAAGAAGCAAAGCGCGCTGAGCTCAAAGAAGTTGATGAAGATGCGATTGGAAAGCGGTTACAGAGGGACTATTTGGAACAAAAGGGTAAATTACGTGTAGAAGTTGCAGATACTTATGTCGCACCCACTGCAGATGATGTCAGACTGATTCGCGCTAAGGAGCATCGACTGCCGCTGACCTGCGTGTGTGTAAGCAGCGACGGAAGCCTCGCGTTCACAGGCAGTAAATGCGGGACCATAATCAAATGGGGCGTAAAAGAAAAACGAAAACTTGGCAGTTTGACTTTTAAAACACATTCCAAGTTAATCAATGGCAGTGTATCTGCAGTAGCTATATCTACAGATTCTAAATACCTTGGCACGTCAGATGAGTCAAAGGATGTTCAAATATGGGATCCTAGTACTCTTAAACATATCCACACATTTAGGGGGCACAAGGATAAGATCACTGGACTTGTTTTTAGAAGAAATACTCATGAATTGTATTCAGCAAGCAAAGACAGATCTATAAAAATTTGGTCATTAGATGAAATGGCTTATGTTGAGACTTTGTTTGGGCATCAGTCTTCTATAACATCCATTGATGCTCTGACAAGAGAAAGAGCTATATCTGCAGGCGGTAGGGATGCATCAGTTAGAATATGGAAAATTGTAGAAGAGTCACAACTCATTTTCAATGGACCAGTAGGTAGTTTGGATGAAGTGAAGCTTTTGGACGAGGAGCATTTTATATCTGGCAGTGACAATGGGTCCCTTTGTGTCTGGAGTGTGCTGAAGAAAAAGCCGCTGTGTACTGTAACAGAGGCGCACGGCTCTGAAAACAATGTTCCTCGATGGATCACTAGTATAGCAACACTGTTAAACTCAGATGTGTTTGCATCAGGCTCATATGACAATAACATTAGGCTATGGAAGGTCAGTGATGCATACAGAAAAGTGTTGCCAATGTTTAGTGTTGAAATCACTGGCTTTGTGAATTCAATGCAATTCACCAGTGATGGCACTCAGTTGTATGCAGCAGTGGGCCAAGAACACAAAGCAGGAAGGTGGTTTAAAATAGGCAATGCAAAGAATGGAGTACTAGTTGTCAAATTCAAGATTAAGTCATAGTGTAAGTTACTAATAAAATATAATCAATATTTTGTTGTATTTCACTTTTTTTTCCAGTCCCCATGTATTAGAAATTAAATTTGCTCTTGTTGCAAATAATTAATTTTTAAATATGATGTAATTCACTGAACCACTGACTTACTGTACATAATGTATACCTATACTTGTATTACCAAGCAAAGAAATATTTATGAATTAGAATTTACATGCAGTTTTAGTTTGCATAAACCATGAGATCTAGCAATCAAATTAATACTATGGTATTTTGCTAAATTCCCGCAAATTACACCATGGTCTTCATCTAAATACATATGATGAACATCCATGTAGAATTTCATAACTATAGAGTTGATCTCAATAACTAGGTTAACCCCCCGCCCCTGAGGAAGTTGCAGTGCTTGTTCTTAGAATACCATTGTTTTCTAATGTCCTGACCTGATATACTAATTTTAGTGAATCACTGATATTATAAATGAGAGTGTGTGTGTGCGTGCGTGCGTGTATGGTCTATTCCCACTAGTTCTATTATTTGAACGGCTTCAGATAATAGAACTACTGGGAATGTTATTTTTCCAGTAGTTATATTTTATTAAACAAGTAATTGGAGACTGTTCAAAGTAATTAACTGAAACAATTACTTTGCTCACCCGCATTTTGCATTGAAATTTGGCATGTAGATACGTATGTACGTCTGGAATAAATAAAATAGGGTAAACTACCCACTTATTGACTACTTTGAGAAAAACATTGTCATGTGCTGCAATTACTTTATAGTATAGACAAGTTGTGTAGCTAAAAAAATGCAAACGATAGACAGTTCGCACTTAAGAGGATACGATGCGCACCATTTCTCCATACAAACGTAATCCCCTGTTTCCTCCCTGGATAATGGATTTAGAGCCAATTTTTTTTACTGTGTAATCTGTATCTACCATAGCAATGCCCCTATGTTTCGTTTTTTTTTCATATTTCAATTAACATAAGAAATATGAGCTTTCCAAAACTGAAAAAATTGCCCAATTTCAACGTCATTTTCAGACACTCATCAGAAAAGAATCCCTCACATAAACAAAAATAGGAAAACATAGGGGCATAGCTAAATCTGTCCTCTAATTGTTTTTGAGAAAAATAATTTAATTGGTCCAGTTTTCGAGAAGAAAACAGGGGATTACGAAATGCTGTTTTGATCAATTTTACGCGCCTATTAACGGTCTGAGCTGCACTTGTCCCGCTCTCGCTGTACTGACACGGTATGTATTAAAATACAGAAGTACGAAAGACCGAATGTATTAAAACGTCGAATAGGTCAAAAGACCGACACGATTTTTTCTGAAACCGTAAACTTTTCAGAAATTATTAAAACGGCATCATAGAACCCGTTAGGTTAGGTTTGTTTTATATTATAACAATCTTAAAAAGTTAACGGTTTCAGAACTTTCAGAAAAAAATCGTGTCGGTCTTATGACCCATTCGATGTTTTAATACATTCGGTCTTTCGTACTTCGGTATTGTAATACATACCCACTGACACGGAGGGGTTCGGGCGAGACAGCGACATTTCATTAAAATACCTATTTCTCAAAAGTCTCTCAGCCATTGTACCCTCTTAACATGTTTTTCTAAACCTCTTCACCATCACAAATCAAACAAAGTGGCATGCACTGTAAGACTAAACATTCAACTCAAAATAAATAGGGATTCATTTTGAGTTGAATGCTGGTCATGTGTTGATGACGTTGGCGGTCAAGAGGTTAACCACTGGTGCATGGGCAATAAGCGGGTACTTCTTATCCAGCCATTTCCACAGAAAAAATAAACAAGATTACTTGTAATTAAATAAATTAACAGAAGTTAAATTACTATAATATTTTTTAGTAAAATTTAAGAAAAACCCTACTGTACTGCGCTATTGTTAGGGGATCTGTTTTTTAGTAATTAAAACAAATTATTCACGTAACTATTTTTATTTATGACAATTAACCTACATACAGAATCCAAGTCCAGGTGTATCCCACATTGTCCGACGTAGATCTTCTCTCTTGAACTTCAGATACCTTGAGCTAAGTTTAACTAAAGGTAAGACTCTTAAAGCTGTAAAACTATTGAGAAATTGACAATGTACTAAAGGTGTCATGTACTGTTTTCTCGTTTCGGCGGGCAGGGTGGGCGATATCCTGTTAGAGAAATAAACCTAGACGCGCGTATCTGCAAATCACAGCAATCAGCACAGGAAACTGCCACAGCAACAGGCCAGCGGGCAGCACCGGCCTGCCAAACAAATGCATACGTTAGTCCGCTCTCAAACTGCCGCCGCACCTAAATGTTTTACTCATTTGTTACTTGTGGTGTTAATTTTTAATGAAACTCGATCAGAAAGGTGTGATTCGCATAATAGTAATAAAAAATAATTATTGGACTACAGGTGGCAATTACTTGAAATTCGGATTATTTTTCATTGTAATAATGTAAAGAGAAGGATGTTGCGTTTCGCCAACTTTTATCTGTACCTACGTAATGCGTGTCTGGGTTTTTTGATCAATAAATATAAAAGTTTACTCATAACTTATGAACAGCAACAACAGCAATTCAGCAGTTGTCAGCACTCAGCAAACCCCCCCCTCCCCGGCCCGCTCGACCGCGCACCCCGCGCTCTCCACGCCCTGAGCATACCAATACAGGAATTAATATTGTTGCATAATAATTAATACAATCATATTATACATTGATAGTTAACCAAAGTAGTATGCCATTGTAGTTTGTCTTTGAGTCGTTCTATCCCTGCGCGCGACCATTTGATAACACATGTCGAGTCTTCTAGATGGTTTTACAGTAATTTTAATTTACAATGTGGGCATAATACTTAGGCGCAATAACAATATTTAAATAATATATGCCTTACAAAAAAAAGACAATGTAGGCTTTTTTGTTACAATTCTGTTACCACACATCATGAAGGTGTCCCAAATTAGTCCCAATTTAGCCCATAATGCCCATGGGTTGAACATGATCTCCTGGATAATTGAATTTTAACCTGAAATACATCTAAGGACCATTATGGTCACACCTAATTGGTGATTAATTACACAAATTGTTCAATCAATTTTATACACTTCTAAATACAATTGTTTAAAACCACTTAAGCTTCTACATTTAGGGTAGTTTTTTTTTTGAAAACCACAATTTCCAAGGTTTTGTTTTTAGATTAACTTGCTTGGATTTTGATTTGACAGAGTTTAAAATAAAAAAAATGTAATCAAACAGAATATTTGCCTTATCAATTGTCTTTAAGAAAGGAAGCTATAATTAAAAATCAATATTTTTTTTGATACTTAAAAGACTGCTCATTAGCTTATCACAATAATACAAAGCGGAAAGTAAATGAAAAAAAAGACAACATTTATTAAGACTTAAATGTTTAAACTAAGTTAAGAAACTTAAAAGATAGTTTGTTACGTTAAAGTTTGCCACTATGTTGATCATAGTTCGGTCTGTTGATGGCTTAAGTGTAAGTGAGAGTTAGTACCTTGGCCGAAGAGTGCGCTCGATAGCAGGCACAGCTTCAGCTCAAACCGGTACTCTCAACCTATGACAGAAAACAATAAAATAAATAAACATGTTCTACTATGAGGCCCATAAGAGATATTACCATTAAAACTAATAAAGTACTAGCCTTAGTTAGTCTTTTTACATTGCTATTGCAGCAAATTTAAAATTTTTAACACTCCTTTAAACAAACTGATCATTTCAGTAAAAGAACAAAACTTTTATCTTGGCGGTTACTAATAAAATGTAAAGCATGTAATATAAACTTACTCAGCACTTCAATGCCTGGAGCGCGACCTAGAGTGGCTGCGGCTGCGGGAGCGACCGCGCGAGCTCTTGGAATCCGAGCGGGAGCGGGAGCGCGAGCGAGAGCGGGAACGCGAGTACGAGCGCTTGCGGGAGCGGGATCGCGACCTGGAGCGGCGGCGAGAACGAGATCCCGAACGTGAATTGCTAAGAGAAACAATAAGGGGATCAGTAAACTTGTACATATACAATACACACACACCTAAAATAAAATGCAATAATATATAAGATTCTCGATTAATTTTATATTCATGTCCATCAATATCTTCACAATCTGAATATAGACCCATTACAATAATTATTTAAATTATTTTACTGCTCAACATTTTCAATGTCATCAATTTACAATATCAAAGTGATCTTGATGCAACATAATAAGGTTCAAAACAGCTTTACGATTTACGACTGTGTTGAAGGTCCCATTAATTTAATCAAATATCAGTTTACTAATGAATAGTATTTTTGTACAACAATCTGAAGGCAGTTAGCCGGGTCTCCACTGAGCGACCCAGCTCGCGAGGCAAGCGCATGAGGCATGATTTTGTTCTACACAAAGCTCAAAATCGCACCGAAAATGGCTGCCACGCGAGTTCAGTAGAGACCCGGCTGTTGAAATATGTGTATATGGAAATCAGCACCAGTTAGTCAACCCACATTAGTGACCCTGCCTACGAAGCAAGAGGTCCTGGGTTTGAATCCCGGTAAGGGCATTTATTTGTGTGATGAGCATGAATATTTGTTCCCGAGTTATGGTTTTCTATGTATTTAAGTATTTATTTATATATATAAGTAGGTTTATCGTCGTCTAGAATCCATAGTACAAGCTTCGCTTTGTTTGGGACTCGGTCTATTTGTCTAAGATCCCCTAAATCCCTTAAATTAAAAATATTTGCTAAAACGGCAATGTAATGACGAAAAGAAAACGCCGTAACAACGCTGAATATTCACCCAGGGGGTGTTATTGCACCATTTTTAGAACCTATGCATAGGCACAACTGCGTCAATTAGCGTATAGTTATTGCTTCTAGCAAAGATTGCAATTTCATACTACAGAAATCGTGGAGAAGCCCTTTTCACTCGTCTAAAAACACCACATGTAGCTGACCAACATTGCAACAAGTTTACCAAAGAAGAAATTGTATGTACCTGCGGCGGCGATCATATCGACTCCTGTACGGTGATGAAGGGCGACCATAGCGCGCCATCTGAACGCGCAGCTCCCTGCCGTCCAACATGCGCCCATCCAGAGAGTCCAAAGCTTCTTCCGCATCGCGCCGGTCATAGAATCTATGCAAACAACCAAAGCAAGGTTAAATGCAAGCGTGGTTGCCGGTATAGCACAACGCAAGTTTAACAATCAAAATAATACCTGACGAAAGCAAATCCTCTGCTCTCTCTTGTATACCGATCTCTGGGAATATATATATCGCCGACTTCACCACACCGTTCGAATACTCGGCGTAAATCCTCAGGGGTTGTTCGATATGTAAGATTATCCACTTTCAACGATACCATGCCGTCAATACGCGGCGGTGGTCTTCCGTAACTCATCTTGAATAAGATATACTTGCACTTACAATAGAATTAGATAGTATTCACTGCTATTTAATTCGAAACTGCGCTTAGTAAAATGGCGTCTACAAGCACACGACACGATACCTCCGTTGACTCAATAAAAATGGCGTCGTTCCGTTTGCTTTGCTTTGCTTTGCTTGCTCGCTTATCGCTTTGCTATCTCGTTGAGGTCGACGATTGAGAAGTGTTGCCAGAACACAACTGTGGAAACCCATGCATCGGTCAAAAACTTTAAATAGTCCCATCATTCTAATAATTGATTATATTAAATTTTTCTCTACATTCGGCTAGAAAATCTACTATCCCATTGTAAATGTTTTTAAGCATTTTCCATTTACTTCTATTAATGGTAAAGAAGGGCCAAAAAGTAGTATAGAAAAAAGGTTGATAAAAAAAAACAAAAATTCAAGACAAGAATAATAAAGTCTGGAAAATTAATTTGAAGATTTTAGCTTTTTCTAGTAAAAGTGATTTTTAAAACCACAATTTAAGGATCTCACATTCGATTAGCAACACTTTACAAATCACCAAAGGAAACGGAAGTAGCTGTGTTGCTATTTATTTTAATTGGAAATAACCGTGGTGTTTTCGTGTAACGGATGCGTTCAAATTAAAACCTTAAGAAAGGTTTGCTTTCATGAAACCATGCCAACTGTAATATTTTGTTTACGCTATTATTTAGACAATGCGTTTTAAATTGGGGTAATCACGGGGTATTCATAAATTGTTACAGTATAACTTGATCATGTCGGATTTGGCTAAAAAAGGGATTACTGAAGTAAGGAACAAAAAGCTTCTTCCTAATTTAAGTAAGGAAGGAGAGCTCACAAAAGAAATCGTTTTATCTACCAAAGAAAAACACGGGGTTCCCGTTGGATCTCGTTTATTTTCCCATCATACGCTGGCAAGTGTGAGAAAATTGAGCTTTTATCATCCATTTTTGTAAGTTTTATTTCTCACTTGTAAGTATGTATTTAGATTAAGTATGTAGCCATAGCTATACATACATAACGACATGGTTCATTAACTTGGGCCTAAAATTAGCTAACTAATCAATAAGACGGGCACCTCAGTATTTTTTTTTTTACATCTATACAATAGATACAATTGTACTATACGATGGAATATAGGGTAAAGGCACCAGTGGTCAGCCTCATAACGACTTTTTTAAGTTTAAACAGTTGGCATTTCTACAGCATTCGTCAGATAATGAAACGTACAACATGATTTGATTTATTGTTTAGTATAGTTTTTAAGCAATTTATGTCAAAAACAATAATTCTATAAATAAAATATATAATTAAGTTTAAACAAAAAATGGCCCTTTGTCCCAGTGGACAGCCACTAAAAACCAATATACAGCCTCGATGAACCCAGTGCTCAGCCCTTGTAAATATTACTAATAATGAGATCAAAATGAGCAATATTATATCAAAATCAACGATATTGTTTATATATTTTTATAGCAACAATTCTCAAAACACAATAAAAAATGTCCCACCTTACAAAAATTAGTATTGCAAGCAAACAATATTGCTCCAATTCGATTCATTACTCTAGGGGTGCTAGATTTTTTAATAGGAGACGGTATTTTTAGAATTTGTTTCAATACTGGTGAAACATTTGCAGAGGTCTTACGTACATTATAATTGTTCTTGTGATCAAGTAGAACTGAAAGTTGATTCAAATTGTTATTTAAAGTTGACGAAACATTTGATGAAGTCAATAATTTATCGGAATTTTCCTTTTGATCAATAGTGTAGATATTTATGTTCAATGAATCAATCATTTTACAACGATTTCAGGTAAAATTAAATCCTCATACAAATATCCATATTCGTCCTTAATACCATTTAAATAAGATCGTGGCTGAATACTGGATATTCAACACCCAGTGATCAGCCGTGTGAAAAAATAATTTAAAATGCGGCTGACCACTGGTTTTTCGACCATTAGGAAAAGACTTGTCATACTAAATTTGTAAATTTAAATTTGACTGTTCTAACGGTCCCTTTTTCTTGTAATTTCAAAAATAATCCAAAAACCCAGTGCTCAGCCCCCGGGGCTGTCCATTGGATCTTTTATAAAAAAGTGGTATCCAATGCTCAGCCCCCTCGATTTATACGTAAAAAAGCGATATTTTTATACAATTTAACATAATTTAATACATGAAGTAATGTACAAAGCTACCATGTATAAAACACAATCACATTTTATAATAAAATATATTTTTTCTTACTTGTTAAGAGAACACCACGTGCAGTAAAAAATATGGCGGACATGGCACTATTGCTCTTGTCGGTGGACATGCACCTGTATGAACGAGTCTATTTCTCCCCCCTGATCCCCTGCCGCTCCTGTCGCGTGTCAGATTAACCAATGAGGAATCAGAGCATCTATTTAAGTGCACGTGATTTGTTTATTTTGATTATAGCGATATTTATGGCCAATAAACGATGCAAAAGGCTGAACACTGGTTCCTGGCTGGCCACTGGAGCCGTTACCCTACTCGACACTAAAAGCAGGTAACGGGTAACGTCTAAGAATGAGTTATAGTACTTACTCATTTTAACCACCACGCGTTGACTATTTATGGCAAAACGTGGACAAGTCAAATATAGGATTATGAAAATGTATTTTATTTTTTGCAGCTTACCGAAAGACAGTTTAGACTTAGTGCTGACATCGACATACAACCAATCAACAGAGAAGTTTGCCGACAAGGAGGACCTCTACATTCAGCCGGAGACGATCGGCTGCGAGACCTGGCGGAGGCTTAGGAATGCGTACCACAAATGTCCGGTTCCTCGAATTCCAATGGTAATTTTCACCCGACTGTCGAAGGAGGGTTATTTTTAATAAAGTACTTAACGGTTTTTCGATATAGTTCAGCCATTCGTCACAAGATGGCGTCACATTAAAATATCAACTGAAAACGCGCGGCCACGAGAGACAGCGGTAGCCGTAGGCGACGTGGGACACAGCCTACGACCTTGAAGCCTGAAGGGCTTCGCGCCTTGAAAGTTTCTCGTCCTCTTATGCCTGTTGCGTTATCATAACGCCTAGCAAAATATATCTTGCCACGCACGTTTTCTGCCAAGCTAAGTAACTTCTGTGCGGCGAGCCTTGGACGGAATGAACAGAGAAAAAGCTTGCCACGCGGCCGGTCGCTGGGGGGTTACTACGAAATTCGAAGTTCGAAGTTCGGATCGTGCGGTCCCTCTCACTCTCGTAATAAATACCATTAGCGTGAGCGGAACGGCATGAAACGAAGTTCGAATTTCGCGCTTCGTATAGGGCCTGGGGGGCTACTCCGAAATTCGAAAATCGAAGTTCGTATCGCATCGTCTTGCTCGCTCTTGTATTAAATACTATTAGCGTGAGAGGAATGGCACGATACGAAGTTCGAATTTTGCACTTCGTAGTATAGGCCCTGGGCCTGGTGGTTTTAGTCTAGACCAGTGGTTCCCAACCAGTGGTCCGTGGACCACCAGTGGTCCGCAGAAGCCAAAATATGGTCCGCAAATGATTTTAAACTTATAGCATATAATAGAGTTTTTTAAATTTAATTTATTTGATTATTACAGTTTATTATTTTTATTAAGTATACACCTACATAGTGGTCCCTGACCAAGAAAAGGTTGGGAACCCCTGGTCTAGACTCTACGAGTCTAGTGCTCGCTCTTTTTACGCCATTATAAAGTGCAAGTTGCTCGCAAAACATCTGACTCCAAACTGCCGATTATTTCTTGAATGTCAGCTTTTAAGACTGCATCGCTGGCAAGACTCTTTATCAGTCGACAGCATAGATTTCAAACTACTAAAGTATTTGCAAAAAATAAGACGCTGTTACATAATAACAACATTACTTTTACGCTGAACTGGCGGGCCTACTCTGAAATTCGAAAATCGAAGTTGGTATCTCACCATTCCTCTCACTACTATTTAGGGAGAGCGGGAGCCGGGAAGGCACTTTAAAAAGTTTGAATAACGAACTTCAGAGAATATGGCTTGTAGTTGCATTTCATACAATATTTACCTAAAGCACAGAATAAGTAATAGTACTAACGTACCTAAAGGGTATAGGTACTAGGGGCGTTCAATAAAAAGTGAGAATGAGTATGTTATAAACAACTTTTACTAAATGTCATTTTATTTTTCGACATAGTCACCTTTTAGCATAATACACTTAGTATATCTTTTTTCTGAACTTAAAATTCCATTTTTAAAAAAGGTCTCATCTTGAGTACTTAAAAAATCTTGTACTGCACGTCGTCTTCAAATTTCTGGCCTCTCAGGTATTGTTTCAATCTCGGAAATAGGTAGAAATTGTAGCAGAGTACTATGTGGTGTGCAGATGAGCGGGGAGCGTCAGCAGGCGAGAAATAACAAAGCCAAGATATCGTGATAGAGCTTCTTGTATTTACGGTACAATGAAATTGGACGTTAGCGGCAGGATTACATTAGATATGTGTTGATAGAGTTCCACAAAACAAAGGACAATCAGTTTTACATATTTACACCACGGAAAGAGGAAACGAACAGAGTTTGACAACTGTTGCAGTATTGCCATAGTCTAAATTCATCAAAATTATAAACTATGAAATACTCATGTATTGCCATGTTAATCCACAATGCTATAAGGCTTAACATTCATTAACACCACCCCTTAAGCTCTTATAACATTGATAGAGTCAACAAATTAGTTAGACAAAGTAACAACAAGACACATACAACATGACATGCCTATACAGTATACACTCAACTAATTTTGACACAAAATCAAGTTACAATACATTTACAATATTCATGCCATCCAAAAATTTATGATGCCTCATGAAACTCAAAGGTTTGGTCAGTATGTCAGCAACCATATCGTCAGTTGGCATGTATTTAATTTTAACAAAACCTTTCTGAATTAAATCTTTGACATAATGGTACCTAAGGTCTATATGCTTAGTTTTCTTGTGACAATATTCTTTTATTTCTAAGAGCTTGTGTGCACTCTGGTTATCATTATATAATAATACATCAATATTATTAGCTAGAAATTCAGAGACAAAATTCTTAATAAAACACAACTCTTTACATATGTCACTAATAGCTATGTACTCAGCCTCGGTGCTAGAGAGAGCCACACAGCGCTGTTTACGTGACTCCCAGCTGATGTTATTCCTACCTAGCTTCACTATGTAGCCAGTGTACGACTTACGGTCCACACAGTCATTTGCCCAATCCGCATCTGCAAAAGCGGTTATGTTGAAATCATATGATCTATAAAAACATAGAGCATAATTTAACGTTCCCGCTAAATATCTTAGAATGCGTTTGGCGGCTAACCAATGCGTATTATCAAAGTCATGATTAAATTGGCTCAACTGACTACACGCATACGCAATGTCTGGCCGAGTACAAACGGAAAGGTACATTAAACAACCTAATAATTCTCTATATTTGTAAATCTCATCATCCAAACAATCTGATTGTGGTTTATGCAATTTTGAATTAACTACCATAGGCGTAGAGACACTTTTACAGTTCTCCATGCCGAAACGCCTCAACAATCTCTTTATATATTGAGTCTGATCCAACCTCAATAAACCTTTAGCTCTATCACGAGTCACATTTATTCCCAAACAATTACTTAAGGCTCCAAGGTTTTTAATTTCAAAATTACATTCTAAAAGCTTTAACAATTCATTCTTAGTCTTTAAGTCATTACTAAAAATATAATGGTCATCAACATAGAGAGCAATTATTGTCAATAAATTATTATTTTTCTTTACATACACACAGGGTTCACATTTGTTTTGCATATAGCCATTATTTGTCAATAACTGATGTACTGTTTCATTCCACATCCTACTGGCTTGTTTTAGACCGTATATGCTTTTGTGCAACAAACATACCTTACTGTCATTGTCTACAAAACCTACAGGCTGCTCCATATAAATAATTTCATTTAATTTACTGTTAAGAAATGCTGTTGCAACATCCACATGGTCAATATCCATATTTAAATCATTAGCTAGAGAAAACAAGATACGCATAGTGCTGTGGCGTACTACCGGAGAAAATGTGTCATTGTAGTCTATACCTCTCCTTTGTGAGAAGCCACGAGCAACCAATCGCGCTTTAAACTTATCCTTACCTGAAATATCTTGTTTTACCTTAAAAACCCACTTACATTTGACAATGTTAGCGTCCTTAGGACGATCTACCAAAGACCACACTTCATTCTTTATGAGCGCGTCATATTCTTTTTGCATGGCACTTTGCCATTCTATACTACATGGAGAAGACATAGCTTCATCATATGTAAGTGGTTCAGTCTCACCCTGAGCTAACAAAGACATATCATAACTGTCATACCTTGAAGGGACCTTGCAGCGAGTACTGCGGACGGGTCGTGAAGTGACGATACCACCAGAAACATCTGGACGAGTCACAGGCTCCGGCTCCATCACAGGAACATCTTGCCCTGGACAATACCTTGCCGGATGTGACATGTCGGTCACAGGAACATCTTGCCCTGGACCAGACTCCGTCGGGTGTAACATGTCGGTCACAGGAACATCTTGCCCTGGACGAGACACCACCACTTCCCCTTCACGAGACGCCACGTCCGCATCCGAGGCACTGCTACACTCCCGAGCATCATGCCGGGAATTCTCGCTAACATCCTCTTCATCACCTGTGCAGTACTCAGGATCTGATGATGCTGAAATCACAGACAAATCATTAAGACTAGATTCAATATGCTCACTTTTCCTAGGAGCCCTACTACTATTTAAATAATTCCTATTCGTAGTATCACAGTTATCTTTAAAATCATTTGTAAAAATAAAATCAGGTGTATAAGTATAATTAAAATTGTATAATAAATTTTTGCTAAAATGTCCGTTCATATCCTTTATAAAACTTTCCTCTAAAAATACTACATTCCGTGAGTAAATAATCTTTCTAGGTTCAGAAGGGTCTACCAGCCTATATCCTTTAGAAGTGTCACTGTATCCTACAAAAATACACATTTTAGATCTGGCATCTAACTTGCATGTACGCCTCTGTTTTGGAATAAGTGTGTATGCAACACACCCAAACACACGAAGATGACTGAGATCCACAGGAGCTCCAGTCCATACCTGTTCTGGAATAGATCCCGCCAAAGCTCTTGTGGGAGATCTGTTTTTAAGATAGATAGCCGTCATTACCGCTTCTCCCCAGAACTCCTTGGCAAGACCCGATTCCAGCAGGATACACCGAACTTTATCAAATAAAATTCTATTTATTCTCTCCGAGAGGCCATTCTGTTGAGGACAGTAGGGCATGGTGGTCTGGTGAATAATACCTTGACTTTTTAAATAAGTACTAAATTTCTTATTACAATATTCACCACCACCATCAGATCTTAGACACTTTATAGGCAAACCAGTTTGCTTTTCTACTACAGCTTTAAAGTTAATAAAACATGACATTACCTCAGATTTAAACTTCAGTAGGTAACCAAATGTCTTCCTCGAAAAGTCATCGGTGAATGTTAAAAGGTATCTTGCTCCTCCCATACTGCAAGTTGACATGGGCCCACAAACATCGGAGTGTATGAGCTCCAGCGGTCGTGAAGCACGGTTTGCCTGACGTTCGGGAAAAGCAGCCGCGGATTGCTTCCCCTCCAGGCAGCGCACGCACGCCGGTCCTTTCTTCAGATCTCCCATCTGCAACAAAAGACCCCTATCCCGCAGAGCACACATACCTCCATGACTCAAATGCCCAAGTCTCTTGTGCCAAACACCCGCTGGCACCACAGTAACCATTGCACTCTGATCCCTCTGCACTTCATCCTGCAGAGTGGCTGAAGAATGCTCCAAATGGACCTGCAAGACCTTATCAAACATAACACCACCATTTAACCTATAAACATTACTGACTTTTCTAGCTGTACCAATTATCTCACTTTCAAAGCTAATATTACAACAATTTTTAGTAAACAAAACTGTGAACCCTTCTTCAGTAAGCCTGCTAACTGATAATAAGTTGGTTGAGAGATCAGGAACATACATAACATCAGACAATAAGTGACATTTGTTATTCAAAACAATGTTAATATTACCTATACCTAAACAAGATAACCTGTCACCATTTGCTATTGACACTTCACTTAAACATGGCTTAAAGTTTATGAAAAAGTTTCTGTTGCTACACATATGAGAGGTACATCCTGAGTCGACGATCCATTCCTTCCGTTGCACAGCAAAAGCCTCGGCCAAAGGCTCCCGAACAACAAAAACAACATCTCGACGATCAGTTGTCTGCTTCTTTTTCTTCATCATGTAACAATGTATCTTCTTATGCCCCGGTTTCTTGCAAAAGTGACAAATAATAGGCTTCTTCCTGGTAATATACGCCACATTGGTAGCTTCTTCACAATCATTGTTGAGCTTCCGGTGTTCTTCCTGTAACAAGCGAGAACGCACCACCTCGCTTGATAACGTCTCGTTGATGCACGCAGTCTCGATGTTGGATACCAGCACGTCATATTCTTGCGGCAAACCACTCAACAAAATTTCAGCGACTTCTGTGTCTTCAATTTCCTTTCCTATGTCTGCTAATTGTTGGACAAGGAGCATAACTTTGTTGATATATTCACACATGCTTGAAAATTTTGCAAATTCTATTCTATGAAGCTGCCGCATCAAAAGCACTCTTCGATAAAGACCTTTATCCTCAAAAACAGCTGAGAGACTCCTCCAAGCCTCTTTTGGAGTCGAAGCATTCCGCACATATTGATAAAGAGAAGTGTGCACAGAGAGGCATATGCGCGCCAGCGCTCTCTGACCTCGTGCGGCATCCGTGTCCTGTCCCTCAACGCAACTCCATAAGCCTTCCAAAGTCAACACCATCCGCATTCCAAATTTCCATGCGTTAAAATTCTCAACGCCCGTAAGCTTTTCTATCATGTTAGTGCCGCCATTAAGCATAGGTGGTGGCATACCTGGCACATGGCCGTCTTGTAGGTTATCTGCCGGCATCGTGTCACCAAAAAAAAAAAACAAGCTGAGCACTCACCCGCTAAATGTTTCTTGAGTTTCTTCTTTTTGGTGTTGGGCAGGGACTTCTGATTGCTATGCCTGGACCCTTAACCTGTAGCAGAGTACTATGTGGTGTGCAGATGAGCGGGGAGCGTCAGCAGGCGAGAAATAACAAAGCCAAGATATCGTGATAGAGCTTCTTGTATTTACGGTACAATGAAATTGGACGTTAGCGGCAGGATTACATTAGATATGTGTTGATAGAGTTCCACAAAACAAAGGACAATCAGTTTTACATATTTACACCACGGAAAGAGGAAACGAACAGAGTTTGACAACTGTTGCAGTATTGCCATAGTCTAAATTCATCAAAATTATAAACTATGAAATACTCATGTATTGCCATGTTAATCCACAATGCTATAAGGCTTAACATTCATTAACAGAAATCACTGGGAGCGAGATCTGGTGAATACGGAGGATGCTTAAGGATATCGAACCCAGCATCACGAATTGCAGCCATTGCAACGGCGGACTTGTGTGCCGGGGCATTGTCCTGGTGGAACAGCACAACTTTCGAGAGTTTACCTCGCCGTTTTTCGCGGATCTCATTGCGCAATGTTGCTATTTGTTTATTTCTTCGGAGTTGGAGATGATGGCCTTTTCCATGTCATAGACTGCAGTTTCGTTTCAGGGTCGTAATGATGGAGCCATGTTTCGTCCATTGTTATAAATCGCGCCAAAAAAAGTTCCCGGTCTTGCTGCATCAGGTTCAAAGCTTCTTGACAAATCTCTAGTCTAGTTTGTTTTTGCAGTTTGTTTTGTCAGTAAGCATTCTTGGTACCCAACGCGCAGATAGAATGGATGTCCCGGTCCCAAACCAGTTAAGGACAAATATTTTTTTGAGTGTTTGATATGACATTAAATTTTGTGAGATTTTATGGTTGACAAGCCGTTCGTGCTCAGAACTTAGTAGAAACAGAAAAAAAAACCGAAGTGAACTGTCACTGGTGTCAATGTCAAATCGTTTGCGTTTCGTTTGCTTTGCGGTTTGGTGTACTCAGTGTGATTTTTTGACTATTTTTATCGACCTCTGCATAAAATCCGGACTTTCAATTTTACCGCATTTCTCCACGACCTATGCACAATAATTGGATCACGATTGAATACTTTTGATCACTATTTTGGAACTGCTTCTTGGACAACGCAAAGCAAACGAAACGCAAACGGTTAGATTTCATTTGACATTGACAGAAGCGACAGTTGACTTCGTTTTTTTTTCTATTTCTTCTTAGTACTGAGCACGAACCGCTTGTCAGCCGTAAAATATCACAAATGTCATATCAAACACTCAAAAAAATATTTCCAGTAAACAATAGGAGATAAAAATAAAACAGCTGCAGTTTCTTGGTGTTGAAGTCGACCACTGTCGAAAAAAAATATAATCAGCATCTCTTCAAAAAACTTTACTTAGCCAATTATAGGTAAACCTAGATAAAAATGCACCATAAGTTAACCAATTAAAAAAACTCTGGAAATATAGTTGTTATACTTGAAATTATGTTAAAGTCGACAAAATAAACATTTAAACTTTATGAAAATCAATAGTTACAACGAAGTTCATTCAAAAATAATGTCAATTAACAATAAAATAGACTTACCTGTCGATGCTCGTTCCTAACTGTGATGGTGGCCGAACGGCAACTGACAGCGACGAGCGGAAGTAAAATTAAAGTGTAGGCTACATTTTTTGTCTCATGCCAACGGCAACGTGATTGGTTGGTCGGTTATAGTTGAAATAACATGTAGGCAACATAAAAAAGACCAGATAATGGCGGGAATCCTTAATATTGAGACTTAGTCGCAAGTGGTCAACTACCGGTGCGTGGTCAACTATAGGGTCATCCATCCTACCTTTTTCATACCCAAGCGTTCATGTAAAATATTATGCACGCTCCCCGTTGAAATCTTTACATTTTCAGCAATAAAACGAACTGTGACACGACGATCCGCCAAAACTGAGTTTTCGACTTTTTTCACAATTTCTTCAGTTACTGCTGTAGTAGGGCGTCCGGAGCGGGGGCGTCCATTGTCGATGTTCTTCCACGTCTAAATTCGGCGCACCAACGTGCGACTGTCGAATACGGAGGAGCATTAGACCCTAAAGTGTCCCGCAAATACAAATTGACTTGGTCCGTAGAAAAATTTTTCAAATACAAGTATTTGATAACGGCGCGCAGTTCAATTTTCTCCATTTTCGCTAACGTACTCAATAGCATTGCAAATAAATTACCGTACATATTTTTTTAAACAAAAGACAGTTAGTTTTTTTTTTCATAGCAATCAGCTAGATAGATTAGCTTTACCGGCCAGTATTTAATTTCGTAATATTAAAAGAGTTTGCATTTTGCATCTCATTCTCACTTTATATTGAACGCCCCTCGTATAACCAATTGCATAACAAAGTACAACTTATATTACAAGCGGAACTCCCTTTCTTTCTAGTCAATATAACTGAAGCGAGAATTCCGCTTGTAACATTAGTTGTACTTTGTTATGCAATTGGGTCCAGCTTCAGAGAAATAGTACATTACTGCAGAGGCCGGGACGTAAGGGGTTGCCGGCCGAGTATCGAAGTAAAGAGTAAGTTGACCGGCATGATACGAGGCCGGCAACCCCTGTTCCGGCCGAGGCTTGTATAGTGCTTTTCTCAAACATGCACCATCACCATCATCATCATCATCATCATCATCGTCGGCATCATGATGATAATGATGATGATGATGATGATGATGATGACGATGATGACGATGATGATGATGATGATGATGGTGATGGTGGTAATGGTGATGATTGATGATGGTGATGATGATGATGGTGGTGATGATGATGATGATGATGATGATGGTGGTGATGACGATGATGATGACGATGATGATGATGGTAGTGATGATGATGGTGATGGTGATGATGGTGGTGACGATGATGATGGTGATGGTGATGATGATGGTGATGATGATGATGATGGTGATGTTGATGGTGAAATATTTCTCTAGGCAGATCACCATTACCTTATTATTAAATAAGCGTAGTGGCAGAATATCATAATGAACCAAAACGCAAATATTGCTTATAGTTTTTTTTTTAATGGCTAATTGCTATGATGCCATAGACCTATAAACGTCATGGTGCTGTATCACTTGAAACAATAGACGATCGCATTGCCGGCCAAGGCCTGCAATTTTGTATGAAAATCCATTACATACCAGTTGTCTAAACGCGCCCGCAACGTGATACGTCCCGGCCTATTATTTGGAACACAACGTAAACATTACATAGCATGTTTGAGAAAAGGTACCTCACGGTGTGGTTACCGTCGTTGCAGGTGCACTTTTTCTTTGCTGCTGAATCTTTTAACTTTCTAACTTGACTCAACTGAATTGTACTGTGAAATTTGTGTCATTAACAGGGTCACCCGATGAAGCGAGGCGGCGTCAAGGAGCGCAAGTCACCGTTCAGCGTGCAGCTTATGAATTCGGGCGTGCACTCATCGCAGACCAACCCTGGCTTCAGCAGGAAGCCGGCGGGTGGCGCTATCTTCTTCTACTAAACTTTTCACAGTGATTCTGGAGATAGCCTCAGAATCCTAAAATGTTAAATTGTCAGGCAGTCCATTTACCTAACATGATTATAATTGTTGGAAGCGCAAAGCATTATCTAATAGCCCCTAGAGGCTAAACTAACCGTATTTTCCCACATGTACTTACGACTTGAAAATTATTGCTTTTCGGAATCTATTTTTAGATCATTAACTAAATACACCTCATTTACGAGTCATTAAATGAATACGATGACAATTTGTTAAAGACTTATTAATTATGTTGCAAGTAATTAATTGTTCTCGAAAGTTATTTTAATTCTAACCAAAATATGCCCGGCAGTTCTCATTAAAATAATTAAATAGTGCGTCCAACAGTTAACACAAGAGTTTGCATTGCTTGTCTTCTGATTGCAGTCTTATTTTTTAATCTAGTGTTACCTAGCACGTAGTGTTACCGTACCATAAATCTTTCAAACTCACTACTGATTATGTTATGATTACAATGGGATAATATGGGATGTAGTGACTGCTAAAACAAGTTCTACTAACTACTAATGTTTATAATCAAATAATCATAATAACTAGCACATAGGTTTTTCATCTGACTCATTAAGCCTGAAAAGCAAGAGTGTTCTTTGATAATACTCAGTAGGTAAGTAGTTATTTATGCGTAGAGAAATTTAATTTAGTTTGCCTTTGAAGTTTTAATGATTTCGTTTTTTCACGCCACGTTGTGATCGTCTTGTGTGAAGAATTATGGTCAATTATACATTTTATTTTATTCTATACTTATATTACCTTGATTTTGTTTTCGTCAATAAAATTATTACCTAATAACTACTACTTTACTTTATTCCTACTCTTAGGGCCGCTAATGCGAGATCTAGAAGTTAGAAATTAAACATTATCGACACCACTTATGTCTGAGTATCTGTTAAAGGCCGCGTTAGAGGCTCTTACTGTCTTACCTCCAATACCTCGAAGGGGATCTACATTACAATATGTATGCGGTACAGCGAGGACCATCCAACCCATAGCTCATTTTTGCTGACATGTATATTTTTACTAGCTGCTGGGGCGCAATTCCGTCTGCGAAGAATTCGTTTATCGCTATCCCGCGGGAACTCTGCAATTTTCCGAGATAAAAAGTATCCTATATGTTAATCCGGATTATAAACTATCTGCGTGTCAAATTTCATCAGAATCCTTCAAACCGTTTTAGCGTGAAAGAGTAACAAACATCCATCCATCCATCCATACTTACAAACTTTCGCGTTTATAATACTTATTACTTAGTAGGGTATGCAACGCATTTGATTGGGCAGCTTGGGTACGAGTATAGGTACTACAAATAAACATTGTAAGTTAAATAAAGACTCATGAAAATTATAGCAATATAAATGAAAATTTAAGTAACCCTCCTTCGACAGTCGGGTGAAAAAAAAATAAGAGTAGGTAGATAAAGTTGAACGAGGGCGCTACTTCGTAACTGCCACACTTACAATACCTAACAAAATAATGACAAGAAGGTTTCATTTCAGTCGCCGAGATGGGTACTGGCTTGTAATTATCTTAGGTAACCGGCAGACATTAAATCAGGCCATTTAAAAGAGATTTAGAACAATCAATCTGACAGAAGAATAAAAATACAATTGCTTAACACCTTTTTTAATTACAGGGTAAATAAATAATCGAACATTGAACATTAAAAAACGATGTAATGCCTATTTGGTTTCTAATTCAAATATTTACTTAACGTTGAAAAGTTTTGGATGGATTTTCTGGATTTCCTCGGTAAAGTATTCAGACATCAATGAGTAATGTAATGAAATGACATAGCAGTATAATTTCATAGTAGTTTTCAAAGAGAATGCAAGGCTACTTGTACAGGTGTATTGGGCGGTATGTTAAGTATATACCTACCTATGTCAACGCCAGAGATCGCATGTCAACCAATAACGAGGCTTGTAGCTGTAGCGACGTGCAATATTTGAAATCAAAAATTCAGTTACACTGGAAATAGAGCACGCGGCACGCGACAAGCGCGAGCGTCGCTTTTGGTCGACACTTCGAGAGCTGTTGCTGACAGGTGGTTACGACTGCACTTGCCACTCACTCATGCATTATGCTGCCCGTGGTTGGTTGCAAGCTCTAACTATACAATGTTAACGCATACAGATTTACAAACAAATGACAAGAAATCAGATCGCATGCGTTCCTGGTACTTGTACGAGCAGTACAAGTCCCTAGAAAAACACCAGCTCGATGCGGCAGAGAAGCTGAAGAACCGGTCGTATCAGGAGCGGCTGCTGCACCGGGAGCTGGCTGAAAGACGCGCGCGGCGCCGCCTCTACCAGCGCGGGCCCGCCGGCCTCTACAACCGCGCGGACTGCGCCAGGAGCCGCGACGACGCTACCCACCTCAGCACCAGCACCACAGAAGACTTTTACGAAACCTTCTGCGAACTCCACGACGAATTCCGAACCGCTGATCCGGTATCAGACTGCGAAGAGAGTGAGCCCGACGTGGAATTGGAGAAAGCGTACATCGAGAACTTTCCTTGTCTAGATGAGCTCCGAAACGAAACGACTTGCACTGACAGCATCCAAAGTGTCACCGAAAAGACTGCGGCGTTCTCGAAGAAATCGCTCGCAGACAAGTTGGAGGCCGTGCAGAGAAACATCGCTGAGAATATTAACTTGCAACTCGACACTGTAAAAGAAAATATGTTGTGTCTTGAGAAATATGCGATGTCAGATGGGGAGAAGACGCCTGAAGAGGAGCTGAGCATGGAGTCCCTAGAACGTTCGAGTGCCAAAGCAGAGGCTCTTGACAAGAGTGCCTCGATCTTAGACAAAAGTATGTTCACAATGTGGACTCGCATGGTGTCATTTGCTTATCAAGTGATACAGCTCAATCACGGTAAGTCATGACATTCTTGTTTGCGTATCGTCCGAGCAGCGTCCTGACAGTGTCGTGTGCTTCGCAGGCAACTGCTACTACGACTACAGCTCGCAGCTGATGACCGCGGTGCTGGCCTGCGACATCCTGCGCCGCGGCATCAACCGCATGTGTAAGTGCGCCTGTCCGTATCCCCCCTCCCCCAATAAAGGAACCTTACACGTTATTTTTTTTCAGTTTGTGGCACTTTTCTGTGGATACTTTTTGCTGCTGCGGATTTACTTTAATCATAGGTTGGTATTATGGCATTAGCGAAAAAATTTTTTTTGTAAGATTATTAAGTAAACAATGCACTTACTACTAGGCATTTAAATCTGAGATACTGTGACCGTCAACCTAATCTACAGACGAATAAAGAAATAATAGGTTTAACGTAGACAAGGCCTAATTATTATTTTATTGTCAGTATTTTATTATTTAACCAAGTACGTAACGTAATTATTTAATTTTAGGTCGTATTTTGCAGCCCTACGTTTCGCCGATAAAATTATGTACTGATTCTGATGAATGTGCCAGCACTAATAGCTACAAAAATGCAAAAAGGAAAAAGTGTTTTGCGTTAAAAAAAAACAGAAAATCTTCACAGCAGATGGTACTATTAAGTTTCTATGCCACTTTCTAGAGTCGGTACCTGTCAGGTACATTTTATGTTTTCAAACTTGAGTTTTATATGTTGCAGATAAATTCTAGTGTACGTAAAACGTTCGTATCGAGGCGTTCTGGTGGGAACTGTTATTCAGATAATCTCTGGCACCACTGCTCGAAATATTCTGTGGGAAACGTGCAGAATGAGAAGAAATACAGGAGAGGGAGTGAGCCGTGGCGCGAAGTGCGGAGACACTCGAGTGGGTCTTCGGGCAGCCTGTGGCCGCGGGAGCTCGGCGGCGACGCTGCCGCCTGCTGCTGCCGTTGCCACAAGAAAGTCTTGAACCCTATGTTGAAGCTCGTGCGGTACCTCGATGAAATGTTACAGTCCGATGTCCACGACTTTGTTGACAGATAAATTGTTTGTTGATTATACTTTGCCTTCAATACTTACTTTTCATTGGAAGGGCTTTTTCTGAAGTAGGTTTTCAGAGCGTAATGCGATATGATTGATTGATATTCCTATTTCATACCAAACGGTAGGACTACTGGAAAATAGTATGTACGCTTTATTCTGTACAAAGTCAAGGTGAGCAATGGCTGTTCATGCCAGGGTCGGACTGGGCCGGAAGGGCCCGGGTGGCTGACAAGCCTCGGACCCGAAACTAGATGATGGTAGATGGGATACTATCGGAAAATACTGTGCCCCGCAAGCCAGGCCCGGGAGGGGCCCAGCTGGCAAATGCCACCTCGACTATATGGCCAGTCCGACGCTGGTTCATGCATTAAAAATGAAACTGCGATATAACAAATACTTAACACTTTAATACACGTGCCACCCTGTACAGTGGCAGATATTCGTTACAATTAAATACAATAACTACACTTAATGGAGTCACAAAACTGTTTCATAAGAACACATCCCCTCCACCACAGTATCGGAACTCTGCGTATTGTTTACCCCTCAACATTTAAGTTCTATTGAGCTTATTATGCGAAGTCTAAAGACTTTGAACAAAGCGGAGCTTCTTTCGGACTTCCGGAGAGGCAGTCGCGTCGTGATATAACTAGTTGTTTGACATTGAATACTTCATGAAAATAAATGTAATACTAGTGCAGTTATAAGTCTATTTACATGAGACACTGGAAGTACAAATTGTCAAAAAATCGTACAAGTTACATTTCAATTGCGGGCAGGGTCGCTAATGAGTGATGCTGATGAAAGTAAGTAGTCGATCGGGTCAAGCGGCGCTTTTAATAAAACTTATACTAATTTATTCCATATGTAAACTGGACTTCAGCACTTTTTCATCTCTTCGACAATTTATAAATGCCTCTATTGCCGTCTGTACCAAAACTAGATTTGTAAAATTGAGTAGAAACAAGTAAAAGCGTAAATAGGTAAAGCGTTTTTAAATTTTTTTTGTACGCTAAAAAAGTATAATGCCCATGCCGTTCCAAACAGATATAGCTGGAAACAACGAAATACGCCCTCATTAACAAGTTCCCTGTTCCATGAGCAGGGTGACCTAGGCCCAATTGCATAACAAAGTACAACTAATATTACAAGCGGAACTCCCTTTCTAGTTAATATAACTGAAGCGACAGTTCCGCTTGTAATATTAGTTGTACTTTGTTCATATTGTTCATGGGATGACGTGGGTGAGAGTAAGTATGATAGAGGTAGTGAGATTAAGAAATTTAGCAAATGTATAGGTTATTTTAATTGATTATGCCAAATTTAAGTAATAAAAAATGAACGTTGAAATTTAATAAAAAACTGCCTGTCCCGTATTTTAACCTCGAATTCCGTATTTTCAATGAAGTTGTCCCGTATAACCGGAAATTAGATCTGCTACACGTGCCTCATGACTTTATGAGCCTTTAATTTCTTTATTAATATGGGGAAGTATCGAAAGAACACCACATTGCTTCGGGACAGGAAACCTGTTAACTTGCGAACTCAACTGTTTAATTGAAGTATTTCATTCCTATTATGGTTTTATTTCTAACACACAGTAGAATACGACATTGTCACCAAACAAATCCAAGAAGTATCATGCTTAATTCCGCTACCAAACAATAAAATAAAAAGCGTTGAAACCAGACGCCGCCGTGTTGTCAAACGCGCGAGCGCTCGCGATCGCATTCACAGTCTCTTTGTAACCTCACCCTCTAAGAAAGCGAAAAAGAAAAAACGTGAAAAAAAGAAAAAAAAAACCGGCCAAGTGCGAGTCGGACTCACGCACGAAGGGTTCCGTACCATTATCTATAAAAAATTGCGGTTTACGTTACGATTTATGACGTATTAAAAAAAAACTACTTACTAGATCTCGTTCAAACCAATTTTCGGTGGAAGTTTACATGGTAATGTACGTACATCATATATTTTTTTTAGTTTTATCATTCTCTTATTTTAGAAGTTACAGGGGGCCCGGACGCACATTTTACCACTTTGGAAGTGTCTCTCGCGCAAACTATTCAGTTTAGAAAAAAATGATATTAGAAACCTCAATATGATTCTTGAAGACCTATCCATAGATACCCCAAACAAATGGGTTTGATGAAAAAAAATTTCGAGTTTAATTTCTAATTATGGGGAACCCCCAAAATTTATTGTTTTTTTCTATTTTTGAGTGAAAATCTTAATGCGGTTCACAGAATACATCTACTTACAAAGTTTCATATCTACTTACAGCATAGTTCTTATAGTTTCGGAAAAAAGTGGCTGTGACATACGGACGGACAGACAGACAGACAGACAGACATGACGAATCCATAAGGGTTCCGTTTTTTGCCGCTTGGCTACGGAACCCTAAAAAGGAAGAAGAAAGGAGAAAGAAGTGGTGAAAACGATTGTGATTCCGAGTGCGTTAGACAACAAGGCCTCGTGACCCAATCCCTAATTACGAGAACTAAGCTAGACAGATAGAGGAATAAATTTAGCATTGTAGTTGAAAATTGACACCATGATGATGATTCTAATCAGGGCCCAATTGCATAACAAAGTACAACTTATATTACAAGCGGAACTCCCTTTCTAGTTAATATAACTGAAGCGAGAGTTCCGCTTGTAATATTAGTTGTAATTTGTTATGCAATTGGGCCCTGGTCGCTTGATGTTGATGGTGGCTTTGAAAAAGTATATTATCTTATCAGCTTATATTTTGCAAATCTGTTCTATAATTTAGGGGAGGTTTTATATACAATTAAGTTCAATTATGAGAAGCAAATACCTTTACTAAAGTAGCTTTCTAAATTGACGTTGGTTACAGCAAGTTTAACGAGCAATTTGATTTAATAATGAGGCGCTCGAATTTATAACCAAGATAAAGTAAAAAATAAATAAATGACAGGCATGAAATCTTCGATAAGGGTCTAAAATTGCAGCTTGAAAATGAATATTTATCCTGAGGGGCATAGAACACAATGTGAAATCTCATCCATCACGCTAGTTTATACCTATTTATTATAATGTATATTTTAAATTAAGCGTGCAAACGGACGAGGCCATCCATTAAAAATATAATTAGAGATAAGGCTGACTATACGCAACTTTTGGTGATCATTACATACGAACTTTGTTCGAATTCGGGGGCTTATTTTCATAAATTCTAATAAATTTAAGGGTTAATTGTATGAGCTTGTCAAATCTATCTAATGCTATATGGAATGAGATGCTGATGATAGTATTACTCGTAATTCCAAGAAGAAAGCGTGCTATTTCCTTGGGAGTTTCAAACTTCCTATAGTTTTATACTCTATTTAATTTTGGTTTTACCAACTTAAAGCATAGAAAACCGAAATATATGGTTGTATTGCCAGCTTTATCTGTAACTAGTGCCATCTCATCAGTGAGATTACTATCCATACGAGTAAACATAGGGCAGCTCGCCGTATCTGGCAGCCCTTTATTTATTATACAAAATTGACCTCCCTTTCCAGTAATCTTGGTCCTTTGACAAAAACTGTTCAAAATTGGCTATAAAATAAATATTTTGAAGTCACAACCGGTGAAAAAACTAGAAATCTTACAATATCGATTATTTTAATAATGACGTTATGTTACTTTACTTCTCGTCGAGTAAGAGTAAAAATAAGGGTAAATTGCCAGAAGTACTGAGTTTATTGGAAAGGCAACACGTTACAGGGGAAATATAAAACTAACTACGATTTCAAAATTAACAATTTGTATTATTTCGTTTGGATATGGCCCATTTTGTCCTATAGAGCTTGAAATCGTGAAGTAACAAAGTTCAAAATCGTAGGTACCAAATATATATTTCTATAGAACAAATGGGACCTTCCCTTTTGTTTTTGACGGATTGGAAGCTATGAATTTGTTGGAATTGATACATGTGTTAAGAATTGTAGTCTTTCTTTATACAGGGTTATTTGTAATTCACTAGCATCCTTTTAACCCTAAACTCCTACCACTTAAACAAATGTTTTTTGTTTTACGGCTTTTGTCATAACTTAATATTTTTGGTGTAATAACGTTTTGAAAATTTGAGATTACCTCTTATTTTTACGATACTCTGTGTAAAAAGTGCTTCATTTTAAAAAGTCGTATAACGAAAAACATTTGTTTGAGTGATAGGAATTCAAGGCTAAGAGGATGTCAGTGAATTAAAAATAACCCTGTATAATTTGCTTCTTGTTGTATATTATAAATCTTCCCAGGTGAATTTTTCGCTTCGAGCCATTACATTAAATTTGAACCTTAATATTATGACGATACCGTTTGTTTTGAAAGATAAGGGGTCGAAGCGAAAAATTCACCTGGGAAGATTTATACTATAGTCTATTATGTATTATTAAAATACACCTTTTACTATTTCATGTTCACAAGAAGAGGAAATATGTACTGTACAACCGTAGCTATTTTTATATGACAATTATAGAAGTGGAAATGTAGACTAACATTTTGAGCCATTTTAACATTTTATTTGTGGCCTATGGTTGTGTGGTTATTAGTCATTGGATGGACGTTGGCTATTTGAAAATGATTTTTGAGGTTTAGCGCTAGTAAAGAAAAATAAAGAAAACAGTAGGTAGCAACAATGCCCAAACAAAAAGCTGGTATAGAGAAACAGTTTCGTTGAACTTTTAATTTTTTTGGATAATTTTGTAATATATATTCAGTTTTATATTTTAGCCTGCAACTCACAAATCATTTTCTGAAACACTTACACATTGACCATTAAAAATTGGACCCTTTTCGACGCCACATCAAATGACAAAGACAAAACTCTTTTGTGGCTCACTTTAACCATTTTTTACTGTCACGTTCACTCGAAACTACGGCCTTACCAGTAGTTACTCTTAAGTTAACATTATATGTGTGGTGGTGTGGAAGGAGTGGCATCGAAATGGTAACGGCCCAGCCACGACGACGAAGCTTCTTCCACTGTTCATTGAACGGGCGAGAAGCTCAGTACACAGCGGTTAGTTGCCAACACAAGCAATGTAATAGAAAATCGTTTGCAATGCCGCTGGTCGTGCGTAATCGTGGGCGGGCTGTTAGAGCGAGCGGTGTAATGGTTCGCTAGTTGTCAGGCGGGTTATCAAAGTAATCGATCTTGGGAGCGTCCTCGGCCTTCTTCTGCGCTCGCGAGGCCCACGCGTTGGTAGACGTCAGCGTGGCCCAGCCGCTTCCCGACCTGTCGAAACACGACTTTATAGACGCCGTTTGCATCAGCCAAAGAAAAAGTTAAATATACGTTGTCATTGTCAAATATCGGTGATGACCAGGGTTGCCACCTTTAGGGGAAAAAAAATCGGGACAAATCGAGCATCCACCAGAGACGTTCGGAGTCTAAGGAAAATGAAACTTTATTTTGTGTTTTTATTAATTTTTTTATTATTTTTTATTGCAAAAATCGGGACAAAATCGATAGGTAGCCGGGACAATGTCTTCGAAATCGGGACGGTCCCGACAAAATCGGGACGGGTGGCAACTCTGGTGATGACAACGCTATCCAGTCCGTACTAGAAATGTTTATGTACTTAACTAAATGCAAACAAACATGAGCAACCAACAGTTATGGCGTCGGGTTAACCAGCCAAATGCAATATTTGTCATTGACTTTCACGCGTCGCATTAGCGCTGTACTCTTTAGTGTAGATCACAGAAATAATAATAAAGAGGATAGTAGTGCCTTAGACGCGTGACCTTGGCGCCGCGCTTGTGACTCGTAGGTCACAAGCGCGCGACTTGTGGCTCAGTGCTATTTGAAACGTGGGTATTACAACAAGTGCTTTAAAATGGTGTTTTGCAGCATTAGCAATTGCGGAAACTCGTCCACACTGGGTAATTACACTAATAAGGGGATTACATTTCATTGGTATGTATTAATTTAATGTAATAATGCGGTTTATATCAAAATACAACTTGAGAAAATATTTCATTATGAAATATTGGTTTACACGTTATTAACACGGAACTTCATATACCATTGCTACTCATGCCCATAAAAACGCAGATCGTTTTGAATTATACGCAGCAATGTAAAGTAATTTTTGATAACCCTTCCGTCTTGCACAAAAGTTCGTGGTACGGACAAAAAAACAGGTTACGACTAGTACAGACATAATGCCGACGCGGCCAATAAATGGCGCCGTTGTGTAAATGTGGGTATGACTTACGTTGAGTGTTATTCAACGCTATCTCTAAGGTGTAAGGTTCATAATTGTTTGTAAGCAAAAATTTTAGTAATTGTGTGCGTGATTGCGTAGTACGGTTCCGGTCTTTTGCATGTGTGAATTAACACAGTAAGTAGAGGGGATGAAGTAGCGACACGAGTTCCGGAAGAAAATAGGATCTAAGGCATTTCTATCCTCTTTATTATTATTTCTGTGGTTTAGATGCATGATAAATTATTAAGTAACTAAACAAAAGAGTAATGCGACGCGTGAAAGTCGATTACAAATATTGTACAAGTTAAGTATGAAGTATCTTTTTCTATTTATTTTTTTATTTTCTTCAACTTCATTTTTTTTTATTACTTTTACGGTCATCCCGTGAAACCATATATTTCAAACTAAATACAAACTGAAAACTGATGACCGTAAAAGTAATTAAAAAAAAATGAAGTTGAAGAAAATAAAAAAATAAATAGAAAAAGATACTTCATACTTAACTTGTAAAAGTTGGCCTAGTAGCGCCATCTCTTGGTCCAGGTGAGCGGGTAGCTCCGAAGGAGTGTTGAAGTCTCTCGGTAGAGGGCATAACATAGATGCGCTTTATCACTGCCTAAATGTGATTATAACAGACTGAAGTGTACGATGTATGGGAAAGATTCGTCGCTAACTTCTAGACCAGTGATGGTGTAGGGGTAAGCACGCAGCACGGAACGCTGAGGACCTGGGTTCGATTCCCAGCATTGGTCTTTTTTCTGGGGTTTTTTCTGTGCATCTATATTTCAGTTTGTATTTAGTTTGAAATACAAATATTGTATTTGGCTGGTTAACCCGACGCCATAACTGTTGGTTGTTCAACTGGGCTTAACACCTGCCTAGAGAAATATTTCTCTATTGTAGCTAAACTGTTACTGTACTGCCGTTTCGCCGAAAATCATTTCCCAACCTGATTCATTTGCCAACTGTTTTTTGCATGTGTAACATGTCGCTAGAAAGTTTATCTTTCGAAGAAGAAGCATTAATTTTGTGGAGCCTAGAAACATCTAAAAAAGTAGAAAATATTGGGTGCACCTAATTAACACAACACGAGAACAATCCCTTGACGCGGCCATTTCAAGCCAAGTTTCTGCTTTTTTGTCACGATTTTTGTAGTGTACGTGACTTAAATCATATAATAATTACAAGTTAAGTATGAAGTATCTTTTTTCTATTTATTTTAGAGGTAGGTAGGTAGGTAGAGGGCATTAACATAGATGCGCTTTATCACTGCCTAATGTGATTATAACAGACTGAAGTGTACGATGTATGGGAAAGATTCGTCGCTAACTTCTAGACCAGTGATGGTGTAGGGGTAAGCACGCAGCACGGAACGCTGAGGACCTGGGTTCGATTCCCAGCATTGGTCTTTTTTCTGGGGTTTTTTCTGTGCATCTATATTTCAGTTTGTATTTAGTTTGAAATACATATAATAATTTCCTTTTTCTAACTAATTTGACCAGTTTTTCTTTATTTGTAACTTCAGACTTCGCGGTGAACGCGGCGTTCTCTGTCTCGGCGGCAAAAGAACGCAAGAACGCGGCGTTCCGCTTTGACCGCCGCGGTCTGACCGCGTGCTGTGTGCGTTGTCGTAAGGGACCTAGTACATTCGAAAGAACTCAGAACTCTGAACGCGGATCGCGGAACGCCAGACCACTCTCTGTCTGCGCGCGCTCTTAAGAGGGTTTATACCTGCTGAGCTGGCAACGTTGCATTTTTGTTAGTTTTTCTCGATTATTCCATAAAAATTGAATGAAAATGAAAAATGTTTTGTATACAATTTGTTCTAATATATAAGTTAATGCGTCTACTGCAATAATAATTCGTGATGAGACTTTTATTTTCTTTAAAAACGAACAAATTATTACCTAACGGTTTTTAAAGAAAATAAAAGTCTCATCACCAATTATTATTGCAGTAGACACATTAACTTATATATTAGAACAAATTGTATACAAAACATTTTTAATTTTCATTCAATTTTTATGGAATAATCGAGAAAAACCAACAAAAATGCAACGTTGCCAGCTCAGCTAGGTATAAACGTTCTTAAGTGACTCACTTGGCGGCGGCGGCGGGCGCGGGCGCGGGCGCGGGCGCGCGCAGCACGGGTCCCGGCACCTTGCGCTTGCCGGTCTCGCGCGCCAGCACTTCGAGCACGCTCATCGCCGGCAGCCATGACTGAAACAGCACGTTTCTCAATTTTCATCACAATTTTTCGTTTGCCAAAAAAAGATCTCCCACAGCTTGCGTGGCCTCCATTTCCATACTAAATCGAATCGATACCCTAAATCGGGTATATCCCAGGAGTTCCATATGGAACAATCGGTACATAACATGTAAATGTCAAATTAATGATCTCAATAGTTCCATATGGAAATACATACTAAGTTTTACACCTGAGTTTGGGTTAAAACTGGTTTTGGCAAAAAAACGCGAGTTTTATAAAACTTAGGATCACTGAATATTGGGTTGGAAATAAAATAAGACGTCGTTTGGTTTACTCGCGGCAGTTCCTTCGAAGGTACTGATGCGAGCGGGTCTCGGTTGGTCCTTCAACTATTGCGAAGGAACTAGTGTGAAAAAAAAGCAATAGTTCCTTTGAAGGAATTGCCAAAGGAACTACCGAGGGTAATCCAACGTTTTAGTTTCAGAAGATAAGTTTGAAAGTAAAGTTATATATGAATATGTACCAGTAGTTACACATGGTACTACTGGGATATTTCCTTTAAAATTAATATCTCATTAGTTCCATATGGAACTGAAAAATAAGGAACTCCTCCCCCTAAATCGAATAAAGATATTTTGACTTTGACTTGCCACTGCCACTCTGTCAGCGGTTGGTGGCGAATTGGCAGCGATCGGTCATCTTAAGCCACACACAATACGATACCTAGGACATGTGCCGACAAATGCAATAACATGTAGGCCCTGCAGTGGGATATTGTGTACTGTGGCCTTTATGTGTGGCAAGACCTCACCTTTTCCTTGTCGGCTGTGGCGACGACGTTCCGGTTGGGCTCTGCGTCGTACGCGACAGACTCGCAGCCGAACTGCTCGCACAGCTCGTGGATGAACTGCCGCTTCTGCCAGTTCATCGACGGGAACGAGTGAGCGCGCGTCTTCTGCTTCGACTGTGGGAACAGAAACGCAAGTTTTAAAAAACGTTGGAAGTTTTAGGTTTTCTTGGTCGCATTTTAAACCACACTATTTGAAAAATACTTAATCAATTTGACGTTACTGGTTGTAATTTAAGTGTTATTCTTAAACTACAATTTTATTATCAAGTCCTTGGGGGAGGCCTTTATACAGCAGTAGACGTCTTTTGACTGAAATGATGATGATTATGTTCAAATCAAAATATACATATCGATATGCTATTAAGTTATTAGCGTTTGAAGGGTGGGAAAATGTGGTCACCTTACCACTGTCTTTACAATTTATCAAGGAAGGTACGCGGAGGAACTCAAAATTATTCAAATAGCGACGGAGCAAGCTATGTTCGGAGTTTCCCTGCGTGATCGATTCAGAAATCTGGAGATCCGCAAGAGAACCAAATTTACTGACATACATAGCTCGGATAGTTGCCAAACTTAAGTGTCAGTAGGCAAGGTACATTGCTCGTAGAAACACTCCCTGTACCACCTAGCGTTTGCGCAAAACAAGAGTCGAAGTCTCGCCTCGTACGAAGGAAGGCTGCAGGATTTTAAAGTGGAATCTCTATTTGATACACGAAAATCAAGCGATATCTTGTTTCTATACAAAATCATACACGGTCTAGTGGACTGTGCCGAGCTTCTTGAACGTATAAAAGTGGTCGTTCCGCGGACGGCCAGTCGGCTATGTAACAGAAAACCGTTCTATCTGCCCTGCTGTCGCACGAATATAGGTAGGCACGCGCCTCTATACAGAATGATTGCATCATACAATGGAGTTAAGGGAAGCCTCCATATCTACTCTTGCTCTTTGGCCTCCGCTTAAATAAGAATACGACAAACCTGAACTCCATTTATATAGCATAAACATATTAATTTTGAAGTATAAAAAATGCATCCAACTTTGTACTAGGGTACATAATTGTGAAATACCCAGCTTTTTACTGTTATTATTATATTTTTTCTCTATCTTTTTGATACAATTTTATAAATAACTGTTTACTAATTGTGCATGATGTGTCTACTGTTTTAGGATATACATGAAATGCATGAGGATTTTAAGGAACGCGAATTGTATATCATGATGTGCTATCCAGTTTGTAGACACGCCCAAGGTAGGGTTCCGTAGCCATTACGAAAAAATCAAGTAATATTTTTCTAAGGATTTCGTATGTGTACGGAATCATCCAAGTTTAGGTATGTTTTATACCTTAGGCTACTATTTACTCTTAAACTACAAATAATTTCCAAGCAATCTTAGCCGCTATAATTTTCCTAGTAAATTTGATATATTTACTACCCTTCTGAATTTTTTCAAATTTTTCCACCCAACAGTTTAGATTTTAGAGGGGGGGGGGACGGCCGATTTTAATGAAAATTTTCACTTTAAAGTTGAATATTTCGCAAACAGATCACTGAATAGATAAATCATGTAAGCAACCCCGCAATGATTTTAAAAGACCTATCCAACGATACCCCACACTATAGGGTTAGCCAAGAAAAAAAAAATCACTCCCACTTTACGTCTATGGGAGGTACCCTAAAAAAATTTTTTTTACTTTTTTTTATTCAATCACTTTGTCTGCGTAACTGATATATATATTGATGCCAAATTACACGCTTTCTAGTACTAACAGTCTCTGAGCTTAGCCGCGGACAGACAGACAGACAGACAGACAGACGGACAGACATGGCGAAACTATAAGGGTTCCTAGTTGACTACGGAACCCTAAAAACAACTGACGACCGATGGGTCAGTAAGGTTCTAAAGCGGCAATTGCAAATCGAAAGACGTGGCGTATGAAGGCTCCCAACCACTTGGGACTGTACCACTTGGATGCGGGTAGCGGAGGACCGATCGTATTTTGTCTGTTAAATATGATGGATGAGATACGTGGTAAGTTCGACGGTCACGTCAGGGCAGTGTTTGCTGCCTTCTTGGTTAGCTGCACCAGCTGGGTGAGGCGATTGTGCACTTGGCGCGCGTGCAAGGTAGCCTGAGCCAGGCGGTCGTACACTTGGTGCACGTGCGCGGTACCTTCTTGGCCAGCTGCACCAGGTCGGTGAGGCGGTCGTGCACCAGGCGCGCGAAGCCGGGCTCGCGCGCGGCGGTGGCGCGCACGTGGTCGCTGTAGCGCGGCGCCAGCTTGGCGGACACGTCCGGGTTGCGGATCTGCAGCGCCAGCGCCAGCCGCCGCGTGCGCGCCTCCACGCGGCACTCGTCGTCGCACTCCAGACTGATCCAAACCAAAATATAAATAAGATTTAAAAGCGAAAAAGTTCTCCGAGTGCGCCGGTGGGATTCGAACCCACGTCTCCTGGGTATGCGCCCCAACCGGGTGTTCTACCAATTAAAGTTGTGATGGATGTTACCACACGCCACTGTTGGCGTATGTAAGCGATTAAGAATTTCGGGGAGGTCGGTTGGCTTACTCGGCTGCCGGCTAAACAAGTCCGAACCTGTCGATTTAATAGAGTTCATTAGTTGGCGTGAAAATGTCTCGACTGTAATGCGAACGATTTTTAAGCAGTAGCGAATAGTTTAGCTACTAAATTACTCGCTACTAGACTAAATACTGGCCTAGTCCGAACAAGCCTTAGACCTAGGCGCTGTTAGCGGTCTATTTAATGTAAAAGCAGCATTACATTCACAGCGAGAAAGTTCACCGAGGCTTATAGACTCAGTATCTAGTAGTTTACTTCTTGTACCGGTGAAATAGTTTTATTTTAACATAAATCCGCGAAAAACTCACGTTTTCAGCATAGAAGCGGGACGTTGAACTTCGGATAGGTCGACGGAACCACCTTCTTGGATCTTGGAAGCTGTCAGTACGCTGATTATTCTGGTAGAAACAAAGAACAATTATTTATTTAGTAAGTAAATAGCAACAGCCAATTAGCACAGGTTATATAGGTCGTGTGTGGAATACTGCTGTCGCCTTTGGGATGGTCCCGCCAAGTATCAGTTAGCCGCGTTGGATAAAGTGGAGCGTCGAACGGAATCGAACCCGAAGACTAATTTTTATTTTTATGTATTTTCAGTGCAATTCTACGGCTCCCCGCCCGGCTGCCGCCCCGCCCCGCCCCGCCCCGCTGTACGCGCGGCACTCACTTGGCCAGGTCGCGCGCGTTGTCCGCGCAGGCGCGCTCGGCGGCGCGGCGGCCGCAGGGGCAGGTGGCGCGCACCAGCTTGCGGCAGGGCGCGGCGCTGGGGCAGGCGCGCGGCTCCCCGCCCGGCTGCCCCCCCGCCCCGCCCCCGCCCGGCTGCCCCGCGTGGCACGGCGCCGCGCACGGGTGCCCGCAGCTTGGCCGCTTCTCGTTGCACGGCTGAGTGCACCTGGATTGGGAATTACACGGACATTAATAAACGAGTATTCTATCGCGGTGTTTTTATCGGAGATCCCTTACTTAACTCCGCTGTTAGTAATTTGTATTTTTTCTCATGCAATAATGAAGTATTTCCAGATTATGTGACCCTGACCCTCCTGAACCTAAAAAGATGAACCTAAAAAGTGATCCCCCGCTTTGATACTTTTTTTTTTAATGAGTCGCCAGAGGGGCCAAAGACGCGAAGTCTTTGCTATTTTTTACTTTAGGGTAGGAAGAGTGACTTGTGCTCGGGAAAAATCCCTTCGGACGAACTGGGAATGGAGGGCCCAGACAGTGTCCGACTTGCACGGACTCCGCTTTGATACTTAGATACTACCGACAAACTTATCGTTGCTAACTTCTTTAAGTACTTATAAAAAACGTGAAACTACGTAAATCCCTCAAACCGAGACATTTTACTTGACAATATGTATAACTGACCAAATACGAGTCGGACTCACACACCAAGACTTCTCGTACTATCGCACGATTGCCATTATTAACAACACGTTGAACTATCTGCTCTGACTAATTTGTGGATAGCGAACTTCGCGTATAAATCGATCGAATATAATGTTGTACTTACTTGCCGGCGTCACAAGGCCCTTTATGACAGATCTTTAGGCAGGTGTGTTTTCCGCAGGGCAGCGGTTTCCCGCACGGCAGTCCACAAGAAAAATCTTCTTGCGAACACGGGATCGTCTTGCGCTCCTGGAGATAACATTCATATTATAATTGAACCGATACACCACAGTATGCTTGACTCAGGAGAACCCGGCCCCGTACTCTTGTACAGAAAAATCGTATCTTAATGTTGTTCCACAATCTTCAAACACTGTCGCATACGGCAGCTACGCACATAATGGTGATGTGGACATGTGTCTGTCTAGTCTAGGCAATGTTTAACTTGAAAACAAGCGCGACAAAATAATAAAACAGATTGTTTTAATATTAAAACACACAAATTTAAATTTCGTCAAAAGTGTTGAAAAAAAAAATTGTATACTAAAATAATTCCTCGAGTCCATTTCGGATCGCACGACATCATGCGCGCGCAATCGAAATTCAACCAATGAGCTTTCAGTGCGCGCGCATGGCTTAACACGAACCAATCATGGTTACCCGTTCGCGCCTGTCATGAAAACCCGCCAAAGTAACGTTCATGAGAATATGAGTTTAGTCCGGTGAATTAATTTTAGTTTAGTAAATTAAAATGCAGAGTTCACGTGATGAATTTGCATCGGACTTAACGCCGCCTGACGTCCTAGACCAAGCACAAATGTGACAGCCTCCTAGACTAAGTCGATGCTGAAATACGTAAACACTTACGAGAACTTCCCTCAATGAAAGATCAATAAAAAACGCAACATCTTTTTCCGAAAATGTTTTTTTTCCCTGCTTAATGCATTGTAAAACGTTGTATGATATACGTATCGAAAGTAGGAAATTCCCAACTCATGTCGGCTAAAACACACTCGCTTCGCCTGTGTGTTTAGATCTCCGCCATTCGTTGGGAATTGTCTACTTTCCGCAATTGTATCATAAATAACTATTAAGGATTTGCCACACTGGATGCGTTCTGCGGTCGCGGTCAGGTCAAATTGAACGCAGCCCGCATTATGTATGAACAACATTGTCGGTCTCTACATATTTTGTATAGATATGCTATCTGACCGCGCGGCTGACCGCGACCGCAGAACGTGTCCAGTGTGGCAAATCCTTTAGTACCGACTAAATACTTCAGTTTAATAATTGTTATAGAAAAGAAAAATGTTTAGTAATGTTATGAATGCACCCGGTCGCGATAATACCGTAGTCCGTAAAGAGCACTAAAAAACGTAAAGGCGGGAGCCGCCACTGGCTGACGTCACAACGATGTTCGGTTGCACCCAAAAACACCTATAAAACGGAGAGTGAACAACTCCGCTTCTCGTGTTCCTAGCAAACGGTGAGTAGTCAGGTCAGAGAAGGACATTCGCCTGCGTGGCAGACGTGGTGCGGGGGTCTGTGAAGGCGGGGGGGGGGGCGGCACTGACCTCGTGCTGGCCGTGGCAGCGCTTGGCGGTGAGCACGACGCAGGGCGGGCACTCGCCCTCGTGGCAGGAGTGGTGCGGGGGGTGCTGGCAGGCGCGGGGGCGGCGGCACGGCGCGACGCACAAGGGCCGCTTGGTGCCGCACGGCACGGGCGGCAGAATCACTTCGGCGCCGCACTCGCACGTCAGCTCCTCGAAACCTGAGATATTGAAAGTGTAGAGTTAGTATCAAATGTAAATTTTATGTGAATGTATGAATTGTCAGAGAAATAGAGTTGGCTATTATAATATAATCGTAGTGGTGCGACGCGCGGCAGCGGTGCGCCCGTAGCTATGAGTGGCAGCGTGTGGTGGGGGTAGGGTTGCCAACTATTTCTTAAGCAAATATAGTATTTCCCAGCCCAAAGTACAAGAAATATAGTACTCTGAAAAAAATATAGTACAAAGTACTTAAAATAGCGAAAATTAATTCATTAAACATTAGTATAGTAAAAATGGCCTACCCAAACCGCATGCGTAAGGACTGACCGAAATATAGTATTTTTGCGTACTATATATTTCTTCAACAGTATATAGTACACAGAGTCAAAATATAGTACAATACTATATATTATAGTACGGTTGGCAACCCTAGGTGGGGGGTGTACTGACTGGCACGGGTGCAGGGCGCGCAGTGGCCGGTGTGGCAGTACTGCTCGCAGCGGTGCAGCTGGCAGGCCAGCAGGCGGCCGCACACCACGGCGCAGCGGTGCGACGCGGCGGCGCAGCACGACGCGCGGCAGCGGTGCCGCCCGCACGACAGCATCTGTACACGCAAAACTCTCTAATTGACAAGTAGCCGGAGTGCCAGCACACCCTGAACACGCCTCAGACCAACCTATACTTCATTTTATAGCTACGCTTTTAAAAAAATAGTACCTATTACTTATGAAACCAAAAAAGTGGATATGACCATATTTCCTTTCAAATTGTTACATATTAGCTGTGACTTAATTTTCAAAAGTGTTTTTCAATAAAAAACACTCTTATTACTGCAAAAGCTTATAAGCAGTTGGGTTTGATACTTCGGCTCTCTAAACCCTTTAAGGACCCAAACACTAAAGATTTTATATTCGTCCTATGTCCGTAGTGTTTTAGAATTCGGTTGCATCGTTTGGACTCCCCAGTATACAGTTCACAAAACGCGAATTGAAAGAATTCAAAATAAATTATTAAAGTCACTCAATTTCCGCCATGGTCTGAATCTGTCTGAAAATACCAGCAGTGGTCATGGTCTCGCCCCATTAGTCGAACGCCGTGTATATATAGACCAAATGTTTTTATACAAGCTTCTAAATAATTATATTGATTCTCCTAATCTTCTTCAAAAGGTTATTTTTAAATTGCCTCGCCGTATTCCCACTCGCTATCCCCAAACTTTCCATATAAGTTTCTGTGGTTCAAATTTTGCCAAACATACTTTCTTCCGACGAGCATGTCGTGATTATAATGTTAAATTTTCTAATCTTGATATTTTTTAACTATCATTTGGTAAATACTCTAGCATTCTGCGAAGTTCAATCTTTTCTTAATAGATATATTGTATGTTTCTTCTAAGTAACAAGCAACTATACATTATTTGAATGTAAACTTTAATGTAACTTCCGTAGCGACAATATTTTATATTGTTTTTGTACACCAGTTTAAATTCCCTACCGTATCATGCAAGTATTATTTACTTATCGATGTTTTCAAGTCCCTGTATGGTGACAGATAAGATGTTTAAGATGGTGCCTAACACCTACCGTTTCGATTTGTTAATTAACTATGTATTTCGTTTTATTTTCTATGGAACTTAAGGTCTGTTTGTTGTTACTTAAGTTGATTTATGTTGAATGGTGACTGTTTGTTTCCTAAATAAATAAAAAAAAAAGACACGTCAAGATCGCTAATCCTCTTTCTAATGCTAAAAAAAACGAAGTATAGATACTTTCATTCACTCATTCGATCCATTCGTGCCAGCTCTTGTGAATCGACCTGTATACTCGCGTACACCAGCTAACCTCATCACATTTTACCCGCTTCAGTTTTGTGCATCATGGCGTCCCGCGTCTGCTCCGCGCAAATCGCCAGCGATTCTCACTCGTAACTGATATTTCTCCTCACTTGATCACGAACTATTTATTGCTAAAATTTACTATAGTTTGAGTCCCAGGAAAGGACATAGGATAGTTCTTGTCCCAAAAATCATCCTTGGGGGCGAAAAGGGGAGTGGAAGTTTGTATGACAAATCAATAACCGCAGAACCGATTTAGATGCAATTTGGTATGGAGAATTGGAGATAGTTTGAGACACTAGGAATGACATAGGATAGTTTATATCCCGGAAATTTGCATAGTTCCCGTGAGATATTCTTCGGAGACGGAGTCGCGGGCAACAGCTAGTATGTTACAATACTTATATAAACAATACTTCGTGTGCTCAGTCAGTCTGCCGCCGTCGCGACTCCTATGATACTCTTCAATAAATATAAATTAAAAATCTCCAACGCAATTTGGTCAGATATGTTCGAAAACAACGTAAATGTAAAGTGTGTACACACACTCATAGCAGCCAAACTTATAACACCCCTCTTTTTGTGTCGGGGGTTAAAAAGGCGCAACATCGGGTTCAACTCTGATCTACAACACTAACCTTGGTGCACTTCTTCTGACAGAACACGTTGTCCAACATCTGCGGCAGATCGGCGCACGGCACCACGCGGTTGGAGTGCCCGCAACGACACGGCAGCGGGGTCTTGTCGGGACAGACGGGACATGGACCTGGTTTGCAAACGACACTTTGATTATCACCAGGGCCCGTACATTTGATGCCGATGTCGTCACGCCGCTTACAGGATGATTGCAATTTGAGTAGTGAGATAATCAATCGTTAATCATCAATCATTAAAAATTAACCAAATGTGCGACACAACCACAGAAATAATAATAAAGAGGATAGAAATGCCTTAGATCTTATTTTCTTCCGGAACTCGTGTCGCTGCTTCATCCCCTCTACTTACTGTGTTAATGCACACATGCAAAAGATCGGAGCCGTACTACGCAATCACGCACACAATTACTAATATTTTTGCTTACAAACAATTATGAACCTTACATCTTAGAGATAGCGTTGAATAACACTCAACGTAAGTCATACCCACATTTACACAACGGCGCTCTTTATTGGCCGCGTCGGCATTATGTCTGTACTAGTCGTAACCTGTTTTTTTGTCCGTACCACGAACTTTTGTGCAAGACGGAAGGGTTATCAAAAATTACTTTACATTGCTGCGTATAATTCAAAACGATCTGCGTTTTTATGGGCATGAGTAGCAATGGTATATGAAGTTTCGTGTTAATAACGTGTTGACCAATATTGCATAATGAAATATTTTCTCAAGTTGTATTTTGATATAAACCGCATTATTACATTAAATTAATACATAACAATGAAATGTAATCCCCTTATTAGTGTAACTACACAGTGTGGACGAGTTTCCGCAATTGCTAATGCTGCAAAACACCATTTTAAAGCACTTGTTGTCATACCCACGTTTCAAATAGCACTGAGCCACAAGTCGCGCGCTTGTGACCTACGAGTCACAAGCGCGGCGCCAAGGTCACGCGTCTAAGGCACTTCTATCCTCTTTATTATTATTTCTGTGGACACAACAAATAAAAATACGATTAAAAAACAAAAGTATTTTTGTGAATATTGCATTACGTATGCACACGAATGACTTAGATTTTCTCTGCGTAGGAATTAATGTAAGAAGGACGTACTTCAAGTTAGAGAGGAATTCTATTTTCTAAGTAATTATTGAAATGTGGTAACAATACCATTTAAAAAAATGTATAATGTATAAAAACAAAACAAATAGTTTCATTTACGTTTCACGTATCAAGTATGTATTTATTATTCCACGTGTGAATAGATTACTTTTGAAGTCATTTGTACTTGATTAAAATGATTGACGACTAATGATTAATAATCACAATAAAACTATTTGGGATCATCCTATATGCAGCGTGACGTCAAATTGATGTCATCGGCATGAAAAGTACGGGCCCTGATTATTACGTAAACGTCAGGACAGGAGTCATCTATAAAGTAAATCACACTAATTTCGTGTTTTTTGGCCCCTCCCCCGTCCTTAAAAGTAGGTCACATTTGTGAGACTACCCCGTAACGTAAAGCCAAACGGAGCCCTGTCGATTAAAACCATTTTAGACAGTGATTGCTATACAGTCAACAAAGAGTTGTTAAAGTTTTGTAGTGGTAGAGCCATGTTGTAGCTAGCCACTGCACCACGAATGGGCCGGCTCGTCCGGGAAGTACCTCTCAAGTAGTAGCACAATATTATAGAAAACGCAATGCATGAAAAATAAACTCTTGTAAATGAACATTTATTGCCAATGTTGCTGTTTCGTTGCAATCGAAGTGAAAAGCAGAGTGTAAAACCCGAGCATTAAACCTATTTCCCCCTTGACGGGTCTATCCACCCTCGCCGTATCGGCTCGGGCGGCTATATAAAAGTCACGAGTAAAATGGCTCGTTTTATGCTCTTGTTATACAATCTACTATTTAAACAAAAACTTATACACCATGATTTGTAATCGGTGATCGATCAGGAACCAATTTTTCTAGATCAGTATTCGGTGGCGATCACGTTTAAGTCGCAGTTACAAGAAACTAGCGATGACACTTTTGACGAAACTACTATATAATGCGGCAATTAGATTAAGTCGATCGCCGCATGCAACATGCGGTGACCGCAACAGTGTGAAGAGCACGGTAGTAGGCCGTATTCGGCGAGCGACAGCTGCCAGCGCCTAATTATGGCCACCGCATTAAGCGGACAGACTAATGTGAAGACGATGTTAGGTCGCCGAAGTAGTTTGAAACAAGTTCGGCGACCGCATTAGATGTACAAAGTAGTGTAATTGTCGCATAAAGTTCAACAAATGTAGGATGACCATGCATTCGGTGGATGGAGGAAGTTTTAAATATAAAGTTTTTATTTCAATGAAACAGGGGCTTAATTGCTTTTAGACCTCGCCTATTAAGTTCCATTTTGGCTAGGTATCAATATTTTTCAACTCCTGATCACCGGTTAAAAATCATCGTGTGTATAAATGTAGTCTGTCTGACCTTCGTGGCAGTCAAGCTTGCAGAAGTGTTTGTCGCCGGCGGGCCCGCACGGCAGCGGCTTGGCGCAGATGTTCCCGCAGAGCGGCACCGGGTCCGTGCACACTTTACGCGCCTCTGGGTCCAGCCTGAGGGCATAGCGTTACCGTAAGGACCGGTCAGCTCAGCCGTCGACATAGAGCTCATTATGACTGACAGTTAACGAGTGATTGGTGTTAGCTAAATGTTGAATACATTTGTACAGCTGGGAGAGGTAATGGTTATTAAAATTAATTTTGACAATATGCATAGCGGCAGGACGTCCACTGCTGGACATAGGCCACCCTCATTGATACCCAATCGTTACGGTTGGAAGCGGCTTGCATCCACCTTGAACCTGCGGCCTTCATCTAATCGTCCGTCCAACGGTGCGGTTGTCAGTCCGTGGTCTCCATTCGAGAACTTTTTGGCCCTAACGGCCATCTGTTCTGTATGCTATATGGCCTGTCCATTGCCATCGCTGCAGCTGACTGCATGTAATACGAGTTAGTACGGCGCGGCTAGACACGGCGACTCACTTGGTGCGGCCGCACGGGCACGTGGGCACGGCGGCGGGCAGCAGGCGGCAGCGCGCGCAGGGCGGCGCGTGGCACGGCTCGCGGCACACGTGCGCGCCGCACGGCACAGGCGCGGCACGGCGCGGCTAGAGACAGGCGACTCACTTGGTGCGGCCGCACGGGCACGTGGGCACGGCGGCGGGCAGCAGGCGGCAGCGCGCGCAGGGCGGCGCGTGGCACGGCTCGCGGCACACGTGCGCGCCGCACGGCACAGGCGCGGCACGGCGCGGCTAGAGACAGGCGACTCACTTGGTGCGGCCGCACGGGCACGTGGGCACGGCGGCGGGCAGCAGGCGGCAGCGCGCGCAGGGCGGCGCGTGGCACGGCTCGCGGCACACGTGCGCGCCGCACGGCACAGGCGCGGCACGGCGCGGCTAGAGACAGGCGACTCACTTGGTGCGGCCGCACGGGCACGTGGGCACGGCGGCGGGCAGCAGGCGGCAGCGCGCGCAGGGCGGCGCGTGGCACGGCTCGCGGCACACGTGCGCGCCGCACGGCACAGGCGCGGCACGGCGCGGCTAGAGACAGGCGACTCACTTGGTGCGGCCGCACGGGCACGTGGGCACGGCGGCGGGCAGCAGGCGGCAGCGCGCGCAGGGCGGCGCGTGGCACGGCTCGCGGCACACGTGCGCGCCGCACGGCACAGGCGCGGCACGGCGCGGCTAGAGACACGGCGACTCACTTGGTGCGGCCGCACGGGCACGTGGGCACGGCGGCGGGCAGCAGGCGGCAGCGCGCGCAGGGCGGCGCGTGGCACGGCTCGCGGCACACGTGCGCGCCGCACGGCACAGGCGCGGCACGGCGCGGCTAGAGACAGGCGACTCACTTGGTGCGGCCGCACGGGCACGTGGGCACGGCGGCGGGCAGCAGGCGGCAGCGCGCGCAGGGCGGCGCGTGGCACGGCTCGCGGCACACGTGCGCGCCGCACGGCACAGGCGCGGCACGGCGCGGCTAGAGACAGGCGACTCACTTGGTGCGGCCGCACGGGCACGTGGGCACGGCGGCGGGCAGCAGGCGGCAGCGCGCGCAGGGCGGCGCGTGGCACGGCTCGCGGCACACGTGCGCGCCGCACGGCACAGGCGCGGCACGGCGCGGCTAGAGACAGGCGACTCACTTGGTGCGGCCGCACGGGCACGTGGGCACGGCGGCGGGCAGCAGGCGGCAGCGCGCGCAGGGCGGCGCGTGGCACGGCTCGCGGCACACGTGCGCGCCGCACGCCAGCACGCGCGAGCACTCGGCGCCGCACGACCACGACGCGCTGCCGCCGGTCTCAGCCGTGCACGGCACCGAACGGGACTTCGCGGCCGGACAGTGGCACACTGAAACAAAACAATAATGCGCTGTGAACAGGCTGAACATGCCAGCGTATAAAGGCTGTAGAAAAAAAGATACTATAAAATAAATAACATATTGTAGCAAGTTTTCCTATATCTTCATCTGTGGGTGAAGCTGCACGCGGCACTCATTCCACCCTTAACAACTTCCCATTAGTTGTAGAGAACTAACACGTTGTTGGTTCGATTTTGAACACGAGGCACGGTGATATAACTGAACATCGGCCGCTTGAGCCCAATCTATCGGACGTCGATGATCGTCGAAATTGTCCGCCAGTCAACTCCCAGGTGTTGCTTCGTCGAAGCCGAATTTACATCTCAGAGGTTCTGAGCCACTTTTGTTACGAGGTCGCGTTTGATTGGCAGCGAGTCGATGAGATCCGGTGGCACAGTGCCACCGATTACGGCCATACCCTGGTCGACGGTGCTGGCGCAGGGCTCGCACGGCCCCTCGTGGCACTGCTGCGGGCAGCGGTGCGCGGCGCACGCGAGCCGCCGGTTGCACACGCGCCCACACAGCTGCGCCAGCTTGCTGCTGCACACGACTGAACGCGTCTCCGCTCCGCAACCGCATTGCCTACACACCGAAATATTCATCTCTAGCCTAGGAAAGCAGGGCCTGAGATAACGCCCGGGATACACAAGGCTAGCAAACCTTAGCTTGTACCCTATTTGGGAAACTAGCTTCGTGTATCCCGGGCACTTTCTCACGCTCAGACTTTATAAGCCAGGGATTACACAAAAACAATCAGAAAGAGCACCATAAAAGAAAAAGTATTTTTTAAAAACGCAAATCCATCATTGGGGATGTCTATTTTTTTGCAATGTATAGTAAATCGAAAACCATTTCGAGATAAATGCTTTTTAACTCGTTTTCTGTAGTTATTTAATTTTAATATTATGGAATGAATTTATTACATAACAAACAAGCGATGTCCTTCATTTGACATTGGTGTAAATTGCGTGACCGGTCCAATTTATTCTGTGTGGTTAGAATTGGGAATGTCTAAAAAAATTACCTGTGGTTTTTATATTTTTTTTGTATAGGAAAGTCAATTATAAGAAACTAATTTCAATATTTTGTCACTTAGTTCACTACTTTTTTCAAAATTAATTATTGAAACTATTTTGGTTGATGACGTCAGATTGTAATTGAGGGCTCCCACACTGCCAAATTTCTAAATCTATCTAAATGCGTACGATAAGGCAACCCCTTTAATTATTTTTTGCGTGGTGGTACACTGTAACTAGTGTCACTTTACTGGCGCTGTCAAAGTGCTAGATGTCAGGCAGTGGGTCCAAATCAAACTCCGTAGTTATAATCCACGCGTAAATTTGTGAAGAATTCTAACCACACAGAATAAAGTACGACTTGGACCGGTCACGCAATTTACACCAAAGTCAAATGAAGGCCATTGCTTATTTGTTATGTAATAAATTCATTATATAATATTAAAATTAAATAACTACAGAAAACGAGTTAAAAACCATTTATCTCGAAATGGTTTTCGATTTACTATACATTGCAAAAAAATAGACATCCCCAATTCTTCACAATTTACGCGTGGATTATACTACGGAGTTAGATTTGGACCCGCTGCCTGACATCTAGCACTTTAACAGCGCCAGTAAAGTGACACTCTAGTCCGACAAGCTCGTGCGCGCCGCTCGGCGGAACCCTGTCGCAGGGAGCCTCTGCTAATAATAAGTAGTAATTTTAATAAGTGCGGCAAACGCTGACTGCGACAGTTTCGCGGAGGGTCGCGCAGGAGCTTGTCGGACTATAGTTACAGTGTACCACTACGCAAAAAATAATTAAAGGGGTTGCCTTATCGTACGCATTTAGATAGATTTAGAAATTTGGCAGTGTGGGAGCCCTCAATTACAATCTGACGTCATCAACCAAAATAGTTTCAATAATTAATTTTGAAAAAAGTAGTGAACTAAATGACAAAATATTGAAATTAGTTTCTTATAATTGACTTTTCTATACAAAAAAAATATAAAAGCCACTGGTAATTTTTTTAGACATTCCCAATTGCTTTTCTAGAAAAAGATAACTAGGTACTGGACTAAGGAACGTTAGGTGAACAACCGGTTTTACATTTCTTATTTTAAGGCATTAAGGGCAGCTCAGTTTAATGATAAGCTATCAGCGAATCCCGTAGACGCAGGCCGAATGTGACTGCCAGATCAGTTGGTAGTCGTATTGGAAACCTTACGCGCACACGTTGCAAGTTAAGCAAAAATAGAACACGCCAGCAATGCCTGTGGCTGTTAGTGCTCTAGTACTCGTGTATCAGGACACTGTTCCTCCGCTTCTGATCCACTGTTTTCCCGATTAAAGACACCTTCTTTAGGGTTGAGTCAGTCCGCACTCAAAATTTAAACACCCTATTGTAAAACTGTGTCCTTTGCCGACATTATAGATATTTTAACAGCATGTATATACATTACTAGCTGACCCAGCAAACGTTGTTTTGCCTTATATCACCTAGGAGTATAAAAAATAGCCTACGACCTATTCTCAGACCTACCGAATACAGAGAAAAAAGTTTCATAAAGATCGGTCAAGCCATTTCGGAGGAGTTCGGTAACAAACACCGTGACACGAGATTTTTATATATTAGAATATATTTCAAGGAGTTTGGAAACTGCTACAAAGATTTTAATGAAATTTGCTATAGCTAAACCGTTTAAACGAGTCCTCGCCCGCGGTACTGGGGATGGGGGGTATGACGGCAAAGGGGATCGGGAGAGGTGCGGGCGGCGAGCGCGCCTTGTGTGCCTGCCGCCCGCACCCTCTCGGCCTCTTTGTTGTCTAACCCCGCGCCTCTGTACTCCGCGAGCGAGGACTCATTTAAACGGTTTAGCTATATGTGAGGATTTTAGGGGGGGAAATAGATTAGCATATACCATTTTATTGATGTGTCCTTTGAATAGGGAACTGTGTAAGCACCCATGAGGCTAACATGCTCACCTGGAGTTTTGAAATCCTCGACAAAAAATCTCTAAGAAAATAGTGTATTCGAGTTTTAGCAAAAAAATGGATTCCGAGCTTAGTTCGATCGCCCAGGAACCCTATTAGGCTTGATTTCCTCCTACGCTGACGTCGGTCGCGCTTACGAATATACACAATACTCTATGGGCCACCGCACAGCGACGCTGACGTCCGCGGCAGATTTATTGCTACGCGCCGCTGATGGCGCGCGTCGGTCTCGCTTCTCAGCGCGCGCGCGTCGGTGCGCTGACGCGCTATACACCACTATCGCGCGCTCAGTGCGAAGCTGAGCGACATCGGTCGCTGACGTCGGTCGCGCGTACGAATATACACAATACTCTATGGGCCACCCGCACAGCGACGCTGACGTCCGCGGCAGTTTTATTGCTACGCGCCGCTGATGGCGCGCATCGGCCTTAGAGACAGATGGAGGTCGGGTGAGGGGGGGGGGGGAGGCTTACCTGGTGACGGTGGCCTGGCAGGGCGGGCAGGGCCCCGGGTGGCACGGCAGCGAGCACGGGTGCGGGCACGAGCGCGGGCGCTGGCACGCCTGACAATTAAACATCGGTATTATTTATTTTATTAGCAGTACGGCTGCTCACCGAATCTAAGATTATTTAAAAGCGAAAAAGTTTTTCGGGTGCGCCGGTGGGACTCGAACCCACGTCTCCTGGTCTCGTTAATATTTGAATAAATAGATGTGGTACATCATTTCTTACGCATTTACAACGTAATTTGGAACGTAGGAGTCGTAGCTTCTAATAGTTGCGATGGATGTTACCACACGCCACTGTGGCGTGACTGTGTGGCTGTGTGGCGTATGTAAGCGATTAAGAATTTCGGGAGAGTCGGTTGGATGCGACGTGGTTCAATTGGTAGAACACCCGTTGGGGCGCATACCCAGGAAACGTGGGTTCGAGTCCCACCGGCGCACCCGAAAAACTTTTTCGCTTTCAAATAATCTTAAACATCGGTATTCAACACACTCGTAATTATTCTGTTAGGCTGACTTGCACAGACCCGAGTTAACTATAATAACCTCGAATTAACTCAACTAACCTCGAGTTAAATCAACTAAACTCGAATTATCTCAACTAACCTCGAGTTAACTCAAGGCAGCAGGTCTAAACTGGGCTTTAGTAATGAGTGTAACCTACATTTAATAATCTGTGGCAGCTAGGTGTATCGTAATATCGACATTACGACACAAGTGCTGTTATGAGGAATAGAGTAAGTAGACTTTTCTGAAATCCGCTATACGTTTTTTTTTTATCGTCCTACCCGCCTGTTTTGCAATGTCAGCACGGTATATAAGGGCGCAGGCTGAAAACCAGCGCGGTGATGAGTAATCCTCACCGCACATGCTGAGCCTGAGCCTTTTGCCACATAATTTTGTGTATTTTTTCTTTTTCTTTTTTATGGGCAATAAATGGTTTTTTATTTTTATTTTTTTTTATTTTTTAAATCATATTATCTGTGTTCTTATTTATTTGTTCGCGACCATGTAAAAAACAGATAAAAGTACAGAAGTAGAAAAAGTAACTAATGATTAAAAGCGTTTATGTGCTGAGCTGGCAACGTTGCATTTTTGTTAGTTTTTCTCGATTATTCCATAATAACTGAATGAAAATTAAAAATGTGGTCTATAAGAATTTGTCTAATGTATAAGTTGAATGTGTCTACTGCAATAATTATTCGTGATAGGCTTTTATTTTCTTTAAAAACCGTTAGGTAGGTAATAATTTGTTCATTTTAAAGAAAATAAAAGTCTATCACGAATAATTATTCCAGTAGACACATTAACTTATATATTGGAACAATTCGTATACACCACATTTTTAATTTTCATTCAATTTTTATGGAATAATCGAGAAAAACTAACAAAAATGCAACGTTACCAGCTCAGCAGGTATAAACGCTCTTAACTAACTAACGTTCGCGGCTTACAAACATACACACACCACACACGCACGCACATACTCACGAACTTTCGCATTTATAATATTAGTACAGTAAAATTACATAAAGTTTACCACTGACAGATGGTTTGCCTTCATTTCATATTCAACTTTAACTACCTACAAATAAAGCCAATTTTAGAATACCGTTACCCACGTTTGCAGATTTTGTAATAGCTACCTTATTTGTATGGCGTTAAAGTTGGAAATGAAATGAAGGCAAGCCATCTGTCAGTGGTAAACTAAAAGTAAACGTATTGTAGGAAGCAGGACGCACGCACCTGTCCGCAAGTGTGAGCGCCGCCGGCGCCGCGCTGGTAGTCGGGCGCGCGCACTGCGCCGCACATGCAGCGGTACTCGCTCGGTATCTCTTCGCTCGTGTTCTGGCAGGCCGGGCAGCGCCATTTGCCCTCTGTAACGTTACACAGCATACTCAATAACTATATACTCGGCGTCAAAAATATCGCCCCATCCGCAAAATAAAAAAAAACTAATCCTAAACCTTAGCGAAATTATGTTACTTAATTAATATTATGTACTTAGTATCAATTAAAGGCACGTTTAATGTGTTTTAAATTAATAATGTTTAAACGAAACGTAATGGCTTGTGAATCAGAGCGTTTCGGAAAAAAGTGCACAAATAGGAGGGGCAATATTTTTGACGCCGAGTATATATGACGACCAAATGCCCTAGTGATTAGAGAACCTGACTACGAAGCATGAGGTCCCGGGTTTGATTACCGCGTCCGGGCAGATGTTTGTATGAAAAATACGAATGTTTGTTCTAGAGTCTTGGGTGTTTAAATATGTTTTTAAGTAGGTAATGTATCTATCTATACAAGTATGTTTATCCGTTGCCTAGTACCCATAACGCAAGCTTGGCTTACTTTGGGACTAGGTAAATTGGTGTGAATTGTCCCGTGATATTTATTTATTATCTATTGAGTATTGTGTATAGTTAGAGTTAGCTAAAAGAGTTACTTTCCTCTCACCGTGACTGTCGTTACTGTTACAAAAAAAATCACAGTGAAAAATAACCGTGACTGTCACGACGGTCACTCACATAACGGCATACGTTTTGGTAGACGCTAGTCACTGTTACTCTAGAGCGCTAGACGTCACAAAATTACTTTTTGCGTTCCGAATCACCAGTCAGTTGTGCGACTTGTGCGCCTCGTCGGGTGCGAGCAACAAGTCTACCGCTCTTTCACTCGCAGCCGCCGAGTTGCCGAATAGATACGAACGACGCCGAGCGCCCGAACTCGCTACTACAGGCCGCACACAGAGGTCGGTATTTTTTTTTTAATTTATAGCACAGCACACAGGTCATGCAGGTTCCAAATTCAAGCAACGAGTTTAAATGCTCGCAATTGAAAAATTGGCTTGGCTTAAACAGGAATTTCATTGCAATCTCGCTACTTGTTATTTAAATACTCAACTAATGTTAATAATACTCGATTATAATAGTCTTTTGTATCAAAACGTCTATATTACTTTATTTTTTTAAACTCCGTTATGGCTGTATGTATACGTATTTGCCCTTAACGTTTCTGAACGAAACATTTGTATAATCTAATCTGTGGTGTGGGTAAAAATCCCGCCATCCATTTAAAAAAAAGTTCACGTATTTCGTAAAAATAATAGTTGTGCTGTCTTGTGTATTAAAGCTATAATTCATAATTACTTACATTTTGTATTTGAAGATAAGTAAAAGTTATAAAAAATTTCGTCGTCGTCCGAAGAGTGTGATTTAAATGCAACACCACCAGATATTATCCATGCAGCAAAAATAATCAATGAAAATCTTTAACCAGAAAAATCTAAGGAGCGGTATATAGCAGCACAAAATAAATAGGTACAGAAGTCAATCAAGTGTATGTACTTCACTTTTCATACCAACGCCCGGCGGTCGCTCTAGGGTTGTCAGTTATGGCATATGCACATAAAACTATCGTGATAGTGGCACTCGTATCTAGTTGTTTGATTTATTGTTGATAATCAAACGGGATGAATGGAAATACAAAATAATAATTATATTTCGTCGCTTCATTCTTTGATATAATTAATTACCAGGTAGTACCTTTAACCTACAGGCAACTATTCGCACGCTTTAAAAGACATTTTCTGACTAATGACGTCAAAAAACACTTCCGGTTTACCCTTCCCTAGCTTGACGCCATGATGATCACCTCATTCCTTTTTCGTGCGAGGCGATGAACGCACGCGCCACCGGTCCGCAATGCCGAAGCGCAAATATCAAGATTTAATCGACCGGTACGAAAATAAAATACGGAAATTACAAAAAATAAGTTCCCGCCGTCGAATAGTGTCTCCAATAGATTCATCTAGCGAAGACAGTGGGAAAGGTAAGCGTAAAATTACGAATATTATTACCGCTAATGTTAAAGCCGTTTTTATCGGAAGAGGTTTTTTGCATCGGGGTTGACTGCGGGTCTCCAACGATGACAATAATTTTGCAGAACGTACGTATAATCTGCGATAGATATGCGTTAATCTGTAAAATTCATATCTGTTTAGCAGATATATAAACCTCTCGGGTAGAAATACATCTACCCTCATTTTATAAAATTTTATTTCCTTGTAACGGCTAAACTGCTTCTTTTTACATCGGGGTTGACTGTGGGTCTCCAACGATGTCAAGTATATTGCAGAGCGTACGTATAATCTACAATAGATATACGTTTATCTGTAAACGCCATGTCTGCCGGCACTAACATGTTATTCACCCTCATTCAATTTTACTGTCGTGAGGGACTCGATTCCGAGTTTAAGGATAATTGTAATAAAACGTTTACAGAACGTACGTATTGTCTACAATAGATATACGTTAATCTGTAATACTTGACTCGCAGACAGATATATCGAACTCCTCGAGTAAAATGTAAATTATTTTTCTACCCTCACCTTATAAAATTTTATTTCTTCACGAATTAAAATACGCATTTGTATTTTAGATAACGAAGATTATGAAAGCGATTCCAATGTCGCGGCCCAAAGCTCTGACCCGGCTCGGCCGGAGTCCGGATCGGCCGCAGAGGACAATGTCGAAGACGTCGAGGCCGCGCCGCCGGACACGCCCGCCGCGCTGCCGCCGCCGCCCGCGCCCGCGCCCGCCGTGCCGGACTTGGACCCGGAAGTATTAACGGCTTTGGGGGATTTTATCAGATAGTCTTGAATTCGGCGACAAAATTAATGAAAATTTAGCGCAGTTATGGCTTCCGTTATTAGAAAAAGGCATGCCTAAAGATACGAAAGACCAACTCATTAAACAATATTTAGTCCCAGACAATTGTAGGTTGCTTCAAGCACCTAAGTTGAATGCCGAAATTTCGGCAGCCATTCCGGAAATGGCGAGAAATAGGGACAAGAAACTGGCAGTTTGGCAGCAACAGCTCGGCATTGGGGTAGCAGCCATCAACAGAGGCATGGATTCGCTGCTTAAAGGCGAGCATAAATTACCGGCTTTAAAACACCTCAGTAACGGGTGCCGTATTTTAGCAGACTTACATTTCAGCAATACTGAAAACCGAATGAAGCTGCTGACTCCCAGCTTAGACAAATCATTCTTGCACGTAGTTCACGATGCGAAAAGAGACGAAACCTTGTTTGTAAATAAATTATCAGACAAGATAAAGGCCGCAAAGGCTATCGAAAAGCAAGGCCTTCAAATTAATAAAGCCGTTAAACCCCAAAAGCCGACCACGCCTTCTCAACCGACGGGTAATCGTTCCGGCTACCAGGGAAACTGGATAGCACATAATCCTCCACGCTACCCATCGAACAGGGGGGGGGGGGGGGCGAGGGGGTGCCAGGAAGCCGGCCGCCGCAGCACGACGCCCCTACGCGGTGCCGCAGGCGAAGATCTCACTCCCGGACAAGCCGCGTGCACCGATACGTCAGTAAACCAGTGCACGCAGAACGAATTAAAAACTACTTTAATTGTTGGCTTAATGTAACAAACAATACAGTAGTACTCGATTGGATTAAAAATGGTTATTTCATTCCCTTCTATAACGATTTCCCTGAGTCTGTTGTGCCTCAAAACACTTTTTCACCTAACGAAAAGTGTGAAATGGGGAATACAATAAATGCTTTATTAGAATCATGAGCTATAACCGAGTGCTCTCCGTTAGAGGGCCAATATATTTCTAAAATATTTTTGGCACCTTAATCAAACTGCAGCAAACGTTTTATCTTAAATTTAAAATCACTGAACAAGTACATTACAAAGTCCCATTTTAAAATGGAAGACTACCGAACAGCGACTGAACTCATACCACGTGGGGGATACTTAGCTACAATAGATTTAACAGAAGCATATTTTCTTATACCTATCCATAACTCGGACAGAAAGTGTCTAAGATTTCAATTTCAATCCGATAATACCGATAAAGTTACCACTTATGAGTTTACAGCTTTACCCTATGGCTTATCCGTAGCTCGTAGCGTCTTTACTAAAATAATAAAGGAAGTACTGACTCATCTGCGATCTCGTGGCTTTAAGTGAGTTATATATTTAGACTATAATATGGTATGCATCGGAGACAATTATTCAGATTGTATTAATAACATTAATAATGAGACTTTGCAATTACTACAGTGTTTATTTTTTGTGGTAAATTTGGGAAAAAAGTTGTTTGAATCCGAAACAAACTTATCAATTCCTTGGTTTTATCTTCGACACAAATATTTTAACACTATCATTATCTAGTGAGAAACGTAGTAACATTGCTCATTTGGTTAACAAATACTCAACACTACCACGGTGTCCAATTCGCGACTTCGCCCAGCTCATCGGTGTCCTTGTTTCTGCTTGCCCTGTCGTAATGTACGGATATTTATACATAAAATTATTGGAGAGGCAAAAGTTCTTATTTTTACAAAAATATAATAACTGTGAAGCAATAATAATCCTCCCAAACGTAATATTAGATGCCCTAAAATGGTGGTCGGATAACATTCTCTCCGCATCCTGTCCTATGAGGCAGTCTAGTTATAAATTTGAAATTTACACAGATGCCTCTAGGACAGTTTGTTTGTCGCGAAAACCATGTGCACGGCAAGTGGAAAACTACAGAACAAGACTACCACTTTAATTAGTTAGAATTACTCTCAGTTTTCTTAGGATTGAAATCATTTGCTCGCGATTAAACTAATTGCTCAATATTACTACGTGTCGATAACACTACAGCAATTAGCTATGTAAATAGAATGGGAGGCATCCAGTTCCCATATTTGAACAATTTGTTTAGGGAAAATTGGCAATGGTGCGAAAAGCGAAATATTTGGTTATATGCTTCATATGTCAATATAAAAGAAAACTGTGCTGATGTTGAATCTAGAATTACAAATATAGTACAGCATACTGTCCCATAGGAGCTGTCAAACAATGCTTTTCAGTTGATAGCGCAACATTTTGGACCGCCCGAAATTGACTTATTTACATCTCGCACCAACCCCAAATGCAATCATTTTGTTTCTTGGAAACAAGATCCAAGTGCAGTCACAGTAGATGCCTTCACAATAAACTGGAAATCCGTTTTCTTTTACGCATTTCCACCTTTCTCTTTAATATTAAGGTATCTAAGAAAAATATGTGACGAGAAGGCAGACGCATACTGGCTTTCCCACTTTGGCCCTCTCAGCCCTGGTTCCCACTTTTACAGAGATTATTAGAGTCAGAAATCCTCTATATTGATCCCTAATAAATCTCTTTTACAATCTGGTTCAAGGGAACGTCATTCCCTGCATCGGAACCTTTCCCTGGGTGCCGCGAGGCTCTGCGGCGCGCCCTCAGCGGGTGAGAGACCCCGCTATCTGACAGTACCGTGAAACAAATATAACGTTTCTCTTAAGCTCTGGTGGCAGTTTTGTCATGCTAATAATTTAGATCCTTTTGAACCTTCAAAATTGGCTCTATTTTCCTTTTTAACAGAACAGTTCAACAAAGGTTGTGCGTATGGCAGTATTAATAGCCACCGCTCCGCAATATCACTGCTTTTGGGAAATAGAATCGGTTCAGATGAGCACGTTAAAACGCCTGCTCAAAGGTGCGTATAAACTTAGGCCAAGCGGCCGGCATACTTGGGATCCTCAATTGGTAATAAGCCAAGTTTCTCATTGGTTTCCCAATACAAAATTATCTTTAGAGAAAATTACTAAAAAATTGACAGTATTATTGGCTATATGTACAGCCCATAGGGTAAAAACCCTTTCACTCATAAAAATTGAAAATATTACGATATTGGAGAGCGGGATTAAGATTGCCATACCGGACATCATCAAAACGTCAGCCCCAGACCGGGAACAACCCGTATTATTCTTGCCCTATTTTGCTGAAAATATTACAATTTGCCCTGCTCGGCTCTGAAGGATTATATATTTTTAACAATATATATATATATATTAGAGCCTGTAGCAAGGGAAACCTCTTGATAACGTTTAAGAAACCCCACAAAGTAGCCACAGCGCAATCCATCAGCAGATGGATCAAACAAGTATTGTCCTCTAGCGGCGTCGATGTGTCAGTGTTTGGCGCGCACAGCACGCGCCACGCCGCGACTTCCGCCGCGCGCGCGGCGTCGACATCGAGACGATCAGAAAGATGGCTGGCTGGACAGCCTCATCAAGCACTTTTGCTCGCTTCTATAACGAGGGCCAATTTGCAAGATCTGTATGCCTGCCGTCGCTAAATCTTATTCGTTAATCTAAATAATAATTGTTCAGTATACTTATTTAATTCAGTAAGTATATTTAATATTATTTATTTTTATTAGCAGTTACGTCTGCTCACCTGCTCACTGTAAGTATATTTAGTTAAAAAATTCTGTTTACATGGATTCAAATGGATTAAAAAAAAAAAAAAAACAAATTCACAAGATTGTGTTTATTTGTTAAAAATCAAACGCAAAACTTTCATCTCTGAAAGTCTACCTGGTAATTAATTATATCAAAGAATGAAGCGACGAAATATAATAAGTGATCAAACGAACTTCGCAAGTGAAGTTCGATCATTATTATATGAGTCGCTTCATTCGAAGATATAATCTCCCACCCACCCTATAAAGTACCCCTAAACGAAAGTTATGCTTAAATCTCTGAAAAAATGAGGTGATCATCATGGCGTCAAGCTAGGGAAGGGTAAACCGGAAGTGTTTTTTGACGTCATTAGTCAGAAAATGTCTTTTAAAGCGTGCGAATAGTTGCCTGTAGGTTAAAGGTACTACCTGGTAATTAATTATATCTTCGAATGAAGCGACTCATATAATAATGATCGAACTTCACTTGCGAAGTTCGTTTGATCACTTATAAGTAAAATATAAAAACAAACCTACCTACAAAATTCAGCGTTTGTCAATTTTCACTATCGAAAATCCCTAATAACTTCTAAACGGATTATCCTAGTTACACAATTTCCATTGTTCTATCGGTTTTAGACCACTAAAAACAACACAATATCTATACAAACAAAAAAACATGTTTTCAACTTACGTAATATTAGTGGCGTGAATTTACCTTACAAAAATGTAGTTAGGTACTTCGTTTATACTGATTCAAAATTAAACAACCGTCCACTGAACAGTTATGATAACCTTTTTTTTGTTGCTCCATTATTGCACTCAAAAAATTCCACAGACGCGCGTCTCAAGCGGATGGCAATCGCGCTCGAACTGATCCGAACTGATCCGAGATATCGTGTCTGTGAGCAGTGTCTATGTGTGCGTTGCTCGAGCGCACTTTGTATGTAGATTGATTTCTGTACCTATTTATTTTGTGATAGCAGTAACAACCAATTTATAAAATGGAGAAATGAAAAAAAAACAAGTTCGTGTTCTGAAAATGTTTTGCTGGCGTATTTTGGAGAATTGGCGAATAAATACAAGCCGTCTGCAATGACATCCATTTACTCTATGCTGAAAACGACTCTCCAATCTAAGGATTGTATCAACATTAAGGAATATGCAAAGTTGACGGCATTTTTAAAAAGACAATCAGGGCCCAATTGCATAACAAAGTACAACTAATATTACAAGCGGAACTCTCGCTTCAGTTATATTAACTAGAAAGGGAGTTCCGCTTGTAATATAAGTTGTACTTTGTTATGCAATTGGTCCCAGATGGATATGTGTGTAAATATTACTAATAATTTCTCTCAACCAATAAGACTCCCCGAAAAAAACTTCGTCTTAATTTAAATAATTGTACAGTGACTATAAATTTTAATAAATAAATTTTTTCTGCCCTATAATTTTACTTATTTACTCGCAAATGTGATGAAAAACATTATATGTTTCACGGGCGGTACGCGGGAATTACGAACCTCGACTCAGAAAGCCCTCAGTCTGCAACTTCGGGCTTCTACTAGAGCCTCGATCGTAATTCCTTACTTACCGCCCTTAATACACAATGTACTAATAACGTTAATTCCCGATCTCTGTTTCGCGGGGAATCCCAAGATCCTTTTTACTGCACCTTTACCATCCTAAAGAAATGGTTACAGAGATAGGGTCCCATTGAATTCAATATACCTACAAAGCTCGTTTTTAGGGTTCCGTACCCAAAGGGTGAAAACGGGACCCTATTACTGAGACTTCGCTGTACGTCCATCTGTCCGTCTGTCACCAGGCTGTATCTCAAGAACCGTGATAGCTAGACAGTTGAAATTTTCACAGATGATGTATTTCTGTTGCCGCTATAACAAGAAACAATAAAAATATGATTATATTAAATATCAAGGGGTGTCTTGACCAACCAATATAAAATGATCTCACACTGCGTACATTTTAGTTAGAAGCAGGGTTCTACTAACACTGGATTATTATAGTTACGGCTGTTCACGGCGTATATTTTGACATACCTAAAAAGTACGGAACCCTCAGTGCGCGAGTCCGACTTGCACTTGGCCGGTTTCTTCCTTATCCCGTGGGACTTGACGAAAATTAGTTTTTTTTTTTACTTTTATGTATAATGTATGACCTACATACTTGCATGCCAAATTTGAAGTCTCAAATAATTATAGTTACGGAGATAGAGCCACTTAGAAGCGAAAATATGGGATTTATATTTAAATATGGGTTTATATTAGTATTGAAATATCCCTTCTTGGTGTACCTTTATGACGCTGCCCCTATCGGGATTCAAATCCGGGACCTCAAGCTTAAGGCAACAACCACTAGGCCAGTGTTCTGCAAACTTTTTGTTTTCTAGGTAAAGTCGGTCCCCTAACATAAGTATCCACTTTTCTATGCAGTTTGTATGGAAAAGTGGATACTTAAGTTAGGGAACCGACCCTACATCTAATAAAACGAAAATTTTTGGAGGTACACCATAAATGAAAAATCACTTTTTAAATAATACTTAGTAAAGATGCACGAAACAAAACGTCTCGCTCGTGCGCTCGCGTGATTTACCTCTTCATCATTTCAGCCGAAAGACGTCCACTGCTGAACATAGGCCTCCCCCAAGGCTCACCAAACAGATCGGCCCTGCGCCATCCGCATCCAATGCGTTCCCGCCACCCTCACAAGGTCGGCGCTCCATCTTGTTGGAGGCGTACCTACACTACGTCTTCCGGTCCGCGGACGCCACTCGAGAACCTTACGGCCCCATCGGCCGTCAGTTCTACGAGCGATGTGCGAGCGATTTATCTTTTGTGTGAGTATTTTTCTTTCCGTCCGACTATTGAGCTTTATTTTAGCTTATTTTTCAGAGACACACCAACTAATGACCACGGTACACCAGTGTGCCGCGGAATACACTTTGCGATACGGTCAAGTGCAAAAATAAGTATCGATTTAATCCTCCCATCGTTACATACCTATACCTTAATTCGACGAAATAAGAGCTATGGGACATATTTATGAGCAAATTGTGTGCACCCATATTTTTTTTACACTTGACTGTACACTGCCTGCACTAGGCTATGGCGGTCACTATACTCACCGATGATACTGCTCATGGCCCACTTCCGGATGCACCGCATATGCAGCACATGGTAACAGTTCCCGCAAGCCCACACGGGCTCGATCTGCCGCAAGCGCTCGCAGCACACCAGGCATTCCAGCGTACCCTTGTCGAGCTGCTCCGAGAGACGCTCCCGCTGGGTCATGGCCGAATTGCCTAAAACATTAACACATCTTAAATGACCCTCTTCACCACTCTGTAAGACAAAATATGTCGGCGATGCCATCTCAATTTAATTAAACAAAAAAATACGGGACACATGTTTTAACTTAACTCAATTACTCGTATTAACTTAACACAATTTAACTCATATAGGCGCGACCGTCTTCCAGCGCGCAGCCCTACGATATGTACCTAATGCGCCCGCGCGCAGTACATTTTTTCCCAACTAAGGGCCTACGCTAGCTGACGCGGATTACCCGGAACAGACGCCCGTCGTGCGCGCGTCTAATAAGAAATTGTATGAACAGCGCTAAGTGGCGCGGGCGCGTGCGACGGATTTTCGGTACATTTTAGACCCGCGAGCGGGCGCACGCGGTGGGCGTCCGCGTCAGCTAGCGTAGGCCCTAAATATGTACCTAATGCGCCCGTGCGCAGTACATTTTTACCCAACTAAATACTAGTGTTGTTGCCATAGCGATAGACTATTGATAGTATCGTGATACTATCGTGGCCTTGAAATTCAGTCATACTGTCGATAGTCCTATCGAAACTATCGACCCTTGACGATACTATATCGATACCATCGATAGTGAAAATTAAGCGATATTATTGAACTTGGTCGATAGTTCGATACTTTCGATTATCGATCAAGATCAATAGTATCGTCTTTTTTGACGCGATACTATTGATAGTATCGTCACAGTACAGAAAACCTTTCCTTTTTTATTCTGTGGTATCGTTCAAGTTCGATAGTATCGCCTAATTTTCACTATCGATAGTAACGATAGTATTGCAGCATGTCGATATTTTCGATAGTACTATCGCACTATCGACTATTACTCAAGGCCAAACTATCGATAGCGAAACTATCGCTACCGCAACAACACTGCTGAATACAATGATGCACCCTGTGCTTCATTGCGCGTGATGGGTAATCGCTACCAACATGCGTAGTGCGTACCAGTTCTAACCTTTTTCCGGCAGCACTATAAGTTCTAAGAAAATTTAAGTTAGTTTATAATGTGTGTCATTTATTTTGATATCTCCTTAACTAAAAAAAATTTTAGAAATATATTATAAAGATTTATTTCTTTAGAAAAATAAAGGACGCAAACATTCGTCTAAGTAGTTAAATAAAATTTTTATTTGAACTCAAATTAAATTTTTTTTTTGTGCAAGCAGTACTCGTAAAATCTGACTTATTTCCGGATTTGTTTTGTTGGTCAACTAATCATAACCTGGCCTTATACTAAGAAGTGCAAAATTCGAACTTCGTATCGTGCCATTCCTCTCACGCTAATAGTATTTAATAGTATGCGATACGAACTTCGATTTTCGAATTTCGGAGTAGCCCCCCTGCCCGGCCGCGCGGCAAGAAGGACGTGTGAGTTTCATAGAGTGCGCCACTGCCGCGCCGTGTTACGTGTAATCAACTTATTTATTACGTTACTAGCCTACCATCCGCAGCTTCGCCCGCGATAAAATTATTTTTTTTGTAGGAAAAGGTATTTTCCCAAGGTAAAAAGTAGACTATGTCACTTTGTGGTAATGTAGCTTTCTAACGGCAAAAGAAGTTTTGAAATCGATCCGGTAGTTACGGAACCTATTCAATGAAAACAAACAAACAAACAATCAAATCTTTCCTCTTTATAAGTTATTGCCCCCGCTATAACGACGTATGTTTATAATATTAGTATAGATTACTGAGACGACTAGTTGAACAATTAATCCGAGTATATGCTTTTGTTTGACGGCTGTCTCAGCACGCACACATGCGTGGAGGAGAGTTTTGGTGGTGCTTTAGAAATACTTTCACAAATACATTGCAGACTTCTTGAATTGTGGAGGGGCGGGCCATGTTATCGTATAATATTTCTATAGATGAACTGAAACAATTACTTTGCTCACCCGCGGTTCATTAATATGGACCTCCGCAAAGTAACGCCTGATTCAATAAATTCTATCTAAGATATTGTTTTTTATTTCACCCGCAAATAAACATTTGGTGTTTGGTTATTATAAATAGCGCATTTTTATTAGGGTTCCAGAGCCAAAATGGCAAAACTGAACCCTAATAGTTTCGTCATGTCTGTCTGTCCATCCGTCCGTCTGTCTGTCTGTCTGTCCGAGGCTTAGCGCAGTGGCTATTTTAGTGCTAGAATGCTGTAATTTTGCATGTATACACCGTGAAATTTTAGTGGTTGTTTTCCCGAAACGAGGTGATTTAGTATCGATTGTACAATCGATTTATAATTACTATTTTGACTAGAGTCAAAAATCCAATTGTGAAAAACGAAAGTTGAAAATGACCGCAAACCAATAGTAACGCTTCGTTGGTACAAGTAGCGTACGATCGTACGATAGGTTAGGTACCAACGAAGCGTTACTATTGGTTTGCGGTCATTTTCGACTTTCGTTTTTCACAATTGGATTTTTGACTCTAGTCAAAATAGTAATAATAAATCGATTGTACAATCGAAACTAAATCACCTCATTTCGGGAAAACAACCACTAAAATTTCACGGTGTATACATACAGTAATTAGTAATTACCCCAACAAAGTGATAAAATAAAATGTAAAAAAATAATCCCATAGACGTAAAGTGGTGGGGATTTTTTTTTCGTCTAACTTTATAGTGTGGGGTATCGTTTAAAATCACTACGGGGTTGTGAAGACGATTTTTCGATACAGAGATTCGTTTACGAAATATTGAACTTTAAGGTCAAATTTTTTGTTGAAATCGAGCGTCCCCCCCCCCCTAAAATAAAAACTAAACTGTTGAACTGTTGGTATAAAATTTTTTAAAAAATCTGGTTGGGAGGAAATATCTCAAATTAACAAGGAAAACTATAACGGCTAAGTTTGCTTGAGAATTATTAGTAGTTTAAGAGTACATAGCAGCCTGACCTATAAAATATTGCTTGTTTAATACGGACAATATAATTAATAGTAAAATTAATAAGATTTTCAAGGATTTTTTGTAACAGCTGCGGAACCCTATCCTGGGCGTGTCCAACACGCTCTGTACCGGTTTTTTGCATATACATACATATATTTTATTTATGTTCCTTTGTGCCGCTTTTGTATGTAATCAATAATCACCGATATATTTAAATATAAATTTGGATAAAACAAGAGTAGGTATTGTATACACCGTGAAATTTTAGTGGTTGTTTTCCCGAAACGAGGTGATTTAGTTTCGATTGTATAATCGATTTATAATTACTATTTTGACTAGAGTCAAAAATCCAATTGTGAAAAACGAAAGTCGAAAATGACCGCAAACCAATAGTAACGCTTCGTTGGTACAAGTAGCGCACGATCGTACAATAGGTTAGGTTTATTTTTAGCTTTAGAAATAGGGTAAACAATCTCGATTTGTTTTTTTATCGAATAATGCTTTTAGAAAAAATAGTAACTATTACTTGAGAAACCAAAAGAATGTAAATAATAAATAAATAAATAAATATCATGGGACAATTCACACCAATTGACCCAGTCCCAAAGTAAGCTAGGAAAGCTTGTGTTATGGGTACTAGGCAACGGATAAACATACTTATATAGATAGATATATACTTAAATACATATTAAACACCCAAGACCCGAGAACAAACATTCATATTTTTCATACAAATATCTGCCCCGACACGGGAATCGTACCCGGGACCTCAAGCTTCATAGTCAGGTTCTCCAACCACTAGGCCATCTGGTCGTCTAAATGACCACAAGTCCTTCTTAATTGTTACATATTTGCTGTGATTTCTTTTCCAAAAGCGTTTTTCAATAAAAAGACACGTCCAGATTGCTTACCTTCTTTCTAATGCTAAAAAAATTAAGTGTAGTAAGTAAAAGAAAGAGGGTAGCTCAGATATAAAAATCTCAAACAGGCAGTGGGCAAAATTTGTTTGCATATACATATCCCACTGCTATTGCACAAGCCTCCTGACATATTGAGAGGGCTTGGACTGTTGTTTCCATTCAGGTTTTGTGCGGATTGGGAACTTGACAAACACCTTAGAATTATTTTGCAGGTGTATTGTAGGTTTCTTTACAATGTTCAGGTAAGTAAAAAAAAGCAATCATGTGATATGATTGTACAAAAGACAAAAAAAAAGTAACTTACCTCCTTGATCCACCTGTCTGTGTCTATTCCTTGTGGGGCTAAACATGGCTTCTGGTCGAGATCCTTTTGAATACCTGTCTTCCTGGTGATCTAAATAGCCTTTAGCATATTGTTCATCATCTGTTCTCTCTGTGGGCCTGACTCTCTGGCTTCCAGCCCAGTTTCTGCCCCTCGCTGAACTGTCACCTCTATCACTTCTTCCACTTCTGACATCTTGACTGCTCTTATTAACTGAACTATTGTAAAATGTTCGATTGTCTGGCTCTTTATTCTTTAATTTCGAATTTTTTACTTGGCCCCTGTTAGTCTCATAGTTACGATTATTTGAGTCATAGTTGCGGCTATTGTAGTCGTCGTTACGATTACTGTAGTCATTGTTTCGACTGTTGTCATTGTTTCGACTGTTGTAATCACTGTCCCGCCCATTAAAGTCGCTTCTACGATTATAATCTGGATTACGGCTTGCAGATCCAGAGTCGTTGTTGCGACTATTTGCGTCATAACTGCGACTGTTGGAATCATTACTACGACTGCCACCTTCATAGTGGCGATTATTAGAGTCATAGTTGCGCCTTCTATTGTCGTAATTACGGCCGTTACTGTCATTATTGCGGCTATTGGAGTCATATTGTCGGGTATCTGAATCATTATTGCGACTTGAATAATTTCGGTCATTTGAATCATAATTACGGTCAGAATCATTGTTTCTGTAGTTAGATTCATTATTTTGGTTGTGACCATCATACTTGCGACTGCTGCCTTCATATTGGCGGCTGGACTCGTTTCTACGAGTGTTACGGCCATTTGTTTCATTCCTTCTGCTATTTTGGTCATAATTACGATTAGTATATTCCAAATTTTGTTTTTTGGAACCATCTCTATAAGTGTTAGACTCAAAATCACCACCCTCAGGATCATTGGGGCCATTATGCTCATTACTTTGGCTATTGGACTCCCTGTAGTTATTTACATTATTAATATTGCTACGGCTTTCATTATTTCGCCTCCTGCGGTCTTTTTCTGGTTTCTTTCGTGGATCTTGATCAGTCCTACTTTCAATATTACTATGTGAACTATAAGATTCTTTATCTAGTTTTATGTTTGATTCTTGACCATTTCTAGGTTCATCATAACTTCGGGAACTACTAGGTTGGGAAGACTGGTTCTGGTTCCCTCTCCAGTTGCTTTCAGCATTGTTTTCACTCTTGAATTCTGGCACTCCATTATATGCTATAGAGACATCTGGTGGGCTTGTGTGTGAAGTTCCACCTACTTGAGACATTCCTTTTGGCACAAATTCTGTAGCAGTTGGTGTGAGATTAGATTTGAATACCATATGGTTGTCATACTTAATCTCAGGTGCATTATGGTCATTGCTTTGTGTTGCAGCTTGGTAACTTTGTGCACCACTTACAGTATTTGAGCGTGGTGGGTAGTAATTATTAGGATTCTGAGGTGATGGTGCAGTTTGGAATTCATACTGATTACTGGGGTAATTTTGATATTGAGCATTGTTGAAGGCGACGGAACCGCCGGCGGCAGCATTGTCGCCTTGCATCTGAGACAAAAACTCCTGGAAATTAACATACTGGTTGCTTGGCTCATAGGTTGGTTGGGCATTAGGATAATATTGTTGGTTTGAATATTGGTTGCCTAATTCTCCATTCCATGTGCCCGAGCCTTGGTAATGCTGGTTATAACCGTAAGAATTGTTCCACTGAGACATTTTGTTGACCGTTAAAAATATTGTGAAATAATAAATAGAAGGTGAATTGCAACCTAAAATTTACAGTATTGTTGCGAAGTTTTTTTGAATTTATGATTTTAGGACCACAGGCCGAAGCCTGAGGCCTCGGGGTTTGAGTGCTACCAAGTCTGAAACAAATAAAAAGACCAGACTTTAGCAACTGTAGTGGTATTAAAATGATGAGTAACCACCTTGCAACTTACGATAAGACGAGGGATTTTGTGTACTTACCACTTGCTTGGTTTATTGAGCACTTCGATTTTTATATGAAAATCTACAAGTAGAAAAAAAATAAATGAAACAAATTGAATTTATTGCAAAAACTTAAGCGATATGACAAGATGATCGGAATCGGGTGAGGGGTACGAAGGAGGAGACGTTGAGTTGACGATTGCATTGCTTGACGTTGACAGAAACAGCGAGTTTGAGTAACTTTTAAAACTGCCGATCAGTGGCAACATTGCACTGTAAAGTATCTGCCATATTCAAGAAGCTTAAATCCAAAATGGAGCTTGCAATACTAACAAATTTTTGAAGATCGTTTTTTTGACCTGTTTTGACCTTTACAATCTTCTATCTCACTTATTCTTTAGGTGGAGTTGCCAAGTTCAGGCTCAATTTTCCCAAATAATACTATTTAGTTCGCTGTATACTATCTGTTACTAATGTTACTATGTATTTTTATGAAAAGATAAAAGTTAGCTAGCTTTATTTCATTTGTTACACGGCGTTGTGCCTTTTGAATAAGCTAGTGACATTATGTCACAGACATATACATTACCAAAGAAGGGATTTTAAGTTACATTAGTTTTTATGATTTTTACTCAAAACTATGGTAATTATGACGACGTATTATAGCAACACTGACAGCTATGTGTCAAACATTGTAATGGCCGCCGTTATACAGTTATCATACGCTTCGAAAGTTTCCATCGGTTTTATTTATTATTTAAGCAGTATTTTGGAGATAATCATCATGAGTTGTATAGTCCGTGGTTGCAGAAATGTGTGGTATGCAGGAACAAGCGTAAAATTCCACAGGTAAGTTGTTAAATCGATATTTATTACTCCATTGATCGCTTTTTCAATAAAGGCTTATTTCACGTCTATCTCGGCATTTTCCTATGAAATAAAGATAAATAAAATTAGAATAAGTCTTTGGTATCCGATTTAACTTTTCACTTTTGTTGTTAGATAAGTAAAAGTACAGAAAATCATAAATGTTATCGGCCCATAAAAATGTGAAGAAGAAAGACTAGGGTGACCATTTTTTACGTTCAATACTTTTAGGTCAATACCTAATAACGGAAGGTTTTCTAAATTGCCCATGGACAACAATAGATATCAGACAAGTCGAGTAATATTTACAAATGAAATGAAAAAACATATTTGTTGTATTTACTCGCCTCCTTCAACTACGCGTGAAGTCTGATATTGATTGCTTACTTTCTTCGTTACATGCAATATTTTCTTTTACAGAACGATGGCGAATCACTACTGTAACGGTCTGTTCTAAAAGACTTCAATGTCCAAGCAAATCTTAAGACTACCCGTGAAAAAACTAGTGAAGAAAAATAAAATGTTACAGCAACAAGTGAAAAACAGGGTCATAAGATAAAGGATATGAAATCAATAATTAATGCAGTGCGCGTCCATGAGACAAAATATGTGTAACCCTAGCAACGGGTGGCAAGAAAAAGATGATTCACCCAAACTACTATTCTTAAAAATTGGTGTCAATAAAACCCATAAATAATTTTATATCTGTAGTTTTATTAAATAGTATTTTTTGTTCCATACTTCAATCACCTTTGTTGTTGTCTGTTATAATTATAATAGAAATTCACTTTTTTGAAAGATCTAAGTGCTCTTTGCCCATCCGCAGGTCAAAGATTATCCACCTTATTAAGGTAAATATGATTATAATTTACCTTAAGGTGATATCAGACTGTTCATTTTTCTTTCATTTTCTTGTTATATTTTGCATCTTTCACTTAAAATTACTCTTCTGAACGCAAAGTGAAACAAAAATCCCGAATGAAATTATTAATGAACCGATCCAACGATGTTGGGTCTTTTCATTTACCAGATGCCGTATTAAAAAAAACTACGGATTAATGTTGATTTCTACATCATTCCAGCGCCGTGTGAACACGGAATGAAAGAAAAATGAAGCATTCATTCTAATGAATTTATGTGCGAAATTACATTACATTACATTTGTAAGTTGAGTAATTTCTAATTAGCTTTACGGTAAAGGAAAACATCGTGAGAAAATCTGCATACACCTGCGAAGAAATTCAATGGTGTGTCAAGTTCCCAATCCGCACTGGGCCCGCTTCGGAACTACGGCCCAAGCCCGCTCATTCTGAGAGGAGGCCTGTGTCCTGCAGTGGGACATATAGGCTGGGATGATGATGATGATTGTATTGATGTCAATAAAGATAGTTTCGTGGTCTTCAGTGGTTTGTACTTAAGTAGATAGTTTATTATTTTAATTAATAATACCTACTAACGGCCCGTTGTTTGATCAATGGTTGAACTAACTAATAGTCAAATAGCCTTTGAAATGCGTTAACTATTGTTAAGTTTGCCATATATTTTAACTATTAGTTTGTTTAACTATTGATCAAGAAACGTGTTCTTAGTAATCCTGCCTATTAGTTAACGACCCACTGCTGGGCTCTGGAGTCACAGAAATTGCAAAGATAAGTGTTTATTGGCGTCCAACATACATATACATATGTATGTTTTAATTAGTTTTCTTATGAACTTGAAAGTGTTGTTAAGTATGGAACCATCTGTACGTGAGCCGGTTTCGCACTTCACTGGTTTTTTCACATTCAACGAAAGTATTGTCACCCTAATGAAAGAGACAGCAAATAACAGTGACGTCATTCAAGGTCGATTTTTTCGGTCTTCACTTTTTTTATTCACTATGCAGGCTCCATTTTGGATTTAAGCTTCTTGGCCATATTGTTATGCCAACTGTCAATCAAAATTCGCATTTTAGAGTATGCGCGTACGAGCAACTTTATCTCCGCGACTATTTTATCAAGTCTATGGGTTAGTATGGAAGTGCGCACACGTAGCACCGCGACTCCCAGGATACAAATACACAGACTTGATAAAATAGTCGCGGAGACAAAGTTGCTCGTGCGCGCATACCCTTATATCAAGGCCTTCACAGACCGCAGCGCGGGGCGTGCACGCAACGACGGCGGAGCGTGCCCAGCGAATGAATCATTAATAATGATTCATTATATACCATGACACACACCGGCAGTGCGGCACAGCATATTTGACTCAGTGTTATAGAGAGCGCTGGGCACGCTCCTTCGCCATCGCGCGCACGCCCAGCGCGCGCTGTGTGTGATGGATGCGCTTTAAAATGTCATTGTCAGAAATAATTCAAAATTTCAAGAATTCGTACAAATTCGTACAAATACATTTTTGGCATTTTAATCTATACTAATATTATAAAGCTGAAGAGTTTGTTTGTTTGTTTGAACGCGCTAATCTCAGGAACTACTGCTCCGATTTGAAAAATTCTTTCAGTGTTAGATAGCCCATTTATGGAGGAAGGCTTATAGGCTATAACATCACGCTAACACCAATAGGAGCGGAGCGGAGCGGAGGAATGTTTCAAAATCGGGGGTTTTTGAAGTAAAACTTCTGGGAGTACGGTGGTGAATGTGAACGCGGGTGTGCGGGGGGGATCGGTGGGGGTGGTGAGTGCGGGGGGGGGGGGTGTAGTGTGCGGGAGGTGGGAGGGGGTGTGGGGGTGCGGGGGTAATTGATGAAAAAGCAAATTGGATAAAAAAATAAGTTGCCCAAATTACTCATTCCACGCGGACGGAGTCGTGGGCAATAGCTGGTTACTAAATATGGGGAAAAGAAGCTATGTTAAAAAATTTGTGGAATTTGCGTCGTCGCTGGCGGCACACCTGAACCTTGTCTACTCACTGAGCTAGTTCAAACCGGCTTGTCTCCTAGCGGGCGCCGGTGCACGCTCCCCCCGTCCTGTCTGTCTGTAGTAGTGTAATGCGTGCGCGGCGTTGTTTGAAGCGTTTATTCAGTTCGTTATTTATTCAATTCATGTGGTTTGAACGCGCTAATCTCAGGAACTACTGCTCCGATTTGAAAAATTCTTTCAGTGTTAGATAGCCCATTTATCGAGGAAGGCTATGTGAGGTTTTCCAATATTTTATTATTATTGTGACAACATAAACAGACTTGGTTGCTAACCACACCATAGAGGACAGGGCAGTGCCAGCCAGTACCTACTCACACTCCTCTTCACGGCACTGTCGTGGTCACCAGGACAATCACAAGCTGTTCCGCAGTTTCAACAGGCGTGGACCAGCTACGGCCGCTAACGGCGGCCATAGGGATGCGGGTCCACGATGCGCAGACACTCACAATTTGGCGCCAAAAATCCGCCATTTTAATTTTTCAAGAATTTAATGTACCCAGTGTCACTTGGGTTATTAAGACAAATCTAATGACGTATCATTTATCAAAATCGGTTCAGCCGTTGAGTAAATAAATAAATAAATATTAGGGGACAATCTTACACAAATCAACCTAGTCTCAAACTAAGCAAAGCTTGTAATATGGGTACTACTCGTAGACGACGATAAACATACTTATATAGATAAATAAATAGTTAAATACACAGAAAACATCCATAACTCAGGAACAAATATTTGTGCTCATCACACAAATAAATGCCCTTACCGGGATTCGAACCCAGGACCTCTTGCTTCGTAGGCAGGGTCACTACCAACTAGGCTAAAGCAGTCGTTAAAGTAGTTACTAGAGGACATAGGAATGGACATGGACATACATACATACACAGTCGGGTAAAAATTAAAAATAAAGTAGTAAATAAGTAATAAATAAATAAAAATAAGCAAAAACTAGATATGAGCGTAATTCTTTTGAAAGTTAAATAAGTATCCAGTCATTGTAATACGAATTAAGTAGGTATCTATAAGCTTTCATAGCAAAGTTCGTGACTGTACCTACTAATACTAGTACCTACATACCCTAATAACCGTCACTAAACACACGATATATATAGCTAGTAAACGTGTTACTCATTCCATTAATGAGGTATCGTGATAGCGACTAATTTTGTTCATAAGTATTTGCTGTAGGTACATATCTACAACGCGATGTATTAAAACGTTTTAATATGATATTATGGATGCGGTGTAATCGCTTTTATTTATGACTACCTGGTGCCCGCGACTTCGTCCGCGCAGTAAAGCTTCTTCATTTCTTTCATTGAATAAAACAAAAATCCGGCAACGGCAACATCCAAAAATCCATCGTCTCATCATCTTAGATATAATAAATGGATATAATATTAGTGAATGTAATAAATCCCGTTTATTTCCTATCCCGTGGGAATTTCAACAAATCTATCCTTTTTTTGTTGCTCGATATTGAAAACGGCAACAGATAGACGCATGGAATACTTATTCACAGAATATTTAGTTATACATTCACTTTCAAAATAAATTAAAATAAAATAAACCAAATACTTAAGGGGGGCTCCCATACAGAAAAAGTAATTTTTTGCCGTTTTTATAGATAATGGTACGGACCCTTCGTGCACGAGTCCGACTCGCACTTGGCCGGTTTCTTCAACATTTTGGCAAAAAAATCTAAATCTTTTACATACCCCTCGCAAGCTGCGGTTTGCCGATGCCTGCTTTAGTATAGCATTTATAATTATAGTTTTAGTATGACTCGTAAGTTTTAAGTCTTACTATATTAGTACAAAACATGTTAGGTATGTGGAGCATTAGGTAATGTAATATATATTAGTGAAAGAATTTTTAAAATGAAGCCTGAAGTTGAATTCACTTATTTCTATCTCACTGACAAAAAACCAACAAAGTGTAGATATTTAGATAGTTTAGATATTTTTTTTAGACGGCCGGATAGCCTAGTTATTAGAGAACCTGACTACGAAGCTTGAGGTCCCGAGTTCGATTCCCGGTCGGGGCAGATATTTGTGTGAAAAATACGAATGTTTGTGCTCGAGTCTTGGATGTTTAATATGTATTTAAGTATGTATCTATCTATACAAGTATGTTTATCCGTTGTCTAGTACCCATAGTACAAGCTTTGCTTAGTTTGGGACTAGGTCAATTAGTGTGAATTGTCCCGTGATATTTATTTATTTTCCTATCCTACGGGATTTTCGAAAAATAATTTCTTTAGTAATTTCAAGTCTCTAGCACCAGTTATTTAGGCTGTGCGTTGTCTGTCAGTCAGTCAGTTAGTCACGGTACTGTTTTATTTTATAAGTATGTTTATGTTCGTATAATGAACCCTACGATAGCTGGAGATCGCTGGTCCTAGGTTTCTATTGGGATAGCCCCAGGGTCCTTGGCATTGTACTCACTCAATATATTCAAGGAAAGCCACTCACCTTGGTCTGCTCTTAGGCGCCTGCTTACACAGAGTCCACAATGTCACACACACAATAATGTTCAAATGTAGTATCCCGATGACCGAAATAATATCACCAAAAAACCAGTACATTGGTTAAAAGAACAGTACACACCAAAAACACGACTGATCCGTACGTTCGTTTACCTCGAACTCTCTTGACAGCACTTCTGTTGCCTACCGACCGTAGTATTGTGACTTACCCTCATTTTAAAAGATTACAATGCCCGAAAAGTATACATTAAACGACGATAACTTTATTAATTGTGACCCAATTTTAATGAAACAATTGCTCCAATCTTCATCTATCTGCGAAAACCGCAAGAAAATCCGTTCAGTAGTTTCGGAGATTATCGATTACATACAGACAGACAGAGCTCCGCTACCACATGAATAAATACGGAGCGGAATAAAAACTTCAAACAACGCCGCGCACGCATTACACTACTGGGCCATTCTACTTTTCGTTGACCAGTCATTTTTTGTAATGTGCTCTTCAAATATTTTTTTTACAAAAACTGTACAGTGCTCGGTTTTATCATTAAAAATTTAAATAGGGACATAATTAAGCTTACATTTAAAATTATCACTATTTATAAAAAGTAATCTTTATTATCTATAAAGTAGGTAACGCAGTGGACATGCATGTCCCCGCCATTTGTATGGAAATTGGTGTATTCTCCGCTGAGTTACCAATTTTTTTTACAAAATTTCTTTAAATTTATGGTTTTTTTGCTTTTAAATATTAAATTTAGCTATCTCACTTTTTATATAATTTATTTATACTTCAAAAAAATTACCAGGGATGCCTTATATTTCACAAAAGATTACTGGTTACTTAAAAGTAGAATGGCCCTACTACACGCACAACATATGTGTGCGTGACCTGTACAGACAGGAAGGGGGGGGGGGGCGTGCACCGGCGCCCGCTCGGAGACAAACCGGTTTGAACTAGCTCAGTGAGTAGACAAAGTTCAGGTGTGCCGCCAGCGACGACGCGACCGTTTAGCGTTTAGCTACATAGTTCGGGTGTTCGGTTGTTTTTAAAGATGCCTACCTGTATGTAGTGTTTGTAGATATACAGATATTAGATACTTAGGTACTTGTTTGAATAAAATATTTTGATTCTTAATTATTTTTTTTTACCGAGTGACAACCCTATGATAATAGGTAAGAATTTCGAGCTCTGTTCGGAAGTTTTTATTCTGCTCCGTATTTATTCATGTGCCGCTACTTTTACTGTTTTATTATAGTACTAGCTTTTGCCCGCGACTCCGTCCGCGTGGAATTAGTAATTTGGGCAGCTTATTTCTTTTTTATCCAATTTGCTTTTTCATCAATTATGGCGCACCCCCCCCCCCCCCGAACCCCCCCGCAACCCGCGTTCACATTCAACACCGTACTCCCAAGTCAAGCGTGCCTATAGAAGTTTTACTTCAAAACCCCCCGATTTTGAAACATTCTTCCGCTCCTACTGGTGTTAGCGTGATGATATATAGCCTATAGCCTTCCTCGATAAATGTGCTACCTAACACTGTAAGAATTTTTCAAATCTGAGCAGTAGTTCCTGAGATTAGCGCGTTCAAACAAAAAAACCTGATCGCTAAATTCTTAAAATAGACGTATCTTTCTTATTTGTGAACCGATTGAAATGAAACAAACACTAAATGTTAATCCAAGAAAATACCAACATATCAGTGAAAACCGCATCCTTCTAGGTTAAGCCGTTTCTGAGATTAGCGCGCACAAACGCACAGACAAACAGACAATAATTCTAAAAATCATTGTTTTGGGTTCTATTGTGCTAATAAATAGCCCTAGTGACAGTTTTTCTCAAATATCTTCAATGTACAGACACCGACTTGTTACAGATTTATTATATGTATACATTATAGTATATACATAGATATAGATAGAAGAAGAAGATGGCATTGATGAGTCCAACACGCAGTATTTGACATGGACACAGTATTATTTCCCTTTCCTTTTAATGCAAAAGCTTTAGAAAGAGGGTCATTGGAGAGATAAAGAGCAATCTTCATCTTGTACTCTATGACAAGATTATGCTTAGGTACAAACGTTGTTAGACCCCGGGTACTTACCTACCAGAGTTGAGCAAGGTAGCTAAGCAATGTGCAAGGAATTCACCAATTGCATTAGGATTCCATAGCTATCCCAGCGTCGTTCGGCGCAGCTTTCCTATTGAGGATATGACTGTTTTTAGGGTTCCGTAGTAAACTAGGAACCCTTATAGTTTCGCCATGTCTGTCCGTCTGTCTGTCTGTCCGCGGCTAAGCTCAGAGACTGTTAGTACTAGAAAGCTGTAATTTGGCAAGAATATATATATCAGTCACGCCGACAAAGTGATTAAATAAAAAATACTAAAAAAAATGTTTTTTAGGGTACCTCCAATAGACGTAAAGTGGGGGTGATTTTTTTTTCTCGACTAACCCTATAGTGTGGGGTATCATTGGATAGGTATTTGAAAATAAATAGGGGGTTGCTAAAACCATTTTTTGATAAAGTGAATATTTTCGGAGATATTCACTAAAGCTCAAAATAATGTGTTGTAATGTTGTCGTAAGGATGGGTGTATTGAAACGACTAAGTCCGAGTAAATACTGCGTATATTCGAGAAATGAAGCCTTATTATATAGATACGTAATGGGAGAGTGTGTGTGTGGCGCAGCTCACACTACACCTCCCCCGTTGAAAAAGAAAAAAAAATATGCCAATTTTTTTTTAATTAATCAAAAAAAAATTAAAATGTTCAAAAAACTAAGTATACAAATTTAGGATACACAAAAACTTTTACACTTAAAAACTTTCATTTTAAACTATTTCACGTAATTCATTTGAATAATAAACATAACACATTTTTAATCTAAATACCATTAACTAGCAGGTATTTTTTTTTTACTTCTAAATTTGCTCGCTTTGCTGACGAGATATACCTAATATAAATTTTTCATAAATAAAAAAAACTACCGTTATTTAATTTACCGTTAATGATGTGTACTGTGCCCTCTTTACCTATATATTTATCATAACATAACATAAACATAACACTTTTTTTTCCTGTAAACTCAACTTTCTGATTTTAATTACTTATATTCTTCAACGTCTTTTTCTATACTTTTATTCTAATAAATTCATACTTTGCATATCTTTAACTCTACCTAACTCATTTCGTACATTTTATATATCTAATTTATAAGTGTGCTACTTTGGCATCACTATAATATCATCATCATCATCAAGTCAACATCATCAAGGTCCACAATACTTTTATATATATTTCGTGTCCGGCCGGACTTTAACTTCATATTATTTATTAGTTCAGGATATAAGGATATTATATTCAGTTTCGTGCGCGCACATTCATAATATTCATTTACACAAAACTTACCTAGGTAGTTCATTTAACACTTCCTTTCTTTTTTTATATCATACCTTGTGTCCAAGAATTGTCACGAGTGGTAGCTCGACCGAAACATGATCCAATATCAAGGATTCAGCTACCTAGCCTTATATCCTGGTGGACCTTGGAATTACAACTACTTCTATCCTATAGGTACCTTCAAATAAAAAACGCATTCAAATATCTTACAAATAACTCACTCAATTGAAAACTTCAACTCGCAAGAATTCCATCAACTTTTAAGAGTGGCCTTCTTTACAGCTAATGAAAATCTTGATTGTTTCCGCTTCCCCTAACACATACCTTTCTTTCAAAATCATACGATAACCTAATCTGATAAAACCTTTCCTTTCCTAACTCAATACGTACCTCAAATTCTATTCAAAATTCATTACTATACCGACGTTTCCTTATTCTGAAATTGAAATCTAGAAATCATATAACCATTTCGTAACTAAAAAAAAAATGATCATTATACTAACTAGCAGATTTTAAAAAAAAACAACAACTGCGTAGGTACTTATATTTTCAAATATTGTAACTATCTATTGAACTTGTACTAATAATTTGAAATGGAAGCCAGGTGATCAAGCTAGCAACAATAACAAATTATTTTCGGATCGTCCTTTTTATCCGTCTGCAGCTGAATAAAAGTGACAATCTTGGCTATTTGAATGCATCCTAATAAATAAATCAATCATGTTGTAAAAAAAAATTATGTAAAATCAATTTCATAACGATCTAATTAAATCATTACTTAAAGAGCGCACAGTACCTCATTTGCCTAGTGAAATGTGAGACGAAATAACACACCTCACATTCCGATATCTATGTTTGATGACCTATATGAGATCATCCGACTTATCGCAAATCTTTTGTATTCTATTTTTAGAATGTATGAATTAATTTACGACTGTAATAAAATTATTGTTATTAACCACAAAATAAGATTGGAAAAAAACTGAATTTTATGAAATCTGCAAAATCTCGTCAACAAATGGCAATTCCTAAATATTATTATCTTAAAACACAAATAAACTTGATTTAATAATGCGGTATACTTACGAATAAAAGTAAAATGAACACTTTTTAAAGTTCCAAATAAGTAGTTAAAATAAAATAACAAATAGCACATCTCTTGTTTGGCTGGTCCTACTCCCTGCAGCTCGTCCGAATCCATCAGCTCGTCTTGGACTCCATCGTCTCCCTGCTGCATACCGTAACCACTCCAACAACTCCTCGCAGCCAGTCTCCTTAATTCTTCTGTCATACCTAGTTTTCTTCTTCAATTTCTTCATTCTTTGTTTAAGTTTTCTCTTCTGTTTTACTTAAGTATATTCTTCTTTCTTGATTATCATTTAATATATCGTATTCTTCTTTCTTACATAAGTTTATTAACTTTACTTCTTCATTTTATTTCTTCTTAATTTTTTCATTCTTCGTTTTCATTGATTTTATTCTTCTCTTCTTACTTCATTTTCTTTTAAGTATTCTCTTCATATTTTATCTTCTTTCTTCCTATATTTCTCCAATTTAATATATTCTTCATATTATGTTATCTTAATTTTTCTCTTGTTTCTTCCGTAGTTTTTTCCGTATTAGTTCTTCTTACATAATTGTCTCCTTTGTCTGTCTTATAACGTAGGTATTCTTATTTTTATTTAAACATACTAACATAACTATTTTTATTCTATAGGTACACTTATTATTAATTTAAATTGTCTTTTTTTTTTAGTCCACACTTCTTAAACTGTCCACACTTTTTAATTGTCCACTTTTCCACAATTTTATAAGTCGTTTATACTGGTGGCGCAGCGCGCCGCCAGCACCGCACGAGGCAGCGGCACTGGCAGGATCGCCATGTAATGTTGTCGTAAGGATGGGTGTATTGAAACGACTAAGTCCGAGTAAATACTGCGTATATTCGAGAAATGAAGCCTTATTATATAGATACGTAATGGGAGAGTGTGTGTGTGGCGCAGCTCACACTACAGTGTGTCCCCTCTCTAACTTTTTAACCGCACGTCTAAAAAATATGAAAAAAATCACGTAAGTATAACTTAATAAAAAGTGTCTAGGAAAATTATTTTCAACTTGATCAGTTGAGCAGTTTTTAAGTTTTTGTAAAAAAATATTTCTAAACTAAGATTGTAATTTAACTGCCATTGCAAGCATTTTTTTTCTTTAAGTACCTATAAGATCACGCTAACAGTATCTTCTTTCAAATAAAAAAATATATTACATCTGAAAAACAATCACATACATACTAGTTCTAGTAGACTGCAGATAAGATTAGATTAGTTACCCAATTCGCCGATAGATGGCGCTGTACCGCCAAAGTTGGGACCAAAACAACCACATTAATAAAATATGCAAAGATTTTTCGCAACTGCTACGGAACCCTATCTTGGGCGTGTCCAACACGCTCTTGGCCGGTTTTTTTAGTAAGTGTTTGGCGAAAAGTTTGCGCGTGAGTTTAGGAAATTAAATATGTGTAAGTAAATACCATTCGAAAATATTGTACCTATTGCTACAAAACTACTTACCACTCGTAGGTATACAATTTTGATAAGTGTGAAAATGAACTTGGGTAATTAGCTATAATATTCTCCTATTCCACGCGTGTTTTAAATAAATAAATCATGGGACGATTGTCCCAAATTAGGTAAGCAAAGCTTGTACTATGGGTACCAGACAACGGATAAACATACTTATATGGCTAAACTAGCGATCCGCCCCGGCTTCGCACGGGTGCAATTATACATATAAGCCTTCCTCTTGAATCACTCATCTATTAAAAAAAACCGCATCAAAATCCGTTGCGTAGTTTTAATGATCTAAGAATACATAGGGACAGACAGACAGCGGGAAGCGACTTTTGTTTTATACTATGTATGTATGTGTTTTCCCTATTAGGGCGGGTGCGGAGCAGTGGCAATACCATCCTGAAGGTCATTGCTGACAAACTAGATTGTTCCATCCTGAAAACATGGGTGGGATTGCATGTGGACTAAGAATTAATTAATTATTGATTGATTATTAAATTATCGTTTATTTATTAGTGTTTTTAAATATAATTTTGTCAAATTCATGATATTTTTAATAACTGTATAATTGTTAATTTCCAAATATTAATGTATCCTAAATTTAAATAAATTAATTTTGGTCGACGTCTGTGATATTTATTTAAGTGCATTAATTAATTGATAACTAATATGAGATGTTTTTGATAAATACTTACTAATATAGGCAAGCAAATGTAACTAATAAATTATGTGCTATGGGCTATGTTGCCTGAAAATAAACAATATTTTTTTTGAACTAAAACAAATAACTAAATTAATATTTTTTTTATTATGTAGTGATACATATTAATTATCCAAGACTCGAACACAAATATTCGTTACCGCGACCGGGGATCGAACCCAGAACCTCAAGCTTCGTAGTCAGGTTCTCTAACCACTTTGCTATCTCTATTGGCCGGTCTGGTCAGTTTTAAATTAATCAGTCTTTCTGCTTTTGATTGGTATTTTCATAGAATATGGATTCAAAAATTTAGGGGTTCTCTTACAATGTTCCACCAAAAAACTATTCTTCACTTGCAAAATCGAACAGTTTTCGTACATTCATGTCATTTATCATTAAAAAAGCTCGCAGAGCCGGTGCCGCCCTGCACCGCTACCCTATTGTTTGTCGGTGTAGGTATCACTCGTATTTGCCAAACAATATCGTAGCCTTGGCATATTTTCTTAGACTCGGAATTTCTCAGTGTTGGCTTGAACGTCAGCATTCTGTGATGGTGCGGGTATGGGTTGCGTGCCGAGCACACAGAAGGTTCACGCGGAAACACCATCTCCTGTAAGTCACTTAACAAACCTAACTAAAATTGTCGCCACATTGAATGAACGCGTCTATCGTCAGCCTGTAATATTTAGCTGATGACTTGCTAGTTACATACAACGTCTTCAGCCAATGTTAAATAGTTTAATCTAAAGACAAACAAGCGGAACTCAAAGCATGTTAAAAAATATAACCAGCAGATTTGGACGTGTTACCTTACTATATGTACTCATTACTTATTCATCTGACGCAACGACCGAGTGTGTCTTGGCCTCCAATACGAGTGCACGCCAATGATCCCAGTTCTGTGCGGTCTCTCGCCAGCCACTAGCCTTAAGTATGCTCGCGCAGATCCGCCTCCGCCACATCTGTCCATCGATAGCTGGGGCCACCAATGGGACGCCGCCCTGTTGGCTTACCCTGGTAGGTCCTCTTCAACGCACGATCTTCCTTCATACGCTCAACTTAGCCATAACTATAAAAACAAAATTCTTCTGAATTAATTTCCGACTTTACGTAAATATTCGATAGCGTTAAGCTGGTCGTCAGGAGGCATATTTTTAAATTGAATTCGTACTTTAATTTATATCTTTTAATTTGCTTTCCTATTTAAGATGGCGTGGCAGCAGGCAGTCAAGGGCGAGACCCTAGTATCGGCTCTAGCGCGGCTCGACGAGGAGATTGCCAGCAGCGAGCGCACGCACCCCGCGGCGCGGCTCGCCGTCGTCACCGCTGAGCTAGCGAGTATCCAGCAGGTGAGAGCTACGTGGTGGCAGTAGAGGCGAGACTCTAATGTTGGCGCCGGTGGCTGACAATTGGTCACTAGCAGCGAGCACATACACCTCGCGGCGTGGCTCGCCGGGGATATCAACGAGTTAGGGAACATCCAGCAGGTGAGAGCTAAGTGGTGGCAGTAGAGGCGAGACTCTTTTGGTGGCGTCGGTGGCTGACAATTGATCGGTCACTAGCAGCGAGCGCATTGCACCTCGCGGCGCGGCTCACTGTGGTAGTGGTAGGTATCGCCGAGTTAGCGAGCATTCAAAAGTTAGGAGCTGGTTGGCAGCAGTAGAGGTGAGACTCTATTGGCAACGTGGGTGCTTGACGCGCGGCTCTAGACCAGACAGGGACCAGATAGCGGAAAAATTGTGAAAACAGCACCAATAGTCACTAAGGAAAAGATTGTTGTCAGTACCTAGTCTGACGTGTCATATCTAATTGTGTTGGTGTGTATCCCTTAGTTAAAAAAAGTAATTAAAAAAACTAAAAACTCGCCTGCGGTGTAAATAAAATAATAAATAAAAAAAAATAAAAAAACCCGCCTGCAGAAATACTGAAAAGTTAGAAACAAGATAAAATGTTCAATAACAATAAAACGAATTTAAAACACGTCGATGGCAGTCTTTCAAAATTTAATGCAACGATAAATTGCAGTCGGAGGCATGGGAGTCAGTGGCAGCATGGGATGGGCAGATGGGATGGGATGGGATGGGGGATTGGGCACTTCATGCATGCCTCCGACTGCATTTTATCGTTGCATTAAATTTTAAAAGACTGCCATCGACGTGTTTTAAATTCGTTTTATTGTTATTGAACATTTTATCTTGTTTCCAACTTTTCAGTATTTCTGCAGGCGGGTTTTTTTATTTTTTTTTATTTATTATTTTATCTACACCGCAGGCGAGTTTTTAGTTTTTTTTAATTACTTTTTTATTTCTTGCTTTTTAGTGTAACCTCCTGAGACCCAGATAAATTATTGAGTATTTGAATTAGGAATCCGTTGATATTTAGTTAAAGTTCAAAAACAATTTTGAAATATGTTGGTACTTAATTTTCCACATGGGTTTCATAGATAAAATTATTGCTCAAAGATATCTTAGTAAGTAGGTATGTCGTCGTTTTAATGCATTGATTGCCAATTTACTATTCCAAAATAAATTTAAACACATGACTTGTATATATTTTTGTAATCTCTTTTAAAAACCCTTTATTTTGATACCCTACACGATAGGTTTGAATAAAAAAAAATTTTTGAAGACTCACAATTAGCCGCCAAAAATCCGCCATTTTGATTTTTCAAGAATTTCATGTATCCAGTGTTACTCGCGTTATCAAGACGAATCCAATGACGTATCATTTATCAAAATCGGTTCAACCATTGTGTAGTTACGAGAGGACATTGGAATGGACATACATACATACATACATACATACATACATACATACATACATACATACATACGGGTCAAACACATAACCCTTCCTTCTTCGCAGTCGGGTAAAAAATAATGTTGTTCTTTTCTGGCAGGAAATTAAAAGTTTCGAAGAGACTACTGTTTCGCCAAGTAAAGACAACTATGCTAAAACTATTCACCAGGTGAGCAAACCATTTCACTATTAACATGTAGGTACCTAATAAGTAGATAAGTTGCTGCATCCAGCAACTGCTTAAACTAGGTAGGTATTCATATTTTGATGTTTCTGCTTAACCAAATGCATTAATTCTTCAATTAATCGGAATGGATGAATGTGAAAATTAAATTTCTTTTACTCCACACAGAGCGAGAAACCGTTTGAGAATGAAATTAAAGCATTTTTTTTATTCAGATATTTGTGAGCTTGGATTTGTATCGACGTCCGATGCTGGCAACAGAGAATGAAGATTTCGTAGCGAACGTTAATCGGAAGGTATTGTTACAAATTTTCATGCATGATAATTTAATTTATCATTTTTATTTATCATTGATATATTATTTTCTTAACACACTCATTAACAGCTCATTGAATAAATAATGTCATTAGGTACATTAAGTTGATTGAACTTATTAGATTAGTCTTCCACGTTTATAATACTGTAAGCATTACGTAAAGTATGAGTATTTTTGGGCAGGAAATGCGCCGCCTGGAGCTAAGCTGGTTGCGCGTGCGGTTCGTGGAACTGCAGCGCGAGCGCCGCACGTTGCACGCGCAGATTCTGCGAACACGCTCGCTCTATGCGCAATTGCAACATTTGTTAGGTGAATGAACTCAGTTGGATACATAGCGGTCGTTTTTGGAACCTCAGTGTATTCGTCTTACTTACTTAACTCATTTATACGTTACGTAACGTGTGTTAAGCATATGTAATTTTATAGGAAACTGACATTTTAGGCATGTCTAGCATGTTGTTTAAAGTCATGATAAGGCCATAAAAATATAGCGACTCCAAACCTTAACCTATCTAGTTATATAATCCTGCATCGTGCTATAGAAGTTTTTTAACTCGGATGCATAATAAAAGCAACTTGAAACTTTCTTCTTTCGAACTTCTGTCTGGAGTGAGATCTCTCTAATGTGACATCTCCCGACAACAGCTTTTATTAAGTAACGGTACTTTGCAGAAGTCCATGTCAATGACCCACACAACTCTACCTTGCTCCTCCACTACCTCATATTGTATGTATGTACCGTTACCAGACAACGTGTGGGCCAACACGCTGCGGCCGGGCACACCGCTAGAGGACGCGCTGAGCCGTGCGCGCGCGCTTCGCGACGCACTAGCCGGGGTGAGCGCGCGTCTGCGCGCCGCTGCCGAGTACGCGCACGCCGCCGTACGGCTATTAGACGACGGCTTGCCCGCCTGGAAACTCAGCGCTGTTGGGAAGTCAGTACACTCCAGGGGGGGCACACTTACATATATCACACTTTTCATACGACTACAGCGATCTCTGGTTGTTTGGTGAAGAACTAAATTAGCGGCCATCTTGGTTGACTTGTCAAACTTGTCAGTTGTCATTCATCGGCCATGGCCATGGCGTACCAAATTGTACGGTCAAGGACTTTAATTGATAGGCCACTTGCCAATGTTCGTATTTTAGCCGTATAGTGCAAATCGGGTTTAGCTGCATAAACTTCGTATATGCTGATTTGAATTAGACGGCTAAAATACGAATAGTGGCAATTAGCCTATCAATTAAAATTACGCGTAATTATAGCTGTACATCACTACCAACATATACATATAGATAGGTATACATCTATAGATACGTCACATTAGTTCTTCACCAGGGCGTAGGGCAGCAGCACCTTCCATACATGCAAATTTGACCATAGAGTTGCCACTCTTGTTCATATAATATTACAATACTCTTTGGTACACTCCTACTTTTTCACTCTATTTAGGTAGAGTTTTAACGCTAGCTTTTCCCCACGATTTGTGGTGGTGGTAAAGATTTTTCACCTCTTGCATTGAAAAACAAAAATCTGGCAAAGCGACATCCCAAAATCCATCATCATCGTCATCTTTCGTTACCTAAGAACGCGATCGTGATTTTGTGATCATTAGAATTGTATTATTCCAATAAAATCATTCCAGTAGCACGACATTGCGAAGCCGCGACGCTAACGAGTTACAAGAGGTTGATCGAGCACCGCAGTGTCAAGCTACTGGAATAATGTAATCAGGGCCTAAGTTTTTATAATGCATGTACCTAATTAATTTTTTTTGAATGCGTCCCCTGTTCCGGCGCCGTTATTGTCGCGCTGTTGCTACACTACGAGTACCTACTACTATACTTACCTATATAAAACGATTCAGGAACGGCTGGGAGCGCACGGCCGCGTGCACAGACGCGTGCCGCCTCTTGGTGCAGGCGCGATGTTTGGAGCGCGGCGCGCGGCGCGTGCTCAGCGCGCCGGCTGCGCCGCGCGCCGCGCGCACGCTGCGACTCGCTCTTGACTACGCCTTCACCGACACACTACACGACTACAAGTGAGCATAGTTTACTAAAGAAGGTGAAGTTACAGTCTAATAAATTATTAGTAATAATTGAGAACGATTGTAAAGAGGTTTGGATGTTTATTACTCAATAATGCAACAACGCTGAACCGATTTAAGTGGATGATATTTGGTCTCAGGGTATGACATAGGATAGTTTTATGTCCTGGAAAATTTAATATTTCGCACGGCATAGCGAAGAATCTTCGTAGAAGAAGTCGCGGGTACCAGATAGTATAGAATAAGTATAAATTACAAACCGTGTAGGAGTGTGTTATTCCAGCCAATAATATCACTATATCACTCTTAATATTGATATCATAATATTATGCTTCGATAATCATTCCTTCAGATAATAGTACATTACTGCAGCGGCCGCGAAATAGGGGATTGCCGGCCGAGTAGTTATAGATGGCCGAGTGTTAACGAGGCCATCTAGAGATACGAGGCCGGCAATCCCTGTTCGTGGCCAAGGCTTGTATAGAGTTTTTCTCAAACATGCATCATCATCATCACCACCATCATCACCACCATCATCATCACCATCACCATCACCATCACCATCACCAACAACATCATCAACATCCATCAACATCCATCAACATCCATCAACATCCGTCAACATCCATGAACAAGAACATCCATCAACATCCATCCATCCATCCATCCATCAACATCCATCAACATCCATCAACATCCAACAACATCCATCAACATCCATCAACATCCAACAACATCCATCAACATCCATCAACATACATCAACATCCATCAACCAACATCCATCAACATCCATCAACATCCATCAACAACCATCAACCAACATCCATCAACATCCATCAACATCCATCAACATCCATCAACATCCATCAACATCCATTAACCAACATCCATCAACCAACTTCCATCAACATCCATCAACCAACATCCATCAACATCCATCAACATCCATCAACCAACATCCATCAACATCCATCAACCAACATCCATCAACATCCATCAACATCCATCAACATCCATCCATCCATCCATCCATCAACATCCATCCATCCCTCCGTCCGTCCGTCCGTCTGTCCGTCCATCCGTCCGTCCATCCATCCATCCACGTCGACCACGTCGACCTATTAAACGTCATGGTGCTGTGTCACATAAAACAATAGACGATCACTTTGCTGGCCTTGGCCAGCAATGTTGTATGAAATTCCATTATTGACCTCTCGTCTAGCCGCACCTGCAACGTGACAGTTCGTGGCGTATTTTAAGGAACATAACGTCAATATTACATAGCATGTTTGAGAAATAGTACATTACTGCAGCGGCCGCGAAATCGGGGATTGCCGGCCGAGTAGTTATAGATGGCCGAGTGTTAACGAGGCCATCTAGAGATACGAGGCCGGCAATCCCTGTTCGTGGCCAAGGCTTGTATAGAGTTTTTCTCAAACATGCATCATCATCATCATCATCATCACCTTCACCACCATCATTATCATCACCATCATCAACATCATCAACATCATCATCACCCACCATCACCATCATCATCACTATCATCACCATCATCATCATCATCATCATCAACATCATCATCATCATCACCATCACCATCATCATCGTCGTCGTCGTCGTCGTCATCATAACCATTACTACGACCATCACCATCATCACCATCACCATCACCCACCATCATCATCATCACCATCATCACCATCATCACCATCATCATCATCATCATCATTATCACCATTATCATCGTCGTCGTCGTCGTCGTCGTCGTCATCATCACCATCACCACCACCATCATCATCATCACCATCACCCACCATCACCATTATCATCATCATCACCATCACCATCATCATCATCACCAACACCATCATCATCATCACCATCACCCACCATCACCATCATCACCATCATCATCATCATCATCACATCATCATCACCATCTTCATCATCATCATCACCTTACCTCATCATTATCTTACCTTACCTTAAATAAGCGTAGTGGCAGAATGTCATAATTAACCAAAACGCAAATATTGCTTATAGTTTTTTTTAATGGCTAAATGCTATGATGCCATAGACTTATAAACGTCATGGTATGAAACAATAGACGATCACTTTGCTGGCCTTGGCCAGCAATGTTGTTTGAAATTCCATTATTGACCTCTTGTCTAGCCGCACCTGCATTGTGACACTTCGTGGCGTATTATAAGGAACATAACGTCAATATTTCATAGCATGTTTGAGAAAAAACACTTATCCAATTTAACATGTTCCCTGTCCGTGCCTTAAAGTAGAATCTTATTACAATGAAATAAGGCTATCGTGCCCCACATATGGGTCACTGGACTGTGAATGTGTTAAAATACGTCATAATAAAAGGTATACGGAGCTCGTAAGGCGGTTTCTGTTTTTTTTCCATTTTTCAATTGGTTTTTGGTTTCCAGGTATCAAAGAGCGACGGAGATATTTGTTGAATTCAAGGAAGCCCTCGTACAACTAATCAACTCTATTCACCAGGTATAAACATAATAGTACATTGTGCATCAAGGGCCCTAAGTAGGGGATTACAAACTCGAGTCATTAAAAGCCCTCCGCCCTTACTGCCCGTGATACACTCAAAGATTATCATCACACTGCGAGGAAAAAAATCCAAAAATAAAATTATTTTGTCTCTGAACACTTAAACTGAATAAAATAATGGCTACCCGCCAATACAGACTGTCGCTTTTTCGAGTCATCTACCATAGATAATGTAAACTGTGTTTAGTTTAGAATACGAATGGTCATACAGGCAGATTCTGCCAACATGTTAAAAAAATACTTACGAAAATTATTGCAAAACTATTTGATATAAATTTAAAATATAAAAATAACGAAGTCTCATGAAGCGTAGATAAGTTTTGCGTTGTAAAATTGGGTTATAGCTAAGTTATAGCTTAGTTTTAAAGATATAAATAAAACGTTGACTGACTGGAAACCTCTTTAGTCTGAAACGACATACCTACCTCACAGATATCATGATATCTGTGACCTACCTATTAACTTGTTTGCAAATTTTAAAACTAAAGTTAGATTAGAACTCCCTTGGGAAGAAAAATTGTAACGTAAATGACGTAAATCCATAACTCCCTTAAGAACAAAATAGGCCTTTGTCATTTAGTATACAGGCATGGAATAACACCATTGACGAGCAAGTGTGATGAAAAATAATTGACGTGTAATACCTAACTCCTTGCTCAAATAATACATGATTTTTCATCACAACTTTTTAACAGGCAAACTCTCTTTTTTGATAACAGCATGCCCGTGTTGTCAATCAAAAGTCAAAACTAAATGCGACAGTTCTATACGCCTAATTTATTGGTGTTGTTATACAAAACAACAAATATTTAGTATAATGTTTAAATCATCTAGAAATCTTTTAAAAGGGTACATAATACAATGTTTACAAAGAAGGACACAGGCACAGGAAACCCCGATATTCATCAATGGAAAAGCAATAAATGTGCCGAGTTATTTCACTATAATGCAAGCGCTGCGCAGGGAGCGTGTCGCCATCCCGAGCTTTTGCTACCACGATCGGCTGTCCATCGCTGGCAACTGTCGCATGTGTCTTGTGCACGTGGAGGGCATGTTCAAGCCACAGATTGCCTGCGCTCTACCCGTCATGAAGGGCATGAAAATAAGAACCAACTCTGACATCACACTAAAAGCACAAGAAGCCGTTCTAGAATTCATTCTCGCTGACCATCCCCTGGATTGCCCCATATGCGATCAAGGTGGAGAATGCGACTTACAAGATCTGTCGATGAAATTCGGAAATGATCGCACTCGATTCACTGACATCCATTTTGAGGGAAAAAGAGCTGTGGAAAACAAAAGGCTGGGGCCGTTTATAAATTGTGAAATGAATCGTTGCATTCATTGTACGAGATGTATACGGTTTGCAGCACAAGTATGCGGCATGGACGTGCTGGGCACGAGTGGCCGAGGGCACGACATGCTCGTCGGCACCTATGTGGACAAAATGTTTCTCTCAGAGCTTTCCGGAAATATTATTGATTTATGCCCTGTTGGGGCACTGACGTCTATCCCTTACAGATTCAAAGCTAGACCCTGGGAAGTAAAAAGAACTAATTCAATCGACGTGACTGACGCAACTGGCACTAATATTATCATAAATAGTAGATATGATAGAGTTATCAGAATTTTGCCCCGGGAGCACGAGGAGATCAACCAAGAGTGGCTTTCAGATAAAGGACGATGGGCAGTAGACTCTGTTGAAATGCAGAGATTAGTAACACCGATGTATAGGTCGCAAAATTGCCTGTATCCCACCGAATGGGAGTGTGGCTTGACTCTCGCTGCAAATTTACTCGAATGTGCCAAACCCGAAAGCATAATGGTTGTAGCAGGTCCACATACTAGCGTGGAAACCTTAGTAGCTGCTAAAGATTTTGTTAATATACTGGGATGCGAAAACACTTATGTGTCGCGAGGCTTAAATTATTCGGTAACTAGTACCGACATACGAGCAGCATATTCGTTAAATATTAAGATGAGTGATATTTGCAAAGCGGATAAAATACTTTTAGTTGGCACTAATCCTCGCTTTGAAGCTCCAATACTGAACTCATGGATTCGTCAAGCATATAGAAGTAACGAATGCGATATCTATGTAGTTGGACCTACTTGTGAGTACAACTATCACGTGACGTATCTAGGAGCAGACGGAAAGGCCTTGTCTAAGGTTTGTGAAGCTTTGAAAAATGCAAAAAAGCCATTAATATTTGTGGGCGTCGCTTTGTTAGATACAGGTATAGCTACAGAGATAATGTCCTTCCTTATAAAATTTTCAAGCATTTTTCAAGATAAAGATTGGCACGTCTTAAACGTGATTACAAGAGAGGCGAGTTTTGCGGGAGCTTTAGAAGCAGGTTGGAAACCAGGTGCTGTTGCTGCCTTGCAAACGTGCATTCCGTCTGTACTGATTTGCCTTGGAGCAGACGAGATATTCCATAATTGGACACCTCCGTCCGGGTGTTCCATTATTTATATAGGCTTTCAAGGCGACCGTGGCGCTGAACATGCTACAGTGGTGCTCCCAGGCAGTGCGTATACGGAGGCTGGAGGGTTATATCTGAACATGGAGTGTAGATCCCAGCATGCGCTTCCAGCGGTCTCCCCGCCGGGTAAAGCTCGAGTGGACTGGAAAATCATCAGGGCTTTGGCCGAATTTACGGGAATTTGTATGTCGTATAGTGATTTGGCTACCTTGCACTTAAGAATGGGGCAGGTGAGCCCTAATTTCAATTGCTTGGGGACCTATCAGGAGAAGCTCTTTGGGAACTTGGTTGGACAGATGCTGAAAACAGGGTCGGGTACCGAATGCGTGGCGGTTGACGTTGACATGAAGTCACTACAGAGTTACTATTGCGCCGATGTTTTCACTCACAATTCACCTTCTATGGTAAAAGCGCAAAAAGCAGTTTGCAAATTTTTAGGGAGTCCTTACAACAAAATTTGATTACGCTTACTTTCAATGTTTTACAATGTAATAAATGAACTGTATTGAAATATTTTTTTACTTTCCTAAATTGAATTTGTACTGCAACATTCTTATTTATGACCAAAACAGTAGTATTATATAAAGTAATTCCTGCGTCACTACCTTTAATGATAGAAAGCTTTTCTAGTCAGTCGTATTGCATGATTAATTTATCGGTTAACAGGATGCAACTTTTTGAACTTCGAAGTGGCAATACTTTTTACTGCTTTATTTAGTGACCTCGTATTATAGGTGCTCCTGAACAACATGGAGAACTTGGCGTTGGCGACGAAGGACGTCGCGGAGCACCGGCGTGAGCTGCGAGCGGCGCGCGTCAATGCAATTGCCAGTAAAGGGCTAGCGGACCTACGCTATGAGCCAGCGGCACTCAGTGGCGTAAAGACACATCGGTAGAATTTAATACATTTAAAATAATACCCGCCTTCTACTACCAGCGGAACTGTCTCCGCTTAACTTGTTACGATCAACTTAATAGCAGTTCAGTGGAAGCACTTCCATGCAGCTGATATTGCGAGCTAAACGGATTCCGTACGGAGTCCCCTTTTCTCGCAGTGGAAGTTGGGTGTAAGTAGTAATAAGTAAATTGACTTTTTGTTTAGTAGACGTCACATTGTGTTTTAGCGCCAATTGATACGACCATCTGTGACCTTTGTTAGGATTTACCGATTTGTTAAGTTATATTAAAGTCTAAATTTTTAGGCTGTCCGTCGTGGAAAAAGGGACTAAACAGACGTATTTATTATAATATGTACAAGGTATATATGCATAGAATAAAGAACAAGGTTATATATACACCTAAGATTATAATAAATAATATGTTAAAATAAAAGTCACGTTTATCAAAACACAATCAAATTTTATTAAATATCAAATATTGTATTGTCTAACACGATTCCTTAACTATCATGTTTCACATCAATATCTTGTAATGGCATAGGTACGTACCTAATGATATACGGTTACAAATACGGTACACGATTCACAGGGCGGAAAGTATAGTACAGTGATAAGAATAGAAAAGTAGACGGCGAATCTCTAAACAAAATACAGCTTTATAAAAATAAAGTTTACGTTATATTGATATTGTCGTAAAGGAACAAGACGTAGCTAACAATTTGTACCAGTAAGCAAGTAATATTACATTTAACATTAAGTACATCAGTATTATGGTAACTTAGTTGTATTTGGAAAATTAAGGTTTATATATTTACTTGTACGACATAATATTATCTTAGATTTGCTGAGACAAAACAACACCGAAGAAGAGTTACGATCGGAAATAACGAATGTGATGAAGGAAGTCGACGAGATAGAACACACTCACATTATAAATACCCGTCACAATACATGGGTTTAAATGCAAAATCTACAAAAAAAGTGTTATACACGATTATTATCTCGAAACTGTATGATCTGGTTAATATTAGTACTTAAAATCTATTCATAAATTAGTTAGGTATTTGTGCGCGAAAGCTCTACTTGCATGATATCATAAGCGTTTGTCAGAGGATGATCTTCTGCAATAGACTCGAACGTATCAATATCAATACAAGTCGCAACTACACGGGACCCTAGCTATCAGTCGCTTGCAGAAGACGGGCTGATTTACGACGACTCTATAAATTTAACACTGATATGTGGTATGATGTGTCACGTCTTACTTGGTCTACAGGACAATATAATCAAATCTCCAGCAAACCACGGGCGTGCGTTAGCTCGGGGTGGCAGCAACTGTATTCATAGGTCGTTTCTAGCGCTGCCAATTTTAGCTCCTAATACGCTCACTCCAGCTTAGGTAACTTGGGTCTATACACTACCTACTTTATCGCGTCCCTCCAACCATAGGTCACTTACAATACCAATATAAACACCTACAACGATGGAGCTGTTAGTCGTGCTAACAGATCTACTTACTCTCTTGAAGTCACAATGCCTTCAGTCTTCCCGGGCAGGCCGGGGTCGGCTCTATACTAACAGCTGACCACCACCGCAGCAAACTACTCACAATTACATATTGTCAATCCAGAAGCCCGACCGACTGTCACTCGGTAGGTAATCGTTATGCGTGGAAAAGTTATCAAAACCGTCTAAATTAGCATATACGTCGTAAAAACTTGGAAGCACTCCTGCGGACAGACTGTTGCTGGCTATAGTTGATATATACCAAATATAATACTAACACGTTACATACTGTCAATACTCAGTGTTCATAATAAAAGTAGACTACTACAAAACTATTGTGTAGTTGATATGGTGTATATAAGGAATTCTCAAATAATTCGCAATATAATGTAAAAACGAACGAGAAAAGAGATACAAAATAACACTAACTAACTAACGTTTAACGTACCCATTCTTTGGTGAGGCAAAAAGTAAACTTAACAAGTAATGCACAGAGACATTTAAAACGTTAGATATTTAAACAGACAACAGAAGTTGTTACACAAGTCCACCATAGAGTGAAGGGCCTGGCGCGCTGCGTCAGGGCTACGAAGTCACAAACACAAATTCCTTGTGGCCTTACACCTTGGTCACGGTCTTCAGCTTTCGGCTTCGGAGACATCTGTGGAAAAACAGATAGTTACCCCTCAAATTATCATCATACCCCTCAAATTACCAAAAAAATATAGAAAATTAGGGTCACTTTTTTAGGGTTCCGTACCTCAAAAGGAAAAAACGGAACCCTTATAGATCACTTTGTTGTCCGTCCGTCCGTCTGTCAAGACCCTTTTTCTCAGGAACGCGTGGAGTTATCAAGCTGAAATTTATATTAAATACTCAAGTTTACTGTCCCTTGGAGCTGTGAAAAAATCAAACTTCTAAGCCAACGAAATCAAAAGATACAGCCATTTATGCCGCAAATTTTCGACACTCGCAAGGGAATCAAAACTTACAGGGTACTTCCCGTGAACTTAGAATCTTGAAATTTGGTACGAAGCAAGGTCTTATAGCACAGATAAAGGAAAAATTGCGAAAAGCATTAATTTTTTTGTCTGTCTGTCTATATCTGTAACCAATCTACAATGATCCCAAACTGCGCACATTTTGCTTAGGAGCAGGGGTCTGCTAAGACTGGATATTCATAGATACATAATATAAATTTGTACGGAACCCTCGGTGCGCGAGTCCGACTCGCACTTGACCGGTTTTTTTAACATAAATAGCGCTCTTGATTCTGAGTAAGAAAGCCCCAAAACTACCTAATTATGAAAAAAAAGTAATTCACAGGTATAGGTATCGCCACGAGAGTTGAGGTCGCGCATACAACAACATATCAAATAATGACAGCGGGATTTTGACATTTATTCGTACCGATAGCAAGTTCAACAGACTCAACAGTAAATTACAAGATTGACTAATAATTTCTTCAACCTATTTCGTTAAGAATTATATAGGAAAATACACCTAGTTCAAACAAAACAGAAAATAAAATATTTCGATCTATTTATAAAATAGGTACCGATTTTTTTGTGGCAAATATTTCTTATCAGTTTCAAATTGTTTTATTTCAAAAATAGGTTATATGAAAAAGAAAAATTATAATATGCATAGTATTGCGTAGGTATTTCATCATAAGATCATATGCTTAACTCACATTTTTATTCACTCACTCATTTCATTCATTCACTACTTTTTTGCAACCAGTAGGTAATTTATGTAGCTGTGTGTGTAATCATTCGCCTCAACTCTCGTGGCGTTACCTATACATTTCAAATAGCAAATGACTATTGAGACATAATATAATTCTCTCTATAGTTTCGTCAAGCCCGCGTTTGATAGGCGTGCATGCTGGGCCCAGTGCGCTGACGACCCTATAGGTAATGGTAATAATATGTATAACTAACTGTACCTGATAAGTCCGCGGTATAGCATAAAAGCGCCGTAGAAGCTGAGCACGATGGTCGCCGTCCAAACTACCGCCAGCAACGAGCTGCTGCCCTCTGTTGACAAGAGAATTTTATCCTAAGTATTTTCATGAGTTTCATGACTTTATTTAGTCCAGTATGATTTTGGTATGGTTTGCTTGACTGAACACCTGTAACCTTGTAATAATATCATATCCTACTAACATATTAAATGAGAAAGTTCGGGCAACTGCTTGGATGTTTGTTTGTCAAATACCAGCAACGGCGAAACAGATTTGGATGCAACTTGCCGTACATACCTATACAAAAATCAAGATTGCGAGATAGGATAGTTAATATCCAGGTAACGCGTTTCTTGGTGGTAATAATTTTGAATTAAAAAACAAGTCATTTTTCAAGATAGCGCGTTAACTTCATCTGCAATCAAAAGATGGCGTTGTTGCTACGGGTTAAAACTAGTTAAAAATAATTGTTTCCAAAATTCATCATGTAACATTAAGAGTTTAGTTAAGAAAACATTTCTTGAGTATGCCCACCGCGGCGACCTAGATGGCGCTAGTGGACGCTTAAAACTGAATTCGAAACGCCTAACAAAGGTTATCTTTTGAAACTAAATACAAACTGAAATATAGATGCACAGAAAAAACCCCAGAAAAAAGACCAATGCTGGGAATCGAACCCAGGTCCTCAGCGTTCCGTGCTGCGTGCTTACCCCTACACCATCACTGGTCTAGAAGTTAGCGACGAATCTTTCCCATACATCGTACACTTCAGTCTGTTATAATCACATTAGGCAGTGATAAAGCGCATCTATGTTAATGCCCTCTATGTTAACTTCTAGACCAGTGATGGTGTAGGGGTAAGCACGCAGCACGGAACGCTGAGGACCTGGGTTCGATTCCCAGCATTGGTCTTTTTTCTGGGGTTTTTTCTGTGCATCTATATTTCAGTTTGTATTTAGTTTGAAATATATGGTTTCACGGGATGACCGTAAAAGTAATAAAAAATGAAGTTGAAGAAAATAAAAAAATAAATAGAAAAAGATACTTCATACTTAACTTGTTATCTTTTGACTCTAACAATAACTTACTTTTACTGTTTCAAAGCCCCACTTGAGATATTATTGTCATAAGATGTAGTTGATTCGCAGTTTCACTACTGAGTCCACGAGAGGGCGTTGGCGACCCCAGTTTTCGCCAGACACAAATATTAATGTTTGTTAACTAGTGTAAATATTGTATATTTGTACGTTTGGTCATCTAACACGATTGTAATTGATTTTCATAGCATATCAGATTAATGGCTGACATTGTTCACATCACATGTAAATTAGTTACTGACAAACGCCGCTAGATGTCGCTAGTTGTAGGTTGAATTGAAACTAATGTATCGATGTGTTAACTTAATTCAGTAAGATCTTTTATAATATTTTGTATCATTGAGCTAGGTAGGGGAGCATAAAGCGTACGACAAACATCCTCAACTGGATTTTGCTTGGGCATTTATACTCGATTTAAGGAACGATGATACAGTGCAACACGTGACATCCTCCCTTGGATTCACGTTGCGCACTGCCATTGGTGGCTATTCCGTGCCGTGGTGTTTGTTTAGTTTAGTGCTTCTGTATATCGTTTTGTACACCGTCATTACACGTTATTATCTGCGTCAATATACGTCGTCTGCAGTTAATCTTCGTGTTTCACTCTCTCCGCTTTCCACCATCACGAACCCCGTATTACAATCATAAATTAATGACCCTGACCACATAGACCACGAGAAGAAGCGTACGGTTTTTGTCTATAGGTAGGTCTAACAAGTATTCAGGTCGGAAATTTGTGATGGGGCAGCCAGTTCAACTAACTCAAAACCGATCAATATTTCGATTTCTTTTCGATTTTTTGCTTTAATTCTTGTTTTTGTGTTTTTATACCTACCCCGTTATCAAGCGGGCAGTTCGGTGGCTACCTAGTATTAGTGATGGGGCCAGTACAGAGAGATGATGGCAGCTGGAGGATCCGTAAGAACCAGAAGCTGGAAGATTTAAGTCCGCAAGACTCCGTTGGCTGGGTCACCTTGAGAGGATGCCAGCAGACAGGGCGGTAAAGAGAGCGTACGCGGGACGGCCTGGTGGTCGGCGGCCGGTTGGCCGGCCTAAGTACCGCTGGAAAGATGAAGTGGGAAAGGATCTGCGCGCTCTACACGCACAAGACTGGGAGGAGATCGTTGAGAACAGGGCGCGTTGGCGTCAACTCGTATTGGAGGCCAAGATCCACTTCGGGTCGCTGAGCCAACGGAGTACGTAAGTAAGTAAGTAAGTAATAAAAACTATCCTAATCTCGACGTTGTGTAGGTATGTATGGGAATTGGTAACCCATTTATCTGAATAGGTACTCAATTTCAAAAAGTTTTTTATTGACATTGCACATCACTAATGTTAGGTAGCCACCAAACGGCCCTTTTGATAACTGGGTCTATTACCTAATATTATATAGGTAGGTACCCTGTATTCCCTTAATCCCTTTGAGAAACAAGTTCGTTTGGCTTAAAACTTTTTTGGTTAGTTGCCTTCGTTGCCCCGTATCGTATTGGCACATGGGCCCAACTGAGAGTTGCAACTCACCGATGTATCCGTCGTGGTAGTGGTCCGGGCCGAGCCAGGCGCGGCGCGGCGCGTCGTCGCGCGGCTCCAGCGCGACCAAGTCCGTCTCCTCGCCCGCGGAGCAGTTGGCCCACTCGATCGTTACGTATCTGGGAACACACTCGCTTGGTTCAAACTGACTCTGAATAACAACTCGATTCCTACCAGAGAGCATTATTGTCTAAAGCGCAGGCACTTTCTATCGCATTCACCTTCTCTTTCTGTCGGGTATGTATAATACCGAAGTACGAAAGACCGAATGTATTAAAACATCGAATGGGTCAAAAGACCGACACGATTTTTTTCTGAAACCGTTAACTTTTTAAGATTGTTATAAAACAAACCTAACCTAACCTAATGGGTTCTGTATGATGCCGTTTTAATAAATTCTGAAAAGTTTAAGGTTTCAGAAAAAAATCGTGTCGGTCTTTTGACCCATTCGATGTTTTAATACATTCGGTCTTTCGTACTTCGGTAATGTAATACATACCCTTTTCTGTCACCATCTTATACTGTTTGACAGAAAAAATAGTAACAAGTTTGATATGAAGTTATCTTTATGTATTTTTATTTTTCAATTTCATTTTTTATTATTTTTACGGTCATCCCGTGAAAACCGTATATTCATTTTATTTATTTATTTTATTTAAAAATACTAAAAGATACTTCATATCAAACTTGTTAAAGTTTGGATTAGTAGCGTCATCTCTTGTCCGGGTGAGCGGGTAGTTCCGAAGGAGTGTTGAAATCTCTCGATGAAGGGTATAACATAGATGGCGCTGTATCACGCAAGTGATGATCTAACAGACTGAGATATGGATGTATAGGAAAAATTCGTGTCTAAACTCCTGACCAGTGGTGGTGTAGGGGAATGGCTCACGGCACGGAATGCTGAGGACCTGGGTTCGATTCCCAGCGCTGGTCTTTTTTCTGGGTTTTTTCTGTGCATCCATATTTCAGTTTATATTTAGTATGAAATAATAGAAAAAATGGTGTATGCGATAGCAAGCGCTCGCGTATTAGGCAATAAGCGTACAGTACCTCTACCATGAGTTTACACTAGTTTACGTGACCGTACTCGCTAGCGACGGCGTAAATTATTTGTATGGAGAATTGAACAGCGCCTCTAGCGGTCAGTTACAGAAGTACAATTCTCCATACAAATCATTTACGCCGTCGCTAGCGAGTACGGTCACTGTAAACTAGTGTAAACTCATGGTAGTGGTACAGGTTGCCCATTACTTTTGTCATACTCGACATCCGTTTATTTATGAAATGTAGGTGTAGACAAATATGGCTACAATGGTGCACACTAACTCTGAGGTTTTGCTTCCCATCTGCAGACATAGCTAACTCACGCTTTTCTCATTCACATTTTCCTCGCTAGCCGCTTCGATGTGTCTTTTTACCCGACTGCCGAAGTAATTTATGTAAGTGTGTATCATCTTTCGGCACGCCCTGCAGCCTAAAAGACTTGATGGATTTTAAAGCGTGAGGTGTTACTAGATTTGTTTGAAGTATCTTTTTGTATTTTTTATTTTATAAACTCCATTTTATTTACAAAAGAAGTAAAAAAAAATTGAAGTTGAAAAAATAAAAAATACAAAAAGATACTTCAAACCAAATTTGTAAGATCTAACATACTTATTTTTTTTTGGGTTGTCCAACGGAAATTTTCAAGGTACGCCACTGGTTTGTAGTGGGCTTACCTGGAGGGTGTGCGGCAGGCCTCACGCGGCGGCACCAGGAGCTGCCGCGAGCGCGAGCGCGCGCCGCCGCGGCACGGGCCCCACGCGCCCCACGGGCCCGGCTGACCCGTCTCAGACTCCTTGCACCCGCATTCCACTTCGCACGTCTCCTCCTGCCACAGTGTTTTAATACTTAGTTCATCGTCATAATCATTTCAGCCGTATGACGTCCACTACTGGACATAAGCTTCCCTCATTGATACCCAATCATTACGGTTAGAAGCGACTTGCATCCACCGTGAACCTGCGGCCTTTACCAAATCGTCCGTCCATCTCGTTGGTGGACGTCCCACGCTGCGTTTGCCAGTCTGTGGTCTCCATTCGAGAACTTTTCGGGCCCAACGGCCATCTGTTCTGCGTGCTAAATGGCCTGCCCATTGCCATTTCAACGAGCTAATCGGTTTGACTATGTCGGTTGTCAGTCGGCATTGTTGGTAATACTTAGTTGGTTGCTAATAAAGATTCATACGAGCACACGGTTACCTAATGATTCGCCGACAATTTTTAAGCAGATTATTGATAGGCAGACTATTAGAGCTTATGGATTCGCCTAGTAAGCTTCTTCGCGTGGCTAGCGCATGAGGCATAATTTTGTTCGACACAAAATTCAAAATCGCGCCAAAAATGGCTGCCTCGCAGGCAGTTCGCTCAGTGGAGACCCGGCTATTGACCATAAGGTTGATGTTTACATATGGAAGACGCGAAGGCTGTATGGATATTTGCGCCTTCGAATGTAGGTACCTGGTAGTGCAGCGGCGGCGCCACGATGCGGCCGGGCAGCGCGGGCGCGCACCGCCACGGCGGCAGCGCCGCGCCGTCGTCGCCCGCGCCCGCCAGCTCGCAGCGCACGCGCGAAATCTTCACGCCCCAGCCGCACGCGCCGCCCGCTTCTTGCCCTGACGACGTCTGTGAACACACAACATTGCATACTATATTTTATACCCCTAGGTGATATAAGGCAAGGCAACGTTTGCAGGGTCAGCTAGTAATATATATATATTTCCTTTGTTTTTGATGCATAGGGGTGGATTAACTCTGTAAACTCGTTTAGTTTTATTTTTAGTTTTATGTAGAGTGGGCTGCCTAGGTGTTGCCCTTGTGCCGATGGTTGGCTGCTTTGGGGCATTGGGCATTGTCGAATGCTAGCTGTCTGTCACCTGCGGTTGATTAACTACATAACCTGACTATAAAGCAAACACAGCACCAATTAAGATGCTGGTCAGGCGCGGGTGATGGACTGGTTGGCGCTTGATAGTCTTTCTCTTGGAGTTGTTGATCGCTGGGGTGGGGGTGGTAGCTGGGTAGTTTACCTTAGTATTTATGTAAGGTTTCAATATTTTTTCTTTAGGAAACTGTAAGTCTATGATCCGTAAAAATATATTTGTAATACATATAACTATAAGAGACTGTTTGTTTCTAAATAAATAGATAAATAAATAAATAAATTATTAATTTATTTATACAATTAGAAAACTAAAACTGAATATATATAAGCTAAAAACTAAAACTACAAAGTAGGTAAAATATCTTCAAAATTTTCTGCCACAGGTATTGGCTCCGAGACACGGCCGCATTACCTCTCTGAACTATTAATTAGGTGTATTATAGTACATTGTGCATCAAGGGCAGTAAGTTTAAATGACTAATATAAAACCCTCAGCGTTTTTTCTGTTCTTTGTGTGTGCCGAGTAACCTCAAGCCAAGGGTCGGAACTGAATGTGGAACAAGGATTGAGGGTTTCGGTTGGGTAATGAATAGAGAAAACGCTTGCCGTTCCGCCGGTCGCGCGTAGACGTAGCCGGCCGTAACCGACAAACGAACGAAACGCCCCTTACAATCATGAAATGCGATGATGAGGATGGTTGCTGAGTGTTTCCTGTCCTGTACACACCTGAACGTGGCAGCCGAGCACGGGGCGCGCCACGAGCCGCAGGCAGGGCTCGCGCGGGCACGGCGCGCGCTGCTCCGTGGGCGGGCATGCGCGTCCTGGCCACACCGCTGCTGTCAGCCGCTGCCTGTTCATACAACACAATAAAGGCTTCCACAATACGCTGTGCCGCGCTGCCAGTGTGTGTCACCGTATATATGATCCAGTGTTATTGACCGAGTTGTGCACGCTCCGTCGGCGCACCCGGTTGTGGTGGCCTTAAGGATCATGATTTCCGATACTTGTGTATCCATAGATGTGTCACGTTGTATTTTCTCCAATGATATGGAAAGCCCAAGTTTCAGTTGATCCGGTGATTGCCTACACTGTAAAATATTCCTCGAAGCAGTCAGACTAATCTTCTAGCTTGTTCAACAGAGGTCATCTGTGATTGGTTGAAAGGCCCTGCTTGCAGGACTACTGCCAATCGTATTGTGTGGATATAGAGTTAAATGACCTTTAAATGATTGGTTGAGTTAAGGAATACGTTTTGGATTTTGTGATCTGTTGGCTATAAATACGATAAAATAAAATAAAAATGTTTTCCTTCGAGGTTTGTAAAACTAACACAGCATGTAAGGAAACATCATGATATCTTCAAAAACTTCATCGTTATTGAAGTACATTTTCCTGCTAACTTGCTAAATACTTTCAATTTTTTTTCGTTCGAGTTCTTTCATCTTTTAAGCCAGCTTTAACCTTGGCTTAAAATAAAATTATATTGATTTTCAACCATTTGGACTTCATTCTGTTGGCAATCAATGCTGTGGGCCCTAGTGCAGCGGGGCTACAATTTGAGGCCCGTACAAATAAAGGTTCATTCTATAAGTATAGCAGCTGGCTTAAAAAATGAAAGAACTCGAACCAAAAAAATTGAAAGTATTTAGCAGGTTTGTGCAGAAAATGTACTTCAATAACGACGAAGTTTTTGAAGATATCATGATGTTTCCTTACATGCCGTGTCAGTTGCAGTTGTCAAATTGCAGCTGTTCTAAGCTAGTGTATTTACTTAATAACCCTCAGACCGTGGCATCGGTGAAAGATCAACCACTAAGGCGCGCTTGTACGGCCTAGAGTAAAAAAATCAAATCGTTAACCCTGGGTTATGGACGACAGTTCCTTAGATTTTGCCACTTCTTATGTCTATGTGCAAGTCCACCTGAGCTAAGTCAGCTAGATACCCAGTTTTTAGGAGTAGTTTAACGACCGCTTTAGCCTAGTTGGTAGTGACCCTGCCTACGAAGCAAGAGGTCCTGGGTTCAAATCCCAGCAAGGGCATTTATTTGTGTGATGAGCACGAATATTTGTTCCTGAGTTATGGATGTTTTCTATGTATTTAAGTATTTATTTATCTATACACCGTGAAATTTTAGTGGTTGTTTTCCCGAAACGAGGTGATTTAGTATCGATTGTACAATTGATTTATAATTACTATTTTGACTAGAGTCAAAAATCCAATTGTGAAAAACGAAAGTCGAAAATGACCACAAACCAGTAGTAACGCTTCGTTGGTATCTAACCTATCGTACGATCGTACGCTACTTGTGCCAACGAAGCGTTACTATTGGTTTGCGGTCATTTTCGACTTTCGTTTTACACAATTGGATTTTTGACTCTAGTCAAAATAGTAATTATAAATCGATTGTACAATCGAAACTAAATCACCTCGTTTCGGGAAAACAACCACTAAAATTTCACGGTGTATAAGTATGTTTATCGTCGTCTAGTACCCATAGTACAAGCTTTGCTTAGTTTGGGACTAGGTCGATTTGTGTAAGATTGTCCCCCTTATCCTATACATATAATAAATCTGTAACAAGTCGGTGTCTGTACATTGAAGATATTTGAGAAAAACTGTCACTAGGGCTATTTATTAGCGCAATAGAACCCAAAACAATGATTTTTAGAATTATTGTCTGTTTGTCTGTTTGTCTGTGCGTTTGTGCGCGCTAATCTCAGAAACGGCTTAAACTAAAAGGATGCGGTTTTCACTGATATGTTGGTATTTTCTTGGATTAACATTTAGTGTTTGTTTCATTTGAATCGGTTCACAAATAAGAATGATACGTCTATTTTAAGAATTTATCGAACAGGTTTTTTTGTTTGAACACGCTAATCTCAGAATCTACTGCTCCGATCTGAAAAATTCTTTCAGTGTTAGATAGCACATTTATCGAGGAAGGCTATAGGCTATATAATCATCACGCTAACACCAACAGCAGCGGAGCGGAGCGGAAGAATGTTTAAAAAACCGGCCAAGAGCGTGTCGGACACGCCCAAGGTAGGGTTCCGTAGCCATTACGAAAAAATCAAGTAATATTTTTCTAAGGATTTCGTATGTGTACGGAATCATCCAAGTTTAGGTATGTTTTATACCTTAGGCTACTATTTACTCTTAAACTACAAATAATTTCCAAGCAATCGTAGCCGCTATAATTTTCCTAGTAAATATGATATCTTTACTACCCTTCTGAATTTTTTCAAATTTTTCCACCCAACAGTTAAGATTTTAGAGGGGGGGGGGGGACGGCCGATTTTAATGAGAATTTTCACTTTAAAGTTGAATATTTCGCAAACAGATCACTGAATAGAAGAATCATGTTAGCAACCCCGCAATGATTTTAAAAGACCTATCCAACGATACCCCACACTATAGGGTTAGCCGAGAAAAAAAAAATCACCCCCACTTTACGTCTATGGGAGGTACCCTAAACAATTTTTTTTTACTTTTTTTTATTCAATCACTTTGTCGGCGTGACTGATATAGTTGTGGCCATATAATTAAGAACGATTATTTATTGAGATGATTTTTTCAAAGTAACAAGTATAACTAATTGCCCGTATTTTTTTTATTTCTCTCGGTATTGCAAAACTTTTCCGTACTACCGGTACATTCATTTATGCAACATAGTTGGCTAAAAAATTAATAGAGAAACTTTATACATTCGATCTGAACCTAGTATTAGTACTTACTGGCTGGTCACGTAATTAAGAACGCTGAATAGTTTATTATTTTTTCAAATTTAAATAGAGAACACTATGTGGCTCTGTGGTTGTAGATTATTATTCGTATAATTTTGGCGCCATTTCGTGCTGTTAAAGTCTTAAAAGTGATTACTTCGTATAAAAACAATGGGGAAAAATAAAAGTTGTGATAAATCTACAAGAGAAGTAATAATAAAACTTCGCGAGAAGAATTGGTCGTATAAAAAGATAGCCGACCATCTGCAATGTTCAAAAACAATGGTTTTCCATGCCGTAAAGCATTTTTCCACGTATCAAACTACTTCAAACGTTCCGCGTGGACCTAGACAGAGAAAGTCATCTCGTCGAGATGATCGAAATATCGTTCGTTTGGCAAAACAAAATCCTTTTAAAGGGTCTAATGAGTTGAGAAAAGAATATTTTGGCGAAAACAACCCTTCAGCAATCTCTGCACGCACTATTCGAAGGCGTTTGGTAGAAAATAAGTTGAACGGAAGGATAGCAAGGAAGGTGCCTATGTTGAAACGATGTCATAGGCAAGCCCGACTTGCATTTGCAAGAAGGTATGAAAACTGGACAGTCAGACAGTGGAAAAACGTTCTTTTTTCTGACGAGACAAAAATAAATAGGGTATGTTCTGATGGAAAACGATACGTACGACGCCCTCCGAATAAAGCATTCGACCCAAAGTACACAAAAGTGACATTAAAGCATGGCGGGGGAAATATGAAAATTTGGGGGTGCTTTTCTGGACATGGCGTTGGACCTGTTAGGCTGATAGAAGGAAACATGGATCAATTCCAATACAAAAATATACTGCAAGAAACAATGTTACCATATGCCGAAGACGTGCTTCCGGTTATTTGGTCATTCCAGCACGACAATGATCCAAAGCATACTGCACGCACCGTTAAGGAATTCCTCACATCACAATCAGTTTCTGTCTTAGATTGGCCAGCCAACAGCCCAGATCTTAACCCAATAGAGCATCTTTGGTGCGAAGTCAAGAAAAAGATTTCAAATCGACAGTGTGGCAATTTGAGAGAGCTGTACGACGTTTTCTTAGAAGAATGGAACTCTATTTCTCTTGCGAAATGTCAAAAATTGATAGATTCAATGCCTCGCCGGTGTAAAGCCGTAATTAAAAGCCGTGGACATGCTACTAACTATTAATTTTAGTTCAAATGTATTAAATTGCTTTTTTTTCTATACCAACTTCACATTAATATGATTTATTTAATCTAAGTTTCATATAAAACAACTCTCGAGCAGTTTAATAAATCGTTCTTAATTATTTGTCCAGCTTCATTACTATTTGAATTAATTATTATAGAGAACAAATAAAATTTGTAAAAAAAAAATGTTAGCAATTATACACTATTATTCTTAACCCCGTTTGCTCTATCCATGTGGCTATTTTATAACATAACTTGTTACTTCTAAGAAGGAACACAAGTAGACATGTGACAAAATTTAGATAAAAAAAAATCGGAAACTTCAAATCGTTCTTAATTGTATGACCACCACTGTATATATTGATGCCAAATTACAGCTTTCTAGTACTAACAGTCTCTGAGCTTAGCCGCGGACAGACAGACAGACAGACAGACGGACAGACATGGCGAAACTATAAGGGTTCCTAGTTGACTACGGAACCCTAAAAATCGGGGGTTTTTGAAGTAAAACTTCTATAGGCACGCGTGACTTGGGAGTACGGTGGTGAATTTGAACGCGGGTGTGCGGGGGGGGGGGGGGTTGGTGGGAGGGGGTGCGGGGGGGGGTAATTGATGAAAAAGCAAATTGGATAAAAAAATAAGCTGCCCAAATATATATACTAGCTTTATTATATATATATATATATATTTTTTTTTTACCTGACACGGCGCATGTGCCTGGTGGAGGAGGCGTCTCCGCAGGCGCAGGCGGAGGCGTCCCAGGCGCTCCACGCGCCCAGCTCGCAGTCCACGCCGCACGGCACGTAGCACCACGACTCGCGCGCCTCCGTCGACGTCGTGTTCTGTACGGGTCAAGTGCTAAAATATTATCATCATCATCGTCATTATTTCAGCCTCATTACTTATACAATGTTACTGTATAAACGCCTAGCGTTGTAAAACTAGTTTAAGTCAAATTAGTATGCCGAACGCCCACTAGATGGCGCTGTTCCCATCGCTGCATCGCGCAGGCAAGATTTTTGTACGATCGTATATAAGGTCAGCTGATTTATGTAAATTTTGTCTTTTGATGGTAGATCAATAAATGTATTCAAGTGTAAAATAAACCTTGTTTTGACATTTATAATTTCCTCGAAACCATTGTGCATCGTAAACATTGGTTCTTCGAGCCGGATAGTCAGTAAGTGGCTATAGTTGTGGTAGTTCTACGAGGACTGCAATTTCTGTACCGGCGACCGTCGTGGCTGTGGATCGCAGTCCGTAGGTCAACTGGCATCAGTCAGTCAACTGTCATAGTGACAGCGGAGCTGGAGATTGCGCCCGCGCCATTCATCATACGGCGCCACAGCGGAAAGAAGTTACAACTACGCCATTGATATAAGTTTGAGTGAATTGTGTGTGGTGCAAAATCGTGAGTACTTTTTAATTATTTAGCAAGCTGTTCTGAACCTTAAATTCAAGAAGTTATTAACTTTGAAGATTGCAAGATTTCGAATAAAAGGATTTCAACTTTAAGTGCAGTGCGTTAGAACTTTAATTGATTTAATTATTTTGAACTAATATTAACTTAGAATAATTTACTAACATTGGATTTGGGACTTAGAATTTTAAGCGAAAAAACGAGGGAACGGGGAGTCTATGTCCAAATCCGCTTAGAGTTTTAACGTTGTAAAACACTTGTAATTTTTTCATTTACTTTTTTTTTGTTTTTTTTCTAAGTCTAGAATGGGTAAGAAATTGTAACGTTTAAGGATTTTATCATTTGTTTTGAGTCTTGTCCTGAGTTTCAAATAGTTTGGGACTTGCGAAAAGTTATGATTTGTTTTGATTTTATCATCGAAGTGTCTATTAGTTGAGAGACTTGAAAGGTTTTGTTTTTACTGTAAGTTTTTAGAGTGTCTTTGAGACTTGTAAAATTATTGTTGCTTCGTTTAACTTTTTAAGTGTAAACTTTTTAATTGTTGATTGTTGTTTGAGTTGTTTGACTGAACTGACAATATCTTGTATATTATCGCATCTATCACGATACTTATAAGATGGAACCGTTGATTAATTTTCAAAAAGATTTGTTATCTCGTATTTCTAAGGCACAGATAAATTTTAAGAAGTCGCCTAAAGAACGTATAACTAAGGATTATGTAGAAAGTAGGCTAGAAATATTGGAACAATTGTGGTTAGATTTTAGAGTTGGTCATAAAGAATTAATGCAAACCATTGAACCTGAAGTTTTGAGAAAGGAAAAATATATTACAGAGGAGATGTATGATAAGGCAGAAGAACTGTTTACCGATCATAAGTGCGAATTGAAAGTAGTTTTAAGTAAATTTACAACCGATTTGGCTAGAATAGCAGCACCACAAACGGGTGCTTGTGCGAAGCCAAACCACGTTAAATTACCCAAAATTTGTATACCTAGCTTCTCAGGAAAATATACGGAATGGACATCATTTAGGGACTTATTTACTAGTATGATTCATAATAATAGCTCACTAGATAATGTACAAAAGCTACATTATCTCAAGGGATATTTGACTGGGGAGGCTGAGCAGCTTATTAGATTTATACCGATTTGTGATGATAATTATGCAAGGTGTTGGCAACAGTTGGAAGAACGATATAATAACAAAAAATACTTGTCGAATTGTATACTTAAGCGATTATTGAGTCAAAGGAGTGCTACTTCTGAGTCAGCGAATTATTTGAAGGAACTAATAGATACCTCTTCTGATTGTTTGAGTTCTTTAACCAACTTAGGAATAGACGTCTCAACATGGGATATAATTGTTATTTACATCCTTTCATTGAAATTGGATCCTGAAACCCGTAAGCAATGGGAGATTAAAGTGTCCTTAGAATTAAAATCAACTGAATTACCTACTTTTAGCAAATTTAAGGATTTTTTGACGAGTAGATTCCGTGCTCTAGAATTCATAGAACCAAAATATTCTAGTCACAAATTGCCTAATCAAAATGTCAAATCCACCATTGCCAAATCGAATGTGTTATATGCTACAGATTCCGGCCCTTCCTTTGCTTGTGAATTCTGTGGCGACAACCATAAATTATGTTTTTGCAAGAAGTTTGCACTAGAAGACTACGATAAAAGACACGAATTTGTGTCTCAAAACCGGATGTGCTTCAACTGTTTAGGAAGCAATCACTCGGTTCGATTTTGCCAAAAAACCACTACCTGTCGTGTTTGTAAGAAACGACATCACTCATTACTTCACCCAAAGGGTATTACATCTGCATTTGTTAATTCAGAGAACTTAGACCAAGCAAACGCAGAGGTTTTTGAGGAAACAAGTGAACCATCAAATAGTGCATCAAGTATTCAGATGCCGTTAGTGAACTGTTTTGCGAAGGAGAGAGTAAATAATGAAATATTATTAGCAACAGCCCTGGTGAAGGCTGTATCCAAAACAGGTCAGAGCCAAGTATTCAGAGCCCTTCTTGATCAGGGCTCTCAAGCGTCATTTGTGACTGAAGCTACAGCCCAAAGTTTGGGTTTGAGGAAAATTCCAGTACGCGGAAATATTTCCGGTTTAGGTGGCGACCAATCAAAAACAATCGCAAAAACCATGGTCGTAATACAACTCCAGTCGTTAGTTGATCCTGCGTTTAATCTTGAATTGAGAGCTTACGTTTTGAAAAATATTACTAGCTATTTACCAGGACAAAGTGTAGCGGCGCCCGCGTGGGTTAAGGTGCAGAAATTTAGCCTCGCAGACCCGAATTTCGGGACACCTAATAAAATTGATATTTTGTTAGGAGCTGAAATTTATTGTCAAATATTGAAGGACGGCGTGATGAAGGGCCCAACCGGCACTCCTCTTGCGCAATCCACCGTCTTCGGATGGATTTTATCCGGACCTGTGAATACAACTCATACGAGATCATCAGTGTCAGTCTTACATTCGCGTATCAACGAGGACGAAGTCCTAAAACGATTCTGGGAGTTGGAATCAGACCACACGACGCACATTCAACCAAAGATATTAACGGAGGAAGAACAAACATGCGAAAAAATATTCCTTGAGACAACCCGAAGAGATCCTGAAGGGCGGTATGTCGTCAGGCTGCCATTTCGCGATGAGACTCTTTTCTGTAAAAATGGAAACTCACGTCAGATAGCGATAAGAAGGCTGAAAACGTTAGAAAAAAGACTAAGCAAAGATCAAACATTAAAGGCTACATACACAGACGTGATAAATGAATATTTGCAGCTAGGTCACATGGTACTGGCGCCACAACCTGATACTAAACGAAATGAAGCAGTTTATTTGCCTCACCATGCAGTCATAAGAGAAGACAAGTCTACCACGAAGTTGAGAGTAGTATTCGATGCGTCCTGTAAGAATGAACATGGTATATCGTTAAACGACGCGTTGAGGGTTGGTCCCACCCTGCAATCGGACTTAAGACATCTTATCATGCGCTGGAGAAGATATCCCGTGTGTTTGACTGCTGATATTATAAAAATGTATCGCATGGTAAAGGTAGCAGACGACGACACCGACTACCAACGCATTGTGTGGAGAGAAGACCCTGCGAAGGAGATTCAAGATTATAAATTGTTAACAGTGACTTTTGGAACATCTGCGGCGCCTTACCTGGCAGTTAAAGCCCTTAACCAAGTGGCAAAGGACCATGAAACGGAGTACCCGCTGGCTGCAGGCAGAGTGGAAAGGGAATTTTATATGGACGATTTAATGTCTGGGGGTCAAAACTTGGAAGAAGGAATAAGGCTTTACAAGGAAATGAACGCACTACTTAGAAAGGGTGGCTTTGTACTCCAAAAGTGGTCTAGTAATAATCAAGATTTGATAAATGAAATTTCTAGAAATGATAGGCAACCAGAACTCAATAACGATGAAGATAAAACCCTGAAAATAAAAGAAGACAATATAGTGAAAATTCTAGGACTAAACTGGAACAAAAGTAGTGATGAGTTTCAATATTCTGTGAAGCTGCCGCCACTATCTGAACCTATCACTAAAAGAAAAATCATTTCGGATGTTGCACGGTTGTTCGATCCCCTCGGGTGGATAGCCCCTTGTATCATCACGGCCAAGGCCTTTATACAGCGTTTATGGATCACGGGAGTAGGGTGGGATGAAGAGCCTTCTACAGATATCATAGGAGATTGGCTTACGTACAGGGAGGAGCTACTTCAACTCACTAACTTCCGGCTTCCCAGATGGTTGAACACACGAATGGACGATTCCTCAGTAGAATTGCACGGCTTTTGCGACGCGTCAAACGTGGCTTACGCCGCTGTGGTGTATCTTCGTGTAATCGGTGCGTCGGGAGATATTTACGTCAATCTTATAGGAGCCAAAACAAAGGTAGCTCCGGTGAAACAAATAAGCATACCGCGCTTGGAGCTTTGTGGGGCGGTCTTGCTGGCCAAATTACTGACAGAAACCGCAGAAGTCATGGATATTCCCAAGACTCAAACCAGAGCATGGACTGACTCAACAGTTGTCCTCGCGTGGTTGAATAAACATCCAAGTACTTGGAAAACTTTTGTCGCTAACAGAGTCTCTGAAATTTTAAGTACATTGGATTCTTCGCATTGGTCACACGTTTCAACAAAAGAAAACCCTGCTGACTGCGCATCACGTGGAGTAAGCCCAAGAGAGTTAGAAAGACACACCTTGTGGAAGCGCGGTCCAAGTTTCTTACTGAAGCAGGAAATAGAATATTCTAAACTAAAGGATAACACCACACAAGAAGAGAAAACAATCAAAAATAAAACATATGTCGGAACCTTGGCAGAATCCATATTTGATAGGTTTTCTACTTTAACTCGATTACTGCGAGTTGTTGCATATTGCAGACGATTCATAACTAGGCGAGAGGCTAACAAAATAGGACAAGGCAAGTACCTTAATAAGTGGGAGATGGACGAAACTCTTACCGCATGTTTAAAGATCACTCAACTTTCAACGTTTAACTATGAGATATTGGAGATAAAAAAACATGGTCAGGTTAAGGCTAGATCGAAGCTTCTATCGCTCACCCCATTCTTGGACAACAAGGGTTTGCTAAGAGTTGGTGGTAGACTGTCGCAATTGCAAGAGGAAGAGGGAGTTAAACATCCTATCATTTTACCACACAACTCACCTTTGACTCACTTAATTGTTGCAGATGCTCACAAAAAAACCTTGCATGGCGGAGCCCAGATCATGCTTAATTTCTTACGATCAGCATACTGGATTGTCGGGGCAAAAAACTTAGTAAAGCATCATATACGTAAATGCGTCACATGCACGAGGTACAGAGCAGAGCAACAAACACAACTTCAGGGATCATTGCCTTCTAGTCGAATAACACCAGCCAGAGCTTTCAGCAAGAGTGGAGTGGATTACGCGGGCCCCATTAACCTAAGAACATCCAAGGGTAGAGGACATCACGCCTACAAAGGCTATATTTGTTTGTTTGTGTGCATGGTCACCAAAGCTTTACATATCGAAGTCGTCAGTGACTTGTCATCTAGAGGCTTTCTTGAAGCCTTCAAACGATTTGTGGCTCGCCGCGGTCATTGCCTTGAGCTCTACAGCGACAACGGGACCAATTTTGTTGGCGCCTCCAAGGAACTGAGAGAGTTATTTAACGTGGAGAAGTCTAGCATAGCACAGGAAATAGTGGAGTGTTTGGCAACTCAAGGTACAACTTGGCACTTTATACCACCTCGGGCACCTAATTTCGGTGGGCTTTGGGAGGCGGGAATCAAATCTACGAAGTTTCACATCAAAAGAGTCATCGGAGACTCGACATTAACTTATGAAGAGATGGCCACCCTCCTCAGTCAAATTGAGGCGTGCCTTAATTCACGACCCATTTCACTGCTAAGTAACGAACCAGGGGAGCCGAACCCACTCACCCCCGGACACTTTCTGATAGGCGAACCACTCGTCACCATGCCAGAGATAAATTACGAAACATCTTCAATCAGCTCGCTAAGACGATGGCAGCTGACTCAACGGATGCTGCAAACCTTTTGGCGTCGATGGTCAAACGAGTACTTGACTCATTTTTTACATCGATACAAATGGGCCGTCAAATCACCAGAACCTCAAATCGGAGACATAGTTTTAATAAAGGATGATGATTTACCCCCGGCAAAGTGGCTTTTCGGCAGAATCGAACTGAAACATCCAGGTCCAGACAACATTACTCGAGTTGTAACTCTTAGATGCAAAAATTCACTAATTAAACGACCAGTCTCTAAACTCTGTTTACTGCCAGTCACAAAATAGTGAAAATGATTTCTTTAACAATTTTCCTAGTTTTAAGTATTTGTAGTTGTTAAATGTGTTAATTAGTCCTGTTATTATCTTTGATGCCATAGCACCATACTATGTCACGGTGGGCAGCTCCATAATTAAGGACTATCAGTCCTTGGTGGGCAGTATGTATAAACGCCTAGCGTTGTAAAACTAGTTTAAGTCAAATTAGTATGCCGAACGCCCACTAGATGGCGCTGTTCCCATCGCTGCATCGCGCAGGCAAGATTTTTGTACGATCGTATATAAGGTCAGCTGATTTATGTAAATTTTGTCTTTTGATGGTAGATCAATAAATGTATTCAAGTGTAAAATAAACCTTGTTTTGACATTTATAATTTCCTCGAAACCATTGTGCATCGTAAACAGTTACAGTTGAGACTTTATTATTATAGGTGTTGGCAGGAGGGCTGAGAATGGTGAGGTGATGATCATGATGATTAATATTTAAAACTACTGGATGAAGCATATAGAATAGACAGTCTGTAAAACTCTCCTGGTTGGGTTACGGCATATTCGTACCTGAACAGTCTTGAATCTGAATGTTTATCCCTGGCGTGGGACAATTCCTACCATTCATATAAGTCAAAACTAGCTTACATTCATTGGACCAACACAAACAATAGAATTCATCATGAGTCATCTGCTGAACATAGGTTCACAAAACAGATCGGTCCTGCGCCATCCGCATCCAACGCGTTCGTGCAACCTTAACCAAGTCGTCGCTCCATCTTGTTGAAGAACTTTTTGGCCCCTGTGACCATCTACGATTGATGTGCCCTGCCCAATCTATCTGCTTATACAAAAATATGTGCCGATTTAATCCACTCATAATTATGTACCGATATATCTTAATACCTATTAATGAGCAAGTTGTATGCATCCATAATTTTGCACTTAATTGTACCATGATTGAGAGCCAGTCGTTAACTTAATCAGTTAATCACACTACAAGACATATTGCATTGTCCAAAAATATTGAGCAGAACTGATGCCCGAATGCTTGAGAAATTAAATCGTAGAAGCCAGCCAGTTTTATTCATGGATGTAAATAAATATTTATCATTATGTTTATGTTATTGCTTCAAGTAACAGTCGATGTTGGTACTGCAAACTTATACTTTTCAGCAATAAAGTTAATGTTCCTGCTGATTTCCTTATTACCAACCAAAAACATCTCATTTGCTAATTTTTATACTCTAACATTCATAAGCATACTTACGGGGCAGTAAGTATCATTCACAAACATTCCATCGCTTCGCAGACAACGAACGGATCTCCTCTTCGTTCCTTCCCCGCATGGTGACCCGCCTAATAAAAGAAACATGAAATTAAATTATATTAATTAGCCTGTAGAAGTGTCCCACTGCTGGGCAAAGGCCCCCTTTTCTCCATTCATCCCGATTTTGAGCGATGTGCTTCCAGTCCATAAGGTACAAATCTAAGTCCTTCTGCCAACGCGTCCTGGGTCTACTTCGTCGCCGCCATCCATATTGTGGTATTCAGCCCGTGGTTATTTAAATATTAAATTTAAATTTCTCCATCTCATGTTTTTGAGATTTTATAATGGAGCAAATGATGGTGAAATTTTTCCAAGGATGAAGTTGGTTGTTAGGCATGCTTCTATTTATCGCGGCTGAAGCTGTGTTAGCTGAATATTGAAGCGTTTTGGCCGCGCGGTTATACGTCATCACATCATCATACCACGATCATGACCACAACGGAAGGACAAGTTGCAAGATCTTTGGTCAAAGTAGAGTTAGCACCAATAAGTATAAATTAAAAATTTAAAAACCCCCAACGCAATTATAGCTAAGATCCCTTCCGCAGCATACAAAAGAGCTGATAACTTTGAAACAGCTGGACCAATTTCGATGAAACATGTTTGGGGGTAGTTACAATAGAGAGATCTTTCTCCAGGCAGATCAGGCAGGCAGGCCTGGGGACCGAAGTCCAATGGATGAAAGTTGCAAGTTGTATTTATGCAGCCGAGTTGAGAAACTTCGATAGTGCGATGCAGGATTGTAGAAATTAGTTTCTTATGTGATGATTAGATGGCGCTAGTAGTTGCTACATCAGCTCTCCTTTTAGACCGGAGGCCGATACGAATTGCAGTGCAATGCAGTCTGTGCGTCATGTGGGCGCTTGCAAGGGCCAGTCGCTCAGAGCCTCGTCGGCGAGCATTGTTGTTCCTCTGCTACTTCTGGATGCCTGTTGCGTGATTGCTCGGAGCCTTGTTGTTGCGAGCGTTGGTTGATTGATTGGCAAGTGGAAGTAGTGGGAGGAGGATTTGCGAACTGTAGACACCAGGCAGATAATAGATACATGCTAATGGTGCACAGTGCGGTGAGATGGCTTGCTGTGAGACTGCGTCATCGTCTTGTGTGTCTGAAGGTTGCGATTTCGTCCAATGTCGTGGCTCACCAATTTGAGGGCCGTTACAATAGAGAGATCTCTCTCCAGGCAGATGTTATGCCTGGGAACCGAAGTCCAATGGACGAAAGTTGGAAGTTGTATTTTTATGCAGCTGAGTTGAGAAACTTCGATAGTGCGATGCAGGATTGTAGAAATTAGTTTCTTATGTGATGACTAGATGGCGCTAGTAGTCGCTACACATGTCTAAGACACCCATTTAACAGTTATGATGCCACAGACAAACAGACACACAAACACACTTAGCGGTCAAACTTATAACACCCCACTTTTTGTGTCGGGGGTTAAAAATATACCTAGGTATTCCTGAGCATCTTCTCTTTTAAAAATATTCGCTGAAACGGTAACGATGAAAAGAAAACGCTGTAAAAAAATAATAATTATGTATGTTACCTAGCGGTTGGCAGTCGTCCCAGGGCGCCACGTGCCATGAGTAGGTGTGGGGCGCGCAGGGCTCCGCGTCCACGAGCGGCGGGCACGGCGCGCCGCCCTCCGCCGCCGGCCGTAGCAGTACGCGCGTGCGGTCGCGACGCCCGCCCCACTTTGTCTGACGAACAAATGTTACTAGACCTTTAGACCTCCAAGAAAAATCGAGCAAGTTCACATTGCGTAGCCGTAAAGCGAACGAGTTTGAAATGGTCGGCAAGAGAAGAGATGAAAATAAAAAAATAGTTATTTGTGATACAAGGTTGGTAAGTATAGTTTTACAAATGAGTTGACGAGTGATAAACCCGAGCCGCACGGCGAGGGTTTTCATCGTCACGAGTTTGTAAAACCTTGCAAATGTTTGAAAATAGGCAATTAATAACACAAAATTGTAAAATAAAAACAAATTTATCGAGATACTTATTGGTAGCAAAAGATTATTTTGCGCGGTTTGCGCCTTACTTTAAATATCGGGCGGAATTAATTCCATGTCATTGTCGACTTCATCACTTGAACATCACTCATTTTGTTTGGTTTTTGTACATATACTATAATCAACAACTCAAAACAACGCAAAGTTTTACAAAAATGGCGCGTCCGTAATGCGCATGCGTAAGTTTTGTTTTTAATTAGGTTAACTAAAATTATCAGGCAAAGGTTCGACGCGTTCAGCCACTGTGATTTTTTCGAATAAATAAAAGGTGGAAATCATTAAAATCTGCGGTAATTAAATTACAGTTTATAATAATAACAATCAATTTTGCAAATTCATTACTTAGTTTTGTATATTTATACATTTTTCTACGTATAAATCGATATTTTTTTATTTTTTCACTTAAAACTCTGCTTGTAAACTTAAAAATGGAGAATTAAAAAAAACTTTAAAAAAATCGCACTAGTGCGGTAAAATGAACTTACGAGCCATGTATACATCCTTTGAAAGTGAATTTTTCGAGCAAATGTATTGTAAAATATATGACCCGTGACCACGTACCGGAAGACCAAATAAACCTCCTGACTGACTATATCCTCCCGAGTCCCGACTTTTTCTAACCGATGTAAAGTATTGCAATTTTGTATTGCATAGTACGGTCAAGGACTTAAATTCATGAGCCACCATGGAGCCATTTCACAGTAAACGTCATAGTGACATAGCATTAATTAACAAGGAAAAACGAAATGACTTTTCCTTTGAAAAGGTTCCATGGTGGCTCATGAATTAAAGTCCTTGACTGTACGCTAGGACTCACGAGGATAGAGTCAGTTCAAATAGTGGAAAGACTACCTGTTCGCAAGGGCTCCACTCAGACCAGGCGCTGACGACGCAGTCTCCGGGGCAGGGCGCGCGGCAGGGCGCCTCCCGCGCCGGCGCCGGGCCCGCGCCCGCCACCTCGCACGCCGAGTCCTCCAGGCCATTGCCTTCGCCGTCCACGCAACTGTGAACATTTACAATTGTCCAACTCTCTTCGCAAAAGTGCCTCTAGTCGAGAAGCGTGCTAGCGTGAAGTAGCGTAGGTAAGTGTTCCGCAAACTTTTTGTGTTCAAGGTAGGTACCTACATCTAGGAAAACGATAATTTTTGGAGGTACACCATAAATGAAAAATCAGATGAATACATGTTTGTAAGTATTTTTCTTCCGTCCGTCTATTTAACTTTATAAGACCTTATTTTTCCGAGGAACACCATGTAATGACCACGGTACACCATGCAGTGTGCCGCAGCATACAATTTGCGGAACATTGGCGTAGGTGTAAGTATAGCACAGGGGTATTTTCAGGGCGGTGAATTGCATCTCTGCCGTGTCAGGCCTAAGTAACGTAACTTGAGATAAGTTAGTTACGCTTAACAGTGCTAAATCGACATTTTTGATGCTATACTATCTGATACATATCGAAAATTTTCATTTTAGGCCATAATTCAATAAAAACACCGATAGCCGAACTAACGTATCTGGGATTTTTGTACTCACTTGTAACGGATATCTCCCATATTTCAAATACGTTAGATAGGTCATACAGAACTCGCCCGCAGAATCGAAATTGAAAAATTTTTTGGTGCAGTTTGATTCAAATCAGGTTGTTGTTATTATGTTATATTAGGCATTTTAATTACATTTCATAATACGTAACAGCTTCTGAAACCAAGGAGAGCTATTGATTATAATTTTATTAAGATTATGTTTAACTAGCGGGGAGGGAGGGGGAGAGAAGATAATAATATTTTGTTATAGTATTATTTAGTAAAAAAAAGATACCTTAAAGTTAAGAATTAATACAAATCCTGTTGCTGTGATAAAATTCAATTAAAAGTTTTCTAACTTCCACTTTACTTATTATTAACCTTCTTACCTATTTTTATATCCATAAATAAAATAACGGGACCTGATAAAAGAGCCTATACCCACTTTTAATTTACTTAAATGTTCTGTTTCTTGGTTCCAAAAAGTAATGTAAGTAAAGATACAGGTCATAGCCATTACACAGTTTTGTGTAATAAAAAGAGCATGGTCACGCTTAACTAACGTATATGCAGATACGCAACTTTGCGTTACAGAATTTTGTATGAAAAGTAAGGTCGTGTAAACTTTAAAAACAGTCTTTTTTGAAATTGATTCGTAGCACAGAGTTAAAATTAAAAATACATTGTCACAATAATATTTCTAACCTAATGTGTAAATTTCAAATTTTAAACTTCAATAGTAAACAAGCAATGAGATGTGGATAAACAAAAACTTTGATCGCGTTTTTCTCTAATCGTCGTTTTTGGAGATACGTTACTTACGCCTGACACGGCAATTCTGCGCCCAGGAGGGAGATTTTACACTTATAACTTTTAATATCAGGGGGAGGTGCAAGCGGACCCTCCCGCCACCTATGAGTCAATTAGTTGTTTGTCTTAGGTTCGACTTCAATTTCAAAAAGTTGGAACCTCCGATTTCGACATCCAAAACTTTTTTAAATCGGAGGTTAAAATCGGAGGTCGAAGTACTGCGACGGAGGCGATCGTGATCAGCCAGCGCGTACGAACAATATTTGTCGCACGGGGAACCTCCTTGCCGACTATAATTAAAAGAGGCTTAGGCTGCGTTTCCACCAGAGATGTGCGAGGATGCGTTGCGAGGGATGTGTCCACGGTGCTTTCACTTCCAACAATGTCTATGTTTAGTTCCGTCAATTTGCACTAGATGGCAATATTATTTATCAAATCATGTAGAAAATAGATGAAAACGACTTTAAATTCTAGTTTCAAAAAAGCTGTGGCAGTGGCCCATGGGCAGTGACACATCAGGGCTGGTATTGGTACGTGTGATTATTGGTCCTAGGTATGGTAATAGATGGTCCTAATATAGTAGTTACGGGAATTTGCGTTAGATGGCGTTATGCCGTTGAATAGAGTGATATCTCTATCCTCCTATATATAATGTACTCTGTGGATGTGTCTGTCATGAACCAATAGAAACACTTCATTCACTTAGGACCTTTTAAATTAAGTGTTTCTATTGGTTCATGACAGACACATCCCTTGCAACGCATCCTCGCACAGCTCCGGGGATACGCAGCCTCAAGCACGTTTGTTTTGTATTGTTTTATTTTATTAGACCTGCCCTTAACAGATGCTTCTTGTGCCTCTGCCTCCGCTATCACCTCCGACTCCGATTCCGATTCTGGTTCCGACTTGGGCACCTCAAACTTAATAAAAACTCTGTGGCGTGCATTCAGAGATATTATTATCACAATCATAATCTCTGAATGATTTAATTTCATTACACTATGAATTTTATTTTTATATTTCAAACTAAATACAAACTGAAATATAGATGCACAGAAAAAACCCCAGAAAAAAGACCAATGCTGGGAATCGAACCCAGGTCCTCAGCGTTCCGTGCTGCGTGCTTACCCCTACACCATCACTGGTCTAGAAGTTAGCGACGAATTTTTCCCATACATCGTACACTTCAGTCTGTTATAATCACATTTAGGCAGTGATAAAGCGCATCTATGTTATGCCCTCTACCTCTCTTATTTTTATGTTTAATAATAACAATAATGTAATGAACAAAATAATAATAATGTCTCATTAATAAAATAATAATTGATTGTAAATTAATAATAATAATCACTTAAATTGTAATAATAATTAAACTAACTTAATAATAATAATTGAATAATAATAACTAATTAATAATGTTAAAATTGCATAATGTATCCGCTTATGGTAATATCATAAATGTCTGATTGCATTATATAAGTTATAATAAATAATATTTTGTACGTTGAGCGGACACGCGCACTGATTTTATTAGTAGTGAGGCGCGCGCATCGTAGACATCTACCTATGTACAGCGATACCGGTCCATCGCGCGATGCGCTTGCGCAAGTCGATCCGCGCGCACCGCCCGACAGTCCGTGTACTGCTTCGACGCGAGACGCTTGATTTTTGTTTATAAACGCTAACGCTTATGAGCCACTGCTTTAGCTTACGCTTAACGCTTATTTCCTCTTTCACCATCTTCTCCTTCTTCTGTGAACTTTTATGTGTTGTGCTTGCTTGTTAATAAACAGTTATAAAGTGATGTAGTGTTTGCATTTGCCTGCTACCTACCGCTACTCAAGTAAGTGCTGCATAAACCACATTTACTACTACAACTCCGACTTTGGTTCCGATAGAATCACTTCTGTAATATCACTTGTAAAATTGAATTGGTTACATTACAATCTTACAATCTGATTGTCAGTCCACACTCTGCCAAGTCGAGATTTTTCGGCCAACCAATGTCCTTTTACTTTCTTATTATAATCCATACGGTAGAATTCGATTGTCGATTTACATAGTAAATATAATTGTGCGTAAAGTTATATCGTGTTGGATTTTAAAGACTTATTTTCTGCCCTTCATTTTTAAGACGTAATTTTCACCCTAATTCTTACACAACAGTGCGGTTGATGATGGCGTGTCCGCAGAGCGAGCGGCGCGGCGCGCACGCGGTCCACTCGCCAAGCGCCCACCGGGGCTCCGCCACCGCACACGCCGAACGTTGCAGCGTCGCGCCGCACTCGCGCCCGCCCGCGGAACCCTCTTCCAGCACCTCCCTGACACACACCACCACGACGTTAAACACGTAAATGTACTACCCGGGGGGGCTAATACAAAATTAGAAGTTCGTATCTTGTCGCCGTTTACTGATTACTATTAGCGTAAACGGAACGGCATGATATGTTCTAAAATCAAAATTCGTGGTATAAGGTCTGAGCCATCTTCCACACACAGATATGGGGCCCTACACCGAAACTAGAATACATCGAAAAACCAGAAAAGTACAGCTGGGATTGGAAATCAAATCCAGTTCCTTCTTCACTATGTGTTGCGAGCTTCACCAAATACACCAACCCGAGTGTTGGCATATAACTAGAAACTGAGGAACTGGATCCGTCTTTTTCTTTTCTGGTTTTTTAACGTGGTCAAAAACCTGGTAAGTAATACACAAACAGCAGTGTGCAGGGCACATCGCTTATAGAACTGATGGTCGATGGTGCCCAAAAGGTTCTCGAGCCGCGTTCACGTACAAGAAGATGAAGATGGAGTGGATGGAGATGGATGGAGAAGATGAAGGCGGACGGCAAGACCGGTCAGTTTGGTGAAACTTGGGGAGGCCTATATTCAGGAGTGGACGTCTTTCGGCTGAAATGATGATGATGATGAAGATGGAGCGACGAACTCGTTAAGCTTGCGGGAACGCGTTGGATGCGGATTGTGTAGGACCGGTCTGTTTGGTGAACCTTGGGGAAGGCCTATATGCAGCAGTGAATGTCTTTCGGCTAAAATGATGATGATGATACTTATGAAGGATTGTAGTTAAAAATAACGTTAAAAATACGTTATAAGTTTATAATTAAGTGAGTGCATGCTCAAATTAAAACTAAGTGGTAAGGACGGTGAATCTTGATCCCCGTGATACAGTTTATACTAGTACGGGGGTCAGTTGACGCTTAATCTGCCTTTGGTTTTTTAACCATGTAATTAATTATGTAAGTAGAAACAAGCATTTTTTTGGCTAAATAAATAAATATTTGATGATGAAGATGGATCAACGACTTTGATAAGGTTGCGGGAATGTGTTGGATGCGGATGGCGCAGAACCGGTATGCTTGGCGAACCTCGGGGGAGGCTTATTATTCAGCAGTGGACGTCTTTCAGCTGAAAAGATGATGATGATGATGAAGATGGAGCGACGAACTGGTTAAGGTTGCGGGAACGCGTTGGATATGGATCGCGCAGAACCGATCGGTTCGGCAGTAGTCGTCTTTTTTCGGCTAAAATGATGATGATGAAGATAAATAAAATAAAAACAAATAAATGTTAGGGGGGGAGATGAAGCGACGACCTTGTTAAGATTGCGGGAACGTGTTTTTTTTTTTTGAATGAGTCGCCAGAGGTGCCAAAGACGCGAAGTCTTTGCTATTTTTTACTTAAGGGTAGGAAGAGTGCTTGTGCTCGGGAAAAATCCCTTCGGACGAACTGGGAATGGAGGGCCCAGACAGTGTCCGACTTGCACGGACTAAAAAACCCGGTCACAAGTCCCCTTCTCTATTGATTATTAATACAAAAAACGTGTGCTTTATATTTTGAGGAGGGGAGGGGTAGGGAGGGGACTTAATCTACCCACAGTGTCCTGCCTCAGCCATTTGCTGGAGCCGGGAGAGGAGCATGCATTCTCCCGCTGGGCACTGGGGGGTGCGGGAACGTGTTGGATGGATCTACTAATGGCGCAGAACCGGACTATTTGGCGAACCTTGGGGGAGGCCTAGGGTCAGCAGCGGACGTCACTCGGCTGAAATGACGCTGTAATCACTGTAAAGAGTTAAAGAATCAGTGTCTGACCTGGTCCGGAAGCGGAAGGCGGCCCTCGAGCCGGGCTCGGCGGCGCACGGGCCCCACTCGCCCCACGCGCCCGCGCCGCAGTCGCGCGCGCACCGGACTGAGCACGCGCCGCGCAGCAGCGCCGGAAACTCCTCGTCGTATGTATACCCGTCTGTAGACGCTTCGCGGACGCGGCTCACTCCTATTGATACAACTTGTTTTACATACATACCTACTAACGTAAGTACCTACTAAATTATCGCAAGAAAGTGACTAGTACAAAAAGACGACAGTTTTATAGTTAAAGGCGGTTCTTGATGCATAGTAAGCAATATTGCAAGCCCTGACAAAAGATGGCAGAATTATTGTCATTATGATCAGTTCATACATGGTATCGTATGGTCTAATGGTTCGGAAACTGTCCAATAAATATAAATATAAACTAGCTGTTGTTCATAACTTTTTCTGATTTTGTTCTTTGTCAGGATAAAAAGTAGCGTATATGCATTAGGGATGTAAGGTAAACGTACTAATGCTCGACACCTCTACGCCCAGTAGATGACACCCATCTCTCACCTGTCTTACTATGACATAAGATTGAAGGTGCCATGTATTGGGTCAGTTTCGAGCACAGGGACGTTTACCTTAGTTTTCAGAATTTATTTTTATGATCAGTTCAGTGTAATTCCAGGAATTACCCCCTACATAAAAGCAAGTAACCGCACAAACAAAAATATTGGTATAACTAACCAGTAAGGGGATGGAATTTCTTGCAAACGTCCATAGGGACGTCTCGTCCACCGAACATGCACCGAGCAGCTCTCAGCGCTCTTCCCTCTCCACATTCCATGCTGAAACAAAACCAAAAGTGAAATAGCAAAATAGGGAATAGATACCCGGGAGGTTTTAACATGCGGTATGCGGTCTTACCCGGGAGAAAGGATGCAATCGGAATCAGCAGGCAAAAGTTCCAGGGACACGTTCTTGCAGATACAAGTTGGGATGTCTGGGTCTGATGCATCCAAGAATCTGAAAAAAGGAGAAATCATCTTACCATTGCTACATGGTAAAAACATTATCCTATACTGATTTGTAAGATACAAAGTTATAAAAAGCTGATGTTTACGTGATTTTCCCATTTTACTCGCGTATCCCATACTTGGGATACGAGACAGGTTTCTTTCTCGTGCTCGAGAGCCGAGTTTCCCCTCAAGATCTAATCAAAAAGAAGCTTAATCAAACTTGTTTTCAGACATCGTAACTTGAACAAAATTGTGTCAATATGATTGATTTCTAGGTTGGATACTTTTGTTGTGCGCACAAATCATCATCACATGTAAATTCATATCATATTGTATTAGTATAAGTTTTTTGTTGACATCACTCATCTACCTAATCCATATAATAAATTAATATGTAGTATGTAAAGTAATGGTAGACTTGGAAGGAGACAAAAGGTCTGACGAGCAAGCTACAAGTGTTCGTCAACAAATGCCTGAGGTCCATCCTGCGCATATTTTGGCCGAACACTATCAGCAACGAAGATCTATGGAAGCGGTATCCCGATAAAGCGAGAAATAGTGCAACGAAAACGGAAGTGGATAGGGCACACCCTCCGAAGGACAATACCGCCAGGGTCGCGTTCACTTGGAGGCCGCATGGGAGCAGCCGGCGGGGCAGCCGGGCTGAGTTGGAGGGACGCGGAGCAACAGGCGCAGGACAGGAGCAGACGGCGACGTCTCTCGAAGGCCCTCTGTACCACTGGGGTACCATAGGACAACAACAACAACAACAACAACAACAACAACAACAACAACATATATTTCAAACTAAATACAAACTGAAACATAGATGCACAGAAAAAACCCCAGAAAAAAGACCAATGCTGGGAATCGAACCCAGGTCCTCAGCGAAGTATCTTTTTTTAAATAAATAGAAAAAGATACTTCATACTTAACTTGTAACAACAACAACAACAACAACAACAATAACAACAACAACAATAACATAATGTAATTAGAATTAAAACAGTCTGGGAATTGTCATTTTTCATTTTTGTACCCTAACAGGTGTTGTGTACCTAGTTACCTACTACTGCATAATCTTTTCCTCCACTCCGATCAACACTGTATGTCAGCTCATGTAATGAACTTGACTTAATAATAATAATGATAATAAAGCTCTTTATTCTGAAATTAAATTAATATATACAATGCAGGTACTAAATAAAAATATTGTTTATAAAAAATCCCTAATTTCAGTATGCCTTTTGGCATAGGCCTCCTCCAACGCCTTCCACTGACATCTGTCATTTGCAACCCTTTTCCAGTTTGGACTTACGGTCATCTTCAAGTCATCTTCCCATTTAATGATTGGTCTTCCCCGTTTTCTCTTCCCATCTCTAGGGTACCACTCGGTTATTGCCTTGGTCCATTTCCCTCTTGTGTCTCGCATCATGTGACCAGACAACGCCACTTTTGCTGGTCTATTCTTGCCAAGATATCAGTGAGCTTAGTTTTCGATCTAAGCACAGTGTTCCTAATACTTGACTTAAATGAAATAAATAAATACAGGTGAGGTTACTTGAGAGGCTCAGCGCAGACGCCGTCGCAGGTGAGGGGCGGCGGCACGCTGTCGCACGACACGCGGCACGTGGCCACGCTCTGCGGGACCAGCTGGCCGGCGCACGCGCCCGCTTCCACGCGGTGCGCGGCCGAGCCGCACCAGATGCCTGGCGCAGAGGGATCCAGTCACTTCATGTCACACCATGCCGACACCGACGGGTATAGGTAACGCCATTAGAGTTGAGGCGAATGATTAAACACACAGCTACATAAAGTACTGATTGCAAAAAAGTAGCGAATGAATGAAATGAATGAGTAAATGAAAATGTGAATTATTATGATCTTAAGGTGAAAGAACTACGCTACCATGCATATTATATTTTTTCTTTTATCATATAACCTATTTTTGAAATAAAACAATTTGAAAATGATAAGAAATATTCGCAACAAAAAAATCGGTATTTTATAAAAAGCGAAAAATATGCTTCTCTGATTAAATAAAATATATCAAAATATTTTATTTTTTGTTTTGTTTGAACTAAATGTATTTTCTTAAATAATTCTTAACGAAATAGGTTGAAGAAATTTTTGGTCAATTTTGTAATTCACTGTTGAGTCTGTCGATCTTGCTGTCGTCGGTACGAATAAACGTCAAAATTCCGCTGTCATTACATGAGATGTGGTTGTGTGCGTGGCCTCAACTCTGGTGGCGTTACCTATATGTACCTACAGCTCGATTCACAAGAGGTGGCACGAATGGATTTAACGAAAGTATTGCCACTTTGACATTTTTGTAGGAAAATGACTGATGCATGTCATTTTCGTATGTGTGAAGTGGGGTACTAGACGACGATAAACATACTTGGGTCAATCAACTTTTTTTTGTAAATTTCTATTTACTCCTTTACAAGTAACTCTGTAATCTCTGGTTAGTGAAACCATGATTTTGCAGTAATTAGATAAACTGTTTATCATAGTGCATATGTGAAAACCAAAAAAAATAAGTATTTCTATGAAAAAAACCGGTCACCCAGGGGAAATACCACTATTTTCATACACATTTCGGGGACAACATTGTCCCCTGGGTCACCCACGAAATAGAAGCTAAACAAAAAAAAATAAATATGGCAATTAGGTACACCATTATTGACTACAAAAATCTAGGGTCTTGAAAAGTATACTTTAAATAAGGAATAATAATCAGTTTTTTAATTATTTCGGTTTACATAGACAGTAGCAGAAAATCGTTTACAAAAAAAAGTTGATTGGCCCACTTATATAGATAAATAAATACTTAAATACATATAAAACATCCATAACTCAGGAACAAATATTCGTGCTCATCACACAAATAAATGCCCTTACCGGGATTCGAACCCAGGACCTCTTGCTTCGTAGGTAGGGCCACTACCAACTAGGCTAAAGCGGTCGTTACCTGTACAGACTTAGTTGTTAGTTATAAGTATGTAGTGTGTACAGTCTCACCACTGTACATTTTTCTGTTAACGCTGCGACCTACATACGGCCGAGCAATAACCTTTCATAATAATATTTAGAGTGTTTAATCAAGTCATACGATAAACATCAAAAGAAAAGAAAACTAACTAATTTACCTATTTACTGTATAACTTAACGTGAATAAAGCAACATTAAAACATCGTTCTTTCTCTGCACTCCATCAACAAACTACTACAACTACGATACAGTGTACAAATCTAACTGGATTTTACATAGTGTGTGGTATCTATAGTGGTGGCAGTTTTTAACTTTATTGTTCTAACAAGTTTGGTATGAAGTATAATCAAACCGAAATCTGAACGGGACTGTCAGAACTGTCATTTCATACATATTATCACGTAAGAATATAGAATTTACTGTCAACTCCAATCCCTTTCTAAACTCGCCCTGATAATATCTTTTTGTATTTTTCTTTTCCAACTCCATTTTTTTTACTTTTACGGTTATGCCGTGAAATCCATATACTTATTTTACTAAATACAAACTGAAACATGGATGCACAGAAAAAACCCCAGAAAAAAGACTAGCGCTGGGAATCGAACCCAGGTCCTGGTCCAGGATTTTTGTTCTAGATTGGTTGTGGCTGGTATTCGGACAGCTCTACCGTACTTGACCAAAGGTCGTCTGGCAGTGTCTTAGAGCCCTTTGTTTGATCAATAGTTAAACAAACTAATAGTTAAAATGTATGGCAAACATAACAATAGTTAACGCATTTCAAAGGCAATTTGACTATTAGTATCTTTAACTACTGATCAAACAACAAGCACTAATCCTACCTCGACATTGGCGGAATCATCGCACCGTTCGATGAGGCCATTATTATCCCAAAAATTGAATTGAATTGGGGCTATATGTACAGTCGGGGTAAAAAAAGGTTCGTTACTTTTCGACCTTAACTCGTTGACATAGAGTCGAAAAGTGACGAACGTTTGATTTTGCCGTAGGATGATGATTTTCTCGTCCGATCACCGAGGTTAAGCAACGTCGGGCGCGGTCAATACTTGGATGGGTGACCGCCTGGTTTCATTTTTGTCTTTTGAATGTTTTGTTATGACGTTGTCACGTTAAACTATCGTCCGTAAACCGACTTTACAGACAACCGGTTTTTTGTTAATTTGAAGATACCTGAATGAGTACGATTTAGAGGGAGGTCATGACCCGCTGACCCACCCCCGCGGACCGTGACTACGTGCTTTTAAGAGGGTACGATGGTTGAGAGAATTTTAGGAAATAGGTATTTTAATGAAATGTCGCTGTCTCGCCCGAACCCCTCCGTGTCAATACAGCGAGAGCGGGACAACTACACCTCAGACGTTAATAGGCGCATAAAACTGATCAAAACAGCATTTCGTAATCCCCTGTTTTCTTCTAGAAAACTGGGCCAATAAATTTATTTTTTTCATAAATAATTAGAGAACAGATTTAGCTATGCCCCTATGTTTTCCTTTTTTTGTTTATAGGAGGGATTCTTTTCTGACGAGTGTCTGAAAATGACGTTGAAATTGGGCAATTTTTTCGGTTTTTGAAAGCTCATATTTCTTATGTTAATTGAAATATGAAAAAAAACGAAACATAGGGGCATAGCTGTGGTAGATAAAGATTACATAGTAAAAAAAATTTGGCTCTAAAGCCATTATCCAGGGAGGAAACAGGGGATTACGTTTGTATGGAGAAATGGTGCGCATCGTACCCTCTTAAGACGGGTTTTCTGTGTCGTATGAACTGACTTCTGACGCGGTGTCCGGCGCCGCAGCGCGCGGCGGGCGGCAGGCGGCATGTGCTCCACTCGCCGGCGGCCCAGGCGGCATCGCGCGCGCGGCACGAGCGCGCCACCGGGCACGCGCGCGACTCCTGCGCCGGCCCGCAGTTCGGCCCGCCGTGGACCGTGCGGATGCGGGTCTGCTTGCCGGGATCTGGACACATATCAATCCAAATAACATGCCAACTTTTTTTCTTTAGAATAGGAACACAAGCTCTAATATGGCACTACGTCTGTAGACGGGAATTGGCTAAGTAAAGTTTTTTGAAGAGGTGCTAAATATTTTTTTTTTCGACAGTAGTCGTCTTCTAGACCGAGAAACTGCAGCTGTTTTATTTTTATCTCCTATTGTTTACTGGAAATATTTTTTTAAGTTTCGAGATGATATTTGTGAGATTTAATGGCTGACAAGCGGTTCATGCTCAGTACTTAATAGAAATAGAAAAAAAAACGAAGTCAATTGTCAATGTCAAATGAAATCTAACCGTTTGCGTTTCGTTTACTTTGCATTGTCCAAAAAGCAGTTCCGAAATAATGATCGAAAATATTCAATCGTGATTTAATTATCGTGCATAATTCGTAGAGAAATGCGGTAAAATTGAAAATCCGGATTTTGTGCGGAGGTCGTTAAAAATAGTCCAAAAATCACACCAAAACGCAAAGCAAACGAAACGCAAACGGTTTGACATGGACAAAAGTGACAGATGACTTCGTTTTTTTTCTGTTTCTATTAAGTACTGAGCACGAACGGCTTGTCAGCCATTAAATCTCACAAATGTCAACTCGAACACTTAAAAAAATATTTCAAGTAAACAAAAGGAGATAAAAATAAAACAGCTGCAGTTTCTCGATCTTCAGAACGCCGACTGTCGAAAAAAAATATAATTAGCACCTCTTAAAAAAACTTTACTTAGCCAATTTAATTTTCATTAAAAGTGGCGCTCCGTCCACAGCCAAATATTTGTCATAGTATTTATAGGGAGTTTATGACTCTGTGCCGTTTCTGGATGTAACACAAACCCGCCAGTGCCACAGCAAGCACTCATACTGGTGCACACAAGTTTGTCTCCGTCACACATACAAAAAAGACCTCGCGTTGTGGCACTACGTCTGTAGGCGGACAATGTCCATACAAGGTCTTCGTCTGTGGCCGTTACTGCCGCAACATTTACTTCCAAAACTGAACAATGTGACAATCCGTGCCACAGCACAAATTATTGGATGAGGTTTTGTGTCCGTGAACGTGTTAAATTAAGTGTTTTAGCAGTGGCATAGCCTGGATACAGGTTGAATCCTAAGTGGTAAACAGAAATATTGCTTCTAACTCAGTTAATGCTGGGTATATGGGTGGGTAAAATAATGCATTAACTCAATTGTTAAAAATAGACTGATAAAATTTGGAATGTTCATAAGTATTCATAACTTAGTTGAAATGAAATCACAAACTCAATGCATTCATACAGTCGTCATCCACCCGATATAATGCGAGGCCCTACGCTGTCGCACCACACATTAAAGTACAGGTTTTTGACTGAGCAAAAAAACGAGAACCGTTAGAGGCGATGGCTCACTTGGCCCACGTCACTGTTTTTTACAAATATCGCTCAGATCGAAAAGTAGACTTACCACAAGTGTTAGGGCAAAGCGACCAAGGCATCCAAGCTTCGACCCGGCAGCCTCGGCGACAACGAATGGTGCAGGCACGCCGGGAAGCAGGCCGGCGAAGGGGAGCACATCTGTGATATAACTTTTGTTAGAATCTACTCAACGTCCATTGACAAACAAATTAATTATTTTTAGAAATAAATTAAAACAATGCTTACAAAGCCTCACGGACGACATCGGCGTTGTTCTGAACACACATCACGTCTCTGGACATTTCTCCTTCTTCTACGCATGGCTCTTCCTCGTCGCTCTCATTGAATGTTTCTCCGTCCTGAAAAATAGGTTTTCGGTCTGGTTCTAAGTAGTCTGATTTCCGAGCGTTGTCAGATACGTTGAGAGTTAGATGCAGGATGCAGGTAAGTACCTATATGTACTAATATTCCATCGACAAATACCTACACGTAACATTCAACTACTTGGCAATCTATGTTCATGAAGCTTAGAAATGAAGGACACACAAAACACAGTCCGACTTAACTCTTTATACACTTTAAATCGGTTTCGCGCGTACCCTATACATAAAAAATAAACAGAAAAGTCCTGACTGACCTCCTCAAACAAGTTAGCTATGAAGTATCTTTTTTTGTACTTATTTTTTCAACTTCATTTTTTTTTATTACTTTTACGGTCATCCCGTGAAATCATATATTTCGTACTAAATACAAACTGAAATATAGATGCACAGAAAAAACCCCAGAAAAAAGACCAATGCTGGGAATCGAACCCAGGTCCTCAGCATTCCGTGCCGCGTGCCATACCCCTACACCACCACTGGTCCAGAGATTAGACACGAATCTTTCCTATACATCATACATTTCAATCTGCTAAATCATCACCTTATGCAGTGACAAGCGCACATCTATGTTACACCCTCATCGAGAGATTTTAACACTCCTTCGGAACTAACCGCTCACCTGGACAAGAGATGGCGCTACTGTGCAACTTTAAACAAGTTAGCTATGAAGTATCTTTTTTTGTACTTATTTTTTCAACTTCATTTTTTTTTTATTACTTTTACGGTCATCCCGTGAAATCATATATTTCGTACTAAATACAAACTGAAATATAGATGCACAGAAAAAACCCCAGAAAAAAGACCAATGCTGGGAATCGAACCCAGGTCCTCAGCATTCCGTGCCGCTTGTCACTGCATAAGGTGATGATTTAGCAGATTGAAATGTATGATGTATAGGAAAGATTCGTGTCTAATCTCTGGACCAGTGGTGGTGTAGGGGTATGGCACGCGGCACGGAATGCTGAGGACCTGGGTTCGATTCCCAGCATTGGTCTTTTTTCTGGGGTTTTTTCTGTGCATCTATATTTCAGTTTGTATTTAGTACGAAATATATGATTTCACGGGATGACCGTAAAAGTAATAAAAAAAAAAAAAAATGAAGTTGAAAAAATAAGTACAAAAAAAGATACTTCATAGCTAACTTGTTTAAAGTTGCACAGTAGCGCCATCTCTTGTCCAGGTGAGCGGTTAGTTCCGAAGGAGTGTTAAAATCTCTCGATGAGGGTGTAACATAGATGTGCGCTTGTCACTGCATAAGGTGATGATTTAGCAGATTGAAATGTATGATGTATAGGAAAGATTCGTGTCTAATCTCTGGACCAGTGGTGGTGTAGGGGTATGGCACGCGGCACGGAATGCTGAGGACCTGGGTTCGATTCCCAGCATTGGTCTTTTTCCTGGGGTTTTTTCTGTGCATCTATATTTCAGTTTGTATTTAGTACGAAATATATGACCTCCTCAAATTTTGCATGGAAATAACAGTTTATTTTAATCATGAAAGTCAGGTTAGTTTTCAATTAACTGTTAGACCTTTAACTACTTTGCAACAAATAAATAGTTAGTCAATTGAGTTGGTAAATAATTGGGGATGTCTATTTTTTTGCAATGCATAGTAAATCGAAAACCATTTCGAGATAAATGCTTTCTAACTCGTTTTCTGTAGTTATTATTTTTTTATATAACGTAATGAATTTATTAAATAAGAAATAAGCAATGACTTTAATTTGACATTGGTGTATTTTGCGTGACCGGTCGTACTTTATTGTGTGTGGTTAGATTCTTCACAATTTACGCGTGGATTTATACTACGGAGTTTGATTTGGACCCGCTGTCTGACATCTAGCACTTTGACAGTGCCAGTAAAGTGACACAGTGTATAGTGTACCACTACGCAAAAAATAATTAAAGGGGTTGCCTTATCGTACGCATTTAGATACATTTAGAAATTGGGCATTGTGGGAGCCCTCAATTATAATGTGACGTCATCAACTAAAATAGTTTCAATAATTAATTTTGAAAAAAGTAGAGAACTAAATGACAAAATCTTGAAATTAGTTTCTTATAATTGACTTTTCTATACAAAAAAAATATAAAAACCACTGTTATTTTTTTTTAGACATTCCCAATTGACGTCAATGTTTGCTATTGTTATAGAAAATCACTGGGAGAATCGCGTTTTGACAGCTCATTGATTGATGGTGTCAAATGCCCTATTTTGGTCATGGCAATCTTGGCATGAGGTATGACGTACGAGTAGGTCCGTGTAGTTGGTCTGCGGCATATAGTCCTGGCGGCGCCGCTCGCACGGGCCCCAGGGCGTGGCCAGCCAGGAGTACGTGGCGCACGCGTGCGTGTTGCACGGCTCGTGCTGCACCAGCTGCTCCTCGGACGGACACGGCCACCCGTCTGGAAATGAGGCTTATATTTACTTTGTGCTTACTTATAAAAATATCTAATTGCCCAAACATCGGTATAGTATATACACGTATTTATACAACTATCCTAGACTCATAAAAAATAAAAAAATACAATACAATAATTGTATTGTATTGTATTTGTTTTGTGTAAAGAGTCATTGGACTCTTTATGTACACCACAAATAATATAATACAAAAAAAGGAGTACATGAAAAAAATAAATAAGGTAAGCAATGGGCGGCCTTATCGCTTTGAAGCGATCTCTTCCAGGCAACCTTTAATACAACAATAATAAAAAAAAATTATGAAAAGTGTTCCTGTTAGGCAACAACGTTCCGAAGATACTGGCAGCGTTTCCTTTTCGAATAACATAAGCTAATTCACTGTCTGAGCAAGCTGCCAGTTCTTCGGTCTCCTGTGACGTCGACTAATCTCTTTGATATTTCTTTATAGAGCTTCGTAGCGCTAGGACCCCACGGGCCAAGTATTCAGTGCCTAGGCCCCTGTGTTTGAGTGCTTTCGCTTTTTTTATTGTAGCGAGGCAGTCGCGACAGCCGATGCGTCGAGGTGTGTTCATTTTGTGCGCGGCAACCATGGGCATTTAACGTTGGGAATGTGCAGCTGCTGCTTTTAACATTATTCATCACATCATATTATTCACAAGAGACCGAAGCGAAAACCAACTAACTGCGCGTGCACAACGCACTGACACTCCTTCGTCGCGGCACTTTCAGTTGTGCCAATGTTCGAGTTGCCTCGCGCGGCGGCATGGTATTCATAGTGCGCGGCTGCCACGCAAGCTAATATTCGATGGTTTGCCGCTCGAAGTCGATACGCAGCACGCGTGCACTTACTTGGTGAAGCATGAGCTAGTAGGTAGGTATGTGTCGTCGCCCCAAACTGACACCACGCAGTCGCCGGCGCACGCGATGCGTTCACGCTCGCCGCGGCCGCGCGTTGCGTCTCTTTCTACAGAAGCACTTACTGGGCGAGGCGTGGGCCAGTATGTGTCGGTGGCGCCGGCGCAGCGCGCGCTGCACGGCGCCCACGCGCCCCACGCCGACACCACGCAGTCGCCGGCGCACGCGATGCGTTCACGCTCGCCGCGGCCGCGCGTTGTGTCTCTTTCTACAGAAGCACTTACTGGGCGAGGCGTGGGCCAGTATGTGTCGGTGGCGCCGGCGCGATGGCGGCGCGCGGCCGGCGGCGGCGCAGCGCGCGCTGCACGGCGCCCACGCGCCCCACGCCGACACCACGCAATCGCCGGCGCACGCGATGCGACAGCGCTCGCCACGCGCCGGCGCGCCAGTACTACTGCACCAAGCGCGTTGGGCCTCCTTCTACAGAAAAACTAAAGTAAATAAGACTAGACTTTGCCCGCGGCTTCGCACGCGCGTCATTACATCTGGTCTCGATTTACATACCTACATACATATGGTCACACCTGTATTCCCAAAGGGGGTACACGAAACGAAACGTTACATTTACGTTTCAAGGCCACTTTTAGCAATTTTAGGTTTAAAGGTAAAAGTGGTGGTGGTGGTGGTGGCTTGTTGATAATCAATAACATGTCAACCCATGAACTAGGGTGGCCAAATGTGCCGTATTTTACGGGTTTCCCCGTTTTTCGCGCTGTAAAAGTTTGGAAACCCGTAATTAGACAAATAACACCATTGCCTATTAGCATCCATTATTACTTTCACGGTCATGGGTAGACGGAAATAATTGCGAGATATAAAGATAGATACCTAGGTAGTAACGACATGTCTCACAGCGACTTATTAAATACCACTTTTTTCATACTTGCCACTATATTAATTTAAAATATCACAAGGGTAAAGCTTTACCCACAACACAATACTACAACACAACAGGTTGATTACAACACAATACTTATCCTAACTAATATTATAAATGCGAAAGTAACTCTGTCTGTCTGTCTCGCTTTAACGCTAAAACTACTGAACCAATTTAAATGAAATTTGGTACATACACAGATAGTCTAGACTAGAGCCTGAGAAATATCATCACGCTAACACCAATTAGGAGCGGAGCGGCGCGGAAGAATGTTTCAAAATCGGGGGTTTTTGAAGTAAAATTTCTATAGGCACGCTTGACTTGCGAGTACGGTGGTGAATGTGAACGCGGGTGTGCGGGGGTTTCTGGGGGAGGGGGCGGGGGGGGGGTAATTTTTTTATATCGAGGAACTAAGGAGAGCCATAATTGATGAAAAAGCAAATTGGATAAAAAAAATAAGCTGCCCAACTTACTGATTCCACGCGCGGAGTCGCGGGCAAAAGCTAGTATATTATATATGTACAACTGTTCGGGCATTGTAATTCTCTCATATGCGGGTATATCAAAACCTGAGAAGAATCTACCCTCGCGCTCGAAAAAGTAAGCAGCGCCAGCGCCCCGCACCAGTTGCTGTATAGAATCGCTTGGAGATACTAGCCACGGTCGGCAACGCTCCAGTGAAGTGATTCGGATTACCATTGTTGCTATTAATCGGCGGATTTCTATTTAATACGGGCACTTTTCGGATCTTGTCATATTAAGAACTTTGTTATATGTGTTTGTGTGTGTGTGCTGTACAGCAGAAACTTATTTTTAATGGACTACAAGGACATTGGTGTGTGATAAAGACGGCGGCTTCTGTCTGCAGCCAAGGAAAGAGTCGAAGGTAAGATATGCCTTATATGTCTGAAGTGCAATGCCTGAAAAGCCAAATATCTAGGACGACCTGGGCCAACCTAGCTCAACACTGAATCTATCGAAGGGTTCTACGTGAACATATTTATGGTCCATCGTCACGGATCAGGTTTTCATAGATACATATTTGCTTAGGTAATTTCTTAGTTATTCAGATTGGCGTTATTTAAATCATTTAACTTCCCATTATAAATTACTTTCGTGTATAAAAATACAAGGTAGGTAGGTGGATATCGGTAGTTCCATATTGTTCTAGAATTCGGTCGGTTATAGTTCGGTTATCCTCGGGTATTTTTTAATTTTCTTGGTTAATACTTGGTTATACGATTAAAATAAAATGGCGTTAAAAGCAGCTCAAACAAAGTTTAAAGTCGTATGTGATTGGTTTCGAGCTACCTCAGAAATGGTTAACAGTAAAAGTTATAGTAACGGGGTTATTTCGTCGCGGTTACGGAGATTAGAGGATAAATATATCGCGTTAGGTGACGCATATGAAGTCCTTTTGAACTGTTCTGATATAAACGATGATATTGTCACTCAGGCGACTTGTGATTTTCAAGCGGCTGAGATAATTTATAACCAAATGGATGCGGTATCGGCAGGTTACCCTAGGCTAAACAGTACGCACGTACCTACTGAGAGCGCATCTACGGCGAGACTACCTACTATTAGTCTATCGGTATTTGACGGAGACTTATTTTCCTGGACTAGTTTTATTAGTTTGTTTACGTCACTCGTTTTAACTAGGAAGGATATTTCTAAAACAGAAAAATATCACTATTTGTTTTCTCACGTAGAAAAGGAACCGCGATCATTAATTAAACATTTGCCAATGATCGATGAGTCACTGGATACGGCACTTGAAATATTACGTGGGCGTTATGAGAACAAAAGATTATTGGCTGATAATCACATTTCGAGACTGCTTAATTTACCGGTTTTGAATAAACCAGCGGGTCTGAGGGAAAAGATACTTAATCCTTTGTTAGAATCTACGCGAGCGTTAAACAATTTAGGATTCCCTACCTCCGAATGGAGCTACATATTGTTACATATTAGTCTCACTAAACTGCCCATGGATATTAAAACGCGGTTCGAACAAAAATACGGCGGTAACAATATTGAATTGCCAACATTTCAGCAGCTACTTGATTTTTTACAGAATGAGTGTTCTTTGTTAGACACGGCGGCGGCACCGGCGGTAGACCCGAGTCATAGTCATAGCCATGGTCATACTCATACCTACGCAGAACGTACACGCGGCCGTTCTCATAGAAATGTCAATGTAGCGGAATTTAATAATAATAAATCGGACCGGCCCACACGGCAATGTTTATACTGTCTATTATCGGGTCATATTATTGACGACTGTTTTAAATTTGGAAAATTGTCAAGGGCTGATCGCAAGGAGTGGGTGAAAAATAACATGTTGTGTTTTAAATGTTTTGGTAAACATGCCGCGGCGACATGCAATCGGTCTATACCTTGCAATAATTGTGGAAATAGCGGTCACAATAGCTTGTTATGTACGATGTATGTTTCTCGTTCGGCATCAACGGCGGAGCAGGGTGATCACCCTCGGCACGTTATGGTCTATACTAATGCCTCGCATGGTGGCGGCCTCGGTGGCGGCCGAGATTCAGGCTCCCAGCGGCAGCGTGCATACCGAACGAATCTCAATCAACCTGCGCAGAAGCACGGCGGAACCGGTTATAATTGGCATAATCCTGCACTTGTTGATGACAAAGGCTTATCGAGTTCTCCGGGAGAGCCTCGTCAGCAAAATAATTACTCGCAATAGCAATTACAGTCGTGTAATGTCGCACCTTTGCCTAAGTTAGCGGATAATATATTGTTACCTACGGTTATTGTTTACGTTCAAACGGCGCGTAAGGATTTTATTAAGGTGCGTGCGCTTTTGGATCTTGGTTCGCAAATTAGTATTATTAAAAGCGATTTGGTAACTGTTTTAGGTTTAAAGCGACATTACTCGAAAATACCTTTGGTAGGCATTGGCGGAATGCATACTAACGGTAATCAAATAGTGTTATTCTATTTTCGGCCTATAAATTCAGATCATCCCCTATTATCGGTAACGGCGGCAGTTTTAAAGAAACCAACAGCATATTTATCTAATTCATTTGAAAATAATAACGGTCATTGTACTATTTCGGACGGTGACGGTTCCTTTCGGATGTCAGAAGTTGACATTATTTTTGGATGTGACATTTTAGGTAAAATTTTAAACGGTAATAAAATCGATTTCGGAACGGACGGACCTTACGGTATGGATACCATATTTGATTTTGCTGTTTTCGGTCCGATTAATTCGGATATATACTTCAACAATAATACAGTTTTACATAATTATTCGGGGAAGACACTCGTAGACGCGATAGAAACATTTTGGCGGTCTGAGGAACCGCCTCGGATGGATATTAGGGATCCCGCAGATATAGCATGCGAGCACTTGTTTGTGACAACTACTACCCGTGATTCGGATGGAAGGTACATTGTTCGTTTGCCACTCGTACCGGGCCATCAACCACTCGGTGATTCACAACAAACTGCTTTTAATAGATTCATGTCCTTAGAGCGTAAATTTCAACGGCATCCGGAATTTTATAAGAAATATATAGATTTCATGACGGAATATATTAATCTCGGTCACATGACGGTTTCATCTTTTGACTTAAATTCTGGTAAAGAATATTATATGCTTGCGCACCACGGGGTGTTCAAAAAATCGGGTGACACAGATAAAATACGTGTTGTTTTCGACGGTAGTGTGCCAACTAGTACGGGAGCTTCGCTCAATGACTGTTTATATACTGGTGAACGGTTGCAAAGTGACATTACGTCTATTGTACTAAACTTTCGATGGCCTATTGTTGTTTTTTGCACGGATGTAAAAATGATGTTCCGACAAACGTGGATTCACGAAGAGGATCGTAGATATCAGTTAATATATTGGCGGAAAAATCCTAGTGAACCACTACTTGTCTACGAGTTAACTACAAACACGTACGGACTAAAATCTAGTCCTTTTGTCGCAATTCGTTGTTTACGTCAGCTGGCTTGTGATAGACAGAACGACATGCCTCGTGCGGCTCAGCTTTTGTTAAGAGGAAGTTACGTCGATGACCTTAACGGGGGAGCTGATAGTTTAGAAGAGGCTCGTGCGTTGAGAGACGAGTTAATATCGCTCATGAGTTCGGCTGGATATGAGTTAAGAAAGTGGTCGTGTAACGTACCTGCTTTATTACATGGTTTACCTTCGGATCACATGGAAACTCCGCGGACATTTGGCGACACTGACGGTCCCGGTATGATTAAAGTTTTAGGGATTCATTGGGATCCTAGTTTGGATATATTTACTTATCACGTCAATTTAATTTCGGACGGACCGGTAACTCGGCGGAATATTTTATCATTAGTGGCTCGGCTGTATGATCCTATCGGTTGGATCTGTCCAATTATATTTAAAATTAAATTATTACTGCAATCACTTCTGAGTAGTAACAATGATTCGAGACAGGTTAATTGGGATGCACCTGCACCCCTTTCTATTGTTAAACAATGGCGCGACATTGTAACCTTACAGACGTCAATCTGTAATGTTCCACCTTATGTGAACATAGTTTAACTTATTTTTTTATATCAAATTAAATTATTTCATACTCAAAGTAGACTATTGAATTATTAATTTATTAAAAATAAGCTTTTCCTTACTAAAGTATCCGAATGCGAAAGTATTCGAACGACAAGTCAATAATTTACGATACACGTGCGGCCTTCGAGCTGAAGAAAGGGTAGCCAACGTAAACCTTGAAGTTACGCATGTCAGCGCGGGTATCAAAGGAAGGGTGACCAGCATCTCGTATAAATACCGAAAGGTTGGGCGATTTTGGCCTTGTAAGATAACAATGGCCACTGAGAATATTGAGATTACCTTGTTCCAGGTTTTACTACTGCACTGAAATTATGGTACGTTGCCACATGGCTGGTTTTAGCTGACCAATCACGTTCTATGTTTTCATTAGAATCCATCTATATTTGATTTTTAGAAAGGCCAAAGTTATTCCCCATTAGATCGGAATACTCTGACTTTATGGTATAGTTAAATATGAAAATTAAAAATAACTTATTTTACAAAATAAGATTATTTCATACACAAATAGGGCAAATTAACTATTAATTGTGTCAATAACGAACTTATCATATCCATTTCGACTCTTTCATTGTGAGAGGAGACCTGTGTAAGGCGTGTATGGGGTTCATTCTGAGGAGAGGCCTGTGTCCTGATGATGATGATGATGATAAAACATTTTATTACTAAGAAAATTAAAATTAGATCACTGGCAACACTTACTGACTCCGACAAGAATATAATTTACGATACACGTGCTGAAGGGAATGTAACCAATGTAACCAATGTAACCAATGTAGCCAATGTAAACTTGGAAGCTAGAGTAGCTAGCGTAACTTTTGACGCCAACGAAGCTAGGATTTTAGTATAAAAGGGGAACGAGACGTGGGAAGAGGATCACTTTTTTTTGCTACGAGTTCGGGAAAGGTTCTCTCTGAATTATTAGGTATTAATTGGTGTCGTAATTGTGTTGTGGGGTTTAAATATTTCTTGTGTTAATTATAAGGGGTATTTCTGTGTGAATTTCGGCTTTGTATATTTTATCATCAGAAATACCTGTGATTCGATATTCATTGCCAGAAATTTGTATATTTGTTTAGTTAATATATAAATTGGGGTTTAATGGGATTTTGTGGGTTTAATATAAAATTTTGTTTAAACTGTGTTAGTGTATGAGAACCTATTCGAGCATCAGCTGAAGTAATAGCTGGACTCTGAGAAGAGATAGACGGTCAACCTGACGGTGCTAACTGTAGTTTAGCTCTTCTCGGAGGCGTTTAAAGGTAGAATACCATCTATTGGAGAAGGATGGGGGTCTGTATTATAACTCAAGAGTCGGACCTAATTTCTCCCTGGGTGTTGAAGGGTTTGGGGCGCCACAACCGGTGTTTCAAGCTCATCAATGTCTAGTCCGCTTATCTATTTATATATATATTACACTCTGGTATTCATCTAACCCAATCCCCTCAGATGGATACCAGAAGCACACAGGTATAGAGGATAGAAGCTGAGTTAACCTGCTCAAACGTAGGCATTAGTTTAGGATAGGCCCTCTCTTATCAGTTGGAGAGGGACCCCACGGTAATTGTAAATGTGGAATCCGGATTCCTAGCTTGCTAATTTCGTGTAGAATAGATGGATAGTTTAGCTGCTAGGAAAGGATTATAGGGAGTAGGTATAGTCGCCATTAACTAATATCATCGTTCTGCATTATACTATTTGATGTTGGAGGGCATTGTTATGCTATCTGACTTATTTAATATCATTACCATTAACTATTACAAGTTCTTCATTAAGCTATTTTATGTTGTGGGAAAGGGTTACATTTGTTGACCCAATTATCGAAGCTGAGACCTTATTGACTGACTTTTGACTTAGACTTTCTTGTACTTACCGACGGATGGAAGATTTCAGGGTTTGCTTTCATCCATATGTCCTACATTACAAACGCTGGTAGCTGCTATTGAGTGAGTCAAAATAAAACTCAACAAACTCACTATGAATATTTATTTGCTGAAAAATAGAATCTCCTTTGAAGCCGGCGGTCGTCCCTGGTGAAATAACCTTGGATTGCCTGGTCCTGTGATGGCTAGTTATACTTACTACATCTAAAATGGTAAAAGTCTTACCAAACATTTACATTTACAAACCGTCATTCTGACTATAACTGAGGCAGATGCAAGTTAGTGGCTTACTGGTACCATAGGATCTGGTAGCTACTCAATAGTCATTATGATAAACCATCGAGATTACGCTTACTACCAAAGTTCAGCTAGCTATTGCAGAAGCAATGTGATCACAGGTTGGATCCAAGAACGGCCATAGGCTGTAACTGATTTCCCTTTGAATTGTCCTCTCATTTACTTAATGTAATGCATTTATTACCTAAACAAGGAAAAGGTATATGCTTCTTCAAAGCCAGTGGGGGGAGCCCTACCCAAGTCTGGAGTCGCGGGGCTACCTTTTGGGGCGGTGGAGGAGCCTCAGAACTCTGCCACGTAATATAATACCTTTTCCATACAAATCTATCATAGACTATGGACAGACGACTCTTATGAAACTGTAGGCAATTTATCATCTCCATTTATTCATCATTAACATATCTTCATTATAAACTTTAATTATATAACTATAGGCAACCGTCATCCTCAGTTATTCATCACTAACATATCTTTATTATAAACTTAAATTATATGACTATAGGAAATTATATTATAAACTTAAAATTAGATGGCAATGAACTCTTTTCCCATATCATACTAAAAGTTCCAAAGGGTTATTTGACGGACACAACGTGGGTTCCTTATCTTAGACCGCTAACGATCACTTGGCCAATTTTGTGACGTAAACAAGGTAAATCAGCTTAAGTTATGAGCTAGGTATTTTGAGGACCCATATATATAGGCATACATAAGTACTATAAGTAGATAGGTTTCATACAAGGGTAGGTATACATAAGCGTATACATAAGTTTTAAATACGTAGGTAACGGTAGGATGTTTAGTTAGGGTAGAAAGATTAGAAAAAGAAGGAGAGGGGGGGTGATACAATAGGAGCCGACGTGACCAGGATGTATGTTTTCAATAATTATTACTATTTGGTTATTTCATTTTAGTATGCTAATATAGGTATCTTTATTTTTCCACTATTGTTTTATTGAGCCCTCAAATAAACATAGCTTCTTTGATACTTTATGTGATTAGAGTCAAATTCATTCATATTGCTTGTAAGAATAGTATAAAGTTGATTTTGCCTTGTTTACAATTGTTGCGGTGAGGTGGAAGTATATACGAGAGATGAGTTCATAGTCATTATATTATTCTAAAGCAGTAGTTTGAAATCTTCTCTTATCAGTGCGCCATCCTTTATACATGTGTTTCTGAAAAATAAAATAAGAAAAGAGTTAGTTTAGCAATTATAGACTATAGGTAAAGACAGTGATTGACTAAAAGGTGAAGTGGGAATAAAAACAATATTATATTAAATACAGAGATTTTTTGAGTTATTAAATTAAAGATGAATAAAGTGGGTCCTGTTGTGAGAGTTTGGTCTAATCAATTTAGCAGATCTAGGAAGTTATTCAATGTTAGACAGACAGAGGGGGCACAAAGTAGCAAAATAAATGCCTTAATAAAGTGAAGAGAGAATTCCTCAACTCTAAAAATTAACACATCAGTGTCCAATACTTGGTTTTGGTTAATTAAATAGAATTCTCCCTTGGAAATAGTTAATTCCAACCATAGCAACAGGCTGGTGAGATGATGATGATGATGATTGGAAATAGAGCATAGAATATTCTGATTGACACAATAGAGTAATTATTGTTCAGCAGTGGACGTTTTTCGGCTGAGATGATGATGATGATGTATATAAGAAAGGGGGCAAACAAGCATGTGGTCGCCTGATGGGGGGGGCAATAGCCGCCACCTATGAGCACCGGCAACACTTAGGGTGTTGCAGGTGCGTTGCCGACCTTTTAGAAAAATAGGTAGGCTTATTTTAGCTCATGTCATCATAGGTTTTGTTAGGTAGGCAATGCAGTTCTTCTCATTTTCATGTTATACAACTGTTGCCTGCGACTCTGCCTGTAAGGAATTCGTTTATCGCTGGTTAGTGGAAGTTTGTGCCCTTCCCCGGGCCACATGACTCATAAGCTGTCTGTATATGCCAGGTTTCATCCAGATCGGTTTAGCCAGTTTAGCGTGAGGGGGTAGCGGACAGGCGGACAGATAGACAGACGGACACACTTCCATTTATGTTATTGATATTATTTTGTTAATTTAATTAAATTACATTTTACAACAGAACAGTTAGACCAGAGTGCTGCGAAATTCGGATACATTATGGTACATACACAGTATGGTTATTTAGGTAAAATAGAGTATAAAGTTAATATAGAGTAGGATAGGTTGTTAAGCCACTTCTTACCTTAGTGAGACAATGGTCAGCTATATTCAAAACATCAGCGCAGGATAGTGTGTAAACCGCAGGATAAAATCAGGATATCGAATGGCCCCAGGTTATCTGTAATTAATGTTAGTATGGTTATTGCAACACTGGATTAATTTCATTAATTAATAAGTAAATACCACGTCCCAAACATACATTTATCTAAATCTCATTTGAACATAGCAACCAGAAATTACCCTATCAGTACAATACAATACAAATATTCTTTATTGATCGCCAAAAGCAGTACAGTGACATTATAGATATGGGGATTCGGGTAGACAATGGACGATCATATTGGTAAAAATACTTGTACTCTTATCTATTTACTGATTAGAATAATTGTTCATCAAATTGAGGTATGTTAGCTAATTTTGTGGTTATTAAAATTATTGGAACAATGGCACAGAAGAGATTAGGCTATGGGCTTTATTAACAATAAAATAACAGCTAATACATACAGGTTGGCAGGATGATAAGCGATAATGATGAAATCTTAGGTAGAATCAGGGTATAGCAGTACAGAGGACTGGTAATATTATGTCATACGAAACAGACTACATACTAAGAAAATTAGTAGTTAATTAATATTTGGTCATTGTTAACTTCATAACCTACGTACTACACAAAACTAGTCCAAACTTGGTTAGACACATGATTTAATCAGAACTCTTTCGACTCACCAGGGTATAAACATAACGTTGTAATGTGTTAATATTACGTTAAGGCAATTGCAATACTATCATTCATTAGTAGGGGAGAGTTACTTTTGATGAATTCACTTTGTATGCGATAGTAAAACACAATTTCTTCACCCGTTAATAATCCTATTAAATCGCATTTCAAACCAGTTCGGAACGGTAGCGTTTTCGTGGCGGAGTCAAACAGCTGTCTATTTATACTTACGTTGTTAATCGGATGATGTTATGCATGAAATTGTACTAAACGGACAGCATTGTGCAGTAAAAATAAACAAATTAGGTACTTACTTGGATAACGTGTTAATAAGCATCTTTGACGTCAGGACGTCACAGCTTTTACGAAGTAAACGTTGTCGATTGAGAGTCGGTGTTGAGACTTTAACGGTTTCTTGAGAAAATAGTTTGAATCTTTGGTACACTTTGCACTTAAATTATTGTTATAACTTAAGTAAAAATAAATAATTTAACACAAGACCTAGGAAATATGGTGGCGTCATAAACAGGTTCTATTTTTAACTGACGAGTGTTGCCAGAGCAATAAAATTCAGTTCTTATAAAGTTAGCTACACACTGTCAAACAAACAGCCGCGATGTTATGTAGGAGGTTTATCCAATATCGAAGTATTATAAAATCTCGCTGTATGATAATAAATAAATGGTAGGGGGTTTGAAAAAAATAATGGGAAGAGATGTAAAGGTCTAGGAACGGCGTTGTTACTTAAAATCATAGTAAAGGGTCAAATGGATTAATGCTTTGTTTTGGTTAAGTAGGGCAGTTGACTTTACCTGATAAAAAAATATATAAATATAAGGGGGCAAATGTCCTGCGTAACCAAGAAATAGTTCGGTGCGCGCATACCCTTATAGATTAATAGTTTTTTGAAAGTAGATTATAGTAGATAAAGGTAGTGTTGCCAACCGTGCAAGACAGGCCTTTACCGTCTTATAATTACCTTGGCCGAAAACAAAATTATACGACGAATTATTACGACTTTAGGCCGTCGTTAAATTAAATCAGTCATTCGTATTACAATAAATAAAATTTATAAAGTTGTCGTAAAAATAATGATGTAATATGCGAAAGTGTGTGTGACGTTTTGTTAGGCGGGAAAGCATTTCCAGTAGCATCAAACTGTCAAAACAACGAATTTGATTCTGACAGTTCGTGTCAAAGCAATAGGACGGTGGATTGTTTGTTGATGAAGTATTTGTATTTAGTTGAAAAGTTTAGTGATTTTGAAACGAATGTGCTTACGTAAAGTTAAAAGTGTGATTGGCGATCAAAGTTATAAATAGATTTGTGCCGCAAATAGTCCAGATTGCTCAGTGGAAACTTTAAAATCGACGATTGAGTTTGATCAAGCAAAGTACTATAAGTGAAACCAAATCTCATTGACGAGTATGTGTTTGAATTAATACATAATGAGCCTAGGACCTTGGTTCGATTCCCAGCATTGGTCTTTTTCTGTCCATCTATGGTTCGGTTTGTGTTTAGTATGAAATATAAAAAGGTGCGCATCATTTCTCGATTGCGAATATGTGTAACACTTATAATTCCATTGGTGGCGGTTCGAAATTCTAAAATGAATGGTTCGTAGTTTAAGCTATACGTCTGGTTAAAATTAGCTTCAATTTATTATGCGACGTAGGACTTGTGGCGTAAATAAGACTGATAAATCGATGATCTATGAATGTCGCTCGTTATTTCAGTTGCGAAATAATAAAATAATTGACAGTAAGTAACAAGCTTACTAGGTACATGGGGTGTAATTTGAATTCATTAATTTGTTATGTATAATGGGATGCCACTTTAAAATTGACAGTTGGTTGTTTATATTTTGATCCCTAATGTGTGTATGTATGTATGTAAAACTCTTTATTGTGCGCAGAAGCATGGAATTAACAGTTGACGAGAGAGACAGAGGAAAAAGGGCAGACTTATACCTAATGTCATATGGAACTTTAGAGAAATAGTTAATGTTTAAAGTAGGCTAGAATTGGAAACTTACTCATGCTCATATTTGATTAAAGTTTTATGATAGGAATGTTATTTGAATGAAAATAGAATGACAATTTATAGAAATAAGAAATTAACACGGGGTTTTGCTGTCTGGTTTCTTGTTGGGCATGCTTGCTTTGTCCAACCAACATGTGTGTGTGTATTTTAAATCTCTCAATTTATTAAGCAATAAACTAACACAGTGGGTAAAATATGAGTTGTAGTAATTATACATAAAAATTAAACGGGGCTGCGTAGGTGAGAGTAATGAGGCACGGATATATTACATAATATTCTGATAAAATTTAGTTTTCCTTTAGGCAGCTCTTGTGGATTTGTGGTTGACATCGGAAGTACATGTGCGAGAGACAGTGTTGTTCAACATCAAAGCTGTTAGATAGTTTAAATGATATTTAGTCAACTATATGGAGTATGGAGAGGTTAGGAATATAAAAGTTTGCGAGGTTATATTCTGGTTTTAAGAAGCTGTTTTCTATGTGTTCTGAACTCGAGTATGTATGTATGGTTGCCTTGGTATCTGGGGGCACGGTAGTGCGACCACCAAGCCGAGTAAATCATTTAATAGTTAAGTGAGTATCCATAGGAATAGGAAACACAATCATTATAGTGACATTGAGTAGTTTACATTTGCGGTATAATTTTACCTAAGTAAGTCTTGGTATATGAGAGGCGTTAGATTAGAGATAATAGTTACCTTATTCGGATAAATTTTAACAAGCTTACTTATTGCCTTATTTTCAGTTGTATGTACGAGTACTTACGAGGTGCTTACTGTATTTACTACTTTCCCATTGTATGTTCATGTGGGGCTTATTATTCAATAAAAATTAATATTATAATTATTATAAGTTGGTTAGGGTAGAGTTGGGAATAGTCACTTCAGGAAGTTCCATGTACTTGGATAGAAATTATGGTTAAGAAAAGTAAGTGGAGCCAGTAAGGTGGCCTAAATGGTTCACCTTCATTAGGCCTAAATTCATAAAAACTAATTTCACTAGGCATACCAACATTTGATATAATTTTCATCAGCCCTAGTGTCATGACAGCTACATTGTGTGTCCTAATTTAATATTATATCTAAAATTATATATCCTGATGTTTTATATACTAAACAAATGCTCTAATATTACTAAAATTACTAATATTATTCCTAATTGCTAATAGACTAATAGCCATAAGTACTAATCGTTGTTTAGACAATAAATACATAAAAACAAATACTCAGTTAGGTAAATTATACTCACATGGGTTAGGCAAGAGTTGTGAAAAGGTGCGACGTGCCTTATCTACGCGAAATAGGAGCTCCGCACAGCGATAGTAAGTGCGGATGTTTATAGTGTAATTATATTTGGTGTTCAAGGGTACTGGATAAGTGAAAATAGGGCTATTAAAAAGAAAAAAAGAAATTGGACTTAAGGAAGTAGGTTTAACATAGATTCCGGATGCTAGAGTTGGGGTTAATGAATGGTTACAAAAGTTTATATTTTGGTTTTATATTTTTTTTTTTATGTTAAGGCTAGTGAACGTGGTGTGGTGAAAGTAAGATTAATGTTTTCATGCTACAATAGGAGAACCGACTTAAATGTATTCTCAGGTGATTCAGTTTGCGAAATTTAGTAGGAAAGGCTTGATGTTAGTAATAGTTGTTATAGAAATAGTGATATTTAACTTTAGTCATTTTATTCTTGGGTGCAACAATTTAAAATTGACTAGAAATTATGAAAATAAGAAGTAATTATTATTGAATATAAAAAAAAATATATATATAATGGAACATGTGCTTTGCTGAGGGAATTGTAATATTCATATTGTTTCTAAAATAATAATAATAATAATAAAAAAATATATATTTATAATTAAAGAAAAAAAAAATGTTTCAAAATAGAATACAAATATTATTCCAATGTCAGGGTGGTATGTAAGGAATGTAAGAGGATGTATGGTTATGGTTATGGATTATGGGGTAGACGATTAATAATTAGAGTATGAATGATGATGAATGTAAGAGTGGGTGTGTGAAAGAGATGAATGAACAAGTTGAGAGTCTTGTTTGAATGTGGCCTTGATGTTGAAATTTTATTTAACTTATTAATATTTGGACTGGAACACACACTCCACAAAGAAAGAACATGGGTGTAGGAGTTAGGAGTAAGCCATAGAAAAAAAAAATATGGCATCATGCAGTTAAGCGCCACCTATGAAACTTTCTCACTTCAACACAACATAAGACTAAAACGTACACGTGACAATTTCGAAGCGGGATATTGTATTATCTCTATAAATAATGGAAATACAACTCACACCATTGTAATGATTCATATCATTGCTCAATAGCACTTGAATTAATGAATATACGCCAGTATATTTTTACGGAAGGTAACAGTGCCTACGTAGAAGATGGAATTTATCAAATTCCTATTGAAAAATTTATCGGATTTAATCCGAATTAATAGACAAAACATTACTTTGATATCACAACAAATCAAAAACTGGGAGTAAGGTGAAAGAGGGTCAGGGACTAGAGTACATTGCTAAAATTGACCTCTTTGAACGTCGGTGTGGAGCTTTGTTTTACGGGGGGCACATTTGTGAATGATTATGATCGTTATAGGCAGATGCAAGATCTGGTCACAAGCTTTTGTGTATGAACCTAGAAGGTCTCATTTCCCTTGCTGCGACAATAGTTCCTCGTGGAGCCTTTTCATCATTATTCTGGTCATCGAGATCTAGTCGTTGGTCTTTAAGTAACTTTATTCTTGGTTGAATGTATACGAATTAAATACAATATGACGTTACGTTGTTGTTGCAACATGCACCAAGCTAGGAGTGATGTTTCGGGGGGGGAAGGTTGAATTACGCTGCTGGGATTGGCTGTCAAAGCAATGGTTATGGGCGTCGACGTCTGGCATTGTCTTTAGAAGGGACACATAGGTGACCGACTTCAGTCGACAGAGGCAGATGCAAGATTGTGTCCGTCACGAAAATGTGTGGTACCAGTATGGGCGGGGTGGAACTAGCACACCCACCTTCCCTGTTGAGATAAGAGTCATTCGTGTAGCCCTTTGAACGTCATACTGGCATGTGAGACTTGACCATTTGCTCCTTGAGTGATGTCACTCTTACGTTTGGTTTAAAAACACACCTCACACAAGTTTTGCCTGAAGAAAGAAGGAGAGGCAATCATAGAAGGGAAAAATGTTAATAAGTTTAAGGATAGATGATGTTTTAATTTAATTTCAAATTCTACTTCAGCTAAATACATGTCCGCTTTCATAGAATTTGGGGGGCAAATTGTAACCTTACAGACGTCAATCTGTAATGTTCCACCTTATGTGAACATAGTTTAACTTATTTTTTTATATCAAATTAAATTATTTCATACTCAAAGTAGACTATTGAATTATTAATTTATTAAAAATAAGCTTTTCCTTACTAAAGTATCCGAATGCGAAAGTATTCGAACGACAAGTCAATAATTTACGATACACGTGCGGCCTTCGAGCTGAAGAAAGGGTAGCCAACGTAAACCTTGAAGTTACGCATGTCAGCGCGAGTATCAAAGGAAGGGTGACCAGCATCTCGTATAAATACCGAAAGGTTGGGCGATTTTGGCCTTGTAAGATAACAATGGCCACTGAGAATATTGAGATTACCTTGTTCCAGGTTTTACTACTGCACTGAAATTATGGTACGTTGCCACATGGCTGGTTTTAGCTGACCAATCACGTTCTATGTTTTCATTAGAATCCATCTATATTTGATTTTTAGAAAGGCCAAAGTTATTCCCCATTAGATCGGAATACTCTGACTTTATGGTATAGTTAAATATGAAAATTAAAAATAACTTATTTTACAAAATAAGATTATTTCATACACAAATAGGGCAAATTAACTATTAATTGTGTCAATAACGAACTTATCATATCCATTTCGACTCTTTCATTGTGAGAGGAGACCTGTGTAAGGCGTGTATGGGGTTCATTCTGAGGAGAGGCCTGTGTCCTGATGATGATGATGATGATAAAACATTTTATTACTAAGAAAATTAAAATTAGATCACTGGCAACACTTACTGACTCCGACAAGAATATAATTTACGATACACGTGCTGAAGGGAATGTAACCAATGTAACCAATGTAACCAATGTAGCCAATGTAAACTTGGAAGCTAGAGTAGCTAGCGTAACTTTTGACGCCAACGAAGCTAGGATTTTAGTATAAAAGGGGAACGAGACGTGGGAAGAGGATCACTTTTTTTTGCTACGAGTTCGGGAAAGGTTCTCTCTGAATTATTAGGTATTAATTGGTGTCGTAATTGTGTTGTGGGGTTTAAATATTTCTTGTGTTAATTATAAGGGGTATTTCTGTGTGAATTTCGGCTTTGTATATTTTATCATCAGAAATACCTGTGATTCGATATTCATTGCCAGAAATTTGTATATTTGTTTAGTTAATATATAAATTGGGGTTTAATGGGATTTTGTGGGTTTAATATAAAATTTTGTTTAAACTGTGTTAGTGTATGAGAACCTATTCGAGCATCAGCTGAAGTAATAGCTGGACTCTGAGAAGAGATAGACGGTCAACCTGACGGTGCTAACTGTAGTTTAGCTCTTCTCGGAGGCGTTTAAAGGTAGAATACCATCTATTGGAGAAGGATGGGGGTCTGTATTATAACTCAAGAGTCGGACCTAATTTCTCCCTGGGTGTTGAAGGGTTTGGGGCGCCACAACCGGTGTTTCAAGCTCATCAATGTCTAGTCCGCTTATCTATTTATATATATATTACACTCTGGTATTCATCTAACCCAATCCCCTCAGATGGATACCAGAAGCACACAGGTATAGAGGATAGAAGCTGAGTTAACCTGCTCAAACGTAGGCATTAGTTTAGGATAGGCCCTCTCTTATCAGTTGGAGAGGGACCCCACGGTAATTGTAAATGTGGAATCCGGATTCCTAGCTTGCTAATTTCGTGTAGAATAGATGGATAGTTTAGCTGCTAGGAAAGGATTATAGGGAGTAGGTATAGTCGCCATTAACTAATATCATCGTTCTGCATTATACTATTTGATGTTGGAGGGCATTGTTATGCTATCTGACTTATTTAATATCATTACCATTAACTATTACAAGTTCTTCATTAAGCTATTTTATGTTGTGGGAAAGGGTTACATTTGTTGACCCAATTATCGAAGCTGAGACCTTATTGACTGACTTTTGACTTAGACTTTCTTGTACTTACCGACGGATGGAAGATTTCAGGGTTTGCTTTCATCCATATGTCCTACATTACAAACGCTGGTAGCTGCTATTGAGTGAGTCAAAATAAAACTCAACAAACTCACTATGAATATTTATTTGCTGAAAAATAGAATCTCCTTTGAAGCCGGCGGTCGTCCCTGGTGAAATAACCTTGGATTGCCTGGTCCTGTGATGGCTAGTTATACTTACTACATCTAAAATGGTAAAAGTCTTACCAAACATTTACATTTACAAACCGTCATTCTGACTATAACTGAGGCAGATGCAAGTTAGTGGCTTACTGGTACCATAGGATCTGGTAGCTACTCAATAGTCATTATGATAAACCATCGAGATTACGCTTACTACCAAAGTTCAGCTAGCTATTGCAGAAGCAATGTGATCACAGGTTGGATCCAAGAACGGCCATAGGCTGTAACTGATTTCCCTTTGAATTGTCCTCTCATTTACTTAATGTAATGCATTTATTACCTAAACAAGGAAAAGGTATATGCTTCTTCAAAGCCAGTGGGGGGAGCCCTACCCAAGTCTGGAGTCGCGGGGCTACCTTTTGGGGCGGTGGAGGAGCCTCAGAACTCTGCCACGTAATATAATACCTTTTCCATACAAATCTATCATAGACTATGGACAGACGACTCTTATGAAACTGTAGGCAATTTATCATCTCCATTTATTCATCATTAACATATCTTCATTATAAACTTTAATTATATAACTATAGGCAACCGTCATCCTCAGTTATTCATCACTAACATATCTTTATTATAAACTTAAATTATATGACTATAGGAAATTATATTATAAACTTAAAATTAGATGGCAATGAACTCTTTTCCCATATCATACTAAAAGTTCCAAAGGGTTATTTGACGGACACAACGTGGGTTCCTTATCTTAGACCGCTAACGATCACTTGGCCAATTTTGTGACGTAAACAAGGTAAATCAGCTTAAGTTATGAGCTAGGTATTTTGAGGACCCATATATATAGGCATACATAAGTACTATAAGTAGATAGGTTTCATACAAGGGTAGGTATACATAAGCGTATACATAAGTTTTAAATACGTAGGTAACGGTAGGATGTTTAGTTAGGGTAGAAAGATTTAAAAAAAAGGGAGAGGGGGGGTGTTACAACATAATCACGGATTTACCTAATTTACGGCAAATTTCTATACCCAGGTGTTTGAAGCCTGGTGGGCAGGCTCGATATTCTCTTCACGGTTTTTGCGATGGTTCTTCGCTTGGCTTCGCGGCTGCAGTATATATTCGGTCAGAGAATGCGGACGGTACAGTTTTCGTGCGGCTACTGATTGCGAAGTCTAAAGTAGCTCCGCTCAAGACGAAGCAAACGATACCTAAGTTAGAGTTGAGTGGCGCGGTACTGTTAACTACACTTCTAAATCATGTTGTGTCTACAATGGAGCACAACATTAAATACGAGAAAGTAGTAGGTTGGTGTGACAGCACTATAGTCTTAGCATGGCTGCGTACAGGACCACATAAACTTCAAGTATTCGAAGGAAATCGGGTATCGCAGATAATCTCATCGAAAATTAATATTAATTGGCGGCATGTTCCTGGCGAGATGAACTCCGCGGACGTGGCCTCGCGCGGCTCGACGGCGGCGGCGTTTCTGCGGCATGAGCTCTGGTGGGAGCCACAGTGGCTGTGTCAGTCATCAGACCATTGGCCAAATGACTGTTCGGATCTTCCAGTAGACTTATTACCCGGTTTGAGAGCCAAGGCTATGGTTACTAACGTTACTACTCCGGATTTTAATTGGGACCTGTTAGATCGATTTAGTTCGTTTGACAAATTAATTAATGTTACGGCTTATTTATTACGGTTTCAAAACAATTGCAAAAATAAATCTTTGAAGCTATCCGGAAATATATCGGTATCGGAACGTAGAAACGCTATTGGGCATTTAATTCGGTTAGTACAGAATATTTATTTTGACGAGGAAATCATGCTTTTACGGTCGGGTAAATGTATTAAGAATTCATTACGGAGATTGCATTTATTTATTGACAAGGACAATTTTGTCAGAGTTGGTGGTCGGATCGGAGCTTCTAATTTGTCATATAATGCGCGGCATCCTATATTGTTACCGGCAAAGGGTAAATTTACGGAAATGTTGGTCACTCATTATCACACGGTTTATTGTCATGTCGGTGCTAATTCTCTATCGGCTATTTTATCTCGGAACTATTGGATAATTTCGGCACGACGTGTTACAAGACATATTACATTTAAATGCGTACAATGCTTTAAGTCGCGGGCAAAACCTACACAACCATACATGTCAGATTTGCCATCTGACAGGGTTAGAGAAGCGCGACCGTTTCTAGGTGTCGGAACGGATTTTGCGGGCCCCTTTTATATAAAATCTAGCACATTACGCAACTCTAAAATTCAAAGGTGTTATTTATGCATTTTTGTCTGCTTATCGACGAAATCGGTTCATTTGGAGATAGTATCGGCTCTTACGGTAGAGTGTTTCATCGCTACCTTTACACGATTTGTTTCACGGAGAGGTCTTCCGTCTTTAATAAGATCGGATTGCGGTACAAATTTTACGGGAACGGACAAATATCTGAAAGAGTTATACATATTTATTAAAAATAGTCAATCGGACATAGAACGTAAACTTACTTCTCAAAATATTACCTGGCTATTTAACGCTCCAGCAAGCCCTAATCATGGTGGTTTGTTTGAATCAGCTGTCAAAAGCGCCAAGACTCATGCGAAACGAGTCCTTGGTGAAGCTCGATTAACTTTCGAAGAACTTACTACATTTTTCACTCGGGTAGAGGCAGTAATGAACTCTCGACCATTATGTCCTCTCAGTACGGATCCCGCGGACCTTGAGGTGCTAACCCCTGGCCATTTCTTAATAGGTCAGCCGCTGGTAGCGCTTCCAGAGTATTCATTTAATGATACAAATATTTCTGGGCTGTCTCGGTTCCAACAAATTCAAAAATTATCTCAGCATTTTTGGTCTAGATGGAGGAATGAATATCTTCATACTCTCCAACAGCGGTTTAAATGGACTTCTCATACGGAACCTCCTAAATTAGGCGAACTTGTTTTAATTAAAGAGGATAATTTGCCGGCTCTACAATGGCGCCGCGGTCGGTTAGTTAAATTGTTGCCAGGTAGAGACGGAGTGGTTAGAGTAGCGGAAGTAAAGACTCAATACGGGGTCTTGACTAGGCCCGTCTCTAAATTATGTAGGTTACCTTTAGTTAGTAGTTAACCAAGGCTAGGCTTGGTTAGGTGGCGGGATGTTCGGGCATTGTAATTCTCTCATATGCGGGTATATCAAAACCTGAGAAGAATCTACCCTCGCGCTCGAAAAAGTAAGCAGCGCCAGCGCCCCGCACCAGTTGCTGTATAGAATCGCTTGGAGATACTAGCCACGGTCGGCAACGCTCCAGTGAAGTGATTCGGATTACCATTGTTGCTATTAATCGGCGGATTTCTATTTAATACGGGCACTTTTCGGATCTTGTCATATTAAGAACTTTGTTATATGTGTTTGTGTGTGTGTGCTGTACAGCAGAAACTTATTTTTAATGGACTACAAGGACATTGGTGTGTGATAAAGACGGCGGCTTCTGTCTGCAGCCAAGGAAAGAGTCGAAGGTAAGATATGCCTTATATGTCTGAAGTGCAATGCCTGAAAAGCCAAATATCTAGGACGACCTGGGCCAACCTAGCTCAACACTGAATCTATCGAAGGGTTCTACGTGAACAACAACTATCCTAGACTAAAATTATGTATTATTGTCATGATGTTACAAATATAAGTTAAAAATTTAACGAATCCGATGGGGATCCGATTGTGACGGCTTACGCTACTGTTGTCTCACCCCATCGTGCCCCACGCATCGGAGCTCCCTGGTCCGCCGGCCTGGGCCGCAGGTGGTGTGTGGCTGGTTGAGCACGCAGGAGCCCCACGGCAGGGCCTTCCACGCGGCGCAGCGCGGCGCCGCGCAGGCCCGTTTCTCCTCCAGCGGCGGGCACGGCGCGCCGCCCCCTGATGCTGCTGACGTCACGCGGCGACGACGGACGCTGAAACCTTTGTAACAAAACTGATGCTGTAGCGACCGTAAGTCAAAGGCGTACTGAGAAAACGTGCACGCTGCTCGTGCTAAAACCGGCTAAAACGGGCTGAAAACATGGCGCGCCCAAACGACCAACTATTGTAGGTAGACCTGCAGCTAGAAGCGAGCCAGAGGTCTTCCTCGGTTTACCGTGGGAAGGAGCCTATAACGCTTTATTGACGTATTAACTTGCGCTTGAACCTCCGATATTTGCAAAATGGATCGCGACGAAAAAAATCAATCAATATTCCTTCTAATATTATGATCTAGACCCAAAGAGTTCAGACCACTTGGAAGAAAGGGAAGGGCTCGTTGCGTTTTACCTATCCTACCACGCTATTGTATTATTACGCCAGTGTAAAAAACAGTCAACCAAATTTCCGTTCGATATTAGCAACCACATTGTCAACGCATATGTAATCTCTGGGTTTCTTCCCTTATTATCATTATTAATATAAATCACGCTAGTGGTTACTGTACCAGTAGTGGTCAGCTGTTGTACAGGGAACAGTGGGCACCCATCGGTGGGCTGGCAGGCACCCCATTCACTCCACTCCCCCACTTCGCAATCACGTGGACAAGGAACCTGAAATATTATTATACTTTAAAATAAGTTATCTAACAATAATAAGTACCTACATATTGTAACTATAAGTGACTGTTTGATTCTAAATAAATAAGTTATCAAGCGCATTTCACCTATTTACTTAATAGGCTACTTTCCTAACTAGTCAGTCTTTTAGATTATTAAAAAATATTGGACACGTATTTTTATTTTGTCAATTAAACAAAAAATTACGAAGATATGGCGCGTTGAAGTTTCGCGTGACGTCACTTGTTCCTACACTTTGTATGAGCGTTTTAGGAACAAGTGACGTCACGCCTCGTCACGCGGAAGTTCAACGCGCCATATCTTCGTCATTTTTTGTTTAACTGTCAAAAGAAAAATTACGTGTCTAATATTTTTTGATAATGTAAAATACGGACTAATAAGAATTATTATTTTTTTACCTAGGAAACATCCCTATTGTTTCCTAAAAGAAACAAGACTGATCTGAAATGGTATGAGATTTAGATTTTAATTTTGAAACTGACCTAAATTTTTATTTTTTGTTTTATTGAAGACAATGGAGTGGTTTGAAATATTTTAGTGAAAAAATATTCAATGATTGACTTCATTTTTCGAAATTTCGTATTTTTGTGTAGAAAGTCGTCACAAACGATCGAATCTAGCTAGGGAATTACGGCCCAAGCGATTTCCTTCTGATAGGGGGCTGTGCCCAGGAGTGGGGCATGATGATGATGATGATCGAATCTAATGAAAATAGGTGTTAGATTGCAGTTAATGATAAATATTAACCTCGCAAGGCTGCACGAGCGTCGGCAGCGGCGCGTGCGCGCACTGCGCGGGGTGCAGCGCGCGGCCGTCGGCGCGTACGCAGGTGGCCTCGCGCCTCTGCACGCCGCCGCCGCAGCTCGCCGCCGCGTCGCTCGCCAGGTCGTCCGAGTCGTCGTCATAGATCGCGTCGTCGTCCGTTTCGTCGTTGTCATCGTCGTTGGCTGAAGAAGAGACGTCACAAGTGTTAAACAAGATTCAAACCCGTCACATTTATAGCAGACTAGCTTTTGCCGGCGACTCCGTCCGCATGGAATTAGTAATTTGGGCAGCTTATTTGCTTTTTCATCAATTATGGCTCTCCTTAGTTCCTCGATATAAAGAAAGAAAACCGGCCACAAAAGCTATTAGTTACCACTCCAACATGGACATACGAGGGCAGAGGTACAAAGTGGGAAGAGCCTGTTATGGGGAATCTAATTTTATCCTACATGTATAGTCACCATGCCGGATAGCCTTAGTTCAATATAATATAAATTCTCATGCCCCACAAAGTCTTATTCGTGATAATAAAGAGATATAGTGATGTATGATTGCGCTAAGGCAATTACAGCTACCTTCAAACTATCTGTGTAACGCTACCGACACTACAAATATACCCGAGAGCCACATCGTGGTAGGATCCTCTCATTAGACGGGTACACCTGTTGCCATGAGCGAGACCCAAAACAGGGGCCCGAAGGCCCCATGGTGATCCTCCTCCGCTCCCCATAGATCGACCCAAACCTCCAGCTAAGTTCAATGATCTTTTCATCTATATTATTACTATTACTACTTTACTAATTACTTTATTATTACTTTACTAATTAGGATTTGTAAGCACTCACCAAGTAGGGGTATACTTACATAACCATCTGCTTCGCACAAACCAACACTTAAATCTCACTTGGCCCAACGTTCATCCTTCCATCCATCTCCAGACTAACTACGTCACAACTAGTGTTGCCAGTTATCGACGTTACGTTCAGAAATATTATAAGGAACTCATCAGCAAGTGTTAATCGCGATCATTCGCGACACCTGTTTCATTAAGTCCGCAAATCAAAATTACTATGTATTTAACAGACTAGAATAAAGAGAATTGCATTAACAAGGTAGATTGAGCACAGCTCATGGAGGTTTCTTACAAGGTGTGGGAGTGGCAGGCATCTCGATGGCCACGCGGCAGGGGCCCCAAGGCCCTGGTGTCCAATGAGCTGTTGCCTCCAGGGAAGCTGGCCGCACTTCTTCCACCACGTCGCATTCCTTGCCGTTACCTGTTCGATGAACACTGGTTGGTTACCAAGGAGGCTGAAGTCATAATAGTTGTCAAAACCGTTTATAGCGACACCAATTACAACGACATATTGGATGTAACGACCAAGAAATAACCCAACACGATCTTATATACCAAAGTAACACTGGTTACAATGACCAACCGTGTTAAACGACCTAATATTGCTGTCCCTTGAATGTCGTTATACCTAAACGGTTTTGACTGTACTACTATTTCTGTTTAGTCTGGACTAGCTGTTAACCGTGATTTCGTTTGTAAAGAATTCATTTGTCGCTATCCCGCGGGAACCATAAACTTCATAAACTTTTCCGGGATTCCGGGATAAGAAGAATCCTATATTAGGTTATAAACTTGTGTGTGTAAAATTTTATCAGAACCCGTAAACCGTTTTACATTGAAAGAGTAACAAACATCCATCCATCCATAAAAACTTTCATGTTTGTAACATTAGTGGGATGAGATGTAAACTTTTGTAAAATGTCTTTAAATCTGATGTTCATATATTCGGCCACTGTTGCACTGCCAGCGATAAGCCTCTCGCAATTAGAAGAACAAGCTGAGTAGGTACTCTTGCTAATTCATGGATTTCTTCGCGCCTGGTAAAAATGACTGCGACCAGCAGGCAGGTGGCTATTTTCGCTAAAATAAATTTCGAGCCTGACCATTCAACATCGAAACACTGCTTGGTGCTTGCCTCTTGGGAACTATGCCGTCGGGTGATATTATAAACGAAATTTTTAGTTGCAGTAGTTTATAGTTTTCTTTTCTTCATATAGTTATTTAGTATTATTATATTATAGACTATAGTATATATAGTATACTTAATTATCAGCGTCATATTTTTTTATTGTCAGGAAAGCTCCATCTTGGTAGACGGTAAAAGGTTTTCTAGCCTTCAATATGTGTAACGTACCATGTGGCAGTCTCCTCAGGCGGCGCGTACGCACGAGCGCGCCGTCCGTGCGTGGTCGCCATGGCAACCATTCTGCCAGAGAACAGTCCTCTCGCAGCACGCATACTCGTGATGTGCCGATGCGAGCCAGGGCGGAGCCGCAGTACCTAAATAAACACATTAGGGTCCACTTCACAACTTTCTGTTAAGATCCTGTTCTCTATGTGACATCCTGTACCGTATTTCCCATAACCCGGGCCCCAGGACCCAGGGCCCCCGAACCACGGGGGCCACGTCAGGGACTCATATCTATAGACGCGGAAGCGGCTTCAGCCGATCGGAAAAACCTTTATGTCAACGCAATAAGAGCGAAAACGACATTGATCGGCTCGGCTACGCGGGCCGAATTGAGCCGAGCCGATCGACGTCTTTTTCGCTCTTATTGCGTTGACGCAAAGGTTTTTCCGATTCCGCGTCGATCAATTCGGGGAGACTCTTGATCAGACATTCGGTTACACGAAAATAATTAGTTCTTGTTTTCAATGATTCATTTTAATTTGGCATTCATTTTCATAAAATAAAAATTATTTGTTTAATTCCTTCGCCAATCATCCCGTCGCCGTATACTACGTATATCGCGTTTATTAAACTCTGTACGGTTGGTTTGGATTTCAGTTTATTTACATATAAACACCAAGAAAATACAAGAAAATAAATTGACTTGAAATATATACTCAGCGGCAAATCTAATCGCCCTTAGAAACATGTATGTAAAGAGGGCGGTTAGATTTGCCGCTGAGTATATTATGTAAAAAACCGGCCAAGTGCGAGTTGGACTCGCGCACCGAGGGTTCCGTATAAATTTATATTTATCTATAACCATCCAGTCTTAGCAGACCCCTGCTCCTAAGCAAAATGTGCGCAGTGTGGGATCATTGTAGATTGGTTACTGATATAGACAGATAGAGAAAAAAAAATATTCTTTTCGCAATTTTTCCTTTATCTGTGCTATAAGAAAATGCTTAGTACCAAATTTCAAGATTCTGAGTTCACGGGAAGTACCCTGTAGGTTTTGATTCCCTTGCGAGTAGTTGCGAGTTTGAAAATATGCGGCATAAATTGCTGTTTCTTTTGATTGCGTTGACATAGAAGTTTGATTTTATTACAGCTTAAAAGGTATTATAGACTTGAGTATTTGATATGAATTTCAATTTAATACCTCTACGCGTTCATGAGTAAAGGGGTAGTAACTTTAAAATTATTAAAAATATTTTTATTATATGATGTAACTAAAAATTTACAGTTTTCGCATTTTTTCCTTTATCTGTGCATGAGACGTTGCTTCGTACCAAATTTCAAGATTCTGAGTTCACGGGAAGTACCCTGTAGGTTTTGATTCCCTTGCGAGTGTCGAAAATTTGCGGCATAAATAGATTGGTTACTGATATAGACAGACAGACAAAAAATTATGCTTGTCGCAATTTTTCCTTTACCTGTGCTATAAGACCTTGCTTTGTACCAAATTTCAATATTCTGAGTTCACGGGAAGTACCCTGTAGGTTTTGATTCCCTTGCGAGTTTCGAAAATATGCGGAAATTTGCATCATAAACGGCTGTATCTTTTGATTGCGTTGGCTTAGAAGTTTGATTTTTTCACAGCTCTAAGGGACTGTAGACTTGAGTATTATGATATTTAATTTTCAGCTTGATACCTCCACGCGTTCCTGAGAAAAAGGGTGGTGACAGACGGACGGACGGACAACAAAGTGATCCTATAAGGGTCCCGTTTTTTCCTTTTGAGGCACGGAACCCTAAAAATGTTACTGAACCAGTGAGGTACACCTTTGGCCTCATCTACACTTTTCATCAGGTGAGATAGTGGTCAATCAAGGGTCAGTTTTATGTAAAAAAAAAAAAAATTGATGGTCCATTAAATTGTGTGTTGGCGGTTGAAAATCTCAACAACTGCTAGTGTAAAGTGCCCCTGGCTGAGTAAAGTAAATGGCTAGTTCGGTTCTGTTTGAATTTTACGTTCCCATAAGCTTCTGCCAGAAGGTTGCTTGCTTGTTTGCAAGTTTATTAAGTAAATTACATTGCATATTCATTAATAGCTTTCCGTGAATGAAACAACAAACATAGAGCAAAAGTTGTACTAAACAAATATCCTTGTTTTACTACAGTAATAGAAACTGCGGCGGCAAAGGTTCTTTGTTGTCTGCATACGTTAGAGGACGCAAACACAAGTAAACATTTTTGGTCTGACTGCGTCCCTTGTACTGTACAGTGTTCAAATATTGATCTTTGTCATTCACAATGTCTAATACGAACATTCAACACGAACTTTAGTCATCCCAGTCTATACACGTCCCCCTTCTGAGCACATGCCTCCTTTCAGAATGAAAGGGCTTGGGTCGTATTTCCCACGCGGGCCCAGTGCGGATTAGTAACTTCACACACACTATTGAATTTCTTCGCAGGTGTATGCAGGTTTCCTCACGATGTTTTTCTTCACCATAAAGCTCATGGTAATTAAATTTCAAATATAATTTCGCACATAAATTCCGAAAAATTCAGAGGTGCGAGTTCGGATTCGAAACCTTTCTGCTTGAGAGGCGATAGGTCAATAGTCCACCATAGTTCATCTTCATTTATTCAACACGAACTTTATGACCTGGTAATTGAATATTCGGTAGGTACCTGTAAATAAGTTACAGATGCGACAGGCGTGATATGTTTGCCCATTGCCCCACAATGGGGTTATTATTGCTTGTGATTAGTGACAATACACGCTTTGTGTAGTCAAATTGTACTAAGTGCTACGAAACACGTAGCGTTACGCGGCGCCGTAGCATGTGGCGTATATTTTGTACAACTGCCGAGTGTTACCCTACTATTATTATAAAGACGAGAGTTTGTACGTATGTGTGAGTAAGTGTTGTAGTGGTGTTGTATTTGTTACTCTATCTTCAAACCAACTGTTATCGTCGGGTTTTAACGAAAAAAAAAGAATAAAAAGTAAAATGTGTTTTATGTAGAGTCGTATTTAGATGAATTAATTTAGTAGGTAGGGTCTTGGTGGGGTCGGTGCCCTAAAGTCAAAGTTTATGAATGTATTATGAATGTCGAAGAATCTACAGTAAAATTACATAAAGCTTACCACTGACAGATGGTTTGCCTTCATTTCATATTCAATTTTAACGACCTACAAATAAAATAAAGCCAATTTTAGAATACTGTTACTCACGTTTGCAGATTTTGTAATAGCTACTTTATTTGTATGGTGTTAAAGTTGGAAATGAAATGAAGGCAAGCCATCTGTCAGTGGTAAACTAAAAGTAAACGTATTGTACCACCAGTGGATCCGGCAAGAAACTCAAAGTATATTATTTCAAAACAGATCTACAATGTTATATAATTTCCGTCACCCACAGTATTTAACACAGCTAAATTTTCTAACACCTAGCCTTACTATTCGCTTTTCCATATTAACTATATGTATATAAAAGTGGAATCTTATGTGTATCTATCTAATACCTTTAAACGAGCAATTCTTGCATATATATATATATATATAATCAGGATCTCGGAAACGGCTCCAACGATTTCGATGAAATTCGGTATGTGGGGGTTTTCGGGGATGAAAAACTGATCTAGCTATGTTTCATTTTCAGAAAATCGCTTTTACTCGTGTTTTCCGGCTATTTTTGTTTGCATTAGAATACAAAGCTAAATTTCGCCGGCTTCGAGCAAACCAAAATAGCACAGTAGAAATCGGGTGGTCGCGGATCCAGCCGACCTCGGTTCGATTCCACGTTTTTTTTAAGGTTTTTAGTTTTTTTTTTTAAGTTTATTTTTCATGAGAAAACGTCAAGTTTCTTCTTTTGTGAGAAAAAGTTACTTTTTGTGAGAATGGTATTATAGGGAACGTGCAGTAACTATAGGCGGCAGCACTAATGCGACAGAAGAGACACTATGCGGACAGTAAAACAAACTTATCAAGGTAAAACATTCAAATTGATGGCACCCTTATGGCACCAGTTGGCAGCACCGTCTATATGCACGTTCCCTATTGGGAGCACAGAACAGGAAAAACCGGTTGTCTGTATAGTCGGTTTACGGACGATAGTTTAACGTGACTCACCCCTCCACCCCCCCCCGGTGTTTTTGTCAAATATCTTGAAAACGGTGCATCCTACGGTAAAATCAATGAAATTTTCATCCCTGCTTTGGAACCCCCGAACCCCCTCCCCCGCCCCTCCTCCCTCGCACATATATAATCAGGATCTCGGAAACGGCTCCAACGATTTCGATGAAATTTGGTATGTGGGGGTTTTCAGGGATGAAAAATTGATCTAGCTTGGTCTTATCTCTGGGAAACCGGAAAACGCTTGGTACCGAGTTTCAGCCCGAGCAGAGCTCGGTCGCCCAGGTACTATGTAATAAATTTTATATGTTGTCTCAAACATTGTAATTTAACTCAGTTAAGAATATGGAATTAAAACTCCATCCTCACTACTGGTTTCCTTTGCGGAAGACATGTAACGTTCCACCTAATCAACCAGTTATCAAACTTGGTTATCTGGGTGGAGCAAAGGGTCCTAAATACTTACGACAATAATGAAATGAAAAGTAATGACTTTTCATTTAATTATTGTCGTATTGAAGACCTTTTGTTCTACTCGTTTTATAAGAATAAAGCATTCTGATCAAGACCCTAAAGTTAAATAAAAAAAGCGGGGAAAGAACGGAAATCCCGTCCATAAACCCTGGAAGTTAGCGGCGGAATCGTTCAAGATCTCAATAAAACCGGTACCTAAGTGGCGATACTATAAAGTTTCGCACTTAGTACATGTTAGCGGTTTTAGATCAATATTCAGCTGACCCAGTTTCGTGGGAAGTGTCGTAAGAATGCACACGAGGGGCAGAGCGATCAGCTACCCGTATTCTTGGGATAAAGGTTCCAGTCGGTAGGTTGTGCGTTATCAAGGCTATTACGAACCCTTTTGTTTGGAACTAAAACAATTACTTTGCTCACCCGCGACCTTACAATAGTTACGTTTATGCAAGAAATGTGCGTTCATGCAGTTCCTCCACCTCCACACTGTACGAACACACACAAATCACATAAACCCAACCATCACCACCACCAAGCTACACTGACGCGTTTCGAACTCAACCAGAGCTCATCTTCAGAGTTACCACAACCGTATGCTATGCTACCAACTGTTAAACTAACAAACCAAAACAAATGTTTTAACTTGTCACTGTAACTTCTCAAGTACCCACTTTATTTTTCTTATTCTCAAACTACCCCACAAAAATTAACTTTTATTGACATATTTAAAACTACCTTGAATTTTTTGTTTATTTATTTATAAGGCATATTTAATTAATACTAACTGTTCAAATTCGATCCAAGCCGCAGTAAAGGAGAAGATACTAAATTTACCTGTTCATTAATAATAGACCCCATAGTGTTGTACCTAATTATTTCCATGCATTCCAGAGCATCCAGACGCAACCCCTTGCCGCAATAATGTAACACTTCATAAGAATCTGAATCTAACAATGAATGATTTGATTCCAACAAATGTTTTGCAAAATTCGATCTATCTGGATGCTGATTCCTATATGCCGAAACATGCTCTTTAAATCTAGTATTAAAACTTCGGCCTGTCTGTCCTACGTATATCCCATTGCAGTCATTACTGTTTGGAACTAAAACAATTACTTTGCTCACCCGCGACCTTACAATAGTTACGTTTATGCAAGAAATGTGCGTTCATGCAGTTCCTCCACCCAGTCACTCCAGTTATTAATGAACAGGTAAATTTAGTATCTTCTCCTTTACTGCGGCTTGGGTCGAATTTGAACAGTTAGTATTAATTAAATATGCCTTATAAATAAATAAACAAAAAATTCAAGGTAGTTTTATAATATGTCAATAAAAGTTAATTTTTGTGGGGTAGTTTGAGAATAAGAAAAATAAAGTGGGTACTTGAGAAGTTACAGTGACAAGTTAAAACATTTGTTTTGGTTTGTTAGTTTAACATTTGGTAGCATAGCATACGGTTGTGGTAACTCTGAAGATGAGCTCTGGTTGAGTTCGAAACGCGTCAGTGTAGCTTGGTGGCGGTGATGGTTGGGTTTATGTGATTTGTGTGTGTTCGTACAGTGTGGAGGTGGAGGAACTGCATGAACGCACATTTCTTGCATAAACGTAACTATTGTAAGGTCGCGGGTGAGCAAAGTAATTGTTTTAGTTCATTAATATGGACCTCCGCAAAGTAACGCCTGATTCAATAAATTACTTTTGTTTGGGTTGAACTCAGTAAATCTGATAGTACATCATCCCAGGCCCGTCAGAATGAGAGGGTACCTCGGCTTCTTAATTCATAGAAATTAATTTATGACGAAAATAAATTTGGTTATAATGATTTTTAAGCACAATCGCATTTTGTCAAAAATCATTTTGAACGGTGTTATATTTGGTCAAAATTCAAAATGGTCAATGGATGATTTTCTATTTGTACTTAATGACAGTCAATCTAAATTTGGAATGCCAAACGTTCCACACAGTTTTCACGCATGAAAAGTGTACTCACATATTCTCGACGAACTCTCCGTCCTTCTTCCGGCACTGCACCTGTCGCCGTTGCAGCCCCAGCCGCGGAGTGTGCACCAGTGAGTCCGTCTCCGCCCGAGCGTTAAACCTGAAAGGAATAAAAAAACCGGTAAAGCGCGAGTACAACTTGTACATACATGAAAGGTTCCGTACCTCCGTAAAATGTTTTAAAAACAGTTCAGTAAAAAATCGCCGAAATATAAGCACTGAAATCGCAAAGGTAGGTCATCCGAACAGCATAGGGTCGCTCGCGTTGCCTGCCAACTGTTAGCTGTCACCTAGCAACCGTCAGCAGAGTTATAAACGCTGAAAAAATACGTGTTTGTAATTTTTAAATTTATTTTATTTTTAATATTTGTTGTTATAGTGGCTACATAATCGATGAAAATTTCAAGTGTCTATAGCTATTACGGTTCAAGAGATAGAGCGCTGTGACAGACGGACGGGCTGATAGACAGACAAACAGCGGAGTCTCAGTAATAGAGTCCCGTGGGCACCCTTTAGGTACGGAACCCTAAAAATACCAACGACGTGGATAAACGACCTTTTATTTTTTAACTAACCTTTGCCAGAGGCTTCGCAGGCGTTTCAAATTTGGGTCATTAAGTCATGTTTATTCCGAATAACTTTTGTGGACATCTTTTTAGGGTTCCGTAGTCAACTAGGAACCCTTATAGTTTCACCATGTCTGTCCGTCTGTCTGTCTGTCTGTCTGTCTGTCTGTCTGTCTGTCCGTCCGCGGCTAAGCTCAGAGACTGTTAGTACTAGAAAGCTGTAATTTGGCATAAATATATATATCAGTCACGCCGCCAAAGTGATTAAATAAAAAAAACTAAAAAAATTTTTTTTAGGGTACCTCCCATAGACGTAAAGTGGGGGTGATTTTTTTTTCTCGACTAACCCTATAGTGTGGGGTATCATTGGATAGGTATTTAAAAATAAATAAGGGTTTGCTAAAACCATTTTTTGATAAAGTGAATATTGTCGGAGATATTCACTCCGAAAGTTCAAAATAATGTGTCCCCCCCTCTAACTTTTGAACAGCAAGTCTAAAAAATATGAAAAAAACACGTTAGTTTTAAACTTAATAAAAACTTTCTAGGAAAATTATTTTCAACTTAATCAGTTGAGCAGTTTTTAAGTTTTTGTAAAAAATATTTCTAAACCTTGAGGCACTACAGCTCCCAGCATTTAGTGGGTTACTGATCATAGTTATCATGCACAGTTGCCGCTTAACTTGATATTATTACTTGCATTGTTTATTTTATTTTATATTTTGGTTTTTAATTTTAATTTTGCATGTTAAATTACATAGTACTTCTCTACAGGATTTTGTTAATTTTATATATTTCAAATACGAGTAGGTATGTTCGAGAGCTCGGTTCTGAATATCGTTACTTAATTTATCGAATGGCATGATACAAGAATAAGTTGTGGTTACCTGTAATTGGATAAGCATCTGCCAGGAATGTTTACCTACTAGTTACATAAGTTTTTGTACGATGTATTATCTGTTGGTGATCCTTAATAATAAATAAATAAATAAATAAACTAAGATTGTAATTTAACTGCCATTGCAAGCTTTTTTTTTCTTTAAGTACCTATACGATCACGCTAACAGTATCTTCTTTCAAATAAAAAAATAAATAAAATTGAAATCGGTTCGTATAATAAATAATTACATCTGAAAAACCATCAGATTAGTTACCCAATTCGTCGATAGATGGCGCTGTACCGCCGACGTTGAAATTCTGCGCGCGGTGGGAGTTGGGACCAAAACAATCACATTAATAATGTATGCAAAGATTTTTTCGTACCTGCTACGGAACCCTATCTTGGGCATGTCTGACACGCTCTTGGCCGGTTTTTTTAGAAATGGCAGAAGATTCTGATACAGTTTCCAGTTATCTGCTAGAAGTACAAGTCATCTAATAAATTATCGAAAAATTTAAATAAAAAATAAAACCTCCTTCAAAAAACCCCCAAAAAAACATAAAATAATAATTGATTGAACCGACCACAATAAGCATGAAAATATCTTTCTACTAATCTGTTTGAAGTTGGTGCCTCAGCACGAGCCAGCAGGAGTGTAGAAGCCCTATAATAGGTATGTAGGTAAGTTAGATTACTAGGTCCACTCCTGCTGGCTCGTGCTGAGGCACCAACTTCAAACAGATTAGTAGAAAGATATTTTCATGCTTATTGTGGTCGGTTCAATCAATTATTATTTTATGTTTTTTTGGGGGTTTTTTGAAGGAGGTTTTATTTTTTATTTAAATTTTTTTTATTTCCAATTTTTTTTTGGGTGTTTTTTGAAGGCGGTTTTATTTTTTATTTAAAATTTTTTATTTTTTTCTTTTTAGTTGTTGCTAATGGCCTGGACTGGCACTCTTTACTGACTGTACTTTTTGCCTCTGGTTACCAAAGTACTTATCAAGACGAATCAAACGAGACCAAACTTGATGGGGTTATGTCGTTTTACTACGGAGTTCTTATGGTCACCATCCAACTTCATTGTCAGACCCTGGTTACCATCTAGGACCAAAGTACTCGTTGAGACGAGTCAAATGAGTCCGTACTCGATGGGGTAAGTGCCGTTACTTTATGGAGTAACTTTGGCCACCTTCCAGCTCCATCATCAGACCCTGGTTACCATCTGGGATCAAAGTGCTCGTCAAGACGTTTCAAATGAACCCAAACTCGACGGGGTTGTCTTGTTTTATTACAGAGTTTCTATGGCCACCTTCCAACTCCATCATCAGATTAGCTCCATGTCACAATAATATTGCATTGTCACCTGATTTACACATGCATGTAAAATATGAAATCAATCAGAAACCGGGAAGTGAGTCAAATTCAACTTGCAAGATTTGACCCGTTGAGGAGTTCCGTTGGCCATCTGCGGTCTTCTTCATCAGATCTAGTTTACCAAATGACACTTTATGAATGCAAATGCTCGATTTGTCACTGAAAATACTAAAATCGCTTTACATTTCCCTTGAACTTTTGAAGAGTTCCTTCAATTCCTCATGGATCCCATCATCAGAACTGGATTCCGGTAACAACGGGACCAACCTTGAAGCATATGCTTTCAAACAACGAAAGAATTTTCCAAATCGGTTCATAAATGACGGAGTTCTGAGGTAACACACGTTAAAAAAAAAAAAAAAAGAACATACAACCGAATTGAGAACCTCCTCCTTTTTTTGAAGTCGGTTAAAAACGGCATAAAATCTGCAGCTATTTAGTAGGAAATGTGACCACGAAAGTGAGGCCATTGAACCCGTTTGATCTACATCAAACAATTTAAAAATTATATTGTGGTCTTCATTAACGTTGCATTTAAAGGCCTGTGCTAAATTTCATGTCCCCAAACGTAGCGGTTGACATTTCAGGATTAAATTCAATCCCATAGGATTATCGGGATAAAAGTAGTCCATATGATATTCTAGAGATCCAGCTATCTGTGTACCAAAATATCATTACATTAATATCAGTCCAGCCGTATTAAGTAGCGTGAAAAAGCAACAGACACACGCGAACACACGCGTTGAGCGTATGTGCTCACAAATTTTTGTTTCCATTTATAATAAACTAGCTGATACCCGCGGCTTCGCCGCCATTCTATTTTTTCAATTTCTTTCATACAAACCTTCTCCTGACAGTAACAAACGCAACAAAAAAAGAATTATCTAATTTGGTGCAGTCAATCGAAAGTTATGGGCGTACAAACATTTCGGTGATTAATTTTTATTTATATAGATATTATATGTATAGATATAGATATACTACTACTACTACTACTACCAGTTCGCAGTGACCCAAAGTGGGTCTTGGCCTCTAACACCAGATTACGCCACGCTTTTCGATCTTGAGCCAGCTCTTGCCAGTCTTCGACCCCGAGGTCCAAAAGGTCTTTCAGGACCTCGTCCCTCCAGCGGTACCTGGGACGACCAACTGGCCTACGTCCACTCGATCGTCCCAAGTACGCTCTCTTCACGGCTCGATCCTCTCCCAACCTTTCTATGTGTCCGAGCCACCGGAGTCTGGACGCCTTGGTCTCTCCTATAACATTGGGCTCAAATACCAGGTCTTCAATTTCCTTATTCCTTCTTACCCTCCAGCTACCGTCCTCACTCTGAGTCGGCCCCAGAATCTTCCGCAGAATCCTCCGTTCTGCCACTAGCACCTTATTCTCTTCTTTGAGTGTGATATATAGATATAGATATTAGCAGCATGAGACAAGTAACGAAAACGAGCAGGCGGGTCACGACTATTTATATGATAGGCCGTGTGCAAGTATTTTAAATAAGCAACAATTTTTTGAATTATTATCCTCTTTGGCTGTCGGTGGCTGATTGGCGCTAAGCCCATGCCATGCACCGCGGCAAAAAAGAAAGGAGCTGTCAGGGCGGCACTTCTTAAATTTTCGGCGGACGTATATTATATTGTGCAATGTGCTGTGTAAATAATAGTAGATTGTACACCAAGGGGATAAAGCACTGCATTATGTCACGGGCGCGATATTGAATCCTGAGCGTATCGAGGGACTCCAGGTTTAACTCCCGAGCGTAGCGAGGGGGTTTTAGTTGATTCCCGAGCGAAGCGAGGGAATTAAGATGGAGTCCTGAGAGCAGTGAAGGATTTAAGCGCGCCCAAGGCAAAATCAGTTTTATCCCCTAGGAGTATACTCTACTTTTCTCACCTTTTGCGAGACAATAAAAACCAAGGCTACTAGAAGAATACTCGAAATAGACCCAGAAGCACTGATTCTGACACTGACTTTGCGCCTTTCGCAGTTTTCCATTTGTTGAAATCTTTGTAAGCTTTTAAGTATTTTTCCTTCGACTTCTCTGGGAGTACATTATTAACAATTTCTAAGGCCGGCTTGCGCAGACCTGGGTTAGCTACTTAACTCCGAGCGAGTTAACTGCTAAACCAGGGTTAACAAGTGTCAGAATGTATGGAACTGTCATTCTTAACTCAGGGTTACCGATTTAATTTTTTTACCCTGAACTGTGCAAGTGGTCCTAAGGCGTCTAATTTAATGGAATCAGGAGTCAAATCACTTTCGTCACTCGATATTTTCTTAATGTTTTATCTTCTTTTGCAGTTTTGAAAATTGCAGCGTATTGTAACACTCGCGGCTTTTGTTTAAGTATTTGACTTTGTTTTCGTTCGGCCGCGGAACTGCAAATAAATGCAGAAATGGCCCCCGCGGGGCTGAGCACGTTGAGCACCAGCACCAGCAGCAGCACGGGCTGCGCTGCCGCGACCAGCACGTGCACGAGCTGCGCGCCGGCCTGCATGCCGGGCGATTTTGAAATTAGACTTTAAGTGCATACCAATAAGAACTACGAGAAGTGAGAATCACATTACTGCCCGGCGAGTTATAATGAAATTCAGTACAACATTACGCCCCGGCGAAAGCCAAGGGCTATAATGATTTACCTTGAGAAAGGTTTGCATGATATATATTAAGGCATTGTCGAGCAGGTGGTGTGAAAAAAACATTGTAAATAGTGTTATCTAGTACTAATGATAAATAACGGACATTATTTAGTGTAATACGTATTACCAAGTGGCGGTGCGGACTTTGCGGCTCTACGGACGGGCTAAGCGAGCGCTTATTGAAGTCGGCTTCATTGAGGTTTGTCGTTCATACGTTGTTGTTTAGTATTAATGCTGCATAGAAACGAATAACCACGGCCATGGTGACAGTCACTATATATCGAAGGTTTTAATGAACAGGCCGTATTGTCTACCATGAGGATGTTCGCAATCATATTCGCCATCTGTTCCCTTCTCTATCTCAAATCGTTCTTATTGAAGAGTGAAAGTCTCGAAACAATCAATATAATTCAAGCTCCGTTCGTTATTACAATACAATACAATACAATACAATGACTCTTTATTGTACACCAGGAATAGTAAGCAATACAGAAAACAGGTACACAGAGAGTAAGTTACAAGGTAAGCAATAGGCGGCCTTATCGCTTAAGAGCGATCTCTTCCAGGCAACCCTTTACCAGAAAGAAGGAAGGACTAGTTTACAGCAGGTGGTGCATCAACAGTGGATCAGAAAATTAAAACGCAACAAAAAATAGTACATCTACTCATACATATATCGTACATATAATAAGTACACGTCTAAAACAAATATAAGCATTGGGATAAACAGCCACATATAAATAAATAAACTATAACAAAGCTAATAATTACAAGAAGACAGATAGTACACCTTAAGCATTGATTTAAAGATTGACAGAGATTTTGCCCGTCGTAAGTCAATCGGCAAGGCATTCCACAACCGAATAGCCTGGACAGTATAAGAATAGACATAGAATTTGGAGTTAGAGAGAGGCACGGTAAGGAGAAAGTTCTAAGAGCATCGAATAGAAGTTACGTAGCTAAACCGCTCTTTGAGGTAGCGAGGAGTTGCAGGGTTAAAGAGAATGCCGTAAAGAAGGTGGAGAACGTGAGAGTTACGGCGAAGGCGGATTGGGAGCCACTTGAGCTGTGATCGAAAATTAGAGACATGATCGAACTTACGCAGACCAAAGATAAACCGAATGCATAGATTTTGAATTCGCTCAAGTTTATTAAGCTGCTCTTCTAGGAGATCGGGATAGCAAATGTCAGCATAGTCGAATATAGGGTGCAGCAAAGTTATTATATCAATCATAATTGAAACATAATGAAAATTGTTTTCAATGACCAGAGGGTCTATAAATAACACGACAACGAAGCTTTGCCAATAAAATTACCGTTCGTCGGAAACAATTCCAAGGAAACCAATATAAACAAACTCAGTTATCGAACTTCACCCGTAAGACAAGGGCGCTGTGGTGAGACTACCACTTGTTTCCATTCTATGTACCAAGGATGCGATGCAATGCACTCTAAACGGCAAGAAAAATAAAATATTCTTTCGTGTTCTTTGAAGCTACAAAACAACTTATTGCAACTTTTTACAAAAACACACTGTTTAAGTATTACATTTTGCGCGATTCTTACGAACGTGAATGTTCTCCGCTAACTCTTAAGTAAATGTAGAACTGATTTTGGATGTTATTTCTCGCAATGACTGGTGTGTTTATGACTTCTAGATTAACGGATGGTTTACGGAACTTATACTTCAAAAATATATATTAAGTTACTGCAAGTACACGGCAGCACAGAATGTTTGAGCAGTGAAAGATTTTTTTCATTTACTTTTAATATGAAGCTACCGTGAGACTCACTCATAGTGAAATGTCCGGATAATTTTTTTTTGCCTTAAAAAGCTTTGAGCGACTTACTCATCGACGCCCAGTTCAAATCCTTGGATTGAGAAAGCTAAAATTTTGCTTAGAGGTTCAATTACTTAATAACGTAATGATGAGGATTTGTGATTCCGCCTGTCTTTATTTTAATTGTAATATTTTTAAACATAAAAACAAAAAAAAAATATCTGTCTGTCTAATAGTATAAAAATCTCGTGTCACAGTGTTTGTTATCGAATTCCTCCGAAATGGTTTGAGCCATTTTTATGATTTTTTTTGTCTATATTTCGACGGTCCCCAAGAACAAAGTATTAAGTGCAAAATTATAGTTACGAGTAATTGCCGTTTAAAGTTGGGCTCAAGTTAAAATCTCAATATTTTGGTAATATGTAATCTAACACTAAAAATACTTATAAATACCTCTTGATATGGTTATACTTCTAATTTATGGAAGATTGTTTGTTTTATTTTATATATTTGTAGATAAATAGCGTTTTTTATTACTTTACGACTTTGTTCTGTGGATTAAGAGGCGTCGCATATTCATAAACGACTTTGTTCAATGGAGTACTGAAATTAAATAAAAGTCTTATTTGCATATAAGACATTATTCATCGAAGTTTTGTGTAAATATCAGGTCGTATTTAAAACTAATTATGTTTTGGTAATACTTGATGTAATACCAATACCTTAAAATATATCAGAATATATTAATTTAATAATTGCATAAACTTCCAATTAATATACAAGCAATTTACAAAAAATAAAGTTTCATCTAGGTATCTCAGTAAATATAACACAAAATAAATAAATAAAAATATAGTCATGTAGTTCGTTTGATGCTTAGTTTGAATCTGTAAAAAAAGCTATTTCGTCTTATTTTACCATACGATTATGTTCGTGGGGACCGTCGATATGGTAGCTCTGCGAATAGGTCGTAGGCTATCTTTTATACCCCTATTCTTCGTAGACAGCTAACTTACTTACAGCAAGTTTAATATAAGTGTATATATCTTATATTTCTATCTATGTGTGTTTATCTGTTGATAGAATAGAAATAAGTGTTATCACAGGTATCTATAGACATGATTCCAAGAACTCATTAGAGAGTGGAATAAAACAGGTCTTAAATGTATCTATACATTGTTTTAGGCTGAGTTCCGTTTAGAGTAAATGCTTATTTCTCTTCATTATGACTTACGTAAAGTCATTAATTGATCTTGTTTCTAGGTCAAGATTTCGGAATTCCAGCCATCCAATCTAGTTTCACAATCAGCTCGGCCCAAATCTAGTTACTGAAAGTTGCCGTAACGTTTCTTACACCATCTTTGTTCTGAGATTGATACACAATAAGCTGACCGAGACAAAGGCAAACCTCGTAACGGTTCCTATTCCGAGACACGGAAATTAAACGAAGTGTTCTTGCGGGATAGCAAAATGCCGTGCCGAAGGAAACCGCATTTCCTTTTGCTTCCAAGAAAATCTTTTATAGGCCATCGGCTAACTTGTTTCATATCGGTTTTGCTATATGATTTTTATACGATTTTATACTGTTACTTCTGAGTTGGTACTAAAAGGCTGTAATAAAAGAATACCTTATCCTTTTCGTTTCAAATTGATGTATCAGACAAAATGTAATTCAATCAAAAACTTGAACTGAAAAAAAACATTATATAAAAAGCAGTTTTCATTCAAACGAAAAGATTTGCTGTGGCAGAATAGAATAATCAGCACTAAATAGTCGAGGAAAAGTCAGTTTTTTGTAATTAAGAGGGTACGATGCGCACCATTTCTCCATACAAACGTAATCCCCTGTTTCCTCCCTGGATAATGGCTTTAGAGCCAATTTTTTTTTACTGTGTAATCTGTATCTACCACAGCTGTGCCCCTATGTTTCGTTTTTTTCCATATTTCAATTAACATAAGAAATATGAGCTATCAAAAACTGAAAAAATTGCCCAATTTCAACGTCATTTTCAGACACTCATCAGAAAAGAATCCCTGATATAAACAAAAAAAAGAAAACATAGGGGCATAGCTAAATCTGTCCTCTAATTATTTTTGTTATTGGTCCAGTTTTCGAGAAGGAAACAGGGGATTACGAAATGCTGTTTTGATCAATTTTACGCGCCTAATAACGGTCTGAGCTGCAGTTGTCCCGCTTTCGCTGTACTGACACGGAGGGGTTCGGGCGAGACAGCGGCATTTCATTAAAATACCTATTTCTCAAAAGTCTCTCAGCCATCGTACCCTCTTAAATGAACACAAACTAATTTAACTAATTAAATATAGAGATGTATGTAGGTAGTAGTAAAAACAAAGAAACACACCTTTGTATAGACCTAGTGGCATGCTCGCCCTCTCCCAGTGGGGAGCATTCGGTCCAACGGCCCACGTATACGGAGTAATCCGCGTTGAACACCGGTTCTGTAACAATCAGACACATTAAATTTCATTATACATCTATACATATAATAAATCTGTAACAAGTCGGTGTCTGTACATTGAAGATATTTGAGAAAAACTGTCACTAGGGCTATTTATTAGCACAATAGAACCCAAAACAATGATTTTTAGAATTATTGTCTGTTTGTCTGTTTGTCTGTGCGTTTGTGCGCGCTAATCCCAAAAACGGCTTAACCTAGAAGGATGCGGTTTTCACTGATATGTTGGTACTTTCTTAGATTAACATTTAGTGTTTGTTTCATTTGAATCGGTTCACAAATAAGAAAGATACGTCTATTTTAAGAATTTATCGAACAGGTTTTTTTGTTTGAACGCGCTAATCTCAGGAACTACTGCTCCGATTTGAAAAATTCTTTCAGTGTTAGATAGCACATTTATCGAGGAAGGCTATAGGCTATATATCATCACGCTAACACCAATAGGAGCGGAGCGGAGCGGAATAATGTTTCAAAATCGTGGGTTTTTGAAGTAAAACTGCTATAGGCACGCTTGACTTGGGAGTACGGTGCACGGTGTTGAATGTGAACGCGGGTGTGCGGGGGGTGCGGGGGCGGGTAATTTTTTTTATATCAAGGAACTAAGGAGAGCCATAATTGATGAAAAAGCAAATTGGATAAAAAAAATAAGCTGCCCAAATTACTAATTCCACGCGGACGGAGTCGCGGGCAAAAGCTAGTTATTAATATTTTTATACACTGTTTGTGATGATAATTAGAGTCCTGATTCTAAAGTGAGAATCCATTTAGATGGGCATGTAGCTAACAAGAAATCAGCAGCGCCAGCCTTAATCAGTAGCTGGGTCCCCACGGAGCGAGCTCCTCGCGAGGCTAGCGCATGAGGCATAATTTTGTTCGACACAAAGTTCAAAATCCCGCCGAAAAAGGCAGTTCGCTCAGAGGAGACCTGGCTATTGAACAGGGTAGAATGAGGTTGACTTGCAGCGCGTATTGGTAGACGGTATCTCACCCTCACCCCGCCATCAAAGCTTCTTTCATACTCGTATCACTTGTCAACTTATTTTGGCGACTCTTGTCACCTGACGCTTAAAGCGATCACTGGCTCTGCTTTAGGGCCGGTCTGATAGTCAGAAAGTTCGTTACTTGGCCGTCTTAAGAGGGTACGATGCGCACCATTTCTCCATACAAACGTAGTCCCCTGTTTCCTCCCTGGATAATGGCTTTAGTGCCAAATTTTTTTTACTGTGTAATCTGTATCTACCACAGCTATGCCCCTATGTTTCGTTTTTTTCCATATTTCAATTAACATAAGAAATATGAGCTTTCAAAAACTGAAAAAATTGCCCAATTTCAACGTCATTTTCAGACACTAGTCAGAAAAGAATCCTTCATATAAACAAAAAAGGAAAACATACGGGCATAGCACGCAACTGTAAACTAAGATGTTAAACCAACTCACTGGGCCCCAAGATACAGGCTCAGCCTAGTTTGGGGACCACTGTATACTGCTAAAAATGTAATATTTCTTTATTTGTAACGACCGCCTTAGCCTAGTTGGTAGTGACCGAGCAAGAGGTCCTGGGTTCAAATCCCGGTAAGGGCATTTATTTGTGTGATGAGCACGAATATTTGTTCCTGAGTTATGGATGTTTTCTATGTATTTAAGTATTTATTTGTCTATATAAGTATGTTTATCGTCGTCTAGTACCCATAGTACAAGCTTTGCTTAGTTTGGGACTAGGTCGATTTGTGTAAGATTGTCCCCTAGTATTTATTTATTTTTTTATTTAAAAATTTTCATTTTCATTTTTTTTTTCATAGCTAAATCTGTTCTCTAATTATATTTGAAAAAAATCATTTTATTGGTTCAGTTTTCGAGAAGAAAACAGGGGACTACGCAATGCTGTTTTGATCAATTTTACGCGCCTATTAACGGTCTGAGATGCAGTTGTCCCGCTCTCGCTGTACTGACACGGAGGGGTTTGGGCGAGACAGCGGCATTTCATTAAAATACCTATTTCTCAAAAGTCTCTTAGCCATCGTACCCTCTTAACCTTAGAAATATTAACAGACGGCAGCTGATTGGCTTATCTATACAACAAGCAACGGTGGGCTACTAAATTATTGGATGACTATGTGAACATCGGCACTATTAATAATATTTATTAAATAAAATAAAAGTGACTGTAAAAAAAAGCCGTGGTGGCCTAGTGGTTTGACCTATGGCCTCTCAAGCAGAGGGTCGTGGGTTCAAATCCCGGTTCACACCTCTGAGTTTTTTGGAATTTATGTGCGAAATTAATTTGAAATTTGCCACGAGCTTTATGGTGAAGGAAAACATCGTGAGGAAACCTGTATACACCTGTGAAGAAATTCAATGGTGTGTGTGAAGTTCCCAATCCGCACTGGGCCCGCGTGGGAACACGGCCCAACCACTCTCATTCTGAGAGGAGGCCTGTGCCCTGCAGTGGGACGTATATAGGCTGGAATGATGATGATGAAAATAAAAGTTATAAATAGAGTTACGTTCACGTTTTGTTTTGGATCAGAAATGGTGAGATACGGTTATGGATTATTTTTGTTGAATGACTCAAAATGACTGTAAAAGTTAAAGTTAAAGTCGACATGCAAGATTTAACACTAACAAACAAACATTGCAAGTTATATAATATCTTGTATAAATTACAATGTTGGCTTGATGCTTGAATGACTTTCAACATAAAACTACCGCGAGACTCACTCAAAGTGAAAAAATATAGATAACTCGAAACAAACTCGAAACTCGATCATAGATAGAAAGAAATAAAGAAAGAAAGAAAGAAAGAAAGAAGACATTTATTCACTTTTACAAGACACACATATACAAGAAAGTACACACAATTTCACACAAAAAAAACAAAGATAACAAACAATGGAGTAATAAACATGTACATACACAGCTCTGCATGTGTGTCCCCGCAAAAGTGAAACGGTCGCTGACTCAGCATTATGCTGAGGCGATAGACGCCTGCAGCGCTGATTTTCTGTCAGAACCGTCTGTGACTCACAGAAAAAAGATATAGATGTGTGAGCTATTCGTATTTTTCACTATGCTTGAATGACCATTGTAAACCGGTACTGCGACTCGAGCAAAAATACCACTACATGCTTGATGTCAATCTCCTTAACCGTCTCGAAACCTTTGCGCTACGTAGGGTGACAATTTTCATTTCTTTGTTTATTTTGAAATAAAGTGTGGGAGTCTTAAGAAAGCATCCACATCCATTACTTTCAAAATTAAAACTTTAAAATTCCAAGGAGTAGTAAATGAACCACATCCTTGTCGCTCTGGGCCCGGAAGTAATCAACTTGTGCACTTTGTGCGCTGCAGGTCTTAAGTAATTCAATTTTATAAAAGCAGCGACAATCCCGCATAAATGTTTTGTAATTTAATCTCACTATTTCATTTTTATACCTATGGTATAACTATAATAATATAGGTTATACCTTACATCAAAAGCGATAATTTAAAAAAATAAGTATGGCATTGTACGTTATACGCTTCACAGCTAATAAATAGTCAAAATGGTACTAAGATAAAAATTATACGTATCTAATAATTTAAACTTTTTGGTTGCTTACATCAAATTTGTGAACTTAAAGTATAACCTCCCATGATTTGAGATTTTAATTGGTATTTTTTTCAATGTCACTGAAATGTTCTTGTTATTCGGTACCTAAGTGTAAATCCATATAAGTGCGTTTTTTAACAATAATAAATAATAGAACGTTATTACATTTTATGTCTAAAAATCCTCCTATTATTATTTTCCTATTTTGTCATTTTAAATCCTTATGTCTTTGGAAACTGAAGCCGCTAAAACTTTTCACCCGCCATTTATTTAGGCGTGTGGCAGAAAATCGAGCCATTCTAACTTTTTATTGCTAACCTTTATAAGTGGTCAGTGTCATTGACCACATTTAAAAAGTTTATCAAAGAGTAAAAGTAAAAAAGGACAAATTACATAAAATATAATCTAAGGGATAGGTAGGTACTCGTACTTTGAGTTTCAATAACTACGGTTTTATATGACAATACACTTTCGATATGTTGTATATATTATAATATTTTGGTCGCGTGAAAGTATATAGCAACTTAATTTTTGCAACTAATATAATACTGACACACAGATGGACAACGAAGTAATCCTAAAAGGGTTCCATTTTATACTTTTTTACGGAACCCTAAAAAGTAAAAATATTTGAGACAGCCCAAAAATTACCAGAACGCCTACTCGCTGATTAGTTTCACACACCTAAAGGTTTATAGGGGACACGATAATCGTTTCATGACCACCGACCATAACTTAAGAATATAAAACCAAATTAGGTTAATGTAAGCAAATATTTATAACCTATGTTGACGGAAGCTTATAACTATTAATAGCATTATTTCGTAGGTTTTCGACCGCTGGTAGAATCAACGAAATCCGGGTTCATACTAGCCGCGGTTTTATTATACTGCTGCGTTTGTTAATTCGACGTCACACGTCGCTATAATGTTAGTTTGGACCCGGGAATTAAGGTGTTTGAACTGAGATCTAGAATGTGTGTGCTGCGTATCAAAAACGTGATTACTTTTAAAGCATGTGTGACCTAGAGTTCATTACCTTTGTTTTGATGTTAAGTATTTTCATTCGTGAACTTAATTTTCATACCCCCATTCTTACAACTGAGGTTGGCAACCTTTAGAAATAGAAATATATATTCGTATTGTTTTTAAGTTATATTTTTTTATACCTACTTAAGTCCTAGTTTCAAATATTTTGAATTAAAAGTCACGAAAATATTTTTTGCATTACTTATGGTGGGATTCCACAGTATTTAATTTTGATATGCCGATGTTGGTGATGATTTCACAATAATTAATCCATTTACAAGCAAACTGATATGTCGTAGATTTCTAAAGCCTGTGAAAAATTCAATAATCGGTACTTGTGAACTCTCCGAACGACCTTCTTGTGTCACTATCCTGCGCCTCACCTGTCCCGAGGAACAATAACATGATTAAGGCTGTAATTCAATTTCCACTCACCTTATTATCGAGCGCTTTGAGAATGGCGCCCACGGAGTTTTCATACTAATTAATTAAGTGTGGGATAGCAATGCGGCGCGATCGAGTTAGCTTGTCGCTCGATTTGTTGTCTGCCCCTAATGGGATAGCTTTAACAGTCAACTAGGTGACTTATATTATTTAATCGGTCGGCAAGACCAGTAATTGATTAAAAAATAGTGTTATTGTGAAAAAATAAACTGTAGTCAATTTACGATGATTACTGGGGCAGTATGTAAATCTTCGTCAAAAATCGACTTTTTGAAATAACAGCAATCATGAAAGTGTCATAGAGATCATCGTAAAAATGACTCTACCTTACATTCTTTCTTAAAAACAGTTAGGTAGACGATAAATAAGTAGCTTATTTCAGGCCAAGCTGATATAAATCTGTTCCACATGCAAAATAATTTACACAACCACAACAATCAAGTTACAGCTCTACTATTGTTTGCAATGTGTACATACAACAATGCGATATAAATTGTAAATTTGTAAATTTTACATAAATGGCAAATTTACAAAATTATCAATTTCTTCCAAACTTTGGAATCAGTCGCTGAAAATACGCCAAGAATTTAATTAAAGAAGATTTCATTTCGTCGCACTCCGTTATTAGTTAAGCCTTCAGAAGTTGTGTCATCCTCAGACAATGGCCGAAAACAGAGAGCTATTGTTCCCTCTAATTATTTAGAAGTGAGATTACAAGTTCTCCACGCGAGATTGGAACTGCGTGTGGTTGAACTTCCTCTGTTCGTTTTGGAAACCCGTGACAATGCGAGGATAAGTTAAGGATCCATTTAAGTTTTAGAATTTGGGTGCCATTTCAATAAGTAGTACAAAGGAACATTAGTCTTTTTTCATTGTAATGGAAAAGAAAAGTATTAGATACTGGGAGAGGGATTTTAAGCAACGTGCGTTCTTTATAACTTTTAGGGAAGAATTAATATTTCATCTTTGGAAATCGTTTGATTCCGGCGCTTATTCCGTCGGAATTTAGAAAAAAATTCAAGAGTGGCTATTCATCCACAGAGATACCGGTTTACGGTTTAAAAGTACTATAAAAATGTAAGCATAAATAACGAACAAAGTCATGAAACGGTAATTAAAATACGGGGCAGATATATTACGCGCCCGAGAAGAGACTGGACGGGGTGTGGCAAAAAACCTCATAAATTCACCAGAGGGGCCATACTTCACGGACTAGAGGCCACGCGCGGCAAGAAAATACTCTGGTTACGTTGCTTTCAGCGGGTAAATATTTATGGAATATGTAGAGAAAAGTTTTGATTAAACTGCTCGAGAAATGTGCTAGATAAATTAGAATACTGGTGTAATAGTAAGATTCCTTCCTTGACCGATATCCTGAGACCATACTGTTTAATACATGGATATTTTCGTTAGGCAACCCAGAGCGCAAGAGAAATGGAAGTTTGATATGTCTTTGGATGGAACATTTTGCAGTTGGTCTATACATGTTGCGCCGATCTTGTAATTGCTGACGTCACGTAAAAAATTTAGGGAACAAGGTGGGAGTCGAGTTGTTACAATGTCACGACACTACCTAATTAAGGCCAAATTCTGTCGTTTTCGTGTCGCATCTCGAAAGCTTCGTCAAAACAAAATGTTCTCAAGTTCAGACGCTTTGTCGTTTTGTATTCTCTGGTTTTATCTAACTTCATTATCATTAAGCGAAGTTATATAAAGTTATACAAGCTCAGCCAACTTTAACAGCCGGAATATTAAATTTTTAAGAAAGTTTGTATCTGTTTATGAAATAAGACCATTTTTAATTACGAAGATAAAATGCCGGCGTTTAAGGCGGCTGAGTTATTAGGACGGGGAAATGGCGGGGGACGGTTAATGAGATATATTTGAGTTTGTCCGCTTCGATTATAAGTATTTCATCAAATTGACGCTCGATATAATATTTTAGGGGTTAATTTAGTTAACAGTAAATCTACGAAATTAGTTTAATTATACTTAAACCATTTTGAGTTATTAATAATTACTACCTTTACCTCTATATTAATTAGTATTGATTAATGTAGATTAAGAAATTGCCTGATCTTTAGAAATTAAATAATTATGGTAAATAAGCGCATTGCATTACATTATAAACTAGGCAAGGCAGCTTAAGGGCCTACCGTGTTTTTGGCGCATTTATTGCATTCATTTAATCTCGTGCTGTATCATTAAAAGTAAAGCTATAGTCTTGAAATTCATGTGTAAGATATTTACCCATAGTACAAGCTTTGCTTAGTTTGGGACTAGGTCGATTTGTGTAAGATTGTCCCCTAATATTTATTTATTTATTATTTATTTGAGGATTCACTCTAATATTAAGTGTTTATCGAAACACGATTACTTACTTATGGTTCGCTCGATGGAAAAAAATCCAAAGTCGTCTCTAAAAAAAAAAATTCTAAAAAATTAAATAAGTACGGCGCTAATACTGCACGGCAGGTCATGACTTTTTGAATGTTAGTAAAACAAGACGTTTTCTAGGGCGTACTGTTGCTACATTTTTAAAATATGTATTTGTTTTAGTAATAAGATGAAAATACCCAAAAACACGCGCAGTCCAACCAACCTATCTTGAGCCATCGTGCCTCCCCCACGCCCGAAATCGCCCACCCAAAACCGATTAGCGCGAAAAGATCGGTAGGCCCTTAAAGCGAGGTTGTAGTCATCATCATCATCATCATCCCAGCCTAAATACGTCCCACTGCAGGGCACAGGCCTCCTCTCAGAATTAGAGGGTTTGGGCCGTAGTTCCCACGCGGGCCCGGTGCGGATTGGGAACTTCACATACAACATTGAATTTCTTCTCAGGTGTATACAGGTTTCCTCACGATGTTGTCCTTCACCGTAAAGCTCATGGTAAATTACAAATGTAATTTCGCACATAAAATCCCAAAACTCAGAGGTGCGAGCTCGGACTCGAACCGAGGACCCTCTGCTTGAGAGACCATAGGTCAAACCACTAGGCCACCACGGCTAGTAGAGGTTGTATTTAGTACTTTTTTCGAAAACTTTAATTTTTTTTAACGGTTATCAGGGAATTAATAATAAGAAGAAATGGTCCTCATATGTATGTATATATAAATGAAGGTTGTATAATTTATGTTGTATATAATTGAATATTAAGTATATTATAATATTCGAAATGTGGTGCTGGAGAAGGATGGAGAAAATTAGTTGGACGGAAAGAGTCACCAATGAAGAGGTTCTGGAAAGAGTGAAAGAGAAGAGAACATTAATGAAAACAATAGAGAATCGGAGAGGGAAAATGATTGGTCATCTTATAAGACATGATGAGTTATAAATGTCATCTTGGAAGGAAAAGTAGAATGAAGCGAAAAAGAGGGAGGCCGAGAATTGATTATATTATGTAAATCAAATAAAGGAGAAGGTAGCCGTCATGTCGTATAAGGAGGTCAAGGAGGCAGCTTTGAGGAGAGAGAAGTGGAGAGCCATTCATCGGCTACACCGACAAGAGTTTAACTCTTAAATAAGAATATATTATAATATAATAAATAGTGAAACAATAGCCTTAAATGTTGTTTATCCTTTCAGGTAAGGTTTGTTTATAGTAGAGTTTTGTAACTCATAAATAATATAAGATTTAAATAGTTTTGTCATTAGTAAAAATGTCCTCCTTTCAGAGCAACACATTTTGGTTTTTGTCTCTACGTTACAATTTTTATAAGAACATATTATATGTATTTCCATCCAGAAACGGCCCTGTTCTCATGCTGCCATAGATTTTTTTTAACAACTTAGGTATTACGCCTCACAATCTAAATAACATATGTTGTACTTAGTAGAACATAGGTACATGTAATAAGATATTGTCCTCATTATGTATTTCCATCCAGAAATGGCTCTGTTCTCATGCTGTCATAGATTTTTTCACAATCTAAATAACATATTTTGTACTTAGTGGAACACACATGTAATAATATATAACCAAGTAAATAGGTAATGGAATTAACCCGAAGCAGTGTGGGAGGCGAGCTAGTGCGGACTATGGCATAAATACCTAAAGTAGATGGAATTTCCATTAGGTAAATTGAGTAGGTAATACGAAGGTTATATGGTTGCAGTAATTTAATCTAATGAAGAACAGCAAATACCTTTCTTACTGACTTACTCACGGCAATTAATTTAAGTGGATACTAACTTGGTACATTTTTTTTTTGTGGAGAACACCGTCTCCAACAAGGGATCAAATATTTTTGTCGTTTCAGAGTTGGCATGGACTTTTATTCGTAAGTAGTTCGTTATTTCTTTTGTAAATCTCATATTTAAACTAAAAAAGAACATTTTTAATACGAAATTTTTGGCTGATTCTATTTTTTATTATTCCCGGAGCTGGTCTTTTTCTGTGTTTTTTTCTGTGCATCCATGTTTCAGTTCGTATTTAGTATGAATTTGAAATTGTTATTCAAATCTACATATTGTATAGGTATCAATTATACTTAAAATATCTTATCACTTTTAACTTATTAAATGCAATAATTTAATATTTCACGAAATATCTTTATGTAAACGAATGAACAATCCATGCACTCTTCATGGCAGGTGGGCCTATTTAAATTGGTTGAATTCATTGTAGATATTGCGTTAAAAATAATTAGGTTCAAATTTCAAGCGCGCGAACAGTCAAATAGGCCTTTTGTAAAAATCAATCATCATTGGGCACTAATTGAAATCCAATGGTTAACCCTTTGCCTACGGGCACAATCTGAATTAATATGAATTCTCTACCTAATAACAGTGGCAGAAAGTCTATTTTATACTAAACAACTATAGTTGACACCCGTCGGTAAAGGGTTAATCATTTAGTACGCTCATTTGCGACACTTACTTAACGCGCTCTTCCAGCTCCAAATTATGTAGTATTTTCTAAACTGGGAGCCATTTAGGACATTCAATTTAATTTTACTGTTGTTGTTTAATTTACATAAGTTTATACGAGTATATGTAGCTCTTACGATATAACCTGCAAGTAGTAAAACTTGCTAATTTTGTTTATTATCTACTTATCACAGTTTCTATTGACAAAGTCGGGTGATCATGTGTTTTAATTATTGTTATGTTTCAAAAGATTTGTTAATGTTGAATAAAATAATTAGGGTTACTAGGAAAAAATAAATTAAAACGTCTAATTACCATTTTAACATAATCAAAATCCTGACTGATGAAGAGTCAATTTATAAAATTTTGATGTGTTTAAAGAAACACATGTTCATGGATCTTTTTTTAACCATATTCCAAAAACTCATTTCGTAAAAATGTAGTACAAATGCCAAGAGCACGTCCGAAGCGTGCATGGATATAGAGTCATGAGCGTATATCACAATTACCTGTACTGGAACGCATCTCAATATATGAGATGCGATAACCTCGGGTGGAAATTGGACAATGCATTCGAATTTGTAGCAAGCCGCAGCTGCCGGCCATGTAAATCTAACGCAAGACGTATTTTGTCGAGTTGCTGCACGAAATGTTTTGAAAATGAGGATATCCGAGGTGAGTGGGCGCATTTGCATACAAAGCCCCTGTCTGGAACCGCATCCAGTATAGATCTCCACTGTATAAGTATGAACCTATAGGGAACGGGGGATGAACAGTTAGGTGAATGTACTTTATGAACGAAAAGCAAATGAACAGTTTCCATGATTATTATATTACGCATAACAGCAACGACATACCTATTGTATCTAGAGGTAGTGGTTTGTTGTATCGGTATTCAATACAATAGACTTAAAGATATGGTTTGTTCTTTTTACAAGATTTTATTTAACTTGCAACGTTCATATGTAAGTATGTTTACAAGGACTTTGTTCCATTCGGTGTCGAAACCCTTGGTCCGTGGGGCCCTGGCGATGTTAGAGAATTTTGGTACTGATATGTTAGTATAGATAGGATAAAAATGCAAGCAAAGTCTGCAGAAAATTTCATTTTAAAAATGAAATTCTTAGCAAAAATTATCCGTATCTAAACGAGTTTGCGGTAAGTTTAATACGTTTTGCAAAATTCCCTTGAGAAAAGTAACTGACAAGTTTACGTTTCGTTGTTACTCGATTAATAACAGTAGCTATTGTTCCTGGGAAGCGAAACAGTTATAAAATACGCAATTGTCGTCTACAAAGCAAAAAACGTCCCGATAATGATCTACATGCAAATATCAAAGCAAATTAGAGATGAGCCAGGCAGTTATCTAATCAGACGAGCCGTAAACCCGTGCTTTTAGAGGCTCGTGATCCTATTGTTTTGACTCGATATTAAATTGGGGTAAACATTATGCGAGATAGATATTAAATTCGAAGTAAACGATCGGATGGTAATCAAATGTCGTAGTTCAACGAACCGGCGGATTTAATCAAGGGCGGGTATTCAGATATTTGCGGTTTAGGCTCTCGATACGCTCTGATTACCCATTGGCATAAACATCGACGGGAAACTGTATGGTCTTCGTCTTACAAGTTTAATCGGATTGTATGAAATTAGGCGTGCGTTGTAATGCTATAATATGGGCGGCGTGAATTAGATACAGTATTTTGAATGATCCCAGAATACAAGAAAATAGTTGAGTTTCTTCCTATTTAGTATCTATAGTTATTACTAGTGGCCGCCTGCGACTTCGTATATCGGGAGAACAACTATCCAATGTCCTTTCCCGAGACTTATAAACTCGGTAATAATTTTCGTCCAAATCTGTTAAGCCATTATGGCGTGATTGACCAACAAACATCCGAACATATTCGTAAACTTTCTCATATATAATATTAGTAGGATTAGAACCGGGGCTTATACGCGACAATTTACTACTAAAGATTACCTCAACGTTTCGACCACATTGCAACCGCCGTGGTCACGAGTAGACATGACTGAAAATTCTGAAAGTTTAATACAATATGACAATTGTCAATAATTCATCTTAGCTTTCTAAGTTAGTAACTTATCTGCAATACTCCTTATATCAAGGAACCCAATCGGAAAGGGTTAATTACTTCCAATTATGTGACCCACTTGCTCGTTTAGTATATGGGCCAATCAACTTTTTTTTGTAAATTTCTATTTACTCCTTTACAAGTAACTCTGTAATCTCTGGTTAGTGAAACCATGATTTTGCAGTAATTAGATAAACTGTTCATCATAGTGCGTATGTCAAAACCAAAAAAAAAAAGTATTTCTATGAAAAAATCCGATCACCCAGGGGACATACCACTATTTTCATACAAATTTCGGGGACAACATTGTCCCCTGGGTCACCCACGAAATAGAAGCTAAACAAAATAAAATAAATATGGCAATTACACATTATTGACTACAAAAATCTAGGGTTTTGAAAAGTATACTTTAACTAAGGAAAAATAATCAGTTTTTTAATTATTTCGGTTTTCATAGAAAGTAGCAGAAAATCGTTTACAAAAAAAAGTTGATTGACCCATATTCTTACTCTATTTTATCCCTGACAAAGTTCACCATTTTATTTTATTATTTAGCTTTATAGGGAGTAATTTGACGAGTAGGTACAAAAGTCTTACACCAAGTTACAACTTCAACTCTAGTTCAGAATAAAAGTGTGCTAAAAAGAGTAATCTGTAAACCTCTGAAAACTAAGTTGCCGTTTTATAGACTTACCTACAACAACGAGAAATTTACGATCAATGCTATTTTTATTACTTGAAAGGCGAACTGCTGAGTTGTAAACTTAATGGAAAAGCAGTGTTTAAAGTAAAGCTAAATACAAGAAAAAAATAGGTAAACAGTCAGGCAGTGAACAGTTAATATGTACAAATTGTAATTAAAGCAAACAATTTAATGAAAGCCAAGTTAATGTAGACATTAACGATAAAGCCTGTGTTCTGAATTTTCAATTTAAAATGAAATTGGCCAATCAATCATTATTTATCGCGCTTTAAACCGCGAACAGAAAATAGATGGATCGTAACACGCAATGGTTATAGAATGAAATTTTACAATCAGCTACTGAAAATTACACAAAATGTTAAAGAGAACGAGAACCTTAAAGGATTTGTCACATTGGATGCGTTCTGCGGTCGCGATCAGGTCAAATTGAACGCAGACAAATCCTAAAGTAATCACAAAAAACCGGCCAAGTGCGAGTCAGACTCGCGCACGAAGGGTTCCGTACCATTATCTATAAAAACTGGCCAAGAGCGTGTCGGACACGCCCAAGGTAGGGTTCCGTAGCCATTACGAAAAAATCAAGTAATATTTTTCTAAGGATTTCGTATGTGTACGGAATCATTCAAGTTTAGGTATGTTTTATACCTTAGGCTACTATTTACTCTTAAACTACAAATAATTTCCAAGCAATCTTAGCCGCTATAATTTTGCTAGTAAATTTGATATATTTACTACCCTTCTGAATTTTTTCAAATTTTTCTACTCAACAGTTTAGATTTTAGAGGGGGGGGGGACGGCCAATTTTAATGAAAATTTTCACTTTAAAGTTGAATATTTCGCAAACAGATCACTGAATAGAAAAAACATGTTAGCAACTCCGCAATGATTTTAAAAGACCTATCCAACGATACTCAACACTATAGGGTTAGCCGAGAAAAAATAAATCACCCCCACTTTACGTCTATGGGAGGTACCCTAAAAAAAAATTTTTTACTTTTTTTTATTCAATCACTTTGTCGGCGTGACTGATATATATATTCATGCCAAATTACAGCTTTCTACTGCTAACAGTCTCTGAGCTTAGCCGCGGACAGACAGACAGACGGACAGACATGGCGAAACTATAAGGGTTCCTAGTTGACTACGGAACCCTAAAAACGGCAAAAAATCACGTTTCTTGTATGTGAGCCCCCCTTAAATATTTGTTTTATTTTAATTTAATAATTTATTTTTAAAGTGAATATATCTGGGGGCACGGGAGTGCCCCCGCCAAGACGAGCCAAGCGGAGCGCAAGGGCACTACCGACCTTTTCTCGAAACGTTTCGTCGTTTTTCTTGAACTCTTATAACTTTGTTTTGGATGATGTGAAATAGTTGAAAATTTCAAAATATAATGACACTAGTACAAACATGAAACATACAAAGTTTGAATGTCGTAGCTATTATACTTTAGATTTTATCAATGTCTAAAAACCCCCGATTTCGTCACTGATCACTGATCATCAAAATTCTTAAAGTACTTCCTAAAGTCCTAGAAAGCTGAAATTTGGTATGTAAGCTAGTAATAGTATACAAACAACGAAAAAATCTTAAAACTTGAAACTTTTACCCCCCCCCCCCCAACCCCTTAAACTTAAACTAGGGGGTGAAAGCTTGTATGAGACTTTCGCAAATTTTGATGCTAGAGGTCTGAAAATTGATACAGAGGGTCCTTGTTATCCTTGTTATAAATAATAAGATATGTATTTCAGGATTTTTAGTAAATCATCCCCTACCAAAAAGAAATAAAATCCCACAAAACATTTCATGTTAAATGTTGCCAAGACGAGATCATGTAGCTCGCATTATCAAAAAGTAATCAGATCTCTTGTAGAGCCAAGTTTCTAACCCTACGTGTCCAGCTCTAAATCTATAAGCCCTAATTTTACACTAATTAATCTCGTAGGAGTGCAAACCGTGGACTAAACTGGCGAGTCGGCCGCACGGAAAGAGTTTAAAAGATTGAATAGATTTTTAAGTTCAAGCCCATATGCCGAATGATAGACAGCTACATATCTATTTGGCGCTTTTGCTGTTGAGACTCTTGGGCCCTGGGGCGCAAAGCTCAAAAACTTATTAATTTCTTAGAAAAAAACGGCCAAGAGCGTGTCGGACAAATAGGGTTTCGTAGCCGTTCCGAAAAAAATCCTTGCAAAACTACATTGCGTACCGTAATCGCCTTTGAGTATTTAGACTGAACGGAGATGTTATCGCCCGTAGGTTGCTAAGAAATTTTTCTGCCAAAACTCGCGGGGGGGGCAATGCACTCACACACAAGCAATAAATTACACTACAAATGAAAACAGAGCAATGTTTGTACACACGCACACAAACCGAATTCGTCAACACAACAATGATCGCCATGCACACAGTGAAAACATCTCGTCTATACATGTCACACGTACGTCACACATAGACAACAATCTAGAAACAACTAGTGTTAGGGCCATGTCGATAAGAATGTCGATAAGCATTCACTCGTTCATACATTCAGTCGTTCAATCAATCCCAATGTTGGTACTAATTTAACCTTTCAGCATCAGCAGGAAGTTGAAAAAATTACAATGTTGTTTTTATCACCGTTGAATTTAGGCACCCGTAAACACTGCCATACACACGTTCTCGTTACGCCGCCATTATTAAATAAAATATCATAGTATGTACCTAGTTACTTTGTACCGAGCGCTTATAGCCACGTTACGGAATCGAAACGGGGGCGAATAGAGCGGGCGGCGCGTCACAGCACTCACTCAACCAGCGACCGAACTGCGCGGCGTGCGGCATGGAACTGCGTAGTTTTGTCTGGCGAAGATTGGTTAGCGGCGCTTGGCTGTGTGCGTGCGTCGATTCGGGTGCTCTAGTATGAAGTCGAATCACTGCCTGTTACTTGTATTGAATCATTAAAAAGTATTTGTTAATACTTTCACGTCAATTTTTTTAACGAGATGGATACTTTAAACATACGTTTATTACTAACCATACATTTCCATTTTATTAGTAACCTTTAAAATATGAAACCATGATAAGACAAATCATTCACTGATTCATTCACTCAATAGTTTATCGATTGTGGAAATATGTGTGTCCCCTCTCTAGTCGATACTAGTCCGGTTATCGGTGTGGCCAATTATTTAGTAAGTAAAAATGGCCAATATTACTAGTGGTCGGTGAAATACCACTTAAATAAAAAAAATAGCTAAATCTATTTAGAAAAATAAAAAAGAGAACGAAGCTTCGTCCATAGTTAAATAAAAATAGCAATTAAAATAGTAACGATTCTTAGAATTACTGTCTGTTTATCTGTGCGTTTATTCGTGGTAATCTCCGAAGCGGCTTAAACTATAAGGATGTGATTTTCACTTATTTGTTAATCTCATTAGTCCAATATTTAATTTACGAGTGAGGGGGAGTGGGGGGGAGGAGGTGCGGGAGTTTCAAAGGGGGGATGAAAATTTCATTGATTTTGCCGTAGGATGCACCGTTTTCAAGATATTTGACAAAACACCGGTTCTCGTCCGATCAGCGAGGTTAAGCAACGTCGGGCGCGGGGATGGGTGACCGCCTGGTTTCATTTTTGTTTTTTGAATGTTTTGTTATGACGTGGTCACGTTAAACTATCGTCCGTAAGCCGACTTTACAGACAACCGGTTTTTATTTAATAATTATCTGGCCAGTAGTTTTTTGCCAAACCACTTGATATATATTTTTACTGTATTAAATTTGATATAAAATTATTTTAATCCGTTAAACAGATGGGTGATGGTAGCTTCTTCTTTATTATTATTATTTATTTATTTAAGGTTTACCAACAATTGTTAGCAATAGTTACATCAGAAATTGTTGCTTGTATAAACATGTTGAGCTGAGTGTCACAATCACTTATATCTTATAGGTATAACCGCATACAAAACAAAACTGAGCTAGTTCTAGTGCGGATCTTAGATTATTAGACCAGGCACCGACTGCACTTTTTTGTCGCTTCGTTCGAGTCGAGTGCTATAGAATTGTTAGGAATTTTTAATTGAGAGATGAAAACTTGTTTTTTGTGTTGATGGTAGAAGCGGTGGCATTTTGAATGGTGAGGTCGCTTTCATATAATTCCAGCACAAAAATCAATAGCAAACGAGGTGATAAACAGTTGCAGTCAGCGCCTGGCCTTAAAGTCTACATGGATGAAGTCAATCAAACAATGTAATGAATGTATAACATCAATCAAAATATTAAATAATTTATATTTTACCTCGTTAATATTTAATTGATTTATAAAAATTAAAAATAGCCAATGTGGCTATTTTTACAAAAAGCTGGCCACACTAACTGACAATAATATTATTATAAACTTCACGTATTTTTACTATTAATCAACAATAATTACTTTACGAAATACTTCCAGATGAAAAGTTACGTTGTCTTTTTGTAGACTCGACGTGTCAGACATTTTTTCACGCCCGAATTCTTTGCATTTTGGTCATTTTTGTGGGAGCTCATTCACTGACGCGTGCCGTTTTGAAATGTCACGAGAGGCGAGCGAAACAGTTTTGTATAACGGTTATACCCGGCGGGTTCATACCTTTGGCAGAGGGGAAATGCGCTTCAAGGCGCCTCCCTTCAGTCTAAATTCTCAAAGGTAATCGCCTTCACCAAGCGACCTACACTCCAATGCAGGTTTTATTATTTGAATTTCAACTTTGTTTGTGATTGCTACATTTTTTTTACATAATTTGCTATTAATTGTACTAAGGTAAACGTACCAATTCTCGACACCTCACCGCCAAGTAGATGACACCCATTTGTCACCTCTCTTACTATGACATAAGATTGAAGGTGTCATGTGTTGGGTGTCGAGCACAGGGACGTTTACCTTATCAGTATTAAACAAGTGATATTTTTCTAAGAATTTTATAAGGAATTTTACAAGTAGGTATATTTTATAAGTTAGGTTGCTATTTACTAGGTTGTTAGGTTGCTCTTAAAATGCCAATAATTCTCAAGCAAACTTAACCGTAGTATTTTTCCTTGTTAGTTTGTGTGTTGGAACGATACGAAATTGTGTGGACTGTAACTAAATTTAATTTGCGACGAAAATTCTATATCAAAATGGTTTTCGAGATTCGAGACAAAACCAAAAGAGTTATTTACTACAAGAAAACAACTAATATGGGGCGCGAATAAGTGCTAATCCACGTACCTGCTTTCCTCAGAGTGTGATGCCCTATGAGGCCTTAGTCAAGACCGGCACTTCAGCTACTTACACGTGAACGAGCTCGATTTACCACAGTTTTCGCCTCCGCAACCTTACTTGATCGCCCACAACACTCCAATGGCTTAGCACCTCTTATTTACGCAAAAATACTAATTTATAGATGGAAGAATGACTTGACTTCTAATTTTCTATTTTTAATAATTTATCCGCCGGTTACGCGGTCGATACGAAAAATCAATGTGTGGCCATAGCCCGACAGAGTTGCCATATCTATGAACGGAAGTTACTCTATTTTATACAAAATGTAGCCATTACAAAAAGTAATATAGACTATGTTAAGGTTGAACAGTTTGATATACATAATTTATTGCCAATATGATTTTTTTTAAAGTTTTTTTTTCCTTTTTTTTGTTAATTTTTGTATATTTTTTGTGTCAATAAATATTTAGAAGTTCCTCAAACTATTAAATGGAATCGAACTGTTATTTATAAACAATAACTAATAATCCAAATACCTAACATTAATACGAATACGTATGTACCTACCTACTTAGTGCAATAATTGATGAAATTGGAGGTTCTAAGATTTTACTACCCAAAACAATGTAAGGAGATACCATTCAGCTTTTAAAGCAGCTTAAGACGAAGAAGCTTAAACGTATTGTAAAGGCAAACACTTTTTAACAATGTAATTACGGAATTTATTTATTGAATCAGGCGTTACTTTGCGGAGGTCCATATTAATGAACTAAAACAATATATAAGGTCGCGGGTGAGCAAAGTAATTGTTTTAGTTCAGTAATTACGGAACTAACAATGTAGTAATTACATGTAGCATTTAGCACGTATTGTTTTAATCTATCGCATGATTTTTTTACTTGATGTCGCGAAGGGTACTAACAACCGGACTCCCCCCGGGTTGACTAAAGTTTCGAGGATAATAGGTTATGTTTTTAGGTTTATTTCAGCTCAGGCTTTACTTGCAAAATGTTTTGCACCCCGCCACTTTAAATCTGTGTTAATTAAATGCAAAATTTTATAGTATTAACTACGTTGCTTTTAAATATGCGTTTTATTTATTACTAGCTTTTGCCCGCGACTCCGTCCGCGTGGAATTAGTAATTTGGGCAGTTTATTTTTTTTATCAAATTTGCTTTTTCATCAATTATGGCTCTCCTTAGTTCCTCGATATAAAAAAAATTACCCCCGCCCCGCAGCCCCCCCCCCGCCCCGCAGCCCCCCCCCCCCCGCCCGCAAACCCTTCACATTCACCAACAACTAACAAACAAACTCTTCAGCTTATTAATTCCACTAAAAACTGTTCGATAAATTTTTAAAATAGACGTATCTTTCTTATTGAAATGAAACAAACACTAAATGTTAATCCAAGAAAATACCAACATATCAGTGAAAACCGCATCCTTCTAGGTTAAGCCGTTTCTGAGATTAGCGCGCACAAACGCACAGACAAACAGACAAACCGACAATAATTCTAAAAATCATTGTTTCGGGTTCTATTGCGCTAATAAATAGCCCTAGTGACAGTTTTTCTCAAATATCTTCAATGTAAAGACACCGACTTGTTACAGATTTATTATATGTATAGATTTACACTCAAGAATATTTTTTATACAGTCCAATAGTTATTGAACAATTGTTTAGCATAACATAATATTTTGTTATAAATAAAGTACTTGTACAATAATAATCTCAAAGAAGTATAAATAATTGTAAAATTGATAAGACCGATTGAAGCAATTGCGTTAAAAAACTATTATTGTTCCGGGCTAACTGAGCTATTTAGACATAGGCTTTTTGTACATATACTTATCACTTAAAAAATCTATTATTATTCGTCTTGATTGCCTAAGTAACTAAGTACTTGAGTGGCTTCCACATAATAATATCAGTTTACGTTTGGATCGGATCAGGGCGTTTATTATTGTACTTGTGTAAAGTATACGAAGCGTGGAGATAATGTTATGGGAACCTTTTTCAAACGTTTTTCTTCTCAGGTTTGCCCTTTAATGTTAAGAGAGGAAACAAAGAAAAAAATGAAAAAAAATTGCTGTTACACCAATGGAGTTCTCTATCACCAATTACGCAACCTGGGCCCAATTGTATAACAAATTACAAAAGCAGCTAATAGTATTAGCTATTTTGTATTGAAATTTACTAATACTATTTGCTTGTACTTTGTTATGCAATCGGGCCCTGATATAAGTATATTTTTATGTAAATTATTTGAGCTAGATTAATAAATAACTACTTCAATGATGGCCACTGAGTTTACGGTAAGAGAATTTTGAACTATCTAATGAAGACTAAACTGAACGTTGCATTATTTGGGTCATACACAGGGGTGTTTAATGATCGGTATAAAAATAAATAATATAATTTATTTTCATATAACAACATTTCATATAATTTCAAAGGGTATAATCACTCATTTTATATAAATAACGTTTAGTATAAAATTTAATTATATATTTTTATTTTGTAGAATTATCGTTTGACACTTATTTCTGATAACCATCATATGGTATAATGTTCATTTTATATACAAATCATATAACTATCAACCTAACCTAACCTATTTTTCTGGTAGCAGTTCGTTTTTGTTGGGGGATGCAGTTCTAACCTAACCTAACCTACTTTTCTACCTAAATGAACCTTTGGTTTGGTTTTTTTAATGCGGGGGGGGGCTTCGCCCCCTGAGGCCCCCTTATGAGGGCTTTGCCCCTCCGTCCCCCCTATTTCTCTATGCCCTAATAGCTTACCCATGCAGAGTCGTTTTATAGGCTGTTATAAAAATGATGGTCTCGTTTTTGCAATAAATATAATATAGATATTTTTAGTATGTAGTAAATCTGAGATTATGTCTCTAATACATTATATATCAACAAAGGTTATGCCATTTGAACGTTATATAAAATAAACGTTATACCATAATAAGTTCATAATAAAAAATATGCATTATACTTAAAGAATGTTATATTAAATGTTATTCGATGAAATGATCAGTATATGAAACAATATTTATATCGAATATAATAATATTAACATAATAATATAATAATATTAAGTGTTGGTATAACATTCAATAATTATATCAAATGAGCATTATTGCGACTGAAATTATATCAAAAGATTTTAGATCGATCGTTACGCACCCCATACACAGCGTAAGAAACAATAGTTGTCTCTCCTGTGGACATAAAATTAGCGACTCCGAGTCAGCAAAGTTAAGACATATTTAAATAGGCCGAATGTTGGCCAGGCGTCCCACACGCCGATGTAGACTTGACTAAAAACTATTGGCTATAGACCCTTAACTTTTTCAATGACCACAGAAGAGACGCGAACAAAAATATGTGTATCCACTTAGCTCGTTTAGCGGCCCCGTATACTAATTAAATCGCAAATTTCTGTCGAATAAACACAGCTCTGACGCTTCCTATATTATTACTTGCCTGCTTGTCCAAACTCATTTCATGAAACCAACACTCTTTAAAATACCATCAAAATTGATTGGAGAGCGATCCTCCATTAGGGCGGTGCGAGCCCCGACAGAGGGTATCTCCATCTAATTCCCGGAGGCAGCCGTAACGCAATCAGGCTCGATACAGCTTGCAACACGTTATTATATTTACGTTATAATACTATCTTCCTCAACGTCTTTGATATGTATAGGAATAAGATCTAATTTGAGTGGAAAACGATTGCGATTACTTATGTAGTTGGTAAGTTGGTAAGTCGTGGTAGCTCAGTGGTTTCCACCTGTGGTCTCTCAAGCAGATGGTCATGGGTTTGAGCGCGGCTTCTGAATTTTTTGGAATTTATATTCAGAATATTTTACCAAGATAACATGAAACTACCGTGTGACTCACTCATAGTGAAAATAAACGGATCACTCACGTCTTAAAACGAGTTTAACTTGACATGTTTCGGGCTCATCCGTAGCCCTTCCTCTCGGAGTCGCACGTCACGGCGGCTGCCAAACGTGCACGTTTATTTTCACTATATTTTACCAAGAGTTTTACGGAGAAGAAAATCTGCACACACCTGCGAAGAAATTCAATGGTGGGTCTGAAGTTCCCAATCTCAACTGGGTCCGCGTGGGAACTACGACATTATATTCATGTGCTCTGCATTGGGACACATATAGGCCGAGGTGATGACGTAATTGGGAATGTCTAAAAAAAATTACCAGTGGTTTTTATATTTTTTTTGTATAGAAAAGTCAATTATAGGAAACTAATTTCAATATTTTGTCACTTAGTTCACTATTTTTTTCAAAATTAATTATTGAAACTATTTTGGTTGATGACGTCAGATTGTAATTGAGGGCTCCCACACTGCCAAATTTCTAAATCTATCTAAATGCGTACGATAAGGCAACCCCTTTAATTATTTTTTGCGTGGTGGTACACTGTAACTAGTGTCACTTTACTGGCGCTGTCAAAGTGCTAGATGTCAGGCAGTGGGTCCAAATCAAACTCCGTAGTTATAATCCACGCGTAAATTTGTGAAGAATTCTAACCACACAGAATAAAGTACGACTTGGACCGGTCACGCAATTTACACCAAAGTCAAATGAAGGTCATTGCTTTTTTGGTATGTAATAAATTCATTACATAATATTAAAATTAAATAACTACAGAAAACGAGTTAAAAAGCATTTATCTCGAAATGGTTTTCGATTTACTATACATTGCAAAAAAATAGACATCCCCAATTGGAAAGTTTGCAGATGAGTTTGATGAAAAGTTATGGACGAACTGTTGACCTGTTAATGTTGCTAACATAGAGTCATAGTATATCTATTAGTTTTCTGGTTTACTACTTTTTACCCGTGGCTTCACGCACGTGAACCGTTCAGTCTTGCAGTTTAATTGAAATCCCGCAAATTTACGGAATTGCGGTTCCCACTTCCAAAAATTACAAAATATCGGAATAAAAAGTAGCTTACTTACGTGTTATTCTATTCTTGAGATACAGTTCATTCATCATCATCATCCCAGCCTAAATACATCCCACTGCATCTCAGAAACCACGCGCGGCCAGTGCGGATTGGGAATTTCACACTCACTCTTTTATCTTTGCTTGAGAAGCATAGGTTAAACCACTAGGCCACCACGGCTTTTTTCCAGTTCTAGCTCTCTACATACAAATTTTCCTCCAAACCGTTTTACCATGAAAGAGCATATATATGTACATACAAGCACACAAAAATGAACTTTCGTTTTATAAATAATATTAGCAAAATGTGCTTGAATTCTGAGGTACGTTTTTTGAAGATTGAAGATACTGTTTCTACGGGTAGGTAGGTCAATTCAAAAACCGACTGCAGACGAACGATAAAACTCATAATGGCGCCGCAGTATTTCAGAAGCTAAATACTTATATAATCGGTCCGTCTCCGCGTCCCTTTGGGAAATGCGGACAGTACAGTCCAATATATACAGTCAAGCCGTCATTTACAATAAAAACATCACTTAGAAAGGGACTCCTTGGAAATGCGGAGGCGTGAAGTGGCGAAACTTTTCCAATTCCTGTTTGTGAAAATATCTCGCTCGAGGCGGGGTGAACGCCCGCAGCCAGGACACGGGCCAATCGACAAGATGGATTCTCTAATAATAAAGTTTTATACGACAATGTCGGGAAGTTACCGCAAGAGCTTTACTTAGCTTAAACCTTTTGCGTGTTGAAATTCTTATCAATTTAAAACCGTTTTCGTCATACGGCGAATTGGGGATGTCTATTTTTTTGCAATGTATAGTAAATCGAAAACCATTTCGAGATGAATGGTTTTTAACTCGTTTTCTGTAGTTATTTAATTTTAATATTATATAATGAATTTATTACATAACAAATAAGCAATGACCTTCATTTGACTTTGGTGTAAATTGCGTGACCGGTCCAAGTCGTACTTTATTCTGTGTGGTTAGAATTCTTCACAAATTTACGCGTGGATTATAACTACAGAGTTTGATTTGGACCCACTGCCTGACATCTAGCACTTTGACAGCGCCAGTAAAGTGACACTTGTTACAGTGTACCACCACGCAAAAAATAATTAAAGGGGTTGCCTTATCGTACGCATTTAGATAGATTTAGAAATTTGGCAGTGTGTGAGCCCTCAATTACAATCTGACGTCATCAACCAAAATAGTTTCAATAATTAATTTTGAAAAAGTAGTGAACTAAGTGACAAAATATTGAAATTAGTTTCTTATAATTGACTTTTCTATACAAAAAAGATATAAAAACCACTGGTAATTTTTTTTAGACATTCCCAATTGATTTGAAGGATAGATCGACGGAAACAGTGGGTGGGGACCTGAATTTTATGTGGGCAAGATATATTTTGCGAAGCTCTATGATGGCGTATCACACATTAAGTAAATGATGGATTTTTAATTGAACAGAAAACGAGAAACTTTTGAGGCGAGAGGCCTCACAGACCGTGTGGTCGTGGGCGAAGGGCCGCTTCGCCTATGCCTAGCTACGCCACTGGTCGGAAATATGTATGCACTTCACTTACAGGAATGTGGTTATCACCGCGCTGCCCCGCACCTCAAGTGCGCCCAATTTCTACGGACGCACTCGTGTTGGCATACATAGTCATACATTAGTGGTTATTAATCTAATCATGCTTTTGATATCGTCTCACGGTCGTGACATCACGGTATAACAGCATCTTATTATAATAGTAACACAAGTAAAACGGTCATACTGGAAACTGGCGCTGAGGCTTAACGCAACATCGTAACAGAGTGAGGTCCTTTTTAACAATTTGGAAATAAAAAATATAACATAATTTCCAATAAATTATTTTACCATCTGAAACACACAAACAAACAATATGATATACTTACCTAAGTAAATCATATAGTTAATTTAAAGATTATTTGTAAGCCATTTTATTATTTGCACATGTGGCAAATTTGAGCAAATAACATTTTTCTTAATTTCTTTCTTTCAATATGATATAGTTATACCTGTAGCTGCTCATAGCAGCTAAATATTTAAATTACTGAGCTTAATGCTGTTCGGAATAGTGAGGGCCAACGTGGTCTGTATGCTTAGTATAAGTTTTACTTCACCAAAATACTTCTCGATCGCGTTTACGTAAAAATTTCAATTCTATGGAAACATGGACGCGCGGCCGCGGATGCGCTGTCTATGTTTCCCTAGTAATTGTTTTTTTTTTTTATGTAAACGCGATCGAGAAGTATTTTGGTGAAGTAAAACTTATACTAAGCGTACAGATAATACCAAATAAACGAAAACAAAACGAAACGAAATGTGATAGAAACGTAATAATTGGCTACTTTCCTAACTAGTCAGTCTTTTAGATTATCAAAAAATATTGGACACATGTTTTTTATTTTGTCAATTAAACAAAAAATTACGAAGATATGGCGCGTTGAAGTTTCGCGTGACGTCACTTGTTCCTACACGTTATATGAGCGTTTTAGGAACAAGTGACGTCACGCCTCGTCACGCGGAACTTCAACGCGCCATATCTTCGTCATTTTTTGTTTAATTGTCAAAAGAAAAATTACATGTCTAATATTTTTTGATAATGTAAAATACGGACTAATAAGAATTATTCTTTTTTTACCTAGGAAACATCCCTATTATTGTTATACTTAATTAGCTGCAACCCGCTGGCGATGAGAATAGGTCTTCTTTTCTATTTCTTTCAGCGATTACCGGTGATGTGCAGCCCAACTTACACGACACGCTATGTCTGTTACATACATAAGTCCTTCTACAGGGTTATTTGTAATTCACTAGCATCCTTTTAACCCTAAACTCTTACCACTTAAACAAATGTTTTTTGTTTTACGGCTTTTGTCATAACTTAATATTGTCATCTATATCTATACATATAATAAATCTGTAACAAGTCGGTGTCTGTACATTGAAGATATTTGAGAAAAACTGTCACTAGGGCTATTTATTAGCACAATAGAACCCAAAACAATGATTTTTAGAATTATTGTCTGTTTGTCTGTTTGTCTGTGCGTTTGTGCGCGCTAATCTCAGAAACGGCTTAACCTAGAAGGATGCGGTTTTCACTGATATGTTGGTATTTTCTTGGATTAACATTTAGTGTTTGTTTCATTTGAATCGGTTCACAAATAAGAAAGATACGTCTATTTTAAGAATTTATCGAACAGGTTTTTTGTTTGAACGCGCTAATCTCAGGAACTACTGCTCCGATTTGAATAATTCTTTCAGCGTTAGATAGCCCAGTTAGATAGGGCGGGTTGGGAGCGGTTAAGGGGGCGGGTTGAGAGCGGGTTGGGGGCGGCTTGAGAGCGGGTTGGGGGCGGGTTGGGAGCGGGTGGGGGGGCGAGTAGGGAGCGGGTTTGGGGCGGGTTAGTAGTGGGTTGGGGGCGGGTTAGGAGCGGGTTGGGGTCGGGTTGGGGGCGGGTTGGGAGCGGGTTGGGGGCGGGTTGAGAGCGGGTTGGGGGCGGGTGGGGGGCGAGTTGAGAGCGGGTTGGGAGCGGGTTGGGGGCGGGTTGAGAGCGGGTTGGAGGCGGGTTGGGAGCGGGTTGGTTTATTATGAAGTTTCACTTCTTCCGGAAGGATCTAAGGAGAGCCATAATTGATGAAAAAGCAAATTAGATAAAAAATAAGCTGCCCAAATTACTAATTCCACGCGGACGGAGTAAAAGCTAGCAGACTAAAAGCGGGCAAAAGCTAGTAACTTAATATTTTTGGTGTAATAACGTTTTGAAAATTTGAGATTACCTCTTATTTTTACGATACTCTGAGTATTTGTATGGGAAAAAAGTGCTTCATTTTAAAAAGTCGTAAAACAAAAAACATTTGTTTGAGTGATAGGAATTCAGGGTTAAGAGGATGTCAGTGAATTAAAAATAACCCTGTATAGAGGTATTTATCTCTGATTAAGAAGAAAAAATCAGCACATTTCATTGGCTAGTGAAGAGTAGGTAAATACCATCAGTTCTGACGGTATGTTTAAATTGTAGATAACAAGCACCGTTTTTGACGAAACGATACCACGTCAGTATTAATAAAATCAAAGCGAAACCAAAGTAAACAAAATACGCTTGAGTTTGCTTAAGAAACATGAGTTTAATAACTTGTCCCGTTTGTTTCATGAAACTTTGCCTTTTAATTTGAAAGTTTTATGATGTGAACGCGACGTGAAACTTCGTCCTCTGATTACCGAATTCAAATGAAAAGAAGCCGCATATTCACGGGTCATTTGCCGCGCTCGGCCGGGGAGCGCCGGGCGGGAAATTCGCTAATATTGTTTATGTTGTGAAATACGTAAGTTGGCTTCAGGTATACGACTTCGACCTACAATAGGGATGTTGACGTCATTAAAAAATAATTCGAAGACACGACTCCAGTAAAAAAACGCTTTATTTTTAGCTCTAAAACCAGATTTATTTTCGATTAACTGCAAAATTGTATTTTTTGTTGCTTTAAAACAAATAAAATTAGTTGGTTGATTGAGTTGGCGAACAAGTGACGTCGTATGTTGCTATTGCCACTTAAACTCTATAGGAGAATTGTATTCTGACAGCTCATAAAAAGTACGTCAGTTGATTGGTGGTGTCAACATCCCTATTGTATACGCGTGTAAAAGTTGACTGATATTCTGGATTCTTTGAAATCTACCTGATTGTTTACACAACTAATTAAAATTAAGGGTTTCACGTTTTAAGTAAAAAACTTTATGAACAAAGCATTTGAACAGATGATCTCTTTTCTTTGTAAAATAATTGTATGGCTCTGTATCTGAAGCGGCCATAAAAGCGAAAGCATAAAATTCAGGGGTTTAGCTACCTAGGCTCTGAATATAACTTTGTCCCATTCGGTGTCGAGATCCTTGGTTTGCGGGGTCCTAGCGACTTGAAGTTTCTTAAGAAAATTAGGAATAAGCTAGTCGATGTCACAGGGGACCGAAGAGTTGGAAGTTTCCTCGGACAAAAAATAAGCTTGCTTAGGCGTTCAAGGAAGAAACACTGACAGTATCTTTGGAACCATGTGCAAGCAGACCCCTTTCCATACCATCTTATAGTATTAGTTTTTTTTCTTTAACATTAGGATAATTGCAATTGATGATTAGACATTTTCTTAGTGTTGTTTTTTTTTAATTTCGCTATAGCTTTTTTTTATTTGGGTTGCCTTTTCATCCTTCCGTTGGAGCCGTCACAGATGGTTGGACCCAAATTCCGCCTCCGATTATCTCTCATATGTAGCAGGCCCCTAATTCATCCATCAAAATGTTTCGCTCTAGCGATCTCCTAAGTATATCACAACGAGACATTCCGTATGAATTCCAGCGGTTTTTTCTCTTCGAAACGCTATATTTTCCTCATTGTTATCCCGCAATCGGACACGACCCTACAAGCTCGCCATTTTTATTTTCAGCGCTCATATATTTCATGCTCGTAAAGCGGCCATTTTGAGGGTTCCGTAGTCAACTAGGAACCCTTATAGTTTCGCCATGTCTGTCCGTCTGTCTGTCTGTCCGCGGCTAAGCTCAGAGACTGTTAATACTAGAAAGCTGTAATTTGGCATGAATATATATATCAGTCACGCCGACAAAGTGATTGAATAAAAAAAAGTAAAAAAAATTTTTTTAGGGTACCTCCCATAGACGTAAAGTGGGAGTGATTTTTTTTTCTCGGCTAACCCTATAGTGTGGGGTATCGTTGGATAGGTCTTTTAAAACCATTGAGGGGTTGCTAACATGATTTTTCTCTTCAGTGATCTGTTTGCGAAATATTCAACTTTAAAGTGAAAATTTTCATTAAAATCGGCCGTCCCCCCCCCTCTAAAATCTAAACTGTTGGGTGGAAAAATTTGAAAAAATTCAGAATGGTAGTAAATATATCAAATTTACTAGGAAAATTATAGCGGCTAAGATTGCTTGGAAATTATTTGTAGTTTAAGAGTAAATAGTAGCCTAAGGTATAAAGCATACCTAAACTTGGATGATTTCGTACACATACGAAATCCTTAGAAAAATATTACTTGATTTTTTCGTAATGGCTACGGAACCCTACCTTGGGCGTGTCCGACACGCTCTTGGCCGGTTTTTTGCAGTTGTTGCCACTTTTGCCCTCGCTAGGTTTTCAAGTATGTGCTTTAAATGCATAGTTATTTATTATAATCTAAGGTTGTGTATCTGACCGGAACAGATATTGTAGGTAAAGCGTATATCTGAATAAATATGAGTTTTAGAGGATACCTCATAAAAAGAAGAAGATTAAATCAACCCTTGTACCTACATCGTTATTACGTAAATAACAATAAAAATGTTAAATATTGCGCAGATTGACTGTATTAACAGATAATTTTAATGTCAGTTAGCCAAAATAGATGGTGAAACATCATTCATGAGACAACATCACGCACTACACGTATTATTAGGCCAAATACTACAGTACGCTTTATCACGGAATAAACTTGTTAAAATTAGCATTTATATGAAATTCCTTGTATCTTGTATAATGGCGAGCTGGTGCTGGTAGTAAAAGGGTAATAAAACAGAATCTCATTATTCCTAAACCGTATAGGAAAAATAACAAGCTGAATGTCAATCATACTGCCTACCCCGTAAAGAAGCTTAGTTCTTTGGAATGCTTCGCTTTGGTTTCCTTGTAGCGTTGGTTACAACTCGTGTAAAAGGACTCAGATCTTTCGCCGCTGTATCAAGGTTTGAAATTGCATAGAGTCTTCTGTAACAACCGCAAACTTAAAATTGAGAGACGGCTTATTAGGTGCTTTTGAATTTTTATTTTCGAGAGATAACAAGCGGTAGTTGATGGTTTCAGACTGGATCTTATCGTGGTTCCTTAAATCTAAATAAAAAAGAACACTCTGCATGTGGTTCTTTGTGCGCAAAAAGTAAATTTAAATTTGAGAATATGATCAAAATATTCACGTAATACTTGTGAAATAATGTACTTAAACAGTCGTTCCGATGCATCATTTACAGCGCCCAGCACTTCATATTGCTTTTTAGCAAGAAGTTTGGTCAGGTGGCTTTCTTTCTAAAGAGAAATGTAACAACATTCCTTTTTCAGCATATGATGAAGCCAGATTACACATTAATTAAATTAAGTAGCCGTGAATTACCTACATTTTCTTTGACTTAATAGTAAAATTCGTAAAAAACTGAAGTATAAAACACGGGAAACATTAAATGTTGTCTTCACAAAAAATTCTGTTAAAGGCAAAATTTAGAAAAGTAAACGGATGTTTAAATTGGCGTGGAGTTTCATTTTCAACGCGGAGTGAATTTCATTTTCGTGTGAAAAATAAAGTGTGAAATTCAAAGTGACGGGTAACGGAACGTATCATAAATCACGTCGGAATCAAATTAGAGTCATGCGTAGCCGTATGTAGCTCAGACGTGACTAGCGCTCGACCCAACGCGAAGTTAGGTTACATTTCAGGCGAGAACTCAAAGTTGGAACATTACTGGAATTAGCGTCTGAAACTTCTCATTCCATTACAAACAGACAAGGATCAGGGTTATAGTCGGCACGTCACACATGTCCCGTATTGTCAAAGCTATCCTTGCGTAGGCTATTCGCGACACGATCTTGCTTTTACGGCCAAAGTTACTGGCGTTGGTTGTGCGAGCGGAACGAAAAGGCTTAATTGTGCCTTTTGTGCACCGGCACAATGGTTAATCATCGGCTCCTGCTTCAGGCTCCAGTCTTCTCTCAGGACGATCCCTTTTAAATTTTCACGACTCATTAGTGGCGGGTGTTTGTGTCTCGGCTAGCTGCGAGACTTTTGCAATATTCCGGCGACTAGCTCCAGTTAATTGGTAGAAAGAAAAAGATAGTTGACTTTATAGCAACGCTAAGCTATTGATACTGCGACCTCATGTTGCAGTTACGGACCGCAACAACAGTTCTATTTCCATATCTTCTTCGTCCCTAAAAATAAATTATGTTTAGATAGGGCAGGTGCTCCACGTTCCGTTTTGGGCGATGTGCCGATAGATATTTACACAGATACCTAATCAAATAGGTTCTACACTGAACCTCCTATTCCTCCGTCACACGGAGCACCCCAGGGCAAGGATAAAGCTAATGAATTCCGCCGATTTACTCCGCTGTGGGCCACATTAATCTTCGCTCGAGATCCCCACTTTTACTTTCCAACGTTTTTCTTACCCGGATTATACCCCTTCTTTTCTGAAGTTTTAATGAAATATAAAAATAGCTGTGTAAGAATGGATGATCGCGACGGTTATTACTTTTAAGAGCGGGTTGGAATTTTAATATTAAATACGTCAGCGCTTGGGAACAATGATTAAAATATCGTAGGGTAACATACCAACGTAACGGGCCGTGGTTTCGGAAATTCCGAGATTGAAATATTAAATATAGCTTTGTCTATTTATCTTGGAAGTGCTGACGGTAAGTCGCGTTTCCGATACGCATCAATATTCATTAGTCGAAGTTTCCGATTCATCCGGAAATTGTCGCCCGCCGATTACTTTTTTAATCGGCTCGAGCGCGGTGTTTAGCGCCACTCGTGGGGGCTTCCGCGGCGTCTTCCCGGAAGGCCTAAGGGCGTGCCCATAACACGAAACGCCTTTTAAGAACCATTATGAAAAATTTTACTTATAGGTAAAATTACAAAGAAGTCTGAAAAATAATTAAATGTCGTTGCACGTTGTTGTACATTCGCCTTCATATTTAAAAAATAAATATTTGATACTCTCTAAGATACCGTCCTTGAGTAAAGTTACGTACACAATTTTTTGAAGACATCACATAAAATTTTAGAATAATGAAAGTGTAGGTATATTCGGTTAATACATACGATGGTAACTACATACGTAGCCTGATGTATTAAATTAGTGACGCATAAAGTGAAATCACCGAATAAAACGTGGAAAGAATATCTTTAAGGTACTTTAATTGATGTAGTAACACGAGATCAGAGATAGTTGATTAACTTTTTAAAGGAAACTCTGAACCTAATGAGACTGGAGCCTTACAGGCGACAGCGAGAGTCGATCGATTATAAAGGGGGTGGAATAAATACCCCCGACGGGCGAAAGGGGGCGATAACTACCTAGTGCTTTACAGACGTAAGCGACGGGCATAAAACGTGTTTTCTATTGCCTACGTGCAGTAATGGATTTTTAAAAACGGCGGCGAATGCCGGTCTATTGTACATTGTGAACATTGTGTATAAATATGGATTTATAATACTTGATACAGTATCTAGCGTATATCCGTTTTCTGAGTAGCGCGACGAAACAAATACACATCACAGCATTATTATTTATTTATATGTGGTAGATTTTCTTTCGCTGTAAAGAGATATCATAAGTAAGACGTTTAAATATCTACATTACGTGTAGTGCTTAATGGATCCATCTTTTTGATTTCATCTGCTTCTTAGCTTTTTACCATGAATAAAATGATTAATGACTAAAGTATTGGCTCTTGACGAAAACTCAGGCCGAGTTTCGATAAGTACCTGGACGTAATATTAAATAACGTTATCATGCTTAGAATGAGAGAGCTTCGGTTCTTCCCACACAGTCGGGAACATCACACACACACCATTGAACTGGGTCACAAGTGTACGCAATTTTGCGCATAAATTCCGAAAAACTCAGAGATGTGAGGCCGGGTTCGAATCCACGATCTGGTGCTCGACAGGCCAGGCCAAACACGGGTCCTCAACTTCACAAAGTAAGACTAGAAATATACAGTGTTTTTCAGGAGTGAAAGGGGTGATGGGGAGATTCACACTGAGCAACTTTTACCACGGCAACAGGCCCGAAAGCGAGAAAAAAAATCTAATCAAGAGTTAATTAATTTATTGAGTCAGGCGTTACTTTGGTCACATTCACATTCATTTTTTGTCTAACATTTGGTAGCACGGTGAACGGTTGCGGCACTCTGAAGATAAGCTCTGGTTGAGTTCGAAACGCGACAGTGTAGTTTGGTGGTGGTGATAGTTGGGTTTGTATGATTATGTGTGTGTTCATACAGTGTGTGCAGGTGGAGGAACTGCATGAACACAAATTTTTTACATAAACGTAGCTATTGTTAGTTCGCGGGTGAGCAAAGTAATTGTTTCAGTTCATTAAGAGTTGATCTGAGTTGAAATGATCGCTAACTATCCAAAATGTATGGAACATCAAATATTTTTTTTTTCGATTTCTTGGTTGGTCCCATTCTGAAAGTTGCTCAATTTGGCCCTCCTCGTCGCCCCTTTCGCTTTTGCTCATGATTCTTAATCAGCCTCTATAAACCGAAGAGCAAAAATAAGTTGTCACAAACAAAGTTGCATGGGAAATGAGCTCATCATATCGCAAACAAAAAAATACCGCAATACATGTACAGACTAGACATTCCTTCCGACACGAGTTTCACACAGATATATTTTTTACTTCGTATTTTGTAGACTTAGGGAAATGTTTTACAGGAGCGTTACCAAGGGACTTAATAGCGGAAATTTACGACGAAGATAAACGCTTAATTTACCTTGTTGCCGTGCTTAGTGTACTTTATTTAGCTACCTAATTATATCAGGATGAACGTCCCGACTGTTCATCGGCAGATATCATAAAGTTAATGCTTAACTCGGAAGTCAGAATTTCTCCAAGTTTATTCAGTTAGGTACTTATTGACTTGAAGACTAAATAATTCGTCTATATTTAGAACTTAGACAGTTGGTGAACTTAGCTAAGCCGTAAGCTCTTATTTCATCATCATAATCATTATTTCAGCCGTAGGACGTCCACTGCTGGATATAGGCCTACCTCATTGATACCCAATTATTACGGTTGGAAGCGACTTGCATCCACCTCGAACCTGCGGCCTTTACCAAATCGTCTGTCCATCTCGTTGGTGAACGTCCCACGCTGCGCTTGCCAGTCCGTGGTCTCCATTTGTGAAATTTTCGGCCCCAACGGCCATCGATTCTGCGTGCTGTATGGCATGTCCGTTGCCATTTCAAGGAGCTAATCCGTTTGGCTTGTCGGCTTACAAGTTACAACTTACAATACAATATTTATTGCCGTATAAGTACTTTGTAGAATGATTTATACGTATTAATAACGAGTGGCAGTGTGTTGCAAATAAATAGTTTTTTGTTTTAGTTTCCGAAATAAATAGGTCAAGTAGGTATATAAGAGGTAAGTAAAGGTAACCCATTGGTTATCTTCCACTTGGCTACCCACACTTTTAGTAAATTTTTAATCCATTCATCACACAATATAAAAAATTTAAAAGCAAGTTTTAGAACCAAGTCTAGTTACGAACGAGCTGTGATAACCCAAGATATTTCAAAAAACGACTCCGTAGATAGTTAGAAAATCAGCAAAGGTAAAATCATTTGTATCCGGAAAAAACTAGCTCCTATAATACGTATGGCCTGGTACACAAGCCGTTGATGATCCTTGTTCACTAATTAAAGTTGTCGGAACTTCTATTGCCAAATTTAATTCTACGTTTCACATTTTATTGGGTGGGTATGAAACAAAGGCAGTCATGGAAATGCGGGCGTTGACCCTTATAGGTATTTGTACATAACGCGCGGCTACGTACGAGTGTACCTAAATTACTTCGTGAAAATGCCTCTCTGCAAATTCACAAAGTTTGCATCCTGTGGTTTATAAATACCTACCTATGTACAAAATGGCAACCATAACACGTGTTTCTACCATTTTTATTTACATTTGTAAATGATTTAACTAGAAGATATTTGGTCAAATGAATTTCGAGAGACGGGCATGCAAAGAATAGGTAACTATACACATTTACTGGTAACATTAATTTAATACTCATACTCACATCTACCTACATACAGTACATATTATTATCTAGTATATGGAGAGGCATAACTCATTTTAACTGATATGACGTTTATATTGCTTGGCGAATTAATTTTACTTACATTACAAGAACATTATCATTCCGAAATTAGGTAATGTCAGGTAATTTAAATGACCTTTACTTTCAAGTTAATACAATTCTTCTGTGTAGGTATGTTATAGCTCGATATAGTCTTAGTCTTATTCAGGCGCTTAGCTTTTAGACCTCTATCTTTGATTGTGGAGTAGCAAGATAATTCGTTTTAGTTCGAAAGAATGAAGCTCTACAAAGTAACGCCGCATTGTATTGTCCTTCACGAAACAGTTGCGAAATTTATTCCAGGAGGGTGCTTTAATCAAACCGTCCCAGGATCGGTGAGGTTCGCGATTGACGGCTGTCAGTTAACGTCGTGAATGTGGAATTAAATCAGGCCAAATTGAATTCGAGCCGGTCCTGGATTTTGGTTTAGTTTGAACGCATTTTATTTAATGTTATATCATTTCCGGCAGCAGAAATGTAGAGTTTGGTTAAACATGGTAGTTGTTAGAAGTAGATGTGAGCTGGTTAGGAACATGGAGGACGTACGGATACCTTCGAGGGATTAGTTTATCGTTGTACTTTATGTCCTAAATTATATTTTTATTAGTGTATCCTGGGGCTTCGCCCGTGTCAGCCATCCATGAAAATAGGTTGCGGTAACATTTTTAAAGCACAACGATCCTTGAACAACGCCATCTTTGCAGACGAAGTTAACATGTCCTCTTCAAAGCCGAGCCACTTCAACGTTCTTGGATGAACTCTCTATTCGTGTTTAAATTAAAAAATATTATACGGGAACTAATTATCGGAAAAAAAGTATCTTATGTTTTAATCTAGAATTGTGTCCATCTGCACGCCAAGTTTTATCATAATCCTTTAAGCCGTTTTCGCGTGACTGATTAACAAACATTCCAACATCAAACCATCTCATTTATAATATTTGCAGAATAGGGTAGGGTAGGGTAGGGTAGGGGTGGGGTAGGGTTTTATTTTTACCGTCGGCTTCGAACATTTATTAGCAACATTGGTATACTTAAGTGTTTTAAGATACCTACGACATTTTAACGATTTACGGTAATTTCCAAAACATCTTTTTTTAAGCACTTTTATTCATACAAAACTCAACAAACCATTAGGTATATTATCTCAATAAAGACAAAGGTTCTATAAAATTGTATGAAATATGAGAACAAATAAATATCGAAATCGAGGCAAAAGAAAGCTCGGGAAGTGCTTTATTTAACGAAGTTTCTTGTTACACCATAGCAACGCCCTCAGGGCCCATGTTTTTGTATATAAAATCAAATATTTTAGTTCAACTGAGTGTGGCAAAATTTGCGTAAAAGCGGTAATATTTGTGCTTAGATATTATGGTATTATTTTCGTTTTCTATGAGTTTGGATTCTTTTTTTATATTAGACTCTTTACAATTGATATGTTGATGATTAGGTAAACACATAGATAATATAAGCTAAGTAAACAGTAGAAGCAGTGGCGGCACATGACCTAAATTTTATGTGGGCAAGATATCTATATTTTGTGAGGCCCTATTCTGGCGTGCCACACGTTAGATTACAGATGTTTTAAACCGTGAGGCCGTAGGCGGTAGCCCACGTTGTCTATGCTTAGCGACTTCTCTGCGTATAACCATATTGTTACCTTACCTTGTAAGAAAGTCTATACGAAACTGGGTAAGGTTTGTAAAATGTCTAGCGTTTTACCGACCTTTGAATATAATTTCAAAGGCACTTTGTGTGTAAGTTTTCGTACTGCATAATGAGAAGCTACACGGTAACACGCTGAAGTCTCGAACCGAGTTTTCCATCTCCCACGTGAAATGTTTCTCTCGGTGTGACAGCGCCCCTCTTTAATAAACCTTGTTTCCTCTATTATTTGCCTGTCAAACGCAGAGCGGGTTACGCTCGAGCAGATAGCCTGAACCATATTTCACCAAATGATACATTTGTCTTGAAATATGGTGGAAAATTAGATTACGCACCATTCTTTCGTTCTCAAAGTACGAATACTGCTAAGTATAATAAATGGGCTCGCGGAAAATGAAAAGCGGATTTTATTTTTAAAACCGTGTTATGTTACGTTGGGCGAGTTGTAAATCTAGAACAAATGGCTGCTTATTCAATGGTTTGTTGCTTACGCCTAAGCTGATATTAATCTGTTACAGTATTATAAATAAAATAAAAATAAAATAATAAATATTAGGGGACAATCTTACACAAATCGACCTAGTCCCAAACTAAGCAAAGCTTGTACTATGGGTACTAGATGACGATAAACATACTTATATAGATAAATAAATACTTAAATACATAGAAAACATCCATAACTCAGGAACAAATATTCGTGCTCATCACACAAATAAATGCCCTTACCGGGATTCGAACCCAGGACCTCTTGCTTCGTAATAGCAGATGCAGAAGCGTGTGCAGATGGTTTTATTATCATTACTCCTAATATTATAATTGCGAAAGTAATTGTGTCTGTCCGTCTGTTACCTTTTCACGCTTCATCATCATCATCATCTTCATCTTCATCCCAGCCTAAATACGTCCCACTGCAGGGCACAGGCCTCCTCTCAAATTAAGAGGGCCTGGGCCGTAGTTCCTACGCGGGCCCAGGCGGGTTTTCAAATTGATATGGACATAGTTTGAAACCCTGTGAAGGACACAGGATAGTTTTTTACGGTGCAAGATAGCTATAAACGAATTCTTTGCAAAAAGAGTCGCAGACAACAGCTAGTTTTAAATATTTTGAAAGAAAACAATGTCTTAGTAAAACTGTGTACTGCTATACGAATAATCAACAATTAACTACAGTTTAATTGTTGGTGAATTCGGGTCTTATGTTGTACCCATAACACACCCATAACACAAGCTATGTTTAGCTTACTTTGGGACTAGGTCAATTGGTGTGAATTGTCCTGTAATATTTATTATAATTTTATTTATATTTATTATAGACGAACTGACGACACAATTCGTCATATAATCTTAGTTATACAGTCGGTACCAGACGTGTACGTTCCACCTGTGACTAATGAATGTTGCTGTAGAAATTAAATATTTAGGTGGGCTTGCGCGGACCCAAGTCAACTTTTAACTCCGAATTAACCGCTAGCCCAGGGTTTAATATCGAAGTGTGAGGAACTGTCGAAAATAAATCAGGTTGAACGATTTAATTTTTTAACCGTGGTGCGGCCCTAATGCTAAAGGATTGTTTTTTATGTGTTTAGTTTATAGTGATATTAGCTTTTTCCCGCGCCTTCGCTTAAGCTAACAATTAGTTCTGGCAGTCGAATTGGATTCAGCGGGATTATACTACATTTGAAGTTCCCAATTCGCACTGCGCCCGCGTGGGAATACGGCCCAAGCCCTTTCATTCTGAGGCAAAGGTGGGGATGATAATGATACTAAATTCCCAAAAGAACACTAAACAGTAGGGTCAACGTCATAAATAAGTGACTACTTTTGTACCCTGTCACTTTAACGTCATGTTTGAAAAGCCATACGAAATTATGTAACGACTAAAAGTGACAAGGTACGTAAATGATCACTTATTTATGACGTTGACTGTACATCATGATTTTAATTTCAGTCGCATTAAGAAAACCTGTGCAAAAAATATTACTTACCTATATCTACTCGTAGCTACACCCAGCGTTTGAGATTTTGGGATTTTACATGCATAAATCCCGTGGAAATACTAGGATAAAAAGTAACCAATAATAAAATTTTAACAGGTATAAAAAAGAAACCACCTTCTAAAAATACCCAGGAACTAAAAATCAAAAAGTGAAATTTAACACATAAAAGTTACTAAGTAATTCAATTTAAAGTCTGATGATCATAATTACTTTCCTTGTAACTTTCTCTCTGTGTACCTGTTTTCTGTATTGCTTACTATTCCTGGTGTACAATAAAGAGTCACTGTATTGTATTGTATTGTATCATAATTGACACAGATTGACAAAGAGAAACTAAATATTTTTTTTATTTTTATTACAAGTGTATTAGAGTATAAGACACTGAGCTGAGTAGACTTATTCCTGAGCCGCGGGGCCTCCCTTTCCATCTGAAGGATTTCATATTTAAGAATGAAGCGTCGCAAATATACGAGTACAACATACAATTTTAATGATTACCATATTTTATTGGGGAAAACAGTGCTCGTTTGTGTTTTTGGTTGTTTTTGTTTCTTATTCTAAAATAGGGCGGTATTTTTGCCAATTTAGCTTAAGTTATTTCACATGTAAAATAAGGTAAACGTAACAATGCTCGACACCTTTCTTACTGCATAAGATTGAAGGCGCCATGTACAGGCAGAAGTTATGTGAAGGGGTCAGTGTCGAGTACAGGGACGTTTACCTTATGCTTTTCTATAAAGAATTAATATTTTTTCGAACTTAATTTCAGCGTTCTATAGCCAAGTGTTTGTGAATATATTTTTCATCTATCGAACAAGAAAGCTAAATTAAATAAAACATACTGTGTGTCCTAAAATCTTATTCCTGAATAAGTAAAAATGTCCTTGCAAAAGAACCCTTTCCGAATGTTTGAATTGAGTTTCCGTTCTTTGTGTACGAATCCATTATGATATAAATAGGCCACTTTCGTGAAAATCTTGCGTAATAACGTACAATGAAGGGATGGTTTTGACAGGCGGCTATCTCCATACGTGGTGCGGGTAAAATTACATATTTCATAAAGTTTTTCCTGAACGTGCGGTAAGCTGGGCCTGACGCGAGCCGTGAAGGGCGCGCGCCGTGAAATTATGCTCCACTGGCTCATGACAGAAATAAAGTTACTTTGTTGGCGACATTATGCGGACGGCCCAGTAGCTACAGTTAGGCATGGCGTTCATTAAGGCTCCCACGGCACTTTTACCCGCCGAATGGCGTGGCTGCCGTCCAAAGGGTACTATCTGAAAACGCATGCTATCTAAGACGCGGAAGGATCCATTCGAATCAATCTTTTCGGAAAAGTTTCGGTAGGATGAATTTTAAAACAAACCCTTTTATATTTGTTCGGGTGAGCTTAGCAGTTGACGACTTTGGCAGGCTAATTACAGCTCACCAAGTCGCGTGTAATTGAGATAATAAACATATAATAATTTTTAAAAAACAAAACCACAACATAAACTTAGCAATACCTATTTGCTAAAGATACCTGAGATACCTTCCCTTGCACTAAATTAGGAACACAAAAGTATATAAAAGGTTCGTGATCAAAAGACCTCCATGTTCTTTGATCTTGAGCGCGTCTCAAGACCATTTCGTGTCACATAGAGTTTTATAAGCACCGTCTGACAAAATATTTTCTCAAGTTTTATTTAGCCTCGCTGTAGGTGTATGTGTAATGACAGTTCCCGTCGCGAACTACCATTATGTCAGAGAGAAAAAGAAAGCTTCTAGCGTAATGCGTTTTGCTAACTTGTCTCAGACTTACAAACGTCTGGATGTGTTCCAAGTTTAGATGAAATTTTCTTTTCCCTTTCCTTAGAAGCTGCGGTAACATAGATATACGTCTATGGAGGTACGTTGTGCAGGCTGTCACCAGCTCGGTCCCTAATGCTCGCTAATGGAACCAATTTGCAGTGTTTTGCCGTCGTTTGCCGTAGCGCCACTAAATGTTTCAGTGTGGTGAAAGCGTGCCCTGCGATGTGTTTAATATCAACGCAAAGCGACAATAAGTGGCTTGTGAGAGGATTTGATAATAATAAATAAATAAATAAATAAATAAATAAATAAATATCATGGGACAATTCACACCAATTGACCTAGTCCCAAAGTAAGCTTAGCAAAGCTTGTGTTATGGGTACTAAGCAACGGATAAACATACTTATATAGATAAATGAATACTTAAATACATAGAAAACATCCATAACTCAGGAACAAATATTCGTGCTCATCACACAAATAAATGCCCTTACCGGGATTTGAACCCAGGACCTCTTGCTTCGTAGGCAGGGTCACTACCAACTAGGCTAAAGCGGTCGCTAAAATACTGGGATAATTCTGATTGACATTTGAACATGGGTATTGTTTGTTACACATGATTACTTACATGAATTTGTTTAGTAATGGACTTGATTTTTTTACCCGACTGCGAAGAAGGAAGGGTTATGTGTTTGACCCGTATGTATGTATGTATGTATGTATGTATGTATGTCCATTCCTATGTCCTCTCGTAACTACACAACGACTGAACCGATTTTGATAAATGATACGTCATTGGATTCGTCTTGATAACGCGAGTAACAAATTCATGAAAAATCAAAATGGCGGATTTTTGGCGCCAAATTGCGAGTCTTCAAAAAAAATTTTTTATTCAATTCTATCGAGTAGGGTATCAAAATAAAGGGATTTTAAAAGAGATTACAAAAATATATACAAGTCTTGTGTTTAAATTTAATTTGGAATAGTAAATTGGCAATCAATGCATTGAAACGACGATGTACCTACTTAAATACTGAGATATCTTTGAGCAATAATTTTCTCTATGAAACCCTTCGATCAACAATACAACATACAGTTGTATTGTTGATCGAAGATGAAACCCATGTGGAAAATTAAGTAGGTACGTACCTAACTACATATTTCAAAATTGGTTATGAACTTTAACTAAATAGCAACGGATTCCTAATTCAAATACTCAATAATTTATCTGGGTCTCAGGAGGTTACACTAAAAAGTAAGAAATAAAAAAGTAATTAAAAAAACTAAAAACCCGCCTGCAGAAATACTGAAAAGGTGGAAACAAGATAAAATATTCAATAACAATAGAAAGTTAACTGAACTCAACGAAAGAAATCGAAAAAAAAAAACTAAACATTGAAACGAATTTAAAACACGTCGATGGCAGTCTTTCAAAATTTAATGCAACGATAAAATGCAGTAGGAGGCATGGGAGTCAGTGGCTGCATGGTATTTAATGTCACTTCATGCATGCCTCCGACTGCATTTTATCGTTGCGTTAAATTTTAAAAGACTGCCATCGACGTGTTTTAAATTCGTTTCAATGTTTAGTTTTTTTTTTTCGATTTCTTTCGTTGAGTTCAGTTAGCTTTCTATTGTTATTGAACATTTTATCTTGTTTCCACCTTTTCAGTATTTCTGCAGGCGGGATTTTTGATTTTTATAATTTATTATTTTATTTAATTTGTTATTCCCTTGTTCGTATTTAATTTGATTGTATTATGCGCGTCGTTCTGTTTAAAAAGTAGTGAGAACTTGAAGTTACAATATACGTAGATAATTTTTAAGAGACACGATCAATACGATCATAAGAAAACATTTTTAAAATTCGTTTTTAATTGTAGTTGTAAGAAAAAGGGATACTTACCTACACTGAAAACCAGCGCCGCTGTGGCTTGTTGCAGCGTTATGCTGAGTGTATGTAGCCCTTATCTGTGTTTCTTGGCGCTGCTACTTTTGGCTTTTCTCAAAAAAAATCCTACTTATTTGAAGGGTTATTGTTATGTTTCATTTCTTTTACTTAGTCACAATTAACTGAATATGTGCCGAATTTAATTCCAATTAAAAAATTGGTTATTTTTTTAATTTTAATTGGAACACGTCAAAACAACATCGTTGCTAGCTCTTATGGTGACAGTTTGCCGTACGATATTCAAGTTTAGGTGGGTAGGAAATTAAATTCCTTGACTGTACAATACATGCTTTTTTCCTGATTGTATTTTTTGTTGTCTTACTTGTATTGCCATCCAAATTAGGTACATATCCGTATCAACCTTCAAGTCAATCTAATCACTAATATAGGTAGAAATAAGTTATCATTGCAAGTTAAATAAAATCTTGTAAGAATACTTTATACCTGGTAAAAACTTTGTCCAATGCAATTCAAAGCTGAAAACGTTTGTGATTTAATGAAACCGTCGCACAAAAAGAACTTTTATTTTTCATAAAAGGACGAATGTACAGGGAAAATACCATTTTTTCCACATTTTCCACGCGTTTATTAAATTTGACATGTAGGTGCGTATATAGCTTGAATGAACCAATAAAGGCTCGTCTTAGGGGCTCGTCGGAAATGAAAGATTTCAATCAACGGGGAAACCTTCGCGCGGTCCGTACATGACACAATTTTGATTCTTAACAATTTTGCACCTTTCGGCGTCTCTATTGGCGGTAGTGAGACGATTGTTGTCGGAAGAAGTGGGTCTCCACTGGCACTTCATTTCCTCGACATCCGCCCGACGAACGGGTTCCAATGTCAAACGTTTTCAAATGCTGCCAAATAATTCTCTGGGTGGTGAAAGCGACGCTGTTAGTGCCTCTTGTCCAATCGAAGAAGTGATACGAAACATTTATTTACTTCGTCTAGGTTGTATACGTGAGATCAGATCACATAAATAACGTCAATAAAGTCACGTAAATTTAATGATTACACTGAAGAAATAGGGACCTCAACATTATCATTACGAAAATTAATTAGTAATTTCGTTACCATACATTGAGCCTTCGATACGCCCCAGAAAGATTTTTAGTATTAGAAAGTACCTAGTTAGTACCTACTTAACATATGTCTTTGTCCGTTTGTCCATTCGTGACTTAGCTAAGAGACTGTTGCAAAATTTTGCATGCGTCTTTAAATTATAAGTTGAAAAAAGTACCTAGATTGTACAACAAGAGCATAAAACGACCTATTATACCTGAGACGATCATAGCCGAGCCGGTACGGCGAGGGTGGATAGACACGTCGAGTGGAAAATAGGTTAAATGCTCGAGTTTTACACTTCGACTGCAAGGAAATTAAACAGCAACTTTGGAAATAAAAATTACAAGCTCTTATTTTTCATGCATTGCAGTTTCTAACAATAATTAACTAGATTGGCCTACTTTCATTAATTTCGTGATATAAAACACAAGTTACATAAAAAAAAAAACAAAAAGTTATATTCTATATATTTCTCCTGTTTGCGCCTGCTGCCTTAGTCTTAGACGAAGATTTTATTTTATGCACTAGGGCATAAAAAGCCATTTTATGCAGCATTCTCTCGATATAAAGAACAACTTTACGAGAATGAGAAGTGAAAAAATATTTTTCAGAGTCGTGAGTTTGCTCCTCTAAATTTTTCGGAATTTACATACGAAATTATTTTTTTAATTTTTATATTAGAAGGAAAAGAGACATCGTGAGGCACTCAGATATTTCGTAGGTATTAAAATGGTCCAGAAGAATGTTCAAGTAGATATCCAGGCGAAACTAGCCAAGGGTCGTACCATTAGAAACACTTACTGTGTTGTTATGAGGGCACAGTAAGACATAAATTTGGGCTTAGTGAGACACAACAGCGGTTCTAGACGTAAAGTGCTAAGCTTAGTGTCCTTTGTTTATCGTCAAATAAGTAATTTACTTCGCAGTTAGTGCTCATTCTGCGCAAGGAGTTGTATCTCTGCCTTTTGTTTTTTGTTAAGGTCGGTTCAACGTGTTCTTTAATAGTAAGGTAAACGTCCCTGTGGTCGACACTGACTCAATACATGGGACCGTCAATCTTATGTCATAGTAAGACAGGACAGATGGGTGTCATCTACTGGGCGTTGAGGTTTCAAGCATTGGTGCGTTTACCATAAGTGAATTTGAGCCGGATTTACACTATTGAACACCTTAGCATAAAAAACAGTTTTTGTTAAAACAAACATTTTGCATACAAGCTACGGTATTTTTTGTTGACGCTATAGTGTTGTCAATGCCATCCAATCTGTAGACACTAAATTACAAGCCCTGCACCACTAGAATAGCGTGAAAAATTAACTTACCTAAAAGACACAAAATTAAGTCAAATTAAAGCTTCCAACCCTACTGAGATTATTTGGTCATTTTATTAATTAAAAATGATAGTAAATTTCTTGTTATGTTTGGCACACTTGTATTTGGTATAAATGGTTCCATAAGAATTTATGTATGACCAGCTGTTGTACGAGACTTTGTCTGGGAAGAATTCGTCTATCGTTTTCCCGCGGGAAAATATGTTAGTTCAGGTTATCCGCAAAATCCGTTTAGCTGTTTTTGCGTCAAATGTTGTTCATTCTCACAAACTTTACACAACACAATGCGGACAATTTTAAGCCGTCAGTTCATAATGGCGATTTCTCAAAGTAAAGTTCGGTGCAGAAAACTTTGAACCTCAGTGGGAATAAATCGAAGAGAGCGGAAATATTTCATACTGAGCGCAATACGACGCATCTGGGCTATTTACGAGCGTACCGGGAAATCAATGACGTAGCCTGTGTTTTGGTCCTAACGTGGAGATTCCGGTGCTGTCTCCAGTTTTATTACCCAAAAGACAAAGACAACATGTTTTGCACCTATATTTATTTATTTATTTATTTATTTAATTCATTACATTTCACAGCATAACAGATCAACCAAAGCACTGTGAAATTCAAATTCAATTTTTATAGTATAAATCTTCCCAGGTGAATTTTTCGCTTCGAGCCATTACATTAAATTTGAACCTTAATACTATGACGATACCGTTTGTGTTTGAAAGATAGGGCTCGAAGTGAAAAAATCACCTGGGAAGATTTATACTCTACAAAGAATAGATACACATAAGAATATTGTGATAGTGCGTTGCTCTGTAGATTGAATATAGGTATCGAATTGCAGAACATTTCTTTGACTAATTAATTTCGAAAAATAATGGCTTTGTGAGCTGTGGACTTCGGGAACTGGTTGTAAGCGTCTCCATAGACAGACTGCTCAGAGTGTTAGTACCAACATCTTCAAGCGGTCGCTGTTGGGTGATCTGAGTTTCAATGCAAAATTCAGAGCATTCGGATTGAAGTCGACTCCAACCGCAACACCACTGCTCTCGTGCCTTTGGTCTCGACTGCTCTAAGCACTCTGTCTATGGAGGCCCTTAATATTTTTTACGTTACCAACCAACATGGTTTCGCTATCTTGAAAAAAATTCAAAAACTGCATCGAATCGAAACTTCATGAGAATCCGTGAACGGAGAACTGCGAAATTTTATGAGAATCAGTTGAAATATGCGACCTGTATAGGAGAACAGCTGGACATCCAGATAGACATACGAAAGCATTTTTAGTCAAGCTGAAGCTTCGCGCTCGCTCGCTCAATTAGTGTTGTGACGTGTGTTAATGTGGTTATGTCTATAGAAAAAAAATTGCTAAAAATAATCATCTGTTTATTTGTCAAAAAAAAGTTGACTTTCAACCTTTTACTTTGCCTTTTTTTTTGGTTGTAGCAATATTAAAGGTTGTTCATTAAACTTTCGCATATAGCTAGTGCCATTGACGAAGACGCGTGAATTTTTCAAAATTAGACATACCATTAATGATATCGCAATAAGAACCACTTCACGTGTCCTCATGAATGACTCAATCTATACGTCTGAAACAAGCAAGCATTGAAAAAAATAAAAAACAAAACACACACGATCAAAAGCCATGGAAATGTATCATTAATTCATCACACCAGCTGTAGACGAGCTCGTTATTCCCCGAATAATTTTGCTGATAGACATTCGTCGTTAGTACGCAAGTATAATCAACAATGTAGTGTTGCTTACACAGATAGTGGTGCCACATAGTACGTTAACATTTTCAGCGCCATTGCCGCCCCTCGCTTGCGTCGGCGTCATCTCTTATCGTTCGGCACAAGCCTTTATATACATATAAAGCTAGGTATACGTGTATGGGCCGGCCGTGTAAGTCCATTAAAACTTTGAGCTAAATATGCGATGGGGCGGATTAAAGTGTTAATGGACTCTGGAGATGTATGTATGTGCTGAGTTTGTTTCTTATTTGGCTTGGTTGAAATATTTTTTCTAGAATACTGGCTGTTTGTGATGGTTATTTTGTCGGACACAGTAATCTTAGATTCGGTGACCAGCCGTACTGCTAATAAAATAAATAATATTTGAATAAATAGGTGTGGTACATCATTTCTTACGCATTTCCAATGTAATTTGGAACGTAGGAGTCGTAGCTTCTAATAGTTGCGATGGATGTTACCACATGCCACTGTTGGCGTATGTAAGCGATTAAGAATTTCGAGGGAGTCGGTTGGATGCGACGTGGTTCAATTGGTAGAACACCCGTTGGGGCGCATACCCAGGAGACGTGGGTTCGAATCCCACCGACGCACCCGAAAAACTTTTTCGCTTTTAAATAAATAAATCTTAGATTCGGTGAGCAGCCGTACTGCTAATAAAATAAATAATATTTGAATAAATAGGTGTGGTACATCATTTCTTACGCATTTCCAATGTAATTTGGAACGTAGGAGTCGTAGCTTCTAATAGTTGCGATGGATGTTACCACACGCCACTGTTGGCGTATGTAAGCGATTAAGAATTTTGGGGGAGTCGGTTGGATGCGACGTGGTTCAATTGGTAGAACACCCGTTGGGGCGCATACCCAGGAGACGTGGGTTCGAATCCCACCGGCGCACCCGAAAAACTTTTTCGCTTTTAAATAATCTTAGATTCGGTGAGCAGCCGTACTGCTAATAAAATAAATAACACGTTATTTGCTTATATCTACTTATACGCATCCATTAGTACAGTCAAGGTCATACATATATGTACGATACCAAGGCGTCTAAAATATCTATACAACTCTATGCCGTTAACCATAAGGTTGATGTTTATATAAATTTGACGCGATAACTGTACCTATAGACATTTACGCCTTCGACTGAGTTCAGTCGACAAGGTTTATCGACAGGTATAGCATTTTGATCAAATTTTTGAACTTCGAAAAGGAACAAAATAATATCTAGGTGTTTATTTTCAATGCTTCTGAATCTGAAGTTTGAATGCAATAGGTAATAAAATAAAAGACTAGCATTGCGAAAGAGAAGTTTCTTTTATAATTTAACTCCAATAGCAATTTTTTACATCTATCATATCACGCCAAAAACACTTCTACAACGTTCACTGTTAATGACTTGACTATTATAACATTGCCTTGATTCTCCTTTGGGACACCCGATTTTGGATCAGATACAAAGATAAATCTGTCATTTACAGGGTGAATTATCTAAACGCCAATATCTTAGTATCTTATCGTTAAGTATCAATTCACTGTCATCCCAAGACTTTAACTATAGTTGACTAAGATAATCTACCACCGTTCTAAAGTTCAATTTCAATTGCGTGGCTTAAATCAAAGACAATTTTTAGAGAGAGAGAGAGAGAGAGAGAGATGTTTATACTTGCAAAAGTTGGTCGTTATTGAAATATTTTTTTATCTAAGTAACTAATATTTTTTGGGATTTAATCACGTACTAGGTACTTAATTGCTGATATTACTTCGACGTTTCTTATCTAGTTAATTATTTTTAGTAAAATCGTTTGAAATTAATTTATTCGACGATAAAGTCAATCGCAAATAATTTGTTGTCAATTCTTTTAATTAATTAAATTAGATAATGAGATTATTAGACATAAATAAAAATTTATATGCAATAAAATGTCACGTTGGCTCAAACTACTAAGATTCATCTTTTATTTAGAAGCCCAACTGATTAATTTACATAAGAATAAAACTCATCGAGATACACTCATAATAATAACGAATAATTTAGTTACCTTCCCGGTTATCTATATCTATACATATAATAAATCTGTAACAAGTCGGTGTCTGTACAATGAAGATATTTGAGAAAAATTGTCACTAGGGCTATTTATTAGCGCAATAGAACCCAAAACAATGATTTTTAGAATTATTGTCTGTTTGTCTGTGCGTTTGTGCGCGCTAATCTCAGAAACGGCTTAACCTAGAAGGATGCGCTTTTCACTGATATGATGGTATTTTCTTGGATTAACATTTAGTGTTTGTTTCATTTGAATCGGTTCACAAATAAGAAAGATACGTCTATTTTAAGAATTTATCGAACAGGTTTTTTGTTTGAACGCGCTAATCTCAGGAACTACTGCTCCGATTTGAATAATTCTTTCAGTGTTAGATAGCACATTTATCGAGGAAGGCTATAGGCTATATATCATCACGCTAACACCAATAGGAGCGGAGCGGAGCGGAAGAATGTTTCCAAATCGGGGGTTTTCGAAATAAAACGTCTATATCTCGGGAACTACTGCTCCGATTTGGAAAATTCTTTCAGTGTTAGATAGCCCAGTTAGATAGACCGGGTTGGGAGCGATTGGGGGGGCGGGTTGGTAGCGGGTTGGGGGCGGGTTGGGGGCGGGTTGGGAGTGGGTTGGGGCGGGTTAGGAGCGGGTTGGAAGCGGGTTGGGGGCGAGTTGGGAGTGGGTTGGGGGCGGGTTAGGAGCGGGTTGGGGGCGGGTTGAGAGCGAGTTGGGGGCGGGTTGGGAGTGGGTTGGGGGCGGGTTAGGAGCGGGTTGGGGGTGGGTTGGGAGCGGGTTGGGAGCGGGTTGGGGGCGGGTTGAGAGCGGGTTGGGGGCGGGTGGGGGTGAGTTGAGAGCGGGTTGGGAGCGGGTTGGGGGCGGGTTGAGAGCGGGTTGGGGCGGATTGGGAGCGGGTTGGTTTATTATGAAGTTTCACTTCTTCCGGAAGGATCTAAGGAGAGCCATAATTGATGAAAAAGCAAATTGGATAAAAAAATAAGCTGCCCAAATTACTAATTCCACGCGGACGGAGTCGCGGGCAAAAGCTTGTTCGTAAATAAATATACAAATTTTACCCAACTCTGATTTTAACACAAACAGGCAAAAACGGAAAAACAAGAAAAAGTTTTAAATACAAAGTACCCGAATGCGTAACTTACATTTACGGGCATCTGATTTGCTATTTTCGTCACGTTTATATATTATTTACTGCTAACGGCGGAGCCTGCTGAATTTTGAACACAGTGAAGTGCTCGATGGATTTCAGTTACATGTAAAAGCCAGATTCATATTCATTCATGAGAAGCATTGCCGATGTACGGTTGGCGTAAAATATTTCCGAGTGTACCAGGCTCAATTAAATATTCCACTACTAGTTTGTTAGAGTCTGTTGAGGGTGTATGTATGGCCATTATTGCATTTTATCGTTCCCAAATTATTTTTGCTGATCTGTAGTATAGTAAAGAAATGTGGGTAAATCGTAGCGTAGTGTACTGAGGAGGTTGGTTGCCAAGACCGGGTCAATAATTTATAGATTTAAATATTTATACTAGAGCATGTTTTTTAAAAAAAACCGGTCAAATGCAAGTCCGTCTCATAAATGAAGAGTTCCGTACCTCCGTATTCGTATTCGTTTTTGTTTGTCGATGTTTTTTAAAATCAAAATCGCTTGAATACCGCCCGAAAAACAACACATACAAAAACCTTAAAACTGTCACATTCATACTCAGCATAAATATTCTTCAAATATTCTTCACTGTAAAAACCCAAGGCCATTTCATGTAAAGGCCAACTTACTATAGAAACCCAACTATGGCCTTTCAACGGTAGTTATTTGCACATTACCTATACACATTATTATCTTACATCTTTTAAATAAAATAATTCGCACCCCCAGCCAAATAAAGCGGTAATATGAAATGCCTTAGTTTACAAACTAAGTCATAAAGCGACCGTATAAAGTTTAGTTTACAAACTTAGGCATTTCATATTACCGCTTTATTCGGTTGGGGGTGCGAATTATTAGTCAATAATCAAAATCATTGAAGACTCCACTTTCCACAACATTCAAAACATTCAAAAGGGTGCCCAAGATTATTTAGCAACGCCACTTATTCATAGTACTGTGTTTTTTCATTGTCTTTCATTGTAAATCGATTCTGCCGTAATATTTTAGTACTTTTATATTCGTATTCGTATATAGGGATCAAAAATGGTACCTCTTTACCGATTCATATAAACTTTACAGCGAAACATCTTCGTCAAAATTTATGACATGATCTCATGGCGAAAACAACAAAAATCCCATAGCTATTTTGAATAAATAAACGTCAAAGGCTACTGGGTAGGCACTCAAAATGGTAGAAATGAATAAGAAAACATGCCCCTTACGGAATATGTCGCCGGGTGGAAGTATAAGTTTCCACCCCGTGCCCCGGATCAAGGGATTATTCGATTGAGCTGCGTAAACCTCCCCTGAATATAACATATATGAAGGCTTGAGGTTTATATCTACACGATAGGTGACAATAATTTTAAAAACGATTTTGTAAAGCTAAACGGAAAGAATTTAAATTTTAAAAACCATTAACCTAACTGAAGATAATTGGATGCTGATACACGAACATCATTTTGAGAAAATGGCCGCTAAATGATTTTGTTAAGACTTAAGAAAGTTTCAGTTTGTCCTAAATATTTTTTTACCCTTTTTCAATATTGAGAAGGTTAAGTCACATGACTCGTTTTAATAAAACGTAGAGGAGACAAGGTATTGTAGTGGAATGAAAAGGTTCGTCACTTTTTGATCTTAACTCGTTGACATAGAGTCGAAAAGTGAGGAACCTTTTCATTCGGCGACTGTATAATCCCGTCTTCAGATCTGAATTTCGAGTTTTTGTAGTTATTACTTATCGGCATCTAATTTACAAGAATAACTATGATAACAAACAACACAAGCAAGTTTTATTATTTGCAAGTCTTATCGCAACAGAGACATATCAAAATAGGATATTGTAGGTTGTTATTTATATGAGTCATAAATTCAGGGAGTTATTATTCTATTATTATTCATGGGTGCCACTTAAATCATCTGTCACAGATGTAAAGGCCTATTATTATTATTATTCTAGGAGATGTAAAATCATCGGCGGCCTTGCACGTAATAATCCAAATAAAAGCTAAAAGCATCAAAAGTCTAAAACGTTTTTCCATGTAATATTATTCAAAAGTAAAGCCATCACTAGTTTGATGTTTATTTTCCCGAGTTACCGCGACCTGATGCCCCAAAATTTGCATAAGCCTCACTCGTTCTAACCCACTTCTTAGGCTTCATACATAATATATCAATTTGCGTAGAAATTTCACAAGCCCTTTGAGAGCCGTCATTCATTAGAACGACACGGTAGTGGCGGGGCAGTAGGTTAAATTTCTGGTTCGAAGGATCATAACCATAATCTATATTTGAAATGGACCTCTTTTTATCTTTGGTTAATACAAAATAAATGAATGATAAGAGTACTTCAGTGATTTTTAAGTGTGTTGTTTCTGGTGGACCAAGATTTCACAATAGTAATACCGGCAGTCCCCATGTTGGTGTAGACGTCCATGGGCGACGGTGATCACTTACCAGAGGGTGAACCATATGCTCGTTAGACGGTTTTATTTTAGTGTAAAAAAATGACATTTGACACTTTCCTAAGTTTTATCATATCAAATGTAAAAACTAGCTTTTAACCCCAACATCATTTCCATTGGTAGTATCTACATATAATTAACAATTTCTTATAATACCTAAAGCATTTTGATACCATTAATCAATAAATTCAAAACACAACTCTAATCAGACCGGAAAAGTGTGAGTCGGGCCAGAGCCACTATGAAACAAAAATACTTACCAATACCTACCTTTTATTCCCTATCCCGAGGTAATTTCTAAAAACCTCTATATGGCCTTGAAGCAATATATGTGCTAGATATCAAGAAAGTCACTGTATCAGCTATTCAGTATTCAAAAACCTTTTCTTGGGCTACCGTTTTGTGACCGTTAACGAAAATGTCTGCTAAATTTTAAGTCTCTTGCTCCATTGGTGTTAGCTGCGCGCTGTCTGTCAGATGGTCGGTCATTCAGTAACGTTATTCTTGTATACTCGTAGGTATAGATTATGCAAATTACTCAATCTTCAGACTGTAACCATTACGTCTACCCATAAAACTGCATAGCTCTGTGCACTTTTGTACCCTCAGACGGCTCGCTATCTTCAGTTAAAAGCAGACGTTTTACGAGCCGTTTACGAGGAGCCCGGGTGCTCGTCGAAAGAGTGTAAAATTAAGTTCATACCGAGGAAGATGGAAGCTTCTGGTACTATAGTCAATTGTCGTTTAACTGTGATTTAGTGATACTGGAGGAAACTCATGGCAAGGTGCTTAAATTAAAGTCCATGTGATATTGATTTTTGTGTGAGGCATTGCGTTGGATGCGGATGGCGCAGGACCGATCTGTTTGGCGAGTCTCGGGGACGGCCTATGTTCAGCAGCGGACGTCTTTCGGCTGGAATGATGATGAAGACTGCGATATTTTACAGCTTTACCGCGGCTTTCGCTCACACCAACCATTTGATGGGGCAGTTGAACTTAAATTCTCATTACTCTAGTACTAATGGCTCTGTGAGATGTATACCTACCGCTCGAGTCAGTCTTTTACGTTTTCAAACCCCACGATCCGCCATTTTGGAAAAAACCGGTTTTTCTGTAAAGTCTGTTTACGGAAGATAACGTGACAACGTCATAAAAAAACATTCAAAAAACAAAAATGAAACCAGGCGGTCACCCATCCAAGTACTGACCGCGCCCGACGTGATCGGAAGAGAATCGGTGTTTTGTCAAATATGTTGAAAACGGTGCATCCTACGGCAAAATCAATGAAATTTTCATCCCCCTTTAATACCCCCCCCCCCCCCCGCAACCCCCTCAAACACCCCCCCCCCCCCGCATCCCCCATTAAATAGTACTAATATTGTACATCATGGCGCGCGCTGCTCTCTTGTACATCCTGGCGTTATCTGCTCTCTCTTGTACAGGACAATATCGTCGGGTGACAAGCAAAAGTCACTAAGTACCAAATACCTACTTAAAACAAAGCTCGTATCTCAGTATGAAATTACTAACTAGATACGGCTTTTTGAAGAGCAGTGACAGAAATTTTAGTGAGTTTTGCTTGTCAACCGGCGATATGTACTGCACATACGTTACATTGCGTCATCCATTTTCATGCGTGCAACCGGCGTTCATCGATTTATTAGACGTTGTCATATCAAAAAACCGAAAACTTAATCGACAAAAAATTCTATCCTAAAAAGAAGAAAGTTTGTGAAGACGTTTGGATGTTTGTTTGTCAATCACCCAATAATGGCTGAACGGTTTTAGATGAAACTACTAAATATCCCTAGTAATACGTTTTCATGGCACAATTTAAATTTAATTTATAACAATTCTGAAGAAAATACTGTTTCAGAAATAAATTAGATTATCACAAATGAAAATTATGGAAACGAACTTTTTTCTGGCATATGAAGTTCGAGCAAACGACAGAGTCAGTTCGTTCGATCAATTACTAAATTATCATGAGAATTCCCAAAAAATACACTATTTACATTTCATGAAGAAAACTCGAGAAAATTTTAAATAAGCAAAAATTTTTTTCGGTACTATTCATTAAGCAAGCGACATTAATAATTTTGCAGCCATATTATCCGTCACACACGTTATCAGCCTCATTGTACAGCGCGACGGCCACTGAATAATAAAACAACGTATGCAAATGCACCCGTGACTAACGTCTAGCATAAATCCTTTTTTCGTGGCTATTAAAACGTGTCCGCCGTTACAAACACTGTAATTGGAGGCTTATCGCTATGTGGCCAGCTGCTGGGAAATTCACGGAATAAAATTGAACACAAAACTTTTTCGAAAGGAAGTAACCGTCACGAGTCTCCTATAAAAATACCGTCTTTGTGTTAGCACCGTAGCGATCTTTGTGGCAAATATTTAAAAATACCGTCTTTGTGTTAGCACCGTAGCGATCTTTGTGGCAAATATTTAAAAATACCGTCTTTGTGTTAGCACCGTAGCGATCTTTGTGGCAAATATTTAAAAATACCGTCTTTGTGTTAGCACCGTAGCGATCTTTGTGGCAAATATTTAAAAATACCGTCTTTGTGTTAGCACCGTAGCGATCTTTGTGGCAAATATTTAAAAATACCGTCTTTGTGTTAGCACCGTAGCGATCTTTGTGGCAAATATTTAATCTTCAAATCGACTGCGAATTTCTTTGCTATTAGTGGTTTTCACACTTGGCTTGTTTTTGTAAGGGGGACAGTTTTCAACGAAAAAGAAAGAGGGAACCTTTAAAGGATCACTTCCTTGTTCGTCTGTCTGTACGTCAAGACCCTTTTGTTGAGGAAGCCGAGGAGGTGTCAGTTGGAGTAAATATAAAACACATACTCGTAGGCATAACTATGGTTTCTTGCAACTGTAATGAAGTCCTTGTGAGTTCACGCGGTCAAACCGGTGGGAATCAAAATGGATCTATAATATACATAGTTTCCGATTGAGAAGTTTTGTGATATTTAGCAAGAAGTGCTTAAGGCTCATCAGTTAATAAGATTTCATAAAAAATCGTTTCTACGCTGTGCCTATTTTTGTGATCGAGAACTAATAATAAGAGGGACAGAAATGTAAAAAAATAGAAGTTTATTTTTCCGGGCTTTCTGTAGCGGAGTACCTCTCGAGTTAATTGGTCAAAAATTGGGTTATTGTTATTACAGAGATAAATACTTCGGAAAGGATTAAATTTCACGGGTGAGAACCATAAGTCAATGAAAACAAAAAAACATGTGCGCATCAATAGCAGGCGAGACGTAAAATACTGAGATAGGAGAAATAATATTACCTAAAAACCTCGTAGAGCTACGCGCTACGCCGTAGGCAATGCTACGACACTGCTACGGTTTCCTTTCAAACCAAAATGACGGAACTAATCGCTCTATCTATGTGGAGTGTGTAAGCGAGACAAAACGTATTTTATTACCAACAGGATCCGAACTTCGTAATAACCGAAGCTTTATTGAGGAAATGACGTGCAGACTGATCCTGTGCTGTTATTATTTCATCATATTGGGTTTATAGCACACGCAGACGTTCAACATTCTATTTTACTACCCGGATATTAAAACAGAAATTAGAACGATGTAAAATTGTGATCGCCATTTTGTTTAATATCTTTTCGGCGTAAAAAAGTGATTGTTGGCGTAAAAAAGTGATTGTTGTCGCAAAAAATCTTGGAAGTTGGATCTTTCATTTGTCTTCATTCGCATTCGTGTTTGGATTCACTCGATGGGAATTTGGAATATGATGAATTAATTAAATATTTGCTTTTGTTCACAACTTCGTTTGTGTGCATTAAACGTTTTTAGACGGTACGAAAATTGTAGTGCGTGATCAATGTAAATATTAAGCCTCGCAATAGCGAAACAGTGTAGGCAGCTGCCGCATCACCATTAGCAGCAGAGTACCCAGGAATGGACGCACTGTACGCCAAAAACTCATGGTGCCCCGCAATGGAACGAAACACTTACAATATTTCGCGCGTCGTGTAGTTTTACACAGACTATATATCCTGATTTATTGAACGAAATTAAATAACACCGAACAGCCAAGCTCCATCAAAATCATGCACTAGTTTTTGCGTAATGCAGTTACAACGGCTACGTTCTATTGACGGCACGGCGAGGCGAGCGGTTTCTCTGTTTATTGCGCGTACTGCTATGTAAGCACTGTCGGGCCAGCAACTCAGCCGCGCAATGAACAGAGGAAACACACGCTGCGCCGCTTTTTATAGATAAATACAGTTACGGGTTTCGACTTCACTTTAAGTACATTTGTGTCTGTAGTGTTTTAAAATATATTAATGTTTTAATATTGAACAGTGCCTCATATCGGGCATGCATGGTCTGCGCAGTCATGCTATTACGCATGTTCATGTTTTTCTTATCTGTTTTTGTTTTAAAAACCTTTCGTTTTTTCAAGTTTAGCTATTTCCCGGAGTTTAAATTCGGCTGCCAGGTGTAATGGCGACGGCTAGCGAAGGCACGAGTAAAAGCTAGTAGGTGTATAAACAAGTTACCTGCAGCGATGTCCAGCAGCCCCTCGGGGTCCAGGGCCTCGTCAGCGGCTCCGGCAGCCAGCACTGCCGCCAGCGCCACCCACCACGCGCCACACATGCTTCTGGGGAACAAACAAATAGAGGTTGTCACCTTTTTCGAGTCATCTACCATAGATAACGTAAACTGTGTTTAGTTTAGAACTCGAATGGTCATACGCAAGAAGTCATTGCTGCCCAACATGTTAAAAAAATATTTATTAAAATTATTGCAAAACTATTTGATATAAATTTGAAATTTAGTTTAGTTTGAAAACTAAGTTTCATGAAGCGTAGATAAGTTTTGTGTTGTGAAATTGGGTTATAGCTAAGTTTTAAAGATGTAAATAAAACGTTGGCTGACTTGAAACCTCCTTAGTCTGAAATGACATACCTACTAACTTGTTTGCAATTTTTAAAACTAAAGTTGTAAGGAAAAACTGTATGCAAATCCATAACTCAATTAAGAACAATTCAGGCCATTGTCATTTGGTATACAGCAAGGTATACAGGCATTGAATAACACCATTGTCAAACATGTGTGATGAAAATAAATAAATATCACGGGATAATTCACACCAATTGGACCTAATCCCAAAGCTTTTATTATAGGTATTACTTATAGGCAACGGATAAACATACGTATATAGATAATAGATACATGCTTAAAGACATTTGAGTTTCTTCACCGTAAAGCTCTTGGTTTTCAAATGTGATTTCGCACGAAAATTCCTAAAAAACCAGACCTTCTATATAGTTAAGAATTCGTAGGCCAAACTTAGTGATCCTACATGATTTATTAATAATGACATAAAATAAAAAAAATATACAGAATAAAATCTGAACAGACTCCGAAAAACCACGAAAATAATTCTCCTAATCTGTTTGAAGTCGGTGCGGTACGAGCCAGCAATTTTTATATTTAAATTAATCATCAATCAACAAATTAAATTTGAATTTACCTAATGACGAAATGGGTGATTTAATTTTATGGTAAATATACTCAACTTTAAGCACCTACTTAACTGCTTACAGCCTCAATCCAATTAAATTTTAATATAACAATTGCATAGTGTAAACCGCATTTAATGCACGTTCAATTTAAATCCGATTAAGTGAGTTTCACACGCTCAGATTGCGCTGCCTCGCCTGCATCCTGCATCCTGCACATTTGAACGCTTGCCAAGTGAGTGCTCGAAAAAGGCCAAGCGACGGTAAAAGGTTAAACTTTTATTATGAACTGTTCCGCTACAAATGAACCAAGTAATAAAGCTTGTACGATTCCGTCGCTCGCTGTTTATTCCAAACTGAATCCCCGACACCGGTTGCAGTGGACGTATTTTCGCCATCACGTCATTCTGAACTTGGCCTGAAATTTTCTGGTTTCTTGGCGATGGCTGGGTTTGAAAGAAAACGAATCTTATCATGCGTCTAAATGCTTCGCATTCCATTTTCAAACCTCGACACAAAAAGAGGGGTGTTATAACTTATAAGTTTGACCGCTATGTCTGTGTGGCATCATATCTCTTAAAGGAGGGAACCGATTTGGATGCGGTTATTTTATTTGAAAGCAAGTTTCTTGGCGATGGTTCTGTCTGAGACATGTTTCATCAAAATTGGTTCAGCCGTTTCAAAGTTATCAGCTCTTTGTTAACTGCGGAAGGGATCTTAGATGCATAGGTGGGCATTTACTTTATTTTCAAACATAATATGTGACCTAGTTGCGTTGGGGGTTTTTAGTTTTTTTAATTCATAGTTAGTACCTGGGCGACCGAGCTCCGCTCGGGCTGAAACTCGGCACCAAGCGTTTTCTGACGACTCCAACGATTTCGATGAAATATGGTATGTGGGAGTTTTCGGGGATGAAAAATTGATCTAGCTTGGTCCTATCTCTGTGAATATATATACACCGTGAAATTTTAGTGGTTGTTTTCCCGAAACGAGGTGATTTAGTTTCGATTGTACAATCGATTTATTATTACTATTTTGACTAGAGTCAAAAATCCAATTGTGAAAAACGAAAGTCGAAAATGACCGCAAACCAATAATAACGCTTCGTTGGTACAAGTAGCGTACGATCGTACGATAGGTTAGGTACCAACGAAGCGTTACTATTGGTTTGCGGTCATTTTCAACTTTCGTTTTTCACAATTGGATTTTTGACTCTAGTCAAAATAGTAATTATAAATCGATTGTACAATCGATACTAAATCACCTCGTTTCGGGAAAACAACCACTAAAATTTCACGGTGTATATACATACAAGAATTGCTCGTTTAAAGGTATTAGATTAGATTTATCCAAATAGTGGCAAGTAAAAATGTAATTTAACTTATATTATTTAACTATTAGGTACTTAGTTTGCTGTTGCCCACGACTCTGTCTGCGTAGAATTCATTTATCGCTTACCCGCGGGAATGATGCAATTTTCCGAGATAAAACTATCCTATGTCCTTACCAGGGTCTTAAACTATCTCACCAACCAACCAAAATCAGTGACAACCAAACCAGTGAGTGAGTGTGAGTGTGTTTTCAACCAGTGACATGCTGAGTCGAACCTTTTTATAACAGGATTTATGTTTGTTTATGTTTGTATTTTTAGTCTGTGTATTTGTGATTGTTGTTTGTTATAAATAAATGTTTTTTCATCTCTCATACTTGGAAAGTGAGGCAAATCATATCTGAAATACGGGAGGATAACTACTATTTTCTTCCCTAGGGTAGATATGAATTAAAAAAAATAAAGGCATTGGCTGTCAATGGAACACATACGCATTCAGCCAAGCATTACGGCATATACATGGAATAATTAAGTATTGAGGTTTTTTTTTCTTAATTAGTCATATTACAAATTATATAATGCCAGTGAAATATTATTAAATTAAATTATTAATTTACATTAGTTTCTTATTTAGTGACTTAAACCAGAAAAGTTAGAAAATGTTAAGAAAAAAACACGGTAAACGACAATGTTATATTGTCCACACAGCCTATCTCTATACAGCTTAACTCCTTGGTTCAAATTGGTTACTTACATATTTTATAAATAAATTTACTAAAATACCTACTTTATCTACTGTTTTCATTGATTATTATATTGAACATTCTAAACTTTGTTAAATTAATTATTCTTTAACAATAAACTCCATTGAAATATTTTACAGCGATCATATCATTGACTAGTTTAGTCATTTTTATTTATTTATACCTACTTATATTTTCTTACTTTCCTTGTAGTCGAAATGAAAAGCAGAGTGTTTAACTCGGGAAAAACACCAATATCAACCTCGGAATATTGGCACCCTCGCTGTGCTCGGGTGCCAAGTAACCTCGTCTGATATTGGTTGTTTTCCTCCCTTGTTGAACAATCTACTATTCTTCTTCTTTTTGTTCTATACCAAATTTCATCTAAATCGGTTCAGCGGTTGAAGCGTGAAACGGTAACAGACAGACAAAGTTACTTTGGCATTTATAGTTTGTTGTGTGTGCAGTGCAATAGTTTTGTCTGATGCCTCTGCATTGCACTACATTGGATTTCCTGAGCCGATGCCAAAAACCCGACAGAGATGGGTTCATCATCATCATTACAATTTCAGCCGAAAGACGTCCACTGCTGAACATAGGCCCCAAGGCTCGCCAAACAGATCGATCGATCAGAGAGGGTTGATGATACAGAATTACTTTGGCATTAGAGGTAGATAGAAACCGAGACTGGATAATACCTTAGGTATAGATCTCGACACACACGTCCATCAAACTGCATACGTCAGTGAGCCTCAAGTAATGTTGTTTGCGCAGTCCATTTGCGTACTCTGGCCAATTATCAAGTGTTTGACGAGGGTGCGGCCGTGTCAGCGATATGCGATCCAAGTGTCACGCCATCCTGAACTCTATGTCGACCAAATTTGCGGCCTTTCGAGCAGAATTTCAACACTGTTGCCCTTTTGTGTCAGGTTTTAAATTGCTTTTGATATGCATGCCCCTGGCCTTTGACCAAATTATGGAGAGGCAAGTGCTGTACATCTGATACCCATTGTAACCCCAATCAATTCATCGTAGTTTATCTACAGAAATTACCTGTAAGATTAGCTGCGCTTTCATGGGAATCAGAACAATGCGATCTCATTAAGGCACAAATGTATGCTAATTGAGTTATATAAATATATATCGCGTTTCAATTATTTGGTGGACTTCAAAACATTCAAACTTTTTAGCAATTTCTATTGAAAAAGAATTTTGCGGTTTTTACTATGTTTTTCATCCTGAATTTCGCATAATATTAATGTACTGCAATGAAAACTCCATTGGAATGTTTGTTACTGGCAGCCTAGTGCTGAATTTGAATGTATTTAAATAAAATTAATAAATAAATAAATATTAGGGGACAATCTTACACAAATCGACCTAGTCCCAAACTAAGCAAAGCTTGTACTATGGGTACTAGACGACGATAAACATACTTATATATACATATAAATAAATACTTAAATACATAGAAAACATCCATAACTCAGGAACAAATATTCATGCTCATCACGCAAATAAATGCCCTTACCGGGATTCGAACCCAGGACCTCTTGCTTCGTGGGCAGGGTCATTACCAACTAGGCTAAAGCGGTCGTTAAACTTAGATTCGGAATCTTTGCAGTTGAGCTAAGTCAGTCAGCTGTCACCTTAGAAATGATTGACTAAACATCAGTACGTTATACCATCTTTTACTCGAATATCCTCTTACATATTGTTGAAGTTGGGGCTTCCATAAGGGAAGAGAAGAGTGAATCTTAAAAGTGCGATTCAGAATTTTATGACACCTAATTACTATACTAAACGGGACTTACTCGTACAACGCAATTAATATTTACCTCGATGTTTCGGCCACATTACAGCAGTCAGAGTTAACTCGTATTTAGTATAGTAATTATGAGTGAAAATCACGAATGTTTAAAACAGTTTATGACACCTATTGAGAACGAAGATAGATTGAGATAGTGACACTAATTGATTGACATGTTATACAAAAATACAAATTATCTACAACCAAACATAAAGAGCAATAATGCCGCGTTGAACACCGTGTATATTTTAGTGATTACGCCTACGTCAAATTGATTTTATATAACTTTTTTATTCATCCAAATAAACCAACGTAACAAGCTTCCCTCCACGTGCCCTGATAACTTCTCCCGCCATCTTTCTCTCCGGAGACTGATGGGTATAACAAAGGGGAAATGTTTGGTAAAACGTTGCACAAACCACATCAAAGGTTTTATTCAGTCAGTTTAACGACTGGATTACGGCCAAGTATTTGGGCAGATAATGGAAATTAATTGATCAGGATAAGGCAAACAACGAGCGCCTAAAAGTTATTTCATTTTCATCAAAACTTTGAAGGCACTATTGAAAGAGCTGTTTATTTGGTTTCCGTTGGGGCACCAGATTTTGAACGCTGCGCTGGTGTTACGAGTCTAAAAGCTTTTTGATTAATACTGTCATAATTTTTAGACTTATTTTGAGTGCAATAAATTTTCTTATATATTAAATCATACTAGATGTTGCCCGCGACTCCGTTCGCGAAGAATTCTTTTATCGCATCCCGTGGGAACTATGCAATTTTCCGGATAAAAGTATCTTATTTGTTGAACCAGTATAATTATATATTAACTCTGTGCCAAATTTCAGTAAGCTATACCGTTAAATACAGCAATCGATGTTAACTGAAAATGTTTACAATTTCCCTACAAGCTAAGTTTCTGGGAAAATCGGACGAAAAACAAAACATTACAGAAAGTTGACCTTTTTCCCCTATTAGAACGTTTATTTGTTAAGTCAGCACTGAGTTTACCTTAATTAAACACAGCAACTGCAAGACAAAAGAAGATAAACTTTTATTTATCAGTTGCCATCTATAACTATTTAAAAGACTCTTAAAATGAAACTTTTACTCGACGTAGAAGCTCAAAAATGTAGTTACGTAACTTCATTCAAGTTTAAGTGCGACCTACAAAGGGTGTTCTCATTTCAGATTTTACGCTTTAGCGATATTTTTAAAAGTGTGTCTTTTGCGCGACAGTCGGATGTAGCGGTACGACTCGCGTCGCACGTACAATTGCGACGTCTTCTGTCAAGGCTAGGAGTATACACAAGATGATCTATTTTTACACGCTTTTGTTTAACTCGAAATGTTCGTATGTATGGAAGTTGTCTTCAAATCTTGCAAGTCGGATTTGAATTCTTTCCAGTGATCGGGTTGAATTAAAATTTGGTATTGATATGTAGATAATGATGAATGCAAATATTGTCAATAGAAAATACAAACAGCAAAAAAGATTCTTATTATTTAGCAATATACCTAATTAATTAAAATTAAAATTTAGTTGGTTCTCTTACAATCTAAGATTTTTTATTTACTGTAGTATGTTTCATGATGTCAATTTATGATTTATGATTTTTTTTTGTATTACTCAGTAAGCCATACCGGTGCATCCAAGCGGACTTCTGTAAACTGTTCTGTTTAAAATATTATGTATCTTTTTTATATTATTTCATTATATTAACTTGACTTCGTTCATGTTTTCTCGGAAATTGGAAATGAATTTGACCCACTTTCAGTGGTCGGATTTACTTCATCTCCCAATCCCCAGCCTATATACGTCCCACTGCAGGGCACAGGCCTCCTCTCAGAATGAGAGGGCTTGGGTCGTAGTTCCCACGCGGGCCCAGTGTGGATTGCAAACTTCACACACACTATTGAATTTCTTCGCAGGTGTAAGCAGGTTTCCTCAAGATGTTTTCCTTCACCGTAAAGCTCATGGTAAATTACAAATGTAATTTTGCACATAAATTCCGAAAAACTCAGAGGTTCGAGCCGGGATTTGAACCCACGACCGTCTACTTGAGAAGCTATTGGTCAAACCACTAGGCCACCAATTCTTTTATGTCGTCATTTCACCCGCTATGTGCACATGACCTAACCCGAGCCTATGTCAGCCTAGTTCCAGACAGCCGTGCCATTGTACCAAATCTTTTATCGCTGTCCTTCGCGCCGGTCGTTTGAACCCCGCTTAATAGACGCAGCTTTAATTTTAAGCCCTTAACCTTTTTCGTAATTTACTGAAGTGCTTGGACTTTGTTTTTATATAATCCTGGAGGAAAATGTTTGTGCTGGGGCAGAAAATGCAAACGGGTCAAAGGCGAGTAGCTACATCAGTTTTCTCTAAAGCTTTTTTATGGTAATCCTTTTTTTTAAGTCATTCTAGTTTGCCAAAGTAAATGTATTTGGTGCTACTAAAGACAATTTTTTAAAGGATATAGAGCGCGATGAGAGGATGGTGAATTATCGATATTTCAACGCAGCTAATAGCATCATGATCAGGGGTAAAATGATGTAATTAAGTGTAAATATTTTAAAATTGTTAAATATACATGAAAGACATGAAGTGGTCTGGGATGGTTATCTCCTGATCTCATAATAACGAGCTTATCAAGACGTAGCGATAGTGTTGTGCCTGATCGTAAACAGTAGCTAAGAGGGTAGTACTTATAGCCCCATATCTATATAAGATCAATATTATGAATTAGCAAGACTATTCAAAATGTCACATGGCCAGCCCGGAGTGAAGGGCCGTGGTGCAAGCGACCTCAGGGTAGACCACAAATGCGGTGGGAGGACGATTTAAAAAAGATTGCTGGTTCTAATTGGATACAAAAAGCTCAATGTCGCGACGAGTGGAAAAAATTGAAGGAGGCCTACCACCGAGAAGGTTGAAAAAGGCTGAAAAGAGATCCAAAATGTCAAAAGTGACTCCAAAGACAATGGCAATGGGAAACTAAAAATATAATAAAAATAAACCTGTATACTTACATCTTACGGTTAGTAAGTCTATTTATAAGCGTAGGTTTCCTCGTGACAGGTGTTAGAGTAAAGGCGGAGAGAGGATAAAATCTACTTTTCATTATTAAACTATTACTTTAGTAGGATCCTAAACAGGCTTTTCTTATTTAAGTACGATAGCAAAACCATTGCGCAGTAATTAATTCTCGTGGTACTTACTTGTCTCGGGATTAGAGCGGGGTCAGAATATATCATTATTATATTTAGAAGGGACGCACGTGTTATCTGGCACGCTTGCTATTCGCTAGGGATGCGGTTAATGCTGGATATTAATACCCGATACCGGAATTAGTTTGCCGAAACCAGCAGAGTAATTGTGTAATTTCTTTGACACTCGGCATCGCATTGAAATGACAGTTTTTGTATGGCTGTGACAACTGCCTATTTCCGATACCAATTGTCAACCCATACAAGAACAGTCAAAATGAACGCGATGGCGATTGCGAGGGAGTAAGACAATTAGCCTGCCGAAACGTACGGCGCTGAAGCAGAATTTCCTAATTTTTCCATGAAAAATAATGTTTTATTAAAAGAAAGTGTTGTACAGGTTTTTTAATCGTACGAGAAAGTTGGGTATTATTTTAAACAGCGGTGGACTAAAAATCTAATTCAATAAAGATAATGATTTTTTTATGGTTTTCGGAAGATGCTATAAATAATTTTGCGGAATAAAAACAAACATTTTGTGGTAATTATAGCCAAGTAAATGACATGTCTAATTTAATTTAACAATAAAAACCCGACTAAGTGCGAGACGGAATCGTACACCGAAGGTACTACACAAAGTATGTGCCTGCGTACGTCAAAATATAGGCTAAATATAAAACCCAGTGTTAGCAGCGTCATGCCAAGTAAAATGTACGTCGTGTGTGGTCATTTTATACTTGTTGCTTGTGATAACGACCGCTTTAGCATAGTTGGTAGTGACCCTGCCTACGACGCAAGAGGTCCTGGGTTCGAATCCCGGTAAGGGCATTTATTTGTGTGATGAGCACGAATATTTGTTCCTGAGTTATGGATATTTTCTATGTATTTTAAGTATTTATTTATCTATATAAGTATGTTTATCGTCGTCTAGTACCCATAGTACAAGCTTTGCTTAGTTTGGGACTAGGTCGATTTATTTATTATTTATTTATCCCTCTTCATTTTTTTTAGTTTAATCTTACTTTTATTATTTGTCGTTGTTGGGGCAACTGAAATAAACATAGTGAATCATTTTCTATTTATTATGCTTCTTGAAAAACAAACCCGGTGTCAGACACACAGATGGACAGTGTGGCGGCATTACTAGGGTTCCTTTGTCACCCTTCGGGTACAAAACCCTGGAAACGAGGCTAGGAAACTTCACAAACTGTGCTAATTTCTGGCGTTATTAATTAATCACCCCACCTTGAAATACCGTTAGGTATTAACTTCTGAATAGGGCATTACTTTGCTCAGGTTTTGCAGAAATGGGAACCCTGGCTAATATTGGCCGAGGTTTGGTCCAACATTGTTAGGAACAACTTTAATTAAACTAACATTAGTAGCCAACTTCCAACTATTCTCAGATTGCGGACCTCACACTGTATTTCAAACTATGTTCGTTCGGCAAATATGTGATAATGATTTCGGTATTTGGAGAGGATATTCGAAAGGGGGTCAGCTAATATTGTACTGTATTTAGAGTGGGACTCTAGTTTAACAATGCCCATTCACTTTATTACACATTACAAATGCAAAAGTATCTCTATTTATCCATTACCTCTTCACGCTTGAACCGCTGAGACGATTTAGATGAAATTTGACCCCTGTAACACATACATTACATTTGTAATTTACCATGAGCTTTACGGTGAAGGAAAACACCGTGAGGAAACCTGTATACACCTGCGAAGAAATTCAATGGTGTCTGTGAAGTTCCCAATCCGCACTGGGCCCGCGTGGGAATTACGGCCCGAGCCCTCTCATTCTGAGAGGAGGCCTGTGCCTGTGTGTAAAGGATCTAAGATAATTTCTAACCCGGGAAATTACATGCATACATCAAAATAGTCCTAGAATACTCATTATCCCTAGAAAAAATTGACGTTTTGACTCAGTAGTAAATATGCCTATATTAAATTGAAATGTTCAAAAGCGTCTAGGGATAAAAATATCCCTAGGCATTTTTGATGTGGTGGGGGTGGGGGGTCTGGGGGGGGCGAGTAATTTTACTAATTCCACGCGGACGGAGTCGCGGGCAAAAGCTAGTACTTAATATTTTATTTACTACTAAATATAATTGAAAGTCACATTAACAATATCAAACGTTATTGTGGGTGTATGTAACTGTAGGTAGTTTGTATCTCGTACACGCCTAAATTTAACCTTTTGTATTTGTTTGCCACTTAATTGCTTTTTGTAGTGTCTACAAACGCTAGGCTACGTTTCCACGTCGCACGTAGCACTACAAAAACAGAACAGTAACCATATTATCTTTAAGTGGTAATTTAATCGGACTTTACAATTTCATAGCCAGCAAAAAACAACCAATCCCAACAGAAAAAGTTGGACTCTGGAACTTACGAGAGCGGGACACAATGTCGACTATTTTCAAAGCTCCAAAATTTCTTAGTAATTATCAATTCTTTGAAACCCTTTTTAATAATATCTCACCATTAAATAGGTTATCAAAGAATTGAATAATAAATAATAAATAATAATAATAATAATAAATATCACAGGACAATTCACACCAATTAACCTAGTCCCAAAGTAAGCTAGGTAAAGCTTGTGTTATGGGTACTAGGCAATGGATAAACATACTTATATAGATAGATACAAACTTAAATACATATTAAACACCCAAGACCCGAGAACAAACATTCGTATTTTTCATACAAATATCTGCCCCGACACGGGAATCGAACCCGGGACCTCAAGCTTCATAGTCAGGTTCTCTAACCACTAGGCCATCTGGTCGTCTAATGTCACTTTTAATTTTTTTACACAGCTATTATAGATAAAAAGCCTTGGTAGCTTAGCGTTTTGACTTAGAATCTTTCAAGCAGAAAGCCGTGGGTTCGAACCCAAACTCGCACCTCTGAGTTTTTCGGAATTTACGTGCATTTAAAATTTACCGTGATCTTTATGGTCAAAGAAAAGCATCGTGAGGAATCCTGTTGTACAGACCTAAGAAGAAGTTCAATGGTGTGTGTGAAGTTCTCAATCCGCACTGGGTCTGCGTGGGCCCAAGCCCTTTCTTTCTGAGTCGTTTATAATCTAGGACGATGATGATGATGATGACGGTAAACACACGTAAATACAAACATTTAGACTTAAATGTAAAATAACCAGTCCCTTTGGTTTTCCCGTCATAGTCGAGAAATAAAAAAAAAGTTAAACGTCAGTTCCTATTAAACACTGGCCAGCATAAAACCATGTCGACGTTCCAACGGTTTGAAAATTTAATCTAAATTTAATTTAGGGTTTTCGTTGGAACTGCAAGTGCAAGTGGAGACCGAGTAGCGACTGTGTTTTGTTTTAATTACATTCCCCACGGTCCCGAGCTTAATTCACTTAACTAACGGTCACTGGTCGATGGAAGTTATGAAGATGGTTAGGTTAAATGTTAGTGTAACCCGAGCTTCGATGTAGGTTAAGAGGGTGACTACTCGACTGGTTTGGTGTTGTTTTGCATGTTTAATATTTCATCATTTTAATAAACATAACCGAATGAAACGTCTTTGTTTTAGCTTTGGCAATATTTTTTTTATGTCTGGCTGTCTGCTCCCCTCAACAGGTCGCATGCCTTACCGCTTGTAAAATTTTATAAGCAAGTTTGATAATTATATGTTTTTTTAGGGTTCCGTACCCAAAGGGTAAAAACGGAAACTCTATTACTGAGGCTCCGCTGTCCGTCCGTCCGTTCGTCCGTCCGTCTGTCACCAGGCTGTATCTCGGGAACCGTGATAGCTAGAGAGTTGAAATTTTCACAGATAATGTATTTGGTTGCCGCTATAACAGCAAATACTAAAAAATGGAATAAAATAAATATTTAAGGGGGCTCCCATACAACAAACGTGATTTTTTGCTCGTTTTTGCTCGATATTGATAACGGCAACAGGTAGACGCTTGAAATATTCACAGAATATTTAATTATGTATTGACTTTAAAAATAAATCATCTGCCCCGACGCGGGAATCGAACCCGGGACCTCAAGCTTCGTAGGCAGGTTCTCTACCTACTAGGCCATCTAGTCGTCTAATTGTAAACGGTATTTCTTAATTGTAAACGGGGAGAAATGTAGTGTATGACCCAGGTTATGCTCGGAGTTTCTCAGCGGGATCGCATTAGAAATGATGAAATCTGCGCAAGAACTAACGTCACCGACATAGCTCGAAGAATCACCAGACTCGAGTGGCAGTGGTTTGAAGGCCGATAGGGCCGAAAGGTTCTCGTGTGGCTTAGCGTGGACCGGAAGACGCAGTGTAGGTAGACCTCCAACAAGATGGAACGACGACCTGGTTAAGCTTGCGGGAACGCGTTGGATGCTAATGGCACAGGACTGATCTGTTTGACGGGCCTCGGGGGAGGCCTATGTTCAGCAGTGGACGTCTTTCCGCTGAAATTATGATGATGATGATGAGTGCCCTGGGTTAAAAAATAGACTAATTGGGTGCAGGACTAAAACCACCTAGCACAATAAAATTAATTAATTATGTACAATAAAATTAACAAACTTTTAAACATATTATATCATTGCTCAAGAAGAGAATGTAAAATTAAGGTTACTAACTGGCTTATATGTCAAAATTATGAAAAGACGGAGGACATACTCACAGTAATTACATGACACTATCTCTCGCTTGAACACACCCTACACATACACCCCCCCAACACACACACATACACACACACCCACACACACACACACACATGCACGTTTTTATTTTTCTCTTTTTATTATTGTTTAATTTTTGGTATTTTTCTGTAAGCATTTTTTTTGCACTTTAACATCATAGCAATTATGAAGGGGAGGAGCACTGTTTATCCTAAAACACAGGTTTACCTATTTTTAGGAAACAGAGTTTCTAGTTGCTAAGACACTTTTGTAAAGATGTTATTTTTGAAATAAATATTATTATTATGTTGGTACGGATTTCCGATCACGGGCCCATGGGGACCCGGTCATTTGAAAGGCATACATGGGGCCGAAGCCAACATGAAGAGGCCTTTGGTACCATATAATATAAATGAGATGGGCGCAACTATGGAGGTCTATCCCCTAATACACCATGAGGATGTGCTAGCGGACAGTCCCCCACAGTTGCCAAACTATTGCCAGGTAGGAAGTGACATGGAATTGGCTATGGGGTTGGGATGTTGTGGACAGGATTACCGGGCTATGGAGTGAGATAACGGACACCTACCATTTCAATATCTCAAAAACTGAACTTTTGGTAGGCGGTGACTCGCTGTTCACTAAATGGGCCCCTCAAACTATTGCCCACTATTATTATTATTATTATGTTGGTACGGATTTCCGATCACGGGCCCATGGGGACCCGGTCATTTGAAAGGCATTCATGGGGCCGAAGCCAACATGAAGAGGCCTTTGGTACCATATAATATAAATGAGATGGGCGCAACTATGGAGGTCTATCCCCTAATACACCATGAGGATGTGCTAGCGGACAGTCCACCACAGTTGCCAAACTATTGCCAGGTAGGAAGCGACATGGAATTGGCTATGGGGTTGGGATGTTGTGGACAGGATTACCGGGCTATGGCGTGAGATAACGGACACCTACCATTTCAATATCTCATAAACTGAACTTTTGGTAGGCGGTGACTCGCCATTCACTAAATGGGCCCCTCAAACTATTGCCCACTCGGGGCAACGAGGCGGCAACATTGGTGTAAGTATTGGCTAAGGATGGAGAGGTGTTCCTGGACTTTAAACTTCAAAATGCCAACTCGCCACTTACGGAAACACATCCATCCTTCGAGCATTAGCTCTTGCGCTCCACTCTAGGCGACCAACAAAGGCAAACTAGAGGCGGGGTGGGTGTGTAACTGTGTGTGAGTGTTATTATTATTATTTTTTTTTTTTTTTTTTTTTATGATATAGGGGGCAAACGAGCAGACGGATCGCCTGATGGTAAACGATTACCGTCGCCCATGGACACCTGCGACACCAAAAGAGTCACAAGTGCGTTGCCGGCCTTTTAGGTAGGAGTACGCTCTTTTTTTGAAAGCTTGAAGGTCATATCGGTCCGGGAATACCGCAGCAGGAACCTCATTCCAGAGCTTTGCTGTGCGAGGCAGGAAATTTCTGGAAAAACGCACAGTAGAAGACAACCAACCATCCAGATGGTGAGGATGGAAGTGTTGTCGCGTAGGGCGGTGGCGGAAGGATGCGGCAGGGATCAACCCGAATAACTCCTCGGAGCACTCTCCGTTGTACATGCGATAGAAGATGCACAGTGAAGCTACATCTCTACGCAGCGCCAAGGAATCAAGCCCATCAGAAGTTCGTTGGCAGCCGACTATTCGAGTCGCTCTCCGTTGTATGCGATCCAGAGGGAGAAGCTGGTACCGGGGAGCCCCCGCCCACAGATGAGAGCAGTATTCCATATGTGGGCGAACCTGCGCCTTATAAAGCTGAAGGCGGTGGGCTGGAGTGAAATACCGTCTCGATCTGTTGAGCACGCCGAGCTTCTTCGAGGCTAATTTAGCCTTACTCTCCAAGTGGTCGCGGAACTGGACTTCACTCGAGATGTCAATACCAAGGATTCCGATACTGGCTGTGGTAGCAAGGGGAGTGCCTTCGAAAAGAGGTGACGCGACAAACGCAGACTTTTTTGCGGTAAACGCGCAAACCTGTGTCTTAGTGGGGTTAAAACGGACTAAATTAAGTCGACCCCATTCTGAAACTTCTTTTAGGGAAGTCTCAATTTCAGACACAAGTTTATTTCGGCACTCTATAACGTTTTCCCGAGAAATACCGGCGCGGCCGGTGTAAGAGGAATCAACCGTACTATCATCCGCATAACAGTGAATGCCGCCGGATGGCAGCATATCATTGACATGCAGAAGGAAGAGCGTAGGCGATAGCACACAGCCTTGAGGGACACCAGCATTCACAGACATGGAATCAGAGCATGCACCGTCAACTACAACCTTTATGCTTCTGTCCGTTAGGAAGCTGCTGATCCATCCGCATAATTTCTCAGGAAGCCCAAAGGACGGAAGTTTTGAGAGGAGCGCTTTGTGCCAAACCCGATCGAAGGCCTTCGCCACATCTAAACTAACAGCCAATGCTTCACCCTTTGTCTCAATCGCCTGTGCCCAACGATGTGTCAGGTAAACCAGTAGATCGCCGGCCGAGCGGCCGCTACGGAAACCATATTGACGGTCACTGAGCAATTGTCGGTCCTCAAGGTATCGAAGGAGCTGGCGGTTGATAACGGACTCCATTATCTTAGAGAACAGGGGAGTTATGGCTATTGGCCTATAGGTAGATGGATTAGAGCGGTCACCTTTTTTAGGGATCGGGTGGACCAGAGCAGACTTCCATGAGAACGGGACTACGCCAGAAGAGTAGGAGAGCCGAAAAAGACGCGTTAAAACCGGAGCCAACTCAGGAGCGCACATCTTCAACACTACCGGAGGGATTCCATCAGGCCCATTGGACTTATGGATATCGAGGGAGAGAAGTGCTTTACGCACTGAGCTTTGGTGGAACCGGATATCCGGCATACAGCTCTCACAACGCGGTATGGTCGGTGGCATGCGTCCCCCGTCATCCAAAGTCGAGTTGGACGCAAAGAATTTACCTAGAAGATCGGCTTTTTCCTTTGCGTCGTGGGCCAAAGAATCGTTACCCGCGTGTAGAGGCGGAAAAGAAGGCGTGCAGAAATTCCCCTGGATAGCTTTGGCAAGAGACCAGAACGCACGAGTTCCCGAAGGGAGGCGCTCTAGTCTCTCGCCAATTCTACCAATGTGCAACGATTTAGCTCTGGCAATGTCTCTTTTAAGGGACCTGGAGGCAAAGTTAAACTCCTTTTTTAAAACACTGGTCTTTACATCCCGAACCTTCGCTGCATTTACCCAAGCTTGGTAACACTCCTGCTTTCGGCGAGAAGCCATTTTACAAGATCGACCAAACCAAGGTTGGGATCTGCCACCAACGGGGACCGCTGAGGAATATTATTATTATTATATATTGACTTGACTTGACTTGACTTGAGAGAACTACAGAATAGGCTAAATTTCTAAAAAAAAAATAGTCTGTCAGTTAGATTTTCGAAATTTATTGGATATGTATTTTTTCTTCTGTCAATCAAACAAAAAATGCTAAGGATAAAGCGCACCAAAGTTCGCGAGTAGAGGCCCGAGACGTCACGTCTAAGTAAAAAGCGTACCAAGGCGTGACGTCACACATTTAGCCGTTTATTCCCGAAGCTATACGTCGTTCAGGTAAGTCTTATCCTTCTTCTTTGTTTGGTTACTTTCCTTTGTCTGTTTAATCTAAGCGCCTCAAAGACTTAACCAATTAATTCTAATCGAAACTGGAATAGTTAGGTTAGGTTAGGCTTCGTTTTAAACTGCTTCAAAAACGTGGAGGTTCTATGTTTAGCTGTATGTATTTTTAAGATTTATTCACTGATATCTTCATTGATTGTGGTCTGATTTTGAAATTGGTTGATTGTTCCTGTTACAACACAGCATACTGACCACCGCTGAGCACAAACCTCGTCTTGGAATAAGAGGGTTTGGGCTTTAGTTTCCACGCGGCCACAGTGTGAATAGCGAACTTTACACGCATTATTATAATGCTTCACATGTATGTGCATGTTTCTGCACAGCTAATAAACGACTAAGATTAATTCCCGATCAGTTCACATTAGCCACAATTATGCCGAGTATCCCCAGCCTCCTCACGCGTCCTTTGTTTCGCCAACACGCCGCGCGTGGAGGGCCATTGAGCCTGCTTCTCCCCATAAGGGAGGAAATTGCTTCAGAATTTAACATACTCGTAGAGTCAGCAGATTAGGATTTTAACCGTAGTTGTTAGCCTCTCGATAATTACGCGTATGACATATTTATATCATGTTTAACAGAAAAGAGGGGAAAAAATTACTTTAAATTCCGAAAAACTCAGAGGTGCGAGCCGGGATTTGAACCCACGTCCCTATGCTTGAGAGGCCATAGGTCAAACCACTACGCTGTCGCCCGCGCGCGAACTACAGCCCATGCCCTCTAATTCTGTGTGGAGGCCTGTGCCCTGCAGTGGGACGTATATAGGCTGAAGGCTGGGATGATGAAGATGATGAATGATTTCATTATAAATATAAGCTTTTCTCTTAATGTTTCGATATGTTTAACTACTGTTTAGTTTAGCTTCATTTTGGGTGTACTTTCTTTTGGCGAATTATTTTTCCCAAACTGATTCATTTGGCAAATGTTTAATTTCCCAAATGTTTATCTTTTCTGAAACTGTAATCTTTTCAGGATTGTTATAAAACAAACCTAACCTAACCTAACTTACGGAATAGTCCTGAAATATATCCTGAATAGTTTACAGTTTCAGAAAAAATAAACATTTGGGAAATGAAACATTTGCCAAATTAATCAGTGGGAAAAATAATATGCCAAAAGAATTATATAGGCTTCGTTTATTTTACAAAATGATAAGATGATAACTCTTTCTAAACTTGATGTACTTAGTCACATTTCATCACACAGCACCTGGTCTGCACGTCACACATACATTTTGTTTCGCAGCGCTCGATTTCCATTTCAAATCACCCTACCCCCGACTTCTATTGTAGGAATAATAGAGTAAAGTCAGACGGGAGCGATTCTTGAAACCACGTCTGTATTATTCGAGAATATTGGAAAATTGTTCGCAATATGAAATTACATTAGAGTAGTAGAAAATTACAGGTCTAACTCATATCTTTCTTACTAAATACAAACTGAAATATAGATGCACAGAAAAAAACCCAGAAAAAAGACCAATGCTGAGAAACGAACCCAGGTCCTCAGCATTCCGTGCCGCATGCCATACCACTACACCACCACTGGTCTAGAGTTTAGACACGAATTTTTCCCATACATCGTACATTTCAATGTGTTAAATAATCACCTTAAGCTAGCAATAATTACATATATAAAACTTTAATATAAAACTAGCTGCTGCCCGCGACTCCGTCTGCGAAGAAAATTAGCATAACGACCTATTCTCAGACCTACCGAATACAGAGAAAAAGGTTTCATAAAAATCGGTCAATCCGTCTCGGAGGAGTTCGATAACAAACACCGTGACACTAGATTTTTATATATTAGACTAGCGACCCGCGCCGGCTTCGCACGGGGGCAATTAAGCATGTTTTATACATATAAACCTTCCTCTTGAATCACTCTATCTATTTAAAAAACCGCATCAAAATCCGTTGCGTAGTTTTAAAGATCTAAGCATACAATATGGACAGACAGAGAGCGGGAAGCGACTTTGTTTTATACTATGTAATGATAAAAATCCAAGTTAGACAAAATACAGTCTTATGGCTTAATACACATAGGACATAGGCTACACCCACACATCTACATATAGTCTTATTTTGCGTACATTAGCTGTGAGACTGCCAGAAATAGTGGAAGGTATAAAGTAATTTACCTAAAATGATAGTTTGTTCCAAGCACAAAGCGTCGGGGAGCTAGTGAGGGAACATTTACGAAATAAGGACGCGTTCAGTAATTAAACAGGTGCGTTCGTCGTTAAGTAAAATTTACAAAACTGTTTTATAACTAGTTTCGGTTTGTTTGTTTTCGTCTATTTAATATCTATTTAATTTTTCATGTCTGTTGGCCCCTTCATGGATAGATTTATACGTGTCGTTATGCAAATCGGGCGCTAGGGCGAAAGGCCGCTGATTAGACAAGAGGAAAAACTTCCAATCATGTCTAACGTCTTTTGAGGAAACGGCACCAGAGACAGCAAAGTATTTCCTTTAAAAAACGTGGAATTTTTCATCAAAGCTAAAACTGTCTTGATGAAAATGGTATATTTTCCGTATTTTTTACATTATATTTGTCCGTTATGCTACCTACGTTGTATTTTACAATATCTACATGTACAGTCAAGGACTTTAATTCATAAGCCGCCATGGAACCATTTCACATTAAACGTCATAGTGACATCGCATTAATTAACAAGGAAAATCTTAATGTATTTTCTTTTGAGAAGGTTCCATGGTGGCTCATGAATTAAAGTCCTTGACTTGTCCTACTTACCATTTTTAACGAGCTTCGTTCTTGTGGTACCTATATTTTTTTATTGAGGAGATCACGGAAACTGCTCTAATGATTTCAGTGAAATTTGCTTTGTGGCGGGTTTCGGGGGCGAACTATAAATCTAGCTTGATCTTATCTCTGGGGAAGCACGTGTTCTCGAATTTTAGCACGAGTAAAACTCGGTCGTAGTATAATTTTGTGTATACCTACTAGGGGCGTTCAATAAAAAGTGAGAATGAGTATGTTATAAACAACTTTTACTAAATGTCATTTTATTTTTCGACATAGTCACCTTTTAGCATAATACACTTAGTATATCTTTTTTCTAAACTTAAAATTCCATTTTTAAAAAAGGTCTCATCTTGAGTACTTAAAAAATCTTGTACTGCAGCGTCTACCGCGTCGTCGTCTTCAAATTTCTGGCCTCTCAGGTATTGTTTCAATCTCGGAAATAGATAGAAATCACTGGGAGTGAGATTTGGTGAATACAGAGGATGCTTAAGGATATCGAACCCAGCATCACGAATTGCAGCCATTGCAACGGCGGACTTGTGTGCCGGGGCATTGTCCTGGTGGAACAGCACAACTTTCGAGAGTTTACCTCGCCGTTTTTCGCGGATCTCATTGCGCAATGTTGCTATTTGTTTGGCGTATAATGTGCCCGTAATAGTGGCTCCATGCTCGAGATACTCAATCATTAATACCCCTTTACCATCCCAAAAAACAGAGCCCATGACCTTACCGGCAGATGGGCTCACCTTGAATTTCTTCGGAGTTGGAGATGATGGCCCTTTCCATGTCATAGACTGCAGTTTCGTTTCTGGGTCGTAATGATGGAGCCATGTTTCGTCCATTGTTATAAATCGCGCCAAAAAAAGTTCCCGGTCTTGCTGCATCAGGTTCAAAGCTTCTTGACAAATCTCTAGTCTAGTTTGTTTTTGCGTGTCAGTAAGCATTCTTGGTACCCAACGCGCAGATACCTTTTTCATACCCAAGCGTTCATGTAAAATATTATGCACGCTCCCCGTTGAAATCTTTACATTTTCAGCAATAAAACGAACCGTGACACGACGATCCGCCAAAACTGAGTTTTCGACTTTTTTCACAATTTCTTCAGTTACTGCTGTAGTAGGGCGTCCGGAGCGGGGGTCGTCCATTGTCGATGTTCTTCCACGTCTAAATTCGGCGCACCAACGTGCGACTGTCGAATACGGAGGAGCATTAGACCCTAAAGTGTCCCGCATATCCAAATTGACTTGGTCCGTAGAAAAATTTTTCAAACACAAGTATTTGATAACGGCGCGCAGTTCAATTTTCTCCATTTTAGCTATCGTACTCAATAGCATTGCAAAGAAATTACCGTATATTTTTTTAAACAAAAGACAGTTAGTTTTTTTTTTCATAGCAATCAGCTAGATAGATTAGCTTTACCGGCCAGTATTTAATTTCGTAATATTAAAAGAGTTTGCATCTCATTCTCACTTTATATTGAACGCCCCTCGTACTTTGAACGACCGGATAGCCTAGTGGTTAGAGAACCTAACTACGAAGTTTGAGGTCCCGTGTTCGATTCCTAGTCGGGGCAGATATTTGTGTCAAAAATATGAATGTTTGTGCTCGAGGCTTGTATGTATAATTATGTATTTAAGTCTGTAATTATCTATGTAATTATATTTATCCGATGGTCTAGTACCCATAGTACAAGCTTTGCTTGATTTGGGACTAGGTCAATTGGTGTAAACAAATCGTCTCATAATTAATTTAATTTATTTATAACTTCATTTGAGATGTCTTGAATTAACTTAGATTGAAATAATAAAAAAAAAGATGAAATTTGCTACGTATGGGTTTCTGGGGGCTGTACATCACACCCTCTGTCGTATGGCAAATTAGAATTTAAGTATTTAATAGTAACATAGTTATTTAATGCACTACAAAATGAGTTTCTTGCTAAAATTTCATACTGAACGCACTGGACCACGTCTCGTGGATAGCATCGCATTGTCATCAGAGCCCTATCCTTACTTCCTTGGTAATATTTAATATTGTAAAGGCGAAAATAACTCTGTCTCTCTGTGATTCACATGTAATTTGGTAAGGAGATAGATTGAGGCTCTGAACAGAAACTATTCTATGTACTTTCCAGTGTCTCAAACAATGTCTTCACCAAGTTTCATCTAAATCTGATCAGCGGTTTAAGCGTGAAGAAGTAACAGACAGACACTTTCGCATTATATATTATTAGTATGGATGGATTTGATTTCAAGTCAACTCGACTACTGGTGGTGGGTAATAAATTAATTTGCTTGCAAGAAATGGATGACTTGCACACTCACCATACCTACGCACACACAAAGAACGCAAGTCCAATAGAAGCTTATAATAAATTGTCTTGTGACTGTGCAAAGAAAGGTGGATCGAAGGTGACCCGTACAACCCAGACAGGTTCTTTATTGAAAAATAGCTTAAGAATATTTCATCCCTATTCAATGAAAAACTTGCTTCTAAATTTCTTGTAAAGTAGAAACTTAAAAAAAGCTTTGTCTTTGTTTGTGTTTGATATTACAGTTAATATCAAACAAAGATAAAGTCGAGTAAGAATGGACTGATTTTATACATTGCGCGTGTCGACAATTAACTGCCGTGCTGTAAGCGTCTCTATCGCGCAATGAACAGCGTTAACGCTTGTCGAACCGTCATTTGCGACCGGGCCCTTAGGAATATGTCTCAGATAGGTACTTATAATAGATAAAAATTTAAAAATTTAAAAACCCCCAACTCAATTATGTCACACGTATGTTTGAACATAAAGTAAATGCCCATTGTGCGTCTAAGATCCCTTCCGCAGCAAACAAAAGAGCTGAAAACATTTAAACGACTGAACCGATTTTGATGAAACATATCTAAGAACCAAAGAAACCTGGTTTCTAATAAATAAATCGCATCCAAATCGGTTCACCCGTTTAAAAGCTATGATGCCACAGACAGACAGACAGACACACACACACATAGCGGTCAAACTTATAAAACCCCTCTTTTTGTGTTGGGGGTTAAAAAAATAATTCATAATATCCGAGACCTTTATTAGAATCTGAATGTTTGAATGTACAGTCGAACCATTTGATTTCTGACCCAACATAGAACGTTTTCACAGAAAGCGACATAATGATTTCCATTGTAATGTGCGAAATTACATTTGAAATTTACCATGAGCTTGACGGTGAAGGAAAACATCGTGAGGAAACCTGCATACACCTGCGAAAAAATTCAGTGGTGTATGTGAAGTTTCCGATCCGCACTAGGCCCGCGTGGGAACTACGGCCCAACCCCTCTCATTCTGAGAGGAGGCCTGTACCCCTGCAGTGGGACGTGTATGTATAGGTTAGGATGATGATTTCCTTTGTTAATCAATGCGATGCCACTGTGAATTTTCTGCGAAAAGGTTCCACAGCTGGTCACGGTTCGATTGGTTCGACTGTATGTCTCAAACACAACTCATCTTCTTCTAAACACATTACATTCCGCTCCAAATGACTGAATTTACTCGATTGGATGTCTACAAAGCGAATGCTTCCCTGTCTATGTTACTGTAGTAGGTAGCTCGTGAATACTGTCGTACATATTCCAAGTATAGGTAGGCAGCTATATAGGTGGTAAATAGCGCAAATGGCGGTGGCGGCCTGACGTCAAAGCCATCCGTATCTGTAACGAGCCGGTTTAAAAGAATTACTGGCACTGAACAAAAGCCAGCGTGGAAAAAAACTATCGCACAAGCAGCTCCTAACAGATGTTCTGGTTCTCACTTTACTTTTAAAAGTAGATAAAGTTCATTTTTGAGTTCTTTATATATGGACCGTCGTGTGAACAAGACTAAGGAGGTTACTTATCGTATTTTTAAAAATAGTATTTCAATACAGGGTTATTTGTAATTCACTAGCATCCTTTTAACCCTAAACTCCTACCACTTAAACAAATGTTTTTTGTTTTACGGATTTTGTCATAACTTAATATTTTTGGTGTAATAACGTTTTGAAAATTTGAGATTGCCTCTTATTTTTACGATACTCTGTGTATTTGTATGGGAAAAAAGTGCTTCATTTAAAAAAGTCGTAGAACAAAAAACATTTGTTTGAGTGATAGGAATTCAGGGTTAAGAGGATGTCAGTGAATTAAAAATAACCCTGTATTTATAGTTACAAGTACAATTTTTACGTGGTAGTAATGATACATTTTGTGATAGCCGATATCATAGGTAGGTGTGTCTGTCATATTTTCCTAAACAAGTAAACAATCTTATGGGCGGTTACAGATAAGCGTTTTTTCTAGCCGTTTACGGTCGTTCCGACATACGCACGTACAGCGCGCGCATCACTTCGCGCTTTAAAACTCCAAACTCGCGTACACGGGCTTATTTCCAGCGTGATGTATTGATGTTTACGTAGTGATGAGACGATGATGAAAAAACCGGCCAAGTGCCAGTCGGACTCGCGCACCGAGGGTTCCGTACAAATTTATATGTATCTATGAACATCCAGTCTTAGCAGACCCCTGCTCCAAAGCAAAATGTGCGCAGTGTGGGATCATTGTAGATTGGGTACTGATATAGACAGACAGACAAAAAAATTTATGCTTTTCGCAATTTTTCCTTAATCTGTGCTATAAGACCTTGCTTCGTACCAAATTACAAGATTCTGAGTTTACGGGAAGTACCCTGTAGGTTTTGATTCCCTTGCGAGTGTCGACAATTTGCGGAAAATTGCGGCATAAAAGGGTATATCTTTTGATTGCGTTAAAAAATTATGCTTTTCGCAATTTTTCCTTTATCTGTGCTATAATACGTTGCTTTGTACCAAATTTCAAGATTCTGAGTTCACGGGAAGTACCCTGTAGGTTTTGATTCCCTTGCGAGTTTCGAAAATTTGCGGAAATTTGCGGCATAAACGGTTGTATCTTTTGATTGCGTTGGCTTAGAAGTTTGATTTTTTTACAGCTCTAATGGACCGTAGACCTGAGTATTTGATATAAATTTCAGCTTGATACCTCCACGCGTTCCTGAGAAAAAGGGTCTTGACAGACAGACAGACGGACGGACGGACGGACGGACAACAAAGTGATCCTATAAGGGTTCCGTTTTTTCCTTTTGAGATACGGAACCCTAAAAACATATACGAGATCATAAACGCGTCAACTCTTGTATCAGTTGCGCGAGTGGCAGAAGGCGTGCTTATACGCGCCCACATGCGCTTCTGAAAAAAAGCTTATTATACGCGCGTATAAAACGCAAGTCTGTAACCGCTCCAATGCACCTAATGACATCTGGCGACCAAATCGCCGCAACCGGGAGCCTGATGTGCAGCGACAACCCCAAATTTCATAGATTAATTATCATGGTATTTGTTAATTTCTAGCGAGCTTGGTAACAGCGTTAGTGGGTCGCGGTTCCAACAGGACAAAGGAGGTAAACATCAAATGCTCGGCGCACGCGAGCTGTGACGCCCGCCGCTGTTTGCTGTGCACTGTTGTCGGGAATTTAGGGTAGTGTAACTATTTGAATGTGATAGATATATGCTACATCTGCACTAATAGCTACACTAATCGCCATCATGGAGTTCTTTAAATGTTAAATGTTGGTTATTTATTAAAAGTTCTCGAATGGAGATCACAGACTGGCTAGCGCAGCGTGGGACCCCCACCAACGAGATGGACGGATGATCTGCTAAAGGCCGCAGGTTCACGGTGGATGCAAGCCGCTTCCAACCGTAATGATTGGATATCAATGTGGGAGGCCTATGTTCAACAGTGAACGTCCTACAGCTGAAATGATGATCATGATGATGTTTTATTGAATCAACAAAAAGAGGAAGAAGCGCATCGACAATTGCGATCTGCCTTTTATCACCGTTATGTTCCAATGCATCCAATCGGCTCAGGGTGGCACAGGAATTTCTTTGTCGACTATAAAATATAATAGGTACAGCCGAAACCATCAAACGCTATTTTCACTTAAAAACAAATGTGACAGTCACCCTTATTGTTTTTCTGAAACTGTCATAAAAATGGTAAATCACTGGCTTGGTCGACCATACAGTGTACAGGTTAAATAGAAAAAGCTGTATTTTTAGCACAAAGTAAATTTCATTCATTCTCGTCTCTTATCCACCTAAGCCACTGTATACTCGTGTCAGCTCGACAGTCCAATTGCACATGCCACGCCACTCGAACACAGCCAATTCGCAGCCAAGCTGTCATCCGATTTCCAGCCCACTCAGGACAAAGCCGATGGGACTTGAGATGTCTAGTTTGTGATCGCGATGTCAGTTCCGTAACGAATAAGGCATATTTATATCTTGTATCTTCACGTAGCTAGTTGTAACTTGTGAAACATCGTGTGATATTTCTACATATTCGTATACGCATTTATACATTAAATAGTTGCCTAGGCATTTTTTAGTTTGCAATTTGTAGTCATGCGTGGAAACGCTACTACATTAACATTAGATAATATTATCCTTTCCTAAAATTAGGTAATAGTATACTTTTCTTAAATTTACCTATTAGCAACTTTAATTCGAAAAGGAATCGTTTCACCTCGATTCTACTAGAAGAAGCAATATGTAAATAATAAGGTACCTACGTTTTATATTACAATATCTTAATGTACCTACCTACTTACCATCTATAAACGCACTACCGTTCTTGTGTATATTTATTTATATCGGAGAACACGTCAACAGTTCTAACGGTTTTGGGGATTTCGAAGAATTATTGAAATTAATTTTTAAGCGACAGTACATATTAGACTATACTATTAGCAAACTTAAGATATTTTTTTAGAAAACTTAGGCATTCAAGTATTTATAAAAACGATGCCTTCTGTAAAATAAGTAGCACTGGCACTCGTATTCAATTGGTTATTCGCGTGCTCGCACATAGAATCTTGTATAAAATAGGACGCAGTCATGTGAATTGGATGGGACGCACTATCTATGCAGAACAGCCAATAGCATTATAACGCTGAAGCCTTTTCGGGTCAGTGCATGTCTCCTAAGTAAAGGTATAAAATGATCCCGGAGTATTTCAGTAGATAGTTGGGTTAGTTTGACTGTAAAGATTGACCATAGGATTTTTTTAAATGCTGTCTCGTTTGACGCCATACACTTTGAACATCGACTGTCATCAGAAAACTTTATATAGGTATATTTTCCTAACTGATTAATTTCCCAACTTTTTTTCTGAAACTGTAAACTATTTTGGATTGTTATAAAACTACCTAACCAAACCTATAGATTCTACAGGATAGTCTTGAAATATATTCTGAATAGTATACAGTTTCAGAAAAAAAGTTGGGTAATAAATCAGTTAGGAAAATAGGTAATTTCGGCGAAAAAGCAGCATAAAAATCCTAACAAAACATATCGCCACCACTTTGAAGAAAAGCTCGTATCTCAAAATCGATAATCTGGTCAAGTGAACTTTTTTAAAAGTGCATCAAGATTCATTTTGATTTTCATATTGATTTGAGATACAAGCTTTTTTATAGTAGTGACGATTTACAGGAGTGCTCAGATTTATAAACTTGACCAACTGTCTGCTGAAATTCTGATTTTTTTAAAGATAACTTCTATTGTGTATATATAATGCGTTCATGTAGCATACTTGTAAATATTTTAGCGCTATTGTTCAGCTCAAAGCCGTTTCATATTATGCAAAATAATGGTGACCTTCAATGTTTCGTTGACATCACAGTAGACAAAGAGGAGTCTTGTTCTTTAAGCATTTGTATTTTTGTCGATCATTTAACTATGTATACTAGGGGCGTTCAATAAAAAGTGAGAATGAGTATGTTATAAACAACTTTTACTAAATGTAATTTTATTTTTCGACATAGTCACCTTTTAGCATAATACACTTATTATATCTTTTTTCTAAACTTAAAATTTCATTTTTAAAAAAGGTCTCATATTGAGTACTTAAAAAATCTTGTACTGCAGCGACTACCGCGTCGTCGTCTTCAAATTTCTGGCCTCTCGGGTATTGTTTCAATCTCGGAAATAGGTAGAAATCACCGGGAACGAGATCTGGTGAATACAGAGGTTGCTTAAGGATATTGAACCCAGCATCACGAATTGCAGCCATTGCAACGATGGACTTGTGTGTCGGGGCATTGTCCTGGTGGAACAGCACAACTTTCGAGAGTTTACCTCGCCGTTTTTCGCGGATCTCATTGCGCAATGTTGCTATTTGTTTGGCGTATAAAGTGCCCGTAATAGTGGCTCCATGTTTGAGATACTCAATCATTAATACCCCTTTACCATCCCAAAAAACAGAGCCCATGACCTTACCGGCAGATGGGCCCACCTTGAATTTCTTCGGAGTTGGAGATGATGGCCTTTTCCATGTCATAGACTGCAGTTTCGTTTCAGGGTCGTAATGATGGAGCCATGTTTCGTCCATTGTTATAAATCGCGCCAAAAAAAGTTCCCGGTCTGGCTGTATCAGGTCCAAAGCTTCTTGACAAATCTCTAGTCTAGTTTGTTTTTGCGTGTCAGTAAGCATTCTTGGTACCCAACGCGTAGATACCTTTTTCATACCCAAGCGTTCATGTAAAATATTATGCATGCTCCCCGTTGAAATCTTTACATTTTCAGCAATAAAACGAACCGTGACACGACGATCCGCCAAAACTGAGTTTTCAACTTTTTTCACAATTTCTTCAGTTATTGCAGTAGTAAGGCGTCCGGAGCGGGGGTCGTCCATGGTCGATGTTCTTCCATGTCTAAATTCGGTGCACCAACGTGCGACTGTCGAATACGGAGGAGCATTAGACCCTAAAGTCTAAATTGACTTGGTCCGTAGAAAAAATTTTCAAACACAAGTATTTGATAACGGCGCGCTGTTAAATTTTCTCCATTTTCGCTAACGTACTCAATAGCATTGCAAAGAAATTACCGTATTTTTTTTAAACAAAAGACAGTTACTTTTTTTTCATAGCAATCAGCTAGATAGATTAACTTTACCGGCCAGTATTTAATTTCCTAATATTGAAAGAGTTTGCATCTCATTCTCACTTTATATTGAACGCCCCTCGTATCTTGCATTCAGGTTCTACAAATGTAATGGTGACCTGCTGATCAGGAAAGAGATTTGTACATCATTAATTGGTTTATATAATAAAGAATACATACAAATATTAAGAAACAATAACAATAATAAATTTTTCTCAAACATGCTATGTAATGTTTACGTTGTGTTCCTTAAAACAGGCTTCAAAATACACCGTTGCAGGCCTAGGCCGGCAATGCGATCGTCTGTTGTTTCATGTCACACAGCACCGTGATGTTTATAGGTCTATGGCATCATAGCATTTAGCCATTTAAAAAAAAACTATAAGCAATATTTGCGTTGTGGTTCATTATGACTTTCTGCCACTACGCTTATTTAAGGTAAGGTAAGATGGTGATGGTGATGGTAATGATGATCTGCCTAGAGAAATATTTCACCATCAACATCATCATCACCATCATCATCATCATCACCATCATCACAATCATCATTATCATCATCATCATTATCATCATCATCATCATCATCATCATCATCATCATCATCATCATCATCGTTTGCGTCATTATCATCAACATCATCACCATCATCGTTATCATCATCATCATCATCATCATCATCATCATCATCATCACCTTCATTATCATCATCATCATCATCATCATCATCATCATCATCATCATCATCATCATCACCATCACCACCATGATGACGACGACGATGATGATGATGATGAATGTTTGAGAAAAGCACTATACAAGCCTCGGCCGGAACAGGGGTTGCCGGCCTCGTATCATGCCGGATACTTAGATACTCGGCCGGCAACCCCTTAAGTCCCGGCCTCTGCAGTAATGTACTATTGTGCTGGAGTTAATTTAGGTTAACTTTAGATAAACTATCACATCTACTTAAACCTAATTGAAACATGAACTCTACCAATAAACACATAGATACGTCAAGAACCTTAAACTATATTCATAAAGATTCCAATGCATCACATGCAACGATTATTTGATTTCTTCCATTCAAATATACAAATTGCTATCGCATATTGCCTCGTCTGGATACTCCTTTAAATTGAAAGCGACGATCTCTTTTACCAAGCTCCTACATACCTATACAGATAGTAGATAGGGCGGGTGTCATCTCTAACGTCGACTGGGATGGCTCGAGTTTATTTTTAGATCGTCTTTACGTGTGAAAAGAAATCGGACTCCTTATGTATGTAAGTGTACAGAGAAAACGGCGGAGTTGAGAGAACTTGTAAGAAACTCGTATCAACGTTTTTTTTTAAATGTAGCTTTACTCATATAACGCTGTGGGTTTCAGTGTAGAACATGAATTAGTCGGTATACATAATTACGGTATGTACATAAGCAAAACATTAAATCAACCGTATTTAGTTTGTGGGTACAGAATGTATGAATACCTACACGTAAAGTAAGTACTTAGCATGTTAATCATTTTTTGTTCTTAAAACTAAAAAGCTTGAACTTTTTTAGTATTGAATATAAATTTTCAACAATCGCGTAGTTCTTTTGGTAACACGTTTTGCGTAGGTACATATACATATGTATATTGGGAGGAACATGGATGAATGAACAAGGGAATGCATTGATGGAGAAACAATTTACAGAAACAAGAAAACTACTTATCTTAGGTCCGACTACGTCTACTTACCTATAGGCTTACATTTAGATCAAATCAAATTGAATTAAAACCACCGAATGATAAAAGGTACACGTATACGTACTCGTATTAAAAGCCGCCACCGCTGATAGGACAGATTCAAACACAAGTAGACCGTACGTTGAACATAACTCAATTACAGTACGAGGACGTTCGTTACCACGGAACCGCGCTGGTGGAGTACAAACATTACGAAAACTAAGGAAATATACTTAAAACGGGAATATGTTACAAGTTAAAACGAAATGAAAGAAAAAATATTCTCAAAATTTTCTTTCAAGATTGAGGCGTTGAAAAATAGAAAATTCATCCTTCATCCGTTTTCTACTCTTTAATGTCGCGTGCACTATCATAATTATTCGACTCGAGGAAGACTATTTTTAGCCTGTAAAAAGATTCTTATTCGAGCGGTTGGCTTCACTTTCGTAGCCACAATTTTTACTAATTGGCTGCAGATTTTTGATGGCATATTCGGTTATTTACTTCTACTTCCTGTACTTCTATCAGTTTAACGGAAACTGTATCAGAATCTTCTGGCATTTCTACAAAATTGTGTTCCTAAAAGTGATTTGAAACAAACGTCCTAATAGTGACCCAAAAAAGCTCTTTAAAACGAGCAAATAACACCAAACTCGAACGCTATTAATATTCCTACTCATGCCTTCATTATTTGCCATAAAATCTTAGCAACCGCAATCCAAAACACGCTGACGTCAGTTTAATCATAGCCAACGACCATTCTTAATTTGCCAAAGAGGTCAAGTGGCAGAACAACAGGCGTGTTCGAAATGAAAGGGACTGAAAAAGTCTGTCCGGGCTCGAAGCGAGCACCCTCAGAGCGCGCCATTCAGCGCTAGGGCTCTCGTGCCGCCGCCAATAATATGGTGCCTGAATTCCCATTCTTTTATTGATGTAATGGGAGTGTGTCTGCTGCGGTGACGTTTTCATTACTTTTCAAAATGAGAAGGCTTTGATTTGTCCTGTGAGGTTTTGGTCTGCTACTGGGATTCATAAACATTATAGATGAACGGCTATATTTTTATTTTGATTCTCTACTACTAAAAAAAGGGCAAAATATTGTAGTTCATTGATATGAAGCATCGCAAAGTAACGCTTGAATCAATCATATATGGTGTCCCTACACTCTACGATAACCTATAACGGGCGAGAGGTCATGTTATACCACTTCTGGAAAAAATAAGAAAAAAATCCATGTTACTTAGTTAAGGGATGAACCATTTTGAATCCTTGTATTACTTATACTTACACGTTTGAGGCAAGGGCTTGATTGATTTGAAAAGTTTGAAAAAAATGCTGGCAATGTATGCTTCAATAGAACATTACAGGAAAGCGACTCTGTATCTTTTTATTCTTCATTTTAGCAATGGTCAAGTAGAGCAACATAACGTGCGCGAGACGAACGGGTTTTTTGGAGAGGCAAGGGATCCGAAATTTGCGACAAGTACTGTTCCAGACGTCTGCAAAGTTGAACCTAGAGCGGTATTCGCGAAGTGCCTAGTGGCAGTGGCACTATTGTGGCATCCCTGTAAAGTCAGCTAAATAGATAAGTTTGTCGTACATCGCTGCCTGACTTCTCTGCAGTTTCTCGCGGCTTTATCCTGGAAAATAGACGGGGCGCAAAGACAAAGTGCCCAACTAAATGTCGAGATAAAAGTTTCCGTTTTACATATAAAGAAGCGGCCCCGCTTTAAGGCACTGAAGAATTCTGATATCATATTTTAGTCAGCTCAGTCCGAAAGGGTAAATTTTTGGGTGCCACAAATATGTGAGCGCCGTAAAAGGTGCTATGGCCGTCCCGACCATAAAGTAGACGTACATAACTGTGATGATTGCGTATTAGACGCAAAATTGTGTTTGTAAATCCGTATATTTCTATCTAAGATGTCGTGTGATACTGCTCATCTTCGTGCACTATTCGTTTTGATCGTCAAGATTGTGCTCGGTTTAGCTTTGAGAATGAACTTTGTACGGTACCTTATGTAGTTTAAAACGTCTGATAGCTGGATCTGTATGACACAATTCGTTATATTGGAAGTGGGAGAGGGTGAGAGAATGTCGCATTGGCGTAGTTGTCTTGCACGTGTGTAGTGTATATAAATCCGATGTCAAAGTATGTAATATAAAGTACGACCAACATCTGAACTTAAGAGAACCACCCCTTTTTTACACGACTACGGGAAAGCCAAAAGGAAGTGTAATGATTTTAGCATGACCAATTTGCTACATTGGTGTGACTATGTTTCTTTTTATTTGCTACACTGGTGTGACTATGTTTCATTTTATTTATCCGTAGTCACGTCACTATAGACCAACTCACCCTTTGGAAAGAAGAAACTACCTAATTAACCTAACCTACCTATTTTCTGAACTGAATTATGGTTGGGGGGTGCATTGGTGGTGTGACTATGGGTCGGGTAGAATAAACGGTAGTCACACCAGTGTGACTACGGATAAATAAATGAACCATAACCACACCAGTGTAGTGAATTGACGTGACTACGGATCGGTCGCTGATTTTAGTAGTCTATCTTTTACAAGCTTTTTAATAACTTGCAATGTAGGTATGTTTGTTCGGGTGGAATCTTTCAACTCAATTTTGAAGTAGATATCTTCAACCGATTGAGCTGAAATTTTTCATCCTTGTATAAATTCGATGACAGTGCAATATTATTATGACACGGAGCTGATCTCATGATGAAGCTGGAGGGTGGCCATAGGAATTCTGTTATAAAACGACACGAACGCATCGGGTTTGGGCTCGTTTGATTCGTCTTGACGAGTAGTTTAGTAACCAAGGGCAAAATGTACAATCAGCAAAAAAGCTTGTATTACAAATAGAATGTTCAACAAAAACTTATTTGATGTTTATCCTACTGAAGGACGATTTAGAATGGAATGTTTGCCTTAATAGTTGTACCTAGCTTAAACACGTTTTAAGACTTGAGATAGACTTGGAGTAATCTTGCACATTCAGCAGCGCCATTTGATTCGATGAGTCTTGCTCTACCTTAGCGATTGTAACAAGATATTTATGTTTAATGACACTTTGTAGACTTTTACGCTACCTTATAGCCAGATATCTATCACACTTACCCGTGAGCAAATAAGAGAGACACAGTTCACGGTGAGAACATTTGGCGTAGGCTTTGTCCGCCTGCCAAGTGAGTTACATCGTAAACGTTTTGTATACAAAATGAGCCATTAAGGGGTCTACTGCTCGTTAATACACTTGGAGTAAGACTCCGCCCACCGACGCGTTACTATGCCCAGGGGGGTTATTAGCAGTCGTTGATTACACGAAGACCCCGTGAAAATTACCGTGACCCATCGACTTAGACGTGTTTGTATTGTTCGCGTCGGTACTCTAAATATAAATTTATTCATACTCAAAATGCTAAGTCGGGCAAGAGCGTCTCAGAAACATAATACATTTTATTTTGCTGTAAAGATAAGTTTTTGTTGTTTGGTTTTGTTTTAGCCTTAAGGCCAGCGCAAACCAGATGCGTGTAAGTGTTACGCACCAGTTGTAATGAAGGAAACGCCATCTTTCTTACAGTTTCATTTATTACAACCGGTGCGTGTGCGTGACGTGACATGCACACGCATCTGGTCTGCGCCGGCCTTTCGTCGCATTAGATCTGGCATTTGAATCGAAATTTCGTGATTCAGCCAAAATTCCCGAGTTATTCCTAAAAACAACATCGTGATCTTCATTAACGTTGCAAAAAACACTTACATGTGCCTAATGAATGGCCCTAATGTCATGTCTCTCTAAACACAGCGGTTGAGATTTCGGCATTTTATTCTAATTCCGTGGGAATAACAAAATGTGATCAAAAGTCTGAATAAATAAGCATACTATTCTTATTAAGTATACCGGGATAAAGAGTAACTTATGTGTTATTCCACAAATCCAGCTATCTGTGTACCGAATTTCATACAAATCAGTGGTTTTAGCGTGAAGAAGTAAAAAAACATACCTATACACCCATACGCACGTACACACATACTCACGAACTTTCGTATTTATAATACTAGTAGTAGGTATAATGGTCACTTTTAATATACTTATGTACCCAAAAAATTTTTTACATAAAAGTTGATATTGATAATTTGCACTTCGAAGCTTAATATTTCGCAAACAAATCCTTGAATCGAATCCTTCAATTGAATCTTGTTAGATATGATCTGATACTGTGCCTGGCATCAATATTTTCACCATTATTTTTCTTCGAAACGACGTCAAACTAATTATTACCATTCTAAACTCTTTGTTAGTAAAGCGGTAGTAATCGAAGCAACAAAACCCCGCCAGTATCATGTTATGGTTTTAGTTGTAATGTCGTCATCTTTCTTTATTTTGTTAGGCCCCGTAACACAAAGAATATACCATACCAATAGGTACTACATACACCTGTGTAAAGTTTGGTATACATTCTTGCGAGTAGGAAGTAGATAAGGTGCGAACAGGCTGAAGGCTTATCGGTGATCTTTCGTGCCAACTGGAATAATTGCTGCGGCAACTAACTCCAGTTGCTACTCGAAATGCTCCTTAATTAATTACATTTTCCATTATTTTTTAATCACCGACTGTTGTTAATTTACGGCTGGTTGATAGCGTTTTTTAATTACTTTGCTGAATTAATTGAAGCTTAAATTTATACACAATCGAATCTTGTAATTGCTACGGACTGTTTTGAGGGTAATCTTATTGAATTGCAGGATACGATTTATTTTTATGGCATTTCATTTCGTGATTGAAATTTTAATAACGTAAATAGTGCTCGTTTTTCAATAGTATAATTAACTTGTTTATGTTCAATTTACGCGAAAATAGACTATTTCTCTCTCGCTTGACAACTTTGCAAAATCTCATCTTAGTGTACCTCTATTAATACCCCACTTTCATATTTCTAGCTCCAGAGGTAAGACTGTACGGTTTTATGGTGCATGCAATATTTTTCTTAAACGAATAATTTTGCTATGACTACAGTGACTCAATAGACAAAACTGAGGCATAAATTCTATAATTCTATAAGCCTGATGCCTTTTTTAATCCATGCTATTCATTCTTCTTGCTTTCATGCTACTCGTTCTCGTCGGTACGTTGCATGTTCCGCGACGCAATAACTTTGCATACTGAGCGTTTTTACAATTAAATTTTAACCTGAAAACATGAAATTCACGAAAACAATACACTTAACTCACCTTTTTTGTCTCTCGAGTTAACCTGTGCACATGCTACCGGGGTGACCGAACCACGTGAAAATTAGTCTATAGGTAATTTACTTGGTATATTCAGATGCAGGGATGTTGGTTACGAGATGTAGTGGAACCGTTTGGCACAAGCGAGTGGCGTCGCTGCGCGAGGGGCACTGACCAGGCTGCGCCGCTCACCCCCTCTGAGTATAGGGGGATGAAAATGGATGTGTAGGCAGAAAAGGTTGCTTACGACGAGGTGAACTGTCTACTTTTAAGACAACTTTTCACTAACGAGTTCGCTGCCGGCTGTCAGACTTGAGAGTTTTTCAGGTGTCACAAACGCATATTTAAGTTCAAATTATTGCCAAACTATGACAGTGGCACTAGGTGAAAGTCACGAAAACGTACATACATTTATATGTATGTATGTATGTATGTAAACTCTTTATTGTACAAAAATAAGGAAAAAAAGAAATACATTATTGACAACCGTTGAAATGCACATGCATCCACTCAAGGGTTGACTGGTAGAGATCCCTTAAAGGGATAAGTTCGCCTTTGTACATACAAAGGCGAACTTATCCCTTTAAGGGATCTCTACCAGTCAACCCTTGAGTGGATGATATGTATGTATTCCCGGCAGTAAATTCGTTAAATTAAACTAAACAAACAAAAGGTAATATCTAGCATTAAATCGTAAGTGTGCAAACAAATAATTGATGCTTATCAAATTATATACGAGGGGCGTTCAATATAAAGTGAGAATGAGATGCAAACTCTTTTAATATTACGAAATTAAATACTGGCCGGTAAAGCTAATCTATCTAGCTGATTGCTATGAAAAAAAAAACTAACTGTCTTTTGTTTAAAAAAATATACGGTAATTTCTTTGCAATGCTATTGAGTACGTTAGCGAAAATGGAGAAAATTGAACTGCGCGCCGTTATCAAATATTTGTATTTGAAAATTTTTTCTACGGACCAAGTCAATTTGGATTTGCGGGACACTTTAGGGTCTAATGCTCCTCCGTATTCGACAGTCGCACGTTGGTGCGCCGAATTTAGACGTGGAAGAACATCGACAATGGACGACCCCCGCTCCGGACGCCCTACTACAGCAGTAACTGAAGAAATTGCGAAAAAAGTCGAAAACTCAGTTTTGGCGGATCGTCGTGTCACAGTTCGTTTTATTGCTAAAAATGTAAAGATTTCAACGGGGAGCGTGCATAATATTTTACATGAACGCTTGGGTATGAAAAAGGTATCTGCGCGTTGGGTACCAAGAATGCTTACTGACACGCAAAAACAAACTAGACTAGAGATTTGTCAAGAAGCTTTGAACCTGATGCAGCAAGACCAGGAACTTTTTTTGGCGCGATTTATAACAATGGACGAAACATGGCTCCATCATTACGACCCTAAAACGAAACTGCAGTCTATGACATGGAAAAGGCCATCATCTCCAACTCCGAAGAAATTCAAGGTGAGCCCATCTGCTGGTAAGGTCATGGGCTCTGTTTTTTGGGATGGTAAAGGGGTATTAACGATTGAGTATCTCGAGCATGGAGCCACTATTACGGGCACATTATACGCCAAACAAATAGCAACATTGCGCAATGAGATCCGCGAAAAACGGCGAGGTAAACTCTCGAAAGTTGTGCTGTTCCACCAGGACAATCAAATGCCCCGGCACACAAGTCCGCCGTTGCAATGGCTGCAATTCGTGATGCTGGGTTCGATATCCTTAAGCATCCTCCGTATTCACCAGATCTCGCTCCCAGTGATTTCTACCTATTTCCGAGATTGAAACAATACCTGAGAGGCCAGAAATTTGAAGACGACGACGCGGTAGTCGCTGCAGTACAAGATTTTTTAAGTACTCAAGATGAGACCTTTTTTAAAAATGGAATTTTAAGTTTAGAAAAAAGATATACTAAGTGTATTATGCTAAAAGGTGACTATGTCGAAAAATAAAATGACATTTAGTAAAAGTTGTTTATGACATACTCATTCTCACTTTTTATTGAACGCCCCTAGTATTTAGGTAGGTAACTGTGCTGATACATTTGTATTATCATACTTCTGTTTAAGTACCTACACATTTTGTTAATAAGCACGATAAAACATGTGTTTATTATTAACCACACCACTGTTAGATAAAAAAAAAACAATTTTTATTAACCAAGCAGTTTATCCTACGATTGTTTATCGGGAATTCAGTTGCTTGTATGTACAATTGTTCATTTATATCGACAATCGACAACTATTTATATTTAAAATTGGATTGATAATTGACACTTGGATTTAAAAATCGAAGTGCCAATTATAAAGGTAACACTTTTAAATCAAACAACTTTCGCTCGGACAACGACATCTGTGAATTGGCGACAAAGTTAACACGTCGTCTTGAATGCCGAGGTACTTCAGCGTTCTTAGACGCCTTTGATCTTGTTAAAGTTAAAATATTATCCCGTCAATACGCAATTAAGTATTCTAATATTATTTATTTTTATTAGCAATACGGCTGCTCACCGAATCTAACCCACTCGAATCGTGAAACCGGGAAATCGGGAATCGTGTCATACCCAGGAGACGTGGGTTCGAATCCCGCCGGCGCACCCGAAAAACTTTTTCGCTTTTAAATAATCTTATTAAGTATTCTGTCTCAAACCAGATCTTTTTTCATTTGTACGCCAAGTTTCATCTAAATCCGTTCTGTCATTATTGCTCGATTACTTAAACATCCAAACAAACATCCAAACAGCTTCACAAACTTTCTCAATTATAATATTTGTTGATTTATCAAACAGGGTACACCCTCAGCAAAATGCTTTTGCTAAACTGTAGCTTAAATTTAAAGGTCGGCGGTTGTGGTGAATGGAGCTGTGGAAGAGATGGCACACTAGATGCGTGCACATGTTGTCCCATCTTTCAATACAGTTTCATGCCTTACAACTGGTGCGTGATACGCATACGCATCTGGTCTGCGCCGGCATAAAGTGTCACATGTTACTCTCTGCGATTACATCGGCCAGTCTGCGCGTCTTAATCGTAATCGTAAATCGTAGCGTATCCGGAACCCCGCGCGCCCTTTGACGGACCCTTGTTTTACTCCGCGGCCATATTCCGTACGTCCGTCGAATAAGTTCAAAACTTTGTTAGAACTACAGTGCCATAGGTGGGCTGAGATTGGACGATGTTAACGAAAGTCATCCCTCTCTTCATAAATGACGTGCGCGTAAGAAGGAAAAGTATTGACAGCGACGCATAGTTTATAATTAATTACCTAGGGCCTAAGTTCTCAACATTTTTTAAGATATATCAAGCTGTTATTTTTATTTTATTTTATTTTATTTATTCAAGGAGAGTAAACAGAAGCAAGCGTACCTACATCATATACTTATAAATAAATCAATGACTAACATGCACTTACTCCCTAAACAGCTCCCTCTAAAACATATAAGTGGTATTTGTTACTAACTACTGCACAGCACCGAACGCACAGTTTGAATTTTAAATTTATGTACAATCTAGACATGAGACGATTCCGATTATCAAATCGATAAAATCTGTTCGGGATATAGAAAATAAAATAAAAATCTTAGTCAGCCTATAATGTTTTCAAAACACCTATCTAACACCACCCGCACTATGAGTTCAGACGAGATAAAGAATCATCTCCACTTTACGTGTTGGGGAGGTTCCTACCTACCCTAAAAAAAAATATTCCTACATTTTATTTTTCCATTTGGTCCGCGTGGTCTATACCTATTCATGAAAAATTTTGTAGCCTACTAGCTGTAACAGGCTCTAAGCTTAGCCGCCGATGAACAGACAGACAGACAGACGGACATGGCGAAACTAAGGATTCCATGTAGGATTACAGAACCTTAAAAATGTATTCAAGGCTTGTATCAATTCTTCGTTACCATGAACCTTATACACTATTATAGACTGTAGGAGTATATGCCGCACGGAACGTCCAATTCACCAAGCCATCGACCGCCGTGTTCCGGTACCAAGCATACTAGGTCCTACATAATACCGATACCTTGAGAACCAGTAAATTAATGGAATTTACCGGTTTTAAGATACATAATAACGGTAAGGCTACCCATTGCTTACCTTAGGCTGGAAACAGTGCTCGACCGACGGACAGCGCTGACCATCGGTCGGCGTAGCTATATCTATGCAAGTCTATGAATGCGCACACAGCTACGCTAACGGTACGCGCGTGATTTGGTCCGACCGACAAGCTATGATATTGTATGGATGCATTCAGTGCTTCGCTGACGGAACGTACAGCGGACTGTACCACTACCATGAGTTTACAGTGACGGTACTCGATAGCGACTGCGTAAATGATTTGTATGGAGTCTCCCTACAAATCATTTACGCAGTCGCTATCGAGTACGGTCACTGTAAACTCATGGTAGTGGTACTGTATGCTTAGTATAAGTTTTACTTCACCAAAATACTTCTCGATCGCGTTTACGTAAAAATTTCAATTCTATGGAAACATGGATGCGCGGCCGCGGAGGCGCTGTCCATGTTTCCCAAGTAATTGTTTTTTTTACGTAAACGCGATTGAGAAGTATTTTGGTGAAGTAAAACTTATACTAAGCGTACTGAATGCATTTTCGCAACCGACGGTCAGCGCTGACGGTCAGGACGTACGGTCAGGACGTACCGTCGGCCTAGCACTGTTTCCAGTCTTAAGTATATATTTTTTCATGTACTTGTTTTTCTATATTGTATTATTTGTGGTGTACAATAAAGAGTCATTGTATTGTATTGTACTCGAAAGTGCGCGTGAAGTGAATGAGGGAGAAAGGGAGCACAATATTATCTACGTGGAAACGTATTTATGTGGAAACAGAAACCGTTCACTCGCATCGCATCGCTGATATTTTTACTGGTTCTCTGGAACCGAATCGAAGAAAACCTATAAATACCGGTGTGTTACAGGCATTTTCGGTACCGGTTCCTAGCCCTGCCTGTCCCCCAGAATAAACTCACTGAAATAGCATCTTAAAATTCCAACTGAAAGTGTCCTATGACCAATTAAAAGTACGGAACAAGTTCCACGGAGTTTTATGAACACTGACTTTGCCGTCTCGAGCTTCACACAAATAATTAACAGTTTTACTGTAAATAAAGATAGTCTTGCTTGGAACGTTCATTATAGTCCTTGGTTTCTAAAACCTGAGGCCGTATTGTCTAACGAGCGAACACTGCCATCGCTCTCACCATCTCTTTCTGTCACCGTCTCATACCGTTTGACAGAAAGAAATAGTGAATGCGATAGCAAGTGTCAGTGCATTAAACAATAAGCGTACAGACGTACAATATTAAAAAATCCATCCAGTGGTTGGAAAGATTTGAGGTAACAATAGTTATTTTCACAACTCTCATTCGGAAAAGTAGCTTTTGCTCCCCAACGACAGGGATCGAAATGCTACTTTTCTGTTCAAGCTAAATACTTTTTTATTTACGCAATGTGCCAATTGAACACACACCTTAATAAAATAATCGATTATAATTAATATGAAAATCATAAAAAAATATATGTAAATTGATGAATTTTTCGTAATAGTTAAAAAAATGTCACAATAAATTATACGTTTTACTGAAATCAAAACTTCAATCAACTATGTTCATACAAAAAAAATCACGGCAATCCGTTGCTCTGTTTTGACGTTGTACGAGCACGCTCGACATTAATGTTAAGCTGACGCTGCACCCGCTGTGTACGTCACTCCGTTTACATAATAAGTAAAATATGTTATTTTTATATACCTATTTTTCAGTGCAATAAAGGTACTCAACCTGAACGGCCACATCTTTTAATTAACAATCCGTTCTTCTAACATTATAACAGTTACAACGTAACACCAACATACAACATTTGTAAATGTAAGGTCTATTACACTACAAGTAGACCCTACATTTTTGGTCCTTCGAACTAAAAAATCAGTAAGTGGTTCCTACGTTTAGTGTTCTTGTGATTTGACTACGGTAGCGAATCGGTTTGACTGGCTTCCCACAAGCGGGTCTCACCAGTCGGATTGAGAAGGCGCACATACCGTAGGGTGATTACATTCGCATACCTTTGGAATCACATTTTAACTGTACAACATAAAAACAAACCAACTTAATCAACAATGGACATCTTTAAGAGACAACAAATTATCACAGAAACCATCGAGAAGATGAAAACAAACTTCAAGAAAGATTCTGCCAGTCGCAAGACGGTGGATTACATAACAAAGCGGTCGGCAACACTTCAAGCTCTGTGGGATGAGTTTGAAGTCAACCATCGACAAGTGCAAAAACTGGAAGACAAGACTTTGCTACCTTCTTACTACGAAGAGAGTTACCAACAGGTGAAACAAATGTATGAAACACTTCGTGAACAGCTGCAGAACTGCGACACGGCCTCCAGCTCCAGTGCTGAAAAAGGAATTCCGTCGCAAACAGATGAACTATTCAACCAACAAGGTACTAACTTTAGGGCACTTACACGCTTGGTTAGAAATCTCAAGCTCGATCTGATTACCGAGAAATGGGAAGTTGAAGACAAGCTACAGATGCTGCAATCGAGATGGAAGGCCATAGATGAGATCCATTGGAAGTTAGATAGCATTTTCATCGGATCTGACTTAGACTACGAAGAGGAGTTCAATCAACATGAACAGATTTATGAACAAACCAAAAAACAACTCTATCAAAAACTCAACGGGTCGGTTCAACAACAACAAGCCACCCCGAGGATTGAAATTCCAACATTTGCAGGAAATTACACGCAATGGACGACATTTATGGACCTTTACTGCGAGGCAATTCACAACAACAATACTATACCAAAAGCTCAAAAAATGCAACATCTTAAAGGAAAATTAAGAGGGGAAGCGGAGCGTCTTGTTCAACATTTGGCGGTGTCAGTGGACAACTATGACACATGCTGGGACATTCTTTGCAACAGATATAACAACAAGCAATTACTTTTCACGAAACTGATGCATACATTTCTCAATCAACCAGCCGCCCAACAACAAACAGCATCGGAGCTAAAGAGACTGCACGATACCAGTCTAGAAGCTGTGCATGCAATCCACAACCTAGGTATCGATACATCAACGTGGGACCCGTTTCTAGTACACATTCTTACAACTAAACTAGATTCGGATACCTATACATCATACATGGAGGCGAGAAAGTCACCGCGTGAACTGCCACAGTTTGATGAACTTATACTTTTTTTGGAAAACAAATTTATCGCGCTCGAGCCACTCATCAAGAAAAAACAACCATTTAGCCAGCCTGCACCCAAGATGAACCACGGGATTGTACGAAACATGCCCTCAACATCGTCAAGCAATACACAAAATCATAACAACTTCAAACGATTCGTTGCGAAATCATTTCCTGCAACTACAGAACGCAATTGTCCAATATGCAAGACAAACCATATTTTAATGCATTGCAAAACATTCCAGAACATGACGCCTAGCGGTAAAATGACTACAATAACAAAGTTAAACATATGCCAGAATTGCTTATTTTCGCATAATGGCAGGCAATGCAATTCAATTAAACGATGCAAGGTTTGCAATAAGTCACACCATACGGCAATTCATGACTTAATACGTGACTTCGAACGCAACTGCATATCTGCAACGTCTGCAACTACATCCCCTGGCTCACAAGATAACTTAGAGAACTTAGAAAAATGCAGTAATCACGTCAATGGGAATTTCAATGAAGTTTTGCTAGCTACGGTGCAAATAAAAATAAGAGCGATAGACGGAACACTAATCCAATTGAGATGCCTGCTAGATCAGGGCTCTCAAATAAACTTGATTACAGAATCAGCCGCTCAAAAATTGGGACTCAAAAGAAACAGACAGAGCGCCACGGTCTCAGGGATTGGACTTGCAGCCAAACAGAGTAAAGGGACCGTACAACTGAGTTGTGAATCACTGAACGGAGATCATTCCTTTACAACAGACGCACTTGTCATGACTACAATGATTAACAACTTACCAAACTATTCATTCGCGAAGCAACAGTGGCCTCACCTCAACAACATTAACTTGGCGGACCCAGATTATAACATCTCCAGACCAGTCGATGTATTATTGGATGCTGGAGTTTACGCAGACATTGTCATGGGAGGTATCCTGCGAGGTCCAGAAAATGCTCCCATAGCACAACAAACTAAATTGGGATGGGTATTGCTCGGCAATGTGAAACCATTCAATTGCTATGCCGTCATAAACAACTTAGACGAACTGGCTCAATTTTGGGAAATTGAAGAGATAACTGAAACTTCCAATAACATGTCTCAGTCTGAAGAGTATTGCGAAACATTGTACAAAACAACAACAAACAGATTACCAAATGGGCGATACGAAGTCAAAATTCCAATGCAACAGAACTTTGAACAACACCTTGGACCCTCGAAGCCCCAAGCAGTCGCACAATTTCTTCAATTGGAAAAACGTCTCGCAAAAAACGAAACACTGTCGGTCGCATACAAGGCGTTTATGAACGAATACATCGCTCTTGGCCACATGACGAAATGTACTTTGCCCCGGGAACCCAGCTGCTTTGTGCCACACCATGGGGTCCTTAGACTGGAGTCCACAACAACCAAACTACGCGCCGTATTTAATGCATCGTGTCCAACAAAATCTGGATATAGCTTAAACCAGCTCATGGAAGGCGGCCCCAACCTACAACAGGATTTGCAAGCCATGATTCTACGCTGGAGATCATTTCGATATGTCTACACAGCAGATATTGAAAAATTCTATAGACAAATATTTATCAAAGAAGAAGATCAACATTTACAAAAGATCGTGTGGCGCAACACGGAAACAGAACCCATAAAAGAATATCAGCTGTGCACAGTAACATATGGCACAAAGTCAGCACCCTACCTGGCAATGAGGACTATTAAACAACTCGTCAGAGACGACGGTCCTCAGAATCCTCTTGCTGCAGAAATTTTAAAAAATCAGTTATATGTAGATGACCTTCTGGGCGGAAGCAACGATCTCAGTTTGGCAAGAACAACACAAAAACAACTTATCAGTCTACTACAAGGCGGCGGTTTCAACTTACGCAAATGGGCTAGCAACCACCCTGAGCTCTTAGATGAATTGACAGAAGATCAAATAAGTCAAAACATGTTAAATATCACTAACATACAAAACAACAAAACGCTCGGAATTCTGTGGAACCCGTGTACGGATCAATTTACGTTTAACATCGCCAACTTATGCACTAACAAAGATAACGTTATAACGAAACGTACACTGCTCTCGGATTTGTCCAAAATATACGATCCGTTGGGCTGGCTTTCCCCAGTAACAATGAAGGGCAAGATTATATTTCAACAAGTATGGAAACAACCGCTCGCATGGGACGAACCTCTTCCGCAACTTATACAAACAGAATGGGCACTTTTCAGGAACGAACTACCAATCCTCAACAAAATAACGATGCCAAGATGTATTGGAAACACATGTCAACAGATTGAGCTGCACGGATTCTGCGACGCTTCTGAACGCGGATTCGCATGCGTCATATACTGCAAAAGTACCTACAACAATCAAGATTTCACCATCAAACAAATCGCAGGCAAAACGAAGCTCGCCCCTGTAAATAAACATATAACACTGCCTAGATTGGAACTCTGTGGCGCGGTGTTACTTTCTAAGTTAATGAATAAGACCATAGACTCACTAAACACAAAGACAGTACAAATATACGGATGGACTGATTCAACTGTTGTACTAGGGTGGCTGCAAGGAGACATAACACGATGGAGAACGTTTGTTGCAAACAGGGTCGATCAAATTAGGCAAGTTATCCCAACAAGCTGCTGGAGACACGTGCGCTCAGAAGATAACCCAGCTGACTGTGCAAGTCGGGGAATACTCCCCTCCCAACTTCTTAACCACTGTCTCTGGTGGGAAGGCCCTCAGCAGATAAAAGAAAACATGTCAAAAACCACAGCAGCAAAATCATACGAAGAACCTGCCGAAGACAGAAAGGGACACAGACAAACATACACTGCTAGATTGACGTCACCGATTGTAGAGGAACTTCTACATAACAATAGCTCTATAACACGTGTGACGCGGATACTCGGTTGGATATCACGTTTTATAAACAACGCAAGCAGAAAAAGTAAAACGGGGTCATTTAACTTAACAACGGCTGAGTTGAATCGTGCGCATACATCAATAATACAAACAGTGCAGAATAAGTATTTTGCTAAAGAAATTGAGCAATTACAGAAAAATAAAAACATAACATCGAAGGGGCCACTTGCACAGTTAAATCCATTCTTAAACCAAGATAACGTGTTGTGCGTTGGTGGAAGATTGAAAGAAGCAACTATTAGTGACTCACAGAAAAATCCCATTATTTTACCTCACGACGACAAGTTAACTGAACTGCTGATCGACCTGGCTCATATAACAACACTCCACGGTGGACCACGACTTACGCTTTCCCATCTTAGAAACAAATACTGGATATTGAGAGGAGTGAGAACCACCAAGGGACGTCTTCGAAGGTGTATCAAGTGTCATCGGTTCAAATCAACAACGAACAACCAACTGATGGCTGATCTTCCTGCACCCAGAGTCACGCCCTCCCGGCCCTTCACCCACACGGGTGTAGATTTCACAGGCCAAGTAGAGGTCAAGGCCAACAAGGGAAGGGGCATCAAGACCACAAAGGGTTACATAGCCGTATTTGTATGCCTTGCCACAAAGGCCGCACACCTGGAGCTGGTGTCGGACCTCAGTTCTGAAACATTTTTGGCTGCATTTAGAAGACTATGCGCACGCCGTGGGTCACCTCAACATCTGTACAGTGACAATGGTACCAACTTTGTGGGAGCAGCAAGAATCCTGGCGCAAGAGAGAAATGAAGCTCTTCAACATTATGCCAACACAACAGTCATGGACACCCTCTCCAACCAAGGCATTGAATGGCATTTCAATGCCCCTGCCTGGGCTTCGGCTGGGGGTCTGTGGGAGAGGCTGGTCCGTAGTACCAAACACCACCTGCGCCGGGTGCTTGGGGACCAAAAACTAACATTTGAAGAGTTCTCAACGTTGCTGGCTCAGATTGAAGGCTGCCTCAACTCTAGACCTCTGCTACCGTTAACAGAAGACATCGATGACTTGGAGTGCCTAACTCCGGGACATTTTTTAGTTGGTGGACCGGTTCTAGCAGGCCCGCTGTCACCAGAAATAGAGCTAAGGGGGGCACGAACGCGATGGCAATTAACAGAAAAACTACACAGGGACTTCTGGAAAAAATGGTCAAATGAATATCTACAAACACTCCAGACGCGCAGTAAATGGACTTCAACCAAGCGAAACCTCAAGGTCAACGACATGGTGCTGGTGAAAGAGGACAATACACCACCTGCGAGATGGCTGCTTGGCAGAGTCATCGAACTTCATCCAGGAAAGGATGGACACGTCCGCGTCGTTTCACTGAAAACAAAAAACAATGTCATGAAACGACCTATAACAAAACTGGCTCCCCTACCAATGGATGAAGAGGAAAAACAGGACACTGATAACAACCACCCGCCGACCAAACCAGCTGCTCCGAGTAATAAACCACGCCCTAAGAAAACTTCTACATGCACTTACATTTGTTTATCACTGTTTTTGATGCTCATGGCCTGGATACCTACATCTACATGCCAGATCAACGGTATTCGCGAGTTAAACCCATCGAAACAAATTTATTTCGACAAGGTAGCTGACATGCAAATTGTGCAAGATCAATGGAAGATGGTGGTCTATTATAACATGAAGGCATACTGGAAAGGGCTCATAACAATAGAAAAATATGTTAATCACCTCACCGCCCTCTGCAATCAAGAAACAGCTTTTACAACCATCGCTTCGCAACTACAACATGAGATGAATGAGCTCCAACATTACAACAAAATACTATCAACGGAACATGCGACACTCTCTACGAGAAGAAAACGAGGTCTTATCGATGGTGTCGGATACATTGCGAACTCACTGTTTGGGGTGTTGGACGAGAGGTTCGCAGAACAATATGATAAGGACATCCAGTTAGTACGAGCAAACGAAAACCATTTACTAAGTTTATTCAAAAATCACACCTCAATAATTGAAGGCGAGTACAACCTGTTGCAGAGAAACGAACAATTAATGAACCAACAATTTACTACTATAAACCAGCACTTAGTTGAACAAGATAAACATAACAAGGCTGAGCATCAAAACACCATGTACATAACAGCAACAGCACTGGCTGCCAACATGATCCTAGCTAATCTGCGAAGGATACAGCAAATGCTCTTGGATTTAATCACCGACGTTAAAGACGGCCGCGTGGATACGCACCTCATCCAGCCAGACCAATTCGAAGAGCAACTAAATCTCATCGCTGGCAAGCTACCGGGCGATTTATCACTGCCTTGTATAAACAATCAGCACTGCACAAAGGACATGTACAAGCTAGCTCGCGTACATGTGCACTTAACAAACAATTTTCTTTTGTTCGAGTTCAAATTACCATTAGTGAACACTGAAACCTACGAACTCAATCGACTTATACCTATTCCGCAAATGTCGTCTCCAACAACTCAACGCATCATAATAACATCTGAATATCTGGCCATCAATCTCAGGAAGGATGCTGTGATACGACTAACTCATCAAGACATATCATCATGCCAGTTAATTCAAGAACATCAACTATTATGCGACATCAACCTACCTATCTATGACATAAAAGCTAGCGTGAATATATGTGAAGCACAATTAATAAACAATAAAAAGTTATCAAGCTGCCAAACAATAACATCGGAGTGTGCCGATAAATGGATCCGGTTACACCGACTAGACACCTGGCTGTTTGCTTGCTGTGGGAAATGCGCGGTTCGCACTTTTTGTCCTGGCGGCGTTACATCATTAACGTTACGCGATGCCGGCTTAATTACTTTAAAATCGGGATGTATGCTGAAGGGTGATCTGATCACAATACATTCACACAACAACTTTCATAGCAAGATTAATGTCAATGAAGATGACGTTTATGTACCGATTTCATCAGTTAACGACGTTCTGGAAGTAAACAACATTACGTTCACACCGGAAGACCACCATGAAGTAATGACCCAGCTAAAGTCAAGCATTGAAACTGTAAAAGTGCAACAGCAGACACTCAACGAGATCACGTCATCTCATGACGTACATCACTACGCGTTTATTGTGTTTATGACAATTACTCTTATTGTCGCTGTCATTTGGATATCATGTTATATCAGAAGGAGAATCAACGCAACGCAAGTAATTGTTCTGGACCATAACGCCCACCAAGAAGACAACATCTCATAGTTCCGGGAGTCGCGCAACAGCGACACTACAACGGAGGGGGCTGCACATGCTACAAAATATGTCAACAAGGGAACCTCACCCTGAAGAATAAATATTCTTTCTTTTTCTTTCTTGTAGTTGGTAGCATGTACGAGCACGCTCGACATTAATGTTAAGCTGACGCTGCACCCGCTGTGTACGTCACTCCGTTTACATAATAAGTAAAATATGTTATTTTTATATACCTATTTTTCAGTGCAATAAAGGTACTCAACCTGAACGGCCACATCTTTTAATTAACAATCCGTTCTTCTAACATTATAACAGTTACAACGTAACACCAACATACAACATTTGTAAATGTAAGGTCTATTACACTACAAGTAGACCCTACAGACGTGAAAAAAGGTCAATCAAACAAACAAACACACTTTCACATTTATAGTAATAAAGTATGGATTTCAGAGCTCTTCTAGCGAACGACAGTAAATGTATAGGTATGAGTATAGTAAATAAAGGTCCATAAATATTGCAATCACAGCGGGCTGGCATGAATTTTAATGAGTCGAGACTTCTCTTTATTGACGTTGTTTGCTGAATCTTCGGAGGCTGCACGAATGTGCTTCATATTTTCTTATTAAGAGAAGATAATATGACATTATCACAATAATCTCTACTACTTTGTAGTTTGCCTGCAGAATAGTAAGAAATATGACAGAAAAATGATTTTATGCGTTTCATATTTACCTATAGTATATATTTCAAACTAAATACAAACTGAAATATAGATGCACAGAAAAAACCCCAGAAAAAAGACCAATGCTGGGAATCGAACCCAGGTCCTCAGCGTTCCGTGCTGCGTGCTTACCCCTACACCATCACTGGTCTAGAAGTTAGCGACGTTACCTATAGTATATTATGGTATTGAAGAAAAATATCGTGAAGAACCTGCACAAAACTGCGAATAAATTCAATGGTGAAAGATCCCAATCCGCACTGGGCCAGCGTAAAAACTACGGCCAAAGTCCTTTCATTCTGAGAAAAGGCCTGTGCTTACAGTAGGACGTATATAGCCCGGGGTGATGATGTTATTTAAATCTTTTATTTATATTCCACATGCGGACGTAAATCGAATATTTATTCATTACTTTTGGGTACCCACATTAATAACTGGGCACTGCCTATGCAAATACCACCGCCGAATCAAAGAGCGTTTGGCCAAACTTTGGACAATAACTGTCAGGCGTTATAATGTACGGAGTAAATTTACGCTTGGAACAGTAGGTGTAGACTAATGAAACACGGTCTATTGATATTAAGTACGCCCTTTACTGTTAATTTTGATGTAAGTATGTTTTGACTTTTTTTTAAATTTGAAAAATTGTGATTTCTGCTCAGAATACGAACTTTTTCGATCAAAATCGAAAAAAGTGTCCCAAAACTTCCATATAATATTATACTTAATAAAACTTGGGACACTTTTGTTCTCCTAGTAGTTTCGAAAAAAGCTCGTGATTCTGAGTAGAAATCACACAAAATTTTCCAAATGAAAAAAAAGTCAAAACATATAACAAACTAAAAATCGGCCAATGAAATATTTACTGAATTGATGCTGAAGACGACAGTTTTTAATACCTACGCTTTTATTAAAAAAAATAATACGTTTTTCATATTTAAACTCTTTGTTGCATTAAATCATCGTTATCATCATTTCAGCCAAACGTCTAAACGTAAACGTACTGCTGAACATGGGCCTCCCCTAAGGTTCGCCAAACAGCGGTCCTGCGCCTTCTGCATCCAACGCGCTCCTGCAACCTTAACCAGGACGTCGCTCCTTCTTGTTGTTCGCCTAACCTACTCTTTCAGTCAGTGGACGCCATTCGAGAACCTTTTGGCCCCATTGGCCATTTGTTCTACAAGCGATATCTCACTTGAGTCTGGTCTTACATTCCTTGGATGCCATTTCGTTAAATTTAACACAGCAATCAATACGTATGTATACGTAAAGTAACTGCAACAAATAATAATAATTTTCCTTAAATTAGTATGTCTTAAAATATTAACAATATGGCACTTTCGTCAAACCTGCCCAGGAACAATGTAAATGTTGCAAAGGCGTGATAATTTGAAGTTAAATATAAAAGTACCTACCTATTCAATAAACTACTAGTTATATTATAACAAAACATGGATAAAATGGTATTATTTGGACATTTTGTATCCGTTTTTGCTAACTATAGTTGCAATGTTATCCAAATTACATATTTGTTCCAAATTTCAAGTTAATCCGATCGCTTGAAGAGAATGAAATTCGACCTGTAAGATTTTATTTTAACAAACATCGAAACATCTAAACTTTCGCAATTATATTATTAGTATGAAGTATAATATTTAGTACTCGTATCGCTTAGTAATTTCCAGAGTGCTTTCGTCTAATCAATCCTTGTTACCGTGCTTGGGGGAACCACATAATAGCACTGCGACATCCCGTTGTATTGGGATTGATGGGTCATCAATGACACACGATCTGACGTAACGTCACGGCTATTTGGCTTCGAATTCGTCAGCGGTGCTGACAAATTTTTATTTTCATTTGCTTTCAATCCTACAGTTCATGAATATTATGTTCTTCGTATTCGTGGACGGTAAAACATATCTCTAAAACACATAAGCTACCTTTATTTCGATATTCCTACGAAATAAAATTCTAAAACTTTAACCGCTTTTTAATGGTGTACTTCAAGCAACGTAAATGAAAATCACATTTTTTTCCGAATCCCATGGAAATTTAGTAAAACGAATTTCGGTTCAAAATTAAAATTATATTCATTATTAAAATACAATATATTACATTATTATTACATTGCAATTCTTATTTCGACAGTGAAGTACGAGAGACCTAAAAATTGCTATAAATAGACAAGGTTGAGTTAAATTAACGGTAAATCTTCTTGTTTCGAGCCCCTTACAAGATTCATGGTGTTCGTATAAGCAAGTTTGAATGCTTGTCACCGCAACACGGCACGGAACAATTAGTTGAGGATTATAAATGGGCAGGTTGGAATTAATTTGGTGAAATCGGGGAGTTATACGAATAAATTGTTGGTAATTTTCATTTAAAAGTAGGTAGTTATTTCCGAAATTAAAGGAATTCTAAGAAAGTTTTGTAAGTAGGTATAAGTTGTTACAATGAGCCACCTTAGAATAGATAAAGATATTTAAGGAAATCTGGTAAAATTGTGTTTATTAGGTACTCAAACAAAAAAGTGTCCTATGGCATTCTACTTAAGCTAATACACATTGTTAAAAAAATTAATGTAAAAGTAACATATTACCTAAGTACGAAGATTTGGTAACTCACATGTATTTATTTGGGAAGGAAATAGCAATGAGATTAGTTAATGTCACAAGAGACCGAAGAGCTGGCAGAACCTCGGACAAAGCTATTTAAAGGGGGAACGCTGCCAGTATCTCCGGAAGCTAGGGACTCCTATTCATAATATTTTAGGTTTGTTTTCTTAAGGTTTTAGTTTGCAAGTTTCAGAACATTAAGGCGGGCTTGCGCGGACATGGGTTAACTACTTAACTTCGAGTTAATGGCTAACCCAGGGTTAAGATGTGTCAAAATGTATGAAACTGTCATTCTTAACCCAGGGTTAACGATTTAATTTTTTAACCCCAGACCGTGCAAGTGGCCTTAAGATACCTGTTTGAAACCTTAAAAAAATAACGAATCCGACTGAAACCAAAATAAGCCTAATATTCTTTTAAAGCTGCACAAATTCTATTTGCAAGCATCGACTAAGGAGCAATCGCGCTGCAATATTGAACTCAATGAAAAATGCTTTTATAGCATCTGAGAGCTCTGAGAGCTCTCGTCAATGCTTCATCTGTCCCGACGTGCATAGTGCTACGGCTACGCTGCTACGAGCGTAGCTGCGTAGCACTTGTAGCAGCCATAGGTACGTAGCAGATCTTGTAAAATGTTGAGGCAAACGGTGAGAGATTATTTTTATATTTTTCACTTCTCATGCTCTTAAAATGTTACTTTAGTCTCTGCATATCGGGACTAAAGCTCTTTTTGATCTCTAGGGATTAAAGTATTTTTTTTTTAATTTACTTTGGAAACCCCTAAACTGCCAATCACGGTGTTCGTGAATGGAGGATTATTGCCATTTTCAGTGACTGGGCATAGACAATTTTAAAAATTTCCACAGACCACAGCGCGCTCCGTAGCGCCCCGCGCTTCGGTCTGTGGAAGCCTTTTAGGGCGTGGAAATAACCTCAAAATAACAACTGTATAAAAAATATTTAAAAAAATAATAATTTTGTGAAACACTATGAATAATTACGAATAAAATAAAGTAAAATAAATATTAAAGATGAATTCATTTTATTATGCATACTTAGTCCAATTATCTATGACATAATTTTCAAGTTTGAATCTGTTGGCTAAATATACAAACATTTAAAGCGTCACTCAATAAAAAAAATTGCGGAACAAATTTAAATTGCTATTTGAATTCTGAACAGACGTCCATCGCTCGTATTGAGCGAACGTTGTATAAAAGTAATATTGTAGATTTGTATAAAACATCGTTTTTTTCCTCGCATTCAAAGTGAAAAGTAGAATGTTTAACGCGAGACTAATAAACTACCATAATGAGTCGCCCTGCTCGGGTGGCTAAATATATTGTGTCATTATGGCTTGTTTTAGTCCCTTGTTGAACAATCTACTATTAGATAACTCAAACTCTCTATTGCATTAAATATTGTCCTGATAAACAGTTGAACGTATGGAATGGATACTTAGCATGCGCAAAGCGGAACTGAATTTTTTATATTTCGTACTAAATACAAACTGAAATATAGATGCACAGAAAAAACCCCAGAAAAAAGACCAATGCTGGGAATCGAACCCAGGTCCTCAGCATTCCGTGCCGCGTGCCATACCCCTACACCACCACTGGTCTAGAGATTAGACACGAATCTTTCCTATACATCATACATTTCAATCTGCTAAATCATCACCTTATGCAGTGACAAGCGCACATCTATGTTACACCCTCATCGAGAGATTTTAACACTCCTTCGGAACTAACCGCTCACCTGGACAAGAGATGGCGCTACTGTGCAACTTTAAACAAGTTAGCTATGAAGTATCTTTTGCATAAGGTGATGATTTAGCAGATTGAAATGTATGATGTATAGGAAAGATTCGTGTCTAATCTCTAGACCAGTGGTGGTGTAGGGGTATGGCACGCGGCACGGAATGCTGAGGACCTGGGTTCGATTCCCAGCATTGGTCTTTTTTCTGGGGTTTTTTCTGTGCATCTATATTTCAGTTTGTATTTAGTACGAAATATATGATTTCACGGGATGACCGTAAAAGTAATAAAAAAAAAATGAAGTTGAAAAAATAAGTACAAAAAAAAAAAAAAAAGATACTTCATAGCTAACTTGTTTAAAGTTGCACAGTAGCGCCATCTCTTGTCCAGGTGAGCGGTTAGTTCCGAAGGAGTGTTAAAATCTCTCGATGAGGGTGTAACATAGATGTGCGCTTGTCACTGCATAAGGTGATGATTTAGCAGATTGAAATGTATGATGTATAGGAAAGATTCGTGTCTAATCTCTAGACCAGTGGTGGTGTAGGGGTATGGCACGCGGCACGGAATGCTGAGGACCTGGGTTCGATTCCCAGCATTGGTCTTTTTTCTGGGGTTTTTTCTGTGCATCTATATTTCAGTTTGTATTTAGTACGAAATATATGATTTCACGGGATGACCGTAAAAGTAATAAAAAAAATGAAGTTGAAAAAATAAGTACAAAAAAAAAAAAAAAAAAAAAAAAAAAAAAAAAAAAAAAAAAAAAAAAAAGATACTTCATAGCTAACTTGTTTGAATTTTTTACTCAACACCCTTAGATCATAGTAGGTATACATACCTGTAACTTACATCCAAGATTTTGATCCACTATCACTTACGGTGAAGGAAAGCATCGTTAGGAAACCTGGATACGCTTGCGAAGAAATTCAGTGGTGTGTGTGTCAATCCGCACTGGGCCCGCGTGGGAACTACACGTGAGAACTCTCATTCTGAGAGGAGGCCTGTGCCCTGTAGTGGGACTTATATAGGCAGGGATGATGATCACTTATCAAGCCTACTAAGTTGTGATAGTTTTCTTTGTGTTAGATTTATCAAGCTGATGGTTTAGCTTACGAGGGGCGTTCAATATAAAGTGAGAATGAGATGCAAACTCTTTTAATATTACGAAATTAAATACTGGCCGGTAAAGCTAATCTATCTAGCTGATTGCTATGAAAAAAAAACTAACTGTCTTTTGTTTAAAAAAATATACGGTAATTTCTTTGCAATGCTGAGTACGTTAGCGAAAATGGAGAAAATTGAACTGCGCGCCGTTATCAAATACTTGTGTTTGAAAAATTTTTCTACGGACCAAGTCAATTTGGATTTGCGGGGCACTTTAGGGTCTAATGCTCCTCCGTATTCGACAGTCGCACGTTGGTGCGCCGAATTTAGACGTGGAAGAACATCGACAATGGACGAACCCCGCTCCGGACGCCCTACTACAGCAGTAAATGAAGAAATTGTGAAAAAAGTCGAAAACTCAGTTTTGGCGGATCGTCGTGTCACGGTTCGTTTTATTGCTGAAAATGTAAAGATTTCAACGGGGAGCGTGCATAATATTTTACATGAACGCTTGGGTATGAAAAAGGTATCTGCGCGTTGGGTACCAATAATGCTTACTGACACGCAAAAACAAACTAGACTAGAGATTTGTCAAGAAGCTTTGAACCTGATGCAGCAAGACCGGGAACTTTTTTTGGCGCGATTTATAACAATGGACGAAACATGGCTCCATCATTACGACCCAGAAACGAAACTGCAGTCTATGACATGGAAAATGCTATCATCTCCAACTCCGAAGAAATTCAAGGTGAGCCCATCTGCCGGTAAGGTCATGGGCTCTGTTTTTTGGGATGGTAAAGGGGTATTAATGATTGAGTATCTCGAGCATGGAGCCACTATTACGGGCACATTATACGCCAAACAAATAGCAACATTGCGCAATGAGATTCGCGAAAAACGGCGAGGTAAACTCTCGAAAGTTCTGCTGTTCCACCAGGACAATGCCCCGGCACACAAGTCCGCCGTTGCAATGGCTGCAATTCGTGATGCTGGGTTCGATATCCTTAAGCATCCTCCGTATTCACCAGATCTCGCTCCCAGTGATTTCTACCTATTTCCGAGATTGAAACAATACCTGAGAGGCCAGAAATTTGAAGACGACGACGCGGTAGTCGCTGCAGTACAAGATTTTTTAAGTACTCAAGATGAGACCTTTTTTAAAAATGGAATTTTATGTTTAGAAAAAAGATATACTAAGTGTATTATGCTAAAAGGTGACTATGTCGAAAAATAAAATGACATTTAGTAAAAGTTGTTTATAACATACTCATTCTCACTTTTTATTGAACGCCCCTAGTATAGAGAGAGGGAAAACAGCATTAAAACCTACAATATTTATAAAAGTCCTATCCAACGACACTCCATACTATGGATTAAGACAAGAAAAAAAATTATTCCCTGTAAGTACCTACTCCTATACGTGCAGGGCAGGTACAGTCACGAGCTTTAATTTAGGACCCACTTAAGGTTGACAGTCCTGTCATATTGTATAGGAATTCAAAGGATATTTTTTCGAAGTGGGTCCCAAATTAAAGCTCGCAACCGTACCTATCCAATTCATACGTACATGCAAAATGACAGCCTTTCTAGCACTATCAGTCTCTAGGCTAAGCCACGGACGGACGGAGGGACATGACAAAACATCCGTTAATGATATTAACCGCAGTTACCTTAGTTCCGTGGTACCAGTGCACTGCCTCAAGCCCGTCACCGCCACATGCAATTACCTAATTCCATGTTGATGTGATGAGATGACGTTCCTTTGTAGCTCACAATGGGCCACTAACTGATAATGCTAAGGCAATCGTGTGCTCTACCACTTACCACAAAATCTGTAAACTACGTCTCAAACTGTAAACTGTAATCAGAGCAATGAAAACGAGTCAGTTTCTATACTTTGTTTAAAATTTTCGCGATTTCTGTCATACATATTTTCGTTCACGGACTCGTTTTAGCCACAGTAAAATATTTATCTTCTCTAATATATAAAAAACCGGCCAAGTGCTAGTCGGACTCGCACACGAAGGGTCCCGTACTATTATCTATACATATAAAATCCTTTGTCCTGACTGACGGATCAACGCACAGCCTAAACCGCTGATCGTAGAGACCTGAAACTTGGAGGGTGTGTTCTTTGTATGACTTAGGCATCCGATAAGAAAGGATTTTTCGTAGTTCTACTCCTAAGGGGGTAAAAAAGGGGGGCAAAGTTTGTATGGGACGACGTGATTCCTTGGTCCAATCTACTTCAAATTTTGCATAAACATTCTGTAACAGAATTGATGGAAGACGTGTTTCGTATTTTATTAAAATTCATCCCTTGACGGGGTTGAAAAGGAGTAGAAAGTTATTTTGGGCGTGATTTGCTTCGAAGTTGATATCAATACTCCTTAGTGCTTTTGATTTAAATTACTTTTTATTTTGACACAATGTACGAAACGAAACGAAACTTCAAATTTTGCAAACCATTTGTCTACGTTTGCCAACCACTTCCTGATCTGATCTCTACTAATAACTAATTATTATGTTTAAGTATTTGCATTTCACCAAGCTTTTGCTTTTACAAGCGCAGCGCGGGACGTCCACCAATGAGATGGATGGACGTTTTGGTGAAGGCCGCAGGTTTAGGGTGGATGCAAGGCGCTTTCAACCGTAATGATTGGGCGTCAATGAGGGAGGCCTATGTCCAGCAGTGGACGTCCAACGGCTGAAATGATGATGATGATGATGAAGCTTTTATGTGAGTTCAACCTTTTTCGAATAAAATCGAATTGAGTATTCAAACATCATTGTTGAACTCGCATAAAAGCTTGGTGCAATGCAAATACATATAAAATCCTTTGTCCTGGAAGTCCTAAATGACTGACTGGCGGATTAACACACAGCCTAAACCGCTGTATGTAGAGACCTGAAACTTCGAGGATGTGTTCTTTGTATGACGTAGGCATCCGATAAGAAAGAATTTTCCGGAATTCCCACGGGATAAGGAATATACAGGATGTATATATTTCATCAATCGAGAGTGACCCTATCCCCATAACGAAGATTACTAAACTGTTCAAATTGGGCATGCAAGTAGACTATTAGAATAGGTATAAAGCTAATTTCAATAATTTTGAAAATTCCCACGGGATAAGGATAAATCAGGATTTATATACTCAAATCAACTGGATCCTATCTCCGTAACTACAATTAAGTACTAAACTTTTCAAATTCAGTATAAACGTAAATGGTCATACTTATTGCAGGATTTTTGGAAATTCCTGTGGGAAAGATAATCTCTGAAACTTCCCAGCCGATTTAAAAAAAATCTTTTACCAGTAAAAAGTTACACTATCCTTTATTGATATAGGCTACTTTTTTCCGGAAAAATGCAAAATTTCCAAGGGATAGAAATAAAAATTCAACTTCGGAGCTCATTTTACAATGTCTTTCACCAATAGAAAAGATACACTGTCCTTGACTAACATAGGATGCTATTTTCCGGATAAATGCAAAATTCCCGCGGTATAGAAAATAGTAAATTAAATTGAACTGAGTTTAAAAAAATGACCAATAGAAAGCTACACTATCCTTTGTTGGTATAGGCTAGGCTACCTACTATTTATTCGATAAAAAGCAAAATTCCCGTGGGATAGAAAGAAGTGAACATCACTTGAGGGCTGATTTGAAAATTTCTTTCACCAATAGGAAGTTACACCAACCATTATTTACATAGACTACTTTTCTCCGTGAAAAAGCAAAATTCACACGGGAAAAAATAAGTGAGATTTTAAAACTTCTTTTACCGGTAGAAAGCTACACCTTTAAAGACATAGACTACTTTTTCTCGGGGAAAACGCAAAATTCCCGCGGGATAAATATAAGCGAAAATTTGCATAGAATAAGGACAAATTTGTTGAAATTCCCACGGGATAGTGATAAACGGGATTTATAATATTCACTAACTGATACTGATGATGATGAAATGATAATAATAATGGATGTTGCCGTTGCCGGATTTTTGTTTTATACAAGGAAAGAGATGAAGAAGCTTTACCACAAATTGGAATTCTACGCGGACGAAGTCGCGGGCAAAAGCTAGTCTATTATAAAAACGGCAAAAAATCATGTCTGTTGTATGGGAACCCCTTAATTTTTTTTTAGTTTAATTCAATTATGAAACTTGCATCGCAGATGTAGGCAAAGCAACCGCCAGGCTGAAATGGGACTGGGCTGGCCACGTCCGCCGCATGCACCCAGAAAGGTGGGCGCGGGTTACCACTGAATGGATGCCCCAAGATGGTTATCGGTGCCGCGGTAGACCAAGGCGGAGATGGCGAGATGACCTAGACTCGTTCTTGGGAGACTGGCCGGACATAAGTGCAGACAGGGAGAGTTGGAAGTCCAGGGGAGAGGCCTTTGCCCAGCAGTGGGACATTAACACAGGCTAATAATAATAATAATAATAATTCAATTATTTGATTTCAAATTTTTCAAATTTTTGTAGTGGTAGAGCCATGTTGTAGCTAGCCGCTGCATCACGAATGGGCCGGCTCGTCCGGGGCAGTACCACCCTCTCACAGAACACCGGCGTAAAGCAGCAGTACTCCCTGCTGCGTTTCGTACGGTCAGTGAGAGCGCCGGGGGCCCAATACCTCTCCCCCTCCCCTATTCCCTCTCCTTTTTCCTTAGGGCTGACAACGCACTGGCATCGCGTAAAGCGCTGCGGGTGTCTATGGACTGTGGTGATCATTTAACATCAGGTGACCCACTAGTTCGTTTGTCTGGCCTCTTTAACATAAGACATAAGACATAAGATCAAAGTAAATATTCTGTGAATATTTCAAGCGTCTACCTGTTGCCGTTATCAATATCGAGCAAAAACGAGCAAAAAAAATGACGTTTGCTGTAAGCCCCCTTAAATATTTATTTTATTCTGTGTTTTAGTATTTGTTGTTATAGCGGCAATCAAAATACATCATCTGTGAAAATTTCAACTGTCTAGCTATCACGGTTCACGAGATACAGCCTGGTGACAGGTGGACAGACGGACGGACGGACAGCGAATTCTCAGTTATAGGGTCCCGTTTTTACCCTTTGGGTACGGAAATCTCGTGTCACAGTGTTTGTTATCGAACTCCTCCAAACGGCTTGCCCAATTTTTATGAAATTTTTTGGTAGGTCTGAAAATAGGTCGTAAATAGGCTATTTTTTACACCCTATTCTTTGCAGAAGGACTCGCGGGCAACAGCTATAGTCCTCGTATATAAGTTAATGAGTTATTATTATTTGAGCATTTATTCGGAATCGATTTTGAGGGATACATGTAGAAATTACAGAAGATTCAGATACAGTGTCCAGTTATCTGGTAGAAGTACAGGTATTCTTAAAATAGGTCGAAAACGGCATCAAAATCTATATTATAAAAACCTTTGTCGAAAGCATAAATATGTGTATACAATCATCGCGTCACAATATGTAAACATCAACCTTATGGTTAGTGACATACAGTTGTATAGATATTTTTGACACCTTGTCAATATATATATATATATATATATATATATATATATATATATTTGCACGTGACCGTACGCCTCCTAGTACAACATATAGTGTTTCACAACATGCTCTAGCTTTAAGATCAATACCTAACCTATTTTAAACAAATAAAATATTCTGATTCAAACGACATTCAAATCCTGCTTTTATTTTTATAAATAGCATCTACCCTTTTCCCGTTATATCAACATGTGGTAAGGCTTTTGTGCATCAAACCTCTATTTGCATGGGGATGCGTCGTACGTGCATCCAATTTCACCGGATGCCGACGGATGGCTGCGATCTGCATGTGAAGCCAGATTTAACCGATTTGTTTAGCAGAGATCCTTTATTCACCGAGAGAATGCTGGCTTAGTCAACGCTAGTATAGGTACTTTATAATAGACCAGATGCCTGCCCGGCTTAGCATTGGTGTACTACTAAGTACCTAATCTAAAAAAAAAAACGAAATTTTCTTTTATACGAAACTTCTCCCAATATTTACCGCTTACTTAACAAATAATTTAATTTTCAATGCAAGCTTTTTCGCTGACTGTACTTTTTGTTGACTGTACTTGCGTTGTCATCTAAACTACATAAACATACCAAATTTCAAGTTGATCCGACCACTGGAAGTGTGTCAAATTCAACTTCCAAGATTTGACCCGTACATATATATTATACTAGCCTTCCGTCCGCAGCTTCGCCCGTGATAAATTAATTTTCCCGTAGGAAAAGGTATTTTCCCGCGGTAAAAACTAGCCCATGTCACTCAGTGATAATGTAGCATCCTAAAGGCAAAAGAATTTTTGAAATCGGTCCAGCAGTTTCGGAGCCTATTCAATGCAAACAGACAAACAAACAATCAAATCTTTCCTCTTTATAATATTAGTATAGACATACATTGCAAGTTAATAAAAAACTTTTAAAAAGAATTAGACAAATAGGTGCAGTCGTTCTAAAGTTAATGCGTAAGTACGTTTTCTGCAATTGATATATGTATAGATAGACAATTGATTTAAATAATAGATAGATCCATACCTAGTACTCTATTCAGCATACTAAGTTAGCTTTTCCATTTAAAAGTAAATTCGGTTCGAGATTTTAGGCGAAACCGAATTATGGTTTCAAAATATTTATTTACTTTCATACAAAACATACAAAACCTTTTACCTGTGATTTCGTCCGCGCAATTGACTCTTGAATGGACCGAAAGTGCCTAATGTATTCTTTTAGTGGTTTAAAACCATTTTCGCGTAACTGCCTTTTAAATAAAACTGGGTTGGGGGGACATCGGTTACGGTGTATTTTTAGTTCCGATTTCGCCCAAGACGCTCTCCATTCGGCCAAAGTACAACGACCTTACGGTAATGAACTGAAACAATTACTTTGCTCACCCGCGACCTTACGATAGTTACATTTATGTAAGAAATGCGTGTTCATGCAGTTCCTCTACCTCCACACTGTACGTACACACACAAATCACACAAACCCAACCATCACCTCCACCAAACTACACTGACGCGTTTTGAACTCAACCAGAACTAGGGAATGCAATCCCGATCTCGCGGGATCCCGATCTCGCGAGATCTCGTGTAATTTTTCGGGATCAATCCCGAAGCATAATATGACGAGATCCCGTTCGAGATTGCCGGGATTGGGCGGCAGCAACGCTACACACATCTACTCGGGGCGCGAGCGGTGCGCGATAAACGAGCTTAGATAAATTAGAGTCAGTCATAAAAAAAGAAATGAATTTATTTGAGTGTGGAGGAACAAGGGGGAGATTTTTGCAGTTTGCATATAATTGTTTAGTCACGCTGTTGCCAACCAGTGTTGAGTCGGAGAGGGCACTCTCAGCAGCTGGGTACATTGCAACGGACATTAGATGCCGTTTAGCAGTTAGCACTCTTAATACACTTTGATTTTTAAGAAGCTACTTTCAAAATCACCCGTAACTACTTTCTAATCTCCTTGAGTTACTACTTTTTGTTTTGATTATGCTAATTTCCAAAAAAAACTTCAATTATTTCGTTAGTAATATTGAAGAATAAAGGTTTTTGTTTTCTTTCAAATAATATTTTATTTTAAATAACCTCACTACCACAAACAAGCAGTTTTCATCGTTTTCAGTCATTTACATTTTTTTTAAACTAGACGAGATCCCGAAAATTCCGGGATCTCGCAGGATTGATATTTCTAATCCCGCGGGATCTCGAATTTGCGATCTCGAGTCGGGATTGCATTCCCTAACCAGAACTCATCCTCAGAGTTGGCACCACAACCGTACGCTATGCTACCAAATGTTAAACTCCTTACGGTACTAATAAGTATTGACCACAATCACGCCTGATGGAAAGCGAAGAAGTGGCCTACGATGGAGCACGCTTGCCTAGTAAATGCTCATTCACCCTAGACTTGAATTGATATCATGTGAAACCAAGTTCTAATAGGTATAGGTATTTATGAATGGAGAACCAATGTATGAAACAACGTCTAGAGTATACATATATGATGCCCAAAGTTGTGTAAATCGACGCCCAGGTGTCGACGAAGACCTGCGAGAGGTCTCATATGCAAAAAAAACACATTTGAAGTCGATTACTTTGCGATAAATAAATCAATATTAAGTACCTAACCAGTACCTCTACCATGAGTTTACACTAGTTTACGTGACCGTACTCGCTAGCGACGGCGTAAATTATTTGTATGGAGAATTGTACAGCGCCTCTAGCGGTCACTTACGGAAGTACAATTCTCCATACAAATCATTTACGCCGTCGCTAGCGAGTACGGTCACTGTGAACTAGTGTAAACTCATGGTAGAGGTACAGGGGTCTACGACACACAAATGTTTGGGGCTCTCTGAATTAATAGAATGTATACGAGAATGTGCCAAAATAATTGTGTGAAAAAACTATGTCAGTGTGCCTCCCTTTGCATCCCCATAGGGGGCCATAGCAGCCTGTCATCGAGGACTTCAGGGGCTCTCACGGCGAGGGCCCCTCGCCCGCTCGTTACACAGAGCACTCTCCAACAGCGATGCTTTGTGTCTCATCAACGATGTGCAGTAATGATTTTATCGATCCTGGTAACGAGACTGCGAGATTCTGTAGTTCAGAGTTTGAAATGTTAACGTATTTATACGTAAATATAAACCTATCTTCCTCGTAACCTATAGGTTAGAACCTTACCCATATTATGTTATTCCACATAGCGTTAAATGGATTATTGACATTAATTTTAATGATAACAGCCCAACTTTAATCTTGAATGTCAATTAACATCTTGTAGCTTAATTACGTTTGATAAAAAATCTACATCTACATCTACATCTACACTAATATTATAAAGAGGAAAGATTTGTACCTATGTTTGTATGTTTGTAATGAATAGGCTCAAAAAGTACTGGGCCGATTTAAAAAATTCTTTCACCAATAGAATGCTACATTCTTCCAATTTGACATAGGCTACATTTCATTTTGAAAAAAATTAGGGATCCTTGGTAAAATTTGAACAATGTAACCGAAGGTGTAGAAAAATGAGTCTTAAAATGTCTTTCGTCGAATGCGCTGCCGAAACTATTAGCGATAGAACAAAATAATGTACAACAATATTGAAGAACATCATAATGTCTACAAAAAACTCCGCGGTAGCATATGTCCAACTATTGTAGTTATGTCACTACAACAACTTTTTTCATTTTAAACATTAATGAAAATGCTAACCAAATTCAAACCATGCTATTTATGTGTTTATATTAATCCTTATCCAAATAAATTATTTAATGGTAAAGACCATTTAACTACCTATAAAATAGTTTTTAAATTATTTAAATTGGACTTTCCATTCAAAAGATATTACGAATTAAAAAATTCAAACAGTAAACAAAACCGCCATAGCGCCGTGGCCGTTGTTTGCGATGCAGTCTGAGAAGCGCGCCGGGCATCGCGGCGGGCGGGGTGGAGGGGGCACTGAAATACAGGAGTGGGGCGTGCACGTCTGTAATAATTAATAAATAATAAATAATAATTTTTTAATAAATAAAAATATTTGTGAAAAAAAGTGTTTTATATCCAAATTTCCAAAAATAAATAATTGTCTACCCCGTGCGAAGCCGGGACGGGCTGCTAGTTATGTATAAAGAAATACAATATTAAAGATACAGCTGATTAATTTTAGCCCTAGTTAGACCTGGATAGAAAGTCGTACAGTCTAAATCATAAATATGTATACAGTCATCGCGTCAAAGTATATAAACGTCAACCTTATGGTTAATGACATAGAGTTCTGTAGATATTTTTGACACCTGGTTAAAGTATCTTGATTTTTGCATTTGACCGTACAAGTGGCATTACATTGCGGCACTCGATTGACCACTACAAACTCGGTCGCATTACGGCCACCAAATTTAATGCAACTGATGCGATTCCCTATGGAAAAATATTATACACTATATCTGTATCGCTAAGTCCGTTATATACCTAAAACATGACCTACTCAGAAAATCACTTACCTAGAACATGACCTACTCAGAAAATGACTTACCTAGAACATGATTTACTCAGAAAATGGATTATTATTTAATTTAAGTCAGCCAATGGGATTTGTTTTGCAGGTCTAAACACGCTTTAGGATCACATTCTAGCCGCATCTTCATTGCCGACGCCTCAAATACCTACTTTTCCCGCAGTGTCGCCGCTTTAAAGCGAGGACGTGAAATCGCGTCCGCGGCATTGCGATAATATGGAAATCTCCAGACGCGAATTTGCGTCTTCGGCACTGAATGGGTAGCGAGGACGCGAAATCGCGTCCGCGGCATAACGATAGGGAAATCTCCGGACGTGAATTCGCGTCTTCGGCATTGAATGGGTTAATAGTGAAGTGAAGTGAGCGAATGATATAAAGAAGTAATCCACATAACTATTCTTGGAATTTTATTTTTATTTCCTGTCATATATTATTCGCAAGAAGTTTACTTCCATTTCTCTAACTCTTAGCAATAATTTGATTCCATCAGTCTACCGCAAGTTAAGTCCACGCCACTTTATACGTAAGTACGCAAGTATAAAAATACGTGTTAAGTATAGTTTGGAAGTCGTGAAAGTTTATTTACGTGGGCTAAATAACGACTGTTCGGTGCTTCGCAGAGAATGGAATGACTATGGGCCCATACTCACACGCATTACTATCGTGAATGAGCGGTTTGCACACATGGAACGTGTTAACGATGACTTAATTTATTAATTCTACACGCTCCGTTCGTTCTGTCTCACATCATCTATATAATAGAGCAGATACGATGCTCAAAAATGGGCACGTACATCTGAATATCGAAAGGTTTATAATATCGAAAAGTTTTTTCTGAAACCATAAACTTTTTATGATTGTTACAAAACTATCCTAACCTAATGGGTTCTATAAGATGACGTTATAATAAAACCTGAAAAGTTTACGGTTTCAGAAAAAACTTTTCGATATTAATAACTAATAACCCATTCGATGTATAACTTTTGATATTCAGAACCGTGCCCAATACACTAGCTATAGGTACTTAATTCACTAGGTATATGTCGATGAAACTGCAATACCGCGTAACCAACAATGGATAACTAACAAAATGTGTCAAATTTAAATTTGGGTAATTCTGGCATCAATAAACACAAAAATTTTCAATTTTAATACTCTCTTGTAAAATTGCAACAAGTCAGTTACGCGGCATTAGCAATTGTTGGTTATGCGGTATTGCAGTTTCATCGACGTATAGTTATTGTTAAGGGTGTTAGGATAATATATATAATGGCTTGAAATAATTTAAGCACGGTTATTTCTGCTGGTAAATGTACCTTGGCAAACAAACATCAAAATAACGCGCTAAATGACATCAAAGTTTAATTAATTCCCATGAAACAAGTCCAAACTTGAAAATATGACTCAACTTCTTAAGTTACGAATGTAGGTACTTATTTTAAAAAGCGTAGCGGGCTTTGAACCAGCAGCTCAAGTTTCCTGATGCATGCAATTTAACTTGCTGTCTACTACTAACGGTGCTGCCAAAGGATTTAAAGATTTCTCGTACCTATATGAAATTTTTGATCAACGAAATGTATGATTTTACGAAATATTTTCCAGATGATGGCTTGATTTAGGCGTTACGTTGCAAGAGGTCAATATTAATGCTCTACAATATTTTGCCTTGCTTTACTTTACTTACTAAATAACTTAAAAATACGTACGTAATATTATTTAAATGGGTTTGCAAATCGTGCAGTGTACAATGTTCAACAAAAACTCTACCTGATGATGTTACAATACTACCCTTATGCTAAGACATTTCCATCTAATACCGTAACAATTTCAAAAACTATGGACAGTCGCGGAAACTGGAATGCGTATGTACCAGGATGGAACCTTATTGTTGCAAATATCATTTGCCAAATAAATCACCGGGAAACTGAATGTGAAGACTTGAAGAGGCTCCACCCTGGTACGCGATTCAATTTCCTCGACTGTAAGTTAACTTGTATGCAGTAAAACGTTGTCATGATTTATTGTGCTCTAATGCCAATGAGCGTCAATTCTACTGGTTCCGCCCTTGCATTTGATGAACAGTAAATTAACATTTCCTTGGAACGGTAAATCAGAACTACAAGGCTATCTGACAGAACATGCCAAGGGCGTGAGGAAGATTTAAGGATCGACAACACCGATGCTCTAAATACGCTGACGCGTCGTAAACGCAAGAACTTGTCTCGTCACGTTTTAATCGCGTATTTTTGCACTGCCTAACCTTTTCAATGTCAAGCCTAGGTAGTTAAAGCTACTTTGAACCTTATGCCATTCCGTGAAGATCACTTTAACGTGGTATTTTATGGCGCATGTCTCGGTCCTTGGCGTTGAAAAGGTTAAAAAACGCTAAATTAAATAAATCAATGCGTATTTTAAACATCGGTTTGGCGTTTGGAAAATTTACATCCCAAAAGTGACGCATGAGACACGTCCTCGCGTTTACGGGCCATCAGCATTATTTTGAGTAGTGGTGTGGACGGTAGGTACGTAAAATAAAAACGTGATGCATGAGGCACGTCTTCGTGTTTATGGTGCATCAGCATATTTTGAGCAGTGGAACGTAATAAAAACTTGAACAATGATACACGTCTTCGGGTTTATGGTGCGTAAGCATATTTTGAGCAGTGGTGTAGATGATACGTAATAAAAAACCGGCCAAGTGCGAGTCGGACTCGCGCACGAAGGGTTCCGTACAATTATCTATAAAAGTCACGTGTTTTGTATGGGAGCCCCCTTAAATATTTTTTTATTTTAATTTAATGATTTGTCTTTAAAGTTAATACATAATTAAATATTCTGTGAATATTTCAAGCTTCTACCTGTTGCCGTTATCAATATCGAGCAAAAACGAGCAAAAAAATCACGTTTGTTGTATGGGAGCCCCCTTAAATATTTACTTTATTCCATTTTTTAGTATATGTTGTTATAGCGGCAACCGAAATACATCATCTGTGAAAATCTCAACTCTCTAGCTATCACGGTTCCCGAGATACAGCCTGGTGACAGACGGACGGACGGACAGCGGAGCCTCAGTAATAGGGTTTCCATTTTTACCCTTTGGGTACGGAACCCTAAAGACGTGACATATGAGGCACGTCTTCGGGTTTATGGTGCGTAAGCATATTTTGAGCAGTGGTGTGGACGGTACGTAATAAAAACGTGACGCATGAGGCACGTCTACGCGTTTACGGTGCGCCAGCATATTTTGAGCAGTGATGTGGACGGTACGCAATAAATACGTGATGAATGAGGCACGTCTTTGCATTAACGATGCGTCAGCATGAGTATAGGAGGTGTGAGCGGTACGTAATAAAAACGTCATGCATGAGGCATGAAAAAGAATGAATTAAAAAGAAAAATAGTTACGCTATTTGCATAAAAATTTACAATAATTTACCGGATAGGTACAAATACTCCCATTGACTTCCTTCAAAACTCATCTATTCTATTGGCTTCACAAAAAATGTTTCTACTCTTTGAAGGAATTCTCGAATAATATATAGATAGATTCTTAAAGGCATTTGTGTTATTATTAGGACAGTAGAAGAAATAGCATGGTTGCATGAATCACATTACAATATTTGCATGGCTTGTGAAGTTTTAATGTATAAAACTGGAAAACTTTTTACCAACATTAATTGTACCTACTAACATTTAAGGCAAATAAACATATTACATTTCATTTCATTTGCGTTTATGGTGCGGCAGCATATTTTTGACAGTGGTGTGGACAGTATGTAATAGAATCATGTTCACGACGCATGAGGCACGTCCTCACATTTACCTTTCGTCAGTATATTTGGAGCACCGGTGTGGTCAATCCTTTAACTGTCCGATTCGGCCGTGCTACGCTGCCGTCAGGAAGCGACGGTGTGCTTTGAGAATCAACAAACAGAGAAAGGCCAAATACCTACACAGTTGCATGACAAACAGATACTATAAATGTTTTTCTAGACACAAATATTTAATAAAAATGTTTGTTTGTCAGTTCTATGAAAATATGAAGAAACTTTTCAGTGAAAAACCCAAGATATGTTCAGTCAAACTTACCCAACCATCTAGTAAAATGTTTCAAATAGGTATTAAAATGTAAATAAAATCATTTTATTTACATTTTAATAATTGAAACATTTTACTAGATGGTTGGGTAAGTTTGACTGAACATATCTTGGGTTTTTCACTGAAAATTTTCTTCATATTTTTGATACAGTACACTTTAAACATTGACTAATACATTATAACAACAATACATAGTGTAGTGTTATAGTTACAATATAATTAATACCTTAAAGTTTACAGGGGTGTTTAGTCAAATTTGCTCAAAAATCTACTCAAATATTTCGAATTAATTTCATGACAGTAACATCGTGTATGTAATTGACCTATAAAAAAAATGTTATGTCTTGGAATTCGTTCTTAATTCACTTTCATTGCTCCATTTAACCTTAAATGTGGAACATGTTAATAGAGTTCCATTTACAAAGCCATATTCAAGCATCTTCAACAAAAACTATTAAGTAGAGCAAGTACATGAGGAATCATGCTCAAAAATAGAAATAGGCAAAAAATGATTTTCTATTATTCTAACAGATTGTGAAATTTTCCAGCTATTTTTGGCCAGACATCCAATGCGCAAAGTCTGACATCTTTTCTCCTAGATTTCTCGTGATGTTCGTCACGTTTGCTGCGGCAATTAGTTTAACTTGTCAGGTTCGGCCATACCGCTGCCTAAAATACGGAAACGTTACGGAATCGCAGTGACGTGCCGTAAACGTCAGAATTTACCGCATGCTCTCCATAATAAAGTTGTGACGTTTACGGTGCGTCACTGCGATTCCGTAACGTCACCGTTTTTTAAGCGGCGGTTTGGTCGCACCTTAATCTCCACCAACCCCATACTGCAGCAAACGTGTTATGTTGATGATCATGTTCTGAAGTAGGTAAATATTAAGTATGTGATTAAATATTACGCAAAAGTGAATATATCTAACGAGTATTCGTAGTAACAAACGTCGCGTCGATACATCCGGATATTGCTAAACGAAGGATCAAGAACTTTATAATGCGGCTAACTATGACGGACCCCGCTCGGGGCTTCATGTCCCGCCACTTTGATTAAACTCACGCCTTCAAAGTTCTGCATGCGTGGAATAGCGAAGTTTAGAGTATCAAAGACGTATGACTAGCACTTACATACATAGGTTGACTCTCCAGATAGCGAGGACGGGACATCAGAATGTGTAACAAAGTAAGAAAATATAAATATAATAGGGTAGTTTATTTTTTAATAATGGCAATATACAAGTACAGATAGAACGGACGATTGTGTCAATGATAAAGTAAGGAAACGAGCGGAATCGATTTAAAAAAACCGGCCAAGTGCGAGTCGGACTCGCGCACCGAGGGTTCCGTACAAATTTATAAGTATCTGTGAACATCCAGTCTTAGCAGACCCCTGCTCCTAAGCAAAATGTGCGCAGTGTGGGATCATTGTAGATTGGTTAGGATACAGACAGACAGACAGAAAAAATTATGCTTTTCGCAATTTTTCCTTTATCTGTGCTATAGGACCTTGCTTCGTACCAAATTTCAAGATTCCGAGTTCACGGGAAGTACCCTGTAGGTTTTAATTCCCTTGCGAGTGTCGAAAATTTGCGGCATAAATGGCTGTATCTTTTGATTGCGGTAGCTTTGAAGTTTGATTTTTTTCACAGCTCCAAAGGACAGTAGACCAGAGTATTTGATATAAATTTCAGCTTGATACCTCCACGCGTTCCTGAGAAAAAGGGTCTTGACAGACGGACGGACGAATGGACGGACAACAAAGTGATCCTATAAGGGTTCCGCTTTTTCCTTTCGAGGTGCGGAACACTAAAAAAAAAAAAAAAAATACGGGACTTTGGATCATGAGAATTATATACCGCTGTGACGAACGAAATAGAGTAGTTAACCAGAATTTTCAAGCCATAAATCTAATTAAAAAAACTTTATTTTAACTCTGGAAACTAGATTAATTATCAAATAACCGTAAAATTAAATTTTTAGTCGCTTTTGGAATCAATAAACAGTGAACGTAGTCAGAAAATACGTAAGTGAGGTTTCAGCTTACTATTGCCATACGAAACCTAAAAGTAAGCTCATGAAAAGTAAGCCAATTTTATTGGTGATGTCTAAAAACCAGTTTAGACCTACAATAAACATCATGCAATTCAATTAATGTGAAGGCCAAGTTTAGCCCAAACCATCTATGAAATTTAGTCTGATAAAATAATTTGGAACAAGCAACAATCGATAACAGAAATATGACTTCTATAAAGGATAACAAGGCAGTGTTGCCAAGCTAGAAAGGCTAGTTATACGGAGCGTCACAAAAAATGAAATATTCATGGAGCTGTGCTTTGTGCGTCGACATTTTGACAAACGACCCGCAGAGCCACCTCCAGCTACTACGAAATAAAAATTCGCAGTTTGTATCGTGCCGTCGCTTTCACTCTTCAGTTTAATACTATTAGCATGAACGGAACAGGACGATACGAAATTTGAAAATCGAATTTCGTAGTATAAGGCCTGTATCGTGTTACAGGAAGAAGGAAAAATAAGGAGCAACCTTTTCAGCAATAATATTATAGATCAAATTTTAAACACCCCCATTATTTTGCGCGGCGATCTTTGTTCCCTTGTCGGTGTCGGTTTCGGAACAGAGTTAGATGTATTTTGCACCATAAAAGGATTATTGCATCAAGACAGGATATTAAAACCTTATTTAGTTCTTACACGTTTTGAAACTGATGGATGAGGCTCGTAGCTAACTATGTAATGTACCTAGAGCTTTGAAAAGAGGTCAGATTATTATGAGAGTTATGTATTACTCGGTGTTAATGATGGTTTTCGGACTGGTTGAATATCGCTAGATTGCGTTAGTGTCGTGAGTTCCATTTTACATTACATTAGCCAGGGCCAGTTTTAGGGGAGGGCATCCGGGGCCACAGCCCCGTTCCTTCACAATAAAGGGATATACCTACCATAGCGATTTCGAAAAAAAAAAATTATTTGTGGTCAAGGGGCCTCCGCTTATTTTATGCCCCCAGGCCTCCATACCTCTAAATCCGGCCCTGCGATTGGCTCCTTTAGTAATAACCAATCCGAAACATGACACAACTACCAAAGTTTTCAAACGGACTATATACATTAATTTATAACTTGTGTAAGATTAAACATAATTTTATCCATTTTAGAGTGTAGTTAGACGTTCACGTCATCTACGAGTAGTTTAATACCAATGTACATGTACGAAACATGCCCGTATTTAAGCAGTATATAACCGCCAAACATAAGTAACTTTCTATACTATACACAGCGTCGTGAAATATTGAGTGAAAACTCAAAAACAATTTAACACTATGTCAAGAGTATTAGAGTATTAGTGTTTTTAACAAGACGCCTCCGCTCCAAGCTCCAACATTATACTGACATGGTAGTCGAGTGAGCTTACACCAAAGTAACACATTAATCTTAAATACTTACATAATATCTCGTCATTAATCACTTTAGATAGATAGATAGATAGATAGATACAAACTTTATTCACAACAAACACGTACAAAGCTCAAAGATAGATAGATAGACACAGAAAATTTATAAAAACAGAAAAAATTAAATTTAGACAAATGAAATAAATTTTCTTACATAATCACTAAAATTAAGAGCCATGCGATGATGTTACGAATAGGCGCTGACTCAGCATGTACTACAGGTTACAGCAGTAACCTGCAGTGCTGATATTCTGTCAGAAACCTGAGGTGTTTGCTGTACAAGACAATCAGTCAGTACTTTGGTAACATCTCATGGAAATTCATACAAGATGTAAGTATAACATCTACGTACCATAATTATACAGGGTTATTTTTAATTCACTAGCATCCATTTAACCCTAAACTCCTACCACTTAAACAAATGTTTTTTGTTTTACGGCTTTTGTCATAACTTAATATTTTTGGTGTAATAACGTTTTGAAAATTTGAAATTACCTCTCATTTTTACGATACTCTGTGTATTTGTATGGGAAAAAAGTGCTTCATTTTAAAAAGTCGTAAAACAATAAACATTTGTTTGAGTGATAGGAATTCAGGGTTAAGAGGATGTCAGTGAATTACAAATAACCCTGTATTTTGGGCGACCAGCATGACGCAAAACTTAAAGCTAATTTAAATTTAATTTGTAGTGGTAGAGCCATGTTGTAGCTAGCCGCTGCATCACAAATGGGCCGGCTCGTCCGGGGCAGTACCACCCTCTCACAGAACACCGGCGTGAAGCAGCAGTACTCCTGCTGTGTTTCGTACGGTCAGTGAGAGCGCCGGGGGCCCAATACCTCTCACCCTCCCCTATTCCCTCTCCTTTAGGGCCGACAACGCACTGGCATCGTGTAAAGTGCTGCGGGTGTCTATGGACAGTGGTGATCATTTAACATCAGGTGACCCACTAGTTCGTTTGTCTGGCCTCTTTAACATAAAAAAAAAATTAATTAGACATGCTCAGTTTTGCACGACAAAATGCGTCCGCGAATGCTTAGTTGAAGCATACTTGAAAGTACCATATTTTAAACTCTAATCTACCCTTTGATAAATAATCTACCTTATTAATATAGGTACCTATCTCTTTCTTCACATAATGATGTCTTTGTGTATTAAGCATGAGTTTTAATACTTTACTTATTTAACTGTGGCGTGGCATAGAATAGAAAGCATGGAAAATACTTGTTATGACAGTCGTTTCGCAGCAATTTAATCAAGCGACGAGAACTTTCCATTTACCACGTTCACGTGGCACGTGAATGGAAGATGCCCATATTCCATTCCGTCAGATTCTGCCCTTGCGGTAAAATGTATTGTGGAAACGACCAATTTGACCTACATTTACCTGCATTGTTTGAGTCATTGTGAGCTCGAATTACAGAGCGCTTCGAGGAAAAGGGTAACTACGGGGTATGAATGTACAAAATGTTTAGCACTGACTTCACAGACGGGCCGCGGCTAAACGCAACCGGCGGCGTTCATTGCGTGTGCAGTGAGCTAACTTCTATTGTGGCGAGCTTCTCGGCCTCGCAATGAACGAGATTATACTCGTCGCTCCACCGTCGCTCGCGGCCGTGGCTTAGCCATTATGGAGCTGTGAACAAAGCAAGGACTATAAACTTTTCTAATAATGACGTCATATTCATATTTTATGAATTTATAGGTATTTGCAAGTAATTTTCATTGTTATTTTGTAGATCAAATGGTGTTGTTGTTTCTACTTTAGTTAGAGCACTAAAACGATGAATCAATGTTTTGTTTTATACTACTATACAGTAGATAGAAGAGTTCACCGTGTTAGCACAAAAACATAGATGATCTTTGGACATGTGTTTAGCACATGTCGGTTCACAGGAAATTATCACCTTAAATATTTGTTTCTGACGGCTACGTATTTTTAGTACTTACTTAAGTACTTAATTTGTTGGATAGCTTTGTGGTGGACAGAACAAAGATTCGTTGGTCCATTGACTACAAGTATATTTTCTTCCGTAGATCATTTCCTGTGAATTCCACTCTTAATCGAAGGCAAAGCCCTTACTTTGATGGCAATAGGACATGCATGCCGACTACTAACTAAACCGCGCTAGCCGCCAAAAGTTAGACTAACGTTTTTGAATCCTCGATTCGTCACAATGGTGCCATTTTTGTCTGATCCTCCTTATGTAGTAAAGTAATGTCGACACTGAGCGTTTGTCAAGCATAAATCCGCAACGGAGGAAGTCATTTTCCCCAGCATTCTCAGGCGAAATGGACGGCTACCCTAATAAAATGTGGTGGATAAAAGCAAGTATCACGGTGATTAGCGGGAAAAGTGTTGAGGTCAGAGAAAAAATTAAGAAAACTGTGTGTACCTACTACGGTAAGCATCACCACCCATGGACATCCAACACAACAAACGCCAACGTATAGTCGACCAAGTAAGTGCTTTACCATTTTTATGACAGTTCCTACAGCAGAACAAAAACAATAAGGCTGATTGTAACATTGACTTCTAAGTGAAAATAGCCTTTGATGTTTTAAGCCGTACAACTGACATTGAACCTTAGTGTGGTAAAGGAATTACTTGGTCGACTATACCTGCATATGATCACTGATGTGTTGCCAGCTTAGAGGGCTAAGATAAAATTATTCATGTGCCAGTGATTGCACTGGCTGTCCGTACTCTCTACGCCGGCACTCATCAACGAAATCACTGCTACTCGGCCGCAGAATTAGCAAGTAAGATAAATGGCGATTCGAACGGACCTTCAACAAGGTCTATCACCAGCAGACTTATTAATCGTATCAGACGATGAAGAGCCCGAATAGCTGGCCTTATACTACGAAATTCCATTTTTGAACTTCGTATAGGAACGTAACAGAACGGAACTTCATACGTAACGGAAGTTCACGCTAATAAATAGTATTAAACAGAAGAATGAAAGAAACTGCACCCCACAAACTTCGAATTTCATAGTAGCCCCCGTGGTTTAGAGCCGCTACAGATGAAAGCAAGCGTGCAAACCGTTGAACGTAAAGTTTCAGTCGTGAACTCACACTAAACAACCAGACGGTCTCTTCCAGCCTAATAAATAGTTCTCAAGCGAAAAATATTGCGTCAATCTGGCGTAAAGCTCTGGCATAGCCATTTAAATTGGACAGTTGCCGTCTACAATGTACATTTGTCGCTAAAATGAGCGTCGTACCTAGCTTAATCGCTATTAGGATAGCGCCTAACAGGCTCAATTATAGTAAGTACTTACCTAATAAGTATAATGTACGATGTATCATATCCTAGCAATCCTGAAGCCAAGATGCCTACTCCAGTACAGGCGACGACTACGCGGCTATGCGCTACAGGCGATGCAATGCAACGAGTGATTTTTAATGCTTTGCGTATGTTGCTAGCCACTGTAAAAATAATGTATGAACCGTGCAACAGAGAAATCGCTCGCTCTGCCGCTGATAGCACATAGACGTGGTATGGGACAAAAATTCAAGTTGCGGTTAATATAGGTATACCCGTGTAATTATTTTTATTTACACAAAATACAGGGTGTTACAAAATTACCCGTAATAACTGAAGGGTATGGAAGTACTCCAGTAAAGAATTAAATTAGTATATATTTTTTTTATTCCATAGGTATGTTTTCAATGTCGGAAAAATAAGTGTTTTTAATAGTAAATTAAAATATCGACTGAGATTACGCACATCACTATTTAAGTTCATGAACTTACTAGGAGCAATAACTTACTACCTCCTACGTACTACTACTACGTATCGTAAGCGCGTAGGCAGATTCAAATGAGCCAATGAGGTTAAAGGGGCATTTTTCTCTTTCCTGAGACAGAAAGGGACAAATTTAATATGAATGACTATGAGCGGGGCGTGACGTAACTTGCAGTGAACAATTATTATTATGACTAGGTAGTCATGAGGATTAAAGAGTAATTAGTATGATTTTAAAATCTTATACCTGATTTACACTCTCGCCTCGTCACCTCGCCTCGCGCCTCGCCTCGTCGTCTCGCTCCGGACGCGAGCCTAATCAAGGCAAATCACGAGACGAGGCGCGAGGCGCTCGTCGTCTCGCTCCGGACGCGAGCCTAATCAAGGCAAATCACGAGACGAGGTGCGAGGCGCGCCTGTTCACACTCTCGTCTCGTGGCTCGTCCCGCAGTTCGTCTCGCCACTCGTACGCGAGTGTAAACCAGGTATTAGAACTTGCCACGCGGGAGCGCGTTGCACGACGCGGGGCTAAACTCTCCATGTGTTCAGTTCAAAACTTTAGTAACAGCTTAGCAAAAACTACTTACATTGTGCCCCTGACCAGATACACGTACACACGCCATTAAAACACGCTTACTTTTCACATTTCCAATAGCTTGCTTAGTATGGCACCCACAAGCACAGTCCAGATGTGATCCTGAACTGATTGATACACAAACGCCACTAAAAACACGCTCACATTTACATCTTCGACAGTTTGCTTAGTATGGTACAAGCACAGTCCAGCCCGTAATCAAAAAGGTACCTAGGAATCTTCTCTAGGGACGTATTTACAGTAGAGGTTCGAAATGCCGTCCTCCTTCTTGAAGGCACAGGGAAGTTTCTTCTTTGGACGAAATCGGTAGGTATCAACTCCTGTGTACAGCGGTAGTGATACGGATGTTGATGGTCAGCTCGAAGAATGCGCCAAACTGAGACGTGGTTCATGTCGAGTCTTGCCGCGGCACGCCTGGTACTGACAGTTGGTTCCTCTTCAAAAAGTTCCAGTACTTCTTCCATTCGCCTGGCATCGACAGCTCTCGGTCGTCCACTGCCACGTGAACGATGAAAGGAGCCCGTGGAATGAAGCCGTGTTACCATATCGTGGAAACATTGGTAAGATGGTAATTGCCGTTGCCGCTGCTCAGCGGCTGGTCTGCCATCAATGAAACGTTCGCGATACAGCTCACGAGCTTGAGCTAAATTACCATCAGCTCGCCCTACACACAAAATCATTTCGTAGTATTCGGCATTCGAGAACTGCATGGTTACAACGATTTTAATAATTTGACTTTGCACGTACCTATGTCCGTTCGAATCAGATGACCGCGAAATACTGGCTATTTTTTACTAAATTTAAATTTATTTAGTGAACAACAAAGTACATGCCGCTTGCGGCGGCTTTCTTTCAAAGAAATGCCGCCTTCTCCTTCGTCTCTTTCCTACTGGGTAGGTCAGAAAGAGACGGCACTAGAAAATATGACACAAACTGCGCTCCGGGTAGGGTGCGTAAAGCTTCGTTTAGCTAGGAAAATAGTCAAGTGATTAGTTATGTTTCTTTTACTTAATGTTTAGTTAAGTACTTAGTCAATGGAAGCGGGAACGGAATTATTTGCAGTTTTTAATTTGTGTTCACATTTTTAATGATATTATTATGATATTTCAGAGTGTATTAAGTTCCAATAAAACTGGAAAAACTGTTTTTTTTAAACATGCTCGGAAATGTGTACGTTAATGTCACGAAATGAAGACATGAAGTTTCTTGTTTATGGCTCCCTACATTACTTCTTGGCCTAGGCAATGCAATAGAGCAATGAAAATCCTAAGAAAAACCATTATTGTCCACTGCTCTAACTTTTTAAATTTGCTTACTAACATTAAACTGACGAAGGAAAAATTACATTCTGCCAACCACCACTAGGCTCTGGCTCGCTACTACAAAGTGCTAAATTCGAACTTCGTTTCGTGCCGTCCCGCTCAAGCTAATAGTATTTATTAAGAGAGTGAGAGACACCGCGCGATACGAACGGGATTTACTTGATTACCTGGTACTTATTTTAATTTTAATATTTCCTCACATTGCTTGAGTAACACCGCCGCCGCTCGGCCGGAACAGTGATTGCAGGACTCGTTTTATCCGGCCTTGTCTACGACTCGGCCGTCTACACCAAGCTCATCCATCAATCCCTTAGTTCACGGCCTCTGCAGTAATGTACTATTTTTCTAGCTTTAAACAATTGCTAGGTGGTTTGTGGCAATCCTAATCCTAAATTTTAATAAATTTAATTTTGTAATCGTGTGCGAGATTTTCGAGACCTGCTTCATAGCCGTAGTGCTGATTGGCGGGCGCGACTGTCACATGCGCAGAAATTAATGGTCAGCGCTACACTTACGTGCCGTTGGGCTGTAGCAAGGAGTGCTTGCAATTAAATCCTGGCTCTCTTACTTTTCACGTGGGACCACAACTAAACATGCTTACTGCTGCTTAGCGACTGGATTAACTAGATAAAAAGCGGATGGCCATCTTATTCACCTATCATGCTGCTAAGCTACTTGCTAGCACCGTTGAGTCTTGCTTGGGACTCGGCTCTCTCACTATCCACTTTGAAACACAAGCACTGTTGCTTAGTGCCAGTATTAGTTAAAAAAGTGGATGCGGTAGGACCCTACACAAGTTGTTAACATAAATAACCTAACCAACAAAAAGTTGGAAACCACCGAAATTGACATTTAAAAGTTCAATATCTCAAAAAAGGCTAAACCGATTTTGATAAAACATATCTAAGAACCATCGCTAGAAACCCTGCTTTCAAATAAAAAAAACCGCATTCAAATCGGTTGACCCGTTTAGGAGCTACGTTTCCAAACTTACACCCCTCTTTATTCGTCGGGGGTTAAAAAAACACATGTTAAAATAATTTTGCTACTAGGACTACATAATCATAACTTCAGTTACTGTAGCGCAACTGCACCCGACAGTTGGTGTGAACGCAGCACTGCGCGTGAGCAAATTTTACGCTAGCCAATAAAATCAAAGAAGGCGGAGCTTGTAGTGAATAAGAATGATTTTGACCAGGCGTCATAAGAGTTAGTGGAAAGCTTCAATTACAAAGATTAAACTAAGACAGACGAGTCTTTTCGTATTGTAGGGTTAGGCAGGTACGTACTTAGTTTAAATTGATGTTTGCACTGATAATTTTTCAGCTCAGTTTAGTTACTCTCTCTCTGTTTATATCAAATTAAAAATAAGTGAGAGTTTCCGACACCCTTCACGACACATTTTCAAACCAGGTACATGGTGGAAATGTTGAACTAACCGCCACCAATGTCAGATTAATATGGGGTCATCCATAAAGAACGAAACACATCTAGGTGGGGGAGGGGTCTGGCAATTTGTGACACGGGAGCAAAATAATTCCAATTTTCAAGTGTGATAAGGGGCGGGGGCGGGGGGGGGCAAAAATGGTGTGACGTCATTTATGGATGACCGCTACGGGTTATTTAAAGAAAAATAGTTATTAATTACGTTACAAAACTGAAACGTCGCACTAAGGTAAAATTAACGAACTAAAACAATTACTTTGCTCACCCGCGACCTTACAATAGTTACGCTTATGCAAGAAATGTGCGTTCATGCAGTTCCTCCACCTCCACACTGTACGAACACACACAAATCACATAAACCCAACCATCACCACCACCAAGCTACACTGACGCGTTTCGAACTCAACCAGAGCTCATCTTCAGAGTTACCACAACCGTATGCTATGCTACCAAACGTTAAACTAACAAACCAAAACAAATGTTTTAACTTGTCACTGTAACTTCTCAAGTACCCACTTTATTTTTCTTATTCTCAAACTACCCCACAAAAATTAACTTTTATTGACATATTTAAAACTACCTTGAATTTTTTTTGTTTATTTATTTATAAGGCATATTTAATTAATACTAACTGTTCAAATTCGACCCAAGCCGCAGTAAAGGAGAAGATACTAAATTTACCTGTTCATTAATAATAGACCCCATAGTGTTGTACCTAATTATTTCCATGCATTCCAGAGCATCCAGACGCAACCCCTTGCCGCAATAATGTAACACTTCATAAGAATCTGAATCTAACAATGAATGATTTGATTCCAACAAAAACAACAAATTCAGTTTCTTATGAAGTGTTACATTATTGCGGCAAGGGGTTGCGTCTGGATGCTCTGGAATGCATGGAAATAATTAGGTACAACACTATGGGGTCTATTATTAATGAACAGGTAAATTTAGTATCTTCTCCTTTACTGCGGCTTGGGTCGAATTTGAACAGTTAGTATTAATTAAATATGCCTTATAAATAAATAAACAAAAAAAATTCAAGGTAGTTTTAAATATGTCAATAAAAGTTAATTTTTGTGGGGTAGTTTGAGAATAAGAAAAATAAAGTGGGTACTTGAGAAGTTACAGTGACAAGTTAAAACATTTGTTTTGGTTTGTTAGTTTAACGTTTGGTAGCATAGCATACGGTTGTGGTAACTCTGAAGATGAGCTCTGGTTGAGTTCGAAACGCGTCAGTGTAGCTTGGTGGTGGTGATGGTTGGGTTTATGTGATTTGTGTGTGTTCGTACAGTGTGGAGGTGGAGGAACTGCATGAACGCACATTTCTTGCATAAACGTAACTATTGTAAGGTCGCGGGTGAGCAAAGTAATTGTTTTAGTTCATTAATATGGACCTCCGCAAAGTAACGCCTGATTCAATAAATTAAGGTAAAATTGCTGACAAATTAACATTCTGATAAATAGTTAGTCTATGATTTAAAAGCCAATGACCAGAACAGCTGATCGCTAGTGTTAGGAATCTTCTAAAAAACATGTCGATATTTTCAAAAAGTTTCGATATCGGTTTTTTCCATAACCATTATAGCTAGAAAAAAAAGAACAGCGCGCAAAATTACAGTTTTATTTACTGTTCATGGGGTTTCAGGCTTTAGGGGTTATTTTGTAACACCCTGTATACATATTTACAGAAACATATTTTAAAACACAAAAATAAAAATAAAAACTTAAATTAACTTAATCTAAACCTAAAAACCTGTATTTACAAATGTCTCCCAGATCGTTGCTAATGGGCAGGGTGCCCATAATGCTGGCTGCGTTTCCTCGTTGTATGGCAACGCCAATACGTTGACCGAGGAAAGAGCCAGCCTTATGGTCACCTGTGGACCGGACAAGTTTACTTTTTAAAAATTTAAAAAGTTTTTGTGCTTCGGATCCCCACGGCCCCAGAGTCTCAACAGCAAAAGCCGCAAATATGTAGCTGTCTGCTAAATTTGCGTATTTGCGGCGTTTTGCTGTTTCGGCCGTTGCAGCCGCCGCGCCCGCCCTCAATGACGTAGTAGCTAAGTGGGACGGTGCTAAAGTGTCCACACAAGTGGCGTCCCAAATAAGCGGCCGTCCCATTTGCCAAGGTACTAACATCATTCCGTCAGGTCTCTTGCCGTCATCACGTGCTAGCCCAACCGGTTCCAATGTAGACGGTACGTTGATGCTGGCAAGAGCCCGACGGATTATGTCGTTGAGGCAAGCGTGGCGAGATAAACGGCCGGCGCTTTTGGGACAAGCTAGACCGTGGTGACCCAGCCGATCCACGCTGTTGCCACAAAAGCAGCGATGTGGTACGACGATGTTTCCGCCCAGTCTTAAACCGACAGCCAACCTGTAACTATGGTCGTCCATAAGGTTTCCATAATTTATGGACGGGAACGCCTGAAGCCAATAACCAGACTCCTTTTCTGCAACAGCTAACAAGCGAGCCGTCTCTGCGCTGTCCTTGCTTGTGTCTAGTAGGTGAGAGTAGACCCGGAGGCAGATAGGTTCGTCCCATAGTTTTTGACACTGCGTGCTAATGGGTAGATCTTTGCCTGGGCAGGCTAACTTCCAAGCGTCTTTGGCTTCGGACAAGTACGTTACCCGTGTAATTGCCTAACCGGAATGTATGACATTGTAGTACCTGATAATTCATGCGCTCGTGCCGGGCTCGAACCCACGACCCTTTGCTTGAGAGGCCAAACTGCAAACCACTATAGGCTACCACGGCTTAAACGGAGTTTCTTTGTTTAAAGGTATCTTACTTATATACGAGAACTGGAATGTAATTGACCCCCTACCCGTCGTAGGGGCTGAGTAACAAGTGCTGACTCAGAGTATTACGTGTTTTCTTGACAGCGCAAGGTCGCGAACGCTACACGGTAGCCTGGTGCTTGTTGAATATTAATTCGGCCTTGCACGATAAATGCACCGGTTTTCAGTGGAGAATGCATTCCATGATTAATCGCTACTTGAGGTCAGGCTACGGAAAAATTGTAGGTTGCTGTTGAAAAGGGACAAATCACGTGGGAAACAAAGTACCTTCCTATTGGAGAATTAAAACCTATAATATTGACAATCCTTACGTACTACTTAATATTATAAATGTACCTAAAAGTAACTCTGCCTGTTTATTAACACATTCAGTGGCAAGGACCCGCTAGGCGTGTTCTCTGTCCGTAGGCAGTTTTCGCTACAAAGCGAGAAAACGCTGCTACTGGTTACGAGCGTAGCCAGTGTAGCGTACCACAGATCTGATTTAGATGAAATGAAGATTATTCGGATCTCTCCTGTTGACATGACAAAAGTTAAGGGTCTATACCCAATATTTTTAGTCAAGTCTGTATCAGCATGTGGAGTGTCTGACCAACTTTCGGTCCATTTAAATAAATCTGAAGTGTGCTGACTCGGAGTCACTAAGTTTAAGACCACAGGAGAGGCAACTTTTGTTTCTTACGGTATGTATAACCCATAAACGAATTCTTTGAAGACGGAGGCGCTGGCTGGCACCAGCTAGTCGGAATAGCTTTACGAATGCAAAAACAAGAAGTGTCAATTAAATAGGTCGCGGGTGAGCAAAGTAATTCTTTCAGCCCATCATTAAGATCTTACACTTAAAGTACATTAGAAAATCTAATACCTACCTACTGAATTATGTTGTGAAATGGAGTCCCGTAGGCATGGTTCCGAAGATATCAAAATTTATATTATCTTGTTGTTCGTTCGTGCATAAATTTTATTGACAAAATCCGTTGGGTCTACATAATAACACAAATCATGAGTGCAAAACTTACAGTGTAATTATGTCGGTTCAGATTCCAATCATCGGGCTGTGGGACCCGAAAGGGTTTCGTGGGGCCGTGGCCAACAAAAGGCGTCTTTGTATTTCCTACAATTAAAATATTGGCAACTTTGTGGTGCAAGCCATCTCATTTGGAAAGTAGGAGGTTGTCCTACGAAGCTAGAGTTTATATTTTACGATCCACTGACGCAAATCTGAGGGTGACTTTTGAAAATCACGTCACTCCAAAATACCTTTTTGGAGAGGTGAAAAACATGCTTATTTTTTAATACGAAGCAGTAGAAAATAACAACTCTTACTTAAATTCGTCAACTAGTCGAAAATTTAATTTAAACTGGTATTTTTTAGCAGCACCAAGCAGCACACAGATTTTTGCTACATTCAATTGGTTTTTTCAAGTGTTGTGATTTGGATTCTAAATTTTAGATAATCGGGTCTCTAGTCTTTTTTTTTTCTGGTTTATTTTACTAGGTACTTAGATATATATGTATATGTATTATAATGTTATGACTACTTACTTATGACGAAATTTTAATCGGTCTCTTTTCACCCGACTGTCGAAGGAGGGTAATGTTCCGAGCGTATGTTTTTATGTATACCTACGTAGGTTCTTTGGCACCCCCTGCAGCCTAAATAGCTCAATGGATTTTGAAGTGTGGGGTGTCATTAGATTCGTCTCAGTTCCGCGAGTGACATAGGATTTGTATTTTCCCGGAATTCTTATGGGAACGGGAATTATACGGGCGGTTTTTTTTCATCTAGTATAGAAATTAAAGTTATTTACTTTGAACCAAGTATTTATGTACTTCCTTCTTGCTAAGTTTTTGCAGAGGTCATAGCCTTCTTATTTATATGCTCAGTTAGCGATTGTATACATTGGTTTAGCCGTGGAGTGCTGGCACCACGGCCCCCAGTTCCCGGCCGCCCTGCTATTCCTAGCGATGATCTTCGCAAGGCGGCTGGCATGAGCTGGATGAGAGTAGCCGAGGATCGTGCTCAGTGGCGTGCCATGGGAGAGGCCTATGTCCAGCAGTGGACAACCATAGGCTGATGATGATGAATGATGATGATGACATTGGTTTTGATTTGTTCTAAAATAAACTACATATTTTAATGAACTAAAACAATTACTTTGCTCACCCGCGACCTTACAATAGTTACGTTTATGCAAGAAATGTGCGTTCATGCAGTTCCTCCACCTCCACACTGTACGAACACACACAAATCACATAAACCCAACCATCACCACCACCAAGCTACACTGACGCGTTTCGAACTCAACCAGAGCTCATCTTCAGAGTTACCACAACCGTATGCTATGCTACCAAACGTTAAACTAACAAACCAAAACAAATGTTTTAACTTGTCACTGTAACTTCTCAAGTACCCACTTTATTTTTCTTATTCTCAAACTACCCCACAAAAATTAACTTTTATTGACATATTTAAAACTACCTTGAATTTTTTTGTTTATTTATTTATAAGGCATATTTAATTAATACTAACTGTTCAAATTCGACCCAAGCCGCAGTAAAGGAGAAGATACTAAATTTACCTGTTCATTAATAATAGACCCCATAGTGTTGTACCTAATTATTTCCATGCATTCCAGAGCATCCAGACGCAACCCCTTACATATTTTACTCAAGTTCCAACACTTTAGTTAATTTCACGCCAAAAATTTATCGTAGGTGGTTTGATTTTGATAAATAGATGTTCAGATAATAAACATGTCAGGCTACATACCCAAAAGCGTCATTATTCAAGCTGAAAGGTCGGTGCCCTTTGCCAATGTCACGTGATATCGCAATCGATAGAGAGGTACCGATACCATTATGCTAATGAAGGTACGTGGCCAAATATTTATGCTTTGAAGTTTAATTAACCGAATTAATATAAATTTTAGGGACTCTGCTCTGATTGCCAAATAACTACTTTAGGAATCTATTACCTATAAAAGACATATTAACATTTTATATACCTACAAGAACAATTAATCTAAAACTAAAAACCTTAAGAAATATAATAATAATAATAATTACTAAAATATATTATGAAAGGTTCCGAAGATACTGATAGCATCCCCCTTTGAATAGCTAAACTAATTCTTTGTCCGGGGTAGCTGCTAGTTCTTCGGTCTCCTGTGACGTCAGCTAACCTTTTTGCTATTTCCATTTTAGGAATATGCTTACATCATGTCTGGTAAGTAGTGGATACGAACGAGTATACCACAACGGCTGACATTTTATTAATAATCTTAAATACTTAGTTCACGGTTTCAGAAAAATAACTTTTCGGTATTTTGACCCACTCGATATAATAATACATTCGGTCTTTCGTACTTCGGTATTATAATGCCCATCCTGAGAATATTCCCCACTGACCGCTAAACCTGTTTAAGATATCTTATAGCTACCTAACTAACTAGGTACTTTATACTTTAAGACAGAGTTCTCATGTACGAGTACAGCCAGAGACTAAGCCAGGCGAGACTGAACTGAGGCGAAATATACCTTTCTCTCTCGTGGCTATATCTGAGCTTATTTACCTAGTGCTTCCAAGAAGATTTAATACAATGTTTTCGTTCAAATTCACTAATGAGGCGCAGATTTGAGTAAGTCTGCCATATTGTCAGGCAGCAAGTTACACAAGTTAGTAGATACAATGACTAAAAACCGGTTGTCTGTAAAGTCGGTTTACCTACGGACACCTACGGACGATAGTTTAACGTGACAACGTCATAATATTATAGCCTAGGATCCGCTAAACAACGACCTTCACCGAGCTGGTTAATGGTTGAAAAGCATTTTATATGAAATTAAATATGTTTATAATAGTATTTTATGCAACTGTTGTATAAGTGAGGGCTTAAAAGGCGAGTGACGTGAGTTGCGATACGAGCGAATGCGAGTATCGCAATGGAAGACGGCACGAGCCGTTAAGTTAAGACCAAATTATACACCGTTGCATACAATATTTTTTCTACGTCTCGACTCTACTGGTACAGTCGGGTACACAGTAGGGTACAGTAGGGTACAGTCGGGTACAGTAGGGTAAAATGAGGTACAGTCGGGTACAGTAGGGTACAGTCGGGTGAAATAGGGTACAGTAGGGTACAGTCGGGTACATTAGAGTAAAATAGGGTACAGTAGGTTACAGTCGGGTACAGTAGGGTACAGTCGGGTACAGTAGGGTAAAATAGGGTACAGTAGGGTACAATCGGGTACAGTAGGGCAAAATAGGGTACAGTAGGGTAAAATAGGGTACAGTAGGGTACAGTCGGGTACAGTAGGGTAAAATAGGGTACAGTAGGGTACAGTCGGGTACAGTAGTGTAAAATGGGGTACAGTCGGGTACAGCAGGGTACAGTCGGGTGAAAAAGGGTACAGTAGGGTACAGTCGGGTACAGTAGGGTAAAATAGGGTACAGTAGGGTACAGTAGGGTAAAATAGGGTACAGTAGGGTACAGTCGGGTACAGTAGGTTAAAATGGGGTACAGTCGGGTACAGTAGGGTACATTCGGGTACAGTAGGGTAAAATAGGGCACAGTAGGGTACAGTCGGGTACAGTAGGGTAAAATAGGGTACAGTAGGGTACAGTAGGGTAAAGTAGGGTACAGTAGGGTACAGTTGGGTACTCTACTGTACCCTATTTTACCCTACTGTACCCGACTGTACCCTACTCTACTCAACTCAGCAGTTCTAAACTGGGCTTTAGTGTTGAGTGTCCCTTTAATGCCCCCCCCCCCCACCCCGCACCCCCTGCATTGAAAATTACCCGAGCGCTAGTACTAAGATTGTACATCCTGGCGTTCGCTGCTCTCTTGTACGTACTGGCCTTCACTGCTCTGTACGTACAATCGGTTCCCTAACATAAGTATCCACTTTTCTATGCAGTTTGTATGGAAAAGTGGATACTTAAGTTAGGGAACCGACCCTACATGTACGTTACATTGCGTCATCCTTTTTCGTGCGTGCAGCCGGCGTTCATCGATTTATTAGACGTTGTCACGTCAAAATAAATCATGGTGCCTAAATGCATTTAACTTCACTCTAAAAAATGGCCGGCTCATTAAGCTCCTCAGTTAATTACCCAGTCTTTAATTACACTTCGTATACCAAAATGCTAACCCAATCTTAGAAAACCTGTTAAAGAAAATGTCAGGCTTTGATTTAATTTCCTCGGCCGGTGTGGAGGCATTTCCATTCGACTTTACGAAGAACGCCTGGTCGGAATTTAATTTGCCGGGCTTTTGATCTGGATGTTTTGGATAATTCTCTGCACTGGAAATCTTTTTCTTTGGTTAAGATAATGAGCGAAGGGGATGTTTTTGACGAGGCTGCGTTTTTGCGTGCCATGCCATTTGGTTAAGTTTCCTTTTGAAATGAAAAGGAATACGTAGGCTCAACGTCATAAATAAGCGATCACTTTCGTACCTTGTCACTTTAACGTCATGCTTGAAAAGTCATACGAAATTATACAGCAACTGAAAGCGACAAGGTACAAGAGTAATCTAATCACTTATTTATGACGTTGACTGAGCGTTTCTTTCATTTAAGCTAATCAAAAAATTGAGTTAAATTCCTAGTCATGAGTAGGTAGGTAGTTTTTCGTACTTACCTCAGCGGAGGACTGAGTTTTTAAATCACATCACTTGAAAATAGTAGGTAGGTAGGTACAAAATCTGTATTTTGTAAATTTATTAAAATCGTTACAATGGAACATACGTAAATACATGCAAAGAACATAATAATAACAATACAAAACAATCAATTTTGATTTTGATTAATCTGTATTTTGTTACTAAGCTCTAAAAAATTATGTCGATAACTTGATAAAATTAATAATTCTATAGCTGCAATTTTTTACAACGCTACTTATGGGTATTTTCAATGTAATATGTACAATACAATACAATACAATACAATACAATACAATACAATACAATACAATACAATACAATACAATACAATACAATACAATACAATACAATACAATACAATACAATACAATACAATACAATACAATACAATACAATACAATGACTCTTTATTGTACACCAGGAATAGTAAGCAATACAGAAAACAGGTACACAGAGAGTAAGTTACAAGGTAAGCAATAGGCGGCCTTATCGCTTAAGAGCGATCTCTTCCAGGCAACCCTTTACCAGAAAGAAGGAAGGACTAGTTTACAGCAGGTGGTGCATCAACAGTGGATCAGAAAATTAAAACGCAACAAAAATAGTACATCTACTCATACATATATCGTACATCATAATAATAGGTACACGTCTAAAACAAATATAAACAGTGGGATAAACAGCCACATATAAATAAATAAATAAACTATAACAAAGCTAATTATTACAAGAAGATGGATAGTACCTTAAGCATAGATTTATGTACAGACGAAAACATAAATATTTATACGGCAATCGCGACAAAATATGTAAACATCAACCTTATGGTTAATGACATAGAGCTGTATTGTATGTAGCTAGGTATGTAGATATTTTTGACACATTTTTGCACTTGACCGTAACCCGTTATATTTTTTATGAGGAATTATGGTGTGTTCTTTTCGAAATCACGAGTTGGTACTTACTACAATTCATTTTCATAAAGAAAAAAGTGTCCTTTTTAATCAGTTTTATGAATTATTCATACAGTTGATGTGGGTCTTCACAAAACTGACACAAAAAATTATGTGGAAAGGGTCTTGGGGTGTACTTGTTTTTCTGTATTGTATTAATTTGTGTTGTATGTACAATAAAGAGTCATTGTATTGTTTTGTCATTTATTTAATCATCGAAATCAATAAAGCTCTTGATTCTAAGAAAGAAAACCACAAAACTACCATTGTACCTACCTATTTATTCCAAAACCAACACAATTTTTCACCATTAACGAATAGTATACATATTTGACTGGTATTAATTCAAAAATCGGTCTTCGAAACCTTATAAACATAACGGAAACCATATTGTAAGTACCTACTAGCTTATTTAAAAACATCATTAAAATGTAGAGGCTGTTGTTTTTGTACTTCGGGATTTCTGCGATAAATTTTAGCTGCATTAATTCCTAATCTTAGCAATTAGCTTAAGTGTTTTCCCGCGCCGTTTCACTTCAATCCGCCAAAATAAAAACAAACAAAGTTGATACGGCTTTTTAAAATTATGCGGCATTGTTTGCGTTGCCGGCCTTCCTGGGGGTGGGAAGTCGGTAAATCATGACTTTCACATGGAAATTTTATCATAACTTTTTTTTGCAATTCACATGAGTTTTTACCCTGCGCTGAGTGTATAGCGGATTGATTTTTATGTCCTGGCAAATGAATGATTAACAACTAAGTAAGACTGAGGCGCTACTACGAAATTCGAAAATCGAAGTTCGTATCGTATTATCCCTCTCACTCTCGTGTCAAATCATATTAGCGTGAGCGGGACGGCACGAAACGAAGTTCGAATTATGCACTTCGTGGTAGGGCCTCTGATTCTGAGGCTTTATTGTGTAATGCACTCGGAATCATAATCGTTTTTTTACCACTATTGAATGGTGTGGTGTGGAGGACCAAACCTAATCAACTCAGTTAGGCTACAGCGTTTCGTAGTAGTAATTAGTGATATTAGTGTTCTTTTATTTTTAGGTTTTCCTCGTGTGATGTGTGAATTATTCATTGGTTCATTCAAAAACGGTAAATGTAAAGGTTGTACCTATATAAATAGTAAGGTGCAGCCACTGGACTGAAAAACAGTAAACTTTTGTACTTGTCGCTTTTCCTTTACCTATTAACCGAGCGATTGATTAATGATTGAGTCCCACAGTTGATCCTCTGTTAACCACTACACTACAATCTGAAATATTGTTATTTAAGTCAATTGACAACATTTCATTTTTTTAACACCTGAAAATTACTACAGGAATCGAAAGAGTTTCGCCTCCTGAACACGGAAAAATATTTATTATAATTTATTTCTTCATATTTAAAAAAATAAAACATATTTAAAAAACATATGTGTACTTACCTGTACCTCCACAGAATAGATATGTTTCCTTTACCCTTTTCACTAGAAAAAAGAGCTGTCATAATTTTAAATTTGATAACAACCTTAATGTCAAATTTAGGTCATCACTTTTTTTTAATAGAGACTAGACAAAAGTAATGGATCTATTCTATCGTTACGCTCTTTTAGAATAAGCACATCTTTAAAAAATTGTAATAAATTAATTAATAATCCTAGTGAAAATTTAAAACTATCAGCGTCTTTCTCTTTCCAAACAGTATACAGAGAACGAATCAAATTATAGTCTTAGAAATATGAAATGTTGTCAATTAACAACAGCCGGCGGCCACGGACACAGACTTCGAGGAAGCCTGTGAAGCCCTTATCATTTTAAGCCAGGGGATACACGAGGGGAGAAATGTCCTGCGATGTGCAACGTGTCGCCAGCGACGTCGGGTGACTTGGCATGACGTTGCCGGGCTTTGCTCGACATGACGACCAGATGGCCCTAGTGGTTAGAGAACCTGACTATGAAGCTTGAGGTCCCGGGTTCGATTCCCGTGTCGGGGCAGATATTTGTATGAAAAATACGAATGTTTGTTCTCGGGTCTTGGGTGTTTAATATGTATATAAGTATGTATTTATCTATATAAGTATGTTTATCCGTTGTCTAGTACCCTTAGTACAAGCTTCGCTTAGTTTGGGACTAGGTCAATTGGTGTGAATTGTCCCATGATATTTTTTATTTATGTCAACATCGCGCGACACATGTCGCCAGCGACGTCGGGTGACTTGGCATGACATTGCCGGACTTTGCTCGACATGCTTATCTGGTAGGTAACATCGCGCGTCACATGTCGCCAGCGACGTCGGTCGGGTGACTTGGCTTGACGCTGCCGGACTTTGCTCGACATATCTGGTAACATCGCGCGACACATGTCGTCAGCGACTTCGGGTCACTTGGCTTGACATTGCTGGACTTCACTCGACATGTCATCCAACATCGTGCATCGCGCAACTCGTGTCTCCAACAACGCCGGGTGAAGTATAGGTACCGTGGCGCGACGTTGCCGGATTACGCTCGAAAGGTCTGGCAAGATCGCGCGACATCGCATCATGATATCGACTGCCTTGTGAAATACAATGTCGTGATGTCGCCAGATATGTCAGGCGAAGTTTCGCAAAGTCATGACTACGCCTGACGTCGCTACGGACATAAGTCGCGTGATGTCGCCAGATATGTCAAGTGAAATCGCTTGACTTCGCTCGTTATATCGCCGACATTTTGTCATCGAGTGTATCCGTGGCTTATCGTCGTGGTTGTGTTGTGCAAGATGCGCCGCAATCGATGTTGCCATGGCGACCGCGCCAGACGCAGCCCATCTCGCGTTATTCCCACAATAAACTTTGTTGGAAAACTGTAGCCGTGAAATTAAGTTCACCGCTGGTATCTGAACGCTGAAGGACAGTTTATAAGCATAAAACTAAACTAAATACTAAGCTCATATAAAAAAAAATAGATATCCTTTTACAATAATTGGATACCATACATATTGCTTTCTATACTAATACTAATCTATACTAATATTATAAAGAGGAAAGATTTGATTGTTTATTTCAAACTAAATACAAACTGAAATATAGATGCACAGAAAAAACCCCAGAAAAAAGACCAATGCTGGGAATCGAACCCAGGTCCTCAGCGTTCCGTGCTGCGTGCTTACCCCTACACCATCACTGGTCTAGAAGTTAGCGACGAATCTTTCCCATACATCGTACACTTCAGTCTGTTATAATCACATTTAGGCAGTGATAAAGCGCATCTATGTTATGCCCTCTACCGAGAGACTTCAACACTCCTTCGGAGCTACCCGCTCACCTGGACCAAGAGATGGCGCTACTAGGCCAACTTTTACAAGTTAAGTATGAAGTATCTTTTTCTATTTATTTTTTATTTTCTTCAACTTAATTTTTTTTATTACTTTTACGGTCATCCCGTGAAACCATATATTTCAAACTAAATACAAACTGAAATATAGATGCACAGAAAAAACCCCAGAAAAAAGACCAATGCTGGGAATCGAACCCAGGTCCTCAGCGTTCCGTGCTGCGTGCTTATCCCTACACCATCACTGGTCTAGAAGTTAGCGACGAATCTTTCCCATACATCGTACACTTCAGTCTGTTATAATCACATTTAGGCAGTGATAAAGCGCATCTATGTTATGCCCTCTACCGAGAGACTTCAACACTCCTTCGGAGCTACCCGCTCACCTGGACCAAGAGATGGCGCTACTAGGCCAACTTTTACAAGTTAAGTATGAAGTATCTTTTTCTATTTATTTTTTATTTTCTTCAACTTCATTTTTTTATTACTTTTACGGTCATCCCGTGAAACCATATATTTCAAACTAAATACAAACTGAAATATAGATGCACAGAAAAAACCCTCCTCTGAATCTATACCACAGAATAAGTCTATACTAATATTATAAAACTGGCCAAGAGCGTGTCGGACACGCCCAAGATAGGGTTCCGTAGCAGGTACGAAAAAATGTTTGCATACTTTATTAATGTGGTTGTGATCTATCGGCGAATTGGGTAACTAAGAACTAGTATGTATGTTGATTGTTTTTCAGATGTAATATATTTTTTTTTATTTGAAAGATGATACTGTTAGCGTGATCTTATAGGTACTTAAAGGAAAAAAATGCTTGCAATGGCGGTTAAATTTACAATCTTAGTTAAGAAATATTTTTTTACAAAAACTTAATAACTGCTCAACTGATTAAGTTGAAAATAATTTTCCTAGAAAGTTTTTATTAAGTTTAACTTACGTGATTTTTTCATATATTTTTTAGACTTGCGGTTCAAAAGTTAGAGGGGGGGACACATTTTTTTGAAATTTCGGAGTGAATATCTCCTAAAATATTCACCTTATCAAAAAATGGTTTGAGTAAACCATTGTACGTGTACGTGTACAGTACGTGTACGTGTACGTGTACAGGTGTACGTGTACATGGCGTACGGACATGGCGTTCCAGGACACACAAGCCCGGGTACGCGTACCCGAGTCCGCGCAGTCCGTACGCAGCTCAAGGGTTCCTAGTTGACTACGGAACCCTAAAAACTGAAGAGTTTATTTGTTTGAACGCGCTAATCTCAGGAACTACTGCTCCAATTTGAAAAATTCTTTCAGTGTCAGCCCATTTATCGAGGAAGGCTATAAAGAGGCTATATATCATCACGCTAACACCAATAGGAGCGGAGCGGAGCGGAAGAATGTTTCAAAATCGGGGTTTTATGAAGTAAAACTTCTAAAGGCACGCTTGACTTGGGAGAACGGTGGTGAATGTGAACGCGGGTGTGCGGGGGGTTCGGTGGCAGGGGGGTGGGTTGCGTGGGGGTTCTGGGGGCGGGGGTGGGGGTGCGCGGGGGTGCTGGGGGGGTAATTTTTTTTATATCGAGGAACTAAGGAGAGCCATAATTGGGAATGTCTAAAAAAAATTACCAGTGGTTTTTATATTTTTTTTGTATAGAAAAGTCAATTATAAGAAACTAATTTCAATATTTTGTCACTTAGTTCACTACTTTTTTCAAAATTAATTATTGAAACTATTTTGGTTGATGACGTCAGATTGTAATTGAGGGCTCCCACACTGCCAAATTTCTAAATCTATCGAAATGCGTACGATAAGGCAACCTCTTTAATTATTTTTTGCGTGGTGGTACACTGTAACTAGTGTCACTTTACTGGCGCTGTCAAAGTGCTAGATGTCAGGCAGTGGGTCCAAATCAAACTCCGTAGTTATAATCCACGCGTAAATTTGTGAAGAATTCTAACCACACAGAATAAAGTACGACTTGGACCGGTCACGCAATTTACACCAATGTCAAATGAAGGTCATTGCTTACTTGTTATATAATAAATTCATTACATAATATTAAAATTAAATAACTACAGAAAACGAGTTAAAAACCATTTATCTCGAAATGGTTTTCTATTTACTATACATTGCAAAAAAATAGACATCCCCAATTGATGAAAAAGCTAATTGGATTAAAAAAATAAAAATAAGCTGCCCAAATTACTAATTCCACGCGGACAGAGCTGCGGAGTCGTGGGCAAAAGCTAGTTAAAGAATAAATCTATTCCTACCTACCTACTTATTTCAAAGATGTAAGATCATTATTTATGACGTTCATTGAAGTCACTTAGTCTTGACATTATAAGAAGTGTAATAAAATGCTCCTCAACCTTAAATCACACTCAATAAGATTCAATTTGTCAAATCCACTACACGGCACCAATCGTTCGTCTGAAAGTTCGTAATTACACTGGATGGCTTGCGGCGCCTGCAGCTTTGTAATATCTCCATGGACGAAATATTGCTCGTAAACTTCTTACAGGCGTTCAGATTAAATTGATTTATTATAAATCTCTGCGCTGAGAATATTGATTACTTGTAGCTAAATGTAATGCCGTATTAATGCAAAGCGGTGGTGATTTGATTAGTTGCACCCCTTTTTTAACCCCCGACACAAAAAGAAGGGTGTTATAAGTGTGTTTGGCGAGCCTTGTGGGAGGCCTATGTTCAGCAGTGGACGTCTTTAGGCTGAAATGATGATGATGATGATGATTACCAAAAAAATCCGGTTGTCCTCTTCGGCAGCGAGCGGTTAGGCTCTTTAATTCACCCAGAAATGACAGTTGGGGTCGCCCTCGCCCGTTCAATTCCACATTCATTCTGCGAAAACGTCAAAAACCCTACCAAAATTAATATTTCCGAGTTGCCCTGAAATTTCAATTTCACTCCAGCGATTACCTTCGGGCGCGAGCGGAAAAGCCTTTCTCCAATCAGACAGGGCGTTGAACTCAATCCATTCATTAACTGTTGCGTTAGAAAATAATGTTTGAAATTTATTTTGTATATGTACCTAATTTAATTACAAGATTTCGAGATCATAAAGCGTACCTACTCAACTCTATTTTCTTTTCTTTTTGCAAGCTTCATACTCCGAAAGTTTAAGAAACAAAAATGATAATTAAGTTTAGTAGTTATCTATTACATCGTTACAAAATCCTTCTGCCGCAGAAGCAAAAATAATATGTTAAACTAGCTGTTGCCCACGACTCCGTCCGCGAAAAATTCCTTTATCGCGATACCGTGGAACTATGCAATTTTCCGAAATAAAAACTATCCTTATTTCCTTTCCAGAGTCTCACACTATCTCCATACAAAATTTCATCTTAATAGGTTCAGCGGCTTAAGCGTGAAAAAGTAACAGACAGACAGCTAGACACACACGGTTACTTTCGCATTTATAATATGAATATGAAATAGTCAGGATTTGTCCTTCCGTCCACATAGGACAGTTCGCATTGGCCAACGACACAGACCATATCGCCGTTGTGTAGAGGAGGTGAAGTACGAAATTAAGGCAATAAATGAAATAAATCGTGGCAGGGCACGCAAAAGCTATCACAGAGTAATAATTATATTTCTTTGGGGGTAGTTGCAATAGAGAGATCTCTCTCTAGGCAGATGTTATGCCTGGGGACCGAAGTCTAATGGATGAAAGTTGGAAGTTGTATTTATGCAGCCGAGTTGAGAAACTTCGATAGCCTGATGTAGGATTGTAGCAATTACTTCCTTATGTGATGACTAGATGGCGCTAGTAGTCGCTACATCAGCTCCCCTTTTAGACCGGAGGCCGATACGAATTGGGGATGTCTAAAAAAAATACCCATGTTTTTTTATATTTTTTTTGTATAGAAAAGTCAATTATAAGAAACTAATTTCAATATATTATTTATTTTATTAGCAGTACGGCTGCTCACCGAATCTAAGATTATTTAAAAGCGAAAAAGTTTTTCGGGTGCGCCGGCGGGATTCGAACCCACGTCTCCCGGGTATGCGCCCCAACGGATGTTCTACCAATTGAACCACGTCGCATCCAACCGACTCCCCCGAAATTCTTAATCGCTTACATACGCCAACAGTGGCGTGTGGTAACATCCATCGCAACTTTTAGAAGCTACGACTCCTACGTTCCAAATTACATTGGAAATGCGTAAGAAATGATGTACCACATCTATTTATTCAAATATTATTTATTTTATTAGCAGTACGGCTGCTCACCGAATCTAAGATTATTTAAAAGCGAAAAAGATTTTCGGGTGCGCCGGCGGGATTCGAACCCACGTCTCCCGGGTATGCGCCCCAACGGGTGTTCTACCAATTGAACCACGTCGCATCCAACCGACTCCCCCGAAATTCTTAATCGCTTACATACGCCAACAGTGGCGTGTGGTAACATCCATCGCAACTATTAGAAGCTACGACTCCTACGTTCCAAATTACATTGGAAATGCGTAAGAAATGATGTACCACATCTATTTATTCAAATATTATTTATTTTATTAGCAGTACGGCTGCTCACCGAATCTAAGATTATTTAAAAGCGAAAAAGTTTTTCGGGTGCGCCGGTGGGATTCGGACCCACGTCTCCTGGGTATGCGCCCCAACGGGTGTTCTACCAATTGAACCACGTCGCATCCAACCGACTCCCCCGAAATTCTTAATCGCTTACATACGCCAACAGTACATTGGTAGAACACCCGTTGGGGCGCATACCCGGGAGACGTGGGTTCGAATCCCGCCGGCGCACCCGAAAAACTTTTTCGCTTTTAAATAATCTTAGATTCGGTGAGCAGCCGTTCTGCTAATAAAATAAATAATATTTGAATAAATAGATGTGGTACATCATTTCTTACGCATTTCCAATGTAATTTGGAACGTAGGAGTCGTAGCTTCTAATAGTTGCGATGGATGTTACCACACGCCACTGTTGGCGTATGTAAGCGATTAAGAATTTCGGGGGAGTCGGTTGGATGCGACGTGGTTCAATTGGTAGAACACCCGTTGGGGCGCATACCCGGGAGACGTGGGTTCGAATCCCGCCGGCGCACCCGAAAAACTTTTTCGCTTTTAAATAATTTCAATATTTTGTCATTTAGTTCTCTACTTTTTTCAAAATTAATTATTGAAACTATTTTAGTTGATGACGTCAGATTATAATTGAGGGCTCCCACAATGCCAAATTTCTAAATCTATCTAAATGCGTACGATAAGGCAACCCCTTTAATTATTTTTTGCGTAGTGGTACACTATACACTGTGTCACTTTACTGGCACTGTCAAAGTGCTAGATGTCAGACAGCGGGTCCAAATCAAACTCCGTAGTATAATCCACGCGTAAATTGTGAAGAATTCTAACCACACAGAATAAAGTACGACTTGAACCGGTCACGCAATTTACACCAATATCAAATGAAGGTCTTATTTGTTATGTTATAAATTCATTACATAATATTAAAATTAAATAACTACAGAAAACGAGTTAAAAAGCATTTATCTCGAAATGGTTTTCGATTTACTATACATTGCAAAAAAATAGACATCCCCAATTGCAGTGGAGTGCAGTCTGTGCGTCATGTGGGCGCTTGCAAGGGCCAGTCGCTCAGAGCCTCGTCGGCGAGCATTGTTGTTCCTCTGCTACTTGTAGATGCATGCCTGTTGCGTGATTGCTCAGAGCCTTGTTGGCGAGCGTTGGTTGATTGATTGGCAAGTGGAAGTAGTGGGAGGAGGATTTTTGCGAACTGTAGACACCAGGCAGATAATAGATACATACATGCTAATGGTGCACAGTGCGGTGAGTATGGCTTGCTGTGAGACTGCGTCATCGTCTTGTGTGTCTGAAGATTGCGATTTTGTCCAATGTCGTGGGTCACCAATTTGGGGGTAGTTGCAATAGAGAGATATCTCTCTCCAGGCAGATGTTATGCCCGGGGACCGAAGTCCATTGGATGAAAGTTGGAAGTTGTATTTATGCAGCCGAGTTGAGAAACTTCGATAGCGTGATGTAGGATTGTAGCAATTACTTCCTTATGTGATGACTAGATGGCGCTAGTAGTCGCTACACTTCTTTTAAAAAAAAAATACAAATTAAATTAAGCATTAGAGACAAGGTCATAAGAATAAATCGAATAAATAATAACAGAAAAGGTAGGTAAGCAATTTTGACGTGTCTTTTTATTGAAAAACACTTTTGAAAAATAAATCACGGCAAATGTGTATCAATTAAGTAACAAGGAACAATAGTCATTTATATTCTTTTGGTTTCATAAGTAAAAAGACATTATTATGTATCAAGATTGTTTACCTTTTTTTATTTCTAATGCTAAAAAAAACGAAGATGGCCGTGCATGTCACATTCTGTACAGAGGGGGGCCACTACGGAATTCGGAGTTCATATCGTGCCTTCCCTTTTACTCTTTTGTTCAATTCTATTAGCGTGAACAAAGCGGCACGGTACGACGTTCTACTAAAATAAAGAAAAGGCCGAAAAGGAAGTTTAAGCTTTACTTTGCCAGAAAGGGGTCGTTCTTGCAGAACTACAAAGAATACAAGAGCACATAAAATATTTTTCCTGCAATACAGTACAAACTTAGAGTACAATGAATGAACGCAGCTACAATTACGAGTATTTAAATTATAATTTGATCGCTTCGATAAAATTATGTGTTCGAATATTTTGCTGTCACCTGTTTTTAAAATGACTAAATAAAAAAATTATCATCATGGAAAATACCCAAAACAGCGTAATGAATAGAAATATGTTGTCATAATTAAAAAGAAAAATCCAGCTGCTTATTTTCGGTAATTTGTTAGACTTTCAAACCAACTGATTAGTTTAATTAACAAAACATAACTTATGTTCAGAACGCTTACAGGATTAATGTTGCCAATGCAAATAAAAAACCCGTAAATACGGGAAAATATCGACACTCATGGCGTTTATTCCGTACTTAATCTGGACGTTTCTTAGCTTATACATATATGTAACAACTTGCTACATTAACCATTTACTATTATAAGTTCGTAGATAAAAAACATTGAATATTTTATTCATCCTTTTGACTTAAAAAGTGAATTAAAGTAAAAAATTCACGAGCACGATTGATGGAGTATTTTTTATTTCCGAAATCCGTTAGTTCCTTGCGGGGTTTTTGCTTGCAACACTGGAAACCAGTCAGTCACGTCACTTCGCTAGTGTGGGTGTGTTGCGTGCGTGCGTGCGTCCATGAATTCGTGAATGCATGCTATTATTCATGTTTGTGTGTATTTCTGACGCCGCTTGTGAGTTGTCATTCCTCTAATTTTGGATTTTATCACTAAAACTCTTCAAACTGTCGTCTCCAGGTACGTAAAGTGAAATTCTGTGCAAATTTGCCTTATCTTTAAGGGCCGTGTACCGCGAATCCGGTATTTAATATGCATATAACCTCAGACAGGCGTTACCTGTACCGATGACTATCTCGTTAGTCTTGGTTTTGCATAGCTCCATGTTTCACCAGTGTTCGGTTTATCGATTGTTTTATCTGTGAGTCGGTTATCTTGCTATTTCAAGAGAATCTCGTGTTTTTATCACGTACGGGGAAGAGCCGTGGAGCTGTGGCGGGCGATGTTATGAGGCTCGCGAGCGGTGGTAGATAGGCAAGGCTAGTCAGTCGGCTTCTTGATGCCGGTCGGAGTGGGAGTGCTAGTGCCGTCCCGTAGCTTGCAATAATGGTAGGCTAGGGTGTCTGCAGGCCTCTGTGGTGTCTGTGACCAGTGCTAAGTGGTGTTTCTGTTACAGGCCGGTAGGATGCTAAAGTTCATACGAGGGAAGGGCCAGCAGCCCTCCGCTGAGAGACAGAAGCTCCAAAATGAACTGTTTGCCTTCCGTAAGGTATGTAACTCAAATGTTTTGAATGACCGCTGAAATTATGATGTTTTTCTTTTTTATGTGTGATTACCAGACAGTAACATAAACAGCAGATTACTCATATTTATTTCAGTACCGACTACATAAATTAGAATGAACATTCTATTCAGTTATAATGATTTAATTGACTGTTAACACTGCGCAAGTAGCAAGAAAATTTTATTCATCATTCCTACATGTTTGTATGTATGATTTATGTGACTGTCAAACTTTGTTATTAATTTATGTGAGAAATGTCAACAAACTGATTACTATATTTATTTGGTGTGAGAAAGGTGCAAATATAGTATGTCTTATTTATGTTATGTTATCATACCTAACTTGTTGCTGATTTTAGATTTTTTTTTTCTGTAGCATTCACTTTTGGTAAACACAAGGTGTTTATTTTGAAAGATAGTTGACAACTGGATAACCTAGTGGTTAGACAAAATGTCTATAAATCTTTGAGGTTTCATGTTCAATACCTAATCCTGGCAAACACTATAAAAAATATGAATGTATGTTCTCAAGTCTTGGCTGTATGTTATGTATTTAAGTTTATTTATAGCCTGGTACTTATACTACAAGCTTTACTTAGTTTAGTACCAGGTGAACCAGTGTGAATTTTGTCATGATATTAAATTAAAATCAAATTATTACATCATTATTTACATTCAATTTAGACCTTTAGCTATAATTCTTCAGTACTACTGTCATGCAACATGTTCTTCAAAGAATCCAGGTGGATATTGTGTTACCAAGCGCAACATAATCAATAACTTTGTCCAATCTGTCACTTAAGTGTAAATGCTAAAGAAATATTATTGAATGATGATTAAGCCAAACTCACTGATATAAAGATTAGCTTTAATATAAAAATTGTTTATTTTGTAGTATCTTATCTAAAGCCCTGTGTTGTTTGCCCTGATAAGATACCTCTGCCAGTTAATTTTTACACCGTTTTACAATTGTAGCATACAAATTGGGCCATGGCCATAGGAATTTTTAAAATTTTATCTTAAGTAAAGAAACCATACATTTTCTCTATCTAGTGGTTTCGCAATTCTACACCGACACTGCCTATTAATTGCTTGTGACAATAACATTGTCTACATTCAACAAAATGTGCAAACAATTTAATTTAACAAATTAAATTTAAGTGCCAATTACTTAGGATTACTAGATGGTCACTTTTGTGCCTTGACACATTCAATCCACATATTATGTAACTTCATAAAGGTAAACATAGTTTGAATGCCTTGAAATCTGAATATTTTAGAAAAACTCAGATTTTTTTTAAAACATTTTAGAAAATTTCTGTTTTTATTTCTCCTAAGACTTCAAACTACAACAGATAAGATAAAATTTGGTGTCAAAATGAAATATTGTAAATATTTTCCACATTATTCACCACTAGTTTTGTGTCACAATGCTTGTCTCTCTTTCTAACTATCTCAATTAAACACGAGACCCATCAATACCAAATAATTGCATTTCAACTGCTGTCAGTCACTTCAACTGCTTCAGCTATTATACTAGGGGCGTTCAATAAAAAGTGAGAATGAGTATGTTATAAACAACTTTTACTAAATGTCATTTTATTTTTCGACATAGTCACCTTTTGGCATAATACACTTACCCCCCGTTTCACCATCCATTGATCAAATTTATTTGACGGATAAATGTGATGCCGCCTCTGTTTGTTTTGTTCGAATAGACGGAGACGGCATCACACTTATCCGTCAGTCAAAATTAATCAATGGGCGGTGAAACAGCCCCTTAGTATATCTTTTTTCTAAACTTAAAATTCCATTTTTAAAAAAGGTCTCATCTTGAGTACTTAAAAAATCTTGTACTGCAGCGACTACCGCGTCGTCGTCTTCAAATTTCTGGCCTCTCAGGTATTGTTTCAATCTCGGAAATAGGTAGAAATCACTGGGAGCGAGATCTGGTGAATACGGAGGATGCTTAAGGATATCGAACCCAGCATCACGAATTGCAGCCATTGCAACGGCGGACTTGTGTGCCGGAGCATTGTCCTGGTGGAACAGCACAACTTTCGAGAGTTTACCTCGCCGTTTTTCGCGGATCTCATTACGCAATGTTGCTATTTGTTTGGCGTATAAAGTGCCCGTAATAGTGGCTCCATGCTCGAGATACTTAATCATTAATACCCCTTTACCATCCCAAAAAACAGAGCCCATGACCTTACCGGCAGATGGGCTCACCTTGAATTTCTTCGGAGTTGGAGATGATGGCCTTTTCCATGTCATAGACTGCAGTTTCGTTTCTGGGTCGTAATGATGGAGCCATGTTTCGTCCATTGTTATAAATCGCGCCAAAAAAAGTTCCCGGTCTTGCTGCATCAGGTTCAAAGCTTCTTGACAAATCTCTAGTCTAGTTTGTTTTGCGTAAGCATTCTTGGTACCCAACGCGCAGATACCTTTTTCATACCCAAGCGTTCATGTCTTCAGTTACTGCTGTAGTAGGGCGTCCGGAGCGGGGTTCGTCCATTGTCGATGTTCTTCCACGTCTAAATTCGGCGCACCAACGTGCGACTGTCGAATACGGAGGAGCATTAGACCCTAAAGTGCCCCGCAAATCCAAATTGACTTGGTCCGTAGAAAAATTTTTCAAACACAAGTATTTGATAACGGCGCGCAGTTCAATTTTCTCCATTTTCGCTAACGTACTCAATAGCATTGCAAAGAAATTACCGTATATTTTTTTAAACAAAAGACAGTTAGTTTTTTTTTCATAGCAATCAGCTAGATAGATTAGCTTTACCGGCCAGTATTTAATTTCGTAATATTAAAAGAGTTTGCATCTCATTCTCACTTTATATTGAACGCCCCTCGTATTAACTGTTACTTTTCCATTCACATGCCTGTACTATAACAAAGTTTCAAATTATGTTAGCCATTACTAAATATCTACTACTTCTACATATTATGTATGTCTACACTACATACAGTGAATTGGGTGTCTAGGTACTAGCTTATGTATGAATAACAAGGAACCCAAGTTGCTTTTTCAATTAGGAATAATGCAAAGTAATATTAGTGCTCTATAAAAAATATGACATAGGTACTCTTAGTTGTCAGAACGCGCGCGCCAACCTCTCATTGGCTGCGCCCAATTGAAACGCTTCCAATGAATAGGAATCAAGGACATGCAGTTTCTATTAAACATTATTAGTTTCTGGACACATGAACACGTCCAGCGGGGTTAACGACCTCTGCTAACGTTTTTGTTGACGCCAATTATAACATCAATCAGGTTTGAAGCATAAGAAACATGTACTAAATAAAGTAAAAAAAGTTGATATTAGAGGCACGGCGGAGCACACGTGTGTGTTATGCCACTGCCAAGTTCAATAATTGAATTTTCGAGTTGTGTGAACCAATCTATAACATGTTTAATGTCTCTGTGTTGTAAAAAATACCTCAAATGGATACACTTTTTTAATCATCTCGAGATTTTGTGTAGTATTATGGCAAACCACAGAATAAATGACGGTATTTTAATTGAGCAAAAAAACGAGAACCTTTGGAGGCGCGAAGCCCCTCAGAATATGAGGCCGTGGGCGAGGGGTTGTGTCGCCCATGCCCAGATATGCCACTGCACTGGGCTGCAGAGATCTTTATCTAACTAAAAGGCTTAAAGGTATCTCGTTTATATTCTTGGCAGGCAGGAGGTAAGAAAATTGGCAGGGAAGTGGGCAGCGCGAGTATTTAAACACCTCACTTCTCATGCTCCTGTCACTGCCACTAATATCATAAACCCTCATTCCTACCACGGCAGTAGTTCCGGCAGGCTGCTGGCGGTGTTATACGCAGATGCAGGTTCTGGTGGCGAGGCATACACTAAATTATTTACATACATTTGCCTTGGTACATAATACTTATTTGTTAATAATTAAACAGCATTCATAAAAAGGCACACAGTTTCCAGATAAATCGAGAACATTATACGTTTTACGGGACATCGATTTTTCGACGCAGTTACAGGTGTCTAATGTAATTGACAGGATCCCTGTCCCATGAAGCTCATGTGCGTTATGACTTTATGAGCGTTTAACTTCTCTACTACCATGGGGATGTGTCGAAAGAACGCTGCACATTGCTTCGGGACAGTGAACCTGTGTTAACTTTGAATAATCTCCAACTCTCAATAGAACAAGTAGACGAAAAACAAACGTATCATTAATACTTATTAGTAGTAAGATATGATTTCATGGTTAATCCAACTGCTTTAATCTGTCGTGGCCTCTACTCCGAAACCCTTGTCGATTTATGTATAAATACAAGTATAATCATAGCGTATACATCCTCATCGGGAGTGATCCGTGCAGCTATTATCAGTACATAAACCTCGATAACGATAGCATTCAATCGATATATACCTAACTGTCGGTGATATCCTTAAGAGCAGGTACATGACCTCTAAGCTAAATGAAGTAAATCGCCGGATGACAAGCAAAACTCACTAAAATTTCTGTCACTGCTCTTCAAAAAGTCTTATCTAGTTAGTAATTTCATACTGAGATACGAGCTTTGTTTTAAGTAGGTATTTGGTACTTAGTGACTTTTGCTTGTCACCCGACGAAATGTTAGTCCTTGGCATAAAGTACAAAAACATGTTCTTAGATTCCTAAATTGCTGTAAAAACTTCATGGTCTATAACTCCATGTATACCTATTGTGCCTAAACATGCTGCGGCCATAGTATTTTTACGCGTGGAAAGTGCATTTTACCCTGTGTTTCGGGTAAACAGGAAGTTGCCTTAAATGGCTTCTCACTTAAGGCTGCTAATTTACCTACTATCTACCACGCATCCATTGCCACCCCTAAATGGCACTACTTACGAGTAGACAGGTTTAGGAACAGCAGGTACCTTTTATAAAGCGTGCTAGACTAGAACAGCAACTTTTAACGCATTACACATTTATGTATGTATGTATGTAAACTCTTTATTGTACAAAAATAAGGAAAAAAAAAAGAAATACATTATTGACAACCGTGACATTTTATGCTTTTCCGTTCTTTAATTTTTCACTACCACATGGGCTCATTGATGCACTTCAATAAATCAGCTTGTGTCTTGAGCGTTGAGCCCTGAATGTCTTCTGGCAAAGATGTAATGCATCTGGTCCGAACAAGGTAGTGGTTGGAGAAGTAATTGATGTCCTGTATCTCAAAGATTTGATCATTTTGACTGTAGCCTCACCTCCTGTTATGTAACCGGCAAAATATTCCGTTCGGTCGTTCAAATATTTTAGAGCACCTTAATCGACCCCATATCGTGGCCAGTGTACGAGTACTAACTAAAATCAACTGTTTTCAAACTTATACGGGTAATGGTTTAGGATGTAGCAATTTAAAATGCCATCTAGTTCCCATAATCCTACAATGAAGTGCAACAACAGCAAGTAACGCTAGCCGCTTAAATCAAATCGACCACGTGAGCAGATTACAAGTTTTACCGGTTACTAGTTCGAGTTATTGTGTAGTACAATGAGACCGGCTCTAGTTTTATCGATAGCCCGTGTAACGCCGATTGGAGGGCCATAAAGCCGCACCCAGACTCGCCCGCGTTGTAATTTTTATCGATATCGCGACGGTATGACCGGCTTGATAGGCATCACCTTGGAATGAGTAGGATCTAAAACATTCTTTTGTTCATTATGACAGTGTTGTCAAGTAAAGGAAAATAAAATCGTCGCCAAAGATATAAAAAAAATTGATAAAAATCTTGTAGAGCTTGGAAAGCGTAAGCCGAGTTTTAATTAATGAAACATCTCACAACTAGTTAAGCCTATTTAATAACGATAGGTACACTCTTTTTTCGCAGTCGTGTAAAAAATAAATGCACAGTTCGCTCCGTTTGATTTAGCTTTCGAAAGCGATAGCCCTACATGTACCTAATTACAAATCTTCATACCCAGAAACTCTCATGCCTCGTCCTTTTTTACCAGTGGCTAAAGTGTAAATAAAAACCACCTACTACAGCACAGGAAATAAGAGACGAAATGAACCTCAAATCATTTGATTGAACCGCTTTGGTTGTGCTTGCGCAGAAGCAATTGATCCATGAAATGTGAACAAGCCACGATGGCTGCCGTCACGCTAGGATGCGCCGTTGGGCCCTAAGTACTCGCATAAATCAATGTACAAGTTTCTTCCTTTATAGCGATGTCTATGAAATCATATTTTTCAAGGTTTTTTTTTTTGATTGCGATCTACCCATCGCATATAAGTATTATCTGTCAGGATATCTGAAACCTACAAGTTTTGGTTCAACTTAAATATCTAAGTCTTCTTCTAAGAGTTCTTGATTATTTTTCAAAGCATTATCATACACATTAAACTCTAATCGATCACAAAAGAAAAATTGAAACAGGTAGCTAAGTAGCAGACTGTCGTAGATTTTTTAAGATTTTTTCAAACCCTTTTTTGCAAATAGCGATTTCGCATAAAGTAGTACTATATTTTTCTAGTGCATCAAACATTGGTGTTCTTAGGATATTCGTATTTACAGGTACATGTATATCCACAGTCAATACGATGAAACATATTATATCACCAGCGTACACCATTAGTAAATAGCTTTCAGATTCAAAGTGAAACTAATAAATAATCACTCTCGTATAACAATAATGAATTACGAATAACAAGTCAGGAAAAGCGAACCCTTGTCAATCTAATATACCCGTATTTTCCTCACTCTTCCATTCCGTGAAAGCTTTCTTAATCTGGTGGAGTAACCATCACAATAGGCCAATCAAAGGTCCCGATATCCCTTTTATTCCCGTCCCTAAGCCCAAGGGACTGCAAGGGACCTCATTTCGACAAAATGTATCTTGTTTTATTGGGATATTCATAAAGCGATTCAAAGAAAGAAAGGTTTTCGTTTAATGTTTTGTTAGTCCAAATGCATGTTTTCCGTGGGCTGAAAATATGTTTTTTCCGAAGAATCAACGAAAACTTGACTGTTTTTACGATTAGTCCGACACACATACATTTAAATAAAAACGCACAAATATTGCTTACCTAATACTTGCTTCAGGGCTCTTGTAGCCAACATGCCCTGTAAAATTAGACTGAATATTTATTCGTAATTTAGTAATCTAGTTACCGTCGGTAGAAAGCTGTAACCCTGTGACAGTACACACCACAGAAATAATAATAAAGAGGATAGAAGTGCCTTAGACGCGTGACCTTGGCGCCGCGCTTGTGACTCGTAGGTCACAAGCGCGCGACTTGTGGCTCAGTGCTATTTGAAACGTGGGTTACAACAAGTGCTTTAAAATGGTGTTTTGCAGCAATAGCAATTGCGGAAACTCGTCCACACTGTCTAATTACACTAATAAGGGGATTACATTTCATTGGTATGTATTAATTTAATGTAATAATGCGGTTTATATCAAAATACAACTTGAGAAAATATTTCATTATGAAATATTAGTTTACACGTTATTAACACGAAACTTCATATACCATTGCTACTCATGCCCATAAAAACGCAGATCGTTTTGAATTATACGCAGCAATGTAAAGTAATTTTTGATAACCCTTCCGTCTTGCACAAAAGTTCGTGGTACGGACAAAAAAACAGGTTACGACTAGTACAGACATAATGCCGACGCGGCCAATAAATGGCGCCGTTGTGTAAATGTGGGTATGACTTACGTTGAGTGTTATTCAACGCTATCTCTAAGGTGTAAGGTTCATAATTGTTTGTAAGCAAAAATATTAATAATTGTGTGCGTGATTGCGTAGTACGGTTCCGGTCTTTTGCATGTGTGCATTAACACAGTAAGTAGAGGGGATGAAGCAGCGACACGAGTTCCGGAAGAAAATAGGAACTAAGGCATTTCTATCCTCTTTATTATTATTTCTGTGGTACACACTGACTATAAGACAACATCTCATTGTACATTGGTACAGAGTATTGAAGAACATTGGTTCTTACCGGACCCTATGAATCATTTCGTATACGCATGCATATCGTGCTCAGCAGTTGTTACGTAGGCCTATCTGCAGAGCCAACGTAAAATAACCGACGCCATGAATGAATTATTAGCGAAGCAAACAATCGCTCGGCCATACATGATGCCTAAACAATACTCTGTTCAGATTTATGCGAGAGTAGAAAAGCTTTCACTGCACTCTTTAACTATCTAGTTTATATCGATCATTGCAGTGGTACAAAGACATGAGATGCACGAAAATTGTTGTTATCAATATTCCGTACGAAAATTCTTACATCCACGATAAAAGTCTTCACAAATAGTCCAGGGGGCTTACCATGATCTTTCAATGAACGTTCCAAACGCAGAGCAGTTCAATTTAGGCACGTTAACTGAATCGTCGAAATTGGTACCACGGCGTCTATTTCTCAGAGCTGAGTCTCAATCGCTTACAAGTGAAAGAAAGACCGATATTGTCTCTGGTCCGAAACTGAAACGCTAAGTCGCGAAAGGGATGCCGCTATATGCAAACCAAATATATCTATCTCTTTTAGTCTCGACTGACGTTTGGACGTTCGAAACCCAAAGTACTTCTAAAGTTAGCTTACGGTTTGATTTCTTTTTCATTTTTAAAGTACTGAAAACTTTATAAAAAACTCATTTCCTTAAATAATGTTTCTTTGTCATAAAATATGACTTTTTTTAGAGCTAAATATAATTTTTAACACAGTGGTTGTGAAACCTTTGTACAAAATGTATTGGTTATATTATTCTCTTTGCTTTGTACATTTTAAGCAATCTGCCTGCAGCTAAGATTCGGAACGCGAGGGCTATCGCGTATAATTTGCGAGGCGCTAGTGTAGCTTGAGGTCCAGGGCTGCCAGATCGTATATTTGGATACAAAATACGTATAATCGGACGGTGTATTGTATCCATGATCATCATTTCGTATAATTCGATATGATGTGCTAGTTTAGTTTTAAGAAATTATGAAGAAAAATCGATTTATAGAATGGTTCTGTATAAATTGTATAATGCGATAAAATTTCGTATAATCGCAGATACTAAACCGTATAGCCGCGATTTATTTGCTGGCAGCCCTGTTGAGGTCTTCGAAATGTCAAATGTCACTGTTTACGGTTTGGCTTCGCGGGTTTATTTCTATTTATATTAATATTGCGAATATTTAGCAATACGTTAGATTAATTATGCCAAATATAAGTTACGGATTAATGAATGTGATTGCTTTAAAAGCGGAGTTAAGAAAAAGAGGTGCAAAATTATACGGTCTGAAAGAACAGCTAATTAAGAGGTTAGTTTTTTACTATAAACAAACTATTTTTTGTGTAAAATTTGCTTATTTACATTGTTGTTTACCAAGATTACAGCCGTTTTTTTTCTTTTTACAGGCTTCAAGACTATGATAGGAACAATAATTTTGTTGGAAACATAGGAGATGAAATACTAAAAACCGATTTGGCGTACATACTGTTGAGTGGCCTTCAGACAGTTCGTACAGCAGTGTAACATCGAGAAGTGTACTTATCACCTGACTTAGATATAGTGAATATTAACACTTACTTAACCGATTTGGCGTACATACTGTTGAGTGGCCTTCAGACAGTTCGTACAGCAGTGTAACATCGAGAAGTGTACTTATCACCTGACTTAGATATAGTGAATATTAACACTTACTTTTTAGAGGTTTAAAAAGACAGTGTGCTGCAGTTCATAGAAAGGGCTATAATGATAAATGAATATTTAGTGGCTGTAGTGACAATGTACACAAAATAATTTGCTTTTCTATAGGGGACAAGTCCACTCTGAAAACACGAAAGCATTATCATATTTTATGAGCATTGCCTTTGAATCAGATGGAAAAATTGTTCAATCCATGTGTGAGTGTGCTGCTGGTATGGGACCAAAGGCAGTTTGTGAGCACATAGCCTGTGTATGTTATGCAATTTTACGATTTAAAGAGTAAACAAACAGATATGGCATGTGCCGAAAAAAAAGAAAATGAACTTGTCTCCTAAAAAAGCTGAAAATCTTACATTAGAAATACAAAAATATAATGTCACCAAATCTAAACGAAATAATATGTGTTTTGATCCACGTACTGATAACACTTGCAACACTGTACAATGGTATGATTATGCTAACATAATATATAACAATGTAATAAACTATTGCTCTTTAGAGAAAATACGGCTTGGCATAAGTGGTGTGTTTGAAGTTGCTTCCCTGCATGGAATATCTAATGACCATAAATAATTACCTTAAATTAGTACAATGAAACCCTACCTACTCTCTTCTACTATGTTATATGTGTCTATTTCATGTGTTATTTATACTTGAAAGGTTTAGGTAGTTAACTTAATGTAAACAAACTTCAGTTTCCAAATTTGGCATATTCAAGGATTCAAAACATTTTATTTATCTATCATTCTAATACAGTCAGCGTCAAATAGTTTGTGACACCCAAAGTGGTCAAATAGTTCGCATCACGTCTTTATTACAGTTGGAATAAGGCCGTGTTGCTAACTTTTTGGCCACTTTGGGTGTCACGAACTATTTGACGCTGACTGTACAAACTAGACTAACGTATTTTAATACAGAAATGTAAATGTTTAGATAGTTCAATGGGAGAATTACAGTATTTAAGACATCAGTCGTCATTGTTTTGTTTACATTTGGTTAATTACCTAAACCTTTCAAATATAGTTAATTATTATAGTAGATAATAGGGATGACTATGTATTGAAAGGATAAATAAAAAGTTTAGATGATTGATTTATTTTTACTTTTATTTAAATACCTATAATTAACTGTCCAATATCCTTATTTACATTATATTCTTCCTGAAATTAGTGAGCATAGAGCATACAAATATGATTCTTCCTCCAAGTGGTACTAAATTAGATGATAGATAACTTATTACTAAGAATCTTTAAAGTTTTTCCTAAATCAATGACATGCTTAACATTGATAGGTACGTTCAGATGACAATTTTTTCGATTGCCTGAGTTGGTGTGCTTCAAACTGATTACACCCTTTTTTCAGAAACTGTGGCATGTTTACTGTAACATCCATATGTGAAACAAGATCTTGAATACTAAAGCCACGATCACCGAGAATAATGTCCCCTTTGTCCCCTTTTTGAAGTAGATTTATTATGATGCCACACTTTTCGAATAACTCTCTGTTACTGACAGATCCACCATATGCATCTGAAACAAAGGTCACACATCTAGAGCCAGAAATTCCTACCAATACTTTTTATTTTCATGGTTCCAGGAAAATCGACTAGGCTGGTTTTAGTTTAGGAATAGCTGAAAATTTTTAACAACTTGCTCAGTTTCAAGGGTGGGGTAAATCAAATGCCTGATGCAAGCACGGTATTTAGGAATAAGAAAAATCATTACTTAAGATTTTCTGTATTTGATTCTTTAGTTTAGGTAATGCATAATCGTCAAGATTTAAATGTTTTTTTACAAATACGTGAATGTTTTGAAGGGGCATAGTTGACCCTGCGAATCGCTACTAACCACTGCTTTGAGACACTTTTATCTTTCGGAAACTTATGTTCGCCTTTCTTTTCCGAGCAAAACGGGACTGCGCAACACTGGGGCATTGCCAATACGTTTACTCTACAGTTCTATTGTATTAAATATGAAATTAATAATTAAATATTAAATGTCAATTTTTGTTTTGGCATCCGTAATAACAAACTTTGACAGCCGTAATGAGTAACGTATACTGAATCGCTAAATTTGACACTGAAGCGATTCAATTCCCACTCAAGTTAAGCGTCATGGTACGAAAACCACTAGAACTTGAAGGGAGTGAATGAAAATGTCTGTATCGCTACCGCTGAACCGCACTTGAACTGAATCGCAAAAGTAAGTAACGTCGTGGTACGAAATAGCGATGCAGTTCAGTTTAGAGCTTAAACTGAATCGTATTAAGATATCATGGTAAGGCCCCAGGAGAGCTGTCAGAACTTCCCAAAGTATCGAAATCACTGGATTCTGTGATGCTTTATAAGTATTATGCCTAGTATTTATCAAAAGGACATCATACGTAAGAAGTACTTTATTTACATAAAGCCTCTGTTTTGGCATCCCGCAGGCATCAGATATAGCTTTAGGTATGTTAATTTAGCCATACGTTTTACTGAATTGTGAATCACCTATTAACAATTCCAGCTTAATAGAGTAAACAGCCAGACAATACCATTTTAGACCGATGCGATCGACGATTGAGATTAGCGTAAAGCTCTAACAAACTCATAGACAATAGCGTTCCAAAGTTAGAAAATCAATGGACTAATTATTCAAATTCCTGAAGGATTAGCCTCTGTAATACTGTTATGTTAACTGGGGTTACCTGTAATTTTGCCTTCAGCCGTGGAACAGTAACGAGTGAGTGGGAAAAGGTATTCAGGGCTCATTTCTGGAATAAAGGATGAGCGAATTTGAACGAGAGGTCTGATTCTATTCAGGCAGGCATTACGAAGATCAACATTTATTATTGCGATTTCAGCCATGGATGAAGTGAGTGAATGGCGCATGAAGATTCGTTCGACTCTTGATTACAGTAATCATTACTGCAGGGATGGTTTCAACGTAAAACGCAAACGCGTTATGCTGCTTTAATTTCCTATCAATAACTGTTGAATAGATCTTGGACAAAATTTCCTCTTTAAATACTTTCTAGCAAAACTTGGGACTGTATTTGTTTCCGTCCAATATTTCTCGTGTAAGCTAATTTCGTTTGTCATTTTCGAGCGTGTAAATCGTTAGGCCGCACCTCGCAAATACTGGCCTAGGAACAAGGGCGGCGTCTGTCTAGTCTAATTTTGTTACTTACTCAATGACTACAGTGTTGTCACTAGTATGATGTCTAGGCATAGCATGTCGTGTAATTTTAGTCGCGTGATTTTCACCCAAAAATTCGCGGCGTCTAACCCTATATTTGGACGCACCTTACTTGATGTTTTCAGTTAACGTTTTGCTTGTTTTTAGCACACTATCACAGTTTGACCCTAGAGTGGATCTCATGCCCCTTTCCAGGAAAATTTAATATTCGACCTTTACCATTTTGAGGGCAAACAGGTAGTCCGTGTTTTATAAGATTTTGAGACCCGTCTGCTCTTCCTCTACATATGCTATTTATTTACAATTGTAAATCCATTGATTTAAGTATCTATCATGTGTGATATTATAAAGAAAGTTGAAAGAAGAGTTGTTGAAGAGTTCACTACTCGTAAATTGAGTGTATAATTTATTTCTGTGCAACCTTAAAACAGCATTGGGTACACACACACAGGCGTTTTATTAAATTTCGTGTCAACAAGTATGCGTGTAGCATTTCTATCTTCAGATTTAGTGGCACATACATTAGAGGTGTCCCGAGTTTAAATATAAGAGACTCAATTTTGATAAGCGGAAGGTCAACCGTTCGACCACCACAGCCTATTTACTAACAACCTGTATTCTAATCTATAACAATGATGTGCCGACAAGACCACATTCCACGTGCCGGCTCGCTCATCACCAGTCTTTTTATACACAGACTGATCTAATGTTACGAAACAGTGCTCGATTACGATTACAAACACATAGTAAAATGTAGTAAATGAACCTAGTAACTTTGGTTTAGTGTGTGTATTAGTGTGTGGCCTGTAGTTCCAAATGGGATTGTCAGTGTTATATAGGTACGTATCAGATGGCAAAATATAAGTAACTTATAGTTATATAAGTTACTTATGTTAAATTACTAAAAAAAATATATGATTGAAGTTACGTTTCATCAATGCTATTGACATCCTTCGTTATGCTTGTTATAAAGATGTTAACGTAACGAGATCGACAGCGCTTCTTGATAGATGAAGCAATCATTTAAAAGCCACAGCTATTTTAAAGAGAATGCTATAGAAATTATGGAATGCTATTTTGATTGCCATTGTAGGCGCGGGTCACGCACACTTGCTCAGTCCTACACACTGAAGACTTGATACTGACCAGACATCGGCAGTTGATTATACCTTTCGGCATTTTAATTCAACGATATAAAATTTGAACCGACATGTGGTCGGTAGGAATGCATATGAATTATTTTAGGGAGAAACTTGAGACTATTTTAAACGATCGCAAACCAAGAACAAATACAAATAGACTGTACTGTTTTTTATACTGTACAAATATAGGTTCTATTTTTTTACCAGATTTTATTCAATTTCCTTTTATGTAGTACACTCTGCGTCACGGAAATCGCACATCCACGGATTTCTGTGTCAAGCGTTATTAACTTTATACAGTCTTAAAGGTAAAGTATGGGTGTGTGGATTCATATGAAAGGTCCTCCATATAATAACAATGCAAAATCGGTAAAATAAAAGCAATAAAAGTTAAAAATGATAAGAGTTATATTCGCTTGAAAGCAAAATCCGTTGGTGTTTGATTTCCGTAACGCCGTGTGTATGTTGCTGTTTGAATTTAACCCACTAACATTGTCGGTTTAATGTCGATGGCAATGCTAGTAAAACCAACAAATAAACTTGCATTGCCATAGAAAAAGACTGACTTCTCTAACCACGGTCATCTGCATTGTAGGAACAGAATCGGACATGTTATGACTATGATATAATGTAATGACGTATTAATCTTAACTTACCATTATATGATTTGCGGTGAAACTATTCTTTGTTCGAGGTCTTTTAGTATACTTTTATCTATGTACGTTATTAAAGTCACCCCTTTTCCTTTATCAAGTCATAGTTTCTTAGCACCATTAGAAAAATAGGAAACGTTAATACGATACTTATTCTGTTTCGTTTGAAATAAAATTTTGACAGAACTGACAATTGCCTTGGCGCAAGCAAATATCAACTTTAAGGTAACTAACCTTTTCTTACCCTGACTGTATGTTAGTGACCTCAAATTAACTGTTTTAAGGAAAGCTGCACGACTTCCCTCCTAGAACTGTAACAATTGTGTTCATGTAGGTACACCGATATTTTTATATGTTATCCAATTTGTCTGTATGACGCGTGCGTCAAACAAGGCGCGATACTCGTTACCGGGGGCACACATCTTAACCTCCATTAGGAGACGCGTCATTGCCAGAATGGGGCGCCTCCCACGGTTTCCTACTTTGTACCATTTAGCCTAGGTTTTAGACTAGAACTTTATACAATACAATACAATACAATGACACTTTATTGTACACCAGAAATAGTAAGCGATACAGAAAACAGGTACACAGAGAGAAAGTTACAATGGTAAGTAATAGGCGGCCTTATCGCTTAAGAGCGTTCTCTTCCAGGCAACCCTTAAACAGAAAGAAGGAAGGATTTTATGTTCCTAGGCAGCGTTTATTAATGTTACACAGTTCATAATAGGCAATCATATTTTAAAATCACATTGCTCTACTACTGTAAGTTTATGAAAAACTTTCAAAACTATTTTGATAGGTTTTTATACTGTGCAGTCGAGGTCATCTTGTCATTGTATACCTTCTGACAATTTTATACAAAAGTTCAAACCTGAAGTGATAACGACAAGGTAGGTAGTAAACTGTAAAAAAACCGACGAATTGAGAACCTCCTCCTTTTTTTTGAAGTCGGTTAAAAAAGGTATCATTATAGTGAACCCGCAACTTATCGTCGTAAACATCTAAATAAGCATTTTTTGATACTGATATATTTGCACTGATTTCAATTTCCGCGACTCTCCTATGTCATTAGACGATAAGAGTCGGATTAGCGGGTCATTCACACTATTTCACACTCAACTCAACCTTCGCAGCCCAGCCCAAGAGTCGCGTTCGAAGCCTGCCTTATCTCGCCAAACTTCAATATTTGCTGTCACTTTTATACAAATAAATTCTTATTTGAATACCAGGGGCACGTTGGCGCCTTCTAACATTGATTGTTCATGTTTGTGCTACTTTTGATACAGTAATAAAATTGACTGTAATGATCGTCGTTTGTTTCTAAAGTTTCCTAATTTTAGCGGGTGTTGTTTCAAACCGGGGTAAATCTAAAACGCCGCGCGGTTCGTTAAATATTCATTCGTTTATTATTTATCTTATTTATTACACTTGTTTTAAGATTTACTTTATTACTTTGATATATAGGTACCTACTAGGTAGGTAGTAGGGGTTTTCAGAAAAAAATGTACCAGTTTTGCCTTAATTATCCTTAATTTTCCATACAAAATTTATTAGTCAGTTTTGTGACGGTCCATACAACATGTACGGTTAACTGCGTCACAAAACTGACAATTAACAGCGGGACACTTTTTTTATTGCTTAAATCGATAGTTTTTGTGATTCTGAGTAGAAATAACCCAAAATTTGTTTGGTTTTTAAGAAAAGTACAGGGTACACTTTTTCTGAAAATGCCCAGGTACAATAATTAGTCTAGGCAGTGATGAAATATTAAAGCGTCTTATATATATTGATTCCGTGTTAGTTTACCTCATGCTTTACGAATACATGTTAGTATGCAGATGGGGAAGATTTATTTTATTTGCCACCGGCAGCGGGTGTAATAAATCAAAACGTCATTCCGAACTCCTCTCATTCCCATTTATCAATTTATACCACTGCTTCGCAAAGCTACCCCGATTGTGCTAATACAACCAATTTATGAAAAGTCACGATTGCATCTCGTTTCTCGTGATGCCGAATTAATTTGGAATGTTGTATAATACGCTAAATCAATCTTTGTTATGGAAAGTAGATTGTTTTATTGTAAACAGGAGGAACTAGGTATGGTTTGCCTACTCTTGTGTAGAAAAATCGACTTAAATGAAGCTATGTTCGACTGTAGCAATCTAACGAATATTCGAAGTTATCACAATAACAACCTTTTAAAAGGCGTCCGTTTCTTTTTGCTCGTCTACGCTCTACGTTTTTTCTTCGATGATTAATAGAGAAGCCAGTAGATGTAGTCAGTGGATAGGCAACTCCTTTGTGATAGTACAATCACCTTTTGAAGGTCGTGTGTGGAAAATCGTAGTTTTTATACTACGAATGCGCGTTTTAACTATGAGTACGTACTCTATTGTTGTTCTAGGTATTTTATCGAATCGTTAGCATTGACACCGTCTTGGCGGCTTTCTTTCGTATTAGGTGCGCTTGTAGTTGGCTTCAAATATATGAAGTCATCTTAGTTTTAAACTTAAATAGTTATAGCACTTAGAGAACACTTTACTTGACTGACCATTCGTGAACCTTAGGGCCTACGCTAGCTGACGCGGATTACCCGGAACGGACGCCCGTCGTGCGCGCGTCTAATAACAAATTGTATGAACAGCGCTAAGTGGCGCGGGCGCGTGCGACGGATTTTCGGTACATTTAAGGGCCTACGCTAGCTGACGCGGATTACCCGGAACGGACGCCCGTCGTGCGCGTCTAATAAGAAATTGTATGAACAGCGCTAAGTGGCGCGGGCGCGTGCGACGGATTTTCGGTACATTTTAGACCCGCGAGCGGGCGCACGCGGCGGGCGTCCGCGTCAGCTAGCGTAGGCCCTTAAGAGGGTACGATGGCCGAGAGACTTTTGAGAAATAGGTATTTTAATGAAATGTCGCTGTCTCGCCCGAACCCCTCCGTGTCAGAACAGCGAGAGCGGGACAACTGCAGCTCAGACCGTTATTAGGCGCATTTCGTAATCCCCTGTTTCCTTCTCGAAAACTAGACCAATAAAATTATTTTTTTCAAATATAATTAGAGGACAGATTTAGCTATGCCCCTATGTTTTCCTTTTTTTGTTTATATCAGGGATTCTTTTCTGGTGAGTGTCTGAAAATGACGTTGAAATTGGGCAATTTTTTCAGTTTTTGAAAGCTCATATTTCTTATGTTAATTGAAATATGGAAAAAAACGAAACATAGGGGCATAGCTGTGGTAGATACAGATTACACAGTGAAAAAAATTGGCTCTAAAGCCATTATCCAGGGAGGAAACAGGGGATTACGTTTGTATGGAGAAATGGTGCGCATCGTACCCTCTTAACCCGTGGAGCGTCCGGCTCTGAAAACTGTATGCGGCCGTAGCGCCCAAGGTTTTTTCGACTCATAATTTTTTGGGTACCTACTTCAGAAAAAATTATGTTACTCCTGCGTGGTATAATTATATATTATAAATTATATACCGTTACAAAGTGTACATTCGCAGCTATCGAACTATAAAGCAATAAAGAATACCCACTTGAATAATCCTTGAGAAATTAAATCGTTTTTCTTTTGTTTTGAGTTTTTTCTTCTTTGGCGTCAACACTTTTGTTAAATTACACCAAATTTTTGACACTTTTCACTTTTGTTTTTATACCATTTTAAACGTTAGTAGTTTACGCATCGATAACATTAATTAGTTTATCATAATACACATTATTCACTTCACAATGATTATTTATTTCCGAAACGACAAAACGTGCCACGCGCCGGCCATTGTTGACTGACGCGTGGACAGATAGCACAAAAGTCGTTTACTCGAACTAAATAATTCTTGACTTGGAAATTCAAAAGGGATGGAATTCTTATTAAGATTTATTTTCAATGGTGTAGTTATGTAATAAAACAATATTATTTACTTGTCTGTTGCTTTTTTTTTCATAAATAATTAATAATGTGAGTATTACTAAATATAAAATAAAGACTCATAATTAAGATGTTTTTTTTTTCACTAATCCTCAAAAATTTATCATTGTTTTGTTCCGCTATAATAATATCATACATATACTTTGTCGGCAGAAATTAGTTGGTTTGTCATTTTTAGTTTTGCGTAAACGAAATACTGATTATATGTGCCATTGTACTTATTATTTGCAAATTGTAGTAAACATGTTACGCCGACGCCATACAAATTGAATAAAGGCAAGAAGATGATAATGATTTCGAAATTAGAGCTAATTAGAAACTGAGCTATGAATGAATTGTGTTTCCGCGTAAAAACTAGATTTACGATAAATCGGATTAAAGCGTAACATAAACAAGACACGCGATTTTTTAGAACTATAAATAATAATTATTGTTACATAAAACATAGGATCAATATTCCGTTCCATCACGAAAGCATTAATTTTTTTTTCAGAATACACAAGAATGTTTGTAAATCTATTGGTTTAGGATCCGATAAATATATTTAGTTCTGTAACTCGTTGTTGTAATCTTGTGAAGGATCACGCGATATTTTACAGAAACTAAATGAAATCTTTTCAAAATCATGATAGATTTGTGATATATTTAGTTATCAATATCCAAAAATTGCGTGAGTCTAATGTGTTTTTATTATACCTAGAGATTTTTCTAGCACGAACCACTTGTGATTAGTGTTTGAGATAATAATATCATCGATTTGGTTTGGTATTATTCTTTTATATTTTCAAGCGTGTCTCATTGATATAATGCCACGTATAAGACATCGATAAACTAAGTATTAGAAGGAAAAATATTCGTGCGTGCTAGGAAAATTTCTAGGTATAGTTTTTATTATTACAAATATTTGACTGAGCACTACCAGCCAACCTTTGAGTGCTAGAGAGGAGTAGTTGATTGAATTGAGTTTTATTCTTGATAATAATATTTATTTGTAGGCTGGATTTTACCAAACTTTTATTCCGAGAATAACGCTTACACTCATATAGTAATATCAAACAGCCATAGTGATTTGACATTACTATCTGAGTGTAAGATTTATTTTCGGAATAAAAGTTTGGTGGTAAAATCCAGCCTTAACCAGTAATATGTAGGTATTTTTATTCGTATAATTAACTCAAAATGGTGAAACAGCTGTTTTGTAATAAACAATAATAACTGATAATAATAAAGATCTTGGATGAAAATTTACCTGCATATTACTACAGATTATAAAACCCATTGCAAAAAAAACGGGCACCTATGGTTTTTGTATTTTATGTGCATAAAAGCATAGTTTCTAAGCTTCAATGCCTAAAAATCTGAAAAACCATAGGTGCCTGTTTTTTTGCAAGAGCGTTTATTATTTTATTAAGGATCAAGGTCACATAAAAACAATTTTAATGAAAGTTTATTAAATGAAACAAATGTTGACACATAGTATAAAAATTTAATAAAAAATACAAAAAAAACATAAGTGGATGGGCGGGCAGAGGCGGGAGTGTTGCGGCGGCGCTGAAAAAATAAAATAATATTATTATTTGACATGAAATCGATACTTCTCATAGTTTATTTCAAAAATAATTAGAAAATTATAATGCGAACCTAATGACAGTAGATCAACGCTAATAATAAAGGGTTTCCACGTAACATAATAGCCATCACAACCATTTCCAATTAAAATCAAAAACGGTTTTGATGGCCATTTATGATTGCGTAAAAACCCTGATAGCCGTTGACGAACAGTACGTATGTGTAAAAAAACAGGTAACAAGAATTGCTAGAAAAGCTGGTTGGATCAACAGCAATATTATAAATTCTATCACGTCGGGGTAAAGACAGAGACGTGTGAACAGCAGCAGGTAAAAGGCGGTTGATACATATCAATGGGATTGATTTGAAACATCTGAACATGAATACTCTGAAGTGAGATAGGAAAGATAAACAGCATTGTTGAAGTTGTATGTGCTTGCATGCACATATAAATTCAAAAAGGGAGATCATCTTACTCATCTTGATTTTTTTTCACATTAAATTTTCAAATTAGGTAGGAACCACATCTGTAATTTTAAGGTGAAGAAAAAACCCATGATGTCTACGCACATCCCTCCCCTAAGAATTAGGCTAGTACTGATTGATGCCATAAGTAAAAATCTGGTGTTTACAAAAGGTATCGCTGACAATTGTCCCGTTGTGAAAGTAACTATTTGGGAACACTAAATTCATTCTCAAAAATAACCCAGGTGGGAAAGTAGGATTACGGAAGTGAAAGACGTATAAGAAACTATACTGAGGAGCAAAAATAACAAGTACTTATTATTTTTGCTCGTCAGCGTAGTAATGTGTAAATTTTCAAAAACCTGGCGTACAAGGGTATTAAAACAATGGTCAATGTGGACGCCGAATCGTTTTTCGAACGTTGACATCTCTGCCTGGAAGTTCTTGAAGAGAGTGCCAATCACTCCAACAGCCTTCGAAGCACATGCCCTCGTCACACGTTACGCATTTCAATTGAACATGTTTACTAATACCCTTGCGTTGGCATATGTGACATCGCATTCGTGACTTCCTATCGAGGTATTTTGGAACGTGCACTATGTCCTTCCTCAGCCTCATGACGTCCGCCAAAGGCGCTAAATTTTCTCGTGGCGAAGGGCGGTGAGCCGTCACGAGAGAATTAGCCAACACTAAGCGGAAATCACGATGCGTGATCTCAGGCATACTGCGCCGCTTCAGAGAACTCAATAGCAGCACCAATGAGTTGTGCACACTGACGTTCAACAGCCTTTTGAAAATTTTCATATACCATTTCAAACACCTCTTCCTCTCTACTAAATACATTGACAGTTTTTGATCTTTAAGATCAACACCTCCCATTGTATTATTGTAATCCCGCACGGCCAAGGGCTTAACCAGCGGCCGCCCTGCCTTACTACCAACGAAGGTTTCGGAGTTATGGTAGGTGGAGATCATGTTCACCATTTTGGTGTCTTTCCATGCGATGCATGAAACGTCACCAGAATGGCGAGCAATGATGGTCCCCTTCGGCACTTTCTTCGAAGCTTTCGCGATATCCTTTGGTACATTCTTGCGATTAGGACGTAATGTGCCCAAACAATCAAATCCCAAGCTCTTGAGATACCGCGCCAACGATGGAGAATTATAAAAATTGTCCATCGTGACGCAGTGACCCAGATGTTCGAGACCTTTCAACAAGTCGAGTACCACTTCGGCACTCTTGCCAGCTAACTCTGCACTAGGAGCCGTGACATTGTCGCGTTCAGAATTCTTCCCGGTATATATAATAAATTTGTACAAATAGCCCGTCCTTGACTCACAGAGCTCGTATGACTTAAGTCCAAAACGTGCAGCCTTTGACCGTATTGCTTGAACCCAGGACAACCGGCCCTTGAATAAAGTCAATGACTCGTCAATCGCAACGTCTTGGTGAAGATTGTAGATAGACTGAAATTTTGCATTTAAATGGCTCAGAACTGGGGCAATTTTCCGCAACTTTGGCGAGAACTCGGCCCTGTCGCTTTGTGGCAGCTCCTGACTTTCATCAGGATTGTCTTCAAAGTGAATGAACTTGTTCAGCAATATGAAGCGGTTGTAACTTATTAGCTGCCTAAATCTAGGCATTTCTAACCAGCCACCATGGATTGCCGGTTGGAAGTATTCATGTTGAGATGAACGCGGAACCACTCCCATTAATATGTAAGCCGCAAATAAAACGTACAACTCGTCTACGTCGGTGTCAACCCAACGACGTAGACGAGATGAATCTTTCAGTGTGCCTGCTGCTGTTTTGTCAGCGATCACCTTTTTAGCATATCTATTGGTTTCCTTAGCGATATGCTCCATGATTTCTCTGCTCCAGATATCAGTAAAGGCATCATAGGGGATATCATAGTCTTTGACAGATCCCGGAGTAGGACCCGAATATTTTTCGGGTACACCCCGAAAAGTATCAAAGTCTGAAGTCCAATTGAAAACATTAGACGTGTTAACAAGGCGCTCGACGGCCAAGTCCATCTCTCTCTCAATAGAATTTATTAAATTGCTTATTGGTTCTTCCAGGTCCTCATCGTCCGGGATTCCTCTGGTTATACCAGCGCTGGAAGCGATTTCGTTCAGATCAAACTCATCGTCAAAATCTGATTCGAATTCACTTTCATACGCTACCAATCCCGCAACAGGTCTTTTGGACGTTACCGTCTTCCCCGATGCGGACGGACGTACATCCACGTCATCAAGAGTCATCTGTGATGTCCCGTGGTATCCGCTAGGCCCAGGTTGTGGCTCTGGCTGCTGAGCAGCGTGGACACTAACGGTACCAGATATGCTATCACAGCTTACCTCTGATACTGACATACTGCGGGAAGGGTTTATACCCATGGTTTCCGACGGCAGCAACTCACTCACCCATTTTTTTACATGATCGTAATGTTCTTCAACAGTATCCTCTCCTTCTTCGTCATCCATGTCACACGCCGCCGCTCGCTCCAACATAGTCATGCTGAAAAATTTTTACTATTAGAAAGACATAGACAAGGACCTAAGTTTGCTACGCGCAGATAAACCATACAATACAATACATTCAAAGGGCAAAACTTACTGCATGGACTGCTCCAGCTCCATTTTTATAGTACCCCGAGGGGTTCGCGTCAGCGCCACGTCCTCGGCTAACCGCAATGAACCTCCTGGGGTTTTATTGACGCGATGGCCAATCAGGGTCCTGGAAAAAATATGAACCATATAATATTTTTACCAATAACTGTATAATTTGTGTAAGCTGTAGATTATTTGTTTATACTCACACAGGTGGTCTCCAGGGCTTCGGCTCCGGCTCCACAAAAACTTCGCGCGGTTCGGCACCGGCCAAGCTACCCATAATCAACTGCCTTCGGGTAGTTGATTGTGGCCGGTGCCTGCGCTCTTCCGGCGGCCCTGGAGTAACCGACCGCGAACGCGATCGCGTGAATGTCATTCTTCTGAAAATAAAATAATAATTGTTTATTACAAATGCTCACATTTATTCTAAAATCATAAAGTACTTAGACAAAAAACGGTTGTAAAAATTACAAATCATGCAGTTAATCAGAAATAATAAAGAAATAATTCTAAAATAACAGAAGCAACTTTTGGGTCTTATATCTCCGATTTTTGTGGTTTAGAGGAAAGTTTTCAAGTAAAAGATGCTTCTTTTACCGTGTTTTACACAGTTAATAATTTTAAACTATTGTTACATTATAAATGTCAATAAAAAAATTGCACCTGTGATATTTATAAAATATCCAAAAAAAAATTTTGCAAGTACATGTAAAACATAATCGTAAATAAATAACACTTATTTAATTTCAAAGTAGTAATGCGTAATAAAATAGAAACAAAAATTAAAATTAAAATTAAAACGCGTGATCACAATTTTATGCTGACAGTACAGCACTTTGGTGCCATTTTGTTACTCAGTTTGACTAAAAACCGGATTACGCAATATTTACGTAATAACGGCATAATCTAATAAGAAAGTCAAATTCCTGAATAAATTTGTAACAAAGTTATCTATCTTTTATAGCATATTGAGTAAACTAACTATATTTTACAACTAAAAATATTGGCCGATGACGGCGCGAAATTAGGTTACGAGAAAGTTCAAGACTTTTTTTACTGATATATCTTACAATAAAGTTAAAACAAATATTTAAAACACATTACTTATTTATTTCCTTGTAATTTGATATATAATACAAATAACAAACACTTACCGTTTCATTTTTAATACGCACAACAAAACCACAGCCAAACTGACAGAACTCGACAATATGGCGCACTACAGATTATTTTTGCCTTGGGTGCTTTTTTCGTTAATTTCACGCCGTGGATACTAGCGATTGGCTAAAAAACGTCCCTAATGCTAATGTGATAGCGGCTGAAGCCGTACGTTATTTTTTTTCCAATAGTAACACTGCAAAATTTAAAATATTCGTCCACCAATCAGCGCCAAAGCGTTATGTGCACAGGTGTGCGCACAGGGCGCTGTGGTCCTAAAACCGTTGTGCGCACAGGTGTGCGCACAGGACGCTCGACGGGTTAAACCCGCGAGCGGGCGCACGCGGCGGGCGTCCGCGTCTGCTACCGTAGGCCCTTATTCCAATGTGACATAAAGAACATGAATGATCGGTTAAAATCAAGAGAGTTAAAAATGTTGACGACTGTACAATAAGTGTCAAAAAACTACTATATAACAGTTTTCTAACATGACATTTATATGCAAAAATACTGCTAAGGGTTTCCAATTATCCAGACAAAATTGAATTACCTGATTAGACTGAATTATGACTATGCAGATTGCACTTACTTAGCCTGAGTCAAATTCAGTTTTCTACTGAATAGAGTTAGCATCAGGTAGACCTAATGCATTATACTCATATTAAAGAATTTAAATCTATTCAAACTAATATCGAATAATAACACATACCGAGACAAGAAATATGCCAAGAGCGAAGAGCTTCACATACAAATCTACGCTCCTCATAGACGGTTAGTGTACTTAACCTCTCCGTGTTTCTGGGCTCATTCCTGTTGCTGTTGCTGGCGTGCCCTGTCATTTGCAATACAGGTTGCACAAGCGGAAGCCGTAACAGTATGCGATATCAGAACGCACGGTTTAGAAGCCCTATCCATTAGGTTCGTCGCACTATTGATTGTAACCCTACAACTGGTAACACCGGGACTGCCGATGCAGTTTCTAATTACTTTATACAGCATTTCAGTATCATCTGACATCCCACTTGTTACGATTCACAAAATTGTACTTATTTTCAGTTCATACTAGTTTACTTAGACCGGATACTTCGCTCTTTCTTGCTTATAGAGTCATAAAATAACAGCCTTTTTACTCGTGGGAAAGCAAAAGCCCTGTACATACTAAGTTTATTAGTGGATAATATTTTTACTGCCTATTGTCTGTACAGTATGATCGAGTAAAACGCTTTTTAAAGTCGTAAACTTCAGTTAAAAATTGCTTAATAACACAAGTCAAATTGAAATCGGTCGCAGTCTCGCGAATATTTGTAGTACGTCCTCATCCCACGTAATGTTTCCCCTTTATTAAGATTAATTCTTCGGTTTTACGATTGTTTTAAAAATTCCCACAGCGTTAGCTATTACGAACGAGCTCGTAATGCGCCGAGCTGATGAATGGCACCACCCATGGTTACCTCGCTTTACCGCAACATTAACTTTCACATTACATATTATTTATTGTGATTTGTTTTTAGGAGAATAACGTGAATACGAGTGTAAACTTATAATTTTGTTTTCTTAGTAAATGAACCCTTAGTTCTTATTTACTAACTAAGTATTTCAAAAGGAATACTAAATCTTAAGTTAAATGTGATACTAACCAGCAGTAATTGCCGTTGTTAAATGTGCGCGTGTATTTGTTGAGGAACTCATCTGGCCCAGGAGGAATAATAGATGTTACACAATGTAATGGGCATCTTCTAATTTTATGCCACATATTGGTAGGTACAGCAACAAATTCTACATATAATACAAAATACATGTCGTACAACAAAATACAATGCAAATAAATTTAAGATTATCATGTATATACTAGCTTTACCCCACCCACAGCTTTGATCTCAGAATAAAAAAAATATAAATTTCGCAAAATCCTGTCTTCCTTAGTGAACCCCTATGACCTGTCTGCCAAATTTCAAATCTTTAGATCCAGTTGTTTTGGGTGTGCGTTGTCTGTCAGTCAGTCATTCAGTAACTACTATTAGTATAGATTGAGATATTATAAAAGTATCGTATACTGTCTGTCTGTCACCCGGACCATAATAACAAATCAATTATCACTTCATTCATTGAAATTTTTTAGTCATTCGTAAATATAAACGTACGTAGTCTATTAAAATAATAACTTTTTTATGTTAGGCCATATATTTATTCCTACACATTCTAAGTAAGTAATATTTGACCACAAACAAGTATGAATCTTAACTCCCAAGAATCAGCACTCCACCTGAGACGTTATAAAGCAGATAACTTCCTAATCTGATGCATTAGCCCGCATTACCGAGAAACATGTAATGCATCCTTTACCTGTTTTATTATTATGAATCACTTTACTCAAAACTAACAAAGTACCTTGTGGTTGCATTGACGTGTCCCGTGTATCAGTGGATAGCGTTATCGTTATCGGTCTCCAAACACAAACCTCGATACCTCCGCGCCCTACTGATTCGTGAACGATCGATGCTACTATTAAATACTTAAAATAAAACGAGACATTAGGCACCATTGTCACCGACATTATTGTCATTGTCACTGGTAAAACATGTTCATTTTTAACTCAAAGTGTAAACAGGATTCAATATGAAACTACTGAAATTGCTTACTTTTTACTAGTTATATAAAGATAATTAAAAAGTAAAATTGTGGAGAATTTAAGTAGTGTAAGTTAGGTTACAACAAATATCAACTGGTTCACTAATTGTTAATGCACCATTTTTGCTTGTATGTACTAATACGAGGGGCGTTCAATATAAAGTGAGAATGAGATGCAAACTCTTTTAATATTACGAAATTAAATACTGGCCGGTAAAGCTAATCTATCTAGCTGATTGCTATGAAAAAAAAAACTAACTGTCTTTTGTTTAAAAAAATATACGGTAATTTCTTTGCAATGCTATTGAGTACGTTAGCGAAAATGGAGAAAATTGAACTGCACGCCGTTATCAAATACTTGTATTTGAAACATTTTTCTACGGACCAAGTCAATTTGGATTTGCGGGACACTTTAGGGTCTAATGCTCCTCCGTATTCGACAGTCGCACGTTGGTGCGCCGAATTTAGACGTGGAAGAACATCGACAATGGACGACCCCCGCTCCGGACGCCCTACTACAGCAGTAACTGAAGAAATTGTGAAAAAAGTCGAAAACTCAGTTTTGGCGGATCGTCGTGTCACAGTTCGTTTTATTGCTGAAAATGTAAAGATTTCAACGGGGAGCGTGCATAATATTTTACATGAACGCTTGGGTATGAAAAAGGTATCTGCGCGTTGGGTACCAAGAATGCTTACTGACACGCAAAAACAAACTAGACTAGAGATTTGTCAAGAAGCTTTGAACCTGATGCAGCAAGACCGGGAACTTTTTTTGGCACGATTTATAACAATGGACGAAACATGGCTCCATCATTACGACCCTGAAACGAAACTGCAGTCTATGACATGGAAAAGGCCATCATCTCCAACTCCGAAGAAATTCAAGGTGAGCCCATCTGCCGGTAAGGTCATGGGCTCTGTTTTTTGGGATGGTAAAGGGGTATTAATGATTGAGTATCTCGAGCATGGAGCCACTATTACGGGCATTTTATACGCCAAACAAATAGCAACATTGCGCAATGAGATCCGCGAAAAACGGCGAGGTAAACTCTCGAAAGTTGTGCTGTTCCACCAGGACAATGCCCCGGCACACAAGTCCGCCGTTGCAATGGCTGCAATTCGTGATGCTGGGTTCGATATCCTTAAGCATCCTCCGTATTCACCAGATCTCGCTCCCAGTGATTTCTACCTGTTTCCGAGATTGAAACAATACCTGAGAGGCCAGAAATTTGAAGACGACGACGCGGTAGTCGCTGCAGTACAAGATTTTTTAAGTACTCAAGATGAGACCTTTTTTAAAAATAGAATTTTAAGTTTAGAAAAAAGATATACTAAGTGTATTATGCTAAAAGGTGACTATGTCGAAAAATAAAATGACATTTAGTAAGTTGTTTCTAACATACTCATTCTCACTTTTTATTGAACGCCCCTAGTATCTAAGGTTTACTATCAAATTTATTATTGTATCATAGACCCCTGTCCTGTTGGGATCGCCAAAGCGGATCGGAATTGTTTCCAAACATCCCTATGTTTGGAAACAATTCCGATCCGCTTTGGCGATCCCTACTTTAAATACCGTGTTAACTGTGTAAAAAAATTTAGTTGTTACATACTAAATAACATTGTGGATCTGATTCATAAAATATACCTTGTTGGCTTTCTTGCCGGATACTTATCAACAGGGTTTTTTTCGAATCGGTAGTAGATTCTTCGACATTTCCAAGTGCTTGATTATATATAGCCTAAATTAATAAAGATTATTATGACTTTGAGACTATCCGACTAAAACACGTACAGAAGTAAGTAGTCGAATTTGATCTCATACCTACTTATATCTATACTAGGTGTTGCCCGCGACTCCGTCCGTGAAGAATAGGCGTAGGTATATAAAAAATAGCCTACGACCTATTCTCAGACCTACCGAATGTGGAGAAAAAAGTTCCATAAAAATCGGTCAAGCCGTTTCGGAGGAGTTCGATAATAAACACCGAGACACGAGATTTTTATATATTAGAAGATTGTGTTTCCTTATACATAACACAACTTAAGGTACGTTGGGGTAATAACGGATGTGGGGAAAGAACGTAGCAATCAAATTTCCGCCAAATTTGGCTATATTTCTCCATGTTGGCAACAATGCGCAAGACGCCATTTTATTCCGTCTCGGCCGCAAGTCTCCGCCAACCTCTCCGTGATGTCGGACGTGTGCTTCACGCTGTTAAACATAGCAAGGCCATTTTCGTGAATTTTTTGTCTATCCGTTCTTACCCCTGTAATTTATTTTGTGTATTTTGATGAAACTGGTGCTTTTTTTGTGATTATATTGTCAGACTAATTAGTTTCACAAGATGGTAGTTAAATAAATCCGACTCAAACAGACCTATGATCGCTGTAGGCCGATATCCGATCTTGTCCCTCACGGTCAAACATCGGAAGAGGTCTATCTGATCTTTACCCATTTAAAATACAGCCGTGATTGTCAAACTTTCAATTTTCATGATTATAAAATGTTCTCTGTGTTTTAAAATGTGATTACTATTATGAGCATAATACAGGGTGGCATCGGGGTCATAATTCTAACCTATTGTTTTTAAATCGGTAAATGATTGCAATTTTAAATAAAGAGATTTTTTTGATTAGTTACAGCTATGTATTAATAATTGACAACATTTTATATCTCTATTTTATGTAGGTACTAGTCAAAAAGGAGGCGAAATTTGAAGATAACCGAATTTTTCTTTTTCGTTACCTACTTAGAACTCAATTTTTCGTATTAATAAACCGTTGAAAATAAAAAAAAAGTTGTAAGTAAAAAATGGTGCCATTTTCCCAACAAGACCCCAGAGCTATTTTTTTTTTAAAGTCGATAATATTAATACTGACGGTTAGTGACAGATGTTGATTTGACAAGCCACATTAAAAACAAATGTCGAAAATGGACAACCGCATATACCTAACTTTTTAATCATTTCAGGACTAATGTTTAACTCAATAGGGCAGGGAAAGGGACGTCAACATCATTCGCATTAATTCACGTTTTTTGCCAAAAGCAATGGAAAAAAAATTGTGTACTTAACACAAATTAGGATCTTTTGAAAAAAATCCTTTTGCTTTGCTAGTGACATAGAAAAGTTTGAGAGTCACAGATATGCCAAATTTTTCTATGAGGGGCAAGGTCGGATACCAAAATACTAAAAAAAAAGTATCTAACGGGTATACTTAAGTTTATAGTAATTGGTGACTCCAATTTACATACGTTTCAGAAGGGCTAACATCGGATATATTCCCTTTAGAGACCTTATTCTCTAAGCATTAAAAGCGCCTCTACATCTACATCCGGTGTTACCCCTTGATGACCAATTAATCGTTACACTTTAGAAATAGTTTGTGCTATCTTTCCACAGGTATAACATATTAACCTTTATAACCGATATTTGAGCCTAAACGACGGTTATTTATTAACCATTTACGCCATATTTCAACAATCTGACGCGTACTGATACCGAGGAAAAAAAGTTTTTACCAGGCTCTCTCAACTAGTCTAAAATCTGTCCGGTATTACCCCAACGTACCTTACTACTAATTCAACGACAAACAGACTATGGCAAGATCTTTAATCTTAAAAGGATAGAAAGATAACAATCTATGACAGCAAATACAAATACACGTATCGGTCATATACTAGATTGGATACGTTTCTTGTTACCCGTGCTTATTTCCTCGGTCAATATTTGTATGGCGCTGTCCTGCCTGATATGGCCACAGATCCCCTTGGGGTTAAACAGGTTCTGCCAACGTAAGATCGCACTTTATTGTTATGTACGTAAGAACTATAAAACTATAATGACGCAGTGAGAAACCAGACTAAAGGCTGGGATCAAACACTGCGACCATAAAACTGGCTGGCCACACTTGCGCTGCTTTTTCTTTGCAAACATTAGGTGCAGTTGACCACAACTTTTACCTTGCTTATGGGGGATCCCATTTTGTAAACAAACATTTGTTTGGATTTATCTACTACTAGCTATTTTTAAAGCACATAGTTGGCTCGGACAACGCCATCTATGGATTGCAGACGAAGTTAACACGTCATTTTAAAAGCCAAGGTACTTCAACGTATTTGGACAGGACGCCCTCTCTCTATATTTTTTTGAAAGCTTTTTTATACCACGGCAGGCTAATTGTCTAACTCTCTCGCAATCGCCATCGCGTTCATTTTGACAGTTCTTGTATGGGCTGACAATTGATATCGAAAACAGCCAGCTGTCACAGCTATAAAAAAAAACCGGCTAAGAGCGTGTCGGACACGCCCAAGATAGGGTTCCGTAGCAGGTACGAAAAAATCTTTGTATACTTTATTGATGTGGTTGTTTTGGTCCCAAGTTCCCAACGTCGGCGGTACAGCGCCATCTATCGGCGAATTGGGTAACTAAGAACTAGTATGTACGTTGATGGTTTTTCAGATGTAATATATTTTTTTTATTTGAAAGAAGATACTGTTAGCGTGATCTTATAGGTACTTAAGAAAAAAAAAATGCTTGCAATTGCGGTTAAATTACAATCTTAGTTAAGAAATATTTTTTTACAAAAACTTAAAAACTGCTCAACTGATTAAGTTGAAAATAATTTTCCTAGAAAGTCTTTATTAAGTTTAACTTACGTGATTTTTTTCATATTTTTTAGACGTGCGGTTCAAAAGTTAGAGGGAGGTCACATTATTTTGAACTTTCGGAGTGAATATCTCCTAAAATATTAACTTTATCAATAAATGGTTTTAGAAAACACCTATTTATTTTCAAATACCTATCCAATGATACCCCACACTATAGGGTTAGTCGAGAAAAAAAATCACCCTCACTTTACGTCTATGGGGAGGTACCCTAAAAAAAATTGTTTTAGTTTTTTTTATGTAATCACTTTGTCGGCGTGACTGATATATTATTCATGCCAAATTACAGCTTTCTAGTACTAACAGTCTCTGAGCTTAGCCGCGGACGGACAGACAGACGGACAGACATGGCGAAACTATAAGGGTTCCTAGTTGACTACGGAACCCTAAAAATAGTCATTTCAATCCGATACCAAGTGTCAAAAAAGTGTACAATTAATTACCCTGCGGGATCTCATATCTTCAGACACCGAGCGTGTCAGACACGTGCCGTATCAGACTCCGACAAAATATTCTTTCCGCGCATACTGGCCTGGCACGGCCCGCGTCTGTCGGTATCTGCGCGGCCGTGTTACTATAGATATGAATTTGTTAATATAAACTGTATAGATTCTATACTATAGAAGAATATTATTTTCTCTGCCACGGCACGAATCTGACACGCTCAAGGATTTGCCACACTGGATGCGTTCTGCGGTCAGGTTAAATTGAACGCACAGCCCGCATTATGTATGAACAACATTGTCGGTCTCTATATATATAGTCTCTATAGAGAAAAAAATCATAAAAATTGGTTGAGCCGTCTCGGAGGAGTTCGATAACAAACACCGTGACACGAGATTTTCATATATATTATATTTTAACTCAACTTTAGGGTACCCTCTTTTCACACAACAGCCATGAAAGTATAAAAACTTACCCGGGATCTTAATTGACTTTGTGAATGTCATTCCTGGCACGTAGTTTCAAAGAACTTCGAAAGGGTTATTTGCATTATTGTGTTACTAAAGATGCCAGGTGTATTGTATTCCGCTCCCGTCTGCGCTCGTTATCTCTACGCCACTCAGAATTAACGTCCCACAATTAAGTTGGGCACATTAAGAGCCTAATCTTACAGCAATTACGATACGACTAAGCGATGTAAAAAGTGGAACGGAATAAAAAGAAGTGTTCTAGTAACTGCCCGTCTTGGAATACAGGGGACGCAATAGTTGAGATTGGCTTTGATTTTAATTTAACATGATTTTTATTTTTTATTTGAATTCTAATTTGATTGTGCTGTTGATGTATGGACAGTAATTGTTTTCAATAAATAAAAATTGATAATAATAAAAATTGTTGCAAGTACATATCAATATCGCGTCAAGTTATAGAATTTATTGAATGCCATCGCAATGTTGACAAACAGCTTCGACTAATAAGATGAATAGATTCGTGTCGTATTCATATCATGTCGGTGGCGATTCATTTAAATCAGTGTTTTTCATACTTTTTGGCGTCACGGCCCTTAATGACCATCAAAATTCCTTCGCGACCCCCCAAAACCCAATTTGTACGATTAACCTTAAAACCCATGTGCATCTTTCAAAAAAAATTCATTCCATCTAGTCACAAGACTTTCTCGGAGCTGAGCCTCGCGTCCCCCCTGGATGGGTCTCACGACCCCCCTGGGGGTCGCGACCCACACTTTGAAAAACACTGATTTAAATTAATAAATAAGGTACATTGGGGTAATACCGGACAGATTTTAGACTAGTTGAGAGAGCCTGGTAAAAACTTTTTTTCCTCGGTATCAGTACGCGTCAGATTGTTGAAATATGGCGTAAATGGTTAATAAATAACCGTCGTTTAGGCTCAAATATCGGTTATTATTATAAAATCAAAGGTTAATATGTTATACCTGTGGAAAGATAGCACAAACTATTTCTAAAGTGTAACGATTAATTGGTCATCAAGGGGTAACACCGGATGTAGATGTAGAGGCGCTTTTAATGCTTAGAGAATAAGGTCTCTAAAGGGAATATATCCGATGTTATCCCTTCTGAAACGTATGTAAATTGGAGTCACCAATAACTACAAACTTAAGTATACCCGTTAGATACTTTTTTTTTAGTATTTTGGTATCCGATCTTGCCCCTCATACAAAAATTTGGCATATCTGTGACTCTCAAACTTTTCTATGTCACTAGCAAAGCAAAAGGATTTTTTTCAAAAGATCCTAATTTGTGTTAAGTACACAATTTTTTTTCCATTGCTTTTGGCAAAAAACGTGAATTAATGCGAATGATGTTGACGTCCCTTTCCCTGCCCTAATGAGTTAAAGTTAAACATTAGTCCTGAAATGATTAAAAAGTTAGGTATATGCGGTTGTCCATTTTCGACATTTGTTTTTAAAATGTGGCTTGTCAAATCAACATCTGTCACTAACCGTCAGTATTAATGTTATCGACTTTTAAAAAAAAATAGCTCTGGGTTCTTGTTGGGCAAATGGCATCATTTTTTACTTACAACTTTTTTTTTATTTTCAACGGTTTATTAATACGAAAAATTGAGTTATAAGTAGGTAACAAAAAAGAAAAATTCGGTTATCTTCAAATTTCGCCTCCTTTTTAGGGTTCCGTAGTCAACTAGGAACCCTTATAGTTTCGCCATGTCTGTCCGTCTGTCTGTCTGTCTGTCTGTCCGCGGCTAAGCTCAGAGACTGTTAATACTAGAAAGCTGTAATTTGGCATCAATATATATATCAGTCACGCCGACAAAGCGATTGAATAAAAAAAAGTAAAATAAATTTTTTTAGGGTACCTCCCATAGACGTAAAGTGGGGGTGATTTTTTTTTTCTCGGCTAACCCTATAGTGTGGGGTATCGTTGGATAGGTCTTTTAAAATCATTGCGGGGTTGCTAACATGATTTTTCTATTCAGTGATCTGTTTGCGAAATATCCCCCCTCTAAAATGTAAACTGTTGGGTGGAAAAATTTGAAAAAATTCAGAAGGGTAGTAAATATATCAAATTTACTAGGAAAAATATAGCGGCTAAGATTGCTTGGAAATTATTTGTAGTTTAAGAGTAAATAGTAGTAGGTATAAAACATACCTAAACTTGGATGATTCCGTACACATACGAAATCCTTAGAAAAATATTACTTGATTTTTTCGTAATGGATACGGAACCCTACCTTGGGCGTGTTCGACACGCTCTTGGCCGGTTTTTTTGACTAGTACCTACGTAAAATAGAGATATAAAATGTTGTCAATTATTAATACATAGCTGTAACTAATCAAAAACTATCTCATTATCTAAAATTGAAATCATTTACCGATTTAAAAACAATAGGTTAGAATTATGACCCCGATGCCACCCTGTATTATGCTCATAATAGTAATAACATTTTAAAACACAGAACATTTTATAATCATGAAAATTGAAAGTTTGACAATCACTGCTGTATTTTAAATGGGTAAAGATCGGATAGACCTCTTCCGATGTTTGACCGCGAGAGACAAGATCGGATATCGGCCTACAGCGATCATAGGTCTGTTTGAGTCGGATTTATTTAACTACCATCTTGTGAAATTAATTAGTCTGACAATATAATCACAAAAAAAGCACCAGTTTCATCAAAATACACAAAATAAATTACAGGGGTAAGAACGGATAGACAAAAAAATCACGAAAATGGCCTTGCTATGTTTAACAGCGTGAAGCACACGTCCGACATCACGGAGAGGTTGGCGGAGACTTGCGGCCGAGACGGAATAAAATGGCGTCTTGCGCATTGTTGCCAACATGAAGAAATATAGCCAAATTTGGCGGAAATTTGATTGCTACGTTCTTTCCCCACATCCGTTATTACCCCAACGTACCTAGTAAGGGGTCTAAGCTAAGGGTCTAAGGCACCAATATTCATGTGTTAGACCAGTTTTGGACGGATTACTTTTCCAAAGTTATTTAGTAATAGTAAGAGTCTCTTACCGCCGCTGCCTGTTTACTTTAGTAAACGTGCCTTTGAATCATTAACTAGCTGCTGTAGGTACTTAGTCTCAGGTGCGTGCACGTTGTGTCGGCGATTAGTCGCGCTCCTCACAAAGTTATTCACCATTTGCCTGGGATTTGGATGTTCTGGATGCTACGGCAATGACGTCAGCAATGTTACCGTCTGCCCGACTTCCTGTATTCCTTATTATCTGTGTAGGTTTATATGTACTGAGTGGGTGTTTTTGTTTGCAACACTGCGAAAACATTGTAGGTGTGCCGATGGAAGTGGTGTTTCCCGTTTCTATCACATTCCGCTGTCAAATTGTTTGACTGGGAACTCACAATTTATGTTATGTTATGTATCTATGACGGGAGATGGAATGAAAAAGATAACGAATGACACGCTGTTGGGTAGTAATTGAAACAACCGTAATCCAAACATTGCTAATGATAACTTTCTCAAGCTCGTATCAATGTCTTGCGTTGACTTGAAATCTGAACCATATTTAACTTGTAGCAAGGTCCTTTTGTATTTGCTTAATGATGTTAGAGAAGAGTTTGTCGACACTTCGTTACGGTGATTGACGCCGAGAACACGCCATGCTCTATTTCCTATCAATTGCATAATTTATTTGCACATGTACGCTGCATCGATTTTTACTTTCAATTATTGATATGGTGTTCGGACTGTAAAATCAACACTAAATACCTACGCCTAAAACCATTTACTTAGTAAGATTGCACTCAAAACTTGAAAATCAATTGAGATACATATTTATTTTATGGATTCGTTAACTTAAATGATGATTTAACTCACTATTATATTAACCTAATGTGTAAATAAGTTCAGTTTTCACGACGCTGTAATAAAAGTTTAGTTGCAATTAATTTGACTTGTATTTTGACTCTTATTTTGAAAGCAACTATTAAACTTGCGCGGATATTTGTGGAAAATTCAGTCGCCCTATTTTCATAATACGTAAACGTTCTGTAAACTTGCAACATTACATTATAGAACTTTGTCTCATGCAAGTTTCGCTAACTCCATGCAACATTAACAATAAAGTTCTGCTCTATACTTACGAACTCGTGACCTCAGAATACAAGGGGTCCATGTAACTTTTTCGGTTAGCTGCAACTTGAGTCTTAAAGAGAGCTTGCATATAGTGGATGCAACTTGAATTTCAATCTTGTTGGAACCTTCTCATTCACGAACTGAGATCACAGCATGTAGGTCCATGGTAACGGTACCCGCCTCCTTGCGGCAGACTCACGACGTCGCAGCGCGAGGTCGCCGTTGCATTGTACCCGTAGCCTAATAAGGAGCGTGTCATAAGTCACAAATGCTGGGTAGGTGAAGATTACTCGGCCAAGTCCTCAAATGTGGCTTCACGCTTTTGTTCGTGTCGAAACAAAGGAACTTATTGAAAGTTTAGCGGGACTCTGGCAATATAAAATGGGTATAGCATAGAATTCATTGTTTTTTTTTTAATAAGTACGCCAGTTTTGCTGGTGGTAGGTACTATTAACATTATCATCAGATTAGCGCACTGAACTTGGTAAAAAGCAACTTGCAAGATTTATTTACATAGTCCCAGGTGAATCTAGTAAAACTGGTGAAAGGGTGTTTAAAATAACAAAACCGGATGTCGTGAAAAACTTTTTAAATATGTACACAACACAAAATACAACAGAATTTTAAAAAAACTGTTAATATTTTCCGATAATTGACGGGCCTAAAATATCAATACCACAATGCAACTACTGGAAATCAAAATGAATCAATGTATTCTTTATTACAGTAATAATCAAAAAGGCATCGTTTGGCTAGTTAATCCTAAAATAGTCCTAAGGAGCCCATTGTATTCAAATAATAATCCTCGAAATCTCTTACTCGCACAATGTCTCAAGAAAAGCTGAATGGTTCGCGGGCGGAAGCGGCTGCCAAAGGAAGCATAAGTCAGGCTTTATGGCAACAGCCTGACGTAATCCGGACGGCACGAGACCATCGGGCACGCACCTCTAAAGTGACACTTTTTTATATATATGAAGAGTTTTCTCTTTCTGGAGCATGAAGGTCGCATTAGGTTAATTTAGGTTACGCAATCCGGAGAACGGCTTATTATATTCAAGAAATAGTGTAAGAGCGTTACCGTCTTAGGAAAGGGATGAAAGGGAAGGGTCATTGGATCTCTGGCACTATTTGACCGAATGACAGATAACAGATATTCTGTTGGTTTAAGTTGATGTTATATAGTAGTGTAGGAGGGTTACCACGGATCTCTTAAATCCGATAACTTATACTGCTACCAACGACAAGTTACAGTACGACTCTACCTCTGTTCTTGCTAATCACGAAAATCTCGAAATCTGCGTCCACGAAGATGCTATCGAGTATCGGGCTATTAATAAAATTATCTAGTACCTATCAAACCTCGTGAATAAGCAGGGAGAGAATTCTAAGTAGTGACTATAAAAAAACTTTGACGCTCTAACAAGATGTTTCTAAGTATTCACCACCTTGTTAGCGCACTTTTCCACTGTGTAAATGTAAAAAGTTAAAAGTTTTGAATAGTTCTGGGTTTTAGTTTTGCTAAAAGCCTCATCATAAAAACTTTAACCAAGAAAACGCAACAATAGCTCCAGGCACCGGAATAATCAAACGCGGAGTACTCTCTTGAGTCAATATTTGCATGCAGAAAGTAAACAGTACTGCTACGATAACTGGTTAAAGTAAGATCTGTGAAAAGGTATAAGTATTGGTAGGTAGTATTTGTGAGATACGTTTAACGAAGGGGCTATTACATTGATACTTTACCAAAAATACATCATTCGTATGATACCATATCAGTTTTATATTTGTTATCGGAACAAACCCGTATTAGATCATCTATGTTAAAAATATTTTTTACCTCATAACTTCTTGTTCGTTCGTGAAATGGGCACAGACAGTTTTTCAGTAACAATGAAAACGGATGGAGTTTCTTACAGAATTTATATTAACCCTTTTCATTTTTCGATGTATTCGGAAAAAGCTTAATTCAATCGTATCCATTTCTCGGTTCCTAATAGTGTTATTTCAATGGTAGTGACTCAGTTTGTTCAATGAAAGTGAGCTCAAACACATGCGTCAAAAATTGTCCTCTCTTAAACCGCTAAGTAGTTTACCTGCATTACTAATACGATTCTCCTCATTGACTCACGCGAGATTTTTTTTATGGCCTTGTTGACAAAACTTCACAGGGAACCGTCATCGTTACAGCGATAAAACATTGTAGCTATACGTAAACACAAAATATTTGTATAGACACGGTCTAACAACTCTAATACCTGATTTACACTCTCGCCTCGTGTCACCTCGCCTCGCGCCTCGCCTCGTCGTCTCGCTCCGCACGCAAGCCTCAAAATCAAGGCAAATCACGAGACGAGGCGCGAGGCGCGCCTGTTCACACTCTCGTCTCGTGGCTCGTCCCGCAGTTCGTCTCGCCACTCGTACGCGAGTGTAAACCAGGTATGACGTAACAACGTAACCCATCGTGAAACCTTTTAAAAGTAAATGTAAAGGTAACTCCTTAAACAATAACAAGGCGGGCTACGGCGATAATAGTTAGACTAAGTACATAAACCGTAACTAAAGGCTCTACAGTGCGTATCATTAATTAATTAGGTAAATTATTAATTTTTGATAAATAACATACCTTTTCTTAGTTAATATGTTAGCTTATTGCCTGTTGCGTTTTTTTTTTAAATATCGCCAAGGTGTACCTACGACGACCTACGTGTAAAAGTACTTGCCGCGAATATCAATGGCTCTGAGTCACAGATGCCTCCACAATCATCGGCGTGCTTCGACCGCTATTTGCGCTCGTTATCTGTAAAGCATAAGAAACAGACAGACGAGAAATAGTACCCTTATTGTTGAGAGCACGACAGCCTTGCCAGCAATTAATTTTCAGATATTAAATAATAATTCATAGATTACGAGTACTTATACATGAGAAACGCGCTACGTAGGGATTTAAACGACTATGACTATTATATGCGTGATCGACTTTATATGCGACTGGTGTGTGTTCATAAATAAATGTGACTAACGCCAGAACTGTAGCAAGAAGGAAACTAGTTTTGTTTTTATTCAGACATTAACAAGTATGATCTTACAAAATGAACACTCCAAGACGAAACTCCAGTAAGACAAACAGGCTTGAACACAAAGGTTGCCTGTGACATTTTCTGGTGTAGGGTAGGTAAGATTCGGGAGTAATGAAAATTATCGCCTGAACGTTCAGTACGTGCCTTCGTTTCCTCGCTTGTCGCTCAGTTCGTACCTTATCATCTACGCCTATGGCCTGTCAAGAACGGACACATTAAGTTCCGAAGACGTTTTAAGATCGCTATGTTTAACATTGGACAGCATATCGTCGATAAATATGAAATGTGAATTGACGAGATATATTTAAACAGGCGAGATGTGAGGTTGATTGATTCGGGTGTGTTATATTTACCGATTGGATTGACAAGGTCTTAGTGTATGTTATATTATACAGGGTTATTTTTAATTCACTGACATCCTCTTAACCCTGAATTCCTATCACTCAAACAAATGTTTTTTGTTTTACGACTTTTTAAAATGAAGCACTTTTTTCCCATACAAATACACAGAGTATTGTAAAAATAAGAGGTAATCTCAAATTTTCAAAACGTTATTACACCAAAAATATTAAGTTATGACAAAAGCCGTAAAACAAAAAACATTTGTTTAAGTGGTAGGAGTTTAGGGTTAAAAGGATGCTAGTGAATTACAAATAACCCTGTATAGTTGAGTCATTGTTGAACGATTAGCTATAAAATTTATTCTGGCTGAATAGATAAGAGCTGAATCCAGCTCGATTGTGTACGTAGTCCATTAATGTTTTATTATCGTTTCGGGAATTCGTTTCTTGTACTTTTTGTTCGTTTGTTAATATTGGTAAGGAAAACAGTTGACTTAAGTATATTACAGGTAAGTTTTTGTAAAAATTCTATTTTTAATACAAGCTTTTTTTGCTGACCGTACTTTTTACCCCTGGCTACCAAATTACTTGTCAAGACGAATCAAACGAGCCCAAACTTGATGCGGTCGTGTCGTTTTATTACAGAGTTCCTTTGGCCACCTTCTAGCTCCATCATCAGATCAGCACCGTGTCATAATAATATTGCATTGTCATCCTACTTACACATGCATGCAAAATTTCAGCTCAATCGGAAACCGGGAAGTGGGTTAAATTTAACTTGTTAGATTTGACCCGTGCATAGATAGGTACATACATACATGTCAATTTAATAAAAAGCTTGTAAAAAATAAAACGAAAGCAGCAAATATAGTCTACCAAGGAAGTGCTTACCATTTCTTATGACAATTCCTAGGTACATCATCATTAGATTATATGATATCACTAGCTTTTGCCCGCGACTCCGTCCGCGTGGAATTAGTAATTTGGGCAGCTTATTTTTTATCTAATTTGCTTTTTCATCAATTATGGCTATCCTTAGATCCTTCCGGAAGAAGTGAAACATCATAATAAACCAACCCGCTCCCAATCCGACCCCAAACAGCCCCCAACCCGCCCCAACCCGCCCCCAACCCGCCCCAACCCGCCCCCAACCCGCCCCCAACTCGCTCTCACCCCGCCTCCAACCCGCCCCCAACCCACTCCCAACCCGCCCCCAACCCGCCCCCATCTCGCTCTTAACCCGCCCCCAACCCGCTCCTAAACCGCCACCAACTCACTTCCAACCCGCCCCATCCCGCTCCCAACCCGCCCCCAACCCGCCCCCGACCCGCTCCCAACTCGCTCCCCACCCGCTCCCAACCCGCCCCCAACCCGCTCTCAAACCGCCCCCAACCCGCTCCCAACTCGCCCCCCACCCGCTTCCAACCCGCCCTATCTAACTGGGCTATCTGACACTGAAAGAATTTTTCAAATCGTATCAGTAGTTCCCGAGATATATAAGTTTCACTTCAAAAACCCCCAATTTGGAAACATTCTTCCGCTCCGTTCCGCTCCTATTGGTGTTAGCGTGATGATATATAGCCTATAGCCTTCCTCGATAAATGGGCTATCTAACACTGAAAAAAATTTTCAAATCGGAGCAGTAGTTCCTGAGATTAGCGCGTTCATAATAACAACTCTTATAAAAACAGTTCGATAAATTCTTAAAATAAACGTATCTTTCTTATTTGTGAACTGATTCAAATGAAACAAACACTAAATGTTAATCCAAGAAAATACCAACATATCAGTGAAAACCGCATCCTTCTAGGTTAAGCCGTTTCTGAGATTAGCGCGCACAAACGCACAGACAAACAGACAAACACAATAATTCTAAAAATCATTGTTTTGGGTTCTATTGCGCTAATAAATAGCCCTAGTGTCAGTTTTTCTCAAATATCTTCAATGTACAGACACCGACTTGTTACAGATTTATTATATGTATAGATTAGATAAGAAACCATTGATATTTATATTCGTGATCTGTATTACAGTCGAAGTCCTTATCGAATTCCCTTTACTTACAGCTGTAATTCACCTTAAACACATGTCGTTGTTTCCTTAGAAATCCACGATAACGGATATTGCAGTTATTTGTTAGAATATGTGAAATTAAATCAATATGGTGATGTCATCAGATGACATTCGCAGTAGGTACCTATGCAGCACATGCTGTTATTATTGTATTTCGTATTTTACGGTAACTAACCTACAATCCTCTGACTACTCTAAAAATTTTCCGAGTGCCAGGTTCCAGAAATCAAAGATTAAAAAAACAGACTATTATTTAACAGCTTTTATATAACTTGCAATATTTTTGTTTGTTTATGTCAAATATTGCAATTTTTTTTCTTCTACGCAACGTTTAGCAACGCCATTATTATAAAATGAAAATACTCTGAGCGAAGAGGCATTCGGTCGCCGGGTGAAAAGCCTTTTGATGGATAAGCCTCTGTATTCTTTAAGTGAGTTTTTGGACATAATTTTTTCTTGACATAATTTTAATATTGGTAATTATGTTTTAATTAAATTTATTATGTTATGACGATCCCTATTGGAAATACCATTTATTTGTAGTTATTTTTGTACTTTCATTGACATAATTAATTATTTGATTTTGACAACTCCCACTTGAGGACGAATTTATTTTGACATTTCCATTTTATTGATTGTTTTTTCATCTTTGGTTATTTTTATTATTATATTATTATGTTTTGTTTTTTATAATTTTTTGACGATCTCAGCATAAATTCTTATATACTGACTTTAATGTATTATATAATGTAATTATTATGTCTGAGTGAATAAATAAACTAAACTAAACTATATAAAACCAAAAATGTTTTTTCAATAACTCTCTACTCATATTATAAATATCATAAATGTCTATAAATATAAAAATGCTTATTAGTAGTAGATTATACTTCTTGGAATTTCCCCATAAACTTATCTATTAAGTACTTACCTACTAAATAAAAAAAAACAACGAAGTGCCTAAATTATCATAGAGTAGGTACTGTTATTAAAATCTGCTTAGACTCGAATTATGTGCATTTCCCGCCCCTGTGCGACTGAAAAAAATCGCAGACATCAATTGTAATTAACACATTAGACGACCAGATGGCCTAGTGGTTAGAGAACCTGACTACGAAACTTGAGGTCCCGGGTTCGATTCCCGTGTCGGGGCAGATATTTGTATAAAAAATACGAATGTTTGTACTCGGGTCTTGGGTGTTCACAATATGTATTTTGAGTGAATGAAAGTATCTATGTGTTACATATTTGAATACACTTCACACAAATATGAAAATGTCATGCATCAGTCATTTTCCTATAAAAATGTCAAAGTGACATTGCTTTCGTCCATTCCATTCGTGCCAACTCTTGTGAATCGACCTGTATGTATCTATTTATATATGTATGTTTATTCGTTGTCTAGTACCCATAACCATAACACAAGCATAGCTTACTTTAGGACTAGGTCAATTGGTGTGAATTGTCCCGTGATATTTATTTATTTATTTATTTACATTATACAGGAAAAACTTCTGACATTAACTTAAACTAATTAGCATCGTGACACACACTCCATTCCTAATCCGGATAATTAAGGCAGTTCCACACGACTTCTCACGCGAATGGCGCAAGCGCCGGCGTCCAGCATTACATTGCGTTCCGGCCACGATTATGCCCCTGGCGATGGGCGAGCAATTTTCTAATACATTGCGTTTTTGGCCAATTAACCAATCTGCGACGAACGTCTCGACCATGCAATGAACAGAGAATTTACTCACTGCGCCGCCGGGCGCTTGCACGCTGCTGTAATGACTACACGCATTACACCGTGAGTGGGAGACACTCGGCCCTATTAGGTTACACGGTTGAATAGTTTACTCTGTGTCCAGCGTTAATTATAAACTGTACATTATGCGTGTAAATATAGAAAAAAGGTAAACAAACCCAATCACTTGCCGGTGAATTAACCAATTCAAATATTCTACCGCATGGTCTTAAACTAAACTAAACAAAAGATGGATTTCATTCGCTACTAATCCTAGATTACGTTATTTGATTTGTTCACTTTTCGATACCTACCAAAACGAAAACTGTACAGCAGTTCTTATAGAAAATGCAACTACTCTAAAACATGACAAGCAAAGGGCCACCGACAAAGGGCAATTCTTAGCAATTATTTTGTCAAACAAACACTAGGTTACTATGCAACATAATAGTCTAAACAATACGCATTCAGCGACAATGTCCCTGCTTTACTATCTTGAGTGCAAATTACCACGCTTGGCGCGGCGTGGACGCAGGCGGCCGCGCTACAGAACAACGCCATAAAGCAGTAGTTTAAGATCAAATATCCTTTATTTTCTGCTACATATGTGTAGTGATTGGTCTTTCGGTGACAAGTTGGAGCTAGCGAAACTGAAATGTTGAAACATTTCAGCTGTTCTGTTAGATTCTTTTTGCTTTTTACACTGCCCCGACCCGCGTGGTTTTCAGTTCGCATCAGCAGTTCCACAGACTTTTAACTGAAGAAAAACCATGAACTTCATTACCTAGAAGCTATTAAATTTAACGAAATATCCATACTGATATTGTAAAAGTGAAAGTGTGAGTGTTTGTTTGTCCTTCTTTCACGTCGAAAGTAAGCAACGGATTGTCGTGATTTTTTTGTATGGACATAGTTGAGGGGCTGAAGAGTGACATAGGCTACTTTTTACCAAGAGAAACTATCTCATTCCTACGGGAAAACACGTTTTAATCTACTTCAGCGGGGGCGAAGCCGCGGGCATCAGCTAGTTAAAATGTTTTAACAATTTCTGTAATACTTTTTACTGATTTTATTTTAATAACCCTTGTCCGCTAGATTTTTTCGCTAATTAGTATCTAGATCGGAGCGATTCCTTTTGTCAGAAAATACAAATACTAAACCGAAAGGATTTTTAAAAATATGTAAATTTTATTTTTATTTACCATGTAGGCGCCACGGGTTAACCTACTGCTTGTTGTAACGTTGTGGTGCGCCGGCGCATTGTTCGGCCGGAAGCAGCGCAGGATGCCGCGCCGGTGTGTGACACCATCACACCTGACGCCGCGACACGTGTTGCTACGTCCATTCGATGTGCTAACTGTTGTGGGCTTCAATCAGAGACTACGTAACTGGCGCACTTAGAGACATCTTTTATTTACAATTAATAGCCGGGGGAAATACAGACATATCACTTTACCCGCCCGCTTAAAAAGCCGTGGTAGCGTGGTTTGACCTATAGCCTCTCAAACAGAGGGTCGTGGTTTCGAGCCCGAGCTCGCACCCCAGAGTATTGGGGAATTTACGTGCGAAATTACATTTAAAATTTACCGTGAGGTGAAGGGAAACCTGCACACACCTGCGAAGAAATTCAATGGTTTGTGTAAAGTTCCTAATCTGAACGCGGCCCGCGTGGGAACTACGGCCCAAGCCCTCTTATTCAAAGAGGTCTGTGTCCTACAGTGGGACGTACAGTCACGAGCTTTAATTTGAGACCCACTTAAGGTTGACAGTCCTGTCATATTGTATAGGAATTCAAAGGATATTTTTTCGAAATGGGTCCCAAATTAAAGCACGCGACTGTACCTAGAGGGGTATAGAATCAAAGTCCGCTAAATCCATTTTGGTTTGGTATGGATTTACATACAAAACGAAAATGGATTTAGCGGACTTTGATTCTATTCTATACCCCTCCTATATAGGTTATGAGATGATGATAACGATGACCTCTTAGCACATCCTGATTAACATCTGCAATTCCTCTGGTATAACGGATGTTTAAGAGCATCGGTCACTTGCGATCGGATAATCCGCTTTGTATTGCTTGTTCCATAAAAAGAAACCGTGCTGAAAAAGTTTTAATTGAAAAAAAAAATATTCTTACCTAAGTACCTACCCAACGCAGTTAGACGATTTAAAAAATAACCGAGCTAAAACAGAATTCTGCATCTCATTCATGCACATATTCGCAGGACTGAAATCTTGGAGACTCGTCTGATGAGCTGTTTTTCATAGTAGGACATTGTATTTGTAAAAACCTTGAAAGGGGCATACAATATGCATAATTGTGTATGACTCAAGTATTTATTACTGGCATAGTAATATCGGCGTATCTAGTTATGCGGTGTTTTATGTAATATTCCCAAGTGCACAATGATGCTTTACCTCTAGGAAAAATCTGTTATGTCAGTGGTACGTGCGCTGTTGATAATAATCTCGCCTCTTGTCACGCTCGTCGTCAGCGGCTCGTGTAGATTTGTAGTTTAATCATGTCACACCTTCAGAATTAAACTGACTTCATTTGAAATTATCTCATTTTAAAACTAAATCTGATTTTTTTACTATAAAGTTTGCTATTGAGATGAGAATATTTCGAACTGAGTCAGTTCAATTCTGAAGGTGCGATGTGTGAATTTAATCTTCAAAAATCGCGTTTCTGGTAGGTGTTATTTTTATACAGATCACAACTTTATTGCGTTGGAAAACAGTAATAGCATCGTTTTCTGTTTTACAATTCAAAATAACTACGCCTCAATAAACTTTAGTCCTATACGTTAACGACTTAGTTCATCGTCAAAATGACGGACCTATTCACAGGAGACAAAGCTGAAATCTGTTTAAATTTTAAACACCACTACGGAATTATTCAACGTGTAAATATTTCACGGGAGACGCAAAAACTAATAACTTATTCAAACGCAAACTCTATCATATAATGTAATGGAAACTTGGAAACGGCTTCATAACAAGACGGAGCTGCTAACAGGTGTCTTTACCCTTCCCGTTTGCCAAGTTTTAACAAGGTTTCCGACTTCGAAAGTTCGAAGCCGTACTGCCTCTGGATTTTAATTCCATCGTATTAACCTTATTTCCTTCGTTGCCTACTTTGTCGCCCTTAAAATTGCTAAGGAAAAACAGTCGTGTTGATGCTTATACCAAACTAGCCGGTGCCCGAGACTTAGTCGGCTAATCATTGATGCTCCGCTCCTATTGGTCGTAGCGTGATGTTATATAGCCTATAGCCTTTCTCGATAAATGAACTATTCAAAACAAAAATATTTTTTCAATTCGGACCAGTAGTTTCTGAGATTAGCGCGTTCAACCAAACAAGCAAACATACTCTTCAACTTTATAGTATTAGTGTAGATTTCTAAAGAGGAAGTGTTTGTCTATATGACATCAATGCGGGGAAAACTATGCATAAAAATAAATACTACGCGTGATATTAACTTTTTTTATAGAAAGCCGCCTTATCGTGGTTTTCTTGTTTTAATTTTATGCAAATATAGTGATAAATTAACTATACGTTTTAACTTTATTTACTCTTATGCGTTATTAGACCAGTGGACTCATTAGCAGCTGAGACAAAATAGTGCAATAAAGAAACAGTTACACCGTTTTTTTCTTTTGTTTTTGGCAAGCGAACGACACTTGGGGCAATGCCCTAACGGAGGCGAGGGCTTATCTCAATCTGCACTTTTTTATAATAAAATGAGTATCGGATTTATTTAGATTTGAAACTCTCTTTATTTTGAACCTTAAAAGTTCTGTCGAAACGGACATTTATTTTTAAATGTTTACAAATATAGAATACTATCGGGACAAAATCATACTCTCCTTTGCATTTGTATTTCATTCGTATACAAAACATTCATTCACCAAGTCTATCTAAACATAGCATAGTTGCAAGGGCGCTCCCGTTACCAGCATTACGAACGACATAAAATGACGTCAGACGACGAAAGCTACAACTGTCATGCGCGATGACATCATGGATCTACCTACGCTACTAAACGCCCCTATATTTTTATAACGTAAAATTGATCTGATCACTCTGTTTCCGCCTTCATAAAAATGTTAGAGATTCCAAAAGAATGCGAGCTACGTACGATTCAGAGGTTTAGGCTGCGTTTCCACCAGAGATGTGCGAGGATGCGTTGCCAGGGATGTGTGTGTCATGAACCAATGGAAACACTTCATTAATTTAGGACCTTTTAAATGAAGTGTTTCCATTGGTTCATGACACACATCCCTCGCAACGCATCCTCGTACATATCTGGTGAAAACGCAGCCTTAAAATAATGAATGATTATTTATAGTATAGTCGACCAAGTAAGTGCTTAACCATTATTAATGACAGTTCCTACATCATAATAAAATCAATAAGGCCGATTGTCACATTGACGTGAAAGTGAAATTGCCTTTGATGTTTTAAGCCACGCAACTGACATAGAACCTTAGGGTGGTAAGGTAAAGGAATTTCGTCGTCGACTACATATACACAAACAGGGCCCAATTGCATAACAAAGTACAATTTATATTACAAGCGGATCTCCCTTTCTAGTTAATATAACTGAAGCGAGAGTTCCGCTTGTAATATTAGTTGTACTTTGTTATGCAATTGGGCCCTGACTATCAATATTATGACTCAATTTTATCGGAGGAGTTTTTAAGGTTTAACTTGTATAGACATTTAAATTCGATAAATGTATGATTAAAATAAAAGGACAGTAAAACTAAAAACATAACGATAGTAACGAGTAACGCCGCATAGTTTCCGTTCCACGCATGAGCATGAGCCGCAAGTATTTGTGGAAACTATTTAATTAACTAATCTAACACACCAGCATGACAGACATGATTCACCGCGTGTGACTAGAATGCGGCATTTGATTGTTGGTTCGTATAAGTCACCAAGTTTTGTTGGCTAATATGAATTTAGATTGCCGAGGCCGCCTAATTACGTTTTTAGATGTAGACTAGACACTTGGCTTTGACTGTTTTTTGCTTAGATTATTTAAACACTAGATAGAGTGTCAGTAGCAAACATTGCGATACAAAACGTCCACAAATTTCTTTTGACAACTTCATATTACGATCGCGTTACGTCATTCAAACTGAAGGGAGGCAAATGACATATAAGCCAACAGTTGGCTTATATTTTTCGGGACGTTTTCATGCCGCCGAAGCTCTATCTAGTGTATAAATAATCTAAGGTAGTGATCCAAATTTCTAAAGGAATGAAAGGCCATTCTTCGTTCTTTTTAATATGTTGTGTTATTCTATGGAATTTGTCAAATCATCTCGAATTTTAACTTAAGACAAAATTCTAAATGTTAATAATTCGATAAAAAATAATTTTAAACATGTTCTTTTATTGATACCGAAGCACATATCAAAATTTAAATATTGGTAAAATTATCATGTATGCCTTGTATACAGGGTGTTACAAAATTACCCGTAATAACTAAAGGGTATGGATGTACTCCAGTAAAGAATTAAATTAGTATATTTTTTTTTTGGGATGGCGGGAGCTCGCTTGATAGGCAGGAGTGGAGCAAGAGAGGAGAGGCCTTTGCCCAGCAGTGGGACACAAAAATAGGAAAATAAAAAATATATAAAAAAAATTTTTTACAAAGAAAAGAACAGCGCGCAAGATTACAGTTTTATTTACTGTTCATGGGGTTTCAGGCTTTAGGGGTTATTTTGTAACACCCTGTATACACCGTGAAATTTTAGTGGTTGTTTTCCCGAAACGAGGTGATTTAGTATCGATTGTACAATCGATTTATAATTACTATTTTGACTAGAATCAAAAATCCAATTGTGAAAAACGAAAGTCGAAAATGACCGCAAACCCATAGTAACGCTTCGTTGGTACAAGTAGCGTACGATCGTACGATAGGTTAGGTACCAACGAAGCGTTACTATTGGTTTGCGGTCATTTTCAACTTTCGTTTTTCACAATTGGATTTTTGACTCTAGTCAAAATAGTAATTATAAATCGATTGTACAATCGATACTAAATCACCTCGTTTCGGGAAAACAACCACTAAAATTTGACGGTGTATGTAACATGTACATTACAGCTGTCACAATTGGGGATGTCTAAAAAAAAAATACCCATGGTTTTTATATTTTTTTTGTATAGAAAAGTCAATTCGCTGGTGTTCGTGTCGTCACAGTGTGTATGTTTTTGTGTTTAGTTTTTAAATGGGTCCCACTGAAAAACAGCGTTGTTGCTTGCCACAACATTATGCTGAGTGGGGCCCAATTTATACTATTCGATATATTTTTTTTTTATTTGTAAATTTCCTGTCAAATGTATTTTTTTTTCTGTGTTTGTATCGAATATGTGTAAATAAACATCTCTCTCTCTCTCTCTCTCTCTCTCTCTCTCTCTCTCTCTCTCTCTCTCTCTCTCTCTCTCTCTCTCTCTCTCTCTCTCTCTCTCTCTCTCTCTCTCTCTCTCTCTCTCTCAATTATAAAAAACTAATTTCAATATTTTGTCATTTAGTTCTCTACTTTTTTCAAAATTAATTATTGAAACTATTTTAGTTCATGACGTCAGATTATAATTGAGGGCTCCCACAATGCCAAATTTCTAAATCTATCTACATGCGTACGATAAGGCAGCCCCTTTAATTTTTTTTTGCGTAGTGGTACACTATACACTGTGTCACTTTACTGGCACTGTCAAAGTGCTAGATGTCAAACAGCGGGTCCAAATCAAACTCCGTAGTATAATCCACGCGTAAATTGTGAAGAATTCTAACCACACAGAATAAAGTACGACTTGAACCGGTCACGCAATTTACACCAATGGCAAATGAAGGTCATTGTTTATTTGTTATATTATAAATTCTTTATATAATATTAAAATTAAATAACTACCGAAAACGAGTTAAAAAGCATTTATCTCGAAATGGTTTTCGATTTACTATACATTGCAAAAAAATAGACATCCCCAATTGATTATAACGGCAAAAATCGCGAATTTCGACTAAGCGATTTGGTAGAATCTAAATTGAATATCAGATACCCACTGTTATGTCGTTTATTTACTCATGTAAGTACCTAAGTTATATCAGTTTTTAATTTAATAAGAAAACGTACAAGTTAAACAAAATAATTTGTCCAAGCTTATAGCACTGATCAATAAACCGAGAACTGAATCTGCCTGGGAAAGGCTAGTCTGGTAACGGTGACTGAAACCGGTCTAGATGCTTGGCTAAATCAGTGCGCGTGCACTGGACTCTAGGACTACCGGCGTATGTCACGATTCGTCTCTGTCTTATAAATTTAAATATAAAAAGACAATAGTTGAAGAGAGATGGGACACAGTTATGTTCACAGGTTATATTCAAGAAAAGAAGTAATGTTTACATGATGATGATTTTGCTTCTTGTAAGAGCAGTAGACTCTAAAATCCTGCTGCAGTATGTTTAATTTAAATTAAGCTAAAGTCTTTTGTAATTAATTTGTTGCATTTTTAAATTGTATTATTTTTCGTGTCTTTTGTGTTCGTTTGTGTGTATTGATGGCGTATATTTTATTGTTATAATGTATTCTGCACGCTACAGAATAGGCCACCGGTCACGCCCGTTCCGCTGAGGAATGTGCCATAATTCCGGAGCCAACCTGCTCATACGCGGTGATAAACTATGATTGCACTTTATTAACGACATGTTTTACAACTGTTATACCCCAAAAGTCTAAATTTATGCCCGCGGCTTCGCTCCCTAGTCCTCTAACCCCTAGTTAATTTCGAAAAAGCAATTTTTAGTGCTCTTCTTTGATCCTCAAGGAATATGTGTACCATATTTCAAGTCTCTAGTTCTGTTTTAGCTGTACAGTTGGGGCAAGAAAACCTTCGTCAGTTATTAAATTGATTCCTCTACCAAGTCATAGAATCTTAGTACTTACCTTTTCAAAAATAGGAAACTTCAATACGATATTCTGTTTCGTTTGAAATAAAAATAAAATGTTAACAGGACTGACAATTGAATTGCCTTGGTGTAAGCAAATTTCAACTTTAAGGTGACGAACCTTTTTTACCCCCGACTGTACGTTTTCTGTAGATTAATAAATATGAACAAAAGACAGACAGAAGATAAGTAGACATAGAATTTAGAACTCAAATGATCTTTTAATGTTATGTACAGTCTAGCCAGTCGGAAGTATTTAACGCCTATGTTAAAGTATTATTGAATGCAAATACTGTAATGAACCCGCAACAGCCCTAACTGGTATTTTGAATCTGTTAACAGAAATAGACGGTGACTATGGCTCTACATTATCATGTTTATTTACGATACTATTGCCTTGTGATAGCTATTGTTCACGACTTTGTCTGCATCGTATTCGTTGATCGCTATCCCGCGGAATGTATCCTATGTTCCATCCAGTTCTGAGGTCTTATGTCTAACGCACTCGAAATTACAATCGTTTTCGCCATTTACTGTAACACGGTATAGGATGACGGTAGAAAGAGATAGTGAATGTGATCGCGAGCGCCCGCGCGTTAGATAATACGGCTTCAGGTCACGTTGTATGTACTGTGCAAAATTAAAATCCATTCAGCCATTTACGCGTAAACTTAATTATCAAAGATAGGATACGATGCTATACCAGGTGCCAGATAACGCTGCCTAAAAGTTCATTGCTACGAAAAGGTAAAGAACCTTTGGCAGCCATTTTCGTACTTAACTTCATTTTTAATTTAACATTTTGTTAATTCGTCGAGCTGAATTATTGCTGATGTAATACGGCCGCCCCTCGCACCCCCGCCCAGCTCGCACATGTTGGGATTTGCGGGGTGGGGTGGGGGGGGGGTGAAGATAGAAAGAGAGAGAGAGTTACGTTTGGTATATTACTGTAGACATGTATACGTATATATACATCATATAGATGGAGCTATAGAAGTTTTACTTATGTGTAATCTAATAAGAAAGAAAGAAAGAAAATATTTTATTTACAGTTAAAAAAGTACCACCACCAAACATAAGAAAATAAAATAAATAACTACATCTAAAAGACAAGTGTAACATGGCAGTGACACCAATTGTCACCGAAAACGGGTCTCCACTCAGCATATGTTGCTACAAAAAGAGTGCAGTAACGCTGGTTTTCAGTAGAGCCCAGATTTGAGCTACACGACAGCTCCACTTGTTACAATAATAATATCCACAAGCTAGGCTAAAGCTTTAATTAAAACTAAACTGAAGGGTGCAAAGCAAGAAATGTGGCATAAAATAAAATAACAATTTACATCATACAGGTATACATACACAACAAAAAACATAATTATTATACATTATAGAAAGTAAAAGCACTGCACGAACTGACTAAGTTTGATTTTTTTGAACACTCAACAGATATTTCTTAAATATATGCTTAAAAGAACCAATCGTCAATCAATAGTGAGAAAATGTTGACAATTTCTGCAATGACCGCAAGTGAACTCAACCCTGTACCACGATAACCGCATAAAGTTGATTTAGCGATAATGTTCATACATTAAGCGACAGTCGTTTTTAAACTTGAGATAACATAATACTTGAGAAGTAATGAACTTTTAGGCAGCGTTATCTGGCACCTAGTATAGTTACGCCACTAGAAGTCTCTAGTAAGATATAAATATTATAATTAATACCCTGAGTTACATTGATTGATTAAAATGTTTACGTTTCAATATTAAGTAAGTAGTCGAAACGGAATCTTACCGAACACAATAAAAATTAACTAGCTTAATATACTACAATCAGGCCATACTACTCGAACTCTTACTTACCATTGTTCGCATACCGCATATCTGACCCGAATGGCTAGTTAATAACACGCCGCGTATGATACATAGCATCGAGCTATCCGAAAACCGTAATTACATACACATACATACCTACAGACCGTTACATTCCAGTACTAGCCCACGAGGTAAACTACGTGGTACTTACTGCTCTTAAGTTACACCACTTCGTTCTTACAATTGAAATGTTTTTAGCTCGATTAAAAGTCTCCAATACACAAGCGCAGCTATTTCATTTATTTCTGTGATCCTAAAATAGCAAAACTAAAGCAATATTAAATCCCCAGTCATCCTAAAAGTAACGACCTATTATCATGTCTGAGATAGAGCCTTAGTCTGACTTGTAGTCTAGCTCGATTATTTCCGTCAACCCTCAACTCTACCCACCTGTTACAAAGCCTCAAATGCATTAGCAGTCATATCGCTGAGTCATACGGAACCGGTGATGTACATCCTTTAGCTATAAGCGTTCATTGTATTGCTAGGGTAAGAGGTGTCAAATTGGCAACATAAAGCGCTTTTTATCGCTATGATGGCTGACTGTTTAGCGATTGTTAACACCTCTTGTACCCAAAATATTGAGCCGCTAAAGGCCTCTTTTGTTACTATGTTGTTTTAGTTTATCCCTAATAAGATTTATGATAAGATGTTAATGCGAATGTTGTAAATTCTGCACAGTCGTTCATTTATTAAATGTAAGAAGAGACGCTTCATCAAAACCTATTGTTCAATTACAATGTAATACGGATATTGTGTCATAAGTAAATCTTCAACAAAGTACAACTGTTTAAACCAAGATTTTTTTGTATGAGTTTGACCACATTCGCGTCTGGTGGTCGACGAGTATGTATGTAGTCTAAGATTGAGCGCATTTAACTAGATGATGTCTATTTTGATTTGAAGATTATTGTAGCATTTAGGGAACACAGACTTAGGGTTTACCTACACCTTCACTCTTCAGCTGAGATGATAATGAAATTATCGCGCGTTCCTTAGTTTGATTATAAAGCGCCCAATAATTATCATCATTTTACAAGCTTTTTATTATTAACTTTTAATGTATGTATCTATGTATGTACGGGTCAAATCTTCCCGATTACCCATTGAACTGAAATTTTGCATGCATGTGTAAATCGAATGGCAATCCAAATTTATTATGACAAGGAGCTGGAAGGTGGGCTTAAGAACTCTGTAATAAAACGATGCGATCGCATCGAATTTTGACTCGTTTGATTAGTCTTGACGAGTACTTAGTTCCTAGATGGTAACCAGGGGCAAATAGTAATCAGCAAAAAAAAGCTATTATTAATAACAGAACTTTTAACAAAAACTTCTTTCCCTTGTCCACAGACAGTGCAACACGGCTTCCCTCACAGGGCGTCGGCGCTGGCGTGGGACCCTCTCCTGCGGCTCGCGGCTCTCGGCACGGCCAGCGGCGCCCTGAAGGTGTACGGCCGGCCCGGCGTCGAGCTCTACGGACAACACACCAACCCCGACGTCGTCGTCACCACCATACAGTTCATACCCGGTCAGTTTACAATACCATACATATCATCAGTGGACAAGTATTGACTGATAAAGAAATGATGAAAACCGATCAAGTAACGCAGTATATACATAGGTAATCGGTGAAAATTTCAAGTGTCCAGCTATTACGGTTCAGGAGATAGAGCTCTGGACAGACGGACGGACAGACGAGACAGCGGAGTCAGAGTATTAGAGTCCCGTTGGCGCCCTTTGGTTTCGGAACCCTATAAAAGAAAAATCTTGTGGAAGACGAGTGCAGTCCGAACTAAGTCCAGGATTATCTTAATCTCAAGCGTTAAGGTTATTACAACAACGGATCCGACTGACTTATCCTGAGCATAGTTAATTAATTAGCTATTAATAATTCATATAATCACGTTCCACATAATCCAGGAAACAGCAACTATTAGAAAACATTTACTATTTCCTCAAAGTCAAGAGCATGAGTAAATCACCGTGGAAATCGGGAAGTACTTACTGTTGACGTCTAAAAACAACTTAATATTCTATTTCAGGCACTGGCCGGCTAATATCATTATGCGACGACAACAGTCTACACTTGTGGGAGATCAACGAAAAGTCCCTAGTGGAGCTGAAATCACACCTTATAGAGGGAAAGAACAAAAAAGTGTCCGCGGTGTGCGTGGAGTCGTCAGGAGACAACCTACTCCTAGGCACGGAAGGCGGCAACATCTACACGATGGACCTCAATGCTTTCACCATCAACGACGATGTCATTTATCAGGATGTCGTTATGCAAAAGTGAGTACAGATAAAATTGTCTATTACGACATCGACTCCGAAAAATTACAAGTTAAGTATGAAGTATCTTTTTCTATTTATTTTTTTATTTTCTTCAACTTCATTTTTTATTACTTTTACGGTCATCCCGTGAAACCATATATTTCAAACTAAATACAAACTGAAATATAGATGCACAGAAAAAACCCCAGAAAAAAGACCAATGCTGGGAATCGAACCCAGGTCCTCAGCGTTCCGTGCTGCGTGCTTACCCCTACACCATCACTGGTCTAGAAGTTAGCGACGAATCTTTCCCATACATCGTACACTTCAGTCTGTTCAGTCTGTGTCTTCAGTGTGTTGTGTTGTGTTCAGTGTGTATTGTTCAGTGTGTTGTTTGAAGTCTCTCGGTAGAGGGCATTAACATAGATGCGCTTTATCACTGCCTAATGTGATAATACCTGCTTGGTGTATTTAATATCGTTTTTTTAAACATATAACTGACTCGTGATTGAGCCCTATTTCACCCGATGAAAATTGCAGATGAGGCCAAAGGTCTCACTGGTCCAGTGACATCCTATTCAATTTAACCCTTTTCACGGGCCCCGTCTATACCGGGTGTCCGTAAGTAGTACGAAAAACGGAAATGGGAGATAGGTGGGCAGGTCATCTACCAATTATCAAAAAATGACCTCAGTAAAAGTCGCACCGTTTTTGAGAAACTTCAATTTTTCTGATTTATTGTAAAATGCACACCCGCGTGAAGATTTTGAGTTGGGATATTCCGAATTAATTATTTTTTGCATTTATTTTTATTGAAAAATAATCTTGAATAGCTGTATTATTCGATACAAAAAAAAAACCATTTTTAAAAAACAATTGCAGTCTTTTTTTTACTCTTAAACCATTTGACAACGCTGACAAGACATTCGACTTTGGACCGTAAATGTTGCTAATTTGAATCCGCTTTGATTTCTGCTTGACGGCAAATCTTTGAGTATTTAGACTGAAAGGAGATGTTATCGCCCGTAGGTTGCTAAGAAATTTTTCTGCCAAAACTCGCGGGGGGGGGCAATGCACTCACACACAAGCAATTTAACTACAAATGAAAACAGAGCAATGTTTGTACACACGCACACAAACCGAATTCGTCAACACAACAATGATCGCCATGCACACAGTGAAAACATCTCGTCTATACATGTCACACGTACGTCACACATAGACAACAATCTAGAAACAACTAGTGTTAGGGCCATGTCGATAAGAATGTCGATAAGCATTCACTCGTTCATACATTCAGTCGTTCAATCAATCCCAATGTTGGTACTAATTTAACCTTTCAGCATCAGCAGGAAGTTGAAAAAATTACAATGTTGATTTTATCACCGTTGAATTTAGGCACCCGTAAACACTGCCATACACACGTTCTCGTGACGCCGCCATTATCAAATAAAATATTATAGTATGTACCTAGTTACTTTGTACCGAGCGCTTATAGCCACGTTACGGAATCGAAACGGGGGCGAATAGAGCGGGCGGCGCGTTACAGCACTCACTCAACCAGCGACCGAACTGCGCGGCGTGCGGCATGGAACTGCGTAGTTTTGTCTGGCGAAGATTGGTTAGCGGCCGTGTAAGACGCTTGGCTGTGTGCGTGCGTCGATTCGGGTGCTCTAGTATGAAGTGGAATCACTGCCTGTTACTTGTATTGAATCATTAAAAAGTATTTGTTAATACTTTCACGTCAATTTTTTTAACGAGATTGATACTTTAAACATACATTTATTACTAACCATACATTTCCATTTTATTAGTAACCTTTAAAATATTAAACCATGATAAGACAAATCATTCACTGATTCATTCACTCAATAGTTTATCGATTGTGGAAATATGTGTGTCCCCTCTCTAGTCGATACTAGTCCGGTTATCGGTGTGGCCAATTATTCAGTAAGTAAAAATAGCCAATATTACTAGTGGTCGGTGAAATACCACTTAAATAAAAAAAATAGCTAAATCTATTTAGAAAAATAAAAAAGGGAACTAAGCTTCGTCCATAGTTAAATAAAAATAGCAATTAAAATAGTAACGATTCTTAGAATTACTGTCTGTTTATCTGTGCGTTTGTTCGTGGTAATCTCCGAAGCGGCTTAAGCTATAAGGATGTGGTTTTCACTTATTTGTTAATCTCATTAGTCCAATATTTAATTTACGAGTGAGGGGGAGTGCGGGGGGGGAGGAGGTGCGGGAGTTTCAAAGGGGGGATGAAAATTTCATTGATTTTGCCGTAGGATGCACCGTTTTCAAGATATTTGACAAAACACCGGTTCTCGTCCGATCAGCGAGGTTAAGCAACGTCGGGCGCGGGGATGGGTGACCGCCTGGTTTCATTTTTGTTTTTTGAATGTTTTGTTATGACGTTGTCACGTTAAACTATCGTCCGTAAGCCGACTTTACAGACAACCGGTTTTTATTTAATAATTGTCTGGCCAGTAGTTTTTTGCCAAACCACTTGATATATATTTTTTACTGTATTAAATTTGATTTAAAATTATTTTAATCCGTTAAACAGATGGGTGATGGTAGCTTCTTCTTTATTATTATTATTTATTTATTTAAGGTTTACCAACAATTGTTAGCACTAGTTACATCAGAAATTGTTGCTTGTATAAACATGTTGAGCTGAGTGCCACAATCATTTATATCTTATAGGTATAACCGCATACAAAACAAAACTGAGCTAGTTCTAGTACGGATCTTAGATTATTAGACCAGGCGCCGACTGCACTTTTTTGTCGCTTCGTTCGAGTCGAGTGCTATAGAATTGTTAGGAATTTTTAATTGAGAGATGAAAACTTGTTTTTTGTGTTGATGGTAGAAGCGGTGGCATTTTGAATGGTGAGGTCGCTTTCATATAATTCCAGCACAAAAGTCAATAGCACTCAAACGAGGTGATAAACAGTTGCAGTCAGCGCCTGGCCTTAAAGTCTACATGGATGAAGTCAATCAAACAATGTAATGAATGTATAACATCAATCAAAATATTAAATAATTTATATTTTACCTCGTTAATAATTAATTGATTTATAAAAATTAAAAATAGCCAATGTGGCTATTTTTACAAAAAGCTGGCCACACTAACTGACAATAATATTATTATAAACTTCACGTATTTTTACTATTAATCAACAATAATTACTTTACGAAATACTTCCAGATGAAAAGTTACGTTGTCTTTTTATAGACTCGACGTGTCAGACATTTTTGTGGGAGCTCATTCACTGACGCGTGCCGTTTTGAAATGTCACGAGAGGCGAGCGAAACAGTTTTGTATAACGGTTATACCCGGCGGGTTCATACCTTTGGCAGTGGGGAAATGCGCTTCAAGGCGCCTCCCTTCAGTCTAAATACTCAAAGCGGCAAATACATATATTGCGGGTATCGAGTTAAGGGTTAATGTACAAAAACTTAACTTTGCCGCTCTACACAACCAGCTTTTTACACCAACGTATTTCCAGCTGTCCAGAGGACTTCAAAGTGAACCCTGGCGCGATAGAGTCCGTCTGCGAGCACCCCAAGACCCCGGCCAAGATCCTGATCGGCTACAACCGCGGCCTGGTGGTGCTGTGGGACCGCACCAGCGGCGCGCCCACACACACATTCGTCTCCAACCAGCAGCTGGAAAGCTTGTGCTGGCATGATGACGGTAATTATAGTAGGGGCGATAATATACAGCCCTGTCTAACGCCGGCTTGTGTCTTGAGCCATTCGGAGTCAACACCGTCAACTCGGACAGCGGCGGTGCTATGTTCGTACAGACGCCTAATAAGGTATATGTCGGCGCGGAGTCATCCGGCCGTTGGAAATTGTCATCCGGAGGCTCTAACATCACCACTTAATCAGCACTTTTGGGTTTTTATAAAACTTGCAAAAATAGTTACGTTTCTTTTAAGAAAGTCAATAGAGTAATGGCGGCCGTCGCGAAAAAACAATAAACAATCGCACCTTGTTTCCCGCCATCTCGAGACTGATCTCTGATTGGCGGAGAGCCGATTCCAAGTCAACATAGTGTTATCAAAATGTTAAATAAAGTCTAATTTAAATATGTTGGCTTTTCAAAGTGAATTAATATTATAGAAATAATTTAACAAATTAAGAATCAAGATGTATTACATGATTTTAGTAGATTGTATTATAAAAAATGAATTAGATAACTTTCATTGACAACTTCCGCTATCATGGCGAGAAGTAGTTTCCGGTTGAGCATCTGTCTTTTAATGTGTTTAATATGATTTAAGCGATCATTAAGTAATAAAAATATCTTTCATAATATCAATTAAAATTATTACATGCCCAAAACCCTGAAATGTTCACAATTTTAAGAAAATAATATTAATAAGATTTAATTATGTTTGTACTGCGATAGACGCCAGCGCCATTTATTTTATCGTGGAGAAATGTGAAACTACAGAGAAAGTAATTAGTTAGTAAAAGGTTTTATAGATGGCGCCCGTTTATACAAGGTGTTGTGGTACACCCATTTCCGTCAGGACCAACCACAGTTTCGACCACTTGCCGGTATCGGAGGCTTTTCTAAAGTCAATTGAAACTTATATATGGTTCAACTAGCCGTTGCCGTCTGCGAAGAATACGTTTATCGCTTTCCCGCGGGAGCTATTCAATTTTCCGGGATAAAAACTATCCTATGTTATTTCTACGGTTTCATACTATCCTCATACCAAATTTCATGTAAATCCGTTCAGCCGTTATTGCGTTGAGTCACACACATCCAAACATCTTTACAAACTTTCACAGTTATAATATTAATAGGATTATAGTCAGAGATGACGCTCCAATATAACATCCTTAGGGGCTGTTTCACCACTTTTTTAAAAGTTCGGATTAGCTTAATCATAACCTTATTTGTCAGATGGAATAAAAACTGCTGTTTCACCAGTCTTGATTAGCGTTAAGTGACGGACAAACTATATCTTAATTTGACCATCAGATCAGGTGGTATTTAGCATTTTTATCCGTCAGATAACTTTTTAGTTAGTTAGTTTATTTTTTTGTGGCCATGGTTGGAGAGCCCTTCAGCCGGTTTCAGAAAAATAAAACAAAGTATTTTTTATTTTGTAAAGAAAGAAGTCATGCTAAATTGCAAACGAGAATTTAAATATCAAGATTTGAATAAAAAAATATTACGTACGCTTTTAGTATGTAAAAATAAATCCAAAATTTCGTAATATTTTTTAGTTACAGACTTTTTTTCAGTGGCACAATCGTTTGTTCTACCTGAACTTGTACATCGCCATTAAAAAAAAGTTAATCTGTCAATTGGTTTGGCGCCACTTTTCGATTCGTTTTACGTGATTTTATTTTTCTTTGTTATTGTTAACAAAGTATCGTAAATAAATACCGTTTTTGGATTAATTATAATGTTACACATTTGTTTATGCAAAAAAATAGATGTATTTAAAAATTACATAGTTTACGATTTCTTTTGCTTTAACAATGAGCGACTCTTTGAACGAAAGTGTGCGAACAGGGACGCGTGATCGTGAAATGTGACGTTGCCATTCCCCCTCTATGTTAAACCGACGATTAGTTAAGTGGTACTTAGTTTGCACAGGACCGGAGTGGTGAAACTGAAAAAAAACTAGCCGACAGATTTGTCCAGTACTTAGTTTATTCATTGGTTACGTGACCAGTAGTTTGACAGTAAGGTGGTGAAACACCCCCTTAGTCTGATAAAATTTAAGATGTTCATACTTAGTTGAAATGGAATCATAAACTCAATGTATGGACACCTCAATTTAAATAAGAGAAATGAAAACAAATGAGTTAGTGAATTACAATTGTTCAGCGATAAATGAATTCTTCGCAGGTGGAGTCTCCGGCCACAACTAATTTACAATACGTAAATACCGTGTATCTGTACTACATGTAGTTTTACAGGGAATGGTTTTGAACTTCATATGTATTTGTTTTATTACAACGAAATTGGAGTAAAAATTGAAAATTGGCTAAATTTGCCAGATACGCAGAGAACCGATCCCGCGGGAACTACACCGTGAAATTTTAGTGGTTGGTTTCCCGAAACGAGGTGATTTAGTATCGATTGTACAATCGATTTATAATTACTATTTTGACTAGAGTCAAAAATCCAATTGTGAAAAACGAAAGTTGAAAATGACCGCAAACCAATAGTAACGCTTCGTTGGTACCTAGCCTATCGTACGATCGTACGCTACTTGTACCAACGAAGCGTTACTATTGGTTTGCGGTCATTTTCAACTTTCGTTTTTCACAATTGGATTTTTGACTGTAGTCAAAATAGTAATTATAAATCGATTGTACAATCGAAACTAAATCACCTCGTTTCGGGAAAACAACCACTAAAATTTCACGGTGTATATGTAATGTAAAACTATCATAAGTCCTTCCCAGGGTCTCAAACTATCACTATACCAAATTTCATCTAAATTGTTTTTGCGGTTTTGCGGTTTAAGCGTGAGGTAACAGACAGACAGGCACACTTTTAGCATTTATAATATTAGTATGAACAAGCGGATTTGCACTACCCCGACCCTTTGCAACAATGTAACTACCTTTTGAACGCCACACATCGTTTTCGTTACGAACAAAATTGATTCTTATGCGGATGCAGGTAGGTTAATTTTTGTAATACCGCATTGTCGTCTATAGCCGACACTGGCGTTCAAAAGGTTAAGAGGGTTTATACCTGCTGAGCTGGCAACGTTGCATTTTTGTTAGTTTTTCTCGATTATAATAAATAATTCGTGATAAGACTTTTATTTTCTTTAAAAACCGTTATGTAATAATTTGTAGAGATGCACCGAAATTCGTTTCACATTCGGTATTACCGAAGTTCGGCAGCTTTTACCGAAGTTCGTCTCCGGCCGAATTTCGGTTAGATCTGCCGAATGTCGGCCGAAATTCGGTAGCTTAAATTAACTTACATAAGAAATGGAATAGTGAAAAGAAATTTATTTTAAAATGAAATCCACATCAAAATGATGATTTGTAAGTAAATAGGTTCTTAACGTGAATGCTTGTGTTTGCATTTATTTCCTTTTACTTTGAATTTCAGTCTTCTTATTTTTTTTATGTAACAAAACAATATTTTTTCAAAACAGGTTATTCAAATATTCATAATTTAATTAGCAATTACGCTTAATAATTTTTAGACAAAAACATTATTTTCTCTTAATATTTCTAACCAGTGGCAGGTTGTGGTGGAGGAAAGTTAGTGTCTCAGCTACGTTATTCCGCTTATACAATCAAAAAAACTAAAAAAATACATAGTAAATAAACAATTGCACGCGTTTTCGTTAACACAAGAAGCCGCGGGGTGAACGCGGGTGGCAGGCGGGAGGCGGGTGAGTGAAATTACAAGCGACGAAATGAACAAGATCTGACCTGTTCATTGAGCAAAAGCGCGCGAAATTTAACCGAATTTCGGCCGAACTTCGGCTTCGGCACATATTTAAACCGAACATTCGGCCGAATTCGACATTCGGCAGGACCCACATTCGGTGCAACACTAATAATTTGTTCGTTTTTAAAGAAAATAAAAGTCCTATCACGAATTATTATTGCAGTAGACACATTAACTTATATATTAGAACAATTTGTATACAAAACATTTTTAATTTTCATTCAATTTTTATGGAATAATCGAGAAAAACTAACAAAAATGCAACGTTGCCAGCTCAGCAGGTATAAACCCTCTTAAAAGTTAATCCTTCAATCTGTTCACAGGCGATCACTTCAGTTCGTCCCACAACGACGGTTCGTTCGTGACGTGGGAGGTAGGCGGCGGCGCCAGCGACCGCCCCCTGAAGGAACCCATCACGCCGTACGGCCCCTACCCTTGCAAGGCGATCACCAAAATCCTGAACCGGACCAGCGTCGCGGGGGAGGAAATCACCATCTATGCCGGTGAGTGACCTTATTTAGAACCACCATGTAATAGATGAAGAGGAGATATATATAATAAAATTTTGAATTTATCGCAGTAAGTTTAAATTGAAAAAATTTGGACGCGGATTTACTGAGGTTATCTGTTGTAAATTTTCGCGATTCTCGCTCATAATTACTGCACTCCTAAGGCATAATCACTTATATTGTTAATATTACCTACGTCGATATTTCACCCGCATTGCAGATCATACGGGTAGTTCGAAAACACAGTTCAGCTGCTGATCCGAATGATCGAAATCCCGGAAGTAACTACCTAGCCTAAAGTTAAATCGTGCGTGATTGATTAATTTAATTACCTACTTAAGTATTTTTGTGAGTGATTTCAACGGCAGTTAAACCTTAGTATGGTTTTGCTCGTTGCATTATTGTAAAATGTTATATTGTTTTTCTGTTTAGTAAATAAATTTAATAAAAAACTATTGTTCACTTACTGATCTCACGTATACTTAAAGTTTTCATTACAATAGTTTCATCATCAATATCATCATTTCAGCCGTAGCACGTCCACTGCTGGACATAGGCCTCCCTCATTGATACTCAAACATTATGGTTTGAAGCGGCTTCCATCCAACATGAACCTGCGGCCTTTACCTAATCATATAATCCGCCCATCTCGTCGTTGGTGGTTGGATTTACATCTATGTAATCATAATTGTTTTATTGCAGGTGGCATGCCCAGAGCCTCGTATGCTGACAAATACACAGTCACAGTGCAACAAGGAGAGAAACACGTAGCGTTCGACTTCACTAGCCGAGTAGGTTTACAATTTCGTCTAACTTTTCTAAAAGACCCGAAACATCCTATGAATCTCACATACAAAAAGAAACGGTAATAAACCGAGCAGTCATTTACGCTAAGATGGCTTAAAACCGCGGCTTCGCCTCCGTGGAAGAATAAGAGGCTAGTCCCTATATTCTATAGAAATCTATCTATACATAATACATATAAATAAAAATGAATCACCGAAATGTATGTAAGCGTATAACTTCCGATCGACTGCACCAAATTGGATATTTTTTTTTTGTTGCGTATGTTATTGTCAGGAGAACGTTCTTATGAAAGACATTTTAGAAAAAAATCAATGAGGGCGAAGCCGCGGGCGTCAGCTAGTTTTCAATAAAAAAAAACCTTAGTACAAATCTGTGATCCACAACCACAAGTAATGTCTGCCAAATACAAGGTTTCTAGATCCAGTCCAATATTGTCTTCAGTGAGTCACATTACTGTTTCATAAGTATGGATGGATGGCTTTAAATTGTACTATCAAATGTTCGTAATTTTACTGGTTTATAATATCCAAAATTATTCTTCGATAAATCGTACTTTGAGTGCCAGCTGTTATAAAGGTGGTGTGTTCATCAGGTAATAGACTTCTTCACAACGACGCCGGTGCCGCCGGACGGCGCGCCGCTACAAGAAGAGAGGCCCAACACTCCTGCACAGATCCTCACACAAACCGTCAACCAAGTCGCCGCCACGCTGGTAACTATACTATACTACATTACTAGTAATACCAATTGATAAAATAATTAACTGGGGCGTTGCTTTGCGACTCCAAAAAAAAACGGAAAAAACAACTTAACCATCTTAACGGGCATTTTAATTTTTTTTTTTAGAATTAGTTAGTTTTGGGGTTTTCTTACTCGACATCAAACACATTTTCCATACAATTTTTAGATGTATGAAAAAAGTCACAAAATTTACTCGAAAAATAAGGCACTTTTTCATGAAAATAAATAGTGTTAGTGATTTTGAACAAAAAAAAACTCCAAAACGTCCTCATATTTATTTTTTAAATGGTACTCTTTGAAATTAAAAATGCTCTAATGCATCTACTGTTACCTGACGAAACTCTATGGTCTCGATTGAATGTACAAATAACCACGGTTTGCAATTTAGTCACTCCTTATATTATAGTACACCACTTTCACGCAAATATGTCGTCGAATACACCAAGTAACCGTCACCTACAAACTTATTGTTGTCTTTCCCAGGTGGTGCTGGCGGAAGAGGAATTGGTGGTAATAGACCTGTGTGACTCGCGCTGGAGGCCGCTGCGGTTACCCTACCTCGTGTCCATCCACGCGTCCGCCGTCACCACAATGCAGCTCGTCGACAACATCGCTTCTAACGTCTACGACAACATCGTCGCCGCTGGTCAGTACTACTGGAATAAACATTTTAGCCCTTCTACAATTCAAATTTTTCGTCAACTTATAAACTCATAACGACTCTCTTCCAATTGAAACTGTATGGGACGACGTTCCATTTTATCAAACATTTCACGGGTAAATGTGATTTAACTTTAACGGGTAACAGCTCTCAAAAATCGTATTTTCGTAAGCTTGCATATCAATCATAAATGTATAGTTGATCAAGTAAGTGCTTTACCATTTTTAATGACAGTTCCTACGTCAGAAAAAAAACAATAATGCTGATTGTCACATTGATTTGTAAGTGAAAATAGCCTTTGCCGTTTTTAGAACTGATATTAAACCTAAGGGTGATAAAGGAATTTCTTGGGTGACTATATGCGGAAGCGAAGCAGTGTGCGAAGAAATAAATTCACCATTGATTGATTGATTGCTTTATCTTGTTAGTCTCGCTCAGCCCTGCTTTCTTGTTGGTATTTTTTTCCTCGTCTGGCTTCTGGTGAATGTGAAGCTTCAACCAATCAGCTACAATATAGTAATAGATAATGCGGCCTCGGTGTCGCCTGCGCTCGAAAAAGTGTTCCATACTTTTAATTTATCTTTCGCTATATCAATATCACGTTGTCACTGTCGCGACGTTGCTGGTGCCGAAGATCCTTTGGAAACTAGTGTCCTTTCGTCTTTAATACCAATAATGTCGTGTATTGTACCAGGCCAGCAGCAAACAGAGAACATCTATTCGGAAGCGGCGTGGCCGATCTCTGGCGGCGAGGTGGCCGGCGCGGCGCCGGGCGAGCGCCGCGTGCTCCTCACCGGACACGAGGACGGCTCCGTGCGCTTCTGGGACGTCTCCGGCGTCGCCATGACGCCTCTCTACAAGTACACCACCGCGCAGCTGTTCAGGTGAGAACAAGCAGCGGTGAATGAGGGGAGGGGCGTTAGCATTTGTTTCTATAACGGCTGATACCTTTACCATATTGACTAACAACAACAACAACTTTGTACAGGTATCTCAATGGTTGTCAGTAGTATTTGTTTTTTCTTTATTTTTATACAATAAAAGATTTACATACATACTAACTCGGGATGAGGAAAAATGGAGGCAAAACTGGCCCTTGAAAATTGGCTCTGTACAATACAAAGTGTTGCAGAATTAAACCGAAATATTCCAGCAAGCGGTTAGACAAGTTGCATTGAACATCCCTGTGAAAGTTTTCCACCTGTTTTTTTTTATTCAAGATGAAATTGTGCCTTGGAATCACAGTTTGAATAATGATCAATGTACACAAACACTTGTCAACCACGTTTAAGCATTCCTGAAAAACTTGTTGGTGTTGAATTAAACTTCCCCGACAATGCGTTGAAGTATTATATTATGTATATTAGATTCATAACCGATTCGTCTGTTTTTAAAATCCCTAAACTAATAACACATGCCTAAAATATTTAAGAAATACATGACCTCTTGTCTAATGTTGTCAACACAGAGTGGCTGAAACGAAGCAATACTTACGAAGTTTTTCGTGTTTATTTGAATTTAATTTTGCTAGTTCTGTGTTTTCTGTGCTGGCGACAAACAAATCCTGAGTAAACAAAAGCTAATGTCATTAACACGTTCACGGACAGTACGTCGAGGACGTAAACTAAAACCCTCGTAATATGGCACTACGTCTGTAGACGGGAATTTAATTTTCATTAAAAGTGGCGCTCCGTCCACAGCCGAATATTTGTCATAGTATTTATAGGGAGCTTATGACTCTGTGCCGTTTTTGGATGTAACAAAAACCCGCCAGTGCCACAGCAAGCACTCATAATGGTGCACACTAGTTTGTCTCCGTCACACATACAAAAAAAGACCTCGCGTTGTGGCACTACGTCTGTAGGCGGACAATGTCAATACAAGGTCATCGTCTGTGGCCGTTACTGCCGCAACACTTACGTCTAAAACTGAACAATGTGACAGTCCGTCCCCAGACGTAATATCAATTTGTATGGAAAAAATCAGTGCCACAGCACAAATTATTGGATGAGGTCTTGTGTCCGTGAACGTGTTAATTTATCACATCAATAAGTCTGAATTTTCTTTCCATTTAAGCCAAAGTGTTCCTAAATTTAGAAAACTTGGATCTGTTATCTTGATTGTAATGATTTGCGAAGCTTTGGCTTTATTAAAGTTAATCTAAATTAAAATATCAGAGACGCAATGGAATGTTCTTTTTCAGAAAATTGTTTATTTTGCAAATTGAGTCATACACCATAAATGTAGCTTTACTAATAAATATTCGTTAATGCTAATCGTGTTTGGGTGTCACATAGGCAACATGTCATGACCAATAAACATCTGACACAACATGCCATTTCAAGACAATAGTATTAAATTGTACGATATTTGACAAAATTGTGACTAATGGAATGTTGTCTCAGCCTGTCGACTTTTTTGTAATTATAGTCGTTTTGCTGTTGTAACACCCAATAAACAAAGAGCCTAGGCTATGTATCCACCAGAGCTGTGCGAGGTAGCCAAACTGTCTGTGAGGAGAAAATCACCAATAGGATAACTTTATTTTCCTGGCTTCGCTCAGCGCTGCGTTCCTATTGGTTGTTTTTTTCTTTGCACTCCGCTTAGCTATCTAGCACAGCTATGTTGAATGCTCAGCCTGACAGTCCTCTTTTGCTTATCGCTTACTACAAAGCGGGCTGAAACGATCTTCTCCGAGGTAAAACTAACAACTAACTGTAAGCATGATGCACCTCTCCCACTACTAGCGAAACAACAGAAAAAAAATCCAATACTCTTGAATAGTCAGTTAATACTACTATTGGATAATGTAACTTATTACTAAAACAATAAGGTTGAATTTGTAATGCATGTGGTCGCTAAATCGCCTCTACCTTATTAAGGGTTAATATATGCAACCCTCTCTGAGTCAATTTGGCTTCGCTTAAAGCCGTCCTACTTTCAGTAAAGTGTATGCTTGGCTTTACTCTTTTATTAGGACTTCGGCTCGAGCTTGACTATTGAAACTTGCAATTTTTCTAATCTACACGACCAAGTTTTTGTCTATAGTTCACAAACTATTATGATCTCGCTGACACTGGGAGATAGGAGCCTGATTTATCTTTATTTTGCTTGTGGCATGCTTACAATATTTTACTTTATTAATTTTTAATAATTTCTAGTGGGACACTTTAACAGGCTAAAAAAAAAAAATTCGAATGTTTTGACAAGATATCTATCACAACCACTTTACGAGAAGAAAGCGAAAACATCTTGAAATTTTAACAAAACAACACTTCTTTTAAAATTAATTTCTTTGCTTAAAGCTTATTCTGTTTTTAACGTGTTCCGTGTATGTATGTTCCTTCTTTCAAATAGAACTATAAATAAGCTCATATGTTTTGATATTAAATGGTGTATTGTTTTTATAGCGGTGAAGAGATATGCGAGAATAACGACAGTCAAACGGACGAGGAGGAATGGCCGCCGTTTAAAAGAGTTGGCAACTTTGACCCGTACAGCGACGATCCTAGGCTTGCCGTCAAAAGGGTTAGTATTTATTTTAGTAAATATAGTTTCTAACTCATACATGTCAGTCTATTTGCCGTATACGGAGATGCCAAGTACCTATTATGAACTGGATTTCTGTAGTTCAGAAATCCGTGATAAATGCTGTAATACATGATCTGTAAATGCCATGGTATTTTCAAAAATCAATGCTCAACGTCTGTCCCGTGCCGCATACAGTGACTATGTTCTCTTGGCGGTGACGTCACCATAAGAGGAGCCCGGACCAGCAGCGTGATGGAAGAGGACAGTTAGTTCCGGTACTGTAACGTTTGTGTTATTACAGGTGATCCTGTGTCCCTTGTCCGGCATGCTGACGATCGGCGGTGCGGCGGGACACATCGTCATCGCAAGCCTCAAGACAACGCCAAATACTGCCGAAGTTAAGGTATTTACTTCGGCCAGACTCTGTGTCAGGTGAATTGTAATAATACTGCAATAACACCTATGTATATTGAATATACATTCAGGGTCTCTTACATCTTGGCAGATGATTCACGTAACGTCTACTTGAGAGAGGCACCGCTGCTCGTCATTGTAGAGACCGATCCGTGAACGGATCGTTCGCTCGAACATAGACCCTTGCATATTAAAGTTTATCACACACAATGTATGTCTGTCTACACGGCACACGTGTTTTCGTGCTATAGATGTACAGGTACGACAAGTGATGACCGAGGTAAAGTATGAAGCGCGGGGAAGAAAAAGGTTATTTAGGCCTACCCGCATTTACTTTTTCCAGGCTCTCAAAATTGAACACATAAATTAGCCTTTCTGTTCTTTATGCACTTTAATTTCTGTCACCTATCGCAAATTTTGGTGCCACGTTAAGGGGGTGTTTCACCACCTTACTGTCAAACTGCTGGTTACGTAACCAATGAATAAACTAAGTACTGGACAAATCTGTCAGCTAGTGTTTTTTCAGTTTCACCACTCGGGTCCTGTGCAAACTAAGTACCACTTAACTAATCGTGGGTTTAACAAAAAGTCGGAATGGCAACGTCGCATTTCACGACCACGCGTTCCTGTTCGCACACTTTCGTTCAAAGAGTCACTCATTATTAAAGCAAAAGAAATGGTTAACTATATAATTTTTGAATACATCTATTTTTTTTTGCATAAACAAATATGTAACATTATAATTGATCCAAAAACGGTATTTATTTACGATACTTTGTTAACAATAAAAAATAAAAATAAAATCACGTAAAACGAATCGAAAAGTGGCGCCAAACCATTTGACAGATAAACTTTTTTTTAATGGCGACATACAAGTTCAGGTAGAACAAACGAATGAGCCACTGAAAAAAAGTTTGTTATTAAAAAATATTACGAAATTTTGGATTTATTTTTACATAATAAAAGCGGAGGTATATTTTTTTTATTCAAATCTTGATATTTAAATTCTCGTTTGTAATTTTAGCATGACTTCTTTCTTTAAAAAAATAAAAAATACTTTGATTTATTTTTCTGAAACCGGCTGAAGGGCTCTCCAACCCTGGCCACAAAAAAATAAAGTAACTAATTAAAAAGTTATGTGACGGTTAAAAATTCTAAATGCCACCTGATCTGATGGTCAAATTAAGAAATAGTTTGTCTGTCACTTAGCGCTAATCAAGACTGGTGAAACATAAATTTTTATTCCATCTGACAAATAAGGTTATGATTAAGCTAATCCGAACTTTAAGAAAAGTGGTGAAACAGCCCCTAAAACTCGTTTCGAAGTGACTACTTCCCTCTTTATATTTTATGTGTGTTTTCAGTCGGTGTCGGTGAACATCGTGTCGGATCGCGACGGGTTCGTGTGGAAGGGCCACGACCAGCTGACGCTGCGGTCTGGCGCGCTCACGTTCCCGCAGGGATACCAGGTCAGTGCTCCACCAACACTTATACTTCTTAATCTTAGATGGTTAATAGAGTCTTTCTGGAGACTTGGATTATTCTAGAAGCTCACTCAGAATGTTAGGGATTACATGATACGCTTCATATAAACTTTGTCTTTCAATCTCAAATATTTGTCGTTAGTTTTTTTTTCCTTTCGACGTATCCTCTCCATTCTCTTCCAGCACCAGTATCAAACTCTCCCCCATTGATTTATTGTATCCAAGACCAAAATTTTAACTATAAAAAATGACAAAGCTTTCTTTCAAAATGAATTTGATTTATTTTGTTATAATAATTAATTATGAATTTGGTGAGCTAGTTCATCATCATCACCCCAGCCTATACACATCCCACTGCAAGGCACAGGCCTCCTCTCAGAATGAGTTAAGTTAAGTAAAGCTATAGAGTGTGGTGAATAAAGTTGCGGGTCCGCGTTGGATGTGAATGGCGCAGGACCGCTCTGTTTGGCGAACCTTGGGGAAGGCCTATGTTCAGCAGTGGATATCTTTTTTGAAAGATGATAAGAATAAGTCAAGAAATTATTAACATTCGCAATGGAATCCCTGTTCGTGACTACGATTCAAACAAACTTTAGAACGAGTATTTCGATCGATTCGCGTCTCGTCGCTATCGTGCTATGTCCCTCTCGGCACTAACGTAGTCGGGCGTTTCACTGGTGTGAAGCGGTCGGTATATCGTCGTGTTTGTTCCAGGCGACGTCGGTAGTGCAGCTGTCGCCGCCGGCGGCGGTGACGGCGCTGGCGGCGCAGTGGGAGTGGGGCGTGGTGGCGGCTGGCACGGCGCACGGGCTGTGCGCGCTCGACGCGCTGCAGGCGCGCCCGCTGGCGCACAAGTGCACGCTCAACCCGCACGGTAAGGGACGCGGCGGCGGTGACGGACATTTTGGGATTCGAGTCACTGCTGTCCATCTAACACACCCACGACAGCGGTAAAATAGTACACACATCATACGGTACGGTACACTATTATAGCTTACATTGCACGGTGGTTTAGGCTTAGGTGATCCTTCAGTTCGGCCTCGAACAACCGTATTGAAATGTTGATTCTGGTTGCAGACCACAGCGGCGCGGGCGACACGCCGATCTCGCGACGCAAGTCGTTCAAGAAGTCGCTGCGCGAGTCGTTCCGTCGTCTGCGCAAGGGCCGTTCGCAACGGCGACAGACCACCGCCGCCACTCCGACTTCGCCCACACAGGTACACTTAGCCACACTTCAATGGGTCATTACGTACAGATGAGGAAACTGAATCGCGTACAATGCATGGTGGAACCTTTTCACAGTCAATTTCCCGATGATTTCTTTGGCAGATGTAGGGAATGTCAACATGACATTTACGACGAAAAGGTCCACCCTGGTACGCAATTCAGTTTCCTCGACTGTACCTAGGGTTGTTAAAGAACAGTTATATCAGTAGCGTAAAATAGTATAACTTTTTATTTATTTAGTGATTGCTTTCTATTTTAGACAGCATACCTAAACACTTTCTTATATATTGCAATATTCGTGTATGAAATTGTCTGTTTGCAATCTTACAAGTGTTTTCGACCATATTCCATTGGTCAAATTGACTTGAAAGAAACAACTAAAGAAATCCGATAGCAAAAAGATATCAACTACCGTCAATAAAAGTTACTTATTTATTGTATTATATTTTTATGTGCTTTACTAATATAATTTTTGACTGGAAACTTTTTATTCAACACACAGTTTTACATTGTCTTATTTTTTTATTTTATCTCGTATTCTCAACTTGAATTTCCAAACGCGCTCCATAATGTTTGTTCTACAAAACTCGTTCCTTTCTGCCCTCGGCAGTCGGCACATAACCTATGATTGCACTACAGCCTCCCAAGAAGCCTGCGCCGGCGGCGGAGGACGCAGACATTAAACCGGTGGAGCGCGCCGTGGAGGCCCGGTCCAACGACGACGCGTTCGGCTCCATGGTCCGATGCCTGTATTTCGCACGCACCTTCCTTATCAACAGTAAGTCCTCTGTCACAGTCCGAACGTCGAACGAACGAACGAACTCCGAAATATACAGATTCTTCCAAAACTCAACGATACCCTAGTATACTAGTTATACCAGTTCTGGAAAAAATAAGAAAAAAACCATGTCACGTACTAGCGACAAATTGATCTGGTTTGCAGGGCTAAAATTAAGCGTTTTCTTTTCACTGGAGTTGTGTCTTTGAATAATTTTTTAATGGCGTCAACATCCCTATATTCACATATCTATTATTGCTTAACAAAGTGACATGGTTTTTGTGTTGTTTACTCTGTCCCCGGTTGTCCAAGTGCCACTTTTTACTGTTTCATAGATGCTTAGGTTGTCCAAGGGACAAAATTTGTGTAACCATAGCAACGGTTGACACTAAAAAGTTGATTTACCCATAACTTGGCCTCTCGCCCGGTCCCAGGTTATTGTTGAGTTTTGAGACAACCTGTATATTAAGCAACATCATTCTAATTCGAGTAGTATAAATTTAGTCCTAGAATGGAGGTCCATGAACCCATCTTTTTCAAAATCCAAGCAAATTCTTTCGAATTTTAAATGCATGAATAAAATTTACATGTGTTAGATATATTTTTGGTGCATTTTGGTATAATTGGCAAATCACTTTAGCTTTGACGAGTTTGAGCTGAGTTTTTAATCCTGGAAACCGAACCCGAAAAACTTAAGCAAAATTTCAGTTATTAAACTTATTGAAGACAAAAAAAATGCATAACATGATGTTATGATACTCTCAATCCTCGTTAAATATTGTCTTACTAATATTGCGGTAGTAATAGTAGTTTATTTCGCAGCACAAAGCTCGACACCGACGCTGTGGGCGGGTACCAACAACGGCACCGTCTTCGCATTCACACTCACCGTGCCCAACACCAATAAGAGGAAAGATGAGCCCGTGAGTACCACGCTGTACTGACAACTTTATATTTTTAACTGTACAAACCCAGGGATTCCAACCTACAGCCGCCGGGGACAAATTAATGCTGCGCGGCGTATTATTTATTTATTTATTGCATTTCACATTGTACATTTGTTGTAACACAAATAAAACTGAAGGGTATGAATGGTAGTATTTCCAAGTAAGTATTCATAGAAAAGGCATAACTATGAGAAGTGTATGTCAAAGTCAAAGTTAAAGTCAAAGTCAAAATTCTTTATGTTTGTGTCATTGTGTATAATGCATTGTTTTATTGGTATTGCCGATGTCGGTGCGTGTGGTGCAGCGCACAGCGTAATTCCACCCTCATAATTATGAATAGTAATCAATAGCAAAGGGCCGCGGCGCGCTGCGCCTACGCAGCCGGCACCGGGTTTGAATTTTTAATAAAACCGGACAAGTGAGTGTCGGAATCCGTATTAATTTAAGTACCTAGTGAGAGGTATGAACTTTCTGCCAACAAACTGCTAGGCAGTTTGGCAGATGTATTTTAACATAAGTATTTCTGTACTTCTTTTGTTTGTTTTTGTGTAAATAAATTAAAAAAAAAAAGATACAGCTTCAATGTGAACCCTGTAAAAGGGCACGGCAAAAGTAGGACAGATACGCATTTCATTAATAATATGTCATTGTTATACTAAAACAGTGTCAGCATAAATTGTAAACTATTATTTAAAACATTATTAGTCATTTTTACAGCTAATTAAAATTTAACAGATAATTAGTTTTACAAATACATACCTACACACAGATTCGCATTTACCAATTACACCATATCACGTTCAGCAATAACTATCATTTAATTATCACAGTATAAATAATAAGTTATAGATATCATTTTTTTTTTACAAATCCTAGAATAAAATAAAATCAATTTCCATCAAAAAACTCTTGAACACTAGTAAGATTTCTCACTCAAAAATGTCTTTAGGCGGTGCTTAAATATGTTCATGTTATTTTCTTGTTTAATTTCTTTAGGTATCTTATTAAATATTTTAATTGGCACAGCAAAGGGAGCTGTATGGATCATTTCTAATCTAGAAGCGAATGGCCAGTCTATTTTTTGGCGTAAGTTTGACGGACGGTTGTATTGCGGGAAGAGTGATATGATATGTTATTCCTTACAAAAATGGATACTTCCAAAATATACATGGATGCTAGCGTTTTGGCGTTATTTTTGATCCTCTCTTGCTATTGCCTCAACGACTGCTTATATCTGTTGCCCGGGACTTCGTCTGCGAGGAATTCGTTTATCGTTATCCCGCGAGAACTGCACAATTTTGCGGGATATAATATATCCTATATGTTAATCCGGGTTGTAAACTAATTGTGCACCAAATTTCATCAGAATCCGTCAAACCGTTCAGCGGCAGCGTAAAAGAGTAACAAACATCCACACATCCATCTATAATGCTAAATCCTAGTAAGATGAAATGTATTATTATTGATGACGTGCCAGTCATACACATTTTTATGGTCGCGCCTCTCCTGTGGACTTAGCAAAAGTTAAGGCTCTATAGCCAAATTGTTTTATTCAAGTCTACATCGGTGTGTAGCTTTAGGACGCCTGCCCAACTTTCGGGCCATTTAAATAAATCTTAAGATTGCTGACTCGGAATCGCTAATTTTATGTCCACAGGAGAGACAACTTTTGTTTCATACATTGTGTATGATCTATAAAGCAGCTTTGAGGTAGCTAACTATTTATTATTTGTTTCGGCAGGTGACGTGCACGCTAGCGAAAGAGATTCAGTTGAAACACCGCGCGCCCGTTATAGGTATAACGGTGCTGGACGGTGCCGCGGTACCGCTGCCCGATCCTCTAGAGGTAAGTCACTTCTCGAACTCGTGTAAGTCGCCATAAGTCAGAACGAACGAAGAGTGGTGCTTCAAATAGTGCAACGTGGACGACAGTAATAATTATAATCTTATATTTTTAATTATAAAAAACCGCAGTGGCCTATTAGGTTTTAGGCATAAAACAACTAAATTTCATAATACCTTATTCACTAATACCCCTAATTTTCAAATTACCATGGGCTCATAATACCTAAAAATACCTAAAATTTCAAATTGTCTCCTCTTAAAATTTGAAATTTTAGGTGTTTTTAGGTATTATGAGCCCATGGTAATTTGAAAATTAGGGGTATTAGTGAATAAGGTATTATGAAATTTAGTTGTTTTAAGCCTAAAACCCTATTAGTTTGACCTATGGCCTCTCACAGAGATTAATGCGCGAAACTACATCTGAAATTTACCATGAGCTGAGCAGTGAACAAAACACCGTGAAGAAACATGCACACACCTGCAAAAAATTTAATATTGTGTGTGAAGTTGCCAATCCGTACTGGGCCCGCGTGAGAACTACGGCCCGAAGCCTTTCATACTGCTATGAGGCCTGTTCTGTGCCCCGCACTATTAGGCTGGGGTGATGATATTTTTAAATTAATGTAAACACTGGAATCCATAACGTGCAGTGAATTTTACTGCGAATAGGTTTCACTGTCCACTGCGTTGTTCTTCAGGTTAAGGCTGGCGCTGATGGTAACGCTCTGTCCCAATCATGGTTCAAAGTCCGGCCCGCGGACCAGCTCCGGCCCGGGAAAGGATTATATGCGGGCCACCGCCGGTCCTTCGAAATAATTAGTATTTGGCTCGCAATAATTATATTTTGATGATCCAGACGTATAAGGGGGTTTTCAGAAAAAAAATGTACCAGTTTTGCCTTAACACATTCAGTGCCGGGAAGGCCACAGGGGAGTACGGAGAATGTGTTAATTATCCTTAATTTTTCATACAAAATTTATTAGTCAGTTTTGTGACGGCCCATACATGTTGTATGGTTAACTGCGTCACAAAACTGACAATTAAAAGTAGGACACTTTTTTTATTGCTTAAATCGATAGTGCTTGTGATTCTGAGTAGAAATAACTCAAAATATGTTAGGTTTTTAAAAAAAGTACAGGGTACACTTTTTTCTGAAAATGCCTATAAAGTAAAATAATAGCATAAGTAAAAGAGCCAGTTAGACTAGCCGTGTAGTTCATGTGATGCTGCCTCGCTGGATAAAATTATCACAACTAAAAAAATGCTTATACTTTTATATGATTAGTGAACGGTTTCAAATCAAAATTGCTTTTATGCTGCAATTCTGGCCGTCCTCTGAAATTTCTGTAACTTTCTGGCCGCCCATGAGGAAAGTTTTCCCACCAGTTTTTTGTCCTGTGAGCTGTGACCATGGTATTGATGTTATGTACAGGTGGAGCGCGGCGTGGCGGCGCTGCCGGAGCCGGGCACGCACCGCGTCGTCATCACGTCGGAGGAGCAGTTCAAAGTGTTCACGCTGCCCTCCCTCAAGCCGCACAACAAGTACAAGCTCACCGCGCACGAAGGCGCCAGGGTAACTACCACACACTACGATCCCAGTGTTGCCACCTTACGCGTTGAACAATTAGCTAAGCTATACTCAAAAAGTAGCTAGATACGTGAAATTTTACCCTCGCAGAAGTGGCTAGAAAGTGGCTAAAAAATGTAGTTAGATTATTATCGATTTTTAAACATTTATTGATTATTTAAAGAAAAAAATTGAATATTAAAAGTTGATGTCAAAGGCGAAGGTTTGTTGTTTGGTTTGGGCTTTTTGGTTCTTTCAATTTCCTGTAGAATGTTGGCTGAAATTTGGTATGAGGCACACGTCTCATTATTTTCTTTTTAAAATATTGAATAGTTAGTATCAAATTGAATGTTAGTAAATCCATTATATTCCTATTTTTATTTTTCACAATGTCCACTGTGGAAAATATAGCCTCTCCACTTCATTTCATACGTTTAATTGTAATTATATTCTAAAAATTAAAAAGTGGCTAGAAAAAGTGGCTAAATTATTTAGCTAACGAAATTTTATTTTGTAGCTAACAAGTTTTAAAAAGTTGCTAGATCTAGCTAAGAAGTGGCCAAAGTGGCAACACGATCGCCGACACTTGTCCTCTCGCATGCGGAAAATAAAAATACTTGCATTCTGCAGGCTTATTGTCTAACGCTTCTGCCGCTTGCCTTCGCAATCACTATTTCTTCCTGTCAAACGGTATAAGACGATGACAGAATGAGATGGTGAAAGCGAAGGCAAGCGTCAGAAGCGTTAGACAATACGGCCTCTGGTCTCGTTTGTCTTTAATAATACTAATTTTACACGTACAATAAAAGTAAAAGATAGCTTTAAAGATAGTTTCTTGCGGCGCATTCTTCTTGGCAATGTTGGTCTTTCAAAAGCGCTGGAAGTTTAAAAATAAATACAGTCATGTAAAAGGGCCCTTTGCGGCCTACTTACAGAGTAAACGTTTTGATTTTGTTTTTAATTTGACGCGGGTCCGCTCAAGACTACGAGAGGTCAAGGGCTGATAGATGTGACTCCACCCTAAATAATTCTTAATCTTTTTTGCTCACGCCTAGTGTACAGTCAAGTGTAAGAATATGGGTGCACACAACTTGCTCATAAATATGTCCCATAGCTCTTATGTCGTCGAATTAAGGTATAGGTATGTAACGATGGGAGGATTAAATCGATACTTATTTTTGCACTTGACCGTACAGTTAGACGTGAATCCTACAAGGGCATTGCAATTTAACAATCTATCAATAATCAATCAATAGGTAATAATAAAAAATAAAAAAACTAACCTAAAAATAACCTAGCTATATATACAATTCGCCTAAGTCCTGTCCCTGCGGAAGAGTGCCCATAAGGCTGGCAGCATTTCCGCGCTGGATTAAAACATAAATTGTTCGAAATTACCCGTAACCGTACCGTGCCGTATAAGGCTGGTGCATTTCTCGCCCAACATATTGGCATCACAATCCAGCGTGGAAATGCTGCCAGCCTTATGGGCACTCTTCCGCAGGGACAGGACTTAGGCGAATTGTATATATAGCTAGGTTATTTTTAGGTCAGTTTTTTTTTTATTTTATTTATTTCAATTTCAATTGTACCTATTTATCTGTGTCTTGTGTTGTTGTAAATAAATCAATAGGTACATATACGTGAGTGAATCAACTTTTTCGTTGTCTACTCAGTCCCCAGTTGTCCAAGTGACACCTTCATACTATTTCATAAAAAAATGCTTAGCAACGCTGCCCTCATAAGGCAATTGGCAGTATCTCAAAAAAAAACACTTTTGAGTTATTTATACCATCGGATAGCTTGAAACATTCTCTATCAGATGAACTAAGTAAATTGGCCATATGGTCAAAACATGGTCAAAACCCAAAGTTACAAAAAAACCTCCTTAAGGCGACGTGAAATCAATTTTCACATTTTCTCAATTTACTCTAAATGTCTAAAAATGAGATGAGGGCAGAACGGGTGTCAAGAAAAAGTTGATTCACCCATGTGTAAAACCTATCGCTGACACCAATGTACCTCAGCTCGCACATTAACTTGGAACTTGTGTTGTGTAGGTGCGGCGGACGGCGTTCGCGTGGTTTGAGTGCGGGGGCGCGGGGGCGGGTGGCGCCCCGCACCGCGAGTGGTGCCTGCTGTGCCTCACCAACCTCGGAGACTGCCTCGTGCTCAGCCCCGAGCTGCGGCGGCAGCTCAACGCGGCCGCCGTCAGGAAGGAGGACATCAAGTATGTAATCCGCCGATTGGGGGGCGCTAGCCCGGATCAAGGTTTAAAACCGAGTGTGCTTTAGACCACACGACTGAAGTACAGTATTACCACTTATATAAGTTACAACTCACGTTACAACTAAGTTACTCAATCTTTGTCATGACAGCATAAACAAGCTTGGTTGCTAACCACTAGAAAACCATAGATGACAGGGCAGTACGAAACAACCAATAGTGGACAGTCGCGTGACGTACGTACGCGTGGTGTGCTATGATTGGCTGAAAATTTTTCGCGCCACATCAAAATAAGTTTTCAGCGCAGGTACATCGGCGTAACTTATATAAGTGGTAATACTGTAACGCGGTTTTTCCGTAACGCATTCACCTGCTTACTCCCTAGTCAAGCGTGCCTAAAAAAAATTTACCTCAAAAACCAACCATGAATGAAACCAGGCGGTAACCCATCCAAGTACTAACCGCGCCCGACGTTGCTTAACGGCCTCGGTGATCGGACGGACGAGAACCGGTGTTTTTGTCAAATATCTTGAAAATGGTGCATCCTACGGCAAAATCAATGAAATTTTCATCCCCCTCTAATACCTTCGACCCCCCCCCCCTCGTGCACACACCTCTCACCCTCCACCCCCCACACCTTACCCCGCGTTCGCCTTATTTCCGTAACGCATTCACCAGCTTACTCCCAAGTCAAGCGTGCCTAAAGAAGTTTTACTTTAAAAATTTAATTGTTAACTCTGGTCCGCGTAAGCCTGTGGTTAACCGAGTTACATAGACAAAATAATATTCCATAGATCTGACGTATCTGATCTGCTTTGACAAATCAAGGGTTTGACGAATGTCTAATTTGACCAAATAAGAACTTGACAAGTGTCTGCACAATCTCTCGGACATAATGGTTAGTGACCTTTAGTGTGAAGCTAGAGGTCCCAGGTTCGAATTCCGATAGGAGTATGATAGAGGACGTATGATATAAGTCAGGGTAAGAGAAAAGTTTGGCGAGCCTTGGGGGAGGCCTATGTTCAGCAGTGGTCTTTCGGCTGAAAAAAATGATGAAGAGAAGAGTGCCGTTCTTGTACGGAATAATTTGTATTCAAATAAGTAAACTTAACGTGTTGTTGCAGCGGTATTTCAAGCCTGTGCTTCTCGAAGCGCGGCGAAGCTCTCTACCTGCACTCTTCATCGGAACTGCAACGGATCACGCTCTCCGCCACTAAGGTAACTTTAACAGGCAAAAACCTGCCTTAAGGTTAAAACAAAAAAATGTTCACGTATAGCTTGTCTAGTTTAAAATGACGCGCCCCACCACTGCACTCACGCACAGGATTCGAAACTCAATTCAAGCTACAATAGACTCTATTGTAGCTCAAATTGAGCTCCGAATCCCGTGCGCAAACGCGCATTGAGTTGAAATTTAGTATAAGTGCATATTTGAATGGGGCTCGAATCGTTTCACCCGCCGTGTCCCGTGGGTTACGAAAATCTAAGGATAATGTCCGTGAATGAAAACCGATTGCAATTCTGTGAACACACTACACCACCCGTAGTGGTCATTGGAATTTTTAGTTGACGAATAGTTAGTCTTATTACAAGCCGAAGTCCCACCCACGTATGTGCATATGTAATTTTGAACCTACAGTTCTGATGACAATTGTATGTATTAAAAAAAAAGTATTTTTAGCAAAAACCTGTTTCTTTTTACAGCATTTGCATTAAAATATAACTTACCGACAGCTCATAATCAATCCGCAATCTTCCGGCTGAAATGCTCTTGATATGATATGATAACGTTGTGTTATGATATGTTATGATATAATATGATATGTCGCAGGTGACAGTAGCGCAGTGCCACGTGCTTCTAGCGCCGTGGGCGGCGGAACTTCGTGGCGCGGCCGAGGAAGCGCCGCTCACCAATGGCGAACATAGGGTACAACAATATACAAATCGACAGAAAAAACTACAAGTTGAATTATTTGTATCTCTACTACGATTCCAGTCCGTTTTTTTGACTACATCAGGGCCCAATTGCATAACAAAGTACAACTTATATTACAAGCGGAACTCCCTTTCTAGTTAATATAACTGAAGCGAGAGTTCCGCTTGTAATATTACTTGTACTTTGTTATGCAGTTGGGCCCAGGACGTAACTTTATTCGACATCAAAAAAATATGCCGACTAATAAAATAAAATATTAATTAGGGTGACGGCACCAATCATGGACATATTAAGCACAGTAGTACCCAGTAATGGACAGCAAAGATTCAATACCTTATTAGCCCACCATTCATGGACTTTTATGACCATCAGTCATAATGTAGTCGTGTGTGTGTGTCGTTTATTAAAATTTAGGTTTACGGAAAACAAATTTTCATAAATAGTTATTGTCCATTACTGGTGCTGTCACCTAGGTAATGATGCCGAAAAGAAATTTGACTCGGCATTAAGCTGCAGTAGGTGCCTGATACGGCGTTGTTTTTCAGTCAAACCCTTCATATCTTTGAAACGGAGAAGTCATTACAGACGTCTGTCAAATAAAACACCAGCAACTTGTTCTAAAGCGCAAGCCACAGCAGAGTCGTAGGACGGGTCGCGTCGCAGTCGCGGCGCCCTTGAATCAGTTTTCATTCTAAATATATAGAAGCGTCGCGATCCAAAGCAGACAGAAGAGACGGGGCGGAGACGCGGCCTGCGAACAAACGACGCGGACTGCGACGCGCCCCCGTCCCGCGTCTCTTCTGTGTGGCTTGCGCCTAATGTACTGTATTCGTTAGCCGGAGGAGAGCGCAGAGGCGGCGCACGACGTGACGGCCGCTTCGGCAGACATCACCGTGGACTCCGTGCGAGACCACACCGCACCGCCGCCCGAACAGGGCAATGACCTCAACATTAACCTGCAGGTAACCCCATCACTAACTACCCTCAATATCATCGCAATATATCATATTTGAGACAACATTGTTGGGAGTCTCGCCTTTAAACTGATAGTCTAAAGTTATGCGCCCAGACCATGTCGAGCAAAATATAATTTGAATCATCCCTGTACAAATTACTCTCAATGTTGTTCTCATACAGTACGAGTATCATATATAGATAAATGCACTGATTCGCGGCAAAGCTGGTCGTATCAAATCGAAATTTATGATCGAACCTTTTTCGTGCGTAACATAATAATAACCTATATGAACTACAACCTTTTGCCTTGCTAAAAGTTTCCTTGTAGTTTATTAATATAGAGATCCGTCCGTACTTTGAATTTGAGTTGTTTTTCGCCATAATGATTCGATTCGATCAGCCTAAAAAATTTTAAATAAAAATAAAACCTCCTTCAAAAAACATCCAAAAAACTATGAAATAATAATTGAACCAAGCCGACCACAATAAGTATGAAAATATCTTTCTTCTAATCTGTTCGAAGTCGGTGCCTCAGCTCGAGCCAGCAGCAGGAGTGGACCTAGTAATCTAACTTACCTCTCCGTACATACCTACTATCTATAGGGCTTCTACACTCCTGCTGGCTTGTACTGCTGCACCGACTTCGAACAGATTAGAAGAAGAATATTTTCATGCTTATTGTGGTCGGTTTGGTTCATAGTTTTTTGGATGTTTATTGAAGGAGGTTTTATTTTTTATTTAATTTTTTTTATTTTTTGCTTTTTAGTTGTTTCTGTATAAAATAGATGCGTAGGATAAAATCATCAGTTTGACTTCGAAATAAGTTTATGTTGAAAATTATATTTTTAATGCTTGACGGGGTTGTGTCGTTTTATTACAGAGTTCCATGATACTTTCTGAATGCAAATGCTCGATTTGTCACCAAAAAAACTAAAATCGCTATACATTTCTCTTGAATTTTTGAGGAGTTTCTTCAATTCCTCATGGATCCCATCATCAGAACTGGATTCTGGTAACAACGGGACCAACCTTGAAGCATGTGCTTTCAAACAACGAAAAAATTTTCCAAATCGGTTCATAAATGACGGATTTCTGAGGTAACACACGTTAAAAAAAAAAAGAACATACAACCGAATTGAGAACCTCCTCCTTTTTTTGAAGTCGGTTAAAAAGCCTCATAAATGGTTCAAAAACTTTAAATTCCAATAAAAAACTTCTAAACGCTCATCGATTTTATAGTGGAGCTATAATCATTTATGTTATGTAAGAACGCGTAGTCAATACTGCCCCGTGGTCGTCAAATGAAAAAGCACGGCATTTGGCATGTAACAAATCTGGCGGCCTTTTAGAAAACTTTTACCCACGTCAACAGAACTCGCAAGTGAACACAAGTTCTATGGTGGTGAAGACGACGACGCGAACGGCCGTCAACGAGAGCAGCGCCGACGGCAACGCTACCACCACCACGACCACCACGACCACCAGCGCCACCGAAAACAGTGAGTCCGCACCCCGCACCAAACCCTCGCGCTCCTACATGGTAGCGGCCGTCCTCATGCGGCTGGTATTCGGGTCTTACACAGGCTTATAGCTCCTACACTCGCAAGGAGAACACCCTAAAACCCCCCAGCGAGATGAGTTTCTTGTCTCCTCGTTCTGACCAGTGTTGCCATTTAATTTTATGCAAATCGCTACAAGTTTTTTTTTTAAGTTACCATTTACTGGAAAATAGGTTCCAAATGTCCCTAGTTGTATGGACGACATTTTTGAAAACTGACAAAAAAAAGTTGCTGAAATACATAAAAAAAGTCTTGAAATAAAATCACTGACGTGTAGTCCTTAAAGTTCAGTTAGCAACACTGGTAGTTACTTTTTGGTCAATTTAAAACGAATTTCACGGGAGAGAATGAAAGACTGGCTTCTCGCTGTGAGTCTAGGGGCTAGGTTTGTCTTGATTTACTTAAACCCTCTCGCCAAAAAGAGTGACAAGCGCTTAGGTAGTGTAGTGCGCGGGTATGCAACACAACTGCCGCCGCCGCTATTGCCTTTCGGAATGAACAGACTCTGTGTCATCCATTCGAATCCTTTAATTGCTATTTTCCAAAAAAAATGTATCCCTCTTTTACTTGGTATTCATACTCCAATCTCGCTGTAGTACAGTGGCAAGTAAGGCCTTAACGCGTGCACGGATGCGTGCAACGTTTTTAAGAAGCTTTACTTCATGGGAAGCCTCATGCTAAACTTATGAATTCGAATTAATTAAACGTAACCAACTGTTAATTTGTGCCTCAAAAATACTAGACATTTTCAATTTGAAACATTTCTTTACGCACAAAACAATTTCCTTTAGCTTATGACTATGACCAACCTGCAATAACTAAATTTTTAGTCTGAATTCGAACTTGCATGAGCAATATTGCCTTGAAATGGCTTTGTATTAAGATATTTTTAACTTTAGCAGAACCCCACGCCATATATTTACTTATAATTTGGTAGCACTACACTTGCGTATTTCAAATTCACGTTTCCGTCATTTATGTAAACCCAAGGTTAAGTAGTATCAACATGTTATTTCTAACCTAGGTTTAGCAATCGATGTAACTCTGAACTGCGCGAGCTTGCATATGTCTTTCGAGTACGACTAAGTGAAGTGCTAGCAATACTATACTATTTACAGATTATTTTATTTTTTATAAGAACTTTATCTGAACTGCATTAATTTTGTGTTTAAGTAATATTGGCCACACAGTTTTATTATGATTTGTGAGTTTTATAACCATTTACTGCGTCATAATTCTGTCATCGTGGTAATGAATATTAAGTCTGTGTAGTGGGGCCAGTATTACTTGCTTCGTACACCAACCATATTTATATTTATGTTTAATGTTTGTTTGTATGTTTGACGGGCGCTTTGTGTTTTTGTTTGTAGTCCTAGAACACAGTCGCGAGGAAGGAGTCATCACCCGCATTGAGGTATCCCACACTTTGCTTTAATATTTATCTTATTCTCAAACTTTCAAAAAAATTACCTTGCATGATCTTTAACCAGTTTACGTAATTATTTAGCTTTTCCAATCCAATTTTATGAAGCGTCTTATTGTCCAGGATAATATTAACTTGTTGATAACAATCTCGTTGTTGTCTACTAACAAAAATATCGCAATGTTGTGGCGTCCGCAATTGTCCGTTCTGATCAACGATTTCATTATATCAAAACATCATCATAAACCAAAATGAGGATAGTCGTGTGAGTTTTCATACAGACAAAAATTAATCAATAATTATCGTTCTTAAACCTTGTTTTTTTTGCCCGATTAGTGAACGTAAGAGGAAAAATAAATGTAGTATTTGAAGACTCAAAAGGTTATTTAGAACATGTGGTGCCCTATGAATCACTTCTTCTTCATTCACACATCCTTACTTTTTCTGCTGGAAAAAAATCCTTTAAGTATCACTTTTTTTTTGTGAACCAAAACGATATATTGAGGCATTCTTGTTTGTATGAAAATACAGTACGCAACCCTCATCTACACGACTAGCACGATGGCGACTCGTTTTGTCGCGCATTGCGTTTCTTTCCAATACAGTAAGAGAGAGACGCACTGAGCGAAAAAACGACGCCCATGAAATCCGTACTGTCCATCCATACAAAGTGTTAAGTTTCAAGTTTAAAAATCGTTCAGAGCCGGGCAGTTCGCGGCCGCCACGCGTAGTCGAGAAGAACGTGCGGTGGTACTCATAAGGCGCGTTGCACACAGACGGGCACCGTGACGGTCCCCGCCGGGACTGACCCCAAACTCATCCTCGAGATGTTCGACCGTCAGCGCTCGCCGCTCGCCGTGCCCGTCGCGCCCGCCGGCGCCGAAACCAACTAGACCCCACGCCCGATCGAGCAAAGGACCTTCTTACGATACTACATTCGTAATGCAACGACGTTTGCAGAAATAAGCGCTAATTTTCCGTGTCGGGAAATGAAACCAGGACTTTTGGTTGGACGGCACTAAAGTTACCGCGACTTTACGCATATCTTTGCATTATGAATCTATTTTAAGGCGTTTTTAGTTATTAGTAAAGGTTAGAAATAAGGGACGAGGGGACTGACGTTTTCGAAAAGTTTGACAGTTTATTTAAAGATCTAACTCACTATAATCCAGTTTACTCGTGGATTGGTAAGTTGTGCATCAGTGTGTACGCGTGACAGTCCTCTTGTCCCTGTTTTAAATAGTAATCACTTTTTGCGTCACTTTACGCCAAAGTACGCAGACAGGGGATTGTGTCGGGGAATGTTTTTAAGTTTTATTTTTGTTCAACTTTATTGTATTTTTTTATTTATCATTTAATTTGTTCACGGCGTGTCAAGAGACTCGTCTCGTTTTCCTTTCTAATTAATACTTCAAAAACTATTCTTTTTTGTTTTAATAATTACGTACTATATTTTAACTATCTACTAGTAATTAACTATAGCTACTCTTACTGCCATTATATTCCCTTCTTATTCAATGGAGATTCCTACCGATAAAACATTTATTTAGGACCTTATTATAAATTCTATTTTATAAGAAAAATTATTCCGCATTTTTAACAATAATGTTATTTGGAAAGTTAAATTTCATCTATGTGCTTGTAAATTATTATCTTTGTATATTTCCATTTGTTAGATTTTTATTTCCGTCGGTAGTATTATGAGTTTGATACTTATTTCGCAATGAATAGTTTTAACTTTATTGCCTGTCAATTACGTTAGCTAGCATGCGTGTGTACTTTACTTTGGATGTAATTTTCTATGATGGAAGTAGGATGGCATTTATTTATACATTAATTTAATAATGCAAACACCGCTCCGAGACTCGTATGTACTTAACGATTGTTCGGAACTTCAATAAAGTTGTTATAGCGTGATGAATTGATGATTTGCATCCTTTGCACGTTTATTTGAGTACAAACCCGAGCGCCATAGCAACGATAGTTGTACAGCAATGCTGCAATATGATTGTGGATTGTTTTAATATTTATAGTTAAGTGAACAATGTGAATTGATGTACCAACCTAGCTTAATTAAGTTTCAGACATTCAAAGTGAATGTGGTGTGCCTATTTATTTCTTTTTTTATAATGATGAGAATTGTATTTAGGTAAATAGTAATAAAATAAAACGATTTGACAAGTAGTTAATGACTAGAGTATTTTATGATAGTAGAGTTAAGTTCCAGGTCAAATCAGAGCAAAACCACGTTTGATTGTCGATTATTTTAAAGTAAGATTTTAAACATTACAAACGTTTCATTTGGATTAAATTGTATATTCAGTAAATAATAATTTTATTAAATTATTATGAATGGAAAGTTTTATGCAATATTTTTTTAACTTTTTTGTAGAGATTTTTTAATTTTATATTTACTGTTTTGCGATTTTAACACTTTGTACCTTATTTGACTGTTCGGCGTCGCGGCGGGGGAGGGAGGCAGCTGTCTGAGCGAGCGGGACGACAACATCACAACTTTGTGATAAAGGAATGAGCTTTGTTCTAAACTTGTATTTTATTAGAGTAAGTTGAATGTGCCTGTTTCATTTTAAGGACTTATCATACAACTTATTCGGTCTTGAACTACTTAGTATTGGTATACTGTAGCTGTCGAGCGTTCTCGACCGATGTCCAGATCGCTTTTTTATAATTATAACTGTACAATCTTCTCTATCTAGAATGGCATTTTTAAATATTTGATACGACAATTTGTATCCAATGTTCTTACGCAAAATAAATGCTAAGATAACATTTTATTGTTTTCCTTTCAAACATAAAAAATCTAATAAAACATTACTAAACATAAAAACTTCATTTCCAGATGCTATGTGTGTACAGTCGGCATCAGAAGCGGATGAGTGGTTGAGGTGCTCAAAATGATCTACGCACTCTCTTAGAAATAAGTCTTAACAGAACTGTTCGTCTACTTCTGCTGCTGACTGCACAAATAATTATCTTTGCACTCCACATACTCGTAACAATACCTCTAGCACTATTCGCCTTTTTTAACACTGAGAGCAAACCCGACCAAATGGCAAGTCAACGCTCAGTGGCGTGCCATGGGAGAGGCCTATGTCCAGCAGTGGACGAACATAGGCTGATGATGAACACTGAGAGATTAAAATGGTTAGTCGGGCTAAATGCCTGTTTCACCACTGCTGCGTTTCTGATATCTTACGCGGGGTATATAATGTCGTCTCTGTGTGTTTTATTCAAAACAGAAACTACATCACATAGGTATCTGTCACATAAAATACACATCAGGTACTAGAATTTCATAAGAAGCGACGGTATAGTGTAGGCGATAGGTTAACAACATGTCCTATTGTAGGGTCAACGTCATAAATAAGTGATAATTTCTGTACCTTGTCAATTTAAAGTCATGTTTGAAAAACCATACGAAATTGTCATAACTGAAAACGACAAGGTACAAAAGTGATCACATATTTATGACGTTGACTGTGCCACTTTTATCTAACATTAATGTAGATTAAACCTAAATTTGCTAGATGTAGCCCGAAACGTAAAAGCAGCGTTTCGTGTGCATACCCCTTTGTGATACAGGCGTGATGTGTTTATGACAGTTTATGTAACAAGAGAGTGGTGATAACCTAAAACCCCTAAGACTTAACAAATCACAAAGCTTAATGAGTGCAGTGAAAAAAATGTAAGTGGGTACGAGTAATAGTAATAACTCCGAAAACTAAAAACATTTTTACAACACATTTGCTCGAAAAATTCACTTTCAAAGGATGTATACATGGCTCGTAAGTTCATTTTACCGCACTAGTGCGATTTTTTTAAAGTTTTTTTTAATTCTCCATTTTTAAGTTTACAAGCAGAGTTTTAAGTGAAAAAATAAAAAAATATCGATTTATACGTAGAAAAATGTATAAATATACAAAACTAAGTAATGAATTTGCAAAAATGATTGTTATTATTATAAACTGTAATTTAAGTACGGCAGATTTTAATGATTTCCACCTTTTATTTATTCGAATAAATCGCAGTGGCTGAACGCGTCGAACCTTTGCCTGATAATTTTAGTTAACCTAATTAAAAACAAAACTTACGCATGCGCATTACGGATGCGCCATTTTTGTAAAACTTTGCGTTGTTTTGAGTTGATGATTATAGTATATGTACAAAAATCAATCAAAATGAGTGATGTTCAAATGATGAAGTCGACAATAACATGGCATTAATTCCGCCCGATATTTAAAGTAAAGCGCAAACCGCGCAAAATAATCTTTTGCTACCAATAAGTATCTCGAGAAATTTGTTTTTATTTTACAATTTTGTGTTATTAATTTTTATTTTCTCACAAATGTATTGTAAAACGTCGTATGATACACGGTTGGCAAGGTTTTACAAACTCGTGACGATGAAAACACTCGCCGTGCGGCTCGGGTTTATCACTCGTCAACTCATTTGTAAAACCATACTTACCAACCTTGCATCACAAATAACTATTAACCATTTTTAGTCGTTTTACGTTGATTAAAGTTAAAGGGTTAGTAACAGTTAACATCCTTTATAAAAAAAAACAATTCAAACTAAATATTATAAATGCGAAAGCGTGTCCGTTTGTTACTTTTCACTCTTAACCGCTGAACCGATTCAAATGAAATTTGATATGAAGATATGTAGTTTGACACCCTGGCACAGAATAACTAATTTACGTTAGTAGGTACAGAAGGATCACTCTCGAACAAAAGTCAACTTTAGGTATAAAAATTTGCCTACTCTTACGACCGTTAACTCCTTGCACGCGAAAATGAAACTTATCTTCTTGTGATACTAGCGTTCATATTCCGTTGGGCACCACTGATCCGAAACCAAGAGCACAGAGTTCCCACCGATATCTAGGTATATATAAATCAAGAAAAATAACAGTGTGTATTAATTTAGTAAACAACTGTCTGCGACAGCGCCCTCTCACAGGTATCGCTGTAACTCCCACCTCATTTTGGTGGTTTTCTAGTTAGCTTTACCAATCGCGAGTTAGTTCTAGATCTAAGCGACAGATGGCGTTATAACTAGTGGATATAAGCAAATTTTCATTGTATCGAGACACACTTTAATAAAATCATCTAGATATCAAGAAGTCTTTTCCCTCTCCACTCCTGCCACTTCTTCCACAAACGAACAACAACCTTTACAGAGTAAGTAAGTCCTACTAATATTATAAACGCGAAAGTTTGTAAGTATGGATGGATGGATGCTTGTTACTCTTTCACGCTAAAACGGTTTGACGGATTCTGATGAAATTTCGCACACCAATAGTTTATAATCCGGATTAACAAATAGGATACTTTTTATCCCGGAAAATTGCATAGTTCCCGCGGGATAGTGATAAACGAATTCTTCGCAGACGGAGTTACGGGCAGCAGTTCGTTAATTATAAGATCGTTTAGAAGTTATTGTTTGTTGCAAAAATCACAGAAAAAAAGATGCTTACGCGTGACGCGGCTAGCGTGCGAGCTGAAAGCCGAGCGACAACCTACTGCCATACGCCTCCCCGGGAGGCGCGCCGGCCGAACATACCTAAACTGCGGAGTGAAACCCCCCTGATCCTGGGAAGGGCATAGAATAGTTAATTTATCCCAGAAAATCGCATATTTTCCGTGGGATAGCATTAAACAAATTCTTTGGAGACGGAGTCACGGGCAACAGCCACTACGGTCAGCATCAAAAGCTGGTCAATTTTGTACTTTGTGTCAATCACGTATGACGTTTTGCATCTTACAGTAGAGCGACAAGGTACAAAAATGACCAGCTACTTTTAATGCCGACTGTACTACATAAATCACTATAAAACTGATGAAAATTTTACATACGAAATCGTTACTATGAAAGTATTTTACTTAACGTCAAAAATGTGACCGTTATGAAGATAGTGGTGCCGCTTGCGCAGCTGGTATGCTTGTATTCGCTTAAAAATATAAATACGCCTCAATGCTGTCAAAACAGTGTGACGTTGACAATGTGTTGACATTTCCGTACACGGAATCAACGGAATGCGTAAACTGTTTTTAACCAATTATTCCGTTCTTTATACACATATCAAACAAAAAACATCGTCATTATGAGTATTTGTAGAACCTGTCTCAAGACTCCAGCTAATAAAGACATATCAGGTCTGGAGAATGACATAAACGAGGACAACAGGAACTATCTTGATATCATGTTGTTTTGTTTAGACATTAAGGTAAATATCACAAAAACTACATAGTTTTAAATTGTGTTACAATTTTTTTAATCATTCACGTTCGTTCTAGGTTAATCACAATTCAAATGTAACAACGAATCTGTGCTTCAACTGCTACAAAAAAATTGTTTCTTTTTATAAGTTCAAAGAACTTTCTCTGAAAAACGACGCTTATTTGAAATCGATCAACCCAATAAAAGAAGACAAACTACACGTACTTGCAGATGGCATTGAGGTCAAAAATGAGAATTGCTCTGTTTCTGGTGACGGGGACAATTTAGAAAATTTTGATATAGAAGTGAAAAAGGAAATAGAAGTTAAAGATGAAGATGCATTAGCAGATCTCCAATCGGATGATGAGCTGTTGAGTGTTATAAAAAAAGTTAAATATGGCAGTATTACCAACGAGACCAAAGAAAATGGTAAGGAAAATTAAACACAGTTTCCCAAATATGACTAGTAAAAACCTTAATTTTTTTAAGCAATCTAGTGCTCAACTCAAAAACATTAAGGTAGGATTTGCTGACAACTTCAGTGCTTAATTACCAGTCAATTTTAATGTTGTCAGCTAAGGCAAGATTGTTTTTAAATTTCTTATTTTTTAAAACAATTTTAATAATTTATTTTCGTATATTCACATTTGTCTAGAAAATCATGTATGGATATAATAATATATGTGTACTAAAATTCTTGCATATTCTAAACACATTCTCTGCTACGCATTGCTACGCTTATAACTAGTGATAGCATTTTTTTTACAAAGTGGTAGCAAAAACTGCCTACAAACAGAATACACCTGGTGGGTCCTTGGCACTGAATGTGTTAAATAATAAGAATTTCAATACACAAAAAAAGGATGAAAGTTAATATTAGACACTGGCAGCAAGGAAGTTTTCTGTAAATTATACAATCCTAATGTTTATTGAACCGCATAGTAGTTAAGTTCTTCTATTAAAAATGAACAATTGTTTAATTCATATATTTTTTAGTACCAATTCCCAAAATCTATGGCCGTCCAAAGAAAAAAAAACTCAAAGCTGACAATGACAAGAACAATGGGAGTCAGGTCTGTGAGGAGTGTGGCAAGTCTGTCCGCAACCTCAAGGACCATGCTCTCCAGCATCAGCCCAAGTCCGAGCGCCGGAAGCTTCCATGCAAAGTGTGCCCCAAGGTGTTCAGTAACTACAGTGCCCGAAGCAGACACTACAAGATTAAGCATTTAGGCCTTAAGAAAAAATGTGATATTTGTAATAAGGGTAAGTCACTTATTCATACATAGTTGTTAAGTTTCTGTTAGTGTAACATGCAGTTTAATATAATCTTAATATATAAAAGAAGAAACTGACTGACTGACTGACTGACATATCAACGCACAGCCCAAACCACTGGGCCTAGAGATTCAAAATTCAAAATTTGGCATGTAGGTTCCCTATAAGGTCTAGGGGTGCACTAAGAAAGGATTTTTCAAAATTCACTCCCTAAGGGGGTGAAAAGGGGGTTCAAAGTTTGTATGGGGAAACAAGATTAGTTCGACTATTTTATTTGAAACTTCACAGAAATACTCCTAATGATAAATGAGTAAACACGTGTTTCAGGTTTTTTGAGAATTCAACCCCTAAAAGGGGGGAAAGGGGTAACAAAGTCGGAAAATCAACATGGGTGTTGTTACTATGGTTTATCGGGTCGCTGGTTATGAAAACAACAACGGTTTTAAAATCCGATGTGGCATACGTAAAATACCATCTCCCTGGATGGTGTGTGATGTCTAAATATCGATATGGGTGTCGTTTTTAATGTTTTGCCCAAATCACTGGACCTAGAAACTTGAAATTTTGCACATAGATACCTTATACAATGTAGATATCCACTAAGGAAGGATTTTTGGGAATTCCCACGGGAACGGGAAAAAACGGGATTTATATATTGGATTCCGAGTGACCCTATCTCAGTAACTATAATAACTAGACTCTTCAAATTTCATACACAAGTAGGTAGTTAAAACATTAATTTCAGGATTTTTCAAAATTCTCACGGGATAAGGAAAAAACGGGATTTATATATTCAGTTCAACGGAATCCTATGAACTATAATTACTAGACTTCAAATTTGGCGTAGAAGTAGGTAATTATAATAGTAAAAAACAGTTTCAAGGATTTTCGGATATTCCCACGGGATAAGGAAAAAACGGGATTTTTCGTTTTAATGGTCGTAGAAAGCTGAAATTCGGCGTGTAGATTGTTTGGGGAGTGTAGAGGAGCATTGAGCAGAGGACTTTCCGAAATTCCCACGGGAACGGTAAAAAACGGGATTTATATATTCAGTTCAACGGAATCCCATGAACTATAATTACTAGACTCTTCAAATTTGGCATAGAAGTAGATAATTATAGTAGTAAAAAACAGTTTTAAGGATTTTCAGAAATTCCCACGAAATAAGGAAATAACGGGATTTTTCGTTATACTGGTCGTAGAAAGCTGAAATTCGGCATGTAGGTTGCTTGGGGAGTGCAGAGGAGCATTGAGAGAGAACTTTCTGAAATTCCCACGGGAACGAGAAAAAACGGGATTTTTCGTTTTACTGGTTGTAGAAAGCTGAAATTAGGCAAGTGGGTTCCTTCGGGAGTGTAGGGGAGCATTAATAAAGCATTTCCCGAAATTCTTACGGGAACGAGAAAAAACGGGATTCTGCGTTTTACTGGTTGTAGAAAGGTAAAATTCCAAAATTCAAAAGTTTATACTGTAAATAGGCCACAAAAGGCTCTTTAACCGATTTCAAAAAAGGAGGAGGTTATGCATTCCACTGTATGTATTTTTTTATGTAGGTATGTTCACCGATTTTTCGGTCAATCGTGGACCGACTTTAAAAATTATTTTTTTAGCTATGAAGTATTTTTTTTTTTTTGTACTTATTTTTTCAACTTCATTTTTTTTTATTACTTTTACGGTCATCCCGTGAAATCATACAGCTAACTTGTTTAAAGTTGCACAGTAGTGCCATCTCTTGTCAAGCTAACTTGTTTAAAGTTGCACAGTAGCGCCATCTCTTGTCCAGGTGAGCGGTTAGTTCCGAAGGAGTGTTAAAATCTCTCGATGAGGGTGTAACATAGATGTGCGTTTGTCACTGCATAAGGTGATGATTTAGCAGATTGAAATGTATGATGTATAGGAAAGATTCGTGTCTAATCTCTAGACCAGTGGTGGTGTAGGGGTATGGCACGCGGCACGGAATGCTGAGGACCTGGGTTCGATTCCCAGCATTGGTCTTTTTTCTGGGGTTTTTTCTGTGCATCTATATTTCAGTTTGTATTTAGTACGAAATGAATTATTTTTTTATACGTAAGAATATAATATACTCCTGAGATAGTCCCATTGTCACCAAATCAGGATCTGATGACGGGATCTCAGGGAAATCGAGGGCAACCTTCAAATTTTGTAGGCACGCATTACGTTTTTCATATATTTTCTCAAGCTATTTAAGTGTTTGCGTCTGGTAGACATCATCTCATGTTGATGAGCTGATGATGGAAGGTAAAACTCCTTAACGGTTAGGAGTTGAGGATATTTTTTCAAATATTATAGGTACGTATAGACCGATAGTTGTATTTTTGCAGGTTATCCAGGTGAGCTGATGATGGAAGGTTAAACTCCTTAACGGTTAGGAGTTATAGGAAGTTTCTTTAAATATCATATGCATGTATAGACCTTTAGTTGTATTCTTTCTGGTTATTCAGATTTTTAGTGCTCGCTTCCGAATTAGTGAAAAACATTTTATACAAATAAATACTGTAAAGGATCGTATCTACCTGAAGTTTAGTCGTGCTTGCTTGCACGCTTACTTGCACGCTTTTTTGCACGCTTGCTTGCTTGCGTGCATGCATGCTTGCTTGCATATTGCTTGCATGCTTGCTTGCATGCTTGCTTGCATGCTTTCTTGCTTGCCTGTATGCTTGCTTCCTTGATATCTTGGTTCTTTGGAATACTCATGGTACACGCGAGCGAAGCCGCGGGCAAAACCTAGTTTACTTATAAAAGAAGTTACTGTAGAGCAAATAAACTGTAACTTTGACCTAATCTGCACTCTAAAGCTAAAGGTTCATACACTTTAATATAAATAATCTTGTTCATAACTTTCAATGAATAGGGTTTTCAATCTTGAAATTAAGAAGTATTAGAAGTAATAGTTTTTTTAGGGGTCCGCAAATTCTTGTTAAAGAAGCCCTAGGGGGTCCGCCTTTGAAAAAGGTCAGGAAACGCTGGTCTGTAACATGCAGCTCTGGTTACAGAAGTAGTGTGCCTCCGGCAGCACACGCTGGTGATGCATGAGGCGGCGCGGCTGCCGTACGGCTGCGTGCCGTGCGGCCGCCGCTCCATCTGTAACATGCAGCTCTGGTTACAGAAGTAGTGTGCCTCCGGCAGCACACGCTGGTGATGCATGAGGCGGCGCGGCTGCCGTACGGCTGCGTGCCGTGCGGCCGCCGCTCCATCTGTAACATGCAGCTCTGGTTACAGAAGTAGTGTGCCTCCGGCAGCACACGCTGGTGATGCATGAGGCGGCGCGGCTGCCGTACGGCTGCGTGCCGTGCGGCCGCCGCTCCATCTGTAACATGCAGCTCTGGTTACAGAAGTAGTGTGCCTCCGGCAGCACACGCTGGTGATGCATGAGGCGGCGCGGCTGCCGTACGGCTGCGTGCCGTGCGGCCGCCGCTCCATCTGTAACATGCAGCTCTGGTTACAGAAGTAGTGTGCCTCCGGCAGCACACGCTGGTGATGCATGAGGCGGCGCGGCTGCCGTACGGCTGCGTGCCGTGCGGCCGCCGCTCCATCTGTAACATGCAGCTCTGGTTACAGAAGTAGTGTGCCTCCGGCAGCACACGCTGGTGATGCATGAGGCGGCGCGGCTGCCGTACGGCTGCGTGCCGTGCGGCCGCCGCTTCATCTCGCAGTCGGCGCTGGAGTTGCACATGACTTCCCACACCAAGGACCGCGCGCACGAGTGCGACGTCTGCCAGAAGAAGTTCCGCGCGAGGCTGCATCTCTTGTTGCATAAGTGAGTAGAAATTTCTGGTGAGATCTGGTGAACCCATACTTGATATTATAAATGCCAAAGTATCTCTGTCAGTCTCAGATGGTATAGTTATCCAGAGGCATAACTATACCATCTGAGGTCTCTGGCAAATTTTTTGGATGGTAGGAATTTGCCCTCCAAGGTAAAATAGTCACATTATAATTTAATTTCAATGTTATTTCTGAGCTCGCAGCCTCTTGGGCCGCAGCCCTCTAGGATCGGGAGCCCGTGGCATTTTGCCAGCCCTGCCACCCTATAGTAACACTACTGCTGTTACCTCTTCACGCTTTAACCGCTGAACCAATTAAAAATTAAATTAATTTGGTATGGAGATATTTTGAAACCCTGTGAAAGACAGGATAGTTTTGATCCCCGGAAACTTGCGTAGTTCCCGCGGGATAGCCATAAGTCAATTATTAGCAGACGGAACCGCGGTCAACAGCTAGCTAGTACTGAATAATTTACGACTGAATGAACAGTCAGGATATATGAACTACTTATATTTCATTATTATTTCAGACGACAAGTGCATGAACAAGAAAAGACTCATATGTGTCAATTTTGTTCAAAGACTTTCTTCAAGAAGTACCATTTACAAGTGCACTTAAGGTAAGAACGGATTTTGCTGAATATTTTATTATAATCCGTATGAACCAATCACACCAGCGGCTTTAGTGGCGTATCTCATACCAATCACATGCGAATGTGTGTTGTCTCAGTTGACTTAAATAGAGTAAAGTTTCAAAAGCGTCCGAAAAGATACTTAGCCCACACTATACATCGTTTATTTTAGCATTAGAAGAAGGGTAAACAATCTTGACGAGTCTTTTTGTTTAAAACTCTTTAAAAAAATGGTAATTATTAGTAATGAAACAAAAATAAAGTGAATTACCATATGTCCTTGCCTTGCTAATCGTTACATATTTGCCGCAAACTGTTTTTCAATAAAAGGACATGTACAGTTCGCTTACCTTCTTTCTAATGCTAAATAAGCAAAATGTTTTAAAGCTGCGTATCGACTTCGCGCTTCAAACCATCGAAATTTGGCTCGCGCCGTAGCCACGCACTATAGTATATGTAGACAGGCAGACGCCGTGCTGCCGCGCGAGGCAAGTCGAACTTTGACGCGCTGGAACGTGCTTAAACATAGGTTTGCCGCGGTCGAATAATGCGGCCGTGAGAGGTCGATACGCAACTTAACAACTCCTTCGTGAGAGAGGTCTTGATCCTCGCTCTGGGTCATTTCTGGTGTAAAGGTTGTCCATCGCGATTCAGCAGGGTAATGCAGCGAGTGTATTGGGCACCTTTGCGCCTGGTATGCCGCGGGGCGGTTTGTTTGACTATAACTGACGACTGAAGCGATAAGGCCATATTGCTTATTACCTTATAATATAGGTATACTAGCTGACCCGACAAACGTTGTTTTGCCATTATAAGTTATAGCCTACGACCTATTCTCAGACCTACCGAATGTAGAGAAAAAAGTTTCATAAAAATCGGTCAAGCCGTGTAAAATAGGATTCCCGAGCTTTTGGGAGATTGTATTTGGAAGCCTATTCCCGAGCAATCGGCTTCCAAATACAATCTCCCAAAAAACCACCCTATCTCTCATTTCTGGGCACCCTATTTTACAAGCCGTTTCGGAGGAGTTCGGTAACAAACACCGTGACACGAGATTTTTATATATAAGATTTTGTCGTTGTACTTGTTTTTCTGTAGTATATATTACTATGACTTTATTTAATGAACAAATTTCGTATTAGTTTACATAACGACGCAACGCTACGCTACTTTTGTGGCGAAGTATCTATACCCTGTCCAAGTTAACGAGTTAGTACTATGAGAACACAGCCGCACGTGATTGTTAAAAAATACGTTGCTGATGCCGCGTAAACCAATCGACGGCTTTAGCGCTGTATCGAACCAGTCACCTGCAGCTGTGTTCCCTGAGTACTAACTCGTTAACTTGAATAGAGTATAGTGGACCAGATGGCCTAGTAGCTGGCTAGAGAACCTGACTACGAAGCTTGAGATCCCGGGTTCGATTCCCGTGTCGGGGCAGATATTTGTATGAAAAATACGATGGTTTGTTCTCGGGTCTTGGGTGTTTAATAATAATATGTATTTAAGTTGTATCTATCTATATAAGTATGTATATCCGTTGCTTAGTACCCACAGATATAGATACACATAGATAACGCAATGCTCACGATTTGTATTGAAACCAAGCGTGTCGGCTTTTTAACACTACTGTGACGTCACAGCCGAAATTTAGTGATGGGAAATTCAAACCACAGACATTATTACACTTAATTACAACGCAACGAGGCATTTTCTTAGTTTTCGCGGACTTCCGGCTGCAACAACTGACGCACGCGAACTGTCAGTAGCGGTGGCCAACCCGACGCTTTGTCGGGGTTCGGGCACGCGAAGTAGATGCATTTGCGTCATCTATGTGTATATATCTGTGTTAGTACCCATAACACAAGCCTTGCTTAGCTTACTTTGGGACTAGGTCAATCGGTGTGAATTGTCCCGTGATATTATTATTTATTATCTGCGCTGCGCAGGAGCCACACGAAGGAGAAACCGTACGAGTGCCCGCGCTGCGGCAAGCGCTTCTCCTCCAGCAGCACGCTGCGGAACCACCGCACCACCCACAGCGACGTCAAGGAGTTCAGCTGCCAGCTCTGCGACATGACCTTCGCCCGCTCCAAGTCAGCCCACTTACTACTACACTTACTTACTTTAGAGCTCGTTCCCACTATGTCGTGTGTCGGTCCGTTTTTTAATCGGGCGTTCCGGTGGCAGATCATTTTATATGAAGCTATTCACACTCGTCCGACAACGATTTTGTGTCGGATCCGACAAAAAGTATCGTGTGTTTTGTTTTGTTGCCCTCGTCCGGGAATCGTGTGCAGAAGCCTCGAAATGACTGTGCGGTCGTGGCCGACAGCCGACTAGAGTGAACAGAGGCGCCGACACCCGATTAAAATCGGAATCCGACACACGACATAGTGTCTACTTTTTCTTGCCACCCGTTCCTATGGTTACAAATTTTTTATCTCATAGAGTTGCCAACCTTAGAGGTTAGTGCATGGATTTGCGGTACATTTGCGATCAAATTGTGGGACTTGGCTGTAAAACGTGGGACTCCTTCATCCAGCCTAACTTAGTAAGGTATATTGGCCGTCATTGTATTGAAAAGCATGAAATTTTTTTTTTATTTTTATTTTAAAGAGGCCAGACAAACGAACTAGTGGGTCACCTGATGTTAAATGATCACCACTGTCCATAGACACCCGCAGCGCTTTACACGATGCAAGTGCGTTGTCGGCCCTGGGAAAAGGAGAGGGAATAGGGGAGGGGGAGAGGTATTGGGCCCCCGGCGCTCTCACTGACCGTACGAAACGCAGCAGGAGTACTGCTGATTCACGCCGGTGTTCTGTGAGAGGGTGGTACTGCCCCGGACGAGCCGGCCCATTTGTGACGCAGCGGCTAGCTACAACATGGCTCTATCACTACAAATTAAACCAGATTAACTTTTATTGCACATTAGCATATAACTTTACGAAGCAAACATTAAAAATCTAGTTCAATATAGATCGGGGCAGCATAGTGCTGAGCGAGCAGAGTGAGCGCACGATGAATCGCAGTATATTCAAAATAACGTTGATTTCGGTGCTTGTAATCTAGTAGTCTAGGCCGATGGGGCAAAAGGGTTCTCGAGTGGCGTCCGCGGACCGGAAGACGCAGTATATGTAGGCCTCCAACAAGATGGAGCGACGACCTGATTAAAGTTGTGGGTCCGCGTTGGATGTGGATGGCGCAGGACCGGTCTGTTTGGCGAGCCTTGGGGGAGCCTCAGCACGAGCTAGCAGGAGTGGTAGAAGCCCAACAGATAGTGGGTATAATAGGGATAATAGGTAGGTAAGTTAAATTACTACTATAAAGTTTGAGGTCCCAAGTTCGGTTCCCGCGTCGGGGCAGATATCTGTATGAAAAACACGAATGTTTGATCTCGGGTCTTGGGTGTTTAATATGTATTTAAGTATGTATCTATCTATATAAGTATGTTTATCCGTTGCCTAGTACCCATAACACAAGCTTTGCTTACTTTGAGACTAGGTCCATTGGTGTGAATTGTCCCGGGATATTTATTTATTAATTTAATTACTAGGTCCACTCCTGCTGGCTCGAGCTGAGGCCCGACTTCAAACAGATTAGTAGAAAGATATTATAATGCTCATTATAGTCGGTTACATTTTTAATTAATATTTTTTTGGGTGTTTTTGAAGGCGGTTCTATTTTTTATTTAAAATTTTTTATTTTTGGCTTTTTAGTTGTATTTGGTATAAAAAAGATGCGTAGGCGTAGCCAGTAAACGAAGCCCCGCTTCTGTTTACGCTCTGAGGATCGCAAGGTAACTAACAAACTTAACAAGGGTAAACGGGGGTGGTTTGAAGGTATTTTTTTAATGCGGGAAGCTCTGCCTCCCGAGCCCTCCGTTCCAGTAGCGAGGCTTCTATTACTACTCTAAGGGACGCAAGATAAACTGACGAATTTAACCAAGTGAAAAGGTAGATGGTTTAACAGATTTTTTTATTGCGGGGGGCTCTGCCCCCCGAGCCCCCCTCCCCTCCAAGAGTGGGCCTTTTATTTTCACCCTGAGGGACGCAAGACAACTAACTAACCTAACCAGGTTAAACGGGAAGTGATTTGAAGGTATTTTTTATTACGGGTGCTCCACCCTCCAAGCGCCTCTACCGGTACCGAGGTTTCTATTTCCACTCTTGAGGGACGCAAGATAACTGACGAAACAAACCAGGTTAAACGGGAGGTGGTTTAACAGTATTTTTATTGCGGGGGGCTCCGCCCCCCGAGCCCCCCTCCATCAGCGGGGCTTCTATTTCCACTCTGAGGAACGTAAGATAACTATCGAACCTAACTAGGTTAAACAGGGGGTGGTTTGAAGGTGTTTTTTATTACGGGGGGCTCCGCCCCCCGAGCCCCCCTTCCAGTGCCAAGGCTTCATTTTCCACTCTGAGGGACGTAAGATAACTAATGAAGCTAACCAGCTCCGCCCCTAACAGGGTTTAAAACAGGTTTGGTTTTAAACAGAGGGTGGTTTGAAGGTGTTTATTATTACGGGGGGCTCCGCCCCCCGAGCCCCCCTTCCAATGCCAAGGCTTAATTTTCCACTCTGAGGGACACAAGATAACTAACGAATCTGGTTAGGTTAAACGGGACGCGGTTTGACAGTTTTTTTTTTATTGCGGGGGGCTCCGCCCCCCGAGCCCCAACTACCACCTTATATCACTTTGAGGAGCGCAAGGTAACTAACGAACCTAACCAGGTTAAACGGGGGATGGTTTGAAATTATTTTTTTAAAGCGGGGGGCATCGCCCCCCGAGCCCCCCTCCGCTAACTACACTTCCATTCCCACTCTACGGGACGCAAGATATCTAACGAACCTAACAAGGTTAAGCGAGAGGTGGTTTGTAGGTATTTTTATTGCCCCCTTTTCTTTGTACATAGGTGCCATACCTACTTACTATAGTTTAGGTGAATAACTTACACAATTCTTCGGACTGCTTTGGCCAATTAATATTAGTAATAAAACGTTGTAGGTAATTCGATGTTCTTGTTATCAATATAAGGACGAACAAATATGCTTTAGGACTTTCAATAGTATGCCAAACATTCTTCGCCAGAAAATTTTAGAACAATCAACATTATGCGATACAACAGGCACTCTTTGCTGACTGTACTTTTTGATCCTGGTTACCAAAGTAATCGTCAAGACGAATCAAACGAGCCCAAACTCGATGGAGTTATGTTGTTTTATTACGGAGTTCTTATGATCACCTTCCAACTCCATCTTCAGACCCTAGTTACCATCTAGGATCAAAGTACTCGTCAAGACAAATCAAATGAGCTCAAACTCAATGCGGTCGTATCGTTTTATTACAGAGTTTCTATGGCCATCTTTCAGCTCCATCATCAGATCAGCTCCATGTCATAATAATATTGCATTGTCATCCAATTCACACATGTCTGCAAAATTTCAGCTCAATTGGAAACCGGGAAGTGGGTCAAATTTAACTTGCAAGATTTGACCCGTTGAGGAGTTCCGTTGGCCATCTACGGTCTTCTTCATCAGGTCCAGTTTACGAAATGATACTTTCTGAATGCAAATACTTCACTTGATACTAAAAATGCTAAAATCACTATAGGTTTGCCTGTAAAATTTGAAGGTTGCCCTCGATTTCTCTAGGATCCCATGATCAGATTTTGACTTGGTGCCAATGGGACCACCTCAGGAGTATACTGTAAGCGAAACAAAATTTTGATTTTGACTAACTAGTACAAGGTTCAATACCTTGCTAGGTACAAATTTTCTTTCATGTCTACGATGTGGATCCAAGCCGCTTCCAACCTTAATGAATGGGTATCAATGAGGGCTAAGTCCAGCAGTGACCCTTTGGCTTAAATGATAATGATGATGACATTATAAATTTGTTACGCGACAGCTATCTGAAGAACCACATGATAAGCCACACGCGGGAGCGCCGGCACCCGTGCCAGTACTGCGGGCTGCGCTTCGGGCGCTCCGACCACCGCAAGCGGCACGAGTGGACCGCGCACCAGAAGCACATCGTCGCCAGCCCCACTTAGGACTCCTCGCCTACTGATCACCCCTTTACGAGCTCCCGTCTATTATACGCCACGCCAAAATTAATCATTGTTTCATAATAGGGATGTTGACACCACCAATTAACTGACGTACTTTTTATGAGCTGTCAAAAAACAATTCCCCCGTAGAGTTTGAATGGCAATAACAACTTATGACGTCACTTGTTCGCCAAAAATCTAATATTGCAGTTAATCGAAAATCAATCTGGTTGTCGGGGCTAAAATAAAGCGTTTTTTTACTGGAGTCGTGTCTTCGAATTATTTTTTAATGGCGACAACATCCCTATTGTGTTCTCTAATTTTTATAATATAAGTTATGAAAACGCGGTTTTTAATCTGATTTTCTGGGCTGATATGGTGTTGCACTTATCCAGTTTTTTATATTATCAACAACTGTCTTGAAATTACTTGTTGATCGTGTCAACTGGATACTCAATACGGTGGCCGGTTTACTACGGGTTAATTTATTATTTTATACTTTAAATTTATCGTCGTTCTGAGTAAAGTCAGTATTTAAAAAAAAACGGTAAATCCCGGTTCAATATCCTCCTGCGGCCCACGGTAATTTTGTTTCAATGAAACTCACTCATAAGTGACATAAGTTTTAAGTTCATTGAAACAGAATTTGACGTAGGCCGCGGGAGGATATTACCTACGGCATACGCTGCCGGCTGTCAAAATCGAGACTTCTTCAGGTGACGTAAACAATTTTTTTCTTATTCTTTTTGATGGCACTGAATGCGTTAATTGAAGTTGTCGAGAACGACGGTTAAAGTCGCGCCACGGCTCTACGAAATTCTATATTTGTATCGACCCGTCCGTCCCTTTCAGTCTCCTGTTTAGTACTATTAGCGTGAACGGAACGGCACGATACAAAGTTCGAAAATCGAATTTTGTAGTATAATTCTTGCTCTGCTCGAGTCATTCAAGATGACGCGTGCCGTTGCTCTTATTAAGCTGCGTACGGACTGTGCGCACATTACGCGTACCCTACGCGAGCCCGGGTACGCGTGTCCTGGAACGCCATGTCCGTACGCTATGTACGCGTAGCTACAAGTACGGGCATGGCGTTCCAGGACACGCGTACCCGGGTACGCGTACCCGGGCTCGCGTAGGGTACGCGTAATGTGCGCGCAGTCCGTACGCAGCTTTACAATGTAAATAACGTCTTAATTTTGACAAATTCACGCGTCTTCGTGAATGGCACTAGTGTAGTACCTAGTGTAGTGAAACGAGTCATCTTTTCACTTTCAGTATACTTTACTGTTACTTGTTGAGGGTAAGGAGACAATTAATGATTCAGGAGTTCTGATAATTGGGTAGAGTACCTACGACTTAAAATAGTAGATATGAAAAGGAATCAAAATAATACACTCAAAATTGTTGCAATTTCCAAGTATTTTATGTCAGAAATGTGATACTTACGAAGAAAGTGGCACCCTCATTAAATTTGTACTCTTTTATGTCGTGTTATATCAATATTTTTACTCTAGTTTTTGTGATACGAGACGTACTCGTAATCCATATTTGTAGCTTGAAATTTGTATTTTTGTTAAGAAGTCTAAATCGTTGTGACTAAGATTATGGGTATGTTTAAGAAAAGACAGTTCAAAATAAATTATCTATGTATATTTGTTACAAAATAGTTTCCATTGAAAACCTCATACACCTAAACCTAACCTAAATTAACCCTTTTCCAGGCCCCGTCTATTTAGATACCTACGCAACAGCAAAATTAATCGCTGTGTTGTATTGCTTACCTATGCAGGATTAATTTAAAAGTGAATCTTACTTTAAACAAATTCAATTAATTTTCTACCATTATTGTAAAGGGAGTAAGGTCGAATCATTGTGTAAATTTATGTGGTCGCTATCTATTATGCACTATGCCTGGAAAAGGGTTAACTATTCCCAATCCAAACTTGAATCAAACGCACCTTAAATTTATAATGCGAAAAATCGGTTTGTGTATTGTTTGGTTACGGATATCGGTCTTTAAAAGCCGGATAGCTGAATGAAGATGTCAGTCAGTCTAGGGTGGATGAGCATTTATGTGTTATAGGTATAGGCAAGCGTGCTCCGTCATAGGCATCATCTTCGCATTCCATCAGGGGTAATTGTGGTTAAACGTAAGCCTATATTGTATTTTAAAAAAACTGAATCGTGTACCAGGGCGGAACCTTTTCGTTAGAAATGTCATGTTGACATTCCATACATCTGCCAAAGAAATTGTCTCAAAATTGATTGTGAAAAGGTTCTACTCTGGTACGTAATTCAGTTTCTTCGACTGTATTTACAATTTCTCATTATTTTTATCCACGATTTACGACTCGTACATAATTGGAGTGACCAGAGCTCACATGCTTCATTGGCTTGGCCACCTTGAGCGTATGGGGGATGATCGTGCGACGAAGAGGAGCTACCAGGGTAAACCAACAAGGCGGCGCCCCATTGGTCGCCTAAGATATTGATGGTCAGATGTGGTGGAGGCAGATCTGCGCGAGCTTGAGGCTGGAGACTGGCCAGAGACGGCACAGGACTGGTAAACCAACAAGGCGGCGCCCCATTGGTCGCCTAAGATATTGATGGTCAGATGTGGTGGAGGCAGATCTGCGCGAGCTTGAGGCTGGAGACTGGCCAGAGACGGCACAGGACTGGTAAACCAACAAGGCGGCGCCCCATTGGTCGCCTAAGATATTGATGGTCAGATGTGGTGGAGGCAGATCTGCGCGAGCTTGAGGCTGGAGACTGGCCAGAGACGGCACAGGACTGGTAAGAGGACCTACCAGGGTAAACCAACAAGGCGGCGCCCCATTGGTCGCCTAAGATATTGATGGTCAGATGTGGTGGAGGCAGATCTGCGCGAGCTTGAGGCTGGAGACTGGCCAGAGACGGCACAGGACTGGTAAGAGGACCTACCAGGGTAAACCAACAAGGCGGCGCCCCATTGGTCGCCTAAGATATTGATGGTCAGATGTGGTGGAGGCAGATCTGCGCGAGCTTGAGGCTGGAGACTGGCCAGAGACGGCACAGGACTGGTAAGAGGACCTACCAGGGTAAACCAACAAGGCGGCGCCCCATTGGTCGCCTAAGATATTGATGGTCAGATGTGGTGGAGGCAGATCTGCGCGAGCTTGAGGCTGGAGACTGGCCAGAGACGGCACAGGACTGGTAAGAGGACCTACCAGGGTAAACCAACAAGGCGGCGCCCCATTGGTCGCCTAAGATATTGATGGTCAGATGTGGTGGAGGCAGATCTGCGCGAGCTTGAGGCTGGAGACTGGCCAGAGACGGCACAGGACTGGTAAGAGGACCTACCAGGGTAAACCAACAAGGCGGCGCCCCATTGGTCGCCTAAGATATTGATGGTCAGATGTGGTGGAGGCAGATCTGCGCGAGCTTGAGGCTGGAGACTGGCCAGAGACGGCACAGGACTGGTAAGAGGACCTACCAGGGTAAACCAACAAGGCGGCGCCCCATTGGTCGCCTAAGATATTGATGGTCAGATGTGGTGGAGGCAGATCTGCGCGAGCTTGAGGCTGGAGACTGGCCAGAGACGGCACAGGACTGGTAAGAGGACCTACCAGGGTAAACCAACAAGGCGGCGCCCCATTGGTCGCCTAAGATATTGATGGTCAGATGTGGTGGAGGCAGATCTGCGCGAGCTTGAGGCTGGAGACTGGCCAGAGACGGCACAGGACTGGTAAGAGGACCTACCAGGGTAAACCAACAAGGCGGCGCCCCATTGGTCGCCTAAGATATTGATGGTCAGATGTGGTGGAGGCAGATCTGCGCGAGCTTGAGGCTGGAGACTGGCCAGAGACGGCACAGGACTGGTAAACCAACAAGGCGGCGCCCCATTGGTCGCCTAAGATATTGATGGTCAGATGTGGTGGAGGCAGATCTGCGCGAGCTTGAGGCTGGAGACTGGCCAGAGACGGCACAGGACTGGTAAACCAACAAGGCGGCGCCCCATTGGTCGCCTAAGATATTGATGGTCAGATGTGGTGGAGGCAGATCTGCGCGAGCTTGAGGCTGGAGACTGGCCAGAGACGGCACAGGACTGGTAAGTATCTTTTGGCGTGCACTCGTTTTGGAAGCCAAGACACACTTTGGGTCGTTGCGCCAGAGCAATAAGTAAGTTTATCAACGATTTATATGATCAGGAATTAGGTACAGAATCTGTCAGATTATCTCCAATGGCCTAACAGAAATGAACTTGGTTGGACATGCTGAGTTCATTTGATAATAATTAGCTCTTAAGTCCCAACTTTTTAGTCCGTGTGAGTGTATTATTTTATACGAGCTGCTGCCCGCGACTCCGTCTGCGAAGAATTCGTTTATCGTTTATCGCTATCCCGCGGGAACTATACAATTTTCCGGGATAATAAGTATCCTATGTGTTAATCCGGATTATTAACTATCTGTGTGCCAAATTTCATCAGGATCCGCCAAACCGTTTTAGCGTGAAAGAGTAACAAACATCCATCCATACATACATACATACTTACAAACTTTCGCGTTTATAATATTAGTAGGAAGTAGGACAAGACACATCCCCAGTTTTGTGATTTTGGAAATTAAGTAAGCACTGCAGCATGTCATTGATGGATTATAAATAATAATAATAATGGGTACGTATCACAATATATAAAGTTTAAAATTAATAATGGACGAAATACATAATGGTCATTTGATATAATGCAATTTTCTTGGAAATTCTCAACTTTACAGGATTTTCATAAAATAAACCTAACCTAACCTAAACCAATCTGTAGATTACACGATTAAAAAAGTTCGTTTTTTCAATAGTTTCATAGAAAATTTTAGTATATATTATGACCATTATGTATTTCGTCCATTATTCGTTTTAAACTTAATACATATATTTTGATACGTTCCCAATAATAATAATAGTTTATTTTCCTTAAACAAAAGTGCTTAGCATACAACAAGGTTGAGACCTCCTATTAAGTTATAAACTTGTGTCAGGAGGCCTCGCTCTTCTAAAAACTACATACATTTTATAAAAATAATACTAAATCTAGACTCGTTTACTGAACCTAAACATACTGTTTGTGTGTGCGTGTGTCTGTGTCTGTGTGTGTGAGTGAGTGTGTGTGTGTGCGCGAGTGTATGTGAGTGTCCGCGAAAGTGGTCCGATTTCACAAAACAACCAAGTACAGTCAAGTGTAAAAATATGTACTTAATGAAAGTTTCAAAAATAAGTACCACAGACTCTTATTCCGACGCAATAAGGCCGTAGTAACATATTTTTGAGTGGTTCGAATAGATACTTATTTTTGCACTTCACCCTACATAATACTCGTACACATAGATTGCTCTTGTCACAGAGAACCTCAAAATAAAAATCCGTATTCATACTAATATTATATATGTGTCTGTCTGTTCGTCTGTTTGTCTTTCTGTCTGTCTGTCTGTTACCTCCACACACTTAAACAGCTGAAGCGATTATGATGAAACTCAGCACGGAGACAGCCCGAGTCCCGGGAAAAGACACAGGACATTATAAACCGGAAAGATAGCCAAGCACCCTAGGACAGCAATAAACGAGCCCTTCGTTGACAAAATCGCGGGCCAGAGTCAGTATACAATATACTACAAGGTCTCTGCTGGTAGTATGAGGTTTTCAGTTTTAAGGTAGTCAAGTTTAGAAAGCCAGTTAGTCAAGACCACCCTATAGTCAAATAGTTTCAGCGGATAAAAATTGAGACTCTTATTTAACTTATTAAGTTATTATACAGCTGAGACGAGAGTGCATCATATTGTCTTTTAGCAAAAATCATATTGTTTTTTTAAGACAAACCCCCAGGAGCGTTGAACGTTTAAAGCAACAGTGCTTTCATACCCCCTCTATGGTAGCGTTAAACGTTTAACGCAATCTTGTTAGAAGTCGCATTAAAAGTTTATTGAAAGCTAAATGCCGTGGCCATAAGTTTGATTCCACTTAACGTACAGACCGAGATCGTCCTGCGAAACACTTGGTTTCACTCTCTGCAGCGCATTCCTGAAGTCCTGTGCACTCACTGGACGCACCTGATAAAAAGGCACTTATTCATCAACTAGCTGTTGCCCGCGACTCCGTCTGCGTGGAATTAGTAATTTTGGCAGCTTATTTTTTTATCCAATTTGCTTTTTCATCAATTATGGCTCTCCTTAGTTCCTCGATATAAAAAAAATACCCGCCCCCCCCGCACTCCCCTCCCATCCCAACTCCCCACCGAACCCCCCCGCACACCCGCGTTCACATTCACCACAAGTCAAGCGTGCCTATAGAAGTTTTACTTCAAAAACCCCCGATTTTGAAACATTCTTCCGCTCCGCTCCGCTCCTATTGGTGTTAGCGTGATGATTATATAGCCTATAGCCTTCCTCGATAAATGTGCTATCTAACACTGAAAGAATTTTTTAAATCGGAGCAGTAGTTCCTGAGATTAGCGCGTTCAAACAAAAAAACCTGTTCGATAAATTCTTAAAATAGACGTATCTTTCTTATTTGTGAACCGATTCAAATGAAACAAACACTAAATGTTAATCTAAGAAAATACCAACATATCATTGAAAACCGCATCCTTCTAGGTTAAGCCGTTTCTGAGATTAGCGCGCACAAACGCATAGACAAACAGACAATAATTCTAAAAATCATTGTTATGGGTTCTATTGCGCTAATAAATAGCCCTAGTGACAGTTTTTCTCAAATATTTTCAATGTACAGACACCGACTTGTTACAGATTTATATATGAACCTTATTGCAACTAAAACTTAGAACTAAATTTACTTAGGTATGCATCTATGTATTTAAATTACTCACTAGATGGCGCTTCTATCAAGTCTCATACATTTGCATAGACAGTATGAGTTCTGCATGGAACTATCGAAGATTTTAACATCCGTTAGTATATATACAATGCGAGATGTGTACTAAGTGTACTTGCTTCAGCATATAGGTACTAATGCTTTTATACCCCCTCCATGATAGCGTTAAAAGTTTAACGCAACCTTGTTGGAAGTCGCATTAGAAGTTTCACTTTAAAAAAGTTTCAAGCACTTTTAAAATTATCCATTCCCAATTACTTACCACTCAACACGTACTAGGGGAACAGGAGAGCACTGGAGTAATTTCTTAGTAGAATTAAAGGAGATAGGATGGATGCGTCCCTATTTTTGTTTATTATTTTAATGCCTTGAAATTTGTTTAAATAAAAGCGAAACAATTCGGCGGGCACGTGCATTACTGAGGCGGTCCGAGGGGAAGAGGGATTTGTACTGCATTCTACCGCCTTTCCTTTTATGAGGGTTTTCCGCCTATGGTCAAGGGTGCGATTCGTCAAAATACCCTGTTAGTCAAGGTGCTTTTGGTCAAATTTCGTTTGTCAAAAGCGCGATTCGTCAGAATACTCTGTTGGTCAAAGGTGTCTTTGGTCATGGTTTCATGTATTTATTTTTACAGTCAGCATCAGAAGGATATTGCCGCCCAGAGTAACCAAATTTATCTTAACACGCCTTTTTTTGCTATAGGGATAATGTCGTGTTAAGATATATTTGGCTACACTTTAACGACCGCTTTAGCCTAGTTGGTAGTGACCCTGCCTACGAAGCAAGAGGTCCTGGGTTCAAATCCCGGTAAGGGCATTTATTTGTGTGATGAGCACGAAATTTGTTCCTGAGTTATGGATGTTTTCTATGTATTTAAGTATTTATTTATCTATATAAATAAGTATGTTTATCCGTTGCTCAGTACCCATAACACAAGCTTTGCTAAGCTTACTTTGGGACTAGGTCAATTGGTGTGAATTGTCCCATGATATTTATTATTTTTATTTATTACACTCGGCGACAATATCTATCTGATGTATTATGTGTGTGATGTAAGTATATGGTGCTGACAATATTATTTATGTCACTGTACAAATAAATACATGCCATTTTAGAGAGAAATAAAACAAGGCTCTCCATTTGGTTATGTTTGCTATTGATCATACTTATTATATTGGATCAATCTTAAGATCTAATTACCTTTTTTTTCTAACATTTTATTTTGACGAATCGCGTCATTTGGCAAAGCTCACCTTTGACCAAAAGCACCTTTGACGAAAATGTTTTGACGAATCGCAACATTGGCAAACCACATCTTGGACCAAGCGGACCTTTGACATAAAGCGTATTTAAACCAATCGCACCCTTAACCATAGGCGGAAAACACGAGTAAATAACTACTAACTCTACGTACATAACTAAACTAAAAAAAAAGCTTTAATTCGAAGCAGATCATTTATGATTATATAAATTCGCCAAAAATAAAGTTCACACTCATATCACACCGATTAACGCATACGAGGGGCGTTCAATATAAAGTGAGAATGAGATGCAAACTGTTTTAATATTACGAAATTAAATACTGGCCGGTAAAGCTAATCTATCTAGCTGATTGCTATGAAAAAAAAACTAACTGTCTTTTGTTTAAAAAAATATACGGTAATTTCTTTGCAATGCTATTGAGTACGTTAGCGAAAATGGAGAAAATTGAACTGCGCGCCGTTATCAAATACTTGTATTTGAAACATTTTTCTACGGACCAAGTCAATTTGGATTTGCGGGACACTTTAGGGTCTAATGCTCCTCCGTATTCGACAGTCGCACGTTGGTGCGCCGAATTTAGACATGGAAGAACATCGACAATGGACGACCCCCGCTCCGGACGCCCTACTACAGCAGTAACTGAAGAAATTGTGAAAAAAGTCGAAAACTCAGTTTTGGCAGATCGTCGTGTCACAGTTCGTTTTATTGCTGAAAATGTAAAGATTTCAACGGGGCGCGTGCATAATATTTTACATGAACGCTTGGGTATGAAAAAGGTATCTGCGCGTTGGGTACCAAGAATGCTTACTGACACGCAAAAACAAACTAGACTAGAGATTTGTCAAGAAGCTTTGAACCTGATGCAGCAAGACCGGGAACTTTTTTTGGCGCGATTTATAACAATGGACGAAACATGGCTCCATCATTACGACCCTGAAACGAAACTGCAGTCTATGACATGGAAAAGGCCATCATCTCCAACTCCGAAGAAATTCAAGGTGAGCCCATCTGCCGGTAAGGTCATGGGCTCTGTTTTTTTGGGATGGTAAAGGGGTATTAATGATTGAGTATCTCGAGCATGGAGCCACTATTACGGGCACTTTATACGCCAAAAAAATAGCAACATTGCGCAATGAGATCCGCGAAAAACGGCGAGGTAAACTCTCGAAAGTTGTGCTGTTCCACCAGGACAATGCCCCGGCACATAAGTCCGCCGTCGCAATGGCTGCAATTCGTGATGCTGGGTTCGATATCCTTAAGCATCCTCCGTATTCACCAGATCTCGCTCCCAGTGATTTCTACCTATTTCCGAGATTGAAACAATACCTGAGAGGCCAGAAATTTGAAGACGACGACGCGGTAGTCGCTGCAGTACAAGATTTTTTAAGTACTCAAGATGAGACCTTTTTTAAGTTTAGAAAAAAGATATACTAAGTGTATTATGCTAAAAGGTGACTATAACGAAAAATAAAATGACATTTAGTAAAAGTTGTTTATAACATACTCATTCTCACTTTTTATTGAACGCCCCTAGTAGGTAGGTACTTAAAATAGTGAAAACCACAGATATCACTTCAGCTTGGTCCAATATGTATGTACAGTACAGTCGCGGAACGAAAAGGTTCTTTAATTTTAAATAGGTAAGGTACTTTACCACTTTGCAAGCACATTACCTTTGTAAACTACTAGCAGCCCGTCCCGGCTTCGCACGGGGTAGACAATTATTTATTTTTGGAAATTTGGATATAAAACACTTTTTTTCACAAATATTTTTATTTATTAAAAAATTATTATTTATTATTTATTAATTATTACAGACGTGCACGCCCCACTCCTGTATTTCAGTGCCCCCTCCACCCCGCCCGCCGCGATGCCCGGCGCGCTTTTCAGACTGCATCGCAAACAACGGCCACGGCGCTATGGCGGTTTTGTTTACTGTTTGAATTTATTAATTCGTAATATCTTTTGAATGGAAAGTCCAATTTAAATAATTTAAAAACTATTTTATAGGTAGTTAAATGGTCTTTACCATTAAATAATTTATTTGGATAAGGATTAATATAAACACATAAATAGCATGGTTTGAATTTGGTTAGCATTTTCATTAATATTTAAAATGAAAAAAGTTGTTGTAGTGACATAACTACAATAGTTGGACATATGCTACCGCGGAGTTTTTTGTAGACATTATGATGTTCTTCAATATTGTTGTACATTATTTTGTTCTATCGCTAATAGTTTCGGCAGCGCATTCGACGAAAGACATTTTAAGACTCATTTTTCTACACCTTCGGTTACATTGTTCAAATTTTACCAAGGATCCCTAATTTTTTTCAAAATGAAATGTAGCCTATGTCAAATTGGAAGAATGTAGCATTCTATTAGTGAAAGAATTTTTTAAATCGGCCCGGTACTTTTTGAGCCTATTCATTACAAACATACAAACATAGGTACAAATCTTTCCTCTTTATAATATTAGTGTAGATGTAACTCACCAAACTGTTGCATAGAAAATTATGCTTAACTGTTTGACAACAGGGCTGAAATTTAATCGAAACCATGTTTCTCGATCAACTATGAAGTGTTGACCTTTTTGTTAATTAGACCTGACTCTACTAAAAAAAGTGATGAAACCTATTCGCTTACGATGATTAAAACTAAAATGTAGATGTATAAAAAAATCATGTGATTCCTTGACGTAGACAAGCCAAAGTCGACTTTAAGATGACGAAACTTTTTATTCAGCTACTCTTTCAAAAATTATGAAACAAATTGCTTGTCAGTGGAATGCTCCAGTCGACACGTCTAAAAAGGCGAAGGTAGTGGAGTGTATTCCGAAATTAATGGAACTTTTACAAGCTATACCCCCCAGGGTACACTAAGGATAAGTGTTCGACCTCAAGACTTAGAATAGGCTTCATAGTGTGCCTCCAAACATTCTGTTAAAGTTCCAGTAAAGAGTATCTAGATAATTTCTGGAGAACAAATCATTGCCTTACAAAACGTTTAGGTATCGCGGGAACTTAATTTGTTTTAGCTATTTCAAATGAACCTCCGTGAAATAACAAAATCATAATTACAGCTACAAAAACTAGTAAGGCAAGTCGTCAGCCTTTATTAAATGCAATTCCTAAAAATTTAGGGAGACAGTGGTTTCTCAGCTATGTTTTCCGACCCCTCTTCTCTCTCTTCGCACTCGCCCACTCCAGTGAGTTCGGGCGTGTCTCCCGGCTCGAAGATATTCAGCGTGTTTATGATCTGCTCAAACTTTTCCTCCATGTACGGGTATTCTCTATTGAGGGTATCGACTATGTATTTGATGCGATCGTTGAGCGCGAGAGCCTGGTTGTATTCTCCCAGTATGGTGGCTTTGGGTTTGCGGACGCGTACAGACTGGCGTTTGACGGCCGTGGCCAGCTCGTTGCCGAGGCGCTGACTTCTTACCACGCGCTCGAGGAGCTGCGGAGACAAACAAAGTACTTAATTAGCAAGCAGTGAGAATTATACTCATCATGAGCCTTTTTGAACACTTCTATATAATAATGGCAGCTTGGTAAATTCTTACATTACGTAGTTAGTTTGTGGGTCGAGCTATCCTCAAAATGCACTTAACAGTCATCAGCGGGGCGGTCAACAGGTCAGGGTAGGGAGTTGTTTAAAACTAAAATTCTGATTCTGTGCTTATATGTATCTGTTTACTCTCGAAGATAGTATCTACTGTAGGCTCTGGCCACCGAGACCGTGTTGCTGTTTTGTATATTTTCAAATACACACCTGCTGCTTACAGGATGTCTTAGTGAGTCTGATTGTACCGACAGCAATTCTACCGCCCTTATCATAACTAGGTCTCAATCGAAATTTCACAGATTCCAAGCAGCGTATTGTAGTCACTTTTTATTTATATGTTTGTACAATAGACCCGATGATATACCATTGTCGTAAAGTTCTATTTATGCTACTGTTTAAGAAGTTAATTAATTAAGTATGTAGGTACTTTTTTGAATAGAAGCTACTATCAATAATCGCCAATACATCGCACTCCTAGATCAAAAGAGGATCAACTCAAAATAATATACCATTTTTTTATACAATATAGGCTTGCGTTTGGCCACAATTTGAATTTAGACTTCAGTCAATTTCTGAAAGGTCTAAATTAAAGTGGTATATTAATTTGAGTAGACGCTCTTTTGATCTAGGTGTGCGATATGAGATGTGACAAGGCCCTTTTTTGGTGCGGAAAATGCGCCCTATGCATCCAGCTCTGTTAGGGGAAACAGGATATGTTATGTGGGCTCTCCCACAAGTGACATACCCACTACAAACCACACGAATTCCCTCATTGCCATTGTAAACGCCGTAGGAGCATGTAGTGGGGTCATTTTCTAATTTTGTGCAGGTAGGTAGGTATACTTGTCCCAACCTAAAAAAAGTTGTTTCCTTTACAAACTTTGTTTGTTTGTTTGTTTGTTTGTTTGTTGTTGTTGTCTTTCTGCGGTTATTTCAGTGAAATGATTGATTTGCAATCTAGGTATATATATAAAATTCTAAACTGACTGACTGAGTGACTGACTGACTGACTGACTGTTGATATATCAACGCACAGCCCAAACCACTGGACCTACAGACTTAAAATTTTGCACATAGATACCTTATACAATGAAGGCATCCACTAAGGAAGGATTTTTGGGAATTCCCACGGGAACGGGAAAAAACGGGATTTATATATTCGATTCCGAGTGACCGTATCTCAGTAACTATAATAACTAGACTCTTCAAATTTGATACACTAGTAGGTATTACAATAGTTAAAACATTAGTTTCAGGATTTTTCAAAATTCTCACGGGATAAGGAAAGAACGGGATTTTTCGTTTTACTGGTCGTAGAAAGCTGAAATTCGGCATGTAGGTTGCTTAGGGAGTCTAGAGGAGCATTGTGAGAGGAATTTCCATAATTCCCACGGGAACGGGAAAAAACGGGATTTATATATTCGATTCCGAGTGACCCTATCTCAGTAACTATAATAACTATAGACTCTTCAAATTTGATACACAAGTAGGTATTACATTAGTTAAAATTAGTTAAATTCCCACGGGATAAGGAAAAAAACGGGATTTATATACGAAATCCTATGAACTATAATTACTAGACTCTTCAAATTTGGCATAGAAGTAGGTAATTATAATAGTAAAAAACAGTTTTAAGGATTTTTGGAAATTCTCACGGGATAAAGAAAAAACAGGATAGCTGAAATTCGGCATGAGGTTGCTTGGGGAGTGTAGAGGAGCATTGCGAGAGGACTTTCAAAAATTCCCACGGGAACAGGAAAAAGCGGGATTTTTCGTTTTACTGGTAGTAGAAAGCTGAAATTTGGCAAGTGGGTTCCTTGGGGAGTGTAGGGGAGTATTAAGAAAGTATTTCCCGAAATTCTTACGGGAACGGGAAAAAACGGGATTTTGCGTTTTACTGGTTGTAAGCTAAAATTTCAAAATTCATAAGTTTAAGGGCTCTTTAACCGACTTCAAAAAAAGGAGGAGGCTATGCATTCCACTTTATGTATTTTTTTATATAGGTATGTTCATCGATTTCTCGGTCAATTGTGGATCGATTTTAAAAATTCTTTTTTTATTCGAATGAATATAATATTGTTACGGAGATGGGCCAACGAGAAACCCGTAAAAACATTTTTATGAAATTAGCAGCACTTGCAGTCGTTTTCAGCAGGCTGAATTCTGATTTCAGGCCGTTCTGGAAGAAGTCCTAACACATAACGGTAAATCAGAAATTACCCCAAGTTAGCATTATTTTCAGCAGGCTGAAACATGTTCTCAGGCCGTTTCAGGACACTAACTGTCACATGGCACCATTTCCTGAAAACCCGTTTTCAGGCCGTTTCAGGCCAAGTTACAGTCCACCTGTCTCTGGAACATTCTAGAAGGTGTGTGACAAGGATAGCCTATATGTGTGATAGAGACAGACGATCTTGTTTCCGGAACATTCTAGAAGGTGTGTGACAAGGATAGCCTATATGTGTGAAAGAGACAGACGGTCTTGTTCCGGAAAATTCTAGATGGTGTGTGACAAGGACAGCCTATATGTGTGAAAGAGATAGACGATCTTGTTCCGGAACATTCTAGAAAGTGTGCGAGCGAGATAGCATAGCGTACTCGTGAAAGAGACAGACAGATGATCCTGTTTCCGGAATGTTCTAGACATATGTGCCAGAGAGTTCTAGCTGGCATGTTCTCGAACTTTGTGGACCGATTCGCTGGACCTATATAAAGGCAGACGACGTTGCGACAAAGTGAGTTTCCGAAGAGATACCGAGAGATAAACATCGAAGAGAGATCAAAGTGATTATTAAGTGATTTAAGCGAATAAGTTTAGTGTTGAAAGAGATTCCTTTTTGTTCAATTAAATTAGTTTTACGTTAAAGGCGTATTATCTATCTATCGAATCCTACGGCTCGTAACAATATACTCCTGAGATGGTCTCATTGTCACGCAAGCAAGCAAGCGTGCATGCATGCTTGCTTGCATCTTGCTTGCTTGCTTGCCTGTATGCTTGCTTGCTTGATATCTTGGTTCTTTGGAATTCTCATGGTACCTACACGCGAGCGAAGCCGCGGGCAAAAGCTAGTCAGCTATATATGTAGGTTACCTACCTACCTCAGATAATTATCGACTGTCGGAATCGAACAAAGATGCTTAGTATTTATGTAATGTGTGTAAATAATGCACGATAACAGCACTCTGCTACCACTGTAGCTCCATACAAGTAGTATAGGTAACGCCATCAGAGTTGAGGCGAATGATTACACACACAGCTACATAAAATACTGATTGCAGAAAAGATAGTGAATGAATGAAATGACTGAGTGAATGAAAATGTAAGTTATATGATCTTATGATGAAATACTTACGCAATACTATGCATATTATAATTATTTTTTTCATATAACCTATTTTTGAAATAAAACCATTTGAAAGTGATAAGAAATATTCGCAAGAAAAAATCGGTATTTTATAAATAGTGAAAAATATGCTTATCTGATTTATAAAATACTTAGATCAAAATATTTTATTTTTTGTTTTGTTTGAACTAGATGTATTTTCCTAAATTATTCTTAAAGAAATAGGTTGAAGAAATTTTCAGTCAATCTTGTAATTCTATCTTGAGTTTGTTGAACTTGCTATCGGTACGAATAAATGTCAAAATCCCGTTGTCATTACATGACGTGTTGTTGTGTGCGTGACCCCAACTCTGATGGCGTTACCTATTACAGAGTGTTCCACGCAATATTTGAAAATAACCCAGTGACACCGCGACGCCCACTGCCCGCCCCGGGACGGGGCTTCTCTGATTGACACGTGCAATGTGGGCTCGGCTTATCCAAGCCCCTAGCCCAGCAAGCTAGCTAGCAAGGAGGCCCTAGCGCGACCAGTGACGTCACAGACCCAGTGCTTCTGCCGCTCGGCGGCGCGGTACTCTCGCAGCAGCGTTGCGATGCGCTCTTCAAGCTGCGCGTTGTGTTTCTCCGTCTCCGCCAGCTCTTGCGTCAGCCGCGTATGCTCCCGTTGCATTCGCTCCATATGCAGCTTCGCGTCGCTTAAATCCTGAAATATTAAAAAAAAAAACACTAAAACGGTGGTAAGTAGGTAGTTTCTTCAACATTCATAAATAAAAGCTTCAATTGAAGTCTAAACTGAATAAATTTGACTTTGACTTGATTTTGACTTTTAAACCGTTTATAAGTATTTTATTACGTCCGCGAGGACCCTGTTGCATTGCATGCATGTACATATATAATTAATCCCTAAATACAAAAACCTCCATAAATTAGCAGGGGGGTCAAGTGATCTGTGACACAAAAACAAAATAATGGTGGTTTTCATAGTAATAAGTGTGACACGGGTCCAAATACTTTATGGGTGGGGTGGCCTCTAAAGAATTTGCCACACTGGATGCGTTCTGCGGTCTGCGGTCAAGTCAAATTGAACGCAGCCCGCATTATGTATGAACAAGAACAACACTGTCGGTCTCTATAATATATTTTGTATAGATATGCGACCTGACCGCAGACCGCAAAACGTGGCAAAACGCATCCAGTGCTGCAGTGTGGCAAATCATTTATCCGCAAATCATTCATAGTAAGTTGGTAATAGTGAGTTCGCTCTTGAAAAATGTTGGAAAAAGCTGTCCTAGAGTGGTCAATTGCTCATACCCTGGTGACTCGTTGAACGTCGGCGCGTGCCAGCCGCAGCTTATGGTGGTACTGCGTTTGCGAAGTGTGGCCCGCACCGCCGTGAGCCTTTTCCACCGCCGCCTGCGACCATACCGACGGTTAAAAGGCAAAACGCATGAAGCGACATTTTTTGAACTTTACATGAAATTCGGCTCAAACGACGGAAAAAAATTCGCTGATACAATTCCATCTAGTCACGGCAAGGATTTTTCCTTGCCGTGACTAGGTAGATGGAATTGTATCTAAGTTGATAGATAACGCTCCAGTTGACCTAGATAGGTCGAGTTTGAAGTCGGTTGTTTTAATTTTGTCCCGTATTATCCATACACAATACACACTTAGATACATTGTCTGTAACCTTGTTCGCAAATATTACTATACCGACAACAGAACTCTCACTGTTGCTCATAATATATGTTGCTCGCAAAGGGATGAATAGAGAACGGGACGAATTGCGAACAAGATATAGCAAACGGGAATATAAGTACCTACTTATGCAACAAAAGGACAACACATTGCTGATTAAATTTAATAGTTGATTATCTTTTAAGTGGCGCGAGCTAGGATATTAGTGTCTTAGAAATATTAGCTTTATTTGACCTGAAGAAGTCTCCCTTAAAATTACGGAAATAAAGAAATCATCCACTTCAGTATAGGTCAACGGTTGCGTACCTGAGCGCGGCACTTGTCCATGGCGGTCTCGCGGCGCGTCACCAGCAATGCCAAGTCCTCGGATAGCTTTTCGCCGGTACGCCGCAGTTGCTCGCGCCTGACCTGGATTTTATACACGGGCCTTTACCCGCGGCTTTGCTCGTCAAAACTTAACATCGTGCCCTTAATTTACGATGGAAAATACCACCTTACGTCTTAGACTTAGTAGTTAAAATTTTGGGATTATACATGAATCCCGTGGGAAAGTCATGATAAAAAGCATCCAATGTATTATTCTAGAGGATCAGAGTATCTACTTATCAAATTTCATCCAAATCAACTCACAAATTCTTGCTTTTATAAGTTTTATAACATTAGTAGGAAGTAGAAATTAGATTATGATGTTCGTAGATTTCCAGTTGATCCGAGACCAAACGGTAGGTCCAATCTAATTTACGCACTTGTGCGTTACAATTTTAGGCTCTTGTTTTGAGGACTTAGGTGTGAGCGAGATTCGCACTGCAAATATCATTTTGTAGAGGATCTCTGTAGCTATTTAGAAAAACTTCGGTAATATGATGATGCGATGAACATCACCGATGAGAGCACTAAATTCGTATGGGGCCTTAGAGTAATAATTTATTGAATCAGGCTTGAAGCTTGCAGCTTTGAGGCTTGAAGTCCTCAACCGCGCACCTGCGCGTTAGGTCGCGGGTGAGCAAAGTAATTGTTTCAGCTCCTTAATACCTACTTGAACATTTTTATTGTTTCACCGGAAACCATATGAACTGCGTGTCAACTTACTTCCATCCTATGAATTTCCGTCTTCATCTGTCCAATCTCACCAACTGCCGACTTGGCAGCCTGCATGTTCTTCCGCAGTTCAACCGCCAAGATACCCTAAAGGCCAACATTTATTATGAAAAGAACTTTGGTTCCTTGGTACTTAAAAATACATAAAGTTGAGGGCTACTCACAAGCGTCACATCTTACCTTCCGTTGCCAGATAAGAGCCTCCCTCTGCACGCGATCCAGATCCTGGGTTAGGTTTATCTTCTCCTTGTCCATGGTTTCTAGGGATTCTTCCAATTCAAAAACTTCTGCATCCGCGTCCTATAACAACAAAAAAATAAAACATTCTTTTGACGAACAAACGCTAATGCCTACTGTGCTAGGTACGGCTTGGTCACCGGTTTGTTTGCCACGCCGTAGACTTTAGTACTTTTAGTACGTAACTCGTTCCTTTGTGGTCCTGCCGTAATCTTAAGTAAGTTCGTATTTTAGTACGAGTAACAGGACTAACAGGGAGAGATTAGTCCCATAATTTGGCTTAGGTATACGACATGTGACAGTTGACACCAACTGACCTAGTTCCAAAGTACCTTCTAGGTATAAAAAAAGTTAAATAGATACATAAATACTTAAATACATATTAAACACCCACGTTCTTGTTATCGAGAGAACAAACATTAGTATTTTTAAACGACTTCAAAAAAGGAGCAGGTTATCAATTCGTTTGTACCTACCTATTTTTTTTCTTACATAACATCTGCCCTGACCGAGGATGGACCTTAAGCTTGGTAGTCAGGTTCTCTGACTACTGATAGCTATCCGGTCGTTAGTGAGTAGTTAGTAGTGTGTGAGCCCCTTGTGGTCGCGGCGCGCGCGCTCCAACACTTTCGAGGCGGCCGCGCAGCTCCGTCTCAATGTAGGTAGGTAGGAAGGTAATAGTCCTTCCTTCAGCTTGGGTAGCGTTAGATACAGATACAGATAGGTACGAGTAGGCACAGTAGATACCTTTAGCTTGGCAGCGTAGTCGTGCGTGAGCGCCTGGTGGTCGCGGCGCAGCGCCTCGCCGCGCTCGCCGGCGTCGCGGCGCGCGCGCTCCAGCACCTCGAGCCGGCCGCGCAGCTCGCGCAGCACGCGCTCCACGCCGGAGCGCTCCGCCGTCACCGTCTCGATGTCCGCCTGGATCCGCATCGTCTTCTGCTCGCAGATCTGGATCTCTGGACAGATACAAATTAACACATTCACTGAGATAAGACCACTTCCAATGATTCGTGATATGGCACAGAAGTTTTCCATATAAAGTCGTGCCATCACGGCTGGGAATGTGTCGTCGACTCCATTTTGAAAGTAAATGTTGTGGCAGTAACGGCCATAGACGAAGATATGATATAGAAGTATGTAAATTGTCCGTTTCCAGTTGTAGTGCAGGAATATTTGCTGTGGCATTAATGATTTCCGTTTCAGCCTAAAGAGTCGGATGCTTCCTACAAATGCTATGAAAAATAGTTCCACTTTTGGTGCAATTTAAACTACCGTCTGCTGCCTGCTGTAGCCGTAGTGCCATGTCACGCAATACGCCTCTATATGGGTTCTGGTGTCGATTCGTGACTCACGCTTGTTGATGAGGTTGACGTCAGCCACGACGCGGTGGTGCTGCGCCGTGAGCTTGACCACGTGGCCCTGCAGCCGCAGCCACTCGTGCTGCATGCTCTCCGTGCGCTCGCGCAGCGCCTTTATCTGCATCTCCAGCTCTTCAATGCGCCGCTCTTGGGGGGACTTCAACTGTAAAAGGACCAAAATGTGACAGATTTTGCAGCTTATTACGTCCCACTTCAGTCTGGACTGTGAATACTGGGAACTTTACATACGCAATCGAATTGCTTCGCTGGTGTGTATAGTTTTCCTCATAATTTTTTTCTTCGCCATGAAGTTTGTGGTCAATCTCAAATGTAATTTCACACTTACATAAATTCCTGGGCTGGAAACGTAGACACTTACAGGATGACTAAGTATAGTTCTTAATGGAAGTTTGCTCGGTATCTCGATAATGGATAAGGTATGTAGGTATGCAACACGCCTTAAGTTACCACGGCTCCCTCATCTAGGCTTCATTTATCTTTAAATCAGCCCAATTGCATGTTACGAATGAAACGAAGAGTAATAATAAGGTACGTCGGCCTTCATTTGTTATGTGCGGTCCTTTTTTATTGTAAGGAAGACAAATGCAAGACCTGTTTCTCTACAAAGATTGACCATTTCAACTTGACTGTTCGTAAGAAGTTACAAAATTCTAGCCTCGACACCAGGATTTCCTTTGGGACCAAATACATCGTTATAGACCGTGTAAGTCTCTATCCACGAGGAAAATTTATGGTTTCCGTCCTTACTTACATCAAAGACCTCCTTAAGCGCGGCATTCTTCTTGGTGACGATGTCCAGCTCGCGCTGTTTCCTCATCAACTCCAGCACTCTCTGGTCGTACTTCTCCTGCAGCTCGTCTATCTCCTTCTCGCGGGCGCGGACCTTGGCTTGGTTGGCCTCCATTAAAATGTTGTTCTTCGCTTGCTGGTTGCGGTACACTTCTATGTCGAGCATGACCTGGGCATGCGTGTTCTCCATTGCCGCTAGAGCTAATTCCTGCAGGAAAATAATCATTAAGATTCTATTTACTAATCAATTTTCGTATTCAGATAACATAGAAAGCTATTATCGGATTGGGGATGTCTTGAAGAAAGGTCAGGTCAACAGTACCTGGAACCGGCGAGCATGTATGAAAAGACTAATGAGTGCTGTAGAAGCGAAATATGTATGTCAGGATCATAGCAGATGGAAACAAATAGTCTCTACCTACCCCTTTGCTGGGAAGGCGTGATTTTATGTATGTACGTATAAAGCTAAATCACAATATGAATCCTCCACCAAAATTAATTTTATTAGCTTGATCATAGTTTTCAAATTATCCTTGATAATCTTGTAATGTCTTTGTACCGTAAAAGGTTTTTTTTAATTAAGAAAAAAGGGCTGTTTAGTTGCAGAAGTTTGCAACTTAAGTTGACATATTTCTTAAGACGGCACTCATTTCCATAAATGACATAAATATCTAGAAACTTTTTATAGTGGCTTAATCTTCTGTCACGGTGTTTGTTATCGTTATCGAACTCCTCCGAAACGGCTTGACCGATTTTTATGAAACCTTTTTCTCTATAATCGGTAGGTCTGAGAATAGGTCGTAGGCTATTTTTTATACCCCTATTTTTCGCGGGCGGAGTCGCGGGCAATAGCTAGTAATGTATATTATATTATGTGTACCTAATCTATTACTTGTATAAAAAATATATGTCTTTAAAATAAAAACATAATTACCTACTTAGCAGCAAAACAAATCACAAAATTTTTGTAACTCTTTAGAAACCTGTTTTCTGGACATCTCCCTCATCTTCTTGATGCCGCTGGCCATCGACTCGACAGCCTTATCGTTCAACAGGCACTCCTGAATGTTGTCCAGGATTTCATTCTCTAGCTTCAACCGCTGTTCCGTCTTGCGATCGAAATCCTTCTCCGTACTGCTCAGTAGATTCATTATTGTTTGATTTTCCTAAAACACATAGAACACGTAACATATATACGCACATAATATTAACCTTTTGACCGCCACAGTCGTCCAGTCACGACAGCCAGTGAAAAGGCTCACACTCCAACGTCATCAATATAATAACCAACATTCATCATCATCATCCCAGCCTTTATACGCCCCACTGCAGGGCACAGGCCTCCTCTCAGAATGAGGGAGCTTGGGCCGTAATTCCCACGCGGGCCCAGTGCGGAATGAGAACTTCACACACACCATTGAATTTCTTCGCAGGTGTCTGCAGCGTATCTCATACCAATCACGTGCGCCGTGTGTTGTCCTAGTTGACTTAAATAGAGTATACATAGTTTCAAATGTAATTTCACACATAAATTTCAAAAAGCTCAAAGGTGAGATCCGGGATTTGAACCCACGACCCTCTGCTTGAGCAACATTCAATTCGGAATAAATCCCTATTTAGCGACAGACCGTTTGTTTCGTGGCGTACAGAGCAAGTCACTTCGTTTGTTTTGTGGCGGTCAAGAGGTTAAGTCGGACTTATTTGAGCAATAAATAACATTTTAACATATAGTAACATTGACAAATGCATATAAGTACTGTAATTTCAAATGCCGAGTGAGACTCTTTCTCGCTATCCTAAAAGAATATTAGGCACGTGAAACCAGGGTACTTTTTTAATCATTAAAATTACCATTTTTATCAAGTTCTGGTCTCGTTCCGTCATTTCAATGGATTCCGTGAGTTCAACGATTTGCGTCTCAATAGCTACTCTCTTTGCATCCTCCGCATCGACTGTAAAAATATTGTAAATAGGTACTTACTTCCTATTACAGACTTTCTCTTGTTTTCGCTTAAGAGGGTTTATACCTGCTGAGCTGGTAACGTTGCATGTTAGTTCCATAAAAATTGAATGAAAATTAAAAATGTTTTGTATACAAATTGTTCTAATACATAAGTTTATGTGTCTCCTGCAATAATAATTCGTGATAGACTTTTATTTTCTTTAAAATCGAACAAATTATTACCTAACGGTTTTTAAAGAAAATAAAAGTCTTATCACGAATTATTATTGCAGTAGACACATTAACTTATATATTAGAACAATTTGTATACAAAACATTTTTAATTTTCATTCAATTTTTATGGAATAATCGAGAAAAACTAACAAAAATGCAACGTTGCCAGCTCAGCAGGTATAAACCCTCTTAAATGAATTTTCCAAAGAAAGCTTTTTTTTTTATTCGGGGACAATCTTACACAAATCGACCTAGTCCTAAACTAAGCAAAGCTTGTACTATGGGTACTAGACGACGATAAACATACTTATATAGATAAATAAATACTTAAATACATAGAAAACATCCATAACTCAGGAACAAATATTCATGCTCATCACACAAATAAATGCCCCTACCGGGATTCGAACCCAGGACCTCTTGCTTCGTAGGCAGGGTCACTACCAACTAGGCTAACTAGGCTAAAGCTTTAGGTGGACAATCACTCACTTACTTCAGAAATTAATATTTAAAAAAAAACACTTTGGTGCTCATGTTAATAAATAAATAATAATAAATAAATATTAGGGGACAATCTTACACAAATCGACCTAGTCCCAAACTAAGCAAAGCTTGTACTATGGGTACTAGACGACGATAAACATACTTATATAGATAAATAAATACTTAAATACATAGAAAACATCCATAACTCAGGAACAAATATTCGTGCTCGTCACACAAATAAATGCCCAACACACAAATAATAGACCGATTATTGTCATTTATTTCGTAGCTAAGTACTAGCTTTAGCTCGCAGCTTACAGACATTTCACAAAATTCTCGAGGGAATTCTCACAAATAGGTATAACGTGATACTTATTCATTTGTTTCATGAAGAACACCTGTGCAAAATTTCGTATCAGAACACAACAGTTTATAGATTTCGATATTTTACTTGTATGCACCGACCCCGTGATAAATATCGGTATAAAAAGGAACCTTTGTGCTATTCCAGAGTACCAGCTACAGCATGTATACCAAATTTAATTCAAATCCGTCCAGCCGTCTTTGCGGGAAACATACATACATACACACACACACACACCCACACGAATAACAAAGTCCCGCATTTTATTATTAAGTAACTATGATAGTTAATTCGTTGAGATACTAACAAAGCTTGGCGGCGCTATTGATGTCGTATATGATCTTGTCCTTGTTCATGGCGATCTCCTTGCTCCTGTTCATTTCCTCCATGACTACTTTCTTCGTAATCGCCAAGTTGCTGATCAGCGTGCGATAGCTCTCTTGCAAAGTCCTGATGAACATTAATCAATACAAATCTATATAGGTAGCTATCGGATTCAACAGATATGCTACCCGTTTCCTAGAACCCTATAACAGCTTCACGCAATAAGATTCCGAACTATCCAGGACCGACTCTAACACAAAAAAAAAACGTTAAAATCAGTCAAGAAATTTAAGAGGATTTGGAGGATCAAAGGTAATTGAGTACTAGGGGCGTTCAATAAAAAATGAGAATGAGTATGTTATAAACAACTTTTACTAAATGTCATTTTATTTTTCGACATAGTCACCTTTTAGCATAATACACTTCGTATATCTTTTTTCTAAACTTAAAATTCCATTTTTAAAAAAGGTCTCATCTTGAGTACTTAAAAAATCTTGTACTGCAGCGACTACCGCGTCGTCGTCTTCAAATTTCTGGCCTCTCAGGTATTGTTTCAATCTCGGAAATAGGTAGAAATCACTGGGAGCGAGATCTGGTGAATACGGAGGATGCTTAAGGATATCGAACCCAGCATCACGAATTGCAGCCATTGCAACGGCGGACTTGTGTGCCGGGGCATTGTCCTGGTGAACAGCACAACATTCGAGAGTTTACCTCGCCGTTTTTCGCGGATCTCATTGCGCAATGTTGCTATTTGTTTGGCGTATAATGTGCCCGTAATAGTGGCTCCATGCTCGAGATACTCAATCATTAATACCCCTTTACCATCCCAAAAAACAGAGCCCATGACCTTACCGGCAGATGGGCTCACCTTGAATTTCTTCGGAGTTGGAGATGATGGCCTTTTCCATGTCATAGACTGTAGTTTCGTTTCTGGGTCGTAATGATGGAGCCATGTTTCGTCCATTGTTATAAATCGCGCCAAAAAAAGTTCCCGGTCTTGCTGCATCAGGTTCAAAGCTTCTTGACAAATCTCTAGTCTAGTTTGTTTTTGCGTGTCAGTAAGCATTCTTGGTACCCAACGCGCAGATACCTTTTTCATACCCAAGCGTTCATGTAAAATATTATGCACGCTCCCCGATGAAATCTGTACATTTTCAGCAATAAAACGAACCGTGACACGACGATCCGCCAAAACTGAGTTTTCGACTTTTTTCACAATTTCTTCAGTTACTGCTGTAGTAGGGCGTCCGGAGCGGGGGTCGTCCATTGTCGATGTTCTTCCACGTCTAAATTCGGCGCACCAACGTGCGACTGTCGAATACGGAGGAGCATTAGACCCTAAAGTGTCCCGCAAATCCAAATTGACTTGGTCCGTAGAAAAATTTTTCAAACACAAGTATTTGATAACGGCGCGCAGTTCAAAATTCTCCATTTTCGCTAACGTACTCAATAACATTGCAAATAAATTACCGTATATTTTTTTAAACAAAAGACAGTTAGTTTTTTTTTCATAGCAATCAGCTAGATAGATTAGCTTTACCGGCCAGTATTTAATTTCCTAATATTGAAAGAGTTTGCATCTCATTCTCACTTTATATTGAACGCCCCTCGTAAGTAGATAAACGTACAGAAAAAATATATAAGTAAATAAAAAGGCTGATTTTAAACTAGTTTTTAGGGTTTTTTTTGTACAAATTCAAACAAACATATTCGGTAGGTACTTGATTATTATAGCACTGGCATCGAAGTTCTATTCATGTATCAAAATTCAAATCAATCTGACTGCTGGTAATGGGTGAGATTTGACTTGCAGGAATTAAAGACGAGCTGTATGTATATACAAACATCATCCCAGCCTATATATGTGCGTATTGTACGTACGTCCCACTGCGGGGCACAGGCCTCCTCTCAGAATACGAACATACGAACATTCTGAGTTAAGTAAAAGCTTGTTAAGAACTGCACGATAAACTTAGGCAACTGCTTGTAATAATCTAACAAGTTCATCTAATATATAAAAATCTCGTGTCACGGTGTTTGTTACCGAACTCCTCCGAAACGGCTTGGCCGATTTTTATGAAACTTTTTTCTCTACACTCGGTAGGTCAGAGAATAGGTCGTAGGCTATTTTTTATCCCCATTCTTCGCGGACGGAGTCGCGGGCAACAGCTAGTTATACTATATATTATGTGCCGTGTCCATAGCATATGAGATGGATTTGTAGTAAGACGAAGCGCTTACTTGTAGTCTTCCCGTACGGAGTCGAAAACCTTATCGCGCTGCTGGATGTTGACGAGCACGGAGTTCCACAGGCTCACGAGCCGGCGCTTGTCCAGCTCCAGATCTTCCAGCTCTGTGCTGTACGCCGTCACCTGAGACAGCCACGGGCATGGGTTCAAGCTTGGGCTTGCACACATCATGTTTATTTCTGATTCCATGTGCAAATGTTACGATGCGTGCGAAGTTGAGCAGGGCAAAGCACGATTCAATACAATACAATACAATACAATGACTAAAGAGTCATTGTATTGTATTGTATTGTATTGTATTGTATCGTACACCAGGAATAGTAAGCAATACAGAAAACAGATACACAGAGAGTATGTTACAAGGTAAGCAATAGGCGGCCTTATCGCTTAAGAGCGATCTCTTCCAGCCAACCCTTTAACAGAAAGAAGGAAGGACTAGTTTACAGCAGGTGGTGCATCAACAGTGGATCAGAAAATTAAAACGCAACAAAAATACATAAAGTAAGAGTTGAAAAAATTTCGAACCCCGTCATCTAAATTTACTACTTAATTGTCCGAGGTATTTGTGCTTGCAGCGCAAAGTCTAGCTTTTTTGTTATGCATGACAAACATGCAAGCTAAACGCTACAGTTTCAAGATAAATAAATACTGTTCAGCAATTATGCTCATTAAAATCATTTAAGAAAGAACGAATATATTAGGCACCTTATCGTTAATCTTCTCCATTTCGTTGTTCTTGATTTCGAACTGCTTCTTGAACATTTCCAACTTAGACTCGAGCTTCCACACCTCGTTGCTCAGCCCGTAGATGACCATATCCTAGAAATAGTTTAGTTTCTTCAAGTGGGCAAGGAAACGGCAGAAAATCTAAGACTCCAATAGGACCGATGCAGAAGCTAATATCAGCATTAGGGTGAGTGGGGGTAAGATGAAAATAAGATGAAAGGCAGTGTAAGATGAAAAACTACTCTTAGTACCGGGTGCTACGAGTGGTTTTTCATCTTACACTGTTTTTCATCTTACCCCCACTCACTCTACAGCCTTATGCAGCGCTGTAGCCGTATTTAACAGATGTAGTTGATATCGTGGTGCTACACCTACGCTATGCCACCAGGTGCGATTATGTAGCATAGTCTTCTAGGACCGATATTAACTAACCAGTTCCCGCTTCTCATCAGCCATAGCTTTTTTCTCGGCGCGCATCTTGTCTGACATGCGTTGGCTGACGGTTAGCTCTGACTCCGTCTCCTCGCGCCACGCCTCCAGCTGCCGGCACAGCGAAGTCAACGCCTCCAGCTCTTCGGTAGCTTCACGTTCTGGTGGTGGAAACAATAGACGATAGAAGATAGAAGTTATGTAGAAGCACTTATATGCAGACATAGGTAAAACATTCAACCCTTTCCGAGGTACTATCCGCTCGGAATGAAATAAGTAGGTAGCCAGAATTATGTCTAAAAAGATACAGCTTCTAAATCATCTTCTGCCACACAATTATAAAATATGGCTTCACTCCTAAATAATAGGAATCTTCACAAAATAACGTTGGACAGTTAGAAGATATACATTTAGTCTCATCTTTTGCTACCTATCACATTTAGAATGAACGTCACGACAATATTAGTGATAACATGATAAGTGGTTTCGTGACCGAGGATTATGGACTCTAGATTCAAAAATAGCAGCCAGTTTACCCGCGTTAGTGTCCTGTTCCAGCTTTTCTGTGGCCTGCTTATACCGCTCATTGGCCTCGCGCGCGCGCCTCTCCATCGCCGTGCGGTCCGCCGTGTTCTGCGCAAGCGTCGCCTCGTACTCTTCTATCAAAGACTGCGGGAGCATAGACAAACTTGAGTAGATCAATATCAAACATATTGATAGACTGATGTAAGTAAATTAGATTTCAAACAATCACAAGTTCTCAAACAAATTAGCCAAGAACATGTTTGTATTAAATTCATGTTAGGTAAATTATACTATAAAATTTTTACCCGTTGAGCGTTGGTGTCGTGGTCATCGCGGTAAATGGTTTCCAAATCCTTTTCGTATCCCAACTTGCTCAAACGGAGTTCATCACGCTGGAAATTTAATGAGTCAAATTAACGAAATTATGACCTATTCGTACTACGCGATCGACATGGACCGCGGAGGGCGTCAGCAACGTGGGCCACCAGCACCGCCTACGGCCTCGCGCCTCGAAAATATCTATTTTTTGCTTTAATTATCATCTTAAATGCCTCACCATATGGGCTCCAAAATATCTCTTGCCTACATCAAATTTTGGTCTTGCACCGCCACGGTGTATCGTGATACCGTGTGATGCGTGAGTAAGATAGTCATTTTGATTAAATTGCCACTTAGGCCCAGTGTATAAGTATATGAGTTACATATATGACTTACATATGCCGCGCATTTTTTACCACAAGCAACGGAAGATGTTATTATTTGATCTCACTTTTACGCATTTATCTATACCTTACTTTGAAGCTTGTAGCCTCACGGCCTTCTATGTCTATCGGACGATACGAACTTTTTCAAAGTAGCGGTACTTTGAAAAAAGCTCGTATCTCGAAATCGAAATCTTACGAATTTAACTTTCAAGGTTCAATTTATATTACATAATTTATTGTAGATACGAGCTTTTTTCAAAGTAGTGACGATATACCAAGTTAAGTATCTCCTCCTCGGCAATAGCGTTTTCCTTCTCGAGGAAATGCTTGAGCGTGGCCTGGAACTTCTGCATGAGCGGGTGCGTGGACTCCAGCACGGCTGGCAGCGCGCCCATATCGCGCTTTCCTCGCCATCTATGACCACAACAATGTGGACTCAACATCTTTACTTAAATACGCTAACATACGAGGATATTTGCCAAGGAAAGTGGATGTTGAACTATTGTGGAATTATTTCACAATAAATTTCTTTACTTATACATAATGAAAATGTCGCAGGAGGTCAATGTGCTTATGTTGATAAATTCACTGTAAGATCGTACAAGTCTGCCAACTTCAAAATATTTACAAAGTAATGTATTCTATTAATGTACACCAACACATACACACCAAAACTCTATGAGTAACTTATGTTACTACAACTTACTACTTGGATCTGTACCTACTCACTCGTCAAAGGCGTCGCGGCCGGCTTTCATGCAGCGGCACTTGTCGAGTGGACAAAGGCAGCAGTCACACTCTCCCGGCTCCTGAAACCGGTTACAATTTTGCATTAGGCACCTATTGCAAAAGGGAGTTGGTCGCGGGTGAGCAAAGTAATTGTTTTTTATAGGTATTTCCTTATTTAACACAATGGCTTTGCCTTCGCTTAAGCTTGCCATTGGCTTTAACACAATTTATTTTCACCTCATAAAGAGTACTTCCGTAGATTGGTGGTGTCATCGTCCTTATAGTGCTCTAGGTACTTACTTGTTGTAAGCAGACCCAAGCAGAGTTGACTTGATAAGATTAGTACTTAAATAAAATAGGTTAAAATTACTTGATATATCATGGTCTCATTCTTGTATAGCAAGCACATCTCCTCGTGGACGATGATATCATGGTCATCTCGCGGGCACTTGCACGCCGGAGTCAAAGGCGGCGACGAATCCTCGCTTGGGGCTGTGCAAGCACACTCCGTCGACGTCCCTGAAACCGACATCGCACAACTTTTATGCTCTCGTTAAAATACACTGATTATAAAATAAACGCCTGTAAAATTCCAAAACTCCGTTTAGTGGCTATTGCTAAGCGACCAATTTGAATTGATCAAACGGGTCGCGCCGTACGTCGCTATGGTAACGCAATTGGCAGTTCGATGTCAACAAACAGGTGCCTAGCGAAGTTTTGTGAAGTTGAAATTGAATTAAAATGGTATGTTTAATTAAATATAATTTGAATGTGTGTTTACTTCATTTTGATCCATAAAAGTAGTTTTCAAAAGTAAGGACGCTTCGTTTTGCTGCTAAAGACTTAATATGCGCTCTAGCATAGCAAAATTAATGTGACTTCAACTTACAATAGCCAACTGGCAACTTACAGAATAGATGCTGAGTTTTGAGTGCTTGAGCAATTAATAAATAAATAATAAGAGAGTGAGGTAGCTTACGGCTTCGGGAATACTTATACCCCTAGAACTCGGCGGTCATGAACAGAACTCCCCTTGGACAGTGATTCTATTTTCGTAATGTCCAACGTCGGCATCGAAAACGAACTTCTAAATGTATTCTAACCATGTTTTTAACCATGCAGTCAATAGCAAACTGTGCAAATGATCGAAACCCGACACAGTCGAAATATGACATCATTAGTCCCCCGTAAAGACATTAATAAATAGATGCACTGTACGCTTGGTAGAGCCGTGTCTGGTAGGTTACAATTGTCGGGATATGTATATAATCAAGTTATTAGGTTACTAGTCTTTAAGGCTGCGTTTCCACCAGAGATGTGCAAGGATGTGTTGCGAGGGACGTGTCTGTCATGAACCAATAGAAACACTTCATTCACTTAGGACCTTTTAAATGAAGTGTTTCTATTGGTTCATGACACACACATCCCTCGCAACGCATCCTCGCACAGCTCCGGTGGATACGCAGCCTAACTGCGGCTTCGCTCGCGTGGAGCATTGTGTCTGGCAGTTAAGTAATTTTACTAAGGGCCTCCATAGACGGACTGCTTAGAGCAGTCAGTGCCGACAGTTCAAACGGTCGCTGTTGGGTGATCTACAGTTTCAATACAAAATTCAAAGCATTCGGGTTGAAGTGACTCCAACCGCAACACGACTGCTCTCGTGCCGTTGGTCTCGACTGCTCTAAAGCTGCGTACGGACTGCGCGCACATTACGCGTACCCTACGCGAGCCCGGGTACGCGTACCCTACGCGAGTCCGGGTACGCGTGTCCTGGAACGCCATGTCCGTACTTGCAGCTACGCGTACAGTGTACGCGTACATAGCGTACGGACATGGCGTTCCTCTAATAATCTAATAACTCTGACAGTTATTATAATAAAATCCATTCTAAACAAAACACTTCTTACTTGAAAAATAAAATACCAAACCTTTTTTTAATTTAATATCAATAGATATTGTTTTAAGGGCAATCAAACATCAGCTATTTTCCTATAGTAACCGTACCTACTATAATGTGAGCATATTGCAGATTCTTTCAAGATCGAAGCCGGCGACGGACAGCCGCGCAAGCACCGGCTCGAGCTCAGCCAAGAGGAACGTGCCTGAGCTAGAGGATTTCATCCTGAAGAGGGACTACATGGGATCCCTGACTATGCTCGAGGTGGAGTATCTATTAAACTCTGGTAAAACTTGCTAGGCTATCAGCGACATGCTAAGCTGGATTGAACAATTTTTGGATACCAGCTACTGGACTTTCCTTCTTATTACATGTTTTATCCTTATTTAGGCAATTGATGCCTAAATTGAATTTAGACTTTGACTTTACATGGTTTATGCTTATTTATGAATCAAAGGATCGATCATAATTTATTCTTAAATTACGCTTACCCGACATTACGTTCTCGACGTGTCTATTACGTCACGTTTTTAGAATATGTACATTTAATTTTCGACTCCGATTTTCACATAAAATTGTGGGTAGGTATAGGTCAAATGAAACTTTTTTTTTATGGTATAGGGGGCAAACGAGCAGACGGATCGCCTGATGACCTGCGACACCAGAAGAGTCACAAGTGCGTTGCCGGCCTTTTAGGTAGGAGTACGCTCTTTTTTTGAAAGCTTGAAGGTCATATCGGTCGGTAATTTCTGGAAAAACGCACAGTAGAAGACAGCCAACCATCCAGATGGTGAGGATGGAAGTGTTGTCGCGTAGGTCGGTGGCTGAAGGATGCGGCAGGGATCAACCCGAATAACTCCTCGGAGCACTCTCCGTTGTACATGCGATAGAAGATGCACAGTGAAGCTACATCTCTACGCAGCGCCAAGGAATCAAGTCGATCAGAAATTCGTTGGCAGCCGACTATTCGAGTCGCTCTCCGTTGTATGCGATCCAGAGGGAGAAGCTGGTACTGGGGAGCCCCCGCCCACAGATGAGAGCAGTATTCCATATGTGGGCGAACCTGCGCCTTATAAAGCAGGAGGCGGTAGGTTGGAGTGAAATGCAGTCTCGATCTGTTGAGCACGCCGAGCATCTTCGAGGCTAATTTAGCCTTATTATTTTTATTTTATTAGCAGTACGGCTGCTCACCGAATCTAAGATAATACTACTGCTAATAAAATAAAAATAATATTTGAATAAATAGATGTGGTACATCATTTCTTACGCATTTCCAATGTAATTTGGAACGTAGGAGTCGTAGCTTCTAATAGTTGCGATGGATGTTACCACACGCCACTGTTGGCGTATGTAAGCGATTAAGAATTTCGGGGGAGTCGGTTGGATGCGACGTGGTTCAATTGGGAGAACACCCGTTGGGGCGCATACCCAGGAGACGTGACGTGACGTGACGTGACGAGACCGGCGCACCCGAAAAACTTTTTCGCTTTTAAATAATCTTAATTTAGCCTTACTTTCCAAGTGGTTACGGAACTGATCTTCGCCTAAAATTACGCAGAAGCTGTATTTAAGATACCACACGTCTGTATAATAATATATCTGGCAAAAATATGTATACACTTTAGTACCTTGTCACTTTAACCACTGTGACTGTTCATATATGGCAGTTCAAATATGACGAAAATAGACAAGGTACTAAAGTGTATACATATCTTTGCCCTTGACTGTACATCTGGACTTCCTCCGACTTTTTAATTTATCCAGGTTTTCTATTTAATTGTAAAATCTATACATATAATAAATCTGTAACAAGTCGGTGTCTGTACATTGAAGATATTTGAGAAAAACTGTCACTAGGGCTATTGCTATTGCGGGGGCGGGTAATTTTTTTTATATCGAGGAACTAAGGAGAGCCATAATTGATGAAAAAGCAAATTTGTTAAAAAGCATAAGCTGCCCAAATTACTACTTCCACGCGGACGGAGTCGCGGGCAAAAGCTAGTTCTAAATAAATGTTATACTGCCCCGCAATCGTAGCCCCCGACCCGCTAATGCTACGACTATAAGATAAGATAAGATAAGATAATTTATTCAATAATTTGCAGTACAAGATGATGAAATACAATGTTTTACAAAAGTCTATGTAACACGTATGCCTGCACTAGGGTTACTAGAGAACTCTGTGTCGCAGGCTAAACAAAACAAGCTATCATAAATAATTAAAATAAAGAAATAATCAGCTAAGTTTAACAGTGCAAATATTTTATAAAAATATGCAGACTTTAAAAATAAAGTTGAATCCAGACACAATAAAAAAAAAACAAAATATTCGAAGTAACTACTACTAGTACCTACTATGTACACTGTAGTATAAAATGTTCGGATATTTTTTTTGGAATGTCCGATTTTTAGGGTTCCGTAGTCAACTAGGAACCCTTATAGTTTCGCCATGTCTGTCCGTCTGTCTGTCTGTCCGCGGCTATGCTCAGAGACTGTTAGTACTAGAAGGCTGTAATTTGACATGAATATATATATCAGTCACGCCGACAAAGTGGTTAAATAAAAAAAACTAAAAATATTTTTTTTAGGGTACCTCCCATAGACGTAAAGTGGGGGTGATTTTTATTTTCTCGACTAACCCTATTGTGTGGGGTATCGTTGGATAGGTCTTTTGAAACCATTGCGGAGTTGCTAACATGATTTTTCTATTCAGTGATCTGTTTGCGAAATATTCAACTTTAAAGTGAAAATTTTCATTAAAGTCGACCGTCCCCCCCCCTCTAAAATCTAAACTGTTGGGTGGAAAAATTTGAAAAAATTCATAATGGTAGTAAATATATCAAATTTACTAGGAAAATTATAGCGGCTAAGATTGCTTGGAAATTATTTGTAGTTTAAGAGTAAATAGTAGCCTAAGGTATAAAACATACCTAAACTTGGACGATTTCCGTATACATACGAAATCCTTAGAAAAATATTACTTGATTTTTTCGTAATGGCTACGGAACCCTACCTTGGGCGTGTCCGACACGCTCTTGGCCGGTTTTATTTTATTAAACTCTATCTGCGTCAAACAATTTTTGAGCTTTTCGCAGCTCAATTCATAACGATGCGTCAGTATAGGTATTTCAAGAATAACTAAGATCGATCCTTTATTCAATGTGAAAATAACCACTCTATAGAACCTATTTTTTTTCGAATGAATCTTGATCAACACACGTGATTAGTTTAGCAATTCTTTCGCTATCGACAAAACCCATTCTCCCTCTAGTTCCTAAAGAACGAGGGCAACGCGGAGGTGTGGGCGGACGCGTGGGCGGCGTGGAGCTGGTTCCACCTGGGCGAGTACCGGCGCGCGCTCGACGCGTACATGCGCGTGCGCAGCCGCGCCGACCTCGACACGCGCGTTGCTGACACGCTGGATATGGACCTCGCCGTCTGCTACTTCTACCTCGGTCTGTTTAGATAGATAGACATAATCTTTATTCTTCAAAAAAAGGACGTATCTTAGTAACAAGTTAAGTATGAAGTATCTTTTTCTATTTATTTTTTTATTTTCTTCAACTTCATTTTTTTTTTTTATATTACTTTTACTAATATACTTTTACACAGTGTTAAGTTTGTTAACAGTGGTAAGTGTTAAGTTTCGCCCATTGAGTGTGGTCGTGCATTTCGCGCGCGAGACGTGACCTGCTTAAATATCAAAGTGCATAATTGTCAATAATATCATCGCCGCCGTCGGCTGGCAACTGCACATCATAATGACCTAGTTAAATTAATTGTGTAAGTGATCGCCGATATAAACATCGTTAAGGCGCAGCCATCTAATCAATGATGAGTGAGAAGTACCGTATAAGTATTAAGACTGAAAATGAAAGACGGATCTATAAAGCTTACTCTGACGAGAAGGCCGAAAGAGAAGAATTGGAACGCGTAGTCCAACAAATGCAACGCCAGATGGAGATGCTGCAACAGCAACTCAACGAATTTACCACCAAAGCTGCTGCTCAAAAAGCTGGCCAACCAGACCCTAGCAAATCTCAGCACACTGAGTATAGTACGGATGAAGAGGAACTTGCAAGGGAGACTGAATGGATCAGGGTGAAAAATAGGAAGAAAAGGAAACTTAACACCTCTCACTCCTCACCCCGTTTACAACAAGAGACTCACTCGGACAAGAATCCAGTGGTGAAAAAAATACCACCGCCTCCTCCCATCATTGTTGATGACGTCAAGAATTACCAAATATTCTATGACCTTCTATCGGAACACGTCCCAAAGGAATCGTTTACAGCAAAAATGCTCAAAGGTGACAGCGTTAAAGTTAACGTGAAAGAAGCGGATCATTATAGGGTGGTTACTAAACTCTTCTCAGAAAAAAGCTGCCTCTGGCACTCGTATGAAAATAAACAAGCGAGACCAATAAGGGTGGTAGCCAAAGGCCTGCATTCCACATGCCAGCCGGAAAAAATCGTTGAAGATCTTAAAGACAAAGGTCTTAAAATCTCAGACGCTGTGAACAAACTAAGATGGAAAAACAAAGAACCTCTTAACATGTTCATGTTGACATTCACCAATGACGAGGATATTAAAAAAATCTACGCTATAAAATGCATTCTAGGGTGTAAAGTAGACATTCATCCTATGAAAACATCTAAACTGGTCCCCCAGTGTAAAAGATGTCAGTCGTACGGACACACACAAAAGTACTGCCAAAAGGAACCAAGGTGTGTCAAGTGTACTGGTAAACATCTAACCAAAGATTGTAATAAACCATTAGAAGAGAAACCAAAGTGTGTTCATTGTGGTGAAGCTCATCCGGCTAACTACAGAGGATGCATCGTTGCAAAAGAAATGCAAAGCATGAAAAATAAATCCACACAAAAGAAAATCCCTGCTCAAAACACAGTACACGTGGTTAATAGTGCGAAACTAGCAAATCTGAACCAGAAAGTAGTGCAGCAGAAAATGTCAAACACTCAAGGTAACAAAACCTTTTCTTATGCACAAATAACATCTAAAAATCTTAAAAATGCCCAGAATAAGTCTGCATCTAGCTTAAATATTAATATTGAAGAGAAGCTAAATAACATTCTCCACTATATGTCATCATTCGATGAGAGACTTAAAGTACTTGAGCGAAGCGCTAAGGTAGCTCCTCCCAAACAGAAATGACCTACACGCTAAAAATAATGGCATGGAATGCCAATGGATTACTTCAACACCAACAAGAACTGCAGGTAATCCTAGACACAAATAATATTGATGTGTGTCTAATATCCGAGACGCACTTCACTACAGAGTCATATCTGAAAATAACTGGCTATAAGGCTTATCATGCTTTGCATCCTAATAATTCGGCAAGAGGAGGTAGTGCTGTTTTGATAAAAGATAACATCTACCACTACGAAGTATTAAAACATGAAGAATACGAGATTCAGTCCGTAGCTGTATGCGTTCAAACTAAGCGTTATCCGATCACGATATCAGCTATTTACTGTCCTCCAAGGCATTCTATTAAAAAAGACCAATATATAGACCTTTTAGAAAAATTGGGAAACAGGTTTATCCTAGGAGGAGATTTCAATGCAAAAAATATACATTGGGGTTCAAGATTAACCACAACAAAAGGAAAGGAGCTTTTAAGTGCCATCAAACAAATAAATTGTGAAACAGTATCTACTGGGAAACCAACCTACTGGCCCACTGACCAAAATAAACTACCCGACCTTATAGACTTTTTTATTTACAAAAACATCGCATCAGGTTTTCTGAGCATTGAAGAAGGATACGATATGAATTCGGATCACTCGCCCATTATCCTTACATTAAGTGAGTTCATTATAGAGAAAGAAGATACCCCAAGACTTGTTAATAAGCACACTGATTGGGAAAGTTTTAAGATTGATCTGAATGATGAAATAGACTTGAACGTCCCACTTCGGAATTCAGAGCAGTTAGACCTAGAAGTTGACATGTTCGTCAAAGCCATCCAAAAGTCAGCTTGGAATAATACACCCGAAATCAGGAGAAAACTCAAAGGTAATAACTATCCCCAAGAAATCAGAACTCTGGTGGCAGCAAAGAGGTCTCAAAGGAAAAAATGGCACCAAACAAGGTCTCCTCAAGATAAAATGCTACTTAATAAGCTAACGAAAGAGCTTAAAAGAGAAATACAAAAACTTCGAGATGAATCAATGCACGCCAAAATAAGTCAACTCTCATGTGACCGCAGTACAGATTATTCTTTATGGAAGTTCACAAAGAATATGAAACGACCGATCATGTAAATCCCGCCTATCAGGGAGGATGACGGTAAATGGGCAATCAGCAATGAGCAAAAGGCAATAAGATTTGCAAACTACTTAGAAAACATCTTTCAACCCAACGAGACGCTAGCAGACATTGATATACGAGAAACAACTCGTGTAGAAGATCAAGAAATTCAACTTGTTACACCTAAAGAAGTGGCCAATGAAATCAAAATTAGAATCAGCTCAAAAAAATCACCTGGATTTGACCTAATAACAGGTGAAATTTTAAAGAATCTACCTCGTAGAGCAATAGTAAAACTAACAAATCTAATAAACGCTGCCTTTCGGTTAAAGTATGTGCCAGAGTTGTGGAAAGTAGCCGAAGTCATTATGATTGCTAAACCGGGTAAACCACCACATGAAGTTACTTCATACAGGCCGATTTCGTTGTTACCAGTTATGTCAAAATTGTTTGAAAAACTTCTCCTAAAACGGCTAAAGCCTATACTAGAAAGCAAAAATCTGTTACCTGACCACCAGTTCGGATTTCGAGAGAGCCATTCTACAGTTGACCAAGTCCACAGAATTGTTAACAAAATCGAAAAAGCGCTCGAAGAAAAGAAAGTTTGTTCTACTGTTTTTCTAGACGTAGCTCAGGCGTTTGACAAAGTGTGGCATGAAGGCCTTTTACTAAAACTCAAAACATTACTACCTAAACAGTTCGTGAATATTTTAAAATCATACATATCTAACAGGGTGTTCAGAGTTAGGCAAGATGAAGCCTATTCCGAGCTTAAAGAAATAAAAGCTGGAGTTCCACAAGGAAGTGTTCTAGGGCCGGTCCTGTACCTACTATACACTTGTGACATTCCAGAGATAGATAACACTACTATTGCGACTTTTGCTGACGATACTGCTATTATGGCAACAGGAAATAGTCACGAGGAAGCAGTAGGGAAAGTCCAAACAGCCATTGACCGTGTTTATCAGTGGACCAGAACATGGCGAATCAACCTTAATGAATCCAAATCGATTCATATTGATTTCACAAATAAGAGACCTATGTACCATCCGATATGTATAAATAGGCAACCCATACCGTACGCAAACACAGCCAAATATCTTGGTATGACGCTTGACACGAAGCTGCGTTGGAAAGCTCATGTCAAGAAAAAACGTGAAGAATTAGGAATAAGATACAAAAGGATGTACTGGCTACTCGGTAGACACTCCTCGTTGTCAGTGCACAACAAATTACTGTTGTATAAGCAAGTCCTGATGCCAGTATGGACTTACGGTATACAGCTCTGGGGCTGTACCAAACAAAGTAATATACGAATAATACAACGTTTTCAAAATAAGGTACTCAGGGACATAGTAAACGCGCCCTGGTACATAAGAAACGACGATCTCCATCGGGACCTTAATGTTGAGTTCGTCCACGAGGTAATATCTAAATACGCCGAAGCTCATGAACGCAGACTTCATCACCATGTGAACGTTGAGGCAATCCAACTCCTTGACAACACGGACCTAGTGAGAAGACTGAAAAGGACTAAACCCTTTGAGTTAGTGTAGTGTTAATCATACTCGAAATAGTGTTACAGTGATAGTGACGTAAATGAAGAACACATGAACAAAGTGCTTCGCCTTAATAGACACTAAGAAAAGTCATTGGACGTTATTCTTAGAGACTTTAAACAAAATAGTAGATTAAGTGAAATGAATATTGCTTATTAGCCTTTATGAGCTAGATTGTAATTAAATATAATTAAAAAAAAAAAAAAAAAAAATTACTTTTACGGTCATCCCGTGAAACCATATATTTCAAACTAAATACAAACTGAAATATAGATGCACAGAAAAAACTCCAGAAAAAAGACCAATGCTGGGAATCGAACCCAGGTCCTCAGCGTTCCGTGCTGCGTGCTTACCCCTACACCATCACTGGTCTTACTAAGGGTCGTTTGGAGACCAGTGATGGTGTAGGGGTAAGCACGCAGCACGGAACGCTGAGGACCTGGGTTCGATTCCCAGCATTGGTCTTTTTTCTGGGGTTTTTTCTGTGCATCTATATTTCAGTTTGTATTTAGTTTGAAATGTATAACTATGTGTAACTTAAGAGTAAATAAAAGTAACAATTCAGCATTTTTATACCTACCTATAAATTAAAAAATTTAAAAAAATCCCAACGCAATTTGGTCACGCATATGTTTGAAAATAAAGTAAATGCCCATTATTAGAGTATCGCCTCATCTATCGACGCGGAATCGACTTAAGTCGATCAAAAAAGATGAAGCCTCTGTCCACGTAATAAGAGGGAAAAGGTTCTTTGGCTCGGGTCCACGGACTGAATCGTAATAGTAGACACAAAGCTTTTTTGATTGGCTGAAGCTGATTCCGCGTTGATAGATGTGGGGAGACCCTTAAACGAACCTTCTCCTCAAAGTGATTGCTACGCGGCTAAACTCATTTTAATTGCAGCCATTATACTTACTGAGCCTGGTGTTTTGTCGCTGCTCGTGCGTCGGCGTAGACATATCGATCAACATCAAGACACTTGACTCCGCATGCCTACGATCGAATGGTCAATTTAAGACAATCATAATAATATGATTGTCTGCGGAGCGCAGCCATAACTTCGCAGTCGAAGTTCGTTCAGAAAATCACACCCCAAATCTGTTAAATCACGAAGGTCCACCTCTCCACAGCTATAAGTAGCAATTTCCAATAGTACAGTCGAGGGCAAAAATATGTATACACTTTAGTACCTTGTCTATTTTCGTCATATTTGATCTGCTATATATGAACTGTCACAGTGGTTAAAGTGAAAAGGTACTAAAGTGTATACATATTTTTGCCCTTGACTGTACAAAGCTCATGCTTTGGAAGATGTCTTAGTATTCGTCTCTGACGTCATCGACAGCGATTAAGTACGCGTTTGAGTATGCACACTTAGATGAGTTAGCCAGATACATTCATAAAAATATGTCTTCGGGCCCTTCGTGAGTAGACGGATCTGGCACGTAATAGACATGTAGTAAATTAAATACCAATAACGAACACGTCTTATTCAACACCGTACCCTAGCTTGGTTCTACTAAAGATTAAGTACCATACCCTTTCAACGCCAACGACACATATAGGTGTCACAAAGTACAGTGTCAAAGTGATCTTGACACAATGACATAAGATTCAAAGCAGAAACTAAATACAAACTGAAACATAGATGCACAGAAAAAACCCCAGAAAAAAGACCAATGCTGGGAATCGAACCCAGGTCCTCAGCGTTCCGTGCTGCGTGCTTACCCCTACACCATCACTGGTCTAGAAGTTAGCGACGAATCTTTCCCATACATCGTACACTTCAGTCTGTTATAATCACATTTAGGCAGTGATAAAGCGCATCTATGTTATGCCCTCTACCGAGAGACTTCAACACTCCTTCGGAGCTACCCGCTCACCTGGACCAAGAGATGGCGCTACTAGGCCAACTTTTACAAGTTAATACAAGTTTTTACAAGTTTTTTTTCTGGGGTTTTTTCTGTGCCATCTATGTTTCAGTTTGTATTTAGTTTGAAATATATGGTTTCACGGGATGACCGTAAAAGTAATAAAAAAATGAAGTTGAAGAAAATAAAAAAATAAATAGAAAAAGATACTTCATACTTAACTTATTCAAAGCAGGTTTAAGTTTTGTCGAGGCGTGGCGTTGAAAGGGTTAAGTATACGCTTATGGCACAAATGAGTACGCAGCTTAAGTGAGGGCATAGAATGTTGTTTTCTACATCATAACCGCAAGTTGTCTCTGATTTAGTGGCCGCCTCCGGTAGGATCCTAGTCTCGGATAAGGCGTTGTACCAAATTTATCACCTACCTTTATTTATCACGTAGCTACCTTTTTATCACTCGGCAGGCATGTACAAGGAATCGCAGGAAGCAGTTGAAGGTGCTCCCAACTGTGCACTAAAGGTAAAAAAATCAAAATGACGTTAAAGTGACGTGGTACAAAATGATCACTAGTTTATGACGTTGGCCGTTGCAGACGCGGCTCCAATTCCACCTGGCCCATAAACTGGGCGACGAGGAGACGCTGATGCAGGCGCACGCGGCGCTGCGTGACGTACCTGAAGACCAGCTCAGCCTGGCCTCCGTCCACTATCTGAGGGCCCACTACCAAGAGGCCATTGATGTCTACAAAAAGTTGCTTCTTGAGAAACGGTATGAAACTTGTATGGGTTATAAATTTAGACCACCCGTGTGGTGTCGGGTATTATAATTAGGTACACCTCTCCATTCCTTACGAGGTTGTCGTAAGAAGCGACTAAGGAAATAGGTTACGGTATATTGTAGGCGACAGGCTAGCAACCTGTCACTATCATACCACTTTTGTCTAACTTTAAACCTAAAATTGCTAAAGGTGGCCCCGACCGAATCGTAAATCTCGTGTGCTGTGCCAACCCCCTTTGGGGACGTAGGGGTCGCTGGTCTGCTCGTTCGCGAGCTATTCGTAATCTATTACTACTGTGGGACAACTTTTATTGTTTCGATTCGAGATAACGGTCTGCGACCACGTTATCTTGACCGCTTATATGCCTAATATCGGTCGTGAACTCACTTATAAAGAGTAACTGACGCGTGCGCCTATGTATCTTATCTTATCTTAATATAAGTAACTCCTTATTTGTAGGTAACTAACTCGCTTATCGTTTTTTTCTAACTTTTTATACGCGAAACACAAAGCTTTATGGTCTGTATAGATTGTCAGCGGTCGACCCTCAAACATATTACCACCACAACCCATTACACCACTACCACTATGTAATAAAGTGTGAAACGCAATAAATGTAATTAAACTGAAATGAGATTTATCAATTGGAGTGACATACAAGCTGCCCCTAGATATAGTCGACCAAGAAATTTGTTTACCACCCTAGGGTTCAATGTCAGTTGCACGGCTTAAAACATCAAAGGCTATTTTCACTTACAAGTCAATGTGACAGACAATCAGCCTTATTGTTTTTATTTTGATGTAGGAACTGTCATGAAAAATGGTAAAGCACTTACTTGGTCGACTATACAGCGATACCTACAGGCGTGAAGTGTTATGTACGTATGTATGTTAAATTTATACATGCTTACTTCAATATATTTTTAGGGATGGTGTTTTGCCACAGAATCCATATACATATCTATACTAATATTATAAATGCGAAAATGTGTCCGTCGGTCTGTCTCTCTGTCTGTCGCTTAAACCGCTGAACCGATTAAGATTAAATTTGGTATTGAGATAGTTTGAGACACAGGGAAGGACATGGGATAGTTATTATCTTGGAAGTCTACCAAGTTCCCGTGGGAATAAACGAATTTTTTGTAGATAGAGTCACGGGCTGCAGCTAACTTAGTATGTAATAATATTGATGAATAATGTAGGTTTCGAAGATTCTACGACCGGTTTGTAAAATTCTGATCAGAAGGATCCGGCAAAAAAAACTCAACAAGTATGTTTTAAAGTTTTCGCTTATAGCCGTATTAATTTAACGATGTATTTGTATGCTGTTTTGCATTGCAGTATAATACCCTTTTCTTCTTGCGGCGTCTCAGATACATCACTTATCTTCATTTAACAGCATTTTTACAGCCTATTAGCACCCAATTCCTGAGCGTTAGAGTTATTTTATGATGTGGGTGTGCATTACACGCACACATGTCTAAGTACTTATAGACTAATAATGCAAGTTTATAATGAAAGGATAAATAAAACACATAATAAATAGGTATATTGTATTGATTATCTATGATGTTCGACCAACAGATACAACTTTGAAAGAGAAGATACGGACTGGATTAAAGTATTGAATCATGAGTCAGGGTAATTTTACAAAATAAAGATTTCTTATTCCATTTCTTAGTGTATATAGTTTTATCATTGGTTATGAACAACTTAATTAGTACCTACTATTTAAATAGTTTTCTGAGAGTAGTCGTTGAAATTATCTAGATTAAATGGTTAAATTTAGTACACATATTACTATTAATTACTAGTCGTTAGCTGTAGGTTCACCTGGACTCTGTAAGTAGGTACCACAAATATTACAAGTGCTATAGCTAGACCGTTTAAATGGGTCCTCGCGCGCGTGGTACAGAGGCGCTACCACGAAATTCGAAAATCGAAGTTCGTATCGCATTATCCCTCTCACTCTCGTGTCAAACAAATCACATTAGCGTGAGCGGGACGGCACGAAACGAAGTTCGAATTATGCACTTCGTGGTAGGGCCTCAGGGGCTGGGGAGTATGACGAAGAAGGGGGCCGGGAGTGGTGCGGGCGGCAGGCACACGAGGCGCGCTCGCCCCCCGCACCACTCCCGGCCCCTTTGTCGTCATACCTCCCAGCTAGGGTTGCCAAGCCGGACATGTTTGGCTTTTTGCGATCGCGTCCGGCCAAATATGTACGTGTTCGGCCTGTCCGGCTTTTGTCAGGCTTTTTGTCAGAGTGGCGATTCGTACGACGATGGGCGGACGAGCGCCCGAGCGGACAAGGGCGAGCGGAGAGCAAACTGTCTTCCGCCCGCGCATCGCGCCGTCCGGCTTTCGTTAGGCTTTTTATTACTATCGCACTGCGCGCGCGCACGGCCTTGCCCAGTCTTGCCACGCCGCCCCCGCCCGCATTGGACGGACGCATACACACACTAAAAAATCCCTTTTTTTAGCATCCGGCTTTGGAATTCAAAAGTCCCACTTTTAAATGTGCGTTTTATTCGATATTTTTGTCAAAAATCCCTAATTTTTCTTAATGTCCGGCTTTGGGACCCAAAAGTCCGGCTTTTTTGACGGGTAAGTTCGGCTTTTTGATTGTTAGAGATGGCAACCCTACTCCCAGCCTCTGCACCGCGCCGGCGAGGACTCAGCTGAACAGTTTAGCTATACAGATCAATATAATTGTTAACTTTCTCCAACAAAGTGACAATTAAGTGAAATTGTAGCACTTGTAATGTTTGTGATACAGAGAGCTAGAGTACACTTGCTTGCCACTTCTGTTTAATAATTCCAAATATTTTTAATACAGTGCGCTTAGACAGGGTACTACAAGTGTGCAATGACCGCTACCGAAAGGACTTATTATTTCCAAGGATATTATATCCAAATTTAAATGGGACCACCCTTGGGGTATACGCTTTCCAATAAAAAAAGAATCATCAAAATCCGACTACTCTGTAATAAGTTATGCGTGGTCATATAGTGCAATCAGTAACTGAACAATCAATCATCCCCTGTTTTTCTACCCTTAGGGTAAGAATATTGTTTCCAAATTTAAATGGGACCACCCTCGGGGAATACGCTTTCCAATAAAAAAAGAATCATCAAAATCGGACTACTCTGTAAAAAGTTATGCGTGATCAAACATAAAAAAAAAAATATATATATATACACGTCGAATTGAGAACCTCCTCCTTTTGTTTTCGTCGGTTGAAAATTAATGTTTAAGTATAACCCTTTAGGTGTCTGAGCCACCTGCCAAACAGACCGTCAAGTGCCGCGGCCATTTTTCGCAATTCATCATGGCCGCTCACGGGCAGTTATCGCGAATCCGTATTTCAAGAAGGGATAATTCAATTAAGTAATACTGGGTAACATAACATAATGCATTAACTCAATTGTTATATTTAGTCTGACAAAACTTACTTAGGATGTTCTTTTGTTGAAATGTAATCTAATCACAAAATCAATGTATGGATGGCCACCTCAAATTAAATAAGATTAATTAAAACAAGTATTTTGTCCGGCATTAACCGAGTTAGAAACGCTAATTTTGTATCACCATTTAAATTTCACCCTGAGTAGGTAGTTGTGCAACTGTGTCGCTACAACAAATACGCCATTTACCTGGTGGAATCTTCTGTGCAGGACTTACATGGCGCTGAACGTGTATGTGGCGCTATGCTACTACAAGCTGGACTACTACGACGTGTCGCAAGAGGTGCTGGGGGTGTACCTCGCCCAGCACCCCTCCTCCACCGTCGCCGGGAACCTCAAGGCTTGCAACCTCTTCAGGTCAGCCGATCATAACTGTTTCTAGTTTCGAGGCTTATACTTAGACAGATAATGTTTCCAGAATTATCACAGCGATCACGGCAAAACACTGTATCTGTAAGTTAAAACCAGATAACTCACAGAAAGCGCAATAAATTTTTCAAACCGAGTCGGTAAGTTTTAATGGTTACAGTATCTAAGGTTACTCTAAAAAGGTTAGTCTAAATAGCTATGATCTTTCTCAATAACTTTAATACAAATTGAGTCAACCGTCAATAGACTTCTAAAAACTTAAGTATCTGGAGTGACGGTAGTGTCCCCGCCAAGACGAGCCAAGCGAAGCGAAGCGAAGCGAATAAATATGTTTGTGAAATTAGAGCTTGTAGAGTTAGCAGCTTGGTTTTACATGAGATTTGATAGTCTGATAGTAGTGATTTTTGACAAGGTATACCTATGGTCTCGTCTTGGCAACATTTTACCTACATGAATTTAGTTTTGGTGGGATATTGATGTTACCACAAAACACTGTAACTCGAGATACAATGTTTTGCCATGGCACGGCAGATCATTCCTGCTATGATAGGATAGATAACTTAAGGAAACCCACCTTTTTCTCAAAGAGTCCACAGTATTAGTACCTACTACCTATGGACTTTTTCTAGTACACATTGGAAAATTTTATGTGATTTCTGCTCAGAATCACGAGGTTTTTTGATCCTACTAGGAGAAATAAAATGCCCAAGTTTTTTTTGCGTTGAGTTACCATTTTTCATAGACTTTAAATGACCGTAACTAAATGGAAGAACCGAAAATTGTATGCAAATTTCGGGACACTTTTTTTTCTCTTAGTAACTGGGATCGAAAAAGCTCGTGATTCTGAGCAGAAATCACATTAAATTTAAATAAAAACAACAAAATAAAAATTGGCCCAAAACTTATTATTATAACGTATTTATTATTTCGTGAACTTTATTTCGACATGACATCGTCATCTTCTTAAATGTTTACTACGTGTTTACGAGTATGTTGTCGTACTTTACAGGCTCTACAACGGGAAAGCAGCTGAAACCGAACTAAAGCAAATATCATCCGAACAGCATACGTTTGGCCAGGACCTCGTCAAACACAACTTGGTGGTCTTCAGGAACGGGGAAGGAGCTCTAAAGGTACGGAGTAAGATTTGCTTCCAAATTGAGGTTAGGTACCTAATGAATTTGGTACTGTCTCTACTACCGATGCTGGTTATGAATTTAAGCAGCTTTTGCCCGCGACTTCGTCCGCGTATAAATAAAATTGATGGTCAACTTCCTGTCTCTATCCCGCGGGAAATTACAAAATTCCCTTTTTAATGCAACTCTATCACCCTAAAGGAATGGTTACGGAGATAGGATCCCTTTGAATTGAATATATAAAACCCGTTTTTTAGGGTTCCGTAGTCAACTAGGAACCCTTATAGTTTCGCCATGTCTGTCCGTCTGCCTGTCTGTCTGTCTGTCTGTCCGCGACTAAGCTCAGAGATCGTTAGTACTAGAAAGCTGTAATTTGGCATGAATATACATATCAGTCACGCCAACAAAGTGGTAAAATAAAAAATAAAAAATAAATTTTTTTTAGGGTACCTCCCATAGACGTAAAGGGGAGGTGATTTTTTTTTCTCGACTAACCCTATTATGTGGGGTATCGTTGGATAGGTCTTTTAAAACCATTGCGGGGTTGCTAACATGATTTTTCTATTCAGTGATCTGTTTGCGAAATATTCAACTTTAAAGTTAAAATTTTCATTAAAATCGACCGTCCCCCCCCCTCTAAAATCTAAACTGTTGGAAAAATTTGAAAAAATTCGGAATGGTAGTAAATATATCAAATTTACTAGGCAAATTATAGCGGCTAAGATTGCTTGCAAATTATTTGTAGTTTAAGAGTAAATAGTAGCCTAAGGTATAAAACATACCTAAACTTGGATGATTTCATACACATACGAAATCCTTAGAAAAATATTACATGATTTTTTCGTAATGGCTACGGAACCCTACCTTGGGCGTGTCCGACATGCTCTTGGCCGGTTTTTCTTATCCAGTGGGATTTTTCGAGAATATTAAAATTAGTTTTTTACAGTTATAATCACCTACTTGCTCGCCAGTAGAAAGGACATAGGATTGTTTTTATCCCGGAAAATTGCATAGTTCCGCGGCGTAGCGGTAAAAGAATTCTTCGCGAATGTGGTCGCGGGCAACAACCCGTGGATCCAAGAACCTATGAATGCTCTAGGTGCTCCCAGAGCTGGTGGATGTGGTGCCGGAAGCCCGGCTGAACCTGGCCGGCTACCGTCTGCGCAGCCGCGAGTCGCTGGAGGCGCGCGCGCTGCTCGAGCCGCTCCAGCCGACGTCGCCGCTGCACTACATCCTGCGCGCCGTCGTGGCCGTGCGTCTCTACAACGACACTGGAGACGTAAGCTGATGTCGTCATCCACTGCTGGACATAGGCCTCCCTCATTGATACCCGATTCTTAGGCTGCGTTTCTACCAGAGATGTGCGAGGATGCGTTGCGAGGGATGTGTTTGTCATGAACCAATAGAAACACTTCATTCACTTAGGACCTTTTAAATGAAGTGTTTCTATTGGTTCATGACAAACACATTCCTCGCAACGCATCCTCGCACAGCTCCGGTGGATACGCAGCCTTACGGTTGGAAGCGGCTTGAAACCTTGAACCTGCGGCCTTTACCAAATCGTTCGTCAATCTTGTTGTTGGACGTCCCACGCTGCGCTTGCCAGTCCGTTGTTTCCATTCGAAAACTTTTCGACCCCAACGAGTGAATACAAGCTGCAGGTGAGCACTTTATAGACGACCGCTTAGCCGAATGGTCAGAGGACCTGACTACAAAGCTGAAAGTCTCAGGTTCGATCCCCGTCGAGGCAGATAATTATGAGTTGTCTTGAGTTGTCTTGCGAATTATCAGCATTATTGATACATTTCTCATTTTGCCGCCTGTTTCTAACGTCGTCTTTATTGTAACGTCCATACATTTATAAATCCATGGAGCACATGGAGTGTAACCTAAACCAACTTTTTTTTTTCATTTAAAATCTGTCCTTGACATCTGTACCTACTCTTTCTAAATTCTGAATAAAGGCCAGCACGAACCGCAACGCGGGGCGAGCGCGTGAAGTCAACGGAGCGTGCCCAGAATCTATAACACTGAATAATGTATACGGTGACACACACAGGGACGCGGCGTAGCGTATATGATTCAGTGTTATATAACGCGCTGGGTACGTCTGTGGAAGGCTTTAGGGTCAATCACTAATCAGCTTAGCATAAAAAACCCTTCCTCAGGAGGAGCAGATGAAGCTGGCTCAGCAGAGCTATCATCTGGTAGGCAGTTCGGCGTCCGAGTGTGACACAATCCCTGGGCGGCAGTGCATGGCTTCCTCGTACTTCCTCGCCGCACAGTTTGAGGAAGTGCTGGTCTACCTCAATTCCATCAAAAGTTTCTTCGTCAACGACGACACTTTCAACTTCAATTATGCTCAGGTGAGACCTTAGAAAATATAAGTATCGTGAGCAATTAATATTGTTTAGGTAGAAGGAAACAGACAACAAAGTTCTTCAGAGTTTAAGAAGTAATACGGATTAACCACATTGGCATACGGTATAGTGGACCAAGTGAGTGTTTTGCATTTTTTTTATGACGGCCCTACATCAGTTACAATCATGCAACATTGACTTTTAAGTTAAATCAGCCTTGGACGTTTTAAACCGTACAACTGACATTGGAGCTCACAGAGGTAAAGGAGTTTCTTGATCGACTATTCCTCTACTTGAGAGCGCCTTTTGTGCTGTTTCTATCCTTAATAAAAACCGGCCAAGAGCGTGTCGGACACGCCCAAGGTAGGATTCCGTAGCCATTACGAAAAAATCAAGTAATATTTTTCTAAGGATTTCGTATGTGTACATCCAAGTTTAGGTATGCTTTATACCTTAGGCTACTATTTACTCTTAAACTACAAATAATTTCCAAGCAATCTTAGCCGCTATAATTTTCCTAGTAAAGTTGATATATTTACCTACTACCATTCTGAATTTTTTCAAATTTTTCCACCCAACAGTTTAGATTTTAGAGGGGGGGGGGGGCCGATTTTAATGAAAATTTTAACTTTAAAGTTGAATATTTCGCAAACAGATCACTGAATAGAAAAATCATGTTAGCAACCCCTCAATAGTTTTGAAAGACCTATCCAACGATACCCCACACTATAGGGTTAGCCGAGAAAAAAAAATCACTCCCACTTTACGTCTATGGGAGGTACACTAAAAAAATTTTTTTTACTTTTTTTTATTCAATCACTTTGTCGGCGTGACTGATATATATATTCATGCCAAATTACAGCTTTCTAGTATTAACAGTCTCTGAGCTTAGCCGCGGACAGACAGACAGACGGACAGACATGGCGAAACTATAAGGGTTCCTAGTTGACTACGGAACCCTAAAAACGACGTGACAATGTTGTACAGGCTAAAGTTGCGACGGGCTTCTACCGCGAGGCGGAGGAGTGTTTGCTGACTATCCAAGACGAGGCCATGCGTGCCTCGTTCACGTATCTCGCCTGCCTGGCCCGCTGCCACGTCATGAACAAGGACGCTCATCTCGCCTGGGACATATGTGCCAAGGTACCAAATCAAATTTATTTACAACACAATACTTATATTATATACCTATGTACAACTATCCTAGACTAAAAAAAAATATGTACAATAACAAAAAAGAAAACAAAAATATAAAATAATGATAATTACAACTAAAACATATTCTGAAAGCTAGTCCCCTTAGGCAAGGTGCCGAAGATGCTGGCAGCGTTTCCTCTTTGAATAGCTAAGCTAATTCTTTGTCCGAGGAAGCTGCCAGCTCTTCGGTCCCCTGTGACGTCGATTAACCTCTTAGAAATTTCCTTAAAGAGCTTTAAAGCGCTAGGACCCCACGGACCAAGGGTCTCGACACCGAATGGGACAAAATCGTATTACCCCTGTATTTCAGTCCTTTCGCCTTTTCAGCCGCTTCTGAAGCTGCACCAGGTCTGTTGCAAGTACCATGGAGATGGGAAGGGGCCAGCGTGTCTGAGCAAATAGTAAAATTAAATTGAATGTCCTAAATGGCTCCCAGCTTAGAAAATACTACATAATTTGGAGCTGGAAGAGCGCGTAAAGTAAGTGTCGCAAATGAGCGTACTAAATGATTAACCATTGGATTTCAATTAGTGCCCAATGATAATTGATTTTTACAAAAGGCCTAGGCGCTGGCCGCGTCTGAACAAGTGGCATCCCAAACCAGCACCCGACCCATCTTCCATGGAATCAGACTCATACCATCCGGTCTCTTGCCATCGTCTCTTGCAGTGCCTGTGGGCTCAAGCAACGTTGGCACGTTGACGGTAAATCAAATAGGTACTGACTGAGCTGAAACGGTCAAAAAATCCAGGTCAGGGACAGATTGCCAAAAAAAAACTTTTTAAAACAAGCTTTTACGAATTAGATGTAAATAAAAAGAACTAAAAAGCTGAAAACAATTAAATTCCGATAAAGAGTAGACCATGCATTAAATCTTAGCGTTTATGTCACAGTCCCAATTTTTTCAATAAAAGTAACCTTCATTAAATAATTGTAATTGTGCCAAATTGGAATATGTGGAAACATTCAAATATTTAGGTTTAAATATTGACAGAACTTTTAATTGGAAACCACATATTAATGATGTCTGTAATAGGTTAAGGTCTGTGCTAGGCAAATTCTACCAACTAAACAGAATATTAAGTAGGAAAACATTAACAGTTGTCTATTACACCCTCGCCGATTCACTTATTAGCTATGGTCTAGTTGTATACGGGCGAACATTCATAACATATATTAGAGATATAAGGAATTTACAGATAAGGCTAATTAAGTTCTTAGTTAGTAAAAACGTTAAGAAAGATTGTGAAAAAGACTATGACAAACTGTTTTCCCTATGTAAAATTCTACCCGTGGATAAGAAAGTCACATATTTGTTAGGATTAGAGCATTATTATAGTGAAAAGTACAAATTATTAACTAACAATAAATATAATACTAGGAGTGTAAGAGAAAAAAAGCTTGTGCAGCCAAAAATGAAAAACTATTTGGCAAAAGAACCTCAAAGTACGTAGTACCAAAAATATTCAACTAGATTACGTTGCTACGACAAAGTCCTAGATTAAGTAAACCCACGCTAAAGACCAAACTAAAAGAATGTCTTCTCGAATTTTCATAGTTAAGTACCTATACCTACTTATTTGTTTCTTTTCTGAAGCTGTTTAATGGTTTATTTTATAGGATAAGTTTAATAGGTTAATTTTATAAAAACTGAGCGCGTCTCGCCCTCAAACGTAACAGTTTGGCGAGGATATTTATGTAGTAGTACTTAAGTTGTAATTAAATTTATAAATAAATTAAAAAAAAATATATATATTTCTTTTGACGTCAAAATGCAACACGTTTTTAACCCCCGACACAAAAAGAGGGGTGTTATATTATAAGTTTGACCGCTATGTATGTGCGTGTGTCTGTCTGTCTGTCTGTGTGTCTATCTGTGTGTGTCTGTCTATGGCATTGTCTAACGCATCTGTGCATTATAGTCTTTGCCATATAACTTTAAAAATTCAGTAACAAATAAATCAGTATCGAAACTACATGTGTCTTTCTGTTGCTCCGCTCCCGCATTCAAAACTGAGCTTTAAACGAAGGAACATTTGGTCCTAAATCGAACCGGATCGATTACGGGAGTTATGCAAGCGGCCGGCCGGCGAGAACAATAGCGGATAGATAAGCCGAAGTTGTTTACATCGTTTGGTGCACATTTAAGCTACGTTAAATAATAAATGAGTTATAACAAGATTGAATTGATTTAAAATATGAAGTTATAACGTTGGAAATACGAAGTTTATGCAACATTAAGTGATTATTCGGTGACCGTGGACTGTGATACGAAGTGACAATTGCTACATTGACTTTAAAGTGAATAAATCGGGACTACGTACTAAGTGTTATTACTGCTACGATGCCGCCACCAAATCCAGAACAAAATCTATTAATTACGAAGTTAGAAGATGTTGCCGGCATGATTCAAAAGACACAAACAAATATAAAAAAGTGTCCAAAACAAAGGCTCACTCAAGGTTATGTTAGTCAAAGGATAAAATTATTAAAAGATTATTGGAGTATGTTTCAACAAGCACACAATGACCTTCTGAGGTGCACGCCACGCGAACAACGGGGAGAAATACAGTACTTCCTAAATGAAGATTACTACAGCATTGAGGACCTTTATTTATGTTTACAAGCCGACTTGACCGATTTATTAACAAAATGGGAGCTTGAAAGAAAGTCATCGGACGTATCTAATATGTCATCGTCGATGAATGATGGGCAGTTGGCGTTCGTCAATTTACCTAAAATCCAATTGCCAACGTTTTCGGGTAAATACGAAGATTGGACAACGTATGAAGATTTGTTCACAGCCCTCGTTCACAACACGAAAATAACAAATGTACAAAAACTACACTATTTAAAAACAAGTGTTTCCGGTGAAGCCGAGACATTGTTACGACATATTCAAATAACTGAAAACAATTATACACAGGCGTGGGAGCTGCTGAAAAACCGCTTTGGCAATAAGAAGATGATCGTTCACTCTGTTTTAAAGAAGTTGTTTGGACAAAAGAAGATACAATCTCAGTCTGCAAGCCAAATCAAAAGTTTGCTCGATACTACAGTAGAATGTATAAACAGCTTGAATAATTTAAAAATAAACACTGACTCTTGGGATCCAGTCATTATATTTCTGGTGGGACAGAAGTTGGATGCAGAGTCAGTAAAGGACTGGGAGCAATTTGCGCACAAAGACAGTAGTGAAGACATGCCTAAGTGGGAAGAATTAAAGAAGTTTCTCATCACGAAGTTTCGTACATTGGAGATGGCTACGGTGGTGGCCGCGGCACCTACACGAGAAAAGTATCAGACTCACAAAACCTACCACGTCACTGAAGATCAAGAAGAAGAAGACATTAGTTCAATTCAATCTGCACATGCTAACGTAGCTGCTTCACAACCGATATGTACCTATTGCCAAGGTTACCACTACATATTTAACTGCAAAGAATTCACAAAAAAGCCGGTGGATTATAGACAAGAATTTGTGAGAAAGAACGGACTGTGCTACAACTGTCTAGTTCCATATCACAGTGTTGTTCGATGTAAACAAAAGACGTCGTGCCGTATCTGCAGGAAAAGACACCATTCTCTTCTACATCAAACTAGAGAAACAAATCAAGAGGAAACTACACAATTACAGCAACAACCAGAACCTGATACAAAAGTTACAACCGCGCACCTATCTAAGCAACAACCTGGTCGACAAGTGTTACTAGCCACAGCACAAGTACAAGTTAAGTCGAGTGATGGTGAGATACACATACTTCGTGCTCTTGTCGATCAAGGCTCAGAGGCATCGTTTATATCGGAGAGAGCAGTTCAGTTACTGGGTTTGGCGAGAACTAAAATCAACGGCGTTGTCTCTGGAGTGGGAAAAAGTGCACAAATAAGTATAAATCACTTCGTTGACCTCACAATCACATCGAGATTAGAAAATGAGAAGAGGATTCGAGTTACGGCTTACATCTTAAAGTCAATATCCACACATTTGCCCTCAAAATACACCTCGATAGAATCTCAAGACATCCAAACTTTACCATTGGCTGATCCTACCTACTGCACACCGGGCAAAGTAGACGTCTTGCTCGGCGCCGACGTCTTCTGTCAGATTATAGAAGAAGGGTTGGTAAAAATGGATAACGGGGTAGTGGCTCAGAAAACATGTTTAGGATGGATACTATCGGGTCAAAAACAAAAAGACAAACACTGTGACCAGCACAAAGTAGTTACCCTACATATAACAAGAATGGTAGCGGAAGACAATGACTTACTGCGGAAGTTCTGGGAGATTGAGACGGATTTGTACACAAAAAAGAGATTATTGACAAAGGAAGAAGAACAATGTGAAAAGATATACAAAGAAACCACAATAAGAGAGAAAAACGGGAGATACAAAGTACACCTGCCATTTAAACAAAGTATAGAAGAAACTGTAAATCTATGTGGAGATACGAAACAAAACGCTATAAACCGGTTCAAAGGTCTTGAGAGAAAATTTGAAAAAAATCATACTTTGAAAAAGGAGTACATTAAAGTCATCAATGAGTACAAAGACATGGGTCACTTGAGAAGATCGGACAATCGAGTTAATGACAAAGCAGTTTATCTACCTCATTTAGCTGTGGTGCGAGAGGACAAAGACACCAGCAAGTTAAGAGTCGTATTTGATGCTTCTGCGAAGGGTGCACACGGTCACTCTCTAAATGATGCTATGATGGTTGGACCTGTTTTGCAGCCTGACCTTCGGAGCTTGGTTATAGCTTGGCGAAGACATAAAATTTGCGTTGTAGGAGACATTGTGAAAATGTACAGGATGGTGAACATGACGGAAGAACACACAAGTCTGCAACGCATCGTCTGGCGAGATAAGCCTGAAGATGAGCTCGATAGCTACGACTTAACAACGGTAACATTTGGTACCGCTGCAGCGCCATTCCTAGCGGTGCGTACATTAAACCAACTGGCCTGCGATGAATCACACGAGTTTCCAGAAACCGCACCTCTAATAAAAAAAACATTTTATATGGATGACTTAATGATAGGAAGTGAAAACATAAATGAAACGAAGAACATGTGTCAAGACATTAAAGAAATATTAAGAAGAGGAGGATTTCAGATGCAAAAGTGGTCCAGCAATTCAGAAGAAGTTTTAGAATCTTTGAAAGAAGACAATACAAGAGATAAAATTGAAATAAAACTAGATAAAGTTATTAAGATCCTTGGGTTGACTTGGAATAGACAAGACGATGCTTTTGAAATTACTGTGAATTTACCTGAGATGAGAAATCCTGTAACTAAGAGATCCATTCTGTCTGATGTTGCTCACCTGTTCGATCCATTTGGCTGGCTGGCACCTGTAATAGTCACAGCTAAAGTTCTAATACAACGCTTATGGCTTAGCCATTTGGAATGGGATGATGAATTACCACAAAACTTGACACGCGAGTGGATAGATTATAGGGACGAATTGATACATTTGAACAACATTAAAGTACCAAGGTGGTTGAAGACGACTCAAAACGATGAAGATGTTCAGTTGCACGGGTTTTCAGATGCATCAACTCAAGCGTACGCGGCAGTGACATATCTGAGAGTTGTCCAAAATGGTATCGTGCATGTCTCGATGATCGCATCACGGACGAAAGTTGCACCTCTTAAGCAATTGTCTGTCCCAAAATTAGAACTCTGTGCAGCTGCATTATTAGCAGAGCTGATAAACGATGTCGCAGAACTCTTTAACATTTCAGCAAAGAAAATATTTGTGTGGACGGACTCAATGGTCGTACTTTCATGGCTACAGTCCCAACCAAGCCGTTGGAAAACGTTTGTAGCGAATCGAACAGCAGAGATAACACGCTTGATAGACAATGATCGGTGGAGACACGTGCAATCTGCTGAGAATCCTGCTGATATAGCAACTAGGGGAACCAAAGCACAAGATCTAGCTACACAAAGTATGTGGTGGAGTGGTCCACAGTGGCTTAAAGAAGAAGTATTACCATATCAAAGGCCAGAGATTTTACCAACTGAATTAGAAGCTAAATGTTCACATCATACAGTTCTAGAAGAAACACCAATATGGGAGAGATTCTCCACAATGTCGAGAATGAAGAGGGTGTTAGCTTATTGTAGAAGAATGTTAAGAAAAGAGAAAAGGGAACCAACACATAACACACACATCACACCTAAAGAAATGGAGAAAATAGAAGAAGAATGTATAAAATTCTATCAAAATTTAGTTTATGAAAAAGATATACACGATTTGAAGAAAGATGGAAGAGTTAAGAAAAGAAGTACTCTAATCACACTTGCACCATTCTTAGACGAGAAAGGATTGTTAAGAGTGGGAGGACGTCTTCAAAATGCTTCAATGTCTGAAGGATCCAAGCATCCAATTATAATTCCATCCAACCAACATTTGACTAAATTAATTATCAACGAGGCTCACACTAGAACACTTCATGGTTGGAATCGGTTAATGATGACATATTTAAAAACGAACTATTGGGTTATTGGCTTGAAGTCAGCAGTCCGAAAATGCATTAATAATTGCAAGATCTGTATAATAGATAAAGCCAAGGTCAAGAATCAGTTCATGGGTCAGCTGCCACCAATGAGAGTCACCCAGAATAGACCATTTATTAACAGCGGAGTTGACTTTGCAGGACCCGTCTCAATTAGAACAGCTAAAGGCCGTGGACACCATGCAACGAAAGGATATATTTCTTTATTCGTGTGTATGGCCACGAAGGCTATCCACCTTGAGGCTGTCACGGATCTGACATCTCAGGCCTTTATAGCCGCATTTCGAAGATTTGTCGCACGCAGAGGCCATTGCAAAGATATATGGAGCGACAATGGCACCAATTTTGTCGGCGCTGCAAAAGAGATAAAATCTATGTTTGAACCTGGAAAAAGTAACATAGCTAGTGAAGTTGCAGAACTGCTGGCTGTTGAGGGGACCACATGGCATTTTATACCCCCTAGAATGCCATCATACGGAGGCCTATGGGAAGCCGGGGTGCAATCTGCCAAAAGACATCTAGCTAGAGTAAATAAGGACACAAAACTCACATACGAAGAATTAGCAACTTTATTAGCACAGGTAGAGGCATGTCTCAACTCTCGGCCTCTTTGCGAAATGGATAAGAATACAGGAGTGCCATTGACGCCGGGACATTTCTTAGTGGGCGAGCCTTTGGTGAGCGTTCCAGACCTTAACTATGAAAACAAAAATATTCACATACTTACCAGATGGCAACTAGTTCAGAAGATGACGCAAAATTTCTGGCGACAGTGGCAAACAGAGTATCTGAACACACTGCAACAAAGATATAAGTGGCAAGTCGCAGTGTCAGCACCCTGCGTTGGAGATCTGGTTATAATAAAGGATGAGATTTTGCCGCCCACAAAGTGGTTACTTGGAAGAGTGAAATATCTTCATCCTGGAAGAGATAACCTTGTGAGAGTGGTAACGGTGCAGTGTAAGGGAGATCGCGAAATTCAAAGACCTTTATCTAAGTTGATACTCCTTCCTAAAGAATGACTTTACAATTTTTTTTAACTATATTATGTGACTGTAATTTGAGTAAACCGAAGATTGTGCATGTGAAGTGAAATGGTCAATTTACCTTAAATATGTAGTTATATTCCTTTTGTGTAACAATAATAATATATCTATCTGTGATTATTTACAAAGTTAGTGATGCCACTTGAAATAAACAAACATAACAATTGTAAAGGGAAATGCATGCTCAATTTTGTATAATTTAATTGAAAACTGTCAGTTTTGGCGGCCGGTATGTCTAACGCATCTGTGCATTATAGTCTTTGCCATATAACTTTAAAAATTCAGTAACAAATAAATCAGTATCGAAACTACATGTGTCTTTCTGTTGCTCCGCTCCCGCATTCAAAACTGAGCTTTAAACGAAGGAACAGGCATCATAAATCTTAAACGGGTCAACGGATTTGGATGTGTTTTTTTATTTGAAAGCAGGTCTCTTGGCGATGGTTTTTATACAGTTTCATCAAAATTGGTCCAGCCTTTCAAAGTTATTAGCTCTTTTGTATGATGCGGAAAAGATCTTGGACTTGATTGCCTTAAGGGTTTTTAAATTTTTAATTTAAAAGGGTTCCGTACCTCAAAAGGAAAAACGAATCCAGGATCACTTTTAACTGTTTATTGAAAAGATTGGGACTGTGATAAAAACGCAAAGATTTAATGCATGGCCTATTTTTTATCAGAATAGGGATGTTGACACCATTAAAAAATAATTCGAAGACACGACTCCAGTAAAAAAACGCTTTATTTTAGCCCTGAAACCCAGATTAATTTTCGATTAATTGCAAAATTAGATTTTTTGTTGTTTTAAAACAAATAAATAGTTGGTTGAGTATGCGAACAAGTGACGTCATATGTTGCTATTGCCATTCAAACTCTATGGGAGAAATGTGTTTTGACAGCTCATAAAAAGTACGTCTGTTGATTGGTGGTGGCAACATCCCTATTAAGTAAATTATTTTCAGCTTTTTAGTTCTTTTTATTCTCTATATTATCGTTTACATCTGCATTGTTTCAGTCTGCGGGCACTCCGGACAGCTTCGCGCTGCTGCAGCTCGTAGCTAACGACAGCTACCGCATGGGGCAGTTCCTCGTCGCCGCCAAGGCGTTCCACATGCTGGATAGGTACGGACTGTCGTTGATCAGAGTACCTATAGGTATCATCCATCATCATCATCCCAGCCTATATACGCCCCACTGCAGGGCACAGGTCTGCTATCAGAATGAGAGGGGTTGGGCCGTAGTTCCCGCGCGGGCGCAGTGCGGATTGGGAACTTCACACACCATTTAATTTCTTCGCAGATGTGTACAGGTTTCCTCACGAGGTTTTTCTTCACCGTAAAGCTCACGTTAAATTTCAAATGTTATTTCGCACGTAAATTCCGAAAAACTCAGAGGTGCGAGCCGGCATTTGATCCCACGATCCTCTGCTTGAGAGGCCATAGGTCAAACCGCTAGGCCACCACGGCTTTTTTTCTTACTTAATTTAATGTAATTTCATTTCTTAATGCAATTTATTTTAAAGTAATGAAATTTACTTTAATGTAATGTAATTTTATTACTAACTATGTTGCATTCATTCATACTGGTCTTATTTGGTAAACAAGTTTATTGACCGCAAAATGCACTATTTTGGCTTGGATAAAATAGTTATGTTATCATAAGTAAATAAAGCAATTCCAGACAGAAAGTTAACAAGCTATCCAAAATGTTGACTCTAGTAGTAGCTTTATTTACGAAGAAAGTAGCTGTTTAAAGCTAAAAATGCATCTTTTAAATAAATCTACACTAAATAAAACAGTAAAAGTAGAGCTCTGTCATTCTGTATGTAATCGCTAATCTCCGAAACTACTGAACGGATTTTCTTACGGTTTTCACAGATAGATGAAGCTTAAATTGGAGCAACATATAGGCTTTGTTTCATTAAAATTGGGTCACAATGAAAAAAGTTATCGTCGTTTAATCTATACCTACTGTTCGGGCATTTAGCATTTTTATCCGTCACATAACTTCTTAATTTGTTAGTTTATTTTTTGTGGTCATGGTTGCAGAGCCCTTCAGCCGGGTAAAAAAATATATCAAAGTTATTTTTTTAAAAGAAAGAAGTCATGCTTAATTGCAAACAAGAATTATAATTAAAAAAACCGGCCAAGTGCGAGTCCGACTCGCGCACCGAGGGTTCCGTACAAATTTATATGTATCTATAAACATCCAGTCTTAGCAGACCCCTGCTCCTAAGCAAAATGTGCGCAGTGTGGGATCATTGTAGATTGGTTACTGATATAGACAGACAGACAAAAAATTTATACTTTTCGCAATTTTTCCTTTATCTGTGCTATAAGACCTTGCTTCGTACCAAATTTCAAGATTCTGAGTTTAAGGGAAGTATCCTGCAGGTTTTGATTCCCTTGCGAGTTTCGAAAATTTGCGGAAATTAGCGGCATAAACGGCTGTATCTTCTGATTGCGTTGACTTAGAAGTTTGATTTTTAGCTCCAAGGGACCGTAGATTTGAGTATTTGATATAAATTTCAGCTTGATACCTTTACGCTATCACGCTATTACGATACTTTACAGATGGACGGACGGACAACAAAGTGATCCTATAAGGGTTCCGCTTTTTCCTTTCGAGTTGCGGAACCCTAAAAATATAATAATAATAAATAAATATCGTTTTTACTTGACTAGAATAACACGGACTTTACATCTTTTTTTACCTTTAGAAAGAAGGTAAGCGATCTTGACGTGACTTTTTTTCTTAAAAAACTCTTTTGAAAAATAAATCACAGCAAATAATATGTAACATCTATCTATCTATCTTCTATACTATAATAAAACAGTAAAAGTAGAGCTCTGTCTGTATGTAATCGCTATTCTCCGAAACTACTGAACGGATTTTCTTGCGGCTTTCGCAGACCTGTTGCCGTTATCAATATCGAGCAACAAAAAACGATAGATTTATTGAAATTCCCTCAGGGCAGGGAATAAATGGGATTTATTATATTCACTAAGTAATACCAATGATGATGAGACGATGGATTTTTGGATGTTGCCGTTGCCGGATTTTTGTTTTATTCAATGAAAGAAATGAAGAAGCTATACTGCGCGGACGAAGTCGCGGGCACCAGCTAGTAATTAAATAAAAACTCATTTATTGCCACAACATACATAATTAGGTACTTACATGAATATCAAAACAGGAGCAAAGTTAGATAAATGGAAATAATAACCAGCCACGTTCCGGCAATGGGTACAAATCTCAGCGAGTGCTAGGATAGGACCACAGAATAACTAATAGCACATGCTAGTTGCTAGCACACATAGACATGGCAGCATGCACCCAGCGCTAATGTTCAGACTGGCCCCTTTAGCGGAGGTTAGCTGTAACCGGGTACTGTCGTTTCGGCGAAAATTATTTCGCAAAATGATTCATTTAGCAAATGTTTCATTTGCCAACTGTTTATTTTTCTGAAACTGTAACCTATTCATGATATATTTCAGGAGGTTTTTTTTTGTAAGTTAGGTTTGTTTTATAACAATCATGAAAAGTTTACAGTTTCAGAAAAAATAAACAGTTGCCAAATGAATCATTTCGCAAAAAAAATTTCGCTGAAACATTAGTAAACCAGCTGTAACATAATACTTTTGAGGTTAGAAAGTGGTTTACTACTTAAATAAGACAAGTACAGTAAAATAACATAAAGTTTAACCACTGACAGATGGTTTGCCTTCATTTCATATTCAACTTTAACGACCTGCAAATAAGCCAATTTTAGAATACTTGTTACCCACGTTTGCAGATTTTGTAATAGCTACTTTATTTGTATGGTGTTAAAGTTGGAAATGAAATGAAGGCCAGCCATCTGTCAGTGGTAAACTAAAAGTATAGTATAAATCTTCCCAGGTGAATTTTTCACTTCGAGCCATTACATTAAATTTGAACCTTAATACTATGAAGATACCGTTTGTTTTGAAAGATAAGGGCTCGGAGCGAAAAATCACCTGGGAAGATTTATACTTATAAACGTATTGTATGCAATATTGTTAGTAATAAATAAATTAAATTTGACTTTGTGTTCGTTGTGGGTAGGCTGGACGGCGGGCCGGAGATGTGGGAAGGGCTGCGCGGCGCGGTGTGCGGCTGCGCGCAGGCGGCGGCGGCGGGCCGCGCGGGCGCCGGCTCGGACTTGCGCGACGCGCTGGGCTTGCTGCGCGGCCTGCGCGCGCCCCGCGCCGAACACGTCCTGCGGCCCATCGCGCGCTGGGCCCAGCACAACCGGATACCGGTCTGAATGGACACCAAAGCGTGCCCTCTTGGATAGCCATGTCCCGTTCCCATTTAGAATATAATAGAATAACAAGTTTGCTATGAAGTATCTTTTTGTATTTTTTATTTTTTCAACTTCTCTTTTTGAATGAGGAGCGTTGACGTCTCTCGATGAGGGTGTAACATAGATGGCGCTGTATCACTGCGTAATGTGATTAGTTAATGAACTGAGATGTGAGATGTATGGTAATTTTTTTTGTCTAAACTCAGGAGTTTAGACACTGGACCAGTGGTGGTGTAGGTTTTAAATTTGGGTCCTACACTTTTTTCTTCGCGTCTCACCTGTGGATATGGCTAAAGTCAAGGTTCTATAGCCAATACGTATTGTTTTAGTCAAGTCTACATCGGCATTTAAATAAATCTCATATTTGCTGACTCGGAGTCGTTAATTTTATGTCCACAGGAGGGACAACTTTTGTTTCTTACGCTATGTTTGACCCGTTTCAACGTTTAGGTACGACTGTCACTGACCATGAACGTCAACGGGAAAATCGTAGTAGTAATGTAACTACAAAAATCGTTGTGGAAATGAAAGACATGACATGAACTCCAATTGGTCCGCAATAAATGACACGGAGATATGATCATTATTTTCACAAAAAGATCAAAAATCACCATAGGATGAACATGCTGGAGTTTGATATTTTATCAACTCAAAAATCTTAATACTTAGAAGGAAAACAATTCTTTAGAATAAAAGAATGACATTGAAATCGGTACAATATCAATCAGTCCTGTCTACTAGAACCTCCACTGAAATGATATCAATATTACTATATTGACGTACCAAGTTTTTAAGCAAAAATGGTAACATTTCACATACAGACACTGCAAGGCTTTACGTCAAACACTTTCTTATACATATGTATACCTTCTCCGTTCCCTTGTGGGTAGAAAATCGGCTTTATCTAGGTAAGCTAATACCTGTAAACGAGCAATTCTTGTATATTTATTTATTTCGGGCATCTCAGAAACAGCTCATAAGAGCTGTTTCTGAGATGCCCGAAATCATAAGATTTAGATGAAATTTGCTATGTGAAGGCTTTGGGGGTGAATAATCGACTTAGTCTTATTACTGGGAGTTTTAGCAAAAAAAAACGCTCCCAGGTACAATCAACTACAAAAAGATCGATACAACCAAAGTTACAAAAATATGCATACGCGACTTTATTGACTTTCCGTTATGGTCGTGTATAGGTACATACATATTTTTGTAACTTTGTCTGCATCGATGTTTTTGTAGTCGACATGTCGACTTATCCATGGACTATTCGCTATTGAGTCGTAAAGATAGATAGATCCGCGCTATTCCTCGGAAAAATCCTACTAATAATATAAAAGCGAAAGCTTGTGTGTCCATCTTATCACACGAAATTTTCTTACCGAATTTTGATGAATATTGACCCACATATAGGTCATAACCTAGAATAACTTTGGAATAATTTTAATTCCGCAAAATTGCAAGAGTAGGTTTCGCAGGATGGCGATAAATGATTTTTCCGCAGACAAGGTCACGGGCAACGACTTTTATTAAATTCAGTGGCATAAAAAGTAGTCGTTTCTAATCATCGATTTTAACTATGATTTATGGTTGAATTTCGCATACTTAGTCCTTCGAACCGGATTTAGATTTAGATATTTTTAAAGAATGATCTCAGTTTGACTATATTTGATTGGTCAATACTAAGTAAACACTTTGCCTTTGACACATTTAGGTATATCCAGTCAATCAAGAAAAATCTTTGGCTTAACTATTTCCTGCGGCGGCACGTCGACTGGTGTAATATTGTAATTGACTCGGTTTGCCTTACAAGATAGACTGCTTTTTGCTCCGACAGAATTTATCAATCAAGGTCTTTTCGTACTATTTATAACAAGGATTTAATGTTTCACCTGCAATTCGTAACGGCAGGGTTTCTAGTGTTTCTTTCTACTAATCAATTAATCGACAAATTTTAATTACGAGAGGGACTGAGTAAGGTATCAATTAATGTCTTATTAAAACCGTGATTGCTACTACTACTAAGTGTAAAGTCCGTAAAATATCTATCATTCTAACAGTACCTAAGAAAATAGACTAAATTTTGAAAGCCATTTAGTTTGTTAATAACACCTTATAAAGTTTACAGAACTTGCAAGTACCATTTATTAACATACGGTGTGATTGCGTGGAATATGTCTTGCCCAAACAATATGTTAATGGTTCTCGTTAGCAAACGGAAACTTCACCCACTGTGCTAGAAACCAAGACATGGCATAGAAATAAATAAGTAGCTAAATTGACTGGATAACTAATGAAGAAACGACTGTGACTGTGGGACACCAATACTAACTTAACAAGAGTCGAAAGCATTTGGGCCAAGATTTATCTGAATGATGCTCATTGTAGTGACTCGTAACGAGAATAGAAAATGAACTTCTTCTCCATTTCTGGTAATTTCCACAGCCAAGGTGCTATCCTAACTATTTATTTTACATAAAAGTTTTGATGCTCTGGGTTCTCTACTTACAAAAGTTGAATACCGACTTATTGAAACTTTACTTTGCCTTGGGTCATAGTCATAAGTCGTTTCTGGCTTTTGTATTTCATTGGTGATGATTTAAATGTGTACCTATCTACATAGAAATGGGTCTTAGTTATGGTACCTACCTGTAAGATGTGGTAGGTATCCTTACCTTAACTATACTACATTTAATACGAGATTTTTCAAGACCTATACAAATCTACAATGTGTCACAATATAGTTGGCTTCACCCTAGATAGAGCCGCCACATGTGACAGTACTGATTTTCCTTGTGTGATTCACTTTCATTGGATAATATCATTCTGACCGTATGGTCCCCTTGTGGCTAATAACTAAGTTTTCTAACATAAAATAATATAGAATAAATAAAAAATCCGAAAAATACTGCAAAAATTGCATTTATTTATTAACTAAAAGTACATTATATTTACATGTCTGTAAACGCGTCAAGATCAAGTTCGTAGGCAACAGTCAAAGCAGTACGAAATAAATAAACATTCCACGTGTCATTTGATCCGCAGTCGAGGTCTTGGGTCGCATTGCTGAACGACAACCACCAAATAATACTTTTAACCTAACCAACAACTGAAATTTCTAGAAGAAAACCGTTACACATCCTATTTTGTGCTCGCTCACACAAAATACAGCCATCTCAATATCACAGACTAACCTTGCTTTAACTTGGTCAAGCTCTCAAAGACTTTCGTCTCGTGTCCTATAACTAGTGTGGGCGTTGGTCAGCAATGCGGGGGTCGTGGGTTTAGGGGTCGGGGTTCTGGGTCTATCCCCAGGGGTGGGCGATGCCGGGCAGAGTCAGTTTGGCGACGGGCGCGGCCACTGCCACGGGCGCGGGCGCCACGGCGATTGGGGCGTGGGCTACTGCCACTGGAGCCTGCAAATGTTTTATTGATTAAGGAATACTCAAACTGTTACTGTCAGTAATTTAGATAATGTGGTACAGTCAGCATCAAAAGTAGCTGGTCACTTTTGTATGTAATTTGTCGCTCTACATTTAGGTGCAAAACGTCATACTTGATTGACAATTGTGTTATTACGACTAAGTACAAAAGTGACTTTTGATGCTGACCGTACTCTACGAGTAAGTATAGGTAACGCCACCAGAGTTGAGGCCACGCACACAACCACATCTCATGTAATGACAGCGGGATTTTGACGTTGTGTTGTCGTTAAACGTCAACACAACGTCAAAGTCCCGCTGTCAATACATGAGATGTGGTTGTGTGCGTGGCCTCAACTCTGGTGGCGTTACCTACTTGACGTGATATTCAGCGGATTACGATTAACTCATTCACTGCCGGGAACGCATGTATACATGTTTCCATGACTTTCGCCTACTGCTACTGTCACAGTTTGGCAGCATTTGAATGCATAAGTGCGTTTGTGGCACCTGAAGAAGTCTCGAGTCTGACAGCGGGCACGGCTGAAGTGTTTTACGGCGATTTATTTTTGTCATTACCGTTTCAGCAATTACTTTTAAAAACATGATGCTAAGTAAGGGTTACACCCTCAGGTTACCTTTTTATGAAAACTAAAAACAGTACCGATGCCAAGTCTTCTTATCTTACGACGTGTTCTTCCGTTGTGGTAATAATATTGACATGGTAATCTTTCTTCTAATATATAAAAATCTCGTGTCACGTTGTTTGTTGTCGAACTCCTTGGAAACGGCTTGACCAAATTTTACGAAACTTTTTTTTCTTTAGGTATTCGGTAGGTCTGAGAATAGGTCGTAGGCTATTTTATAGACCCCTATTCCTCGCGGACGGAGTCGCGGGCAACAGCTAGCAATATATATATAACCGAGCGGTCAAAACGCTCGAATATTCACTCGAATGTGTTAAATGGTACCATGCATGGCATGAGTCTTGTAACATCTGCCTGGAGAGAGAGAGAGATCTCTCTACTATGGGAACTACCCCCTTAACACAGACTTATCAGACTTGTTTAGTTAGATAAATTGGAAACTTTCTCTATTAAATCATTGTTGTCATGGAATGTTGACATGACATTTAAAGCATAAAGGTCATCATCATCATCATCTCAGCCCATCTAAGTCCCACTGCACAGCACAGGCTTCCTCTCAGAATGTGAGGGTTTAGGCCGTAGTAGGTACCCAAGCGGGCCCAGTGCGGATTAGGAACTTTACACACACCATTGAGTTTCCTCTCAAGTATATACATACTACACAGGTTTACAGGTTTACCTATACAGGTTTCCTTACAATGTTTTTCTTCGCCGTCAAGCTTATTTATGCAAATGTAATTTCGCAAATAAATTCCGAAAAACTCAGAGGTGCAAGTCGGGGCTTACACCCGTCACTGCTTGATTACTGATCACCCATAGGCCACCACGGCTCATCTTCAACTGTATTGACCAATAAGATTGTACAAGTAAAATGTGAGCTCGCATTTAAGTCATGGAACTATGAGAAGGGGCTTACCGCGTGGGCGGCCGCGCCGGTCCGCTCAACGACGGCGTTGAACCCGTTGACATTGTCTGCGGTGTAGGTGACGCGGCGCACGTGGCCGTCAGGTTCCACCAGGCTGTAGGAGCCGTGTACGACGCCGTTCTGCAGCGTCTCAGCCGCGTTCTTCTGGTCGCCGGTCGCGGGGTCCGCCACGCCGTACGAGAAGCTGTACGCGGGGTTTGGGTCCACCGGCTCTGCGCGGATCACCTGTGGCGAGGGTAGGAATAATGGTTACCTTCAAACACGCGATAAAATTTTTACTAACAGTATCGCAATAATATTGACGATCTAATCCATGTCTATAGGTTCACAACTTCAAAGTGGAAGCCCACTTGGACGTGTGACTTAGTTAAATCATTTTGTATGGGGACATTGAACGTGTTGTAGATAAATTACCGAGAGCGTGGAATTGCATATGTAGTGGTATTGTGTGTTTATAGGCATTCCGCTTTAGTGAGAGAGAAACAAAAATATAGAAATCTCTCTCTGCAATGCTTATAAACAAACAATACCACTACATATGCAATAGGGATGTTGACACCACCAATCAACTGGCGTACTTTTTTTGAGCTGTCAAAACACAATTCTCCCACAGAGTTTGAATGGCAATTGAAACTTATGACGTCACTTTGTTCGCCAACTCAATCAACTATTTATTTGTTGTAAAGCAACAAAAAATCTAATTTTGCAGTTCTTCGAAAATTAATCTGGTTTTCAGAGCTAAAATAAAGCGTTTTTTGTTTTACTGAAGTCGTGTCTTCGAATTATTTTTTAATGGCGTCAACAGCCCTATTCCACACTCTCGGTAATTTATCTATTCCTTACATTACACTGAAGAACTTACAGGGGCTGCGACGGCGTGCGCGACAGGCGCTATGGCGGGCGCATACGCGTGCGCGACGGGCGCTAAGGCGGGCGCGTAGGCGGGTAAAGCCGGCGCATACACCGGCACCGCCGCCGCCGCCGCGAGCGCGCACCACAACACTAACAACTGTAAAACAATACAGTTTATTATATACTGTATCTGTTTATAGGCAGCAGATTAGTCAAGATCATAAATAAAAAAATATCTATGCAGCTCTGTGCCATCAACCATAGGGTTGATGTTTAGATATATGTATATACCTCTATAAGATTGTACTTATTGACCGGAGTAACTGAATGAATGACTGATGAAGGAACGCGAAAGAGTGAATGGTATGAGTGAATGAAAGAGGGAGAAAAAGAGAATTAACAGAAAAAAGGTGTGCCTTGGTTGTAAGAAGTGTTTTAATTTGTTTTTTTTTTTGTGAAATACTGTGCTTCACCACAGAAATAATAATAATATTTCTGTGTGTTTCACAGTTGATTTTCTTTCAATGGTGTCCCCGAGCCTAAATATATTTGACGCGATGGCCGTATAGAATAGAGTAGATATTTATTGCCTTTCAAATCAATATAGGCAACATATGTTTATTTATACCTGTACGCTTTATAGAAAACTGGCACTTTAGGTTTGTATTAGATATGTTTAAGTTGTAATAAATTTTAATAAAATAGGGACCATTGCTTGGAATATTTCACATCAATTGACCAAGTATCGAACTAAGCAAAGCTTGTACTGTGAGTACAGTCAGCAGCAGAAGTGGGTGAGCAGTTTTGGTGCTCAAATTGATCAATACACGACTCTATTTTTCCTAGATATAAGAGTGAGCGTAGATCATTATGAGCACCATGAGCATCCACTTCTGCTGCTGACTGTACCAGACACAAACATTTTCAATGTATAAATATATGCTTACATATTTAAACACAATATTGACATTCGTACATTACACATACACAGTCAATTACACACACATTACTTTACATTTTTACATTCTTATATTTTCTACAAACATCTGCCCCGACCAAGCTTTGAAGTCGGGAACTCAAGCTTGATAGCCAGGTTCTCTAACCACTAAGTAAGCTATCCAGACGTAAGTTTATTTATGTAGTAAGGTAATAAAGGTATTTAATCCCACATCTGCATCGCTGTCTTACGAATCCACTTCTGTGGTAGAGTCATTTTACTGTTCCCTGTTACTGTGTATTTAAACCTTCGTAAAAAAAAAAACTCTTTTGTTATTTTGGCATCACTACGGGTATAAGAGCTAGCTTTGCTAAGAGCATTGCAAGTCTAAAATGGCTCTATTTTTACCATCGGAACAAAGTTTTGCTATGTCGATAGAGTTGTATTAGGAAAATCCAAAACAGTAAGTATAAAATAATTAAAAATACACTTTAAAATTGGTCTTGCAAACAGAAGTTGGGATTAAAGTTATACATAAAGTTGCCTCTTTAACTAAAAATCAACCCAATAAAGTGCTTATAGGTGCTTCTACGAGCGTTTCAACCGCTATCAGTTGCCTGTCAAAATATATTTAAGAAGTGATAAAGATAGGCAGAAATTTTAATAAATTTAAATTGTATTGTTGTATTGGTGTTTATATTTTTTCCATGTACTTGTTTTTCTGTATTGTTTTCTTTGTGGTGGACAATAAAGAGTCATTGTATTGTACCGCAAACTCACTATTTCGTTTTATAAATAACAATAATAAATAAATAGGTAGGTATGGGACGATTGACACATTGATTGTACTATGGGTAAACATACGTATAAAGATAAATACACATTAAACAAACATCCAACACTCTGCTCCGACCGGGAATCGTACCCAGAACCTCAAGCTTCGTAGTCCGGTTTTTAAGCACTAAGCTATCCGGTCGCAAAAATCTGTCATTCGGTCCGGCTCGTTTCTTCAATATATGTGACAGCTGATGTGACCAAAAGGCTCTTAAAGCTACTCTTAAACGATGTACCTACCTTAGCGATCATGTCTGCGTGCGCGCGCCGAGAGGTAGAGAACACGTGTGCCGGGTACTGGGCCACGCATGCTATATAAAGGGTGCGCAGGAGTGCACTTGATACACATTTCGCAACCCCACGCACGGTAACGAGACACTTGCGGTGGTACCTAGTGTCTCAATTGTCTATAACTAAAACGCTTAGAAAGAAAGAATAAAGGCCCTTTATATTACAAATTAGTTTCGACAACAATAAAATTCTTAATTTTGAAACAGACATAAAATAATTAATTATTTAATTTTAAGACATAGTCGTCGTTGTCGGTGTTGATATTTAGCTAAAATAAATATCACGGGACAATTCACACCAATTGCGTTTTAGCGTTGTGGTTTGCAGCAACATTATGCTGAGTGGGGCCCAATTTATACTATTCGATGATTGTTTTTGTATCTTTTCCTGTCAACTGTATTTCCTGTGTATCGAATATGTGTATATAAACATCTTTCTCTTTCTCTCTCTCAATTGACCTAGTACCAAACTAAGCAAAGCTTGTACTATGGATACTAGACAAGGGATAAACATATTTATATAGATAAACTAGCTATTGCCCGCGACTCCGTTGCGAAGATAAAAAATAGCCTACGACCTATTTCAGACCAACCAAATACAAAAAAAAAGTATGTATGTATGTACCTAAAACTCTTTATTATACATAAAACATGAAAATAACAAGAGAAACAGATGTACAAAGGCGAACTTACCCCTAAAAAGTTTCATACAAATCGGTCAAGCCGTCTCGCTCGGAGGAGTTCGATAACAAACACCGTGACACGAGATTTTTAAGTATATATTAGAAGATACATCTTAAATACATATTATACGCAAGACTCGAGAAAAAACATTAGTATTTTTCATACAAATATCTGCCCCGACGCGGGAATCGAACCCGGAACCTTAAGCTTTGTAATCAGGTTCTCTAACCACTAGGCCATTGGTCGTCACTGATCGTTGCTGGGAGAAATAAATAACTTTAAAAGGATACACAGCAAAAATAACATATTACATAGGATATAATCAAGTGAATTCGCGGTTGATTGCCTCAGGCAGAAGGTCGTGGGTTCAAATCCCGGACTTGCACTCTGAGTTTTTCAGAATTCATCTGCGAAATTAAATTAGAAATTGACCATGAGCTTTACAGTGAAAGAAAACGTCGTGGGCAAACCTGCCTGCGAAGACATTCGATGGTGTGTGTGAAGTTCCCAATCCGCACTGGTCCCCCGTTGGAACTATAGTCCTAAACCATCTCATTCTGAGAGAAGGCCTGTGCCCTGCAGTGGAACGTATATAGGCTGAGATGAAGGATAACTTTGATACAATCAGAATCCAACCTAGAGGCACCACCGCCTATAAATAAATATCAACAACTCAAAGAGAGTCACTGATTGCCGAATTAAATATTGAATTGCGGGCCTTAAAGAAGAGGGAATAGGGCAGGTATAGTTATTTGTGTCAAAAGGGAGCAAAATGATGTATTTACGGCGCGGGCGGTGATACCTTTTTTTTTTGGTGTGGAAAATGCACCTTATGCATCGTCTCCGTTCGGGGAAACAGAGGTATGTGGGGCTCTCCCCAAGGGGCCTACCCACTAAAAACCACACGGATTCCCTCGTTGCCATTGTGAACGCCGTGGCAGCACAACGAGTCACCGCAACGCCCACAGGCCGCCCCGGGATGGGGCTCCTCTGTCGACACCGTGCAATGTGGGCTCGGCACTCCCCGGCCTCCCCCGCTGGTGAAGGATTGTTTAAAGAGGTTTACTCCTCGTGGCTTCCGCAGATGCCCACGTTCCCGGCAAGCCGGGTTTACGTGCCCTCACGTTAGCTCCCGCGCCCTCATGTACTGCTCTGAAGGCAGAGCGGTACTGAGGGCACGGTCGCTTCCGCCCACTAGGCTCGCCTCTCCCTGTCCGCCGTGGCAGAGCAGGTAATTAGTTCAGGTTCGCCTCCGTTAGAGGCGTCCGCCCAAGGGCGAGACTCCATCCTCTCTGCGGACCCACGAATGGGCCCGCTGGCTCGGATCCCCCGCAACTAGTTGCGGGTTCACCTCACCACCCCTACCCCCCCCAATGTGTCAGCAAATCACCACAGGCCATGGGCCCAACCGCTACTCTTCTCCCCCTTAACCACCAGGGTTAACAGGGGAGAACCGTAACGGTCGTGCAGCCCAGACCATCTAGTCGTAGGCATGATGGCCTGGGCACATGTGGGGAGGTTGCTGACCCCCCCCCCCCCCCCCCCCAGTCAGATATTAGCCAACGGTTAACCAAATCCCCGAAGGAATTAATTAACCGTTGTTGCCTAGGGTGCACCGTCCCAGGCGTTACCCTTCCCCACCCCATGAGGCCTACGCCTCGGATAGAAGGGAGTGGTAACGCCCGGGCACTCGAGGAGGTTTCCGACTTCGCACCCCGGCGGTGATACCCTACGCTTCAGACTACCCGTGACTTCGGCCGTCGCAATAAGATGTAGCTGAAACATCGAGGTAAAATGTACACAATATTTTATTACATAATTCAGTGCCGGAAATGGTAGCACTGCTGCTGCTGCTGCTGAAGCATGTCGCAGATTGGGGTAGACTAAACTTAGTTCAGTTTAATCCCCAAAAGACTCAAGTATGCGCGTTCTCCACTAAAAAGGATTCCTTTGTTGTTTCGCCTTGTTTTGATGGTACTCCCCTTGATGCCAAATCGTCTATTGGGATCCTGGGTGTCGACATTTCGAGTGATGTTCAGTTTCGTGGTCATTTGGAAGGCAAAGCTAAGTTAGCTTCTAAAAAATTAGGGGTGCTTAATAGAGCGGGACGGTACTTCTCGCCAGCCCATCGCTTACAACTTTATAAGGCGCAGGTTAGGCCGCACATGGAGTACTGCTCTCATCTCTGGGCTGGGGCACCCAAGTACCAAATTCTTCCATTTGACCGCATCCAACGTAGAGCTGCTCGATTTGTCGGTAATCAGGCACTCTCTGGCCTACTCGATCCTTTGGCTTTGCGGAGGGATGTGGCGTCTCTCTGTATGTTATACCGTATCTATCATGGGAAGTGTTCTGACGAACTGTTCGAATTGCTGCCTGCGGCTAAATTCCACTACCGCACTTCGAGGAACCGTTTGTCTTTCTGTCCTCACCATCTTGATGATTGGCATTCTAGTACAGTCGAGTTCTCCAATATCTGTACAGCCAACCGTTCATAAATATATAAACTGAACCTTATGTTACGGTAATAAGGTCTATGTACAGATATTTATGAACGGTTGGCTGTACAGATATTGGAGAACTCGACTGTACCGTGTGTTTTAAGCGAAACTTCTTTCCTCGCACGACAAAGATCTGGAATCAGCTTTCTGCGGCACCATTCCCGGAGCGTTACAACTTAGGGATCTTTAAAAAACGAGCCTACCAATTCCTAAAAGGGTTGGCAACGCACTTGTGATGCCCCCCGTGTTACGGGTGTCCATGGGCGACGGTGATCGCTTTCCATCAGGTGACCCGTCTGCTCGTTTGCCACCTCTTATATAAAAAAAACTTCTAAGTGAAAATTACTAAAGATCTGAAAGATTAAAATTATTTGTAGGTAAGTATATGTTTAGCTATGGTGTTCAGTAGGTATGATATAATGATGAGTTGTGTTAGAAAGGCAAGTTATGCTAAGTTATTTCAGGTTAACTAGTGGAGGTCCCTTAAAGGGATAAGTTTGCCTTTGTGTAGGTTTTTTAGGGTTCCGTAGTCAACTAGGAACCCTTATAGTTTCGCCATGTCTGTCCGTCCGTCTGTCTGTCTGTCTGTCTGTTTGTCTGCCCGTCCGTCCGCGGCTAAGCTCAGAGACTGTTAGTACTAGAAAGCTATAATTTGGCATGAATATATATATATATATATCAGTCACGCCGACAAAGTAATCACTTAATCTTAATCACAAAAAAAAAACTAAAACAATTTTTTTAGGGTGCCTCCCATAGACGTAAAGTGGGGGTGATTTTTTTTTCCCTATCGTGTGGGATATCATTGGATAGGTATTTGAAAATAAATAGGGGTTTGCTGAAACCATTTTTTGATAAAGTGAATATTTTAGGAGATATTTACTCCGAAAGTTCAAAATAATGTGTCCCCCCCTCTAACTTTTGAACCGCACGTCTAAAAAATATAAAAAAATCACGTAACTTAAACTTAATAAAAACTTTCTAGGAAAATTATTTTCAACTTAATCAGTTGAGCAGTTTTTAAGTTTTTGTAAAAAAATAATTCTTAACTAAGATTGTAATTTAACCGCAATTGCAAGCATTGTTTTTCTTTAAGTACCTATAAGATCCGAAAAACCATCAACATACAAACTAGTTCTTAGTTACCCAATTCGCCGATAGATGGCGCTGTACCGCCGACGTTGGGACCAAAACAACCACATTAATAAAGTATGCAAAGATTTTTTCGTACCTACTACGGAACCCTATCTTGGGCGTGTCCGACACGCTCTTGGCCGGTTTTCTTATTTATACAATACTATCCGCTATCCCGCGGGAACTATACAATTATCTGGGTTAAAAATCATCCTAATATGTCCTTCCTAAGTAGGTCTCAAACTATCTCCATACCAAATTTCATCTAAATATAGGTTCAGCGGTTTAAGCGTGGAGAGGTGACAGACAGGCAGACGGTCAAACAGACAGATAGACACACTTTCGCATTTATAATATTACTACCTGTTGCCCGCGACTCCGTCTGCGAAGAATAGGGGTAGGTATGTATACAAAAAATAGCCTACGACCTATTCTCAGACCTGCTGAATACAGATAAGAAAGTTTCATAAAAATCGGTCAAGCCGTTTCGGAGGAGTTCGATAACAAACACCGTGACGCGAGATTTTTATATATTAGATATTACCACGCCTGATGGAAAACGAAGATGAGATCTAAGTACGATGGAGCACGCTGCACGCTTGCCTAGAAAATGCACATTCACTTGAAAACGGCCAGACCATAGTGTTCAGGGAACACAGACACAGGTAGGTAATACCACTCCTTAACTGGATGATAAAGGTAAAGTGAAAACACTTCGATTTTGGGAATGCTGGGAAAATAAGGGTTAAAACCCCGCCTGTAGCCTGTATAATATCATCATATAATGTAGCCTGTAGAATAGCGAAGGGGGAAAGCTACTCTTCTGCGATGGCGAAGGCTCTGATGACATAAGCCACATTCATTACAGACGACGCCGATGTACTTATATGAATTTTATTAATTGTATTTCTTTATTTTTATAGGTACAATAAAATGTTCACATACGTTGTACCTACATACTTATAATATAAGTAGTCCACAGTATATTTTTTTTATTACCTACTTTTATTTATTAGGCATAAAACAACTATTTCCCATACAATTATTTAAAGATTGCTCACCCTACCTGAATGTATTACAATTAATATGTACTTAAACTTTAGCTGTTTTATTCAGAAATAAAGAAAGCTGTTTTCTTACCTTTGTTCATTTACCTACCTTTAGATTAGACACTATCGAATGGAATTTGTAAAATTTAATCGATAAATGCAGCGATATCACTTCCCCAACAACAAAACGCGCCGATAACGTGATGCAGTAGGTAAGTAGGTACCTATAAAAAAACCGGCCAAGTGCGAGTTGGACTCGCGCACCGAGGGTTCCGTACAAATTTATATGTATCTACTATGAACATCCAGTCTTAGCAGACCCCAGTTCCTAAGCAAAATGTGCGCAGTGTGGGATCATTGTAGATTTGTTACTTATATAGACAGACAGACAAAAAAAATTATGCTTTTCGCAATTCGTTCCTTTATCTACTTATGCTATAAGACCTTGCTTCGTACCAAATTTCAAGATTCTAAGTTCACGGGAAGTACCCTGTAGGTTTTGATTCCCTTGCGAGTGTCGAAAATTTGCGGCATAAATGGCTGTATCTTTTGATTGCGTTGGCTTAGAAGTTTGATTTTTTCACAGTTCTAAGGGACAATAGACTTGAGTATTTGATCAAAATTTCAGCTTGATACCTCCACGCGTTCCTGAGAAAAAGGGTCTTGACAGACGGACGGACGGACGGACAGACAACAAAGTGATCCTATAAGGGTTCCGCTTTTTCCTTTTTAGGTGCGGAATCCTAAAAATAGTTTAAAAAACTGAAACCCGACTACGAAAAAAAACGCGCTTTGAAAAGTATGAAATAAGAAAAATTTCAAGAACTATCCACAATTAATATGGTCCTCACGACCACAAAATATGAACCTCCGCAAATTAACGCCTAATTCAATCAAGCAAGAAAATATTCTTGTACGAAATTCTTATACAGACTTCAGAGGAGATCCTGGTTGCATGCCACCTTGCCTTAAGAGTTGCTTAGGTTAACAGTTAATTTTATGGTGGCTTGCGACCACGGCTCTCCTCTGAAGTTTGTGTAAGATTTTCGGAGTTTGATATTGATTTGAAGGGGCATATTATGTTATATTATACTAGCTTTTGCCCGCGACTTCGTACGCGAAGACAATAACGTTAGAGTTGTTTGCATGAAATTTGGCACACAGGTAGTTTATTACGTGGATTAACACATAGAGAAATGCAAAGTTCCCGCGGAACTAAAACCGGTAAGCCTCGGTGGCCTAGTTGTTTGACCTATGGTCTCTTATGCAAAGGGTCATGGGTTTGAGCCCGGGCTTGAACCTCTTGAGTTATTCCGAATTCGTGTACTAAAATGTAATTTAATTACGTTTGAAATTTACCATGAGCTTTACAGTGAAGGAAAACATCGCGAGAAAAACTGCACACACCTGAGAAGAAATTCAATGGTATACACCCGTACTGTACAAACCGCACTGGGCCCAAGTGGGAACTACGGCGCAAGTGTTCTCGTTCTGGGAGGAGGCCTGATTGAAACAACAACATTCTATCCCGGAAAAGTGCAAAGTACGAGGGGCGTTCAATATAAAGTGAGAATGAGATGCAAACTCTTTTAATATTACGAAATTAAATACTGGCCGGTAAAGCTAATCTAACTAGCTGATTGCTATGAAAAAAAAAACTAACTGTCTTTTGTTTAAAAAAATATACGGTAATTTCTTTGCAATGCTATTGAGTACTCTAGCGAAAATGGAGAAAATTGAACTGCGCGCCGTTATGAAATACTTGTATTTGAAAAATTTTTCTACGGACCAAGTCAATTTGGATTTGCGGGACACTTTAAGGTCTAATGCTCCTCCGTATTCGACAGTCGCACGTTGGTGCGCCGAATTTAGACGTGGAAGAACATCGACAATGGACGACCCCCGCTCCGGACGCCCTACTACAGCAGTAACTGAAGAAATTGTGAAAAAAGTCGAAAACTCAGTTTTGGCGGATCGTCGTGTCACAGTTCGTTTTATTGCTGATAATGTAAAGATTTCAACGGGGAGCGTGCATAATATTTTACATGAACGCTTGGGTATGAAAAAGGTATCTGCGCGTTGGGTACCAAGAATGCTTACTGCCACGTAAAAACAAACTAGACTAGAGATTTGTCAAGAAGCTTTGAACCTGATGCAGCAAGACCAGGAACTTTTTTTGGCGCGATTTATAACAATGGACGAAACATGGCTCCATCATTACGACCCTGAAACGAAACTGCAGTCTATGACATGGAAAAGGCCATCATCTCCAACTCCGAAGAAATTCAAGGTGAACCCATCTGCCGGTAAGGTCATGGGCTCTGTTTTTTGGGACGGTAAAGGGGTATTAATGATTGAGTATCTCGAGCATGGAGCCACTATTACGGGCACTTTATACGCCAAACAAATAGCAACATTGCGCAATGAGATCCGCGAAAAACGGCGAGGTAAACTCTCGAAAGTTGTGCTGTTCCACCAGGACAATGCCCCGGCACACAAGTCCGCCGTTGCAATGGCTGCAATTCGTGATGCTGGGTTCGATATCCTTAAGCATCCTCCGTATTCACCAGATCTCGCTCCCAGTGATTTTTACCTATTTCCGAGATTGAAACAATACCTGAGAGGCCAGAAATTTGAAGACGACGACGCGGTAGTCGCTGCAGTACAAGATTTTTTAAGTACTCAAGATGAGACCTTTTTTAAAAATGGAATTTTAAGTTTAGAAAAAAGATATACTAAGTGTATTATGCTAAAAGGTGACTATAACGAAAAATAAAATGACATTTAGTAAAAGTTGTTTATAACATACTCATTCTCACTTTTTATTGAACGCCCCTAGTAGGTAGGTACTTAAAATAGTGAAAACCACAGATATCACTTCAGCTTGATCTTTTTTAAGTACTCAAGATGAGACCTTTTTTAAAAATGGAATTTTAAGTTTAGAAAAAAGATATACTAAGTGTATTATGCTAAAAGGTGACTATGTCGAAAAATAAAATGACATTTAGTAAAAGTTGTTTATAACATACTCATTCTCACTTTTTATTGAACGCCCCTAGTACAGCATACCGCGGGACAGAAAAAACTATCAAAACATTTTGAAAATCAGAGACAGTATAGCTTTTTATTAGTGAAATAATTTTGAAACGTGGGGACGTTCAATTCACTTATTTCTATCCCGTGGGAATTTTGCATTTTCCCGTAGAAAAATAGCCTATGTCAATCAGGGATATTATAGCTTTCAAATTGTAAAATATTGTTTAAAATCAGCCCCAAAGTTGAATTTACTTATTTCGATCCCGCGGGAAATATGCATTTTCCCATAGAAAAGTAGCCTATGTCAATAAGGGATATTGTAGCTTTCAAATTGTAAAACTTTTTAAAAATCAGGCCCTAAGTTGAATTTACTTATTTCTATCCCGCGGGAATTTTGCATTTTCCCGGGAAAAAATACTTTATGTCAATGTAGCTTTCAAATTGTAACATACTAGGGGCGTTCAATGAAAAGTGAGAATGAGTATGTTATAAACAACTTTTACTAAATGTCATTTTATTTTTCGACATAGTCACCTTTTAGCATAATACACTTAGTATATCTTTTTTCTAAACTTAAAATTCCATTTTTAAAAAAGGTCTCATCTTGAGTACTTAAGAAATCTTGTACTGCAGCGACTACCGCGTCGTCGTCTTCAAATTTCTGGCCTCTCAGGTATTGTTTCAATCTCGGAAATAGGTAGAAATCACTGGGAGCGAGATCTGGTGAATACGGAGGATGCTTAAGGATATCGAACCCAGCATCACGAATTGCAGCCATTGTAACGGCGGACTTGTGTGCCGGGGCATTGTCCTGGTGGAACAGCACAACTTTCGAGAGTTTACCTCGGCGTTTTTCGCGGATCTCATTGCGCAATGTTGCTATTTGTTTGGCGTATAATGTGCCCGTAATAGTGGTTCCATGCTCGAGATACTCAATCATTAATACCCCTTTACCGTCCCAAAAAACAGAGTCCATGACCTTACCGACAGATGGGCTCACCTTGAATTTCTTCGGAGTTGGAGATGATGGCCTTTTTCATGTCATAGACTGCAGTTTCGTTTCTGGGTCGTAATGATGGAGCCATGTTTCGTCTATTGTTATAAATCGCGCCAAAAAAAGTTCCCGGTCTTGCTGCATCAGGTTCAAAGCTTCTTGACAAATCTCTAGTCTAGTTTGTTTTTGCGTGACAGTAAGCATTCTTGGTACCCAACGCGCAGATACCTTTTTCATACCCAAGCGTTCATGTAAAATATTATGCACGCTCCCCGTTGAAATCTTTACATTTTCAGCAATAAAAAGAACCGTGACACGACGATCCGCCAAAACTGAGTTTTCGACTTTTTTCGCAATTTCTTCAGTTACTGCTGTAGTAGGGCGTCCGGAGCGGGGGTCGTGCATTGTCGATGTTCTTCCACGTCTAAATTCGGTGCACCAACGTGCGACTGTCGAATACGGAGGAGTATTAGACCCTAAAGTGTCCCGCAAATCCAAATTGACTTGGTCCGTAGAAAAATTTTTCAAACACAAGTATTTGATAACGGCGCGCAGTTCAATTTTCTCCATTTTCGCTAACGTACTCAATAGCATTGCAAAGAAATTACCGTATATTTTTTTAAACAAAAGACAGTTAGTTTTTTTTTTCATAGCAATCAGCTTGATAGATTAGCTTTACCGCCCAGTATTTAATTTCGTAATATTAAAAGAGTTTGCATCTCATTCTCACTTTATATTGAACGCCCTCGTATTTTTAAAAATCAGGCCCTAAGTTGAATTTACTTATTTCTATCCCGCGGGAATTTTGCATTTTCCCGGAAAGAAAAACTTTATGTCAATGAGGGATACTGTAGCTTACTATTGGTGAAAGAATGTTCAAAATCAGCCCCGAAGTTGAATTCAGTTTTTTCTATCCCGCGGGATGTCCCGTTGTGTCTTGTGTCATGTCTGTACCACAGAGTACTTTAGTTTAGATGTGGCGAAATGCTTCTTGCTAAAACAGCAAGGCTGAAAGCCATTTAAAATAAAAATATTATAAATTTAGTCAGATTCTGTTTTAAATGACTGTAAAATTATTTACCTGTTGTTTTCAGTGATTTGTACCATGGAGGTGACCTGTAAAAGTACGTACTTAATATTGTTTCAATGAGCCTACACGCTGCTCGCAAGGTGTTTACAAGTTTCGTTAATTTTTCCAGATTTCAAGGAATGTTTACCCCTTGTGGATGCTTCTATAAAGAAAGCGGACTTTTTAGTAATCGATGCGGAGTTTACGGGTCTGATACATGGGGCTGATGTTTCGATGTTTGATTCCTCGGCGGAGTACTACTTGCAGTCTTTGGCGGGATGCAAAGATTTTCTTTTGATCCAGTATGGACTGTGTGCGTTCTATTGGGACGAGGAATCCGACCAGTACATGAATGACGCTTATAATTTCTACCTGTTTCCGCGCGGGCGTCCGGGGCCCGAGCGAACGTTTCTGTGCCAAAGCTCCAGTCTGGACTTTCTCGCATCGCAGGGCTTTGATTTCAACAAGCTTATACGAGAGGGGGCTTAAAAATATTAATTAGGTATGTAGTTTATTCAATACAAAAAAGGTATAATTATTTTTTCCTGCACACTTGAATCTATAATATTATATTATAGTTATTTAAAAGCGAAAAAGTTTTTCGGGTGCGCCGACGTCGGATGCGACGTGGTTCAATTGGTAGAACACCCGTTGGGGCGCATACCCAGGAGACGTGGGTTCGAATCCCACCGGCGCACCCGAAAAACTTTTTCGCTTTTAAATAATCTTAGATTCGGTGAGCAGCCGTACTGCTAATAAAATAAATAATATATTATAGTTGTTTCAAAAAAATTGTACACAGTTAAGGCATTAATTAAAATTAAAATTAAATTAATTTCTTTTGTGCAACGGAGTTACCCATATACTTTGTATGACTTAACTTTTGTTACACAAAAATAGTGATAATGATTTTTGTTTTGATTAAGCCGTTAACTATGTACAAATTTTTTGAAAATAATCCAATTAGTTAGGTCTTATACACATTTTTTTATTGATTTCCGTAAAATTTTACACATAGCTTGGTACACTAACAGAACCACCTAGAACAGTCAAAACCGTTTATAACAACATTCAAGGGACAGCAATATTTGGTTGTTAAACACAGTTGGTCATTGTAACCAGTGTTACTTTGGTATATAAATTGTGTTGGGTTTTTTTCTTGGTTGTTACATCCAATATGTCGATGTAATTGGTGTCGCTATAAACGGTTTTGACTGTATATTGATTTTTGTTAAAAAAAAAAAAAAATTGTGGCATTTTTTGTTGAGATAAACATGAGATACAATACCAATGTTTATGATTATGACATTGATGTGACAAATAATAAAAGAAAAAGCGGTCTCCTCATGTGTGTTATGTCTCTACTTCGATATTGGCAAAATACGCCTTGCTAAAATAGCAAGGGTGAAAGCCAAGATAAAAAAAAAAAAAAGAAATAGCATGTAATGCCAAACAAACTTACCTAAATAATCTCCTTGTAGCATATAGCTATGAATGGAAATCTCTTTACTGACGAAATTTAAAAGATAAATAATAATAGGAAATAATGAAGGATTTTTTTTTTTTGTTCTACTTGTTATCATGCGATCAGTTCAATGACTATGAGCAGATAAGTTGCGTGATGTATAGCGTGTAGAGTTAGTTCCCCAGTGGGAGCCCCTCTAACTGTGGCTGAATCTTCAAGTTAGTTGATCCAGTTCTAGGATTCTGCGCCTCTTAAGACGTCTTATCTGGTCAGGTTCAGTAAGTAAGCCTGCCAGCTGGTTTGGGTGGCGGTGTAGTCGCTTTTTATATTTTATTGAATATGACTGAATTTCTTCCTTCACAGTGTTAATTTTTAAATATTGATGGACTTCTGAGTTCTTAATGAACCAAGGTGTGTTAGCAATTTGTTTGAGAATAGAGTCTTCAGCTCTTTGTATTGAAGAGATGTTTGAATTGCATGCAGAGCCCCAAAGCTGGATGCCATAAGTCCATATTGGTTTCAGGACAGTCTTGTATATGAGAAGCTTATTGTCAAGAAACAGGACGCTGTTCCTTCCGAGCAGCCAGTACAGCCCACGAAATCTCAGATTGAGTTGGTCTCTTTTTGCTCGGATATGTTCCCTCCAGGTCAACCTACGATCTAAGTGCATTCCCAAGTACTTAGTCTCGTCTTAGTCTCGTTATGGGGTAGCTGTTGGTCGCCAAGTTTGACAGGTGGGCTTTTACCTCTTCTCAGAGTGAATGTGATGTGGACTGACTTTGCAACACTAGCCTTTATCCTCCATTTATTAAGCCATTCTTGGAGTTCATTCAAGCTATCTTGCAGAAATTGAGATGCTTCAACAGGGTTAGGACTAGATGCCAGTATTGCTGTGTCGTCGGCAAAAGTGGCTACTGTAACTCTGGAGTTCTGAGGTAGATCTGATGTGAATATCGAGTATAGCACTGGGCCAAGCACAGAACCCTGAGGCACTCCGGCTAGTATATCGAAACATGCTGATGTACTATCTCCTTCTTTAACCTGAAACAATCTCCCTGAGAGGTATGATTCTATTACAGTGTACAAATTATGCGGGAGGTAGGTTTTTATTTTATAGAGTAGTCCCCTGTGCCACACTCTGTCAAAGGCCTGTTGAATGTCCAGAAAGGCAGCTGAACAATATTTTTTCTTTTCAAGGGTTGTTCTAGCGACTTTGCATACTCTATGAATTTGTTCAACCGTAGCGTGGTCCTTCCTAAAACCAAATTGGTGATCAGGTATTACTGAACGTGACAATAGCGGTTTCATGAGTCTCTTAAGGAGGATCCTCTCAAAGATCTTCGATATGACTGGCAACAGACTTATTGGTCTATATGAAGACACATCGTGTGCTGGTTTACCTGGTTTAAGCACCATAATTATTTGCGATACTTTCCAAAGTGCAGGAAAATGTCCTACTCTCATTATACCATTAAAAATGCATGTCAAATATACAACCGCTTTTCTAGGGAGTTCTGTTAGCACCTTCTTATCTATGAGATCAAAGCCTGGAGCTTTATTGTTATCTAAGTCGTTGATCGTTTGTTTAATTTCTTTGAGAGATGTTGGTCGTACAATGCAATACAATACAATACAATCACTCTTTATTGTACACCAGGAATAGTAAGCAATACAGAAAACAGGTACACAGAGAGTAAGTTACAAGGTAAGCAATAGGCGGCCTTATCGCTTAAGAGCGATCTCTTCCAGGCAACCCTTCGTATTGGAAAGTCCATTTGTAAGTCTTGGCTTACGACTTCATCAATGTCCGATTCATCACTGTTAGGGTCAGGTTCGTTCGGGGTGAATATCTTTGACAAGTGCGTGGCAAAGAGGTTGGCCTTTTCTTCTGGAGTTCTAGCCCATGTATGCTCTGCTGTCTTTAACGGTGGTTTAGGAGCAATGGGCTTATTTACATTCTTACACACTTTCCATAATGAGTAATCGGTAGTTTTGGTGGCTGTCAATGCTTTAATTTCAGCTTCCGCCGCATCATTCGCTGCTCGGTGTATCATATCTTTTAGTTTCCTGATAGCGGAGTTTAGTGCTCTTTTATCTGACGGGTGGCCGCTGGTGTGCCATACTCTACGAAGTCGTCTTTTTTCAGTAATTTTTTCTCTAATTTCATCAGGTACAGGGTTATGCCTAGCCTGAGAGTATGTAGTCTCAGGCGTACAAGTCCAACAGCTAGTCTGTACCACAGTAGTAAATTCTGTTACTGCGCTATCTATGTCTTCCTTTGATTTAAGAGCTACCTTGAGCTGCAGCCTTTCGTTCACCAGATCTCTAAATGATTCCCAATCTGTCCTCTTATTATAAAGTGTTGCGCGTCTATCAATGTTCAACACAGCTTCGCTAATTTTAAGGATTATAGGTGTGTGATCTGATGAGCCATCAAGGCACGGCTCTATTTTCCAAGATAGTCGTGATAATCCTTTCATCACAAAAAAGTCTATAACATCTGGAAGTCGATTTGTATCAGATGGCCAGTGTGTGGGTTCGGCAGTTGCAATCGCTGTCAGGTTGAGAGTATCGATGCTTTTCTTAAGCTCTCTGCCTCTTGTAGTGGTCAACCTGGAGCCCCAGTAGATGTGTTTGGCATTCCAGTCTCCTCCTGAGATGAATCGCCCACCAAGAGAATTAAAGTGTTCGTTGAACATATTTTCGTCGGTTTTAGGTTTTGGGGGACAATATACTGAGGATACGTTGAACTGACCATTTTTATCTTCTACCAGTACAGTAGTAGCCTGTATGTGATTCGATACAAATTGTAGCTGTTCGTGGTGCTTAATATGCGATTTTATTATTACAGCAGTTCCACCTCGTGCTGATCCATCAGGATGATTTGTGTTGTACACACTGTAGTTGCGGATTTTTATAAGACTGTTTGTTGTGGTGTGAGTTTCAGAAACAAGAAGAATGTCGATACTAATATTTTTTATTTGTGATGAAATACAACTGTATCTTATTGTTTTTATGGGTCGGAATTAGATTTTATAGCACTCCAAATTAAGCCTATTATGGGACGACCACATAACCATCGGTAATAGAATGTATGGCAATCTATTACCGACCCATTCAATGTTTATTTGGGTCGGTGATAGTTTCTTAAGGAAGTCTACCAAGTGACATTTTAGTCTTGTATTAAAATAGATCACATTTAGGGTACCGTAAGTGCAGATTTTTTGATAAAGTTAAGACTTTTACTCATCAGTCAGAAATACTCATAAGTCATTTAATTATTTGCAATATCATGACAAGTTACAAAAGAAAATATACATAATTATATGTATTTAACAGCTGACTCATTTATGGCGCGCAAAACACGACAACAATGTAACACATGTATTACGAAAACAGGACGTATCAATATATTTATTTTATAATACGATACGACTTTTTGAAAGATAATTTCTGAATTTCATTCCCGGTATGCTGAAACGACAATTTTGGACCAATCAAAAGTACTAACCCGTCCATTTTGCTTCATCACATCACTTTTGGCGTCCCCCAGGGGAGCATCCTGGGGCCCACGTTATTTTTAATCTACATCAATGACCTGATTAACCTAAATATAAATCGTGGAAACATCCAATCTTATGCTGATGACACTGTCATCGTTTTTGAGGGAGAGTCTTGCGAGTCAGTGTTCGAGTGTGCTAATGAGGGTCTTTGTAAGATATCCTCTTGGCTTAAAACTAACCTTCTCACTTTAAATGTTAACAAAACGAATCACATATGTTTTACGAAATACAACAGCACTCAACCACTGATTAGTCTGAAACTTAAACTACACACTTGTTCATATGCTGATCGTTCTCTTTGTAACTGTATGGATATTGAGAGGGTGAGTCACACTAAATACCTTGGTGTCATATTCGACCAGCGCCTTTCCTGGCATAAGCATATTGAATTTGTGAACCGTAGAATTAGAAAACTCATATGGATCTTTAAGATTCTGAGACATATTGCGACTAAGTCACTTTTAAATCAACTTTATGTAACTTTAGCGCAATCCATTATGAGCTATTGTATCACTGTCTGGGGAGGGGCAACTAAAACTAAATTTCTTGAGGTTGAGAGGGGACAGCGATGTCTCTTGAAGGTAATGTACCTAAGGCCTTACAGATTTCCCACTAACGAACTTTATCAGATTAGCGACCAGTTATCCATGAGAAAGCTGTATATCCTCTGTACAATACTAAAAATACATAAAACAGTAAAGTTTAACCCTGCGCTTCTTACGAGAAGACGAAAAAACTTTGTTGCCCCAATTATAATATGTAAATCCATGTTTGCTAAAAGACAGTATAAAACTCAATCTGCATACCTTTATAAAAAAATAAATGTCAAAATTAACAAGCCTATTGGGTTTTATACCAGCAACAATTATATACTTTACACACACACACACACACACACACACACACACACACACACACACACACACACACACACACACACACACACACACATACACTCGCACACATACACCGACACACACACACACACTCGCACACATACACCGACACACACACACTCACCTTTTCAAAATTACAGGCTCACGACAATATTCGTGACAGTATTTATGCACAATTGTTAACGAAAATAAATATTTTCATATTAATTTTTTTTCATTTTTCACTAAGTTAATCGAATAATAATAATAATGATAATAAAGGCGTAGGGATGTGACGACCTCATCGCCCGCTGGTGTTGTCGTGTCACCAGTGCAGTCAGTCATCGCAGGGCGGCTTGCGGCGAGCTGTTGGTGCGTAGCAACACCACGAACCCGAGACCTCCAGGGGTACACATACACACATGCGCTTATACACACACTCACACACAGCTACACACCCACCCCGCCTCTAGTTTGCCTTTGTTGGCCGCCTAGAGTGGAGCGCAAGAGCTAAATGCTCGAAGGATGGATGTGTTTCCGTAAGTGGCGAGTTGGCATTTTGAAGTTTAAAGTCCGGTGTTCCTGGACTTTAAACTTCAAAAGTCCAGGAACACCTCTCCATCCTTAGCCGTTCACACCAATGTTGCCGCCTCGTTGCCCCGAGTGGGCAATAGTTTGAGGGGCCCATTTAGTGAATGGCGAGTCACCGCCTACCAAAAGTTCAGTTTATGAGATATTGAAATGGTAGGTGTCCGTTATCTCACTCCCATAGCCCGGTAATCCTGTCCACAACATCCCAACCCCATAGCCAATTCCATGTCGATTCCTACCTGGCAATAGATTGGCAACTGTGGAGGACTGTCCGCTAGCACATCCTCATGGTGTATTAGGGGATAGACCTCTATAGTTGCGCCCATCTCATTTATATTATATGGTACCAAAGGCCTCTTCATGTTGGCTTCGGCCCCATGAATGCCTTTCAAATGACCGGGTCCCCATGGGCCCGTGATCGGAAATCTGTACCAACATAATGATAATAATACTTCCTGGGTAATTAAGAGAATAGAAAAAAAGAGAACAGTAAAATTAAACAGTGATAAAAAAAAATAATAAAAAAAAATGGGAATGGAATAATTGCCACGAAGAAAAAAGATTTTCAGAAATAATAGGCCACACTCCCTTGAAAATCATAGAGGTGCACAGAACAGAATTTTGTAAATTACCACGAAATTTATAAAGAACAAAGAAGATTTTTTGTACCTAATACTGACTCAGACAACGCATAACGCACAGCCTAAACAAGATCTAAAATTTGGCAAATATATTCCTTGAGGATCGTAGAATTGCACTAAAATGCTATTTTGAAGGGTAGAGAACTATCCATTTTTTATTCTTCAAGAGGATAGAGATGATAGTCTAAATTATGATAAATCAAAGAAAAAAGATTTGATTGTGTATTTGTTTGTTACGAATAAAGTCGAACTGCAAACTGTTCAACCGATTATGAAAATTCTTTCAACTGAAGAAGGCTTTATTGTAGTAAGTGAGTAACATAGGCTACTGACACTTTAACACGGGAATATGTAAAGGTATAGTCGCGGAATGAAAAGGTTCATTGAATCATCACTTTTAGGCTGCGTTTCCACCAGAGATGTGCGAGGATGCGTTGCAAGGGATGTGTTTGTCATGAACCAATAGAAACACTTCATTCACTTAGGACCTTTTAAATGAAGTGTTTCTATTGGTTCATGACAAACACATCCCTCGCAACGCATCCTCGCACAGCTCCGTTGGATACGCAGCCTTAGATCCTAACTCGCCGACATAGAATCGAAAAGAGACGAACCTTTTCATTCCGCGACTGTACCACGGGACGCGGACAAAGTTGGCAGCAATAGCTAGTTAGTTCTTGATAATGCATTTGAGGTAAGATTTTGATAGGCAACCCTAAGGCTTTTGTTTGTGTAATCTATTATTTTAATAGATAGGTGCATAATATCGAGGTGTGGGGATCTTATCATTATCATATTAATCTATATACTTATATTACTTACTGACTAAAGTTGATTAGCGATGTCGCGATATACATACGCAATTGCACAGTGCACGTAAAATAGGAAATCATTGTGTTGGAGAACACGCGCTTGAAAACACTCAACATGGTTTTACGTAGTGACTCTCGGAAAGCTGCCATTTTAGAGAAATTACATCAGGCCCGTGACCATTTACGCGAAAAAACAAAGAAACTGCATGTGCTGTATCTGCTCCGAAACAAAGACAGGAGATATTCGTTATATTTCCAAGGTCAAGAGGATTTGGTCGAGAACAACCCGCCGGAAGAAGAGATCAAGAGGACAATTTGGTACTCTCTGGATCCTCCTAGTAACTATATGCAGCTGGTACAGGAGAAAGTGGGTGGTGACTTAAATAGAGATGGGAAGCAGTTGATTCTCAACTCGCAGGCACAAGAAAATCAGAGATCCATTTTTAAAACCGCCGTCAATATTATGAAACAACACATGACTAAGGAAACTAAGGTATACACAAGCGAATCTGAATATCAGTCAGCAAATCCACCCAGACCACCACAGACTGCAAAAACTCAAACCGTTCGGCTTACTACAATCGCTGACCTTATTCAGGAAGCCATAGATATTTTGGAGACAGATTCCGGTCTACAGAAGATATATATCATAGACTTGATTCGGGAAGAGGATGATGGTGTTGGCGGTGGCAAATATTCAATTTACTTCAAACTTCAAAACGAAAAAACCAAATTGAAGACAGGTGGCATTGTAGGCTGTGTAGCCCGCCGCATTTGGAGTGGGCTGAATCCTCCCAAATCGTACTTGATGGTACTAGAGAAAGAACTTCAGTCGTCCATAAAAATTAATAATAAACGAACAACCATTTTCGGCGATGAATCGAAAGCACTAGACATTTTAGCAAAAATACAATCGATTTATGTGTCTTGGGCCACCACGAAGAGTAAATGTTTTGACTCTGTAAATAATTTTTGCGCTGGTATTTCCATGGATTTGATATCGCCCACCAAAAGCAATGAAGAACCCGAACTTGGAGATTCTACTTCCACTATGAGACCAACAGACGAAACAGCCGCTTGTGCTACAAGCTCTCATTCGCAGTCTGCTCCTCCCCAAAAGAAACAGAAGATGACGCCGGTGGCTGACCCTCTAATAAGAGATGCTAGTGAAAACAACATCAGCAGACAGAGTAGTGGTAGCAGTAACGAGAATAATGAGGCCAGTCTTTCGGGTAATAAAAAAGAAACGATGGAAAAATTTATGAAAACATTTTGGATGCTCCACAGAAACATAAACCAACTATAATAGTTTACGGAGTTCCAGAGTTTATACAGGATACACAGTTTTTAAACTGCATTTATGAACAAAATATAACTATAACGGCTAAGTTTGCTTCAGAATTATTAGTAGTTTAACAGTAAATAGCAGCCTGACCTAGAAAATATACCAACTTGGGAAGTTCCATAAATACAAAATCCTTAGAATAATATTACTTATTGAATACAGACAGTAAATAAATAAAAATAAATTAATATCACGGGACAATTTACACTAATTGACCTAGTCCCAAACTAAGCAAAGCTTGTACTATGGGCACAGAATAAGTAATAGTCCTAACGTACAGGAGGATTACTCTCGAACAAAAATCAACTTTAGGTATAAAAACTTGTCTACTCTTACTGCTTGCACGCGTACCTAATCGAAACTTATCGTGTGATACGAGCGTTGATATTCCATTGGGCACCGCTGAACCGAAACCAAGGGCACAGGGTTCCTACTCGCCGATGTTGGTAGGTATCTATCTATCTATCTATCTACCTATCTAATCTAATACCTTTAAACGAGCAATTCTTGTATATATGTATATATATAATCAGGATCTCGGAAACGGCTCCAACGATTTCGATGAAATGCGGTATGTGGGGATTTTCGGGGATGAAAAACTGATCTAGCTATGTTTCATTTTCAGAAAATCGCTTTTACTCGTGTTTTCCGGCTATTTTTGTTTGCATTAGAATACAAAGCTAAATTTCGCCAGCTTCGAGCAAACCAAAATAGCACAGTAGAAATCGGGTGGCCGCGGATCCAGCCGACCTCGGTTCGATTCCACGTTTTTTTTTAAGGTATTTAGTTTTTTTTTTAAGTTTATTTTTCATGAGAAAACGTCAAGTTTCTTCTTTTGTGAGAAAAAGTTACTTTTTGTGAGAATGGTGTCGCGGAATCCGCGAACTCCGCGATGTACTAGCTGGTGGCATTCATGCAATGACACCTATTCTGACCTGTCATTCCTATTTTAAGCTGGCAATCTTAGGGATGACTTTGACGTTTATGACGAGGAGGGAAAATCGGTTGGGATTTGAACTTGATGGATGAAGTGGGTGAGTGAACTGCCCTCAGATTAGAGAGTATATAATTGAGGACGGATGGCGAGAGGATATAGACGCAGTTCCAGAGAACAAGAAAGCTGTGAGTTTGTTCCATATTATTTACCCAATCTTGACATATATAAATTTACCTGTTGTGCAGAATTGTACTTGTAATACTAGCTCTTGCAAGCGCCGTTGTTAGCGCGTTACTCTAATGCAATACGTATCTCCCTGTAGATTCGTATTGAAGAAGGAGGCGTGAGGAGAGGTCGAGGGGTGGTATCGGTGGACCTCGCGGGTTCCTTATGGAACCCGGTTTCATCTGTATTATTGGTACAATTGTGTCATTTACATTAAGCCAACTTCTTGTTTATGTGGTTACCCGATGACGTCATAATCACACTGTATATAATTAACTGATGCGAACCAGATGTATGTAAACCAATAATTATTAAGAGTACATAAACCCTGTATCTGTACTATCATAATAAACTGAGTTATATCCTCATATGTAGTGGTTGAATCATTCTGGCCCTTACCCAGGCGTCAGACTTATAAACTCCGCTACAAATGGTATTATAGGGAACGTGCAGTAACTATAGGCGGCAGCACTAATGCGACAGAAGAGACACTATGCGGACAGTAAAACAAACTTATCAAGGTAAAACATTCAAATTGATGGCACCCTTATGGCACCAGTTGGCAGCACCGTCTATGTGCACGTTCCCTATTGGGAGCACAGAACAGGAAAAACCGGTTGTCTGTATAGTCGGTTTACGGACGATAGTTTAACGTGACTCACCCCTCCACACCCTCCGGTGTTTTTGTCAAATATCTTGAAAACGGTGCATCCTACGGCAAAATCAATGAAATTTTCATCCCCCCTTTGACGCCCCCACACTCCCTCCCCCGCACCCCCCCCCGCACCCCCCCCCCCCCCCACCCTCCCCCCTCTCACCCCCCACCCCACCGGTGTTTTTGTCAAATATTTTGAAAACGGTGCATCCTACGGCACAATCAATGAAATTTTCATCCCTCCTTTGGAACCCCGAACCCCCTCCCCCGCCCCCCCTCCCTCGCACATTCAGGATCTCGGAAACGGCTCCAACGATTTCGATGAAATTTGGTATGTGGGGGTTTTCGGGGATGAAAAATTGATCTAGTTTGGTCTTATCTCTGGGAAACCGGAAAACGCTTGGTACCGAGTTTCAGCCCGAGCAGAGCTCGGTCGCCCAGGTACTAATAATAGTTAAAAAAAAACTAAAAAACACGCTTTAAAAAAAAAAAAAAATAATAATATTTTTCAATTTACTATTCTTATAGTGCAGTAAAAAATCTTAATAAGCAATTATTATATTGTTATATCCAGATCAAAATTTGTAAACAATTCTAAATATTGATAAAATCAAAAGAGCCCAAACTCGATGGGGTTGTTTCGTTTTATTGTGGAGTGCCTTTGGCCATCTTCCAGCTCCATCATCAGACCCTGGTTACCATATGGGTTCAAAGTGCTCGTCAAGACGAATCAAACGAGCCCAAACTCGATGGGGTTGTGTCGTTTTATTGTGGAGTGCCTTTGGCCATCTTCCAGCTCCATCATCAGACCCTGGTTACCATCTGGGATCAAAGTACTCGACAAGACGAATCAAAAGAGCCCAAACTCGACGGCGTTGTGTGCGAACTGAAGGCCAAGTGACAACCTACTGCCATACGCCTGCCCGGGAGGCGCGCCGGCGGAACATACCTAAACTGCGGAGTGAACCCCCCCTGCTATGGGTACTAACTAGACAATGGATAAACATACTTATATAGATAGACACATACTTAAATACATATTAATTAAACACCCAAGACTCTAGCACAAACATTCGTATTATTCACACAAATGTCTGCCCCGACCGGGAATCGAACCCGGGACCTCAAGCTTCGTAGTCAGGTTCTCTAACAACTAGGCTATCCGATCCGGTCGTCTAACACACACGTACACGTCGTAATGGCTGCGGAACCCTATCCTGGGCGTGTCCGACACGCTCTTTGCCGGTTTTTAGTACAAAAACAATAAACAATATATAAGCATAAACGCGGAACAGACGGACAGACGAATGGACATTGCGAAACCAAATATAAATGTTTTTTTTTGTTACTGGCAAATACTTACATTGATGATTCCTTTTTTAAAGTCGATTGAAAGAGATTCAAAAGAATAACGTGCTTACTACAGATAAAATTAAACCAATCCAATAACATAATCATACGTGCGGTGCAACATACATATGTTACGCCGAAGCATATTATTCACGAACCAGAATGCAATAGACCACACCTAGAGACAACAGAAAGGACAGAATGTAACACAGATTTATTAACTAGAGCAGTCGCATAGAATAATAAATACTTACATGATATTTTATGCTCTAAAATATATCAACGCTGTCAAGTCTCGGACAGGCGAAATGCCTAGCGCGGCTGAATATCGGCTAATGTCTTTTAATTGGTCTCGGCCTGTATGGAAGGCCGCTCACACATTCGTTTATGGTACCAGTAATTTTAATATCGTTCGGGACCAATCAAATCCTACTAATATTATAAACTAGCTGTAGCCCGCAACTCCGTCTGCTAAGAATTCGTTTACCGCTGTCCCGCGGGAACTATGCAATTTTCCGAGATAAAAAGTAGGTAAGTACCTAACCTATATTTAATCCAGGTTATAAGCCATTTGTGTGGCAAATTTCACCTCATCATCATCATTTCAGCCGAAAGACGTTCACTGCTGAACGTAGGCCTCCACCAAGGCTCGCCAAACAGATCGGTCCTGCGCCATCCGCGTCCAACGCGTTCCCGCAACCTTAACCAGGTCGTCGCTCCACCTTGTTGAAGGCCTACCTATACTGCGTCTTCCGGTCCACGGACGCCACTCGAGAACCTTTCGGCCCCATCAGCCGTCAATTCTACGAGCGACGTGCCCTGCCCAGTGCCCACTGCCACTTAAGTCTGGCGATTCTTCGAGCTATGTCCGTGACTTTAGTTGTTGCGCGGATTTCATCATTTGTAATGCGATCCCGCAGAGAAACTCCAAGCATAGCCCTCTCCATCACCCTCTGAGTGACTTTGAGCTTTCTTATGAGGCCCATCGTTAGCAGCCACGTCTCAGTGCCATAAGGCATCACTGGCAACACACACTGGTCAAAGACTTTTAACTGAGACACTGCGGTATATTGGATGACAAGATATTGCGATATCTACATAGTATAAAACAAAGTCGCTTCCCACTGTCTGTCTATCCCTATGTACATCCCTACCTATGCTTAGATCTTCAAAATTTCGCAACGGATTTTGATGCGGTTTTTTTAATAGATACTAGGGCCGTTCAATAAAAAGTGAGAATGAGTATGTTATAAACAACTTTTACTAAATGTCATTTTATTTTTCGACATAGTCACCTTTTAGCATAATACACTTAGTATATCTTTTTTCTAAACTTAAAATTCCATTTTTAAAAAAGGTCTCATCTTGAGTACTTAAAAAATCTTGTACTGCAGCGACTACCGCGTCGTCGTGTTCAAATTTCTGGCCTCTCAGGTATTGTTTCAATCTCGGAAATAGGTAGAAATCACTGGGAGCGAGATCTGGTGAATACGGAGGATGCTTAAGGATATCGAACCCAGCATCACGAATTGCAGCCATTGCAACGGCGGACTTGTGTGCCGGGGCATTGTACTGGTGGAACAGCACAACTTTCGAGAGTTTACCTCGCCGTTTTTCGCGGATCTCATTGCGCAATGTTGCTATTTGTTTGGCGTATAAAGTGCCCGTAATAGTGGCTTCATGCTCGAGATACTCAATCATTAATACCCCTTTACCATCCCAAAAACAGAGCCCATGACCTTACCGGCAGATGGGCTCACCTTGAATTTCTTCGGAGTTGGAGATGATGGCCTTTTCCATGTCATAGACTGCAGTTTCGTTTCAGGGTCGTAATGATGGAGCCATGTTTCGTCCATTGTTATAAATCGCGCCAAAAAAAGTTCCCAGTATTGCTGCATCAGGTTCAAAGCTTCTTGACAAATCTCTAGTCTAGTTTGTTTTTGCGTGTCAGTAAGCATTCTTGGTACCCAACGCGCAGATACCTTTTTCATACCCAAGCGTTCATGTAAGATATTATGCACGCTCCCCGTTGAAATCTTTACATTTTCAGCAATAAAACGAACTGTGACACGACGATCCGCCAAAACTGAGTTTTCGACTTTTTTCACAATTTCTTCAGTTACTGCTGTAGTAGGGCGTCCGGAGCGGGGGTCGTCCATTGTCGATGTTCTTCCACGTCTAAATTCGGCGCACCAACGTGCGACTGTCGAATACGGAGGAGCATTAGACCCTAAAGTGTCCCGCAAATCCAAATTGACTTGGTCCGTACAAAAATTTTTCAAAAACAAGTATTTGATAACGGCGCGCAGTTCAATTTTCTCCATTTTCGCTAACGTACTCAATAGCATTGCAAAGAAATTACCTTATATTTTTTTAAACAAAAGACAGTTAGTTTTTTTTTTCATAGCAATCAGCTAGATAGATTAGCTTTACCGGCCAGTATTTAATTTCGTAATATTAAAAGAGTTTGCATCTCATTCTCACTTTATATTGAACGCCCCTCGTAGAGTGATTCAAGATATGATTTATATGTATAATACATGCATAATATAGTTGCACCTGTGCGAAGCCGGGGCAGGTCGCTAGTTGTTGATATAAATTTCATCTGAATCTTTCAAACGGTTTTAGCGTGAAAGTGTAACAAACATTTACACATCCATCCATCCATACATCATCTATCCATCCACACAAACTTTCACATATATAATATTAGTGGGATGGATGGGATGCGAAAGTTTGTACCTACATTATACTGTACGACTAAACTTAGCTGAACTTAAAACACTGTTATTTGATAATCATCATCATCATCCCAGCCTATATACGTCCCACTGCAGAGCACAGGCCTCCTTTCCGAACGAGACGGCTTGGGCCGTAGTTCCTACACGGTCCCAGTGCGACTGAATTTCTGCCCAGGTGTGTACGTTTCCTCACGATGTTTTCCTTCATGTTATAATTATTCATGACTATTATTATATATTATAATTATTAGGGATGACGACAGGGTTAAAAATATGTTTTTTTTCTATTTAGTCCGTCAGTTAGATAATGGGAAAATATGGGACACGTATTTTTTGGTTTATCAAATTATTAAAAACCGACAAAGATATAGATCATCAAACTTCCGGAGTGGGGGCTTGTGACGTCACCTTTAGGTAAAAATTGTACCATATAGTGACGTCACTCGAAACTTCTAAGCACTGTAGCCTCGTCATTTTTTGTTTGTCAAACAAAAGAAAAAATACGTGTACAATATTTTTTAATAATCTAACAGACGGACTAAACAGTTTTTTTTAGCCGTCTAGCCTATTACTGAGAACTCGATAATTATTTATGATGTACCTATCTGTGAAAAAGAAAAACAAAAGTATTTTTCGATTTGGCCATAAAGTTAATTACCATGTAGTTTCTATCGATGCACTTGGCCATTTTTCTAAGTTAACGGATACCAAATAAAATACGGTGTAGGTATATTACAAAGAAAGTTTCCACAAAGAACGATTGTTTATTTCTGATTTCTGATATAACTGAGTACCTCAAATACTTCAACAAAATTAATCGATCTGTTCTAGCAAGTATTTCACAACATGGCATTGGTCAAAACTGTATCAACGGAAAGGACTTTGTGTAGGAACATATTCACGCAAAGTAGGTCACACTCGATTCCGGTATGTACTACTAGGTACCAGTACCTCTACCATGAGTTTACACTAGTTTAAGTGACCGTACTCGCTAGCGACGGCGTAAATGATTTGTATGGAGAATTGTACTTCCGTAAGTGACCGCTAGAGGCGCTGTACAATTCTCCATACAAATAATTTACGCCGTCGCTAGCGAGTACGGTCACGTAAACTAGTGTAAACTCATGGTAGAGGTACTGGCCACATGGTGCGTGTATTTTAAATTCATATCTAGCCGCGCCCAGTGTACCGCCAGACATATCTGAAGTAGATTAGTGGCTAGTTTAATAAGATGACGGTAACGTGTAGATGTGATATTAGCTTCATGAATAACTATAAATTAACAAAATTAAAAACCCCCAACGCAATTTGGTCACATATGTTTGAAAATAAAATAAATGCCCACTAAGGGTCTAAGATCCCTTCCGCAGCTAACAAAAAAGCTGATAACTTTAAAACGGCTGAACCAATTTTGATGAAACATATCTAGGAACCATCGCCAAGAAACCAGCTTTTAAATCGGTTCACCCGTTTAAGAGCTATGATGCCACAGACAGACATACAGACACACACACACACATATACACCCCTCTTTTTGAGCCGGGGGTTAAAAATGCATGTACGAATCTTCTTGACGACCGGACAGCCGTACGTAGCTTGAGGTCCCCGGGTTCGATCCACGGTAGAGGCAGATATTGGTATAAAAAAGCGGTTGTCTGTAAAGTCGGTTTACGGACGATAGTTTAACGTGACAACTCCACCTCACCCCCCTCGCCGCCGTCCGCAACCCCCCCCCCCCCACACAACATCATCCCCCCGCATACTAAGATTGTACATCCTGGCGTTCGCTGCTCTCTTGTACCTACATACTGGCCTTCACTGCTCTGTACGTACATGTACGTTACATTGCGTCACCCTTTTTCGTGCGTGCAGCCGGCGTTCATCGATTTATTAGACGTTGTCACGTCAAAAAATCAAAAATCTTAATAGAAGGAAAACAATTTTGTACAATAAATGAATGGCATTGAAATAGGTACAATATCAATCAATCCTGTCTAAGAACCTCCACTGAATTTATATCAATATATTATACGTACCAAGTTTTTAAGATTGTACATCCTGGCGCGCGCTCGCGCGATGTTGTCACGTCAGAAACTGCTTGCCCTCGAGACTTGGATGTTTTTATCCATTAATGAATGAAATTTTTTTCAAGATAACAAAGATCTCATCATTGTTGGCACACTTACAATCTTAAAATCTTAAAATAATGTTAGTATGTAATTAAAATGGAATTAATAATTAAAAATTTAAATCAATATTTCAATTAAAAATCAGAATCAAAGTAAAATAAAACGAAATTAATAGGTAATTAAAAGTCAAAAGTAAAATTTACATTAAAAAAGAAAATACATTTAAAATCAAATCAAATAATTCAAATTGTAAAACAAAATTAAAATTAAATTAATAATAAAAATCAAATAAAAGCATTAAAACAAAATAATCAAAATCGCCTGATCAAGACACGAGACACACACTCATGCAGTTTGTATAGGTGCCCGATCAGCGGACAGTTCCATCTACACGCAAATGCGCTCAGGAGGCTGTTGGTGGTACTCTGCAGTCGGTGCAACAGGGATGCCGCTCTATTACGCATTATGGCATAAAAATCATCAATGCCCATCTGCGAACATTCCTGATGCACTACAGAATCGTGGCAAACCTAACATTATCCTGAATGCATTATTATATTGTATGCGCGTATTATATTAATAGATAGACTTGGATGTCTATTACACATAGTACAAGCTTTGCTTGGTTTGGGACTAGGTCAATTGGTGTAAATAGTCCCATCATTTGATTATTTCGTTTATTTATTATCGCTTGATTATCAGCCAGCAAACGGTGAATATTCAGCATTTTTACGGGGTACCGTATCTACCAAATGTCTTCTTCTATTGATAGACCCATATGTTGCAAGGACAAGTTTCGCACACTGAGAGAACTCGCCGTGCGATATGTTATCAGTCATTGGTTTTAAAGCTTTACGACCACATTAACGGAGTGCTTACATTTAATTACGAGTGCAGCACATTTTTAACCCCTGACACAAAAAGAGGGGTGTTATAAGTTTGATCGCTATACTGTGTGTGTGTCTGTCTGTCTGTCTGTGGCATCATAGCTCTTAAACGGGTGATCCGATTTGGATGCGGATTTTTTTATTTAAATTTAAATCAAGTTTTTTGGCGATGGTTCTTAGACATGTTTCATCAAAATCGGTTCAGCCATTTTAAAGTTATAATAATATCTAATATAATAATATATAAGCTCTTTTGTTAGGGGCAGAAGGGATCTTAGACACATAAAGGGCATTTACTTTATTTTCAAATTGCGTTGGGGGTTTTTAAATTCTGTCTGTCTGTTATATCTTCACGCTTTTGTAAACCGCTGAACCGAATAAGCTGAAATTTTGTATAGAGGTAGTTTTAGTCCCTGGAAAGGACATGAGTTTTTATCCCAGGAATCATCCTTTAAGGGGGTGAAAAGGGGGTGGAAGTTTGTATGGGGAATCAACCATTAAACAAATTTAGAGATGTTTGAAACTTTAGGAAGGACATAGGATAGTTTTTACTCCAGATATTTTCATAATTTCTGCGGAATAGCGATAACCGAATTCTTCGCAGACGGAGTCACGGGCAACAGTTAGTATTTTTTTGATCTGGACAGATAGGGTCAAGGCCCCCAATGGCGTAACTATTGGAAGGCTGAACAGTGACGGTGCCTTGAATCCGGGCCCTCCACGCTCAAAGAACCCTCGGATCCTAACCAGCGTTGTCAACAAAGCTCAAACTAAACTCAAAACCGAATATTTCTCCAACCTAACTACTGAATTACTGAAAGGGGGTCTGATGCCCGTGTAGGTTTGTACCTAGTGCAAAGGTTGTCGATCGCTATTTGCGCCAGGAACAACTCATGGGGGACTTTTTTAGGGTTCCGTAGTCAACTAGGAACCCTTATAGTTTCGCCATGTCTGTCCGTCTGTCTGTCTGTCTGTCCGCGGCTATGCTCAGAGACTGTTAGTACTAGAAAGCTGTAATTTGGCATGAATATATGTCAGTCACGCCGACAAAGTGATTATATAAACAAAACTAAAAAAAATTTTTTTTAAGGTACCTCCCATAGACGTGAAGTGGGGGTGATTTTTTTTTCTCGACTAACCCTATAGTGTGAGGTATCATTGGATAGGTATTTGAATATAAATACAGGTTTGCTAAAACCATTTTTTGATAAAGTGAATATTTTCGGAGATATTCACTCCGAAAGTTCAAAATAATGTGTCCCCCCCTCTAACTTTTGAACAGCAAGTCTAAAAAATATGAAAAAAATTCACGTAAGTTAAACTTTATAAAAACTTTCTAGGAAAATTATTTTCAACTTAATCAGTTGAGCAGTTTTTAAGTTTTTGTAAAAAAATATTTCTAAATTAAGATTGTAATTTAACCGCCATTGCAAGCATTTTGTTTTTCTTTAAGTACATATAAGATCACGCTAACAGTATCTTCTTTCAAATAAAAAAAGTAAAATTGAAATCGGTTCATATAATAAAGAATTACATACTAGTTCTAGTAGACTAGTTACCCGATTCGCCGATAGATGGCGCTGTACCGCCGACGTTGAAATTCTGCGCGCGGTGGGAGTTGGGACCAAAACAACCGCATTAAAAGTATGCAAAGATTTTTTCGTACCTGCTACGGAACCCTATCTTGGGCGTGTCCGACACGCTCTTGGGCGGTTTTTACTAAGTACACTTAAGCTAGTCTTAGTTAGTAAACTTAATGTTATTTTATTTGTACCTAATTTATGTGAATATGGAATCAAATAGTTAACTTAATAAACCCTTTAATCTTTAAACACTTTGTTCTGTTACACAATACGATGTAATTAAGTATACATATATTTTATTCAGTAAGCTTTACCCTGCATGCATATTAAAGCATTTGCCACACTGGATGCGTTCTGCGGTCACGATCAGGTCAAATTGAACGCAGCCCGCATTATGTATGAACAACATTGTCAGTCTCTAGATATATTTTGTATAGATATGCGATCTGCATCTGATCTGATATGCACGCGCAATATAATAGAGTCCGACAATGTTGTTCATACATAATGCGGGCTGCGTTAAATTTGACCTGACCGCGACCGCAGAACGCATCCAGTGTGGCAAATCCTTGAAAGGACTATTCCCAAGCAGCAAAAATTGGTTTTATAATTATCCTGGAACCACCATTTTATCAGGACTATAACGGGATAGTAAGCTCTTATAACAACGGAAAAGGGCCCAATTTATAGGCCTACTTTTTCTTTTAAGACACCCATAATAGATTTGGTGGCTACCACTTACACCACTAATATCCCTATAGTCGAACTACGCAGAACTAACTGCTCCCCGCGAAGTCAACTATTAGCGTCTTACAGAACCACACACGACTCTAACGTACTCCGTGCTCCTGTTACAAGCTCTTTCAAAAACAGTTGGGAATTATAAAGTAAACGTGGTCGTTGGAGCGCATATTGAAAAAATATACAAATAAGTATTTGGTATTTGATAAAAAGGAAAGTTATTTTTTCTTAATAATGTATTATCTACAGTGTGGCATAATAATAAACGTGTTACTTGTGTTCGTGTGGCAAACGAGTATTTTCGATGAAGTATATTATGTTTTATATCTAAATTTTTACTCGCTTCTTGAAATTAGCGTATATAAGAAGTTGCATTTGAAAATAATATTCATTTTAATAAGGCATACAACGAAAAGTTGCCATTTTTTACAATTAGCCTTCCTAAGTTCATTACAGAACTGTTATAGACGTTCTTGGTCTTAAAAAGGTTTGCATTAGAACCACACCATCGCCATATTGTTAGGAATTAGGGTTCCACGATTATTTTAAAGACCGAACGATTTTCGGGGATTTATGGGGGATTTTCGGCTACGATTTAAAAAGAAAATAGTTCGTAAGTGATCGATAGATGGCATTAACAAATAATGAAGTGGCCAAAGATGTATTAACGGTAGTGTTGTTATGAGGGTTTTCGACAGGCGAAATATCGCTAGACGGCGTCAGTATCGTGAGGTCTGTTTGACATTTGCGTCGCGCTCGTGATTGGTTAAATAACTATAAAAGACTGAACGTCAAATAGACCTCACGATACTAATGGTATCTAGCGATATTTCGCCTGTCGAAAAACCTTCATTAAGAAAATATGAAGTTTAAACATAAAATTGCAGCGAAAATTACTTCAAAACGTGATAAATATTATGGTCATGAAGGAATTTTATTGATTCTTTCTCAAATAACTATTTCTTTGTAAAAAAAACTCGAACTCGATAGGTAATGTACTTAATTATTTATGAACGCCATCTGTTGCAGTCTTAAGACTCAAAAGAACAATTTGTTTTTATTTCGAGCTGTCAGAAAATCCCTCATGGCTCTCATGTTTTATTTTTAATATTTTTAGGTTTATGTGTCGCCCTTTGAATCTATCATGGTAGTGCTTATGGACGTCGATGTTGTTGTTTTGTCCAGAACCATCAATATTAGCATTATGTGTACAATTTTCAAATTTACTATTTTGTCCGGAACCCTCGCTAACTTCTACGATACTTCCTTTATCTAAAATTTATAACCACGATCCACGCACGACACAACAAAATAGCTGCGATGGGACTATAACAGTATTTCTGTGACCATTAAAAGCAATTGTACACTTTTACTGGACTTCACGAAGACAATTTTGGATAGTAATTATATTACACGGAACTCTTATAATAATGTTAAGATTATAACAGCGTTCGACATATCCACGATGGAACCAAGTATACTTACTCTTGGAATAAGCCGTTATAGAACTAATTTACTTATTATTGATCCACATTGTGAACTTATAAACTCTTATAAACTCAAGTAATAAGTGCAAATGGTTTCCAGTACATTTAGTTCTAATTGATACTCTTATAAGCATACTTTGCTTACAATGGACTTATAATTATTCTTGTAGGCAATTATAAGTATAGCTTACCAGAGCAAGTATTCTCAAGCGTGTTTAAATACACCTTTGCAGTACTTTTATAGGACATCTCAGCTTATACTGTGCTGTTAATTTAGGTCTATAAGCGGTAATAAGTTAACTTATAAGGACGGATGTTCTACAAGAATAACTAGACTCCGTGCATGCTATAATAAGCGGGGCAGCAAATTCTAGAACCAATAAGAGACCGTTATTAGTGCCGCAGGCCTATAAAGCGTGCACTGTAGGATAATTTTGTTGCTTGGGTTAATAAAGTAATTAGCTGTCATATCATAACACAAAAGTCTTCCATTCCCAGTTCGTCCGAAGGGATTTTTCCCGAACACTAGTCACCCTTCCTACCCTAAAGTAAAAAAACCGGCCAAAAGCGTGTCGGACACGCCCAAGATAGGGCTCCGTAGCAGGTACGAAAAAATCTTTACATACTTTATTAATGTGGTTGGTTTGGTCCCAACGTCGGCGGTACAGCGCCATCTATCGGCGAATTGGGTAACTAATCTGCAGTCTACTAGAAACTAGTAGGTATGTATGTAGGTATGTTGATTTTTTTCAGATGTATTTTATTTTTTTTATTTGAAAGAAGATACTGTTAGCGTGATCTTATAGGTACCTTCTTAAAAAAAAGGCTTGCAATGGCGGTTAAATTACAATCTTAGTTTAGAAATATTTTTTACAAAAATTTTAAACTGCTCAACTGATTAAGTTGAAAATAATTTTCCTAGAAAGTTTTTGTTAAGTTTAACTTACGTGATTTTTTTCCTATTTTTTAGACGTGCGGTTCAAAAGTTAGAGGGGGGGACACATTATTTTGAACTTTCGGATTGAATATCTCCGAAAATATTCACTTTGTCAAAAAATGGTTTTAGCAAACCCCAATTTACTTTCAAATACCTATCCAATGATCTCCCACACTATAGGGTTAGTCGAGAAAAAAAATTCACCCACGTCTATGGGAGGTACCCTAAAAAAAATTTTTTTAGCTTTTTTAATTTAACCACCTTGTCGGCGTGACTGATATATATATTCATGCCAAATTACAGCTTCCTAGTACTAACAGTCTCTGAGCTTAGCCGCGGACAGACAGACAGACAGACGGACAGACATGGCGAAACTATAAGGGTTCCTAGTTGACTACGGAACCCTAAAAACAGCAAGGGCTTCGCGTTTTTGCCCCCTCTGGCCTCTGGCGACTCATTCAAAACATAACGTTTAACGCGGCGGTTTAACGACCGCTTTAGCCTAGTTGGTAGTGACCCTGCCTACGAAGCAAGAGGTCCTGGGTTTGAATCCCGGTAAAAGCATTTATTTGTGTGATGAGCACGGATATTTGTTCCTGAGTTATGGATGTTTTCTATGTATTTAAGTATTTATATAAGTATGTTTATCGTCGTCTAGTACCCATAGTACAAGCTTTGCTTAGTTTGGGACTAGGTCGATTTGTGTAAGATTGTCCCCTAATATTTATTTATAAGTCTTTCTTATTCCATGACCCTTGTAATAGTTTCAGACACGGTTGACATTGACACTAACGTTGTCACCCCGCAATAATTGCCATCTTCAATCATACTAACGCGGCCATAAAATGTAAAGATCTGGCAAAAACTGGTTACCAATGATGGACTTAAAGTGCCGATAGTGGAGTTGTTTACCTTATATGTACAGTCAAGGGTAAAAATATGGGTGCATGAAACTTACTCATAAATACTTATGCCCCATAGCTCTAATGTCGTCGACTTATGGTAGATGTCGGTACATAATGACGAGGGGATTAAATCGATAATTTTAGCACTTGACCGTGTACATACAGCGGCGTACATAATGTGAGTGAAGTTCTAGTAGGTACTAAAACTATAATCGTCAAACAACTGAGCAGATTCAACCAAAATCCGCCTTGCTTGGTGATTGGTCGACAATAACCTTACAACTCATGATACAAAATCAACGTTTATTCGAACTTAACAATCCACTTTTGCTTCAACATAAATTAAAACTTAAAAACACACATAATACCAACGTATAAGTAAACTAAACAAATGAGCAGCCATCCTAATAATAAGTCTCCTTTTCGACCCATTCAGACATGTTGTTTCTGATAATGTAGCGTCTGAACTCGTCTCCCAAAATCATTAAGATCATAAATGGTATGGCCAAGATGAAATCATACCACGGGAGCGCCTCTGTGCCAAACACCACATTGCACATAGGAACGTAGGTCACCAGCAACGCCGCTACTATATCAACTGCAATACTAAGGTTCAGCACATGGTTTCGCATTCCCTTCTTCAAGAGGGAGATCCTTCGTGTCTTACAAATAATCACGTCCGATATCTGAGTCATACAAGCGGCCACAAAATAAGCAGTCTGTGCCCGTCTCTCCACTTTCTTTCTGTCTATGAAATACCAGTTACGACCAAGCGTGTCTCTCACTGTTGATTTAGGATTCTCCCATTCATTGCGAATGAAAAGTAGACTTGAAGGGAAAAATCCGTCCTGCGCGAATACTATGAAATACGCATACATTCCTCCGAAAAATTGTATTAGTCCAACTTGGAAATAAGCCATGAAAATTAAAACTTTATTGACTAAATGATCTGTTGGCTTTCGAGGCGGCAATCTCATAATGTCTTCCTCTGAGGTCTCATACGCTAAGCTCATAGCCGGCAGCAAATCTGTGCCGACGTTGATCACCAGGATTAGCATCAGCGACAGCGGCAAAGGCATTCCCAGAATCGCGTAAAGAACAAAAGGTAACATTTCAGGCGTGTTCGAAGTTAGCGTGTAGGCGATAGTCTTCTTCAGGTTGTCAAATATTCTTCGTCCTTCTTCTACACCAAGCACTATCGACGCGAAGTTGTCATCTAACAAAATCATATCAGCGGCCTGCTTGGACACTTCAGTACCGGTGATGCCCATCGCGATACCAATGTCTGCCTTCTTCAAAGCTGGCGAATCATTGACGCCGTCGCCAGTAACAGCGACCACGTGTTTTAATAATTGATATGTTTCCACGATAAACAACTTTTGCTGAGGACTTGTCCTTGCAAAAGTGATTTCATCATAAGTCTTTAGTGCGGTCTTCAAATCGTTGACGGACATGTGTCGTAGATCTTCGCCTGTTATGACAGCAGCCTTGAACTGTGTGCGCACGTGCTGAGGCACGTCGGTGATCTCAATGTGATGCTCGAAGGCATAGTCGTAAGCGGTGGGCTGCGTGATAGTGCCGCATTTGCGCGAGATGGCAAGCGCTGTGACCGGGTGGTCTCCCGTTACCATGATTACTTTGATGCCGGCCTGTCTGCAAAGTTTTATTGATTTATCAATATCTACTCTTGGTGGATCGATCATGGATAATGCACCGACAAAGGTTAAAGCTTCTAGCGGAAAATTTCGATTCTGTGTATCGAACTTGAACCCGGGTGGAAATGTGTCCACGGGCAATTTCATGTCAGCGTAGCCGATAACCCGTTCCCCCATGTTGGCAAGCTTTATGAAATTGGCCTTGAGTTCCCTCTTAAACTGAGGTGTCATGGGTTGATTTCCTTCATCAGTCATTACGGCGGCACAATATTCTAAAACTATTTCTGGAGCCCCCTTCATAATTAAATAATAACTATTGGTTGCTTTCATGCGGTGAATTGTGACTTGATATTTATAGGCTGAACTAAAAGGTATCTCCGCCTCTTTTGGATTTTCCTCTTGTGTCTTAATTGCAGAGCGTGTGTCTTCCATGTATCGTAAAATGGCGGACTCTGATGCGTCACCTAGTATCTTTCTTTTTTCTATTGGCAAGTGCATGGTGTCGTGAGTGAAGACAGCCTTTAGGTTGAGGGACGCAACTAAACTTAATTCTGCGCATACAGGTTCCGAAACATGTGTATGATCATTTTTGTCGTATATTGTGTAATTCCAGAACAGGTGGGATACAGACATAAGATTCTGCGTTAATGTTCCTGTTTTATCCGAACAGATGCAGGATGTAGAGCCTAGCGTTTCTACAGCTTGTAGGGTTTTGGCGAGACAGTTCTTCTGTTTCAACTGATTGGCTGAGAGCGTCATGCAGACGGTGAGAGTGACGATCAGCCCCTCGGGCACGTTCGCCAGAATTATACCAAGCATATACTGCAGCGCGGTGAGCCAACTCTTCTGGGCGAAGTATACCATCAGAAAAAAAATAAAACCAAAGGCGAACGCCACCCCGCAAATAATTTTAATAAAATGAGTTATTTCTTTTGCGATGGGAGTCTCTTCCTTTTCCAAGCCGGTAACGAGACCAGCTATTTTTCCTATCTGTGTCATTTCCCCAGTGGCAATCACTACACCTCTTGCACTGCCCTCTACAACAGGACAACCAAAAAACGCCATATTTTTTGATTCCAAGCAATTGTGATGGGTAAATTCGGGCGTATGTTTGATGGGCTTTGATTCCCCTGTGAGTGAGGACATGTCGGTCGCAAAGTTCGCGCATGATAAAATGCGCACGTCGGCCGGGACCACTTCCCCACCCGTCATCTCGACTATATCACCGACGACGATGTCGGTATTTGGTATCATTTGTTTTACTCCATCCCGAATGACCATGGCATTTGGAGGTACCATTTTTTCAAACCCGCTCATAACCGACATGTTCTTATATTCCTGGTAAAATCCGAAGAAGCCGGTGCCAAGTATGGTTGCGGTAATGACGCATCCCAAGTAAAGATATTCTGTGCTGGTGTGTCCACCGCTGTTGGATTCGATTAAATCGGCGCAGAAGTAGCACACGAAGTTGAGCAATGCGCCGACCCAGAGGACGCATTGGAACCAGCCGAAGAGGTAATGGCGCAGGATTTTCCATTTACTGGTGCCTTTAAGTTCCTTCAGGGCGTTCGGCCCGTGAGCGTCAAGCAGTTCTTTGGCAAAAGTTTCAGATAACCTGCAAAGAACATTCACAGGATACTTAAGTACTTAGACTAACATCCCATCAGAAACATTGCATGACTCTGAAAATAGGAGCCAAATTCAACACTAAGAATATGTGAGGTTGTCGACTTCGCCAACAAAAGGATTGACATCTAAATGGGTGTCAAGTTCTGTAGTACTCTTGAAGAGACCAAGCAAATAATTCAGGATACCTAATCAAGATTTGACTTGGTTAGGGGGTCAGAAATAGCACCAAATGGTTCGTGTTTGTGACACGGCTGCTGCGCCTCGTTCCTTTTTCTTTGAATTTGGTTGGATACGCTACCGCGTGTCTAGATAAAATTTGAGACGAAACATAAAGCTGTTTCACGCAACTGCACAAAATGAGAGGTATTATAATTGCGTTTCTGCTAATCATAGTAATTACCTACACTTAGGACATAAGTAATAAGATTTTGGCATGCGTGCGTTGTAACCAAAGGCCGTACCTACCTACTGTGGCCGCTATAACAACAAATGCTAAAAATAAAGTAAAAATATAAAGTCGTCTTACAAGAAACGTGTTTTTTTTCAGCGTTGTTAACTCGATCTATATATTTTTTTTACTGAACTATTGTTTACGTTCGGAGTTACGGCACCCTTCATGTACGACCTACGAGTCCGACTCGCACTCGACCGGTTTACTATAATAATACACGGTTACTCACCCGTTATTGATGTTGGTGCGGTACACGACCTCGAGCTGTGCGGGGGTCAGAAAGTGGTCGCCGGTGTGGGTTTCCTCCTTCAGCGCGTTGAGTTCCTCGACGCTACTGTGGGGGATGGCGTGCGCTGCGCTGAGCCGGCGCCCGCCCATCGAGCCGCTCGAGCGGCGCCGCCCCGCGAGCGGATTCAGAGTATTTAAACCACCCGGCATTGTCTTTAGAACCACTAAATTCAAGCACACTCTTGCCTATTATAGCGAAACTTTCAATGACTATTCTTTTTGAGTGACGTGAAAAGTCGAACGTCTGACGTGACAGCATTGCTTCCAGAAATGTAACAGAACCAATAACAGAACCTTAGATGACTAAAATGGACACAGATAGTATAACAAACATATTATGCTAAAATAAGGTATGCAAGATTTTTTTTCGTTACGGCTACGGAACCACGGAACCCTATCCTGAGCGTGTCCGACACGCTCTTGGCCGGTTTTTTTTTCATACTAGTTACCTAAATGGCTTTTCGGATAATAAATGATACTTAGGTAGGCTGTAAAATAAATCGTTCCAAATTATTTCGTATTATTTTTAGAGCAAGAAGTGATAGTTAAGTACATTTTAGTCATTTTCTACAAATGAGACATTAACATACTCGTAATCCAACAATGAAACTCGATTAAATTCTAGAAAACATTTTATTAGACAAAATACCCTTATTCTTAACGGTTCAGATAATGTGATTTTGCCAGTGATTTCATTTACATAACATAATAATACAACATTTATTTGCTTTGTGATATAAATCAATGATTGCAATTATTCGATTTTATTAATTTCAGTGACAACATTGCATGACTCCAGATTCATGCTTTGGCACACCGTTACTGAATAAAAAAAATAGTGAAGATTTTTTTATAATACACACAGTGAGGCTTAAAACTAAACTTTGCGTAAATACTTCATTATCATACAATAAATCATTTAGGAACCATTATACATACCTATAAATTAAAATGCTAATAACGATTAGATTATACAGTAAATTGTTCGTAATATCACAATAAAAATCTTATGGGTCTGGAAATATGATAACTTAATTTGATGATTTAATGGAAAGTGCAAAAGACATAGTGCGGACATACATACAGAGTTAACAATTATCGTGCATTTAAAATATCTCTCTCCTTCGAAATAGACGGGGGACCGGGATTTTTAAAATCACATCAACGTAAAATGCCATTCGAAAGAGATATAAATAAAAAAAAAACTGCAACTCAAATGAATTTTGTGTCTAGTTGACATGATTAATTAACATCTGTAATTTTCTACTATACTGGAATTCCAAGTTCAGAACAATTTTTCACTGTTATCTATCGAATGGTATTTTCAGAGATGTGATTTAAAAAATCTACCCACTGATCGGCAATCGACACGTATTTTCACAAAATAGAAATACAGTAGAAGTTATAAGGGAGCGTGTCGCATTTGACTTAATATTCCTGCTGAATTTAGCAAATCTTTGCTTAGTTCACTGTCAAAACGGGGTATCGGTTGTACAAAAGCCATATCTAAAATAATACAAAATCACAAAATTATGCATCTTGTGTCATTCTGGAGTGCAATAATAACAGCACGACAAAACATTCTGAAAATATACGGATCACTCACGTGTTAAAACGAGTTTAACGCGACATGTTTCGGGCTAATCCGTACCCCTTCTTCCCGGAGCCACACGTCACGGCGGCTGCCAAACGTTTTGGCGAAATCGGTTCTGATAATAATCGAGACGTATACTTCTTCCACTTGTTTTTTTTTATATTTCGTGCATGTTTTACAGCGACCGCCGAAGTGGGGGGGGCAGCGGGGGCAAGTGCCACCCCCTAATTTAATCGGAGGGAAGCAAGAGCCTCACAGTTTGGCTAAACAAACGCTCGTGCGTGAAAAAGTGGACAGGAGGAACCAGTGAAATATTTTGTGGAATTATAAACTGTATGAACAATTAAAACGTGTTATACTAACAAATTATACAACAGTGATGTCAAACTTTGGTAACGACATTTTGTACTTCTCTCTAAGAGTATCAGTACTAAACTATAATCAACTTATTACAAATATTTAATTGCACAAAACTTAAAAATAGGTTAGCCTACTTAATTAGCGAACAATAAAACTCATATTTTCTAACAAACTTCCTACCTTCCCTTTTTGTTTGGAATGCAAAAAGACATTCAGAGACTTCATGGTATGAATATAATTTCGCTAATTTTCTCGCCCGTTACGATTAGAACGAATTTGGTTTCAATTTATAATTGAAATTACATTATTTAAACGAAATTATTATAGGTTTGTGTAGGACATCGAGCAAAAATCAGGAGTTGCTGTGAAAGTTTTGGGCAAGGCGATGGTTTTTAACTAACTTTGAGATCTTTCAATAACGTTGAGTTACGACCAAGCCAAAAATAAGAAGAAAAATTTTCATTAGATCTGGGAACTAGGTCCAAGGTATATTGGCCCTGTGAATATTTTTATTTAAAAAAAAGTGTAAGTTAGCTAATTATGACTGATTACGTAAAATGACCTACATACTTCAATGGAAATGTTAAATACTGATTTTAATTACGACTTATCGCTCAATTTGATAATAAACGGGAAGCAGTGTTGTCGTCTAACGAATTGCAGTTTAGTTTAATGTTTTGAAAATTATCAAAAAAGAGGAATTAGTTTAGTTTTAAATATCGAAATGTGTCAATGTTACCAAGGTGTTGTCGTCGCGTATCAAACACGACGTAAGTACTTGGATACAGAACGTAATAAAAATTTACAGATTTTTGGCCCATATTTTTTGGACGTACTTATGCAAATCCTACCACAAAAAGTAACATTAGGGCTAGTACTGATTCTGAAACATAAAACGGAATGTATAATGCAAACGCTTGTCATAATAAAATAAAAAAGTGACCGGCACAAAACAACATTATTATACATATCTAGAAAAAAGTTATAAACACGAAAAAAATTAACATCACGCTAAAATCAACTAGAGAGTATTAATACATTTTGGCTACGTAACTAAAAGATGAAGCGAATAAAAATGTATATACACCGTGAAATTTTAGTGGTTGTTTTCCCGAAACGAGGTGATTTCGTTTCGATTGTACAATCGATTTATAATTACTATTTTGACTAGAGTCAAAAATCCAATCGTGAAAAACGAAAGTCGAAAATGACCGCAAACCAATAGTAACGCTTCGTTGGTACAAGTAGCGTACGATCGTACGTTAGGTTAGGTACCAACGAAGCGTTACTATTGGTTTGCGGTCATTTTCGACTTTCGTTTTTCACAATTGGATTTAAGACTCTAGTCAAAATAGTAAATATAAATCGATTGTACAATCGATACTAAATCACCTCGTTTTGGGAAAACAACCACTAAAATTTCACGGTGTATAATATCACTACTTCGAGAAAACCTCGTATCTCAAATCAATACGTAAACCAAATTGAACCTTGGTGCCCACTTGATAAAGTTCACCTGGCCACATTATCGATATTGAGATAAGAGCTTTCTTCAAAGTAGTGACGATATTTAATACGTGGAACATCGGATATACTGGGCGGTCTATGCCGAGCAGATGTGTAAATCTCCAGGCCAGTAAAAATAATAACAACGTGCAATATTTAAGTGAAGTAATAAAATATGGACGAGAAATAAAAAAACTTTATTCACTGCATATAATTATAAAATCTCAAATAAACCTACTTTTTCATTAAAAGTTATATTATAAACGATTCAGGGACATCTAAATCCTAGTCGAAAATCGCGGCGAACTTTCACGTTTTTTTTTAGTGCACCCACGATCATGATATCGCAACTGTATCGGAATATTGAAGGATTAATCACAGTCGATATCCCGTTAAAAATAATTCTACTTTACAATTTTTCTGACTTCACTGGGCATTAATAAGTTCGTAAGCTCGTTCCTAAAAAGTATGTTATCGTCAGGGATAGCGCAGATCCACTTATCTACCATACGTAAATATCACGTATCTGCACTACATGCAGTTTTACAGGGGGTGGTTTTAACTTCATACTGGTTTTGGGATTGTCTAAAAAATTGAGCAATGGTTTTTATACTTTTTTTGTGTTAAGTTATTAATTTCAATATTTTTTCATTTAGTTCACGATACTAATTTATTAAACTTGACTAAATGCGTACGATAAAGCATCCCCTTTAATTAGACGACCAGATGGCCTAGTGGTTAGAGAACCTGACTACGAAGCTTGAGGTCCCGGGTTCGATTCCCGTGTCGGGGCAGATATTTGTATGAAAAATACGAATGTTTGTTCTCGGGTCTTGGGTGTTTAATATGTATTTAAGTATGTATCTATCTATATAAGTATGTTTATCCGTTGCTTAGTACCCATAACACAAGCTTTGCTTAGCTTACTTTGGGACTAGGTCAATTGGTGTGAAATGTCCCGTGATATTTATTTATTTATTTATTTATTTATTTATTTATCCCCTTTAATTATTTTTTTACATGTGGTGATGTGGTAAACTGTCACTTGTGTCACTTTAGCGACGCTGTCAAAGTAGATGTCAGACTGCGGGTCCAAATCAATCTCCGTTGTATAATCCACGCGTAAATTCTAAATAATGCTACTCCACACAAAATAAAGTACAACTTGGACCGTTTACGATCCAAGTTCCAAGTTCAATATCAAATGAAGGTCATTGCTTATTTGATATGTAATAAATGCATTACATTATATTAAAATTAAATAACTACAGAAAACGATTTATAAAGCAATTATCTCTCTGCATTGCAAAAAAATAGATAAGCTCAATGAGGATTAAAAATTGAAAATTGGCTAAAATTGAATTTGTCAGATACGCGAAATTATCGAGTGCCAGTTAAGCAGATTTGTACTATCCCCGACACCATCTGGATCGTATTTGAAATAACTAAGATTTAAAACAAGAGTGCACTGCAGCCTCTTAACGGAAGTATTCTAATTAAGTAGGTAGCATTTCATCACTAATAAAAAAAATAATCTCAATCATAGTTATACGGTGTGGTCAGAGCATTTTCACTTTACTTTGAGAATGTACTTTTACTTTTTTACAATTAGGTAATTTCAGCTTTTCCTTACTAATCAATTCGGATAAAGGAAAAAGTGTCCGGTCATTTTATTTTGTGTCAGTTTTGTGACGAACCATTTTAAACTGTATGAAAGAATACGTCTGCAAACTGATTCTAAAAAATAAGAACACTTTTTTGCATAAAAATGAATTCTGAGGAAGAAAAACCTGCAATTTAATTTTGATAAAAAAAGCATTTTAAAGAGTAGATGCTCAATGTAAGAAGTAAATACTTTAGTGCCTTGCTTTACAGGCCCTTACGTAACGTCATACAAATCGACTGAATGAATGCGACAAGGTACAGCGAAGGTCATAAATATGTGTACGTTACTAAGGCTACATATATTTGACGCTGATAACTGTACAGATATTTCTACCTTCGACTGTACAAAGGTCGCTTTAAATTGTATCAGTTTTAAACCTTCCGCTGTCTATACTAGCGGTTTTTCTAACAAGTAACACGGATGGATCAAAGGACTATTTGGTTGAAGATAGTGTAGTTGCGATAGCGATAGTCTATCAATAGTATCCGTGGCCTTGAAAATCAGTCATACTATCGATAGTCCTATCGAAACTATCGACCCTTGACGATACTATCGATAGTGTCGACCAAGTTCAGGATCAGTGTTCGGGATCAAAGGTCATCGCAAAACATTTGATGGAGGCGCTGAACTAACAAGCTTTCTTCAACCAATAAAAATGAAGTGATCTGTGTCGTGCTGTTCGCGGATTGGTCAATTGTTCCTTTTACCCCGTCTCCCTTTTTTTTGTATTAATTTTTTGTAGATCATTACATGCACTTTTTTCGCTTACTGCTTGCTAACGAACATCTTGTTTAATTTATCGCAACCCCATCAGCTTTGCCAAAAATTATAAAATCTACAGTAGCTAGATCGCGCCGCTACAGATAGTAATCGATAGTATTGCAGCATGTCGATATTTTCGATAGTACTATATCGCACTATCGACTATATCTCAAGGCCAAACTATCGATAGCGAAACTATCGCTATCGCAACAACACTGGTTGAAGACATTACGGTGCCGTTGCCAGGTTTATTCCAATTCAATATCAGCAAAGCAAGCTTATCGTTCCGTTGTCGCTCCCTAGCAGCAACAGCCTGTTTAGAGGTAATACAGACATGCAAGTCAAGACTCCTTTGAAGGTGTCAGAGCGCAGTTTGGTGCTGGAGAAGGACGCGTCTTGGTCCATCGACGTGTGGACCCCGATGCGGTTGTTCGTCGTGCCCGATATGAGCTCGTTGTAGTAAACGGACAGACAGTGTACCGGTTCCGTAGTGCCCCTGTTGGAACAAATGTATTAAAAATTAAAATATGATCTGTTCATTGCAATTAGAAAATAGTTACAGGTTTTGCTTAAATATTTAGTTAATTAACTGAAACTATTACTTTGCTCACCGCTTTGCTTTGCGCCTTGCTTTTTCGCGACCTTACGTTAGTTACGTTTATATAAGAAATGCGTGTTCATGCACCTAAAATTTATATGATGTAAGAACAAGAGGTGTTAGGACTCACTTGAGGTGAGCGATGAGCTCGCCGTCATCCACCCTCCAAAGCGCAGTGACCTGATCCAAGCCCGAAGATAGCAATCTGTTGTTGTCCACGACAGCCAACCTCAACACCTGAAGCCGATTTTTTTAATTTACATCGTTGGATAATAAACAAAAGCTAAAAACCCAAAGGTCAACAATCATAGATATCATATGGGTGGAGTTCAAACACTTTGTCCAAGTTGATCTGTACTTAACCATACAAAACGAGACAGGAAAAACTATCATCGTGTCACAGAATAATTTTTATAGTCGATTGTCTATCTGTTGGCAGACATGTAAATATTTAACGTTATTTTTTACTATAAAATATTTACTTCAGGATATAATTCTTCACAGTAGCAAAGCTCTTCCGAACTTTTTATTGAAAGAAAAACAAAGTCACGTCGCACGTAGTCTGAACACCTAAATTACCTTCGTGTAACGTCCGTGAACGTGGCAAGGTTGTTTAGTTATTTAAATTGATATTTTCTAATCGACATCGACTATCAATAGTAACGTTACCGGGGACGAAAAGAGTATAGATTGCATGACGACTGTCAAAGCTTAATACTATCCGTTCTATCGATACTGTTGCATATCATTAACCCTTAAAATATTTGACATTCTATTTTGGACCGTAAATTATGCTAATTTGAATCAGCTTTTTTCTTTTTGACGGCAAATATATTGCCGGCATCAATTTAAGTGTAATAGTACTTCCAAATTCTATACTATCGATATAGTATCAAAATTATTTTGAAGGTCAATTATCGATAGTGGAGCTGCCCGCCCGCCAGCCCGCACGCCCCCCCCCCCCGCGCACTGCCTATAGCATGCTGTCACCTCTCCGTCGTGCGCGCGCCACTGCGCCCGCGGCTGCCCGGTGCGCGCGTCCAGCACGCACAGCTGCCCGCCCGCCAGCCCGCACGCCACCCACGCGCCGCCCCCCCCCACGCACATGCACCGGATGAACGTCGTCGCACTCATCGGAAGCTGCGCAATACAAAGGCACGTCACAAAAAAATACAAAAAATAACAATGCCGCCCAGAAGACCATATCAAACAATCAGAAAATAAACCGGCCAAGAGCGTGTCGGACACGCCCAAGATAGGGTTCCGTAGCAGGTACGAAAAAATCTTTACATACTTTATTAATGTGGTTGGTTTGGTCCCAAGTCCCAATGTCGGCGGTACAGCGCCATCTATCGGCGAATTGGGTAACTAATCTGCTGTCTACTAGAAACTAGTATGTAGGTATGTTGATTATTTTCAGATGTATTTAATTTTTTTTATTTGAAAGAAGATACTGTTAGCGTGATCTTATAGGTGCCTACTTAAAAAAAATGCTTGCAATGGCGGTTAAATTACAATCTTAGTTTAGAAATATTTTTTTACAAAAACTTAAGGTTAACTGGAAGAGATCCCTTTAAGGGATAAGTTCGCCTTTGTACATCTGTATCTCTTGTTAACTAGTTATTTTCATGTTTTATGTACAATAAAGAGTTTTACATACATACATACATACAAAGCTGCTCAACTGATTAAGTTGAAAATAATTTTCCTAGTTTGTTTTTGTTAAGTTTAACTTCCGTGATTTTTTTCATATTTTTTAGACGTGCGGTTCAAAAGTTAGAGGGGGGGGACACATTATTTTGAACTTTCGGAGTGAATATCTCCGAAAATATTCACTTTATCAAAAAATGGTTTTAGCAAACCCCTATTTATTTTCAAATACTTATCCAATGATACCCCACACTATAGGGTTAGTCGAGAAAAAAAATCACCCCCACTTTACGTCTATGGGAGGTACAATAAAAAAAAATTTTTTAGCTTTTTTTATTTAACCACTTTGTCGGCGTGACTGATATATATATATTCATGCCAAATCACAGCTTTCTAGTACTAACAGTCTCTGAGATTAACCGCGGACAGACAGACAGACGGACAGACATGGCGAAACTATAAGGGTTCCTAGTTGACTACGGAACCCTAAAAAGGTAGGAGATGAGCGGATGTAGAGTTCAATGTTAAATAATATGTCTTTATTAAATTTAGACTATACTTCCGAAAGTCGAAGTCGAAGAATCTACCACCGGTTCGGATCAACCCTGTTGAGATCAATCCGGCAAGAAACTCAACAAGATATAGTTTTTTCAAACAGATATAATGTACGGAACAGTACCGCACATTCCACAAAGCGAGCAGCGTCATCAATTTACGTCGACTTACCTATCTAGGTCAATGTACATACGACAGTTCACTAATATCAGTCTTTATGTGTAGTCGTTGATTACGTAAAAATAAATAAATTATCTTAACATCAGAACTATTATTAAAAATTTGTACAAACCGTACATCTTTATGGTCCTTCGAGCCGGATTCAGTGTCTTAGGATTTCAGTGACTCTGTGTGTTATTTAATTACATTTATGTACATCTGAAGTATTTAGCGCAACTATTTTTTAACACAGTAGATACGCTATTTGAAACTAAACACCTTTATCATACTGAAAGGGATATGGAAATCTACTTTTTACCTATTCGTCCACGGGGGCACAGGCTGTTACTCTGTATAATTTCGCAAGGCAAAAGAAACAAAACAGTGTCTCAAAATTTACTAAGGGGGCTTTCTAAATTGGTGGATCAACTATTTCTTGTTGTTATTCTGTCCCGTCAGCGAGGGGACAAAAGTAGTACAGTTTAATTAGAAGAAATGTTGTGTTACATTAACTAACATGCTTATTAGATGACCAATTGTAGAAGGGGTTTAAAACTATCACAAAAATGCACGTTTGGCAAATTTTAATCAGATAAACTTACGGTTTAAAGAGTTACTCAGGAGACCGTCACTATAGCAACGAGTGACAAAGAAAAGTTGATCGACCCAAATAAGGCATTATTCGGGCATCTAAATTTACAATGTACAATATTTTTTTAAATAGACAAATATTGCGATTTTCTGTTTTCCGAACCGGTGGTAGATATTTTGACTTTAAACTTAAGTCTGACCAATTGGCTACTTTCCTAACTAGTCAGTCTTTTAGATTATCAAAAAATATTGGACACGTATTTTTTATTTTGTCAATTAAACAAAAAATTACGAAGATATGGCGCGTTGAAGTTTCGCGTGACGTCACTTGTTCCTACACTTTGTATGAGCGTTTTAGGAACAAGTGACGTCACGCCTCGTCACGCGGAACTTCAACGCGCCATATCTTCGTCATTTTTTGTTTAATTGACAAAAGAAAAATTACGTGTCTAATATTTTTTGATAATGTAAAATACGGACTAATAAGGATTATTATTTTTTTACCTAGGAAACATCCCTATTTCGAGACGCTAGAGGACGTGTGTGACTCACGCCATATGATTGTCTGTCTGCCAGTTACGGTGCTTGTTTTCTAAGTATACTCGTAGGTAGTAGAGTTACCTTGAGTTCGTGCGTGTAGTTGCAGGCTCGAGCATCTATAACCTTGAGAGTCGCGTCCGTCGTGGCGGCGACGACCACCGCCGCGGGCCCCGGCAGCGTCCGTACTATGCTCACCGGCGACTTTATGTTGTCCAGCTGTAACCGAGACAGGGATCAAAATGCTACTTTTCTGTTCAAGCTACTTTTTTAATTTATTCATTGGCATGTATCATTTCCGCAATGTGCCAATTGAACACAGATCTTAAAAGTAGTTTCATTATTTTTACAGCATTTAATTTCAATTTTCCTCATAGTCGGTGTGAAAAGTTGTATGTGTCACTTAGGAGCATACATATAGTATAAATCTTACCAGGTGAATTTTTCGCTTCGAGCCCTTATCTTTCAAAACAAACGGTATCGTCATAGTATTAAGGTTCAAATTTAATGTAATGGCTCGAAGCGAAAAATTCACCTGGGAAGATTTACACTATAATTATTTTCGTCTTGGGCGTTAACACTTGAATCCCTCGTTACGCTCAGGATTCTAACTTAGAATCCTTCGCTTCACTCTGGATTCAATGAAAAATGTCTAAAATGACCATGAAAAAAATGACGAGACCAAAGTTTTTTTGCATCTCGTGTATTTGAATCTCTCGCGCACTCAGGATTCTAACTTAGAATCACTCGCTGACGCTCGTGATTAAATTATAGAATCCTTCTCTTACTCGTGATTCAAAATCAATACTCGCAGTAAAAAAACAACTTTGCTATCTTGCTGCATAAATAACTATTTCATGACATTTTTCAGCCCTCCATCCGCATAAATAATAAAAAAAAATAACCAACGTAAACATAACATAACTAAACCCACAAACGTAACGAATCACCACCACCATAAATAAAAATTCGGACGTGTTTCGCCTTTCTCCGAAATATCATCAGCGCTTTTGAATACAATAATATGGTGGTAGTATCTTATCGATTTTGAGATACGAGTTTTTTTCAAAGTAGTGACGAAATGCGTTAGGGTGCGTTTGCTCCAGAGCTGTGCGAGTTAACGGAGCGGTATGCGAGGAACACTACGTAGTTTAAATTAAGTATTACTATTGGTAACCGATGTAATATTAGGAGAACAAAAGGTCTTCCGTGGAGTCGGAGTGAATGATGTAGGCCAGAGTGCGTCGTGAAAAGAGCACGTTTATTTGAAAACCTTAAATTATATACATGTGGATTGTCGCTGACACAAGCAATATGCGTTTATGTTGCAGTAAACTATTATGTTACTGCTAAACACTAAAAGTGGCCAAATGCCATACTACACCGACAAAGCTCGCAGAATCGCCAGACTCAAGTGGCAGAGGGCAGGGCAGCTTTCTTTCTTTCTCATAGAGCTGATGGCCGATGGGGTCAACAGGTTCTCGAGTGTCGTCCACGGACCGAAAGACGCAGTGTACTAGGGCCGTTCAATAAAAAGTGAGAATGAGTATGTTATAAACAACTTTTACTAAATGTCATTTTATTTTTCGACATAGTCACCTTTTAGCATAATACACTTAGTATATCTTTTTCTAAACTTAAAATTCCATTTTTAAAAAAGGTCTCATCTTGAGTACTTAAAAAATCTTGTACTGCAGCGACTACCGCGTCGTGGTCTTCAAATTTCTGGCCTCTCAGGTATTGTTTCAATCTCGGAAATAGGTAGAAATCACTGGGAGCGAGATCTGGTGAATACGGAGGATGCTTAAGGCTATCGAACCCAGCATCACGAATTGCAGCCATTGCAACGGCGGACTTGTGTGCCGGGGCATTGTCCTGGTGGAACAGCAGAACTTTCGAGAGTTTACCTCGCCGTTTTTCGCGGATCTCATTGCGCAATGTTGCTATTTGTTTGGCATATAAAGTGCCCGTAATAGTTGCTCGATGCTCGAGATACTCAATCATTAATACCCCTTTACCATCCCAAAAAACAGAGCCCATGACCTTACCGGCAGATGGGTTCACCTTGAATTTCTTCGGAGTTGGAGATGATGGCCTTTTCCATGTCATAGACTGCAGTTTCGTTTCAGGGTCGTAATGATGGAGCCATGTTTCGTCCATTGTTATAAATCGCGCCAAAAAAAGTTCCCGGTCTTGCTGCATCAGGTTCAAAGCTTCTTGACAAATCTCTAATATAGTTTGTTTTTGCGTGTCAGTAAGCATTCTTGGTACCCAACGCGCAGATACCTTTTTCATACCCAAGCGTTCATGTAAAATATTATGCACGCTCCCCGTTGAAATCTTTACATTTTCAGCAATAAAACGAACTGAGACACGACGATCCGCCAAAACTGAGTTTTCGACTTTTTTCACAATTTCTTCAGTTACTGCTGTAGTAGGGCGTCCGGAGCGTGGTCGTCCATTGTCGATGTTCTTCCACGTCTAATTTCGGCGCACCAACGTGCGACTGTCGAATACGAAGGAGTATTAGACCCTAAAGTGTCCCGCAAATCCAAATTGACTTGGTCCGTAGAAAAATTTTTCAAATACAAGTATTTGATAACGGCGCGCAGTTCAATTTTCTCCATTTTCGCTAACGTACTCAATAGCATTGCAAAGAAATTACCGTATATTTTTTTAAACAAAAGACAGTTAGTTTTTTTTTTTCATAGCAATCAGCTAGATAGATTAGCTTTACCGGCCAGTATTTAATTTCGTAATATTAAAAGAGTTTGCATCTCATTCTCACTTTATATTGAACGCCCCTCGTACGTAGGCCTCCAACAAGATGGTGCAACGACCTGGTTAAGGTAACGGTATGTTTGGCGAGCCTTGGGGGAGGCCTATATTCAGAAGTGGACGTCTTTCGGCTGAAATTTTGATGATGATGATGATGATTATTATTGGTGGATTTTTACCTCGCACACCGCTTGGTTACCTCGCACAGCTCTGTTGGAAACGCCATATAAGGGAATGCCGTCTTACCTGCGAGACCACGCTCTCCATGAATGGGTCCCAGATGTGCACGACGCTGTCCGTGGACACCGCCAGCCGCAGGGACTCCAGGAACGTCAGCGACAGCACCCCCTTCTTGTGCCCCGTGTACGTCCAGTTGCACTGACTCGTGGCGTTGCCGTCGCCCTGCCCACATCACAACGTAAGCAATCATTTCTGAAACAGCTTTTTCTCAAAAATATCCGTAAAAGTTGACATTATTCTTTACATATCAGAACGTGAAGTGCATAGTTTATGGTCAGTAAAAAAAATAAAAAGTTAAAAACCTTGCAGGCTCGATAAACTCGACAACAATGTCGCATACAAAGTCCATTATAGTCGAGTCTCAAACTTTTTAAAAAGTTATAACGGCCATGGTAATAAGTTGGCACTCTTCGTATACAGCCAATTCAAATGACCGGTATCAGTTGTTTAGTTGGAACTCCAGACTTTTTTTATTGTGTTTGAAACAGCTTGTGGTGTTTTCGGTAGAAAAATACACCTACAGTTTTTTTTTTAATGAAAAAAGGCGGGAAAGGGTTTAATGACATTTAATTTTAAGTGATTTGCAATTCTTTGAACCTATTTAAGTTAATAAAAGTTTATTCTATTTTTTTTCGTTCACCATTTTTGAGAAAAGCTTTATATTAATCTCGGCTGGAATAGCAATTGCTGGCTTCGTATTAGTTAAACGGACTCGCAAGCTCGTCGTTTAAACTTAGATTTAAAATGAAGTTAATTAAAGAAGGAAAATGAAACAGAATTTCCTTGAGTAAGTTGGATTAAAATTAATTTGCTAAACAGACGTTTAATTACAAACGAGAAAGCATTTCTATTCTTCGTCCATCCTATAGTTAGTTTAGTTAGTTTCCTTTAGTAGTTTAGTTAAAAACGGTATTTACGAAATTTAGATTCAAGTTTTTTCTATTTTTCGTGACAGTATGACGTCTACAAAAGCAATAAAATATCAATATTAGCTTTGACCTCGACCGACCCTACATTTCATTTTCGACCCCGATTTGCAAAACTCACCTGGTTTCTAAGGGACCACAGCCGTACGGTGCGGTCCTTGGAACCACTCATGAAGCTGTGCTCGTTGTCGAGACAGTGGATGGACTTGACGGAGTGCGAATGTCCGGCGAACGTCTGCAGCTTGATCTGCTTGAGGTTGAACCGCGAGTCTTTGTCCGGCCGGCCGATCTCGTGCTCCCAGTAGATTAGCCAATCCCCGCGGAGGTGCCTGTAGGGAATTACTAACGTGAATGGGATAGAGGAAGAGAGAGAGAAAGATTTACACATGTACTGTTTTAAACTTTCGTGATTTTCACTCATAATTACTATACTAAACGAAGAGTTAACCTAACCAACCACCACCACCACCACGGCTGCTGCAATGTAGCCGAAAAGTCGAGGTAAATATTAATTGCGTGATAAGTCCCGTTTAGTATAGTAATTAATTATAAGATTAACACATATTCGGTGAACTGGAAAAAAGTACATTTACATAGGTAATTAATTGATTGACTCGGATGCTACTTTGCGAAGGTGCAGTAACCACCATAACATAAACATCGGAGCTGTCTAGGATCAGGATGTACGCATGTAAAATCTCAATCGCTAAGCCTAAAATAGATACATGAAATTGTACGGGTATGGTTCATCCAACTTTTTTATGGGGGTCTTTATATCATAGTTTTATTTTGTGAATTTCCATGGGATTTTTTTCAAATTCCCGGAGTTTCGATTCATCTGTCAGATTTAATGGATCATGCGAGCGAAGCGCGCTCTCTATCACGTCACTCGACACGTCTATCTTATTCTCGACGAACGTCACCTTCGACCAGAAGCTATTAGAGCTAGTCTCACCTGTTACTTTTAACCCCATTGTCCATCTTATAAGCCACGACATCAAACCCCGCCTCTTGCCGGCCCACGCTCTCTCGCACGTCACTCGCCACGTCTATCCTGTTCCGGACGAGCGCCACCTTCGACCAGAAGCTATTAGAGCTAGTCTAACCTGTTACTTTTAACCCCATTGTCCAACTTATAAGCCACGACATCGAACCCCGCCTCTTGCCGGCCCACGCTCTCTCGCACGTCACTCGCCACGTCTATCCTGTTCCGGACGAGCGCCACCTTCGACCAGAAGCTATTAGAGCTAGTCTAACCTGTTACTTTTAACCCCATTGTCCATCTTATAAGCCACGACATCGAACCCCGCCTCTTGCCGGCCCACGCTCTCTCGCACGTCACTCGCCACGTCTATCCTGTTCCCGACGAGCGTCACATTCGACCCGAAGCTGTTGGAGCTAGACATATGCTCCGGCTCCGGCCGGGAGGGGATGTCGATCTTACAGCTGATTGGTTCGTCGCTAAACGAAGATTGCACGCGATTCCGGTGGAGAGGGATGCTGGAATATAAGAAGTACACTTATTTTCTGCTGACTTTCAAATTGGCATTTTATACAATACAATACAATACAATACAATACAATGACACTTTATTGTACACCAGAAAAAGTAAGCAATACAGAAAACAGGTACACAGAGAGTAAGTTACAAGGTAAGCAATAGGCGGCCTTATCGCTTAAGAGCGATCTCTTCCAGGCAACCCTTTACCAGAAAGAAGGAAGGACTAGTTTACAGCAGGTGGTGCATCAACAGTGGATCAGAAAATTAAAACGCAACAAAAATAGTACATCTACTCATACATATATCGTACGTACAATAGGTACACGTCTAAAACAAATATAAGCATTGGGATAAACAGCCACATATAAATAAATAAACTATAACAAAGCTAATTATTACAAGAAGACAGATAGTAGGTACACCTTAAGCATAGATTTAAAGATTGACAGAGATTTTGCCCGTCGTAAGTCAATCGGCAAGGCATTCCAAAACCGAATAGCCTGGACAGTATAAGAATAGACATAGAATTTGGAGTTAGAGAGAGGCACGGTAAGGAGAAAGTTCTGAGAGCATCGAATGGAAGTTACGTAGTTTTATTTACAATAAACTTGTTTTGAATGTAGTTTTAAGCTTACTTGATACTGATAGGGGCGCTGCGCTCGTACTTCAGGCAAAGCGCTTTAATGGTATCTCCGTTTTTCAGGCATCGCTCGATGGTGTCAGCGCCGACAAACCGAGTGAACGTCGCATACGCCTGATGCGCTAGCTCTTCATTGAACACCATTAATAATTCTTCTTGAGCCTGTGAATAGAAATGCAGCATGATATTTGCTACTTAAAAATATCGAGTGTCATTCATTACTGTGAAAAAGGCTCGATCGAACTGTCTGACGGCCACACTAAATAGAAGATAGAAAAGCAAGAGGAAGTGACATGTCAACGAAACACGCTGAGCATCTAGTCTCGTCAATTTTGCTGCTTAATTTGATTACGAATAGCATCTGGTAGCTCTGTAGCCATAATATGTTTTCAGTCATGTTGAATCTAAATGCTTTCGCATAGAGTTCATTTTACAGTGCAATATTTTAGTAGGATCTATCGGGTGATGTCTACATCTTTTTTTCATAAACAGCTGTCAATTCTTTTTCCGCTATTCCACGCTAGGTGGTACCATGTGGTGCAATTTTAATATACATACCTGTCCAACAGAATCTCAGCGATGTATCGCTGTCGTAACTTGTAATAGGGATGTTGACACCACCAATCAACTAACTATTTATGTTTTAAAACAACAAAAAATCTAATTTTGCAGTTAATCGAAAATTATTATGGTTTTCAGGGCTAAAATAAAGCTTTTTTTATACTGGAGTCGTGTCTTCGAGTTATTTTTTAATGGCGTCAACATCCCTTGCGACGGGTTCAGACGTTCTATTTCAAAGTAGTGACGGTATGTCGGGTGACCGGGACTTTGGTGTGAGAAAATTTGCAAAAACAAGTGTAACCTATACTTTTTTAAATAAGGTAATTTTGGGGTTTTATTATTCAAAATCATGAGCACATTAAAAAAATGTAAGGAAAATTAAGGAAATTTTTTTAATCATCTTAATCAATAGCGCCGTTGATTCAGAGTAAGAAAAAGCCCAAAACTTAATTGTTTAAAAAAATGAGGGGTACACTTTTTATTGAAACGGCCCGTGACTTACAGTGAGGCGCCTCAGACTATTCCGGTACGGGGCCATCCATAAATTACGTCACACATTTAGGGGGAGGGGGGGTCAAGCGATCTGTGACACTAGAAAAAAATAATGGCGATTTTCATAGTAATAAGTGTGACAAGGGGGGAGGGGGGTCCAAATTGATCGAAATTGGTGTGACGTAATTTATGGATGGCTCCTACGTCGGGCGACCGAGTGTTTGGTGTGACTCACAGTGAGGCGCGCCGGGTCGGGCGGCTTGTCGGACACGTCTGGCGGCGAACAGGAGAGGTCGGGCAGGTCTGCCCGCAGCACGCGGCCGTCCCGCACCGTCCACTCCGCCGTGCTGCCGTCGCGGCACAGCTCCAGGAAACCCTCCGCCTTGCCCCCACCCGCCTCCGACTCCGACTGAAAATTAATTCAATGATGACACGGTCATAAACAGTGATCGGAATTAGGTGAGCTAAAGTACATAAAATAGAGTAGTTACAACCGGGTACAACCTTTTTTTTCTTGAATACCGGGTAGGTTTCGTTATTTATCAGGGTACTCGTCGTATTGTTAAACAAACATGTTTTCACTTCCAGAATGGGATGTTTTATATTAGTTTGTAGTAAAAAGGGCAAGAAATAAGTGTTAACATACCTTTTAAATACTTATTTAGCACAAAACATTTTTCTTAATCTATAAGAATAACTTCAATAATATATAAGGAACAATCTAGATTCACTTAAAATGCGAGAACTACCTTACGTCACAAGAAAAATCATTAGAATGGGCGCGCCCCGCCGTTAACTGTCAGTTTTAAACACACCAAAAAGGCGGGACGGGCTCGACGCTGATTGGTGGGATTATTTAGTTCGAGAGGTTGGCAGCCGGTGGCGCGGCCGTTCTTTGTGACGTTTCATTTGACAGATGTCATCCCGGAAGCACCACACCACAACACTCGCAGATGGCGCTAGTTAGAAGATTGCCAACATAAGGTTTATAAAAACTAGTTATAACTTTCAGAGAATATAAATCATCCTGTATTATAAGTAAAAACATGTATATTTAACATTACAACTAGTACCCAGATATTTTTTTTTTATTTATTTAGGAAACAAACAGTCACATTTCAACATAAATCAACTTAAGTAACAACAAACAGACCTTTAGTTCCATAGAAAATAAACGAATACATAGTATACTAACAAATCGAAACAGGGTAGGTTTTAGGCACCTTCTTAAACATCTATGTAATCTGTCACCATACAGGGACTTGAAAACATCGGTAGGTAAATAATACATGCATGATATGATAAGGAATTTCAACTGGTGTACAAAAACAATTTAAAATATTATCGCTACGGTAGTTACATTAAAGTTTACGTGCAAATAATGTATAGTTACTGGTTACTTATAAGAAACATACAATATATTTATTAAGAAAAGATTGAACTTCGCAGAATGCTAGTGTATTTACCAAATGATAGTGAAAAAATATCTAAATCTGAGAATTTAACATTGTAATCACGACATGCTCGTCGGAAGAAAGTATGTTTGGCAAAATTTGAACCACAAAAACTTATATGGAATGTTTGGGGATACGGCGAGGCAATTTAAAAATAACTTTTTGAAGAAGATCAGGAGAGTCAATATAGTTATTTAGAAGCTTGTATAAAAACATTTGGTCAATATATACACGGCCTTCGACTAACGGGGCGAGACCATGACGTCTGCTGGTACTTTCAGATGGATTCGGACCATGGCCGAAATTGAGTGACCTTAATAATGGGGATGTTGACACCACCAATCAACTGACGTTCTTTTTATGAGCTGTCAAAACACAATCTCCCATAGTTTGAATGACAATAGCGACATATGACGTCATTGTTCGCAATGCTCAATCAACTAACTATTTATTTGTTTTAAAGCAACAAAAAATCTAATTTTGCATTTAATCGAAAATTAATCTGACTTTCAGGGCTGAAATAAAGCGTTTTTTTACTGGAGTCGTGTCTTCAAATTCTTTTTCAATGGTGTCAATATCCCTATTTATTTAGAATTCTTTCAATTCGCGTTTTGTGAACTTTATACTGGGGAGTCCAAACGATGCAACCGAATTCTAAAACACTACGGACATATGACGAATATAAAATCTTTAGAGTGTTTGGGTCCTTAAAGGATTAAATATTGAACAACCGGTATTCAAGAAAAAAATATCTTTCTACCCGGTTGTAACCACTCTATAATATGTCCCCTTGCGAAGAATAGGTATTCCGATCACTGGTCATGAGGGATAAGGGATTTTACAAAACGTCGCTTGTGAAAAATGCCTTCTGTGAAATTCCCTTTGGCAAAAAGTCATGTTCGCATTCACTACTATACAAACGTACGTACCTTTTCAACGTTTATCTCTTCTTGTTTCGGCCAGTTATCCACTTTACCAGTCGCTTTATCAAACGCCAGGAAAAACCTACAAACAATGTAGATTTAGTTTAAAAAAAGCTTGAAGTCTCTAATAATTATAGTTGTGGTGATAGCCAATTGGTAGCGAAAATATAAATACCATTCATTCTCTATCCTGCGGGAATTTCCAAAAAACCCTTCTTAGTGTAGGTACCTCTATGACACTCAAGGTATATGTGAGCCAAATTTCAAGTCTTTAGCTTCAGCGGTTTGGAATGTGCGTTGATATATCAGTCAGTCAGGACTTTGAATTTTATATCCATACTTTAATATTAAAATGTGCACATGTGTTTTTTATTCTTCTTTCACGTCGAAACTGAGCGACGAATTGCCGTGATTTTTTGTATGGACATAATTGCAGGGCTGGAGAGTGACATAGGCTACTTTTTACAACGGGAAAATATCTCGTTCCCATGGGAAAACACGTTTTAATTTAGTTCAGCGGGTGCCAAGCCGCGGGCATCAGCTAGTATAAATAATAATAATTATCACGAGACAATTCACATCAATTGGCCTAGTCCCAAAGTAAGCAAAGCTTGTGTTATGGGCCACGGAAAAACATACTTATATAGATAAATACATACTCAAAAACGTATAAACACCCAACACTCGAGAACAAACACTAGTATTTTTTTTATTCTTAGTTAGGTTCGTCGTCAAAGTATGTGAATAGATTGTATCGTGTGGAAAGGGTTTTAGGCTTACCGCTGTAGCGCCGGTACGCAGAGATGCTTGCGCGTCATCTCGGGCCCGACGCGCAGCGCGAGCGCGTGGAACGCGTCGAGCAGCTTCCTCGCCAGCGCGCGCCGCGCCGCCGCCCCGCTCGGGTACGCGCAACGGCTCGTGGACGCAAGACGCAGCGACGGCTGCAGGATCGTCTTCAGAAACGTGTCCTGGAATTAAACAAGCCGGATTATTTGCAGTTGTAGCTTTAACGTGTGGGATAGGCCACAAATTTAGAGAGTTCTCTGTCGAGGCTGATGTTGCCTGGGACCGAAGTCCGAAGGAAGGAAGTTGGAAGTTGTATTTATGCAGCAAACTTGAGAAACTTCGATAGTGCGGTGAAGGATGTAGTAGGTAGTTTCTCATTTGATGACTAAATAGGACTAGGAGTCGCTACAAATGATTGACGATTAGTTACATTAGGTACTTTAATAAACTCCGCATACCTATTTCAACGCAGAACTCAATAGACAATTTGTCGAAAATATCTAACAATAATATATTACAAAAAAATGTGACTCTATTATCGCTTAAGTGACACGGTTTTTTCTTATTTTTTCCAGAACTGGTATAACTTGACATCTTACCACGGTGTCGCTACGTATGAATATCAGGAATTCATTAAAGGTAATCATGGTCTAAATTTCGTAGCAAATACTTGATGACCTACTTTTTTTACTTCGCTGTTGTACTTACCTAATTGTAAAGGCCGTAGTAAAAACACTGTAAAATTTTAAAAATCTTTCTTTTGAGACTTTAAAAGACGACAGGAGCATCATAGCAGACAGACGATGAACGAGACCAATAGCCTCCTGAGGTCCGATGTCCTATTATTAGGACTTATTCTAATGTGACATTGAACTCAACTCATTAGTGGAAAAGTTTAAATTTCATTGAACAAAATTTGACGTGGGCGGCAGGAGGATAGAGCTCAGTTTGGATACGGAGCCCTAAAGAGGTAAAACAGGGTTCATCAGCTATTGCGGGGTCACTGACCTGCAGCTGCTCCATGACCTTCGCGTCAGACATGTACGGCACGAGGTACTTGACGAGCTGCAGACACGCCACCGCGCCGCCCTCGAGCGGCGCCGACAGCCGCCGCCGGCACGACGCTATCAGCTCGCCCATGTGCGGCAAGTACTGGAAGATTATAAGCTGCTCGCCGTACATGGCTGGAACAAGCGATGGAGCCACAATAAGTTCGGAGACCGTAACAAACTAGTATTTATCGAATACCTACCTATATCGACGTGCAAAATGACGTGGACAATGCTACTTTTAGGAAATTAATTTCAGTTTCTTTTTTTTTATGTGAAAATCCTCAAACTGTCAGTGTACTAAAGCGCGAAAAAAGTGCAACCTACGTGGAACGACACAGAAAAAACCGGCCAAGAGCGTGTCGGACACGCCCAAGATAGGGTTCCATAGCAGGTACGAAAAAATCTTTGCATACTTTATTAATGTGGTTGTTTTGGTCCCAACTCCCACCGCGCGCAGAATTTCAACGTCGGCGGTACAGCGGCATCTATCGGCGAATTGGGTAACTACCTAATCTAATCTGCAGTCTACTAGCTTAGTATTGTATGTTGATGGTTTTTCAGATGTAATTCTTTGATATGAACCGATTTCAATTTTATTTTTTTTATTTGAAAGAAGATACTATTAGCGTGATCTTATAGGCACTTAAAGAAAAAAAAATGCTTGCAATGGCGGTTAAATTACAATCTTAATTTAGAAATATTTTTTTACAAAAACTTAATAACTGCTCAACTGATTATGCTGAAAATAATTTTCCTAGAAAGTTTTTATTGAGTTTAACTTAAGTGATTTTTTTCATATTTTTTAGACTTGCTGTTCAAAAGTTAGAGGGGGAGGGACACATTATTTTGAACTTAGACACACACGCTAACTGCTTAGAATATGCAACAAAAACTAGCACGCTGGGGGAAAGCCGCCATCTAAATATCATTAGTTATAATATCATATCATAATTTTTGTAATATGCAATATGTGACTATGCCCCGGATGTGCTATTAATTACGAGTGAAAATTGCGAAAGTTTAAAACATTGATCATTGCCGGTTGCAATGGACACATTACCATCTGAATGGTGCTACTGCTACATTAAAAAAATAATGAAGATAATATTTCAAATACCGATAAACTTTTGGATGCATTAAATTGTAGTATGAAACAAAAGCTCTTCCAAAGAACGACCATGAAGTTATAATCTTCGATAACTAGGACAAGTACGGCTAGAGGTAGAACGAGCAGTTGTTCAATTAACGAAAAATACTCACCCACAATGGAAGTGAGGCACTTGATAACCTTCATAGCATTCCTGTCGCCAACGACTTTACTGTTCGCTATAGAGATCTCATCAAACTCGTCCTTTGACTCGCCTTCCCACGGCACTAAGTTATCTTTCCCTATATAGCAGAGCGTCAACATTTTCAGCAAGTTCCTTGTTATGTACCTACAGGTCAAAACAGGCCCTAGCCTATGAGCTAGCCAGATTAAACTCTCTGAACTCATATCGGATATCTTACAGACATTCTGTTCCTCACTTTCTGGAAAGCCGTCTTCGATGCTATGGGAAGGCGATGCTAAATCTGAAGGTACATTGAAATCTAAGCTCTTTATCTGCCGCCCTTGAGTCTCCTTTGTTTTATCTTCCTCATCCGCGAAATGTAGGTAACTTGTAAACATGCTCATTTTCTTCGGAATCTCTATGGTAGGCGATATGGGCCCGCGCGTTGACATTTCTTCTACTATGCTTTCGTCTTTAGTTATGAGGACGTTTAGTTCTTTTGCAGGCTGCGGTCGAGCCGTGGAAGGACTGAAATCTTTAGCAGCGAAGACATCAGCCGACGGCGATGGAGTCTGCATGCTGCTATCGTGTGGATTAACATTCAAAGTGTAGGACTCCACAGAGTCAGCGGGAGATTTGCTCCTACTACTGCGACTAGGAAGCCTTTCTTTATCAGTTTCAAAATGAAACAAGTCGTTCTCGCTTCTATTATCAGAATCTTTCTCTTTCATTGACCCGCTGAGTTCCGCCATTTTGTCTACGCTCGGCGTCATAACGTGCTCGGACCCGTACGAGGTGTCGGGGGAGAAAATGTCAGTAGTACAGAGCGCGCTTTTGAGATTGTCGTCCGAGTACCTTGGCTTTTTATTCGCCATGGATCTGTGATGGCACAAGTGGCCAGGGGATCCCACTTCAGAACTGACGTCTTTATAACCTCCCACTGCTTCAACTAAATGCTGAGTGAAATTGTCCAGGAAACACTGCAAACCAAGCCTCACCATGAGTTGAAGCAGGAATATGTTATGATACAGTTTCACGAATTTTTGCTTATTGGTGCATCCGGAATTGGACTCACCATCGAGATCGGTAAGTTTGTGCCGATCTGGTTTGTCAGCGACAAATTCATCGTCTTCGTATAGGTTTAGAATGTGTTTCAGGAGCTTAGTTTTCGTAGGTTCCGGTCCCAGGGCATTGCTCATCGTGTCGAAGAGATACCACGCGGCTAAAACGGATGTGTCACGATTTTTCAACAACTCGATATAATGAGTTAGGAAAATATCTAAAACGTCGAATTGACTGTAGCAATTTACTTGATTCAGTAATACGTCTAGATGATTAGCGCATGCCTGAATCTTGCCTTCAGCTATTCTTTGAGTGAAATACAGTTTGGTCTTGTCTAGGTTTTGGTACTTTTCACAATGGATCCCGTCGCAATCGTACATGTACAGGATGTTTAGTTCATTGGCCGTCAATTCGTATTCGTGTAGCGTGCTCAGCAGTTTATACAGGACATTGAAGGTGCGAGGGAAGGGTATCAAATGCTGTGACAGTAACGGTTGTAGTAACTGAGACGGCGTCGGAGGAGGTAATCCTTTATCTGTCACCACAATTTTTTTCGTGTGTTCCTCAAATTTCGGTAACTCGCTCTTTGCACTCAAACTGTGTGGTTGAACGTTCAAGAGTATAGACGCAATATAGCTTACGCTTTTTGGTAGCGAGCCGAAATTATGTTTCAAGACGGTCCGGCAGCTATTGTACCGTTCGAGAAAATTCCTACTGTTGGTTCTTAAGGGTCTCATGTAGACGTGCATAAATATCTCCACTATAAGACAGCCTAATACGAGCATATCCTGCCTTCTGCTCTCAGTAACGAACTGCTTATACACAACGGCATCGGTCGTGTATCTTGTGTTGAAGCTCCTACTCTTCCTTTCTTTGAGGACGTTCTCCAAATGTCCATCATTAAACTTTTTTAAATAACCTTGATCGTATAGGAACATGTGATTGGTGAAGGCAGTATCGTCATTGTTAACCGTGCTCGTGCTTTCGCAGTCTTGTACGGGGAAAAGATTTAGCGTGGTTGTGTTGTCTTTGTGTTTTTCTATGTCTTCAGCTTTGGTGAAAAAGGAGTTAGTTCTAAAGTTGTCGAGGGCTTCTAAGGCTTGTATTGATGCGACCGGGTTGAATTCTTTGGGTAGGTAGATGACTCCTTTCCCTAGTTCTGATTTTTGGACTCTGTAGTGTCTGGAGTGTGATGATCTGTCGATGCTAGTGGCGGCGTGGGCGTCTTCGAGACCTTGGGTCTTGGAGAGCGAGCGAGCGCGACCGCTGCTCTTGTGGCGAGAGCGAACGCGCGCCGGCACGCTCAGCCGCGACACGTGCTGCGGAAGACTAGTGGATTCTTCTTCGTCTTCTGAAGCGTCGTCTGAACTGTCTTGCTTCGCGGACTTTCCTGAAACATGATAATATTTTAACCGCCTATTGTAATGGAACGTACAGTACCCGGCGATAAAGATTGCACATCGGGCTTTAGCAAGAGACAATTCGCAGTTTACGACGATTTCCGAACACTGGCGACCGTCCATCAATCGCCGTATTTATTAAGTGACGTTTGATATCAAATAAATACTGCACTCCATGGACTTAATAAGTTTACGTCAAATTAATGGCATGTAAACTTTCGATATCTATAGAGGGTTGATGCAACTACTAGAAAAAGGATAGTCAAAAAAGAGATTAGAGTATATTAAAAGACACCTATTATTTCATAAATTTAAATTTTCAAAAAATCACAATTCCTTCCTGTTCACTATCTGTGCTCTCAATTTGGTCAATATCATTGTCACTATCAGCCGTATTTATTATTAGTCTATCAATGTAATCCATCATACAATTTAAAGTTGGGGGGATTTCAATAACTCTATATTTTTACCGGAACGCGTCCGTACCCTACTGCACCTGAACAACGACTGACAAACGTCACATAAGTAGTGTATGACAACGCCATACGAAGCCGACATTTGCCGAGTCTTTTTCCAAAGACCGATGTGCAATCTTTATGGCCGGGTACTGTACAGTCAGCAACGAAAGTCGCCGAACAAAATAAGATTTTAAAAGTTACTAGACACATTCATTGTACATAAGTTACTGAACAGAAGTACAAACAAAATTACATTTACATCTTAAAATGCCAATAGTAGCTAAACAATATAATTTCAAAAGTTGCTGAACAGTATACTTTCACCCAATACATCCCTGTATTGTTATTTTATATAATTATTATTATTTTTTATTTAATTCTATATTTGTATGGTTTTTTAGTTTGTAATTTATTATATTTTAATTTGAAAAGATGACTTCCTGCCAAGTTTCCTGCGGCGCATTCATCTTGGCAATGATGGTCCTTACGAAAGCGCTGGTAGTTTAAAAAAGTGGCATGTAAAAGAGCCCTTTGCGGCCTATTTGCAGAATAAACGTTTTGATTTTTTTGATTTTTTAGAAGTATCTGGACACTATAAATCAAAAAGTGACTAGACATTATAATTTAAAAAGTAACTGAACAGTATACTTTCAAAAGTAGTTGGACATTATAATTACAAATGTCAAAGGAAATTATTATTCACAAAGTATTTGGTCAGATTTATTATTTTTACATTCAATTCAAACCAACGAGGTTGCTACAAATTTTACCTAAAATAAACAACAAAACACTGGCCGGTGTAAAAAAAGACAACGAGGATGTCATATACATACCCATAATGAAAGAAAAATATGAAATGACGTGACAGGTTGACACTCTTCTCGATGATTGTTAAAATTCAACTGAAGTTATGTAATACGTAATCTAATGTTCAGCAACTTATGAAAAACTAACGTACACCGTTTTCTGTTATTTGCAAGTGTCCAATCGATATTTATATTACATCATGTTCAGTAACATATGAAACTTTACAGCGTGCAGGTGTTATGAAAATTTGGATGTGTTCTTGGACATTCGTTGCTGACTGTACAACAGCTTTCGCTTTCTAGGCGCTCTGTGGAGCAAGTTTTTCATTTTCAATCATATATTTTTTTTTATGATTTAGGCGCCCGCTAAAAACATCGTCCAAGGGTAGCCTCATAGGTTTGTCCCTCCTTAGATCTGGGCTGGAACTGTGCACCGTCGCAAGCGTAGACTGTACTCACGGTGCGGCGCGGTCCAGTGGAGCGCAGGCGGCGCGGGGCGCGCGGCGCGCGGCAAGCGGGGCGGGTGCGCGGCGCACAGCACCTGCACGCCGCAGCCGCGCCGCATGCTCGTGTGCCCGTCCACCAGCGACAGCCACACGTTCTTCGCTTTCACTGACGCCGGGCCGGACATCCTGAAAGTCAATGAAGCATTTCCTTGGCACTGCCTCTTTGAATTTAAACTAACTTGAATGCATATCATCCTGCTTAAAGCCCGCGCAGACCAGATGCGTGTGCGTGTCACGTCACGCACCCGCACCAGTTGTAATTTATTATTTACTAGCGACCCGCCCTGGTTTTGCGCAGGTGCAATGATGCATGTATTATACATATAAACCTTCCTCTTGAATTACTCTAACTATGAAAAAAAACGCATCAAAATCCGTTGCGTAGTTTTAAAGAACTAAGCATACATAGGGACAGATGTGGGAAGCGACTTTGTTTTATTTTCTTTGTTTTAACGACCGCTTTAGCCTAGTTGGTAGTGACCCTGCCTACGTAGCAAGAGGTCCTGGGTTCAAATCCCGGTAAGGGCATTTATTTGTGTGATGAGCACGAATATTTGTTCCTGAGTTATGGATGTTTTCTATGTATTTAAGTATTTATTTATCTATATAAATATGTTTATCGTCGTCTAGTACCCATAGTACAAGCTTTGCTTAGTTTGGGACTAGGTCGATTTGTGTAAGATTGTCCCCTAATATTTATTATTTTTTTTTTATTTATTATTATACTATGTAGTGATAGTGATTTATTTAAGGTTTACCAACAATTGTTAACACTAGGTACAGTCAACGTCATAAATAAGTGATCACTTTTGTACCTTATCGCTTTCAGTCGTTATATAATTTCGTATGGCTTGTCAAATATGACGTTACAGTGACAAAGTACAAAAGTGATCACTTATGTATGACGTTTACCCTACACCAGAAATTGCTGCTTGTAGGTATAAACATGTTGTGCTGAGTGTCACAATCAGTTATAAGTAAACACCGCATGCAACACAAAAGTGAAGCTTAAAAACAAAATCTACATAACAATAATTATCATCATCATCATCATTTCAGCCGAAAGACGTCCACTGCTGAACATAGGCTTCCCCAAGGCTCGCCAAACAGATCGGTCCCGTGCCATCCGCATCCAACGCGATCCCGCAATCTTAACCAGGCCGTCGCTCTATCTACAATAATTATAATTATAATATTATAAAGAGGAAAGATTCGATTGTTTGTTTGTTTGTTTGCATTGAATAGGCTCCGAAACCACTGGACCGATTTCAAAAATTCTTTTGCCGTTAGAAAGCTACAGCATCACTGAGTGACACCTACTACTTTTACCGCGGGAAAATACCTTTTCCTACGGGAAAATTAATTTACCGCGGGTGAAGCTGCGGACGGAAGGCTAGTCTACAATAATTATGCTCTAAAGAAATATAAAACTAAGCAAAATTAGGCAGAAAACAAACTTGGGCTGGTGGTTCAAATTATTTTATGATATTTCTAATTATTTTACTGGGTGGGTCATAGTGAATATCCGTCATGTCACTGCAATCATTGGCAATTCTAGTAATGAATGAAATTTTAAGAAAGATGGCACTAGATGCGTGCACATGATGTGCCATGTTTCTTACAGTCTCATTCGTTACAACTGGTGCGTGACACGCACACGCATCTAATCTACCCCGTTTAATCTACACCTCCGAAAGAGTAACAATGTGAATGACTAACTGACATACACATTCCTTAAGGATCATACAGGTGTACTAAGAAGAAATAGTTCGAAATTACCAAGAGATAAAGATTTAGCCAATCTTTTTATTTTCTCATGGCAGCGTAGCTCCCGCTAAAGCTAAGAGTAACGTTACTGACTTACTGACAACGCACATCCATAAAGCATCAGATCATAAAGGTGCAGAAACAAGCGATTTTTCGAAAATATTTCGAGATAGAGAGCTAGCCAATCATTCATTCTTACACGCGGGAAAATGCTAGTGACTACAAATATCTATGGATAGAATCCCAGCACTATCACCTGGAGATTTTAAAAAGGCTCGAATTTCGAGCCTTGAAACATCAGTGTTTATAAAGTCAGCTAATACGATCTTATTCGTTCTAGTTTGTTTAATTGCAAAGTAAAAGATCAGAACATATTACGGTCGCGTGCTTTAATTTGAGACCCATTTCGAAAAAATATCATTTGAATTCCTATACAATATGACAGGACTGTCCACCTGAAGTGGGTCCCAAATTAAAGCTCGTGACTGTACTTTCGCTTTATAATGTCCAGTACACACAAAGCAAATCGTACAAGATGCATTTATTACATTAGCATAATATCGCATTTCTCGTGTGACTTTGTATAGCTCCACAGACTTGTATAGATAATGTCCTTTACCTAAGGTACTTATATTTCGTGCTAAATACAAACTGAAATATAGATGCACAGAAAAAACCCCAGAAAAAAGACCAATGCTGGGAATCGAACCCAGGTCCTCAGCATTCCGTGCCGTGTGCCATACCCCTACACCACCACTGGTCTAGAGATTAGACACGAATTTTTCCTATACATCATACATTTCAGTCTGCTAAATCATCACCTTATGCAGTGACAAGCGCACATCTATGTTACACCCTCTATCGAGAGATTTTAACACTCCTTCGGAACTAACCGCTCACCTGGACAAGAGATGGCGCTACTGTGCAACTTTAAACAAGTTAGCTATGAAGTATCTTTTTGTATTTATTTTTTCAACTTCATTTTCTTAAAGTACTTACTTGTAACCAAAAGTTATATCAATCCAGTGATGCAGATTCTCAGATACATGAGTACTTTCCAAAGCTTCTCGATGTTTCGCAATAAAGTCTTCTGCACACGACGCCCATGACGGTATGCCCAAATCCTAAAAAGAATGGATGTTATACATATACATGTAAACACAATCATACAATTCTGCATAAAAAGCAAAGCACATAATTCAAAACCAAAGCAATTTGATTTCAATAAGATAACACGCAGATAATAAAATACAGTGACCTAAAAAGCGCACCGTCTCGCATACAAACTAAGCTTATAAGAACAAAACATGAGTTTTAAACTTTCTCGATTCTAACTCATAACTAATATTTTTCGGGACATAAGCACCATCTAAATTACCCCTACGTTTCGACCACTCGTTTCGATGTCGATTTTTTTTAGAATGAGAAATTAGTACAGCTATAATAAGATTAGTTTACCGGTAAATCCTCATGTATACTCTTGAAGACAGATGGGTCAGTATAGAACTCCGGAATGCATTCATCCGGTGTCCACTCTTGCATGCGTTGTATGGAGGCAGGGTACTCTGCTGGCACCCATTTGTTGCGAACATGCTTGCAGAGTATCTCTTTGGGGGTCCTAAAATATGAACAGAATGTGAGTAACAATTTTATGCCATGTTTTCATTATACACCGTGAAATTTTAGTGGTTGTTTTCCCGAAACGAGGTGTTTTAGTATCGATTGTACAATCGATTTATAATTACTATTTTGACTAGAGTCAAAAATCCAATTGTGAAAAACGAAAGTCGAAAATGACCGCAAACCAATAGTAACGCTTCGTTGGTACCTAACCTATCGTACGATCGTACGCTACTTGTACCAACGAAACGTTACTATTGGTTTGCGGTCATTTTCGACTTTCGTTTTTCACAATTGGATTTTTGACTCTAGTCAAAATACTTAATAATAATAATAATAGCCTTTTATTCCTAAACATAGGGCTACAAGAGATCCCTAAGTTCGGTGTGCCTTTTGGCATAGGCCTCCTCCAATTCCTTCCAATGGGTCCTGTCCCTTGCTACTCTCAACCAGAATGGTCCCGGTCAAAATACTTAGTAATTATAAATCGATTGTACAATCGAAACTAAATCACCTCGTTTCGGGAAAACAACCACTAAAATTTCACGGTGTATTTCAGCTGGAATCAAACTTGGAAATATTGGAATTTAGCATCATAAGGGTCTCCCCAAATGTATCGACGCGGAACAGGCTTCAGCCAATCGGAGAAACCTTTATATCAACGTAATAAGAGCGAAAAAGACGTCGATCAGGCCGGCACCATTCGGCCCGCGTAGCCGAGCCGATTGAGGTCTTTTTCGCTCTTATTGCGTTGACATAAAGTTTTTTCCGATCAGCTGAAGCCGATTCCGCGTCGATAGATTTGAGGAGACCCTTAAGCATTTGTGCCCAGTGGCATAGCCATCAGAGGGTTTGGCGGTGCCTTGCACCGGGGCCCTCCCGCTCAGGGGGGCCTTTGAACTCCAATCTGCAGAGCATGGTTAACCCTTAAAAAGGTAGGGGCGATTTACCGACGACTTGCATTGCTTTGGAAATTAAACCTTATTGCTTTTATAATACGTCACAATATCCATTGTAATTATTGAAAATACTACTAGCTTTAAAAATATACTTTATCAGGTATGCATTTGATGGCTGTTTTTGATTCTGTGGTAGTATGCTCCAATAAATGGGGCCTTATAAAGGGTTAAGAAAGAAACTTAGTGTGTATTTAAGCATAAACAACGCTAAGAAAGAGAAGATAGTAAGTGAATACTTGGAGGCCCAATTCTTTTTTCACCACTGTATGGCACGGCATAATAATATGACAAGTCTTGAGTTGTTATTGCCTGTTAAGACAGCTATCATCGACAAACCTTCTTGCCAAGTAGACGTAGCAAGTGATATCCGAGAGAGCGTCAGTGACGTGGTGCGGGATCTGGTCGGCGCAGCTGGCGACGTCATACGTCAGGTCGAGCTGCCGGTCGCCTTTATTCAGTCGGTACTTAGACTTGGTCAGGTCACGCCAGTTCCGACCTGGAAAGAATATGTATTCATCAGGGCTTGCAATACCGTTAAAAAATTGGTATTGTTACCACTGTGAGACAGATTTAACGTTAAGTTGTAATTAACGTTAACCAATGTACCGTTACTTATACAACTTTTTACCGGTAAAAAAATGGTAATGTTACCAGCTGTGCATTGAGCTAACGTTAAGTCGAAGGTATCGCTAAATCATTTTTAACGTTACGTAAGGTTAATCAGCTTATTTATTTTTGATTCACTGATGGATGGATATATTGTAGGTAAGGCTCTTCCTTCACTTCATGCACGCTCACGGTAGCCATGGCAACAACGCCAATCAACCAGCGCGTCTATCGGCAGCGCGGTGTGGCAACGTAGCATTACCGATTGTAACAGTGTTACTATGGTAACGTTATATATGTTATAACTCAGTTAAATATGTATTAAAAAAGGCACTTATTAATTGTACCTAACTTTGACATAGTTAGGGTCGTTATGGACGGGCCGCATTCTGGCTGCGATGTGGCTGCGGCGACCGACTGCCCGTGCACGTCAGTCGAGGCTAGCTTGCAGGCTGCGTTACTATCGACTGCAATTGCAGTTGCGATGTATGGGCGGTCGGCAGTTGCAGTTGCCTTGCAGTTGTAGTGTGGGTATCGGCCCTCACACACGAGTCCTTCACGGGTCCGTTAATATATCCGTTTGCACCCCAATATAGCTTACCACAATCTTAAAATATAAATAAAGATTTTTGTAGCTGTTGGTTTTGTGATGTATTTGTTTCTTTTTATTGAATTAAACAGTTTAATTTTTTTTTCTATATAATAATGTGAATTGGGTAACGTTAACAAGCCCTGCAATGAAAAGTAAAATTACCAATAAAAATAACATTAATTGGGTAAAGTTATAATAATGATATGTTATCAAGTAACGTTATAATTTACTACCGTTACTAAGGTATTTTTATGATTTTACCGTTTCCTAATGTTACTCATAATGTGAATTTGGTAACGTTAACAAGCCCTGGTATTCATACAGTAAAAAAAAATGTTTTATTTCAAAAAGGTTGGAGAGCTTTACTTATTGCTATACAGGTATAGGTTTATCACATTACACACCAAGGACAGTAAAATAAACAAATAAAAAAGTATATGTCAAGAGCCATAGTGGAACAATTTTGAGGCTTTCTTTTTACCACTAGTTGTGCATAACAATGTGAACTATTGCCTGCCTTGAAATTGTAGATTAAACGTTACTCACCACATCTTGATGCAAAATCAGTAACCCAAGGCACCATGAAATGTGCCTGCTGATCGTTGGCCGATCTTCCAGCCAGAATGTTTAGATGCAGCAGATAGTCCAGGTTTGATATCCGGCCTCGCACCCACAGCATGCACAGCTTCTCTAACTGCACTGCCTCATTTCTCCAACACCACTCCTCTCCCCTCTTCCCCTGCCCCTGGGTACCCCCCACAGCAGGCGTAGCCTGTCTACTCTTATTTTGCTCATAAATTAAAGATGCATCCAGAGTGTAAATATTATTTGTAATAGAAGGCATTATCTGCAGCCACAAGTTCTCTGTAAGATAAATATCTTGCAATGTCAACATGCCAAGACTCAAGCCTCTGTCACTCATAGCTTTAAAAACATTCAGTAACTGGTAGACTAAAAACATTCCCCGGCCATAGTTCATATCTATAAGACTCGGGCAGAAGTTCAAGCAATCAAGTAAATTGTTTTCATAGTGGCCTCTGTATATTATAAAGCAGTTATTGTCAGTCTCTAAGATGAACATAGCTGCTAGTAAATTGACGTGTGTTTCATAAGACTTGGAGACATGTTTGTTTGGAATGATTTCTTTGTACTCTGCGCTGGAGGCATCACCCTTGATGCGGATGATGTTGCAGCCGTACAGCCGCAGCAACACTTCCGACAAAAGCTGGTCATGCTCCAGCAGGTTTACTATAGCACTCTCCTTTGTACTTTCATTATTCTGACAATATTTCTTATAAGATTCCTTCCATAGATTTCTTTGGTTGTTCTGAGAGACATACTGTAGTAATTGGGAGAAAGTTAAAGGAGTTTCCGGGTTTCCTTCGTGGAGTTTATAACGGGGCAGTGGCAAAACCTTTGACACCTTTTTACTAAGTACCTACAAGAGAAATAAGTATGATATAAAATCTGTGGGATATGCGTTGGCATCGTTATGTTACAAGTAGAGTTACGCACCCTAATGAATATTGCCCGCCAGGGATAAGGAACACTTTCACCAGCCTGTAAGGCAAAATCTACATTGTTCACAGTGTTATCTACTTCTACGTTTTTGAGCCACTTCTTTAGCCAACCGCTGTGGACGACTACCCTAAACAAGTTTGTTGATCCAGTCGTAAATATATTTTTATTGCTTATTCCTAATTCCTTAACAATATTATCCATCTCTAATAGCACTAGATCTTTTGTTTTGTTTTCCTCGGAGAGGTTAACAAATTTGACATTTCACATTTGTTTTTGACAGATCGATTTCAATATTCCACGTGGCAACACTGTGCACTAGGAACCTTACTGGCTTAGACACGGAATAGAATTTTTTTCTGTTCTGTAGTGTCCATCGAAGCAAGAATTGTTCTTAAAACATATAAAAAACAGAAAAAGCTAAAACGAAGCGATAAGCAGCATGTGTGAAACCAAGAGCTCAAAAATTTTATTACAAACTGTTGTGTCGAAAAGCAGCGTGTATTATTATGGACGCGAATGAAGCCGTGGGCGGAAAACTGGAAAAATATTATTTTTTAAAATATAATGCAACTTCTCCAAAAATAGGCACTAATAACTCTTAGAAAAATCGATAGTTTACTTCATAAATGCACAAATGGCAGAGGTTAGTTGTAAGCGCGAACTACTTCTTTTCTTACTATAGAACGTCCATGTTTTCTTGTGTCGTACGTCTGTGGTCGTACGGCAGTGCGTGTTCTGTGGCTGTCACTTTATCGTCAGCGAGCGCGACTATTCAAACCTTCATCGCACGCGCACATGAACCCTTTGAGGATTGAGCCAATTGAGCTAAAAGGAGATGTTATCGCCCGTAGGTTGCTAAGCAATTTTCCTGCCAAAACTCGCGGGGGGGCAATGCACTCACACACAAGCAATTTAACTACAAATGAAAACAGAGCAATGTTTGTAGACTCGCACACAAACCTAAGAGCGCGCGCAGACAGAGAGCGGTCTGGCGTTCCGCGTTCCGAGTTCAGTGTTCTGCGTTTTTTCGAATGTACTCGGTCCCTTACGATAACGCACACAGCAGGCGGTCGGAACTTTCGAGCGGTCAAAACACAGAACTCTGAACGCGGAACGCTGTACTCCAGACCGCTCTGTCTGCGCGCGCTCTAATTCGCCAACACAACAATGATCGCCATGGACACAGCGAAAAACTTCTCGTCTATACATGTCACACGTGCATCACCCATAGCATAGACAACAATCAAGAAACAGCTACCATGTGGCGGATAAAATAGTGTATGCAACTGTACGTCATTAGGCCTTAAAACACTCATGTGACCATTTATGAAACACGGCTACGCCTAATGAAACCACACTCGTGTTTTAAGGACCCCTATTACGATACAGTTGCCTTACCTTGCTCCACAACAACAACTTAAAATAAATAAAAATAAATAAATAAATATCATGGGACAATTCACACCAATTGACCTAGTCCCAAAGTAAGCTTAGCAAAGCTTGTGTTATGGGTACTAAGCAACGGATAAACATACTTATATAGGATAGATACATGCTTAAACACATTATAACACCCAAGACCCGAGAACAAACATTCGTATTTTTCATACAAATATCTGCCCCGACACGGGAATCAAACCCGGGACCTCAAGCTTCGTAGTCAGGTTCTCGTGGTTGTCTAAATCTAATAAACCCAGTAACAATAAAGGATAGCGTGAAATAAAGAGGGAATAGACATTATTAGCTCTTTATTTAGTAACACATAGTACAAGTCACACTATCAAAAATACTTGGTCTTGAGCTTAAATGTATAAAACACCAGATTCTACAAAAATTGTTACAAACATGTCAATAGGAATGTAAAGGGTTTAAAAATACACATTAGTACTTCATGGCAACAAATAGCACCAAACTGATGGAATACTCTTATTGTTCTTATCTATCACAGCAAAAAAATTATTGAATTCTTAACTACTTAACTGATCAGATATCATTTATATGTACTAAAAGTACCATTAGCGTCTAAATCTACTTATATCTAAGAAAATTACTTGCAGTTATATATGTATAATATCTATATATGTATATCCTTCTGAGATTTTATTCCATTTTACCAGAAATCCTCTTCTGGTAACACTTCCAAAGCGCATCTTTGTACACAACAGCTTGTGTCTCTGGACTCTTGGCTGCAACAATACCTCTCCCCACAACAGCAATATCAGCTCCCTTTTCCAGAATTACTTTCTCTGGTGTATTGTACATCTGGCCGAGGCTGTCTCCAGAAGTCTCCAGCTGAACCCCAGGTGTCAGTTGGATCAGCCCTGGATCTTTAAAGGTGTCTTTGTTCTGGCACACAAAGCCAGTTATCAGGTCTGGGTATTTTGCTGCCATTTCTACTGTTGCCTTGGTGTAGTCTGGTGTGATAAGATTGCCCTGAAAACAAAATATTATTAGACAGGCTAATGGTTAATAAACATCGGTCTCCTACAATTTATAAGGTACTCAGAAATAAGGAGTTGCATAATTATATCGACGGTTAATGCGGATCTGTGCCAGTTCATGCGTTAGCACGTATCCGTGCCAAAGCTTTTTTATTTTTTATTTAATAGTACATTATTGCAGCGGCCGCGAAATAGGGGATTGCCGGCCGAGTAGTTATAGATGGCCGAGTGTCAACGAGGCCATCTAGAGATACGAGGCCGGCAATCCCTGTTTGTGGCCAAGGCTTGTATAGAGTTTTTCTCAAACATGCATCATCATCATCACCACCATCATCACCGCCATCATCATCACCATCACCTTCACCATCACCATCATCATCACCAACAACATCATCAACATCCATCAACATCCAACAACATCCGTCAACATCCATGAACAAGAACATCCATCAACATCCATCCATCCATCCATCCATCAACATCCATCAACAACCATCAACATCCATCAACATCCATCAACATCCAACAACATCCATCAACATCCATCAACATACATCAACATCCATCAACCAACATCCATCAACATCCATCAACATCCATCAACAACCATCAACCAACATCCATCAACATCCATCAACATCCATTAACCAACATCCATCAACCAACATCCATCAACATCCATCAACCAACATCCATCAACATCCATCAACCAACATCCATCAACATCCATCAACCAACATCCATCAACAACCATCAACATCCATCAACATCCAACAACATCCATCAACATCCATCAACAACCATCAACCAACACCCATCAACATCCATCAACATCCATCAACATCCATTAACCAACATCCATCAACATCCATCAACCAGCATCCATCAACATCCATCAACATCCATCAACCAACATCCATCAACATCCATCAACCAACATCCATCAACATCCATCAACATCCATCAACATCCATCAACATCCATTAACCAACATCCATCAACCAACATCCATCAACATCCATCAACCAACATCCATCAACATCCATCAACATCCATCAACATCCATCAACCAACATCCATAAACATCCATCAACCAACATCCATCAACAACCATCAACATCCATCAACATCCATCAACATCCAACAACATCCATCAACATCCATCAACATACATCAACATCCATCAACCAACATCTATCAACATCCATCAACATCCATCAACAACCATCAACCAACATCCATCAACATCCATCAACATCCATCAACATCCATCAACATCCATCAACATCCATTAACCAACATCCATCAACCAACATCCATCAACATCCATCAACCAACATCCATCAACATCCATCAACATCCATCAACCAACATCCATCAACATCCATCAACCAACATCCATCAACATCCATCAACATCCATCAACATCCATCAACATCCATCAACATCCATCCATCCATCCATCCATCAACTTCCATCCATCCCTCCGTCCGTCCGTCCGTCCGTCCGTCCGTCCGTCCATCCGTCCGTCCATCCATCCACGTCGACCACGTCAACCTATTAAACGTCATGGTGCTGTGTCACATAAAACAATAGACAATCACTTTGCTGGCCTTGGCCAGCAATGTTGTATGAAATTCCATTATTGACCTCTCGTCTAGCCGCACCTGCAACGTGACAGTTCGTGGCGTATTTTAAGGAACATAACGTCAATATTTCATAGCATGTTTGAGAAAACTTTATTCTATACCACTACTGTAGGTCGAAAATCGATTGGCTAACTGAGCCGATGACCAAAAAAAAAATAAAAAATTTGACACAAAGCAAAATGGCCGCTGACATAGCATTTGTGGGGTCACGTGACCTGTCACGTGATCGAGTCGCAGCACCCAGCTATCAAAAAATGATATGCCTATGGCATACAAGGGGTTAAAAGGCGAATTGATTCAAGCGCCATCCTAGTTGATATTGAATTATAGACATTATGCTCATTCCAATTAGGGTTATAACTTCAATATCGCCCAGGATGGCGCTTGAATCAATTTGCCTTTTAACCGTCTTATGTGAATAGATAATTACCAAGCGTGATGAGATGGCAGAGTTAATTTGTGTTTTATCAAATTAGTGATGATAAAAATTTAGAATTATAATACTGCCAAAATATAGGCTTCCATGCATGTTTACCCTGTACAAGATAATATACCAATGAGCTAAAATTTTTAATTACCTCGCTGCTCATTTCTGCTAAGAGAAACACTCCTCTGCTAATACCATTTGTAGAACCATTCAATGCTTTTAGTATGCCTTCCCCAGGCAAGGAATGGACGGTGACACAGTCTGCCCATTCCCCAATTTTGTACAACCCATTCAAATACTGCAACGACACAGTGTTGCCAATGTCGGCATATTTTCTGTCTTCCAAAATTAAAAAGTTGAATCTCTTTGACAGCTGTTTGATTTGGATTACGAAATCAGAATTGAAGTCCTCTATGATGTCCACATGAGTCTTGACGAGGCAAACATGCTCTCCAACTTTTTCTAGCAAGTCTAGAATTTTCGCAGTGGAAGTCAAGTCAACAGAAATGCAGAGGTTGGTTTTTTTCAGTGCTATTATTTCAAATAGCTGTTTCGCTACTTGATTGGTAGCAAACTCTGCTCGTTTCTCATAAGACAATGAAGCTCTATCAACTGGTTCCTCTGAAAAGTATACAAGAAATTTTACTCTTATTGTTTTAAATACTATTAGGTATACAAATTTTATATTGCTTAACCTCTCGTATGCGGGAAGTGAAAAAAATCATGCATTCTAGTCTCAACTGTTTCTTATAAATCCAATGACACAGATTTAAAAAAAAAAATACAACAATAGCCTTAAATCTGGTATACGAGAGGTTAAAGTACTAAGTAAACTAAGTGACAAAAATACATACTGCTAGGTGGCGCTTTTGTAGTTCTTAAATACTCTTTCACTTTACTAGCCATCTCCTGTGTAATTTTATTATGCTTCAACAAAATTTCCATTAAGTTAGTCATAGTAAACAAAGACTTCATTTCCACTCCATTTGCTGCAAGGTTTTGTCGGCCACCCTGCTCCCTATCTAATATAATAATAGCGTAGTCAACTTTAAGGCCCTCTTTTTGCAAGTCCTTCACAGTCTCTAGCACACTAGACCCTGAAGTCACTACATCTTCAATGACGAGGCATGTTTCATCAGCTTTGTAGTGCCCTTCTATCATCTTCTTAGTGCCATAGCCTTTGGCTTCTTTACGTCTCATAAGCATAGACTTCTTGGCCTGAACACTGAGCAGCGTAGCGACAGGTAAGGCCGTGTAAGGGACGCCACACAAGTGATCGCATTTGCTGTCCTTTACAGCAAAATCATACAGCAAAAACGTTATTAACTCCTGTAACAGAATTCAACGATTATTAAAGCTTGAGTCCTTGTAATACACACAGTTCTTCAATTAATCAATCTATTAATTTACCATTACGTCGGGGTAACTGACTATAACCCTCAAATCGAAGTAAACCGGTGTTTTTAAACCACTTTTGGTCATGAAATCACCAAATTTCACGGCATCAATGCTGAAAAGCTTAATGGCTAGTTCGTCAAACTTTGTCTCGTATTCCATTTTTTATATTATTAAAATGTACTGCTTAAAATGTTAAATAAAATTAATGTCTTGACCAACACTGTACGTCGATCGTTCTATATAGTAACAATACTCTTTGGTGTACGACGTGTGTCATGTCAATCAATTTCAATTAACACGTGAACTTGACATTGGTCATTTTTTAAGTCCAAAGCCAAAAGAATTAGATCCGTACAGCCTCAATATCATTACAGGAAAAAAGGCCTGCCATAACAAAAACATAAGTTATCTCTTATCTCAAGTGTTTGCGTGGCGGGATATTAAAAGAAAATTCACAGTCCCGGAGGCGCTAATAGTTTACAAAAAAATATTTTTTTGTTATAAATTTCATTTTTTAATTCAAGTTTTTTTTGGTAACTGTACTTTTTACCTTACCCGACTGCGAAGGTTATGTGTATTTGTTGACTGTACCATCCAACTTGTGCTGGGCTTACACGAGCTTAGTAGCTAATGCTTAGTACTTGTCACTTACACTAGTCAGATGCGTGTATTGTATAATACTAAGCACTGGGATTCGATTTATAGCATTCGAACATGGTGGATGTAGTCTAGTTTTGGTATTTCGGTTTCTTTGGCTAGTTGAAGTATAATTTTGATAGTGTTTTATGCGGCTATAACCTAAATTAACAGTGATCACACAATTCTATATTGCTCTCGTGTCTGACATTTTTTAATGCGCAGACTCCACGCACTTTCTGGAATTTTAGTATCAAGTTGCAAAAACTACAATCACCGTACAACGTCGCTCCCAAAGAGAGCTTACTTTGACACTGGCGAAATTGTCCGAAGCCATATTTTTAAATAAATAATAATAATACTAAGCACTTGTACAATATGCTTACACACTTCTGACAAGTGTAAGTGACAAGTATTAAGCATTAGCCACTAAGCTCCGTGTAAGCCTAGCATTAGGCTGCGTTTCCACCAGAGATGTGCGAGAATGCGTTGCGAGGGATGTGTTTGTCATGAACCAATAGAAACACTTCATTCACTAAGGATCTTTTAAATGAAGTGTTTCTATTGGTTCATGACAAACACATCCCTCACAACGCATCCTCGCACAGCTCCGGTGGATCATCATCATCATCAGCCTATGTTCGTCCACTGCTACGGATACGCAGCCTTAAACAGGACAAGTTAAATTAAAGCTTAACCACTTTACCGATACAAATTTCATTCTTCTCAGAGATCACTTACGTCTGGGACGCATAATTGATCCATCAGCACTATGTGATTTTATCCATAATTCCACATGCAGGGCAGCAAGGCGGTAGAGGGATAAGCAGAGTGAGGAGCAGAGCGAAGAGCATTATCTGGCCACTTGAAGGGATACATACTGATCTGTTTAAAGTTGATGGCTTAGCAAGAACCATCTGCCTCACCCACATACTAGAACCAGAAGTACCAGAACCACCCACATTCTATCTATTGGGCTTCTATTAGTCCTGCTGGCTTGTGCTAAAGCACCGACTACAAACAGATTAATAAAAAGTTATTTTTGTGGTTTAAAAACAAAAACAAAAAACTAACTGGTTTAAGGCTACATCAAAGTTAAAATACTTTGACGAAAAAAACAAATGTATAACGTGTTTATGAAACATACGATTGGTCGACTGGCTTCGTCTATTTAAATACAGATCCGAGACAGCACTCAAAACTGTAAAGGCCTATGTCACCGCTCTCTGTGTAGTTGTTTTAATTTGATACTAAATGGTGTCCTCTCGTTTAATTGTCGCGTATAAAAAAAAATAAAAAAAAATGTGGAAATAAAAATTAAACGTAGCTGTATGGGTTAAATCCGTTTGGTAATTTTTTCCAATTTCTTTCGTTCATTCGGTAATGTCATTTTATGTATCCACCATTCAATCATTTCACTCATGCCTTTGAGTATTTAGACTGAAAGGAGATGTTATCGCCCGTAGGTTGCTAAACAATTTTTCTGCCAAAACTCGCGGGGGGGCAATGCACTCACACACAAGCAATTTAACTACAAATGAAAACAGAGCAATGTTTGTACACACGCACACAAACTGAATTCGACAACACAACAGTGATCGCCAGAGCACAGATTACTTAATAGTTACTTCGTAACAGATACTGCATCCCGTACAAAATCTTGGTACTTACCGCGATTGTAGCCACAGATTATACTACTCCGTCTCCTTAAGAATGTGTGCGTGCCGACAGTGACAAGGGCTGGCAGTTTGGACTAAATTTTTTTTCTCTACATGTTGTTTTACCATTTTGTCGGGATAATTGCTATATATTATATCCATGCAAACTTTCTAGCACTAATATTCCCTAAGCTAAGCCACGGACGGACAAAGGGACAGACGGTCATGGCGAAACTATAAAGGTTCCGTTTTTGCCATTTTAGCTCTGGAATCTTAACAAAAAAGGATATTTATTTTAATGCGCAGAACACATTGCCATGCTCACAGTACCCTAACGTTATACTAGATACGACGGTCAACTTTTGAACTTCGCATCGTGCCATCCCGCTCACGCTTATAGCTTTTTATAGAAGAGTAAGAGGGACAGCACAATATGAACTTCCAAATTGTTATATTAGCTATTAATTCTAGCATAGTCATATTAAAGTTTGCCCCAGTTTCACCATTTTCACTTATAAAAGTCCAGGCGGCATATTTTTCCGTGGAACACGAATGAACGTGCGTCGGCGCGCGCTTGTGACAACCTACTGAAATTTCGATCGTAGCAGATGGTCCCCGCGGTAGGTAAATATCGCGCGTAAGTACATGGCATGCATGAGGCCTGGCCATAGACACATTGAAAAACATCCCGTCTATACATGTCACACGTACATCACACATAGACAACTATCTAGAAACAGCTAGAGTTAGGGCCATGTCGATAAGAATGTCGATAAGCATTCACTCGTTCATATATTCAGTCGTTCAATCAATCCCTAAGTTGTTAATAGAAAATTCGTTTTCTAAATAAATGTGATTGCTCTATAAGGTTTAAAAATGGAGGATTTATTAAAATATGTACATATAGCAAGTAATATTAATGTCAGATGTGCCAAATGTCAAATCAAATCAAATCAAATCGATCATTTATTTGTAAAACATAGGTATGTTAAAGGTGTTAAATTTTTTTTATAGATCGCTATATTTTGCCGTGAGGCGTACAAATATGTTCTTAAACTATTAGTCTAAAAAAAACACACGCAACATTCATTAAACAAATCGAATTAAATGAGATAACATAAATAAAATCTAAAAATTATACACATCTCTAATTATATATGTCTCTTTTACTTTGTAATTTTCTATAAATAGCATATACACATCACTATGGTTAACATTTTGTTGAGAAGGTACCTAGACAAATTTTAATAGACTAGTAATAAAGTACCTAATAGGTACTAATTTTACCTTTCAGAATCAGCAGGAAGTTGAAAAAATTACAATGTTGGTTTTCATCATCATCATCATCATCATCATCATCAGCCTATAACAGTCCACTGCTGGACATAGGCCTCCCCCAATGAGCGCCATTGCGCCCTGTCCTCGGCTAGACGCATCCAGCTTCTACCAGCAGCCTTTCGCAGATCGTCACTCCACCTGGCCGGAGGGCGTCCTACACTACGTTTGCCAAGACGCGGTCTCCACTCAAGAACTCGTTTACTCCAACGGTTGTCGGTTCTTCGACAAATATGACCAGCCCGCTGCCACTTCAACTTGCTAATTCTCTGAGCTATGTCGATGACCTTAGTTCTGTGTCGGATATCCTCGTTGCGGATTCTATCTTTCAGAGAAACTCCGAGCATAGCTCGTTCCATAGCTCGCTGAGCGACCTTGAACTGGTGGATTAGCCGTACTGTGAGTGTCCACGTTTCAGCTCCGTATGTCATGACGGGTAGGACGCACTGGTTGAAAACTTTCGTTTTCAGACATTGCGGTATGGATGACGAGAAAACTTGACGCAATTTTCCGAATGCTGCCCAGCCCAGCTGAATCCTCCGATTGGCTTCCTTCTCAAAATTGTTTCTACCTAGCTGCAAAATTTGCCCGAGGTATGTGTACTCCGAAACAACTTCAAGAAGGTTTCCATTGACGATGACCGGCCGCGGATCAATGCGGTCGTTAACCATAATTTTGGTCTTATCCACATTCATACCGAGGCCTATCCGACGTGAGGCTGATGCTAGGTCGTCCAACATTTGTTTCAGCTCCTCCAACGACTCCGCCATCAAGACTATGTCACCTGCGAATCGTAAGTGTGAGATGTACTCGCCGTTTATGTTTATGCCCATACCTTCCCAGTTCAGCGTCTTAAACATATCCTCCAACGCGCTTGAGAACAATTTCGGTGATATGACATCGCCTTGTCTCACTCCTCTGCGCAGTTGGATGGGTTTAGACTTCTGATCCTGTACTTGGACACTCATTGTGGCGGCTTCGTACAGACACCTCAACACTTCGATATAACGATAGTCTACTTGACATCGCTGTAAGGACTCCAGGACAGCCCAGGCTTCAACAGAGTCAAAAGCCTTCTCATAGTCCACAAACGCCAGACATAGAGGCTGATTATACTCTTCGGACTTCTGTATAATCTGCCGTACTGTGTACGTGTGTGTGTGTGTGTGTGTGTGTGTGTGTGTGTGTGTGTGTGTGTGCCGTATGTTGGTTTTATCACCGTTAAATTTAGGCACCCGTAAACACTGCAATACACACGTTCTCGTGACGCCGCCATTATTAAAGAAAATATTATAATATGTACCTAGTTACTTTGTACCGAGCGCTTATAGCCACGTTACGGAATCGAAACGGGGGCGAATAGAGCGGGCGGCGCGTCACAGCACTCACTCAACCAGCGACCGAACTGCGCGGCGTGCGGCGTGGAACTGCGTAGTTTTGTCTGGCGAAGATTGGTTAGCGGCCGCGGCCGTGTAAGAGGCTTGGCTGTGTGCGTGCGTCGATTCGGGTGCTCTAGTATGAAGTCGAATCACTGCCTGTAACTTGTATTGAATCATTAAAAAGTATTTGTTAATACTTTCACGTCAATTTTTTTAACGAGTACGATACTTTGAACACACATTTATTACTAACCATACATTTCCATTTTATTTGTAACATTTAAAATGTGAAACCATGATAAGACAAATCATTCACTGATTCATTCACTCAATAGTTTATCGATTGTGGAAATATGTGTGTCCCCTCTCTAGTCGATACTAGACCGGTTATCGGTGTGGCCACTTATTTAGTAAGTAAAAATAGCCAATATTACTAGTGGTCGATGAAATACCACTTAAATAAAAAAATAGCTAAATCTATTTAGAAAAATAAAAAAGAGAACTAAGCTTCGTCCATTGTTAAATTAAAAAAGTAACGATTCTTAGAATTACTGTCTGTTTATCGGTGCGTTTGTTCGTGGTAATCTCCGAAGCGGCTTAAGCTATAAGGATGTGGTTTTCACTTATTTGTTAATCTCATTAGTCCAATATTTAATTTACGAGTGAGGGGGAGTGGGGGAGGGGGAGTTGGGGGAGGAGGTGCGGGGGTTTCAATCGGGGGATGAAAATTTCATTGATTTTGCCGTAGGATGCACCGTTTTCAAGATATTTGACAAAACACCGGTTCTCGTCCGATCAGCGAGGTTAAGCAACGTCGGGCGCGGGGATGGGTGACCGCCTGGTTTCATTTTTGTTTTTTGAATGTTTTGTTATGACGTTGTCACGTTAAACTATCGTTCGTAAGCCGACTTTACAGACAACCGGTTTTTATATTAATAATTGTCTGGCCAGTAGTTTTTTGCCAAACCACTTGATATATATTTTTTACTGTATTAAATTTGATATAAAATTATTTTAATCCGTTAAACAGATGGGTGGATGGTAGCTTCTTCTTTATTATTATTATTTATTTATTTAAGGTTTACCAACAATTGTTGACACTAGGTACATTAGAAATTGTTGCTTGTATAAACATGTTGAGCTGAGTGTCACAATCACTTATATCTTATAGATATAACCGCATACAAAACAAAACTGAGCTAGTTCTAGTACGGATCTTAGATTATTAGACCAGGCGCCGACTGCACTTTTTTGTCGCTTCGTTCGAGTCGAGTGCTATAGAATTGTTATGAATTTTTAATTGAGAGATGAAAACTTGTTTTTTGTGTTGATGGTAGCAGCGGTGGCATTTTGAATGATGAGCGCGCTTTCATATAATTCCAGCACAAAAATCTATAGCAATCAAACGAGGTGATAAAAAGTTGCAGTCAGCGCCTGGCCTTAAATCTACATGGATGAAGTCAATCAAACAATGTAATGAATGTATAAGATCAATCAAAATAATTTATATTTTACCTCGTTAATAATTAATTGATTTATAAAAATTATAAATGGCCAATGTGGCTATTTTTACAAAAAGCTGGCCACACTGACTGACATTAATATTATTATAAACTTCACGTATTTTTACTATTAATCAACAATAATTACGTTACGAAATACTTCCAGATGAAAAGTTACGTTGTCTTTTTGTAGACTCGACGTGTCAGACGTTTTTTCACGCCCGAATTCTTTGCATTTTGGTAATTTTTGTGGGAGCTCATTCACTGACGCGTGCCGTTTTGAAATGTCACCAGAGGCGAGCGAAACAGTTTTGTATAACGGTTATACCCGGCGGGTTCATACCTTTGGCAGAGGGGAAATGAATGCGCTTCAAGGCGCCTCCCTTCAGTCTAAATACTCAAAGACTCATGCTCTAATCTCTTAAATTCCATTCGTTCGTTTCGTTCATTCAGTATTTGTTTTGTTGTGTTGGGTGCGGGCGGTGTGGGTGGACGAAGAAAGTAGGAAATAGGTGGGTTCAAAGATTATTATTACTATATAGAAATAGTTGTACTGTATAGAAACTTGTGATAATATTTTATATGGGTTTTTAAAAGTGTTTAAATTGATTTGTGTTATTAAAGATCTACAGTTTTCCTCTCAAACAGAGTGTACATTTACAAGTAAGTTTACAATGTACGTGATGAAATTGTGTAAACTTTTTCGCGCCGAAACATTTCTGTGTTTTTCGTCAAACTGTGTAAACTATAATCAAATTTTTCGGTGTCTGACTACTATTATTACTTTGTGCGACGTATTAGAACCTCAGGTAGATTTTGAATCAATGCAAGGGTACGGTTTGCCCACCCTCCTTTCGGTCCGAAGTGGGGAGGGGGTCCCCTCCAATAGGGGAAGCTAGGGTAGACAAAGGGTAGTCACCCCTAAGCAGAGGGGAGCATGGGCCTTTGGCGATATTCGTTGGAAGGATTTAGTAAGGGGGAACACCATTTCAAGTTCATATTTCGAACTGGCGCAACGGCGCGGCGTAGGAAAGTTGGGATCTTACTTTATCAGTTATTTCCGTTTGTAATTACCAGGTCTTCTGTGGTTTCAAGTAAAAATAAAGAAGAATACTTAAGTCTGGTTGGAAAGGGTTAAATCTGGGCGCAATGGCGCATAATGAAGGTAAGAGATCTTTGGCTTTATTTTAGTTTTTATTACTCCATCCACTCAAATAATTTCTTAATTTTTTAAATAGGCATACTTTTTAAAATAGGAAGTACTTTGTGTTTGATTTAACATTATCCTGGGTCAGACAAATTAAACATGTATGTAGAGGAAGTGGACTTATCTGTTAGGTATTGTTAGTTTAAAGTGACTAGGAGATTGACATTAAATCATAAGTAAAGACACTAAATAAAATAAATATACATCTCTTAACCAGATCATGATTCAATGGAGTACACCCTCAAGCGAAGCCTTTTGGCTAAATCCAAGCGTGCCATCATTATACGAGACCCCAACGGGGACTCTCAGTACTGCTGTGTGGAGTGCCCCGTCAAGTTCACTGACAAAACCCTCATGGAACAGCATTTGAGCGCGCATAATCGGGAGTACAGGTTCCTTTGCGGAATCTGTGGCACAGCGTAAGTACCTATTAGTATTTAAAAATGTTGATTTTAGTTATGCTTTCTTATCATTTTTTATTTATTACACAAATCAATTTGGGTTTTATAATATTTTTTTTATTATTGACATTAACAAATTATTTCCCTCACTATCACTTTTACATTATATACTCTAAGGTCAATTATTTATGTTATTTATTTATTAGACAAAAAAAAGACCTTATTCTAGCTGTTAGCTTAATATGGTAGGGTAAAGCCATAGTTATATTCTGACATAAGAAAGTACCTAAATTGTTGGATACTTAAACATTAGAAAACTAATAAACTTAAAACCACAATACTTTCTTAATTTAAAATGCACAAACAAATTAGATCTTTGTCTGAATCGTCTGAATCAAAGGTATTATTAGCAAAATCCATTTTAATATCTCCATACCTTCCTAAAATTAATACCTTTTTAGGGTTCCATAGTCAACTAGGAACCCTTATAGTTTCGCCATGTCTGTCCGTCTGTCTGTCTGTCGGTCCGTCCGCGCCTAAGCTCAGAGACTGTTAGTACTAGAAAGCCGTAATTTGGCATGAATATATATATCAGTCACGCCGACGTGGTTAAGTAAATAAAAAAGTAAAAAAATTTTTTTTAGGGTACCTCCTATAGACTTAAAGTGGGGTGATTTTTTTTTCTCGACTAACCCTATAGTGTGGGGTATCATTGGGTAGGTATTTGAAAATAAATAGGGGTTTGCTACAACCATTTTTTTATAAAGTGAATATTTTCGGAGATATTCACTCCGAAAGTTCAAAATAATGTGTCCCCCCCTCTAACTTTTGAACCACACATTTAAAAAATATGAAAAAATTATGTAAGTTAAACTTAATAAAAACTTTCTAGGAAAATTATTTTCAACTTAATCAGTTGAGCAGTTTTTAAGTTTTTGTAAAAAAAATATTTCTAAACTAAGATTTTTTCGTACCTGAGCATTTCTTTTTTTTTTGTCCACGGTTCTGATAATTGTCAAAATAAATAAATACGCTTATATGGATATTTTATTGAGACTATTTGGTAGAATACTTAATAAATTTAGTTATTATGATATAGTCACTTCATTTAATTAGGTTTAATTCGATTAAAACTTAAAATTTCCACGAAAGGTACAATTGTCTTTCCAATTTTGTTACTTTTTATTAAAAACTTAAAATAATAAATAGTGGGCTAAAATCATTCATTTATGGTTTTCTATTGAACAACACAATGTAAACAATTTAATCAACTGAATTGGGGATGTCTATTTTTTTGCAATGTATAGTAAATCGAAAACCATTTCGAGATAAATGGTTTTTAACTCGTTTTCTGTAGTTATTTAATTTTAATATTATATAATGAATTTATTACATAACAAATAAGCAATGACCTTCATTTGACTTTGGTGTAAATTGCGTGACCGGTCCAAGTCGTACTTTATTCTGTGTGGTTAGAATTCTTCACAAATTTACGCGTGGATTATAACTACGGAGTTTGATTTGGACCCACTGCCTGACATCTAGCACTTTGACAGCGCCAGTAAAGTGACACTAGTTACAGTGTACCACCACGCAAAAAATAATTAAAGGGGTTGCCTTATCGTACGCATTTAGATAGATTTAGAAATTTGGCAGTGTGGGAGCCCTCAATTACAATCTGACGTCATCAACCAAAATAGTTTCAATAATTAATTTTGAAAAAAGTAGTGAACTAAGTGACAAAATATTGAAATTAGTTTCTTATAATTGACTTTTCTATACAAAAAAAATATAAAATCCACTGGTAATTTTTTTTAGACATTCCCAATTAAACATTTGCAAAGAAGATATTTCTTACTTTATTCGATGCTATATATATTTATTTTGTTACTCGGGTCAAGAATCATGTATAATATTTAAATTTAACGAACAAGTAACCCAGAATTTTAGCTTTCTAGTATCCTATATGGAAAATATGAATTACAATTAACTTTCTACGCCTATTTCATTAATTTAGATATGTTAAAAAAGCGAAAAAATCCAAAATACGGCTGTTGAAATCTTGGGACAGTAACAAAGAAAGACACTGGTAACAAAATAATAATGTTAAGCTAAGTTCATCATAAAGCATGAAAACCGTATTCAACTAAAAAGGGGTTAGATGATGTAAGGTGAAAATAAAATAAAGATAAACGATAATTTAAAATTATTTACTTATTTTTTGGGTACCAAGAGATCGAATATAAAGAATAGCGCCTCATCTTTTCAGCCGGTTAATGGCATTTTCTAACCCTGTACGACAATAAAACACTCCCTTATATTTTTCCTCCTTTGTTACTCAATTTTCCTTAGATACGAACCCACGTGAAAGTAACAAAAAAAGAAGTAACGAACACTACTTCAACTACTTTGAAAAATTGTGGATGGCTCAAATTTAACTAAATAACAGATTAATTTACATTTTCTAATAACTAATAGTATGAACTATACAAGAAATTTTAGCAAATTATATTTTTGTATGAACTAACCTTCAAACCGTGGTATCAATAACAGAACTTTACTTTGGTACGAAAAGTAGCAATGTGTTTAAGTGGCAATATTTCGACGATGGCTGACGTAATAACATGGCGGCGTATGTTAGCACATATTTTAGTGTTGCCCGATGGTAAAAACAACGAAGTTTGGTAGAATTTCTTATAATTTAGCAACCAAAATGAGTAACAAAAAAATAATTTTTGTATGGAATATTTCCTGGGACAAACTTTATAAAATATTTTCTAGTATAAAGCGATGCTAAATAATAAAAAATACACTGTAATATGAATCTTCTTACATCAGTGCAGAGTTTAAAATCAAAAGGTTCATATAGTGTCTTTGACCGTTATTAATAAAAATGAGTTTGAATTAGCGAAATGTTGGATGGGACACGCCGGTTTTCATACATTTGAAATTATAATGTTTTGGTTTAAATTTTATATTCAATAAATTACAAGGTATTTCACCAAAAATGAAATTTCGTGTGTTTACTAATTAAATGAACTTTCTTCAAAAAATTGTAGTTCATCGTTTTTTATAGATTAAATATTTTTTATTGAAATTCAAACTTGTGGGACACTGAGCAAAGTGCTGTGGACAGAAAAAAAAGATATGCTCACCTGCTACGGAACCCTATCTTGGGCGTGTCCGACACGCTCTTGGCCGGTTTTTTACTTCCTTATTTGCTCATAATTGTAATTATTTTGTATTGTATTTATAATATTTGAATCAGCATATCAGTTTCCTGCAGGCACTAGTGATACTGATAGACAGCCAGGAAACTCCCAACATGGACCCTATGTATATGTTTGAATTGCGAGCGTCGGCGCTGAATGTGTCTGCAAGCTTGTTGTCTGTTCATTGCGCGGCTGAGACGCTCACCGCAGAGTGGTCACCTAGCAGCACACGCAATGAACAGATAAAACGCTCGCCGATCCGCTGCTTGCCCCGCTGCCCGCTGGCTTACAGTTCGCGGTCTTAACGTCGACACCCTCCATACAAACATAAATATACTATAGTATAAGTTCAGTCTCAAAACATGTTCCTTTCTAGAGTCCGAGCGATAGTGTGCCCTCCCATAGACAAAGATTGAAGACGAACAAAATACGATTAATTTCATTAGGTAATTCAAATTCAATAATATGACGTATATTTCAATTGAGGGTCAGTTCACACCGAGACGCGACGGATGTTTCATTGAAAGAAAACGTCAAGTGAAATAGTCATGATCATGAAGCACTTACTGACGTATTCATTCAGTGAAATGTTCGGCGACGAATTGGTCGTATCCACTCAGCTCGCACTTAGATGCACGCATCATCTACTTACGTTGAGACTATACTTGAAGAGGGAGTGGCCAAATATAGCTCTGGATAGGGAGATGTTGAGGTCAAGAGGAGAGTCCTTAGCCCAGCAGTGGGACACAAATACACCGTGAAATTTTAGTGGTTGTTTTCCCGAAACGAGGTGATGCAGTTTCGATTGTACAGTCGATTTATAATTACTATTTTGACTAGAGTCAAAAATCCAATTGTGAAAAACGAACGTCAAAAATGACCGCAAACCAATAGTAACGCTTCGTTGGTACAAGTAGCGTACGATCGTACGATAGGTTAGGTACTGTGCTAAGCCTTTGGGGCTTCGATAACATTTTATTTTCTTTGTTTTGGCATGATCGTCTTAATTTGGACCGTATATACGTTGTGTAATTTTAAAATAATAATAACCAGGGTTCACAACTAGGTGAACTATTAGACTTTACATACTTATGTAAATAAATAGATTATAGCGAATATATGTATAAATTCTTAAATATAAATCCACAGACAGAAATGGACAAAGGTTTAACAATTAGTATTATTTATTTGCTCTGGAAGATATTATATAGCAATATGGTATTATACTCGTAAAGGAGGAGCCCTCTCCCCGCTCCATCCAGTAAAGTTCGTCACCATACTGGTCACTTTCCCTCGAGCCTACCACCACCATTTCAAAGGGAACAACAAACTATGTCGCCCGTCTATAGATCGTATGTATCAGTCACCAAATGAATAAGAGGTCAAACAAGAATGTAGTTACCCCTGTGGTAGGATTTTATTACTCCTAAAATTTACACGGAGTAACTACCCTACTCATTTGAGACTACTTCTATTCCCCTCTTAGACTCTAGTATAATAAGAAGGTACTTCGATTAGTGTATGAGTAAGCTGAAGGACGCTCCATTACTTGGTCTACAACCCAGATCGAGTAATTGGCCTCCCCCCACGTACCTCCCTAAGACACCCAATTCTGCACGGATCGCCTCGAGGGACGTTTTATCCTTAGCCGCAACCTCACTAACGACACCTATTGCCGAGCGAGTAAGTAGACACCCCGTTGGATTACGCATAATCACTACGTGCCGATTGGTCAGACCGAACACTAGGGGGCAACCTTCAGCACGCCAGAGGCAGAATTGACCCCTGGAGACCATACGTATATCGCCAATCCTCGCACCCAAAATAATAATTTTGGTAATCTACAGACCGCATAATGAAAGCTTCACATCAACCGTTGCTTAGCCTAGCCATCGCAACTGTATCGTCTGTACTATGGTACGTGATGGTGTAGCTGCGTGCTATCAGGACCATTTCACTTGGTCGGTCGTAACTATACTGGCATTTGTGCCTACCAGTATTGTCACTTCCCCACTCTCAGAGTAATAGTACGGATAGAAGTGTGGGAAATACTTTCTCTATACTGGTCTGATTAAATTCAAGGTTAATATTGAGGACTGGTAAGTATTAGTGGTTTAATTTAGTCTCAAGTATTATGAAAACCCCATTCTAGGTTCTAATAGGTTAACAGATTTTATACCAAAATCAAGGGATGAATTTTGAAAATGGTATTCTTCCACAAGAACAAATAAAATAGATAAAGCAGTATACCATAAGCTTAAATGGACTTGTATAACAGCACAAAAGTAATAAACAGTAATAATATGGCCGTTTATCCATTTCTATCAGTAATTGATCAATTACTTCCCAAAAATAAATCCATAATAAAAACTCAAGGTTAAATAATAATAAACCCTATTAAAATTATACTGGGAGTTCTTACCTAGGAGGTACAACTGTTTCACTGTTTAAATACGCTGCGGTATTATCGAAGATAGGTTCCCCAGTAGGTTACAAGATCTCCAGTAGCTTAGATAATATTCACTTCAAATATTACTTCAAGACAAGGTCTTCAATATCTCAGTTAATATTCACTTCAAATATTACTTCAAGACGAAGGTACGACAACACAAACGCACAAGGTTCTCAGTCAGAATATTGTTCAGGTCCACTGTCAATTCTTTCGGATTTCAAAAGGATTTAAATTTAAATAATAATTCCAAGAGAAAAGACAATAAAAAATAAAATCAATTCAAAACATTGTATAGCTAACCCAAGGTGGTTTCTCGATATCAAATGCCAATAGACATTCTAATTTATTTAAACAAAGATTCAATTGGCCTGTTCTAAAATTTAAATATTTAAACCTATTGTCATGTTTATTTGTATTAGCTAAATAGAACCCTATTACTCCTTTTTGACATTAACTGTCAGTCATCAAAATTTTGTTTAAAATTGAACCTTAAATTTCGTTGACCTAAACATCTATCTTACTATGTAGCTTTGTTCTATATGTATATTTTCAATAAATGTTTAGTCGCGAGAGTCAACCCCGGTAGGTTTAAGTTAAGATCGCGTTTGATTAAAATATACGGAGGGCCGATATAGCTGATAGAAGTTCTTAATATTCGTATAAGTTCCTACTGACACGTTAAATAAAATTATAAAGACACTTAGCTAAGATTATGGTCCAAACGCATCGCGTTCCCAGCATACAGCCCCGAAGTCTGCATCTCCATACTCCAGCAGCTCTCCTCACAGCTTACTGCATCTCGCAGCTCTCAGCAGAACTCCAATCAGGAACCCGCCGTCATATCCAGTGAATGGATATCCATGTCAAACAAATTATATATTAATAATGTATCAAAATCATTATTCAATCCTGATATGATTCAGGAGATTCCATAGATCATATATTTCTGCGATGTCAATTATATTGGTCCAGTAGTTCCAATGCCTGACGTATGATGGATATAATAATATACTGGAAATAAGTCCATTATGCTTTGATTGAAGATATAAATTATTACTGGATTTCCAATCGACACTTCAATCCCTGTCATATTTTCATGTAATTCATCAATACTCCATTGTTCTAATTCCCCATAAACCCCAAATAAAAACATCAATATTTTGACTTACACGTCAAATGATCCCTCTCGGTCTTCGCTCCATCATCCTTTGACGTAGACTCCTCACTTCTATTCTTCTATTCCACATGACAGCTGACGTCACGCGCCTCTAGGCTCCCGCTATTTCTGAAAATAGTTAAATTATCCTGCGAAATATCATTTTGGACTCACGGCAGTAATTCACACTGATACACCATTTAATTCGCTACACGATTCTCATTATTAGAACACTCCCGATTCAATAGACACTGAGTTATAGTCATTTAATCCCAAACACAATATCACAAGCTTGTTATTATTATAACTTCACTCGTCTGTCTCTTAGATTAGCCATTACGTTGACATTTCCCAATGTTTCTTTCTTTGGAAACCAAATATAGCTAGCTATCTTTGATTAGGCGGAGTTTTCCCTCAGCTTTACACGGTCTCGCTATATGATGATTGGTAAATAAATCAACTGATGTTTATAAAGTTTCCATTGCTGTAACTCCCAACGTCGTAATTCATAGTCATTTCAAATTGTCACATTTGTTGAAAGTATAAGGAAATAACCATTGGAAAATACACACACACACCACACGACACTTCACTCCCACCATCGCGGATCCAATTCTAAGGATTAATTTAATATTCTTTGATTTTTTTATTACGTTATCTCGTTTTTATTCCTGACATCTCTCATGTCAATTCTCCAATCCCCCCTTTTCTTTCTCTTTTTTGACAGGTCTCATTAAACAAGGTTTGTTATTGAAACTTTTTCAAAAAAATTAATACCCATATAACGAGTACAGTACAGTACCAACGAAGCGTTACTATTGGTTTGCGGTCATTTTCGACTTTCGTTTTTCACAATTGGATTTTTGACTCTAGTCAAAATAGTAATTATAAATCGATTGTACAAACGATACTAAATCACCTCGTTTCGGGAAAACAACCACTAAAATTTCACGGTGTATAGGCGGCTAAGTAATAATAATTGTTAAGGTACCTGATACGGTAAAAAGACTAAAGTAGCTAAGCTGTATTTTTTCAGCAAATGTAAACCGAAACATAAAAACAATTACTGAATGAATGGGTTTTTGGCCATCCATAAATTACGTCCCATATCAAGGGGGGAGGGTTACTGAGTTACGATATGCAAGCAAAAAATGTACGCCTAACAGAAATAAGCGAAAGAAGGAGGGGGTCTAAAAATACCAAAATGGGTGACATTTATTATACTTTTTTCGCTTAATGTGATGATTTCTTATTTTCTCGCTGTTTCGGCTACGTTACGGCAATAGTTAGTCACGCGTAGACCCCTCTCATGTCTTCGTCGACTAGTGTTGAGTAGGACATACAAGAGCCGCTACATTAGTCCCATACATGACGTCAAAATGTAAGAGACGCTCAACATTTTAAAGTGTACTAGAGCTTGTCTAATTTAAAATGACGCGCCCTACCACCGCATTTACGCACAGGATTTTTCATGCGATTTGTCGATCGTGATGTTGCACACTGATCAGTTAACGGAATAGTTGACGCTCCCAAATAGATGAAGAGTTGTAATTAATATTTGCACGCACTCGTCCAAATCAACTGATTCAGTAGATGGGCGCGCGTCATTTTAGCTTAGACAAGCTCTAACTTCAAATTTTATGTCCCAGTGGCAGTCGCGTTACTCACTCCGTACAACCGACAAATTACTTCAATGTCATACTTGCACTTTTAACTTCAAACGTATCGCCGATCTTCAGTACGCTTCGCCTCATTTGAAGTAGAACATTGTATTGATTGAGTGCAAAAAAGAAGATACTCTTATAAACTCTTTTTTAAGTCGTGTCCTGCCCATCACTATCGTCGACCCCTGGAGACCACTTTGGGTATCACTGCTCTAAAAGCTTAAGGCATATCGAGTTTCTTTACACGATCCCTTCGTTCCTTAGCTTGAAACGAAAGGAACACTTGGACAGACACACCCTGGAGCATCAGCAGGTCAGGCCCCACGTGTGCCCCGACTGCGGCAAAGCCTTCAAGAGGAAAGAGCACCTCAACATACACAGGACCATACACAGCGGCCAGAAGAACCATACTTGCCCATTGTGCGATAAATGTAAGTATGGATACAACAATTTCACACCGTTCGTTAATAATGCTTGTTAACATTTTATCAGTCTAATTAAATTTTTAAAGTAAGTAAGTATAGCTCCTACGACGACCGGGTAGCCTAGTGGTTAGGCAACCCGACTAAGTACGAAGCTTGAGGTCCCGGGTTCGATTCCCGGACCGGGAAGATTGTGTGAAAAATACGAATGTTTGTGCTCGAGTCTTGGACGCATGTATTTATGTGCGTCTATGAATTTATCTATATAAGTATGTTTATCCGTTGCCTAGTACCCATAGTACAAGCTTTGCTTAGTTCGTGACTAGTTCAATTGGTATCAATTGTCCTATGATTTATTTATCGAAACAATAAATGATTCCTCCAAAGTCGATGTTGAAGAAGAGACTTTCGGGTATTATTTGGATGTTGTTTGGATTTTATTTGTTGTGACGTACCTACCATAACCTGGTAAGTTCTAGCGTACTTTTAAAAGAACAAAACTGTAAGGATAACTGCCGAATGTACATACATATAAAGTACATATTTTTCAATTCAATTAATATAAAACTTATTACAATATAGAACTTATTCGTTCTGGTTAGGTTCGATTTGATAGCCTATCATAACCTCGTGAATCCTAGCGTACTTTATGAAGAAAAAATCAACTGTATAAATAACTGCCGAATGTGCTATATAAAGTACAAAGCTGCTGACTGTACAAACTTTTGCATTTGTGTATTAGCAGGATAAACCTAATGAATGAGACTTGTTTTACCTACAGCTTTTAACGTAATCAGCTGGCCCATATATCTAAATGCACTTGTAGAGCAACTACAAGTTATTAATCTAAATAAATATTAAGTACCTACATCATTTGAACCCAATATGTATCGATCGACGTAGGCTAGAGCTTGGGTAATTGTGGGGGAGGTAGAGGGGCAATGCTCCTTGAAACACATTACAATTTCAGAATAACATATTGCTATAGCCAAACTGGATTTAACCATGCAAAAACATGTATTTACCTCGAAATTTCGTCACACCTTAATTATGGGAAAACTCTGTCTAAAAATTTGCCAATTTTGGGAAAAATATTAATTCGCTAATATCTCGGAAATTAATAAATAATATACGAACAGTTAAAAGGAATGTAATCAATAACCAGTCACCTTTTATATTTAGGATTTCAATCCTTACCAAAATACGGTAAAATTTACTTTTTTTACAGAAATTATGATTATGACCATCGCGTTACATTAGCATTAGACCAACAAAATGTAACTTTTTCTTGTGCTTGTAATAAAATATTTGTGTTTAATTAAATATTAAACACTAGCTTTGCTCACGGTTTCACCCGCGTTTATGGTTACTGTGACGTAGCGAGATGTTATTGTAGCCTTGCTCGATAAATGGACTATTCAGCACAAATATATTTTTTCAACTCGAACCAGTAGTTCCTGAGATTAGCGCGTTCGACCAAACAAACAAACTCTTTAACCCTTAATAAGGTAGAAGCGATTTAGCGACCACATGCATTGAGTTGGAAATTCAACCTTATTGGTTTCACTATACGTCACAATTTCCATTGTAATTTGTCTTTTGCCAGGTATATATTCGATTGCTGCTTTTGATTCTGTGGTAGTATGCAATAAATGGGGATGTATCTTAGGGTCAATTACAAACAACAAGCATACAGCAAAATGCCGTCTTATTCCGCCTAGCTCTATACTCACGCGCGCCTTCTCCCACAGGCTTCTATCGGAAAGACCATCTGCAGAAGCACCTCCAGACCCACAGTAAAATGTTCATAGAACAGAACGTGTACGCCGACGCTGAGCAAGACATGCTGGATATAAAGCCAGAAATGCTGGATATCAAGCAAGAGCCAGATGACTCGCAGCCAATGATCACCATCTCCGGCGTGACGGGGAGCGTGTTTGATCCTGACATGATGGTGGAGGTGAGTTTTTCTTGAGAACTATTATATTACCCGACTATGGCAAAGCCAAAAGGAGGGGTAATGAATTTAGTAGTCGTATGTAGTGGCGTAACTATACCATCTGAGGTCCGTGGCAAATTCTTTGGACGGGACTCTTTCCAGAAAAAATCGTCAAGATGTAATTTGATTTTAATGTTATTTCTAAGTTTGGTGGTGGCGGTGCGGTGGTTAGGTACCTTACATACTACCTTACTTTTTTATCTTTATCTTTGCAATGTGGGCAAGGCGGTCGTTCATTGCAGTATATAGAGACAGGACAAGACAGAAACTGAATATCTGCAACACGGGCAAAAATATACCTACCATTGCAAATGTTTTTCGAACGCTGTCACCACTACAATCAAAGACAGCCTGGTACCAATTATATGAATAACGATAACGGGTAAAACCAAAGGGTTAGGATCAAAAGATAAACTTGTTCGTAACTTTTCCTAAACAACATATTACAGAAGTTAATTTTATAAAAGTCCGCCCTCAATCCAATTTACTTGGCCTGCGACGAAAAAAGACCAAAGAAACGCGATAAACTTTTTTTACAGACTACGTAGGTAGCAGCGGGCTGCACCCAAATTCTTTTTTAGGCCGCCCTCCCCTTCAAATGGGGGAAAAAACTCCCCTCTGTTTTAGGCCGTGTGCTTCAACAGGCCAAGCCTTCTACTACGAAGCTCGAAATTCGATCTTCGTATCGTGCTATTCCGCTCACGCTAATAATATTTAATGGGAGAGTGAGAGGTACGGTATGACACGAACTTCAAATTTCGAAGGAGCCCGTGTTCAACAGTAGAGTTCGACTTTTTATTGGTATCTGTATCTATTTGGGGAAAGGCTTGGTTGTAATCAGGATATTTTAGATGCTGCGGATTTTAGGTGAATTTGTTCAATGAAATAAAAAAACTTGCGTGTTTTTAGGGTTCCGTACCCAAAGGGTAAAAACGAAAACGGGACCCTATTACTGAGGCTCCGCTGCCCGTCCATCTGTCCGTCCGTCCGTCGTCCGTCTGTCTGTCACCAGGCTGTATCTCAAGAACCGTGATAGCTAGACAGTTGAAATTTTCACAGATGATGTATTTCGGTTGCCGCTATAACAAAAAATACTAAAATCCAGAATAAAATAAATATTTAAGGGGGCTCCCATACAACAAACGTGATTTTTTTTTCGTTTTTGTTCGATATTGATAACGGCAACAGGTAGGCGCCTGAAATATCCACAGAATATTTATTCACATTATAAATAAATAATTAAATTAAAATAAAACAAATATTTAAGGGGGCTCCCATACAAAAAAAGTGATCTTTTTGTCGTTTTTATAGATAATGGTACGGAACCCTTCGTGCGCGGGTCCGACTCGCACTTAGCCCGTTTTTTTTTTAAATTTAGATTAGGTTAATATTTTTTGCATTGTTAGAACTCAACAACACAACAAGCACATCACAAGCAACTACACTACATGAGCCTTTTTTATCCTACGGTTCTGGAGTTAAATAGACTAATCCTTAAGCGGGCCGTACATGCTGGCTGAGGGCCTTTCGGTCTTCCCCTCGTACATAATGACCCTTTTCATAGAAAGAGCTGGAAGCATCAGAGATTTTTTTTAATATGGTTTGGTCGATAAAGTATTTATATTAGTAATCGCGGAAACAAAAGTGTTTATTTGTGTACTAAGAGAATTCCTTTTTCGTTATCTCGCGCGATCTATTTTCTGAGATAAAATCTATCCTATTTCCTTCCCAGGGTCTTACCTTCCATACTTTAGACGACCAGATGGCCTAGTGGTTAGAGAACCTGACTACGAAGCTTGTGGTCCCGGGTTCGATTCCCGTGTCGGGGCAGATATTTGTATGAAAAATACGAATGTTTGTTCTCGGGTCTTGGGTGTTTAATATGTATTTAAGCATGTATCTATCTATATAAGTATGTTTATCCGTTGCTTAGTACCCATAACACAAGCTTTGCTAAGCTTACTTTGGGACTAGGTCAATTGGTGTGAATTGTCCCATGATATTTATTTATTATTATTATTATTATACTAAATTTCATCTAAATCTGTTCAGCATTTAAGCGTGAAGAGGTAATTTGCTTGACAAAGCATGTAGTTAAAATTAAGTATGATGATAGTTTTGAAATGCATCTACACAATTAAAACACTTATCTGCTAGTAATTTTTTAAAGGTATCTTTTAATTTTATTAAAACTAATTAGGTTTTACTAAAGTATCACCATGAGGGTGTCAACATCGTCAAATTTTTCTACCTGCACAGACCCCAAACAAATAGACAAATATAATCGCTCTGTATAAAGGTCTGTCTGTATTTACAAAGAGGTCCATTCATTCGCGTCTCGGGTACAACGTGGTTCTAGGTTTAATACTACATTGTGTAAGTTAAGGCGAGGTACCTCTGAGAAACGTAATTTTTAATTTCATTTTATTTAGAAACGGTAATGATTAAACACGTGAAAAAATATATGTTGCTTTTGAGACCTTTCTGTAAAGTACGTCGTGTAAAAATAGGGGGTAAAAAATGGAATAAAAAATTGACTGGCAAGATCCACATTATTAATGTTTGACCTTTTCTTAACTCAAATCCATTGGTGGAATTCGGTTCTCACATTTTGCATACTCAACTACCTCTAGCGCCGGCACTATATTTCAGGCTGCTATTTACTCTTAAAGTACTACTAATTCTCAAGACAAATTAGCCGTTATAGTTTTTCTTGTAAATTTAATATATTTTTCATCTCTCATACTCGGAAAGTGAGGCAAATCATATCTGACATACGGGAGGATAACTATTATTTTCTTCCCAAGGGTAGAAATGAATTAAAAAAAATAAAGGCATTGGCTGTCAACGAAACACATACGCATTCAGCCAAGCATTACGGTATATACTTACATGGAAAAATTAAGTATTGACTTTTTTTTTCTTAATTAGTCATATTACAAATTTTATAGTGCCAGTGAAATATTAAATGCCAAATTTAATGTTTCTAAATCTAGCGGTTGAGATTTCAGATTTTATTCTGATTGCGTGGGGATATCGGGATAAAAATAGGCTATGTGTTATTCTAGACGTCCACCTCTACATATGTCCCACATTTCATCCTAATCCGTTCTGCCGTTTTAGTGTGAAGAAGTAACAAACACGCACGCACGTATGTACGGTCGTCCAAGAAAGTGGTCTACCAGTTTTGACAAAAGATTCTGTGAGATCTAAATATCGCTAAGGTTGACATTTCTAACTGAGTCAAGTCATTATAGTTGTTCCAATCATTTATTTTCTCGATGACAGATCTAGTTTGAAAGTTATAGTGTTGTGACTAAATATGTAAGTGATCAGTAGATACGATATCGATCCAATTTTAAAATTAATAAATAAAAATTACCTGTTATTATAATTATTTCATTTCATTGCTGATTACCTATCTATACTTATATTACTTATATTATAAAGAGGAAAGATTTGTATGTTTGTAATGAATAAGCTAAAAACTACTGTACAAATAAAAATTATTTCACTTGAGTAACATAGGCTATTTTATATCCCGGGAAAAAAATTACAACGCGTAGGGTCAACGTCATAAATAAGTGATCACTTTTGTACCTTGTCACTTTAACGTCATGTTTGAAAAGCCATTCGAAATTACGTAACGACTGAAAGCGACAAGGTACAAAAGTGATCACTTATTTATGACGTTGACTGAACAAAGTCGCGGGAACACATCTAGTTCAACATATACAATACCGATACAATATCGATATTTCAATCATAACATCACTATTTGTATTGCCATAGAATGTAACTTTATTAAAACGTTTATTATTTATCGTACTTTAAAAAAATTTTACTGCGTATATGGACTCAATTCGTCTTAGATGAATATTATATGGGATCAAGGAACAAAATTAGGCAGTTGTCGTATTTTTTAAACCTCGCATTTATAAGTTAATTTTTGCGTAAATAACGCAGTTACATTCTACGGGAGCTGTCATCGAGAAAATAAATGGTTGGAAATACCATAGTCACTGTCATCACATTATTGCATGGGAAAATCGACCTCGTTGTATTATGACGTGCAAATGAACTTCAACCGTAGGTAGGGTGGTAGACCATAATTTTGGCCGACTGAAGTACATTTAATATTCATAAGCTTTCACTATCATAATAGTACCTAGGCGACCAAAACTCGAAAACGAGCGTTTTTTGAGACCAAGCAAGATCGATTTATCGCCCCCAAAACCCCCTGCATACTAATTTTTACGGAGACCGTTGAAACCGTTTCCGAGATTCTGATTGCTCGTTTACAGATATTATTAGATTAGTAGGATGAATACAAGCCAGTACTAGCCAGTCTAACTTCTCTACTTACGTCGTAATCATCACTATTACTTTCTTGCGCGGTTAAACTTAGACTATAAACATCTATGTTCTTATGGATACACGGATATACAACCCCCATTAATTCCGCACAGATCCGCAACGCCCTGTCTCGAGTCAAACAGGCGGAGACGGAACACCCGGACGATCCCGAGCGTCCGTACGCCTGCCTCGTTTGCGGAAAACGGTACAAGCGGAGAGACCACCTCAAGCTCCACAGCGTGTCTCATATGGAGAAAGACAAGATCTGCCTCGAGTGCGGAAAAGGTATGGCTTGAGTGATTTATATGTCGCTGCTTAAATACAAATAAAGAGAAAGTTGAAACATTTTATTTCAAAAATCACATTTAAAATACTATTTTTCAATAAAAAATATATATCTAATAATTTTTTTGTGACGCTTTTGTATTTAATCAGCGATCTATTAACATGTTAAATTGTGTAAAAATGTGGTTGCCGATGGAGTATTTTAACTTCACGTAAATGACAAAATCTGCCTCGTATGCGGAAAAAGTAACACATGCGGTCTGTATTTATTGACTTAGTGCCGATTTGTCAATCCCCAGATAAAAGTGTCCGTCAGTTAAAACTATCGCTTTCCTTTTATCAAGCGATAGGAAAAAAAGGGCAGAGCTTACGTTTATCTGACAGATACTTTTATCTGGGGATTGAAAAATCGACCCTAAGCAGTTAAACATGAAGCAAGAAATATGTAGTAAAGCGAAAAGTAGAACTTCGAACTTCATTATCCAAGGTAAGATTTGCCTTTAGTGCGGAAAAGTTTGAGGAAGCTAGGAAAGTAAGGGCTAGTGCGCACTAGTGAGTTTTTGCCACCGTGACAGTATGTCTCTCATTTGCACGTTCAAAATGAAACAAGAGACAAAAACCGGTCAAGAGCGTGTCGGACACGCCCAAGGTAGGGTTCCGTAGCCATTACGAAAAAATCAAGTAATATTTTTCTAAGGATTTCGTATGTGTACGGAATCATCCAAGTTTAGGTATGTTTTATACCTTAGGCTACTATTTACTCTTAAACTACAAATAATTTCCAAGCAATCTTAGCCGCTATAATTTTCCTAGTAAATTTGATACATTTACTACCATTCTGAATTTTTTCTAATTTTTCCACCAAACAGTTTAGATTTTAGAGGGCCCGGGGGACGCTCGATTTTAATGAAAATTTTCACTTTAAAGTTGAATATTTCGCAAACAGATCGCTGAATAGAAAAATCATGTTAGCAACCCCGCAATGGTTTTAAAAGACCTATCCAACGATACACCACACTATAGGGTTAGCCGAGGAAAAAAAAATCACCCCCACTTTACGTCTACGGGAGGTACCCTAAAAAAATTTTTTTTACTTTTTTTTATTCAATCACTTTGTCGGCGTGACTGATATATATATTCATGCCAAATTACAGCTTTCTAGTACTAACAGTCTCTGAGCTTAGCCGCGGACAGACAGACAGACAGACAGACGGATAGACATGGCGAAACTATAAGGGTTCCTAGTTGACTACGGAACCCTAAAAAAGAGAAGTGTACTGTCATGGTGACAAAAGTCAGTCGTGGCCCTTGCCGTAGACACGTGAAGATAAATAAAGCAACAGGTGGGCGTTGCGAGTGATATTGTCTTAGCTCTGAGTACACGCAGAAAGAACATCTTAACTTAAATCGGGTGATAAGTGACGTTATTTTTAGTACTAGTTTTTTTGGTACGGTTGGCCAAGAAAGTGGCCTACCAGTTTTGACAAGTTTCTGTGAGATCTAAATATCGCTGAGGTTGACTTTTCTAACTGAGTGATGTCATTATCATTAGTCACTGTCGTCACTATTGCAAAGGAAAATCGACTTCGTTGTATCATGACGTGCAAATGAACTTCAACCTACCTACCTACGTAGACCATATTTTTGGCCGACTGTACTTGACCTAAATCTCTAAATTCAACCATCCCAAATTATTGCCGCAACATTTTCGTCAAGTACATGTATTAAATAACACTTGGGAATCCTAACATCCTGGTATTTATTTTTAAGTTCTATAAATAGGTATTTATTCGTGGATTTGCCTGCGTCATGAAACCTTATGAATACGAGTGGTTACGTCGTTATAAATTATGTACAAAAAGAGTTAAAGGGTGCTTTTCACCAGCGCTACGCTATGTGGACCAATGGACCTCCGATATGGTGTGGTTATGATTTGGGGAGACAGCACTGATGCCCATCACCTATAATTTGTCATGTAAAAAAGTGCATTCGAATTCTAGGTAATATACGTGTCCCAAACACTAGCCGACATTTTTTCATTCGTAGTAAACTTCTCACGCTACCCTCCATATATATAAATAGCTTTTTCCCGCGACTTCGTCCGCGCACAAAAAGTTTTAAAGTCTACTTCCGATCTCTATCCCGCGGGAAATTCCTAAAATCCCTTGTTACTGCACCTTTATTAGGTATCTTAAAGAAATGGTTACCTACGGAGATAGGGTCCCATTGAATTTAATATGTAAAGCTCGTTTTTTCCTTGTCCCGTGGGATTTTCCGAAAATTCTTAAATTCTTGTTTTTTACTTATAAAATGCATGGCAAATTTAAAGTCTTAAATGATGATAGTTACGGAGATAGGGCCACTCCGAAGCGAAAATATAAATCCCATTTATTTCTTATCCGTGGAAGTATCTAAAAATCCCTTCTTAGTGTACCTTTATGACACTCAAGGTATATGTGAGCCTAACTTCAATTCTTTAGCTTCATCAGTCTGGGTTGTGCGTTGCTTAGTGCAGCACCTTTAGTATATAATTAAATATTCTGTGAATATTTCAAGCGTCTACCTGTTGCCGTTATCAATATCGAGCAAAAACGAGCAAAAAAATCTCGTTTTTTGTATGGGAGCCTTAAATATTTATTTTATTCCATTTTTACACGCTTTATATTAGCTTCACCTGTATGTTTTTTGTATGTATGTTTGTATGTTTGTTTGTAACCGACTCCTTAGGGCGCGATTTTGACCCACTTCCCGGTTTCCGATTGAGCTGAAATTTTGCACATATGTGTAAATTGGATGACAATGCAATATTATTGTAACATAGAGCTGATCTGATGATGGAGCTGGATGGTGGCCATAGGAACTATGTTATAAAACAACACAATCCCGTCGAATTTGGGCTCGTTTAATTCGTCTTGACAAGCACTTTGATCCCAGATGGTAACCAGGGTCTGATGATGGAGCTGGAAGATCGCCAAAGGCACTCCACAATAAAACGACACAACCCCATCGAGTTTGGGCTCGTTTGATTCGTCTTGACGAGCACTTTGATCCCATATGGTAACCAGGGTCTGATGATGGAGCTGGAAGATGGCTAAAGGCACTCCACAATAAAACGACACAACCCCATCGAGTTTGGGCTCGTTTGATTCGTCTTGACGAGCACTTTGATCCCAGATGGTAACCAGGGTCTGATGATGGAGCTGGAAGATCGCCAAAGGCACTCCACAATAAAACGACACAACCCCATCGAGTTTGGGCTCGTTTGATTCGTCTTGACGAGCACTTTGATCCCATATGGTAACCAGGGTCTGATGATGGAGCTGGAAGATGGCTAAAGGCACTCCACAATAAAACGACACAACCCCATCGAGTTTGGGCTCGTTTGATTCGTCTTGACGAGCACTTTGATCCCATATGGTAACCAGGGTCTGATGATGGAGCTGGAAGATGGCTAAAGGCACTCCACAATAAAACGACACAACCCCATCGAGTTTGGGCTCGTTTGATTCGTCTTGACGAGCACTTTGATCCCATATGGTAACCAGGGTCTGATGATGGAGCTGGAAGATGGCTAAAGGCACTCCACAATAAAACGACACAACCCCATCGAGTTTGGGCTCGTTTGATTCGTTTTGACGAGTACTTTGGTCCTAGATGGTAACAAGGGTCTGATGATGGAGCTGGAAGGGGGGTAGGTGGTGGGGTGGGGGGGGAATGGGGTATGGGGTAAGGAGGTCGGGGGTTTAGAGGGTTGGGGGTTAGGGTGTGGCGGTTGGAGTTAGGGGATGGGGGGGGGGGTTACGGGAAATAGGGTGGGAGTGTGGGGGGTTCGAGGGTAAGTGATTTTGGGGGGTTGTGGGAAATGGGGAGGGTGTAAGAGGCCTAGATGGTAACAAGGGTTTGATGATGGAACTGTAAGGGGGGGCGGTAGGTGGCGGGGTGGGGGGTGTGGTAGGGGTTGGGGGAGCAGGTGGCGGGGTGGGGGGGGTGGGAGGGGGGGTTTCCGGGGGTTTGGGGGGTTCGGTGTTAGAGGGGCTGGGTTTAGGTGGTTCGGGGGTTTGTAAAATGAGGAGGGGGTAAGGGGGGTTTAGGGGATTGGGGGTAAGGGTGTGGGGTTTGGGGAGGGTTTGGGGAAATGGGGTGGGGGATGTTGGGGGGTTGGGTTTAGGGGGTTTGGGGGTTGTAAGTGAGGGGGGTAAAGTTAGAAAGAAAAAAAATGCAACTAAAAAATAGAAAATAAATAATAGTTTAAAAAAACTAAAAAACACGCTTTAAAAAATAAAAAATAAATTTTAATAAATTTCAATTCACTATTCTTATAGTGCAGTAAAAAATCTTAATAAGCAATTATTATATTGTTATATCCAGATTGTGGGATCTAGCCCTAATGTGGATTAGTTTAATTAAAAGATAAACTTTAAATTAACTGTATAATACTGGTTCTGCAATATTAGTTATAATAAAATGTCTGGGAGCGGACGCGCCGCGTGCGCGAGCCGAGCAAAGAAGAGAGAGGGGCGCGGGCGTCGCGCGCCTGTATTGCCAGCGGTTTGACGGCGGCCATAGGGATGCGGGTCCACGATGCGCAGACACAGATCAAAATTTGTAAACAATTCTAAATATTGATAAAATAAATAATAATAGTTTAAAATATTTTATTGTAAAAAAAGCGTGGGGTGCTTTTTAAGATGTTATCAAAATGATAATCCTTGACAATTGACACCATGCACCCCACGCTTTTTTTACAACAAAATATTTTAAACTATTATTATTTATTTTATCAATATTTAGAATTGTTTACAAATTTTGATCTGGATATAACAATATAATAATTGCTTATTAAGATTTTTTACTGCACTATAAGAATAGTGAATTGAAATTTATTCAAATTTATTTTTTATTTTTTAAAGCGTGTTTTTTAGTTTTTTTAAACTATTATTTATTTAGTATTTGTTGTTAGAGCGGCAACCGAAATACATCATCTGTGAAAATTTCAACTCTCTAAATACCGAGATACAGCCTGATGACAGACGGACAGACGGACGGACGGACGGACAGCGGAGCCTCAGTAATAGGGTCCCGTTTTTACCCTTTGGGTATGGAACCCTAAAAATGGTTTTTGTTGTAGTTACATATATGGACCTATGCAAAGTAACTGCCGATCGATCAATACTTTAATCATCATTTTAGCCTATATTCGTCCCACTACAAAGCACAAGCCTTTTCTCAGAATGAGAGGGCTTGGGCCGTAGTTCCCGCGCGGGCCCGGTGCGGATTAGGAACTTCACATACACCATTGAATTTCTTCGCAGGAGTGTGCAGGTTTCAGTTTCAGTTCATGACAAATTTTACTTTAATACTTAGTACTAATTAAGAGTCCCAAAATATCTATAAATAATCATCTTACGAGGGCTGCTACTTATGTATACGGAGTCAAAAAAATAACGATACGTATATGCTTAAATATGGTTCCATAATTTTTCAAAATCTCTCCTTGATGATCTAACACTTTTGCATTAGTTGAAATCAATTTTTATAGCACTTTTTCCAGTCTGACTGAGCTGTCTGCAAAACGTGTTTTTAGGGTTCCGTACCCAAAGGGTAAAAACGGGACCCTATTACTGAGACTCCGCTGTCCGTCCGTCCGTCTGTCCGTCTGTCACCAGGCTGTATCTCGGGAACCGTGATAGCTAGAGAGTTGAATTTTTCACAGATGATGTATTTCTATTTGTATTTGATGTATTATTGTATTTGTATCAAATACTAAAAAATGGAATAAATAATTTATTGAATCAGGCGTTACTTTGCGGAGGTCCATATTAATGAACTAAAACAATTACTTTGCTCACCCGCGACCTTACAATAGTTACGTTTATGCAAGAAATGTGCGTTCATGCAGTTCCTCCACCTCCACACTACGAACACACACAAATCACATAAACCCAACCATCACCACCACCAAGCTACACTGACGCGTTTCGAACTCAACCAGAGCTCATCTTCAGAGTTACCACAACCGTATGCTATGCTACCAAATGTTAAACTAACAAACCAAAACAAATGTTTTAACAAACAACAACAGTGACAAGTTAAAACATTTGTTTTGGTTTGTTAGTTTAACATTTGGTAGCATAGCATACGGTTGTGGTAACTCTGAAGATGAGCTCTGGTTGAGTTCGAAACGCGTCAGTGTAGCTTGGTGGTGGTGATGGTTGGGTTTATGTGATTTGTGTGTGTTCGTACAGTGTGGAGGTGGAGGAACTGCATGAACGCACATTTCTTGCATAAACGTAACTATTGTAAGGTCGCGGGTGAGCAAAGTAATTGTTTTAGTTCATTAAATGGAATAAAATAAATATTTAAGGGGGCTCCCATACAACAAACGTGATTTTTTTCTCGTTTCTGCTCGATATTGATAACGGCAACAGGTAGTTAGACGCTTGAAATATTCACAGAATATTTAATTATATATTGACTTCAAAAATAAATCATTAAATTAAAATAAAAAAAATATTCAAGGGGGCTCCCATACAACAAACATGATTTTTATTAGTGTCCGACCGAAGTTTCGGTTTCGGTTTCGGTTTCGGCCAATTTCGGCCAAAAAAGTGATTTCGGCCGAGGTTTCGGTTTCGGCCAGAATCCGGCCGAAACCTTCGGCCGGGCCGAAATTACTTCGCGGCCTCTCGCGGCTCTCGCATCGGGAGCGCTCGGCTTAATTCGGACACGCTCGGCCGGGTAGGTATAGGTAATGCATCGGCGGCCGGCCCAGCTGGGACCAGCGACAGTAGTATGTATGTGTGTTGTTTATTTATTAAATTATTATTTACTTTTTAGAATCTGTTTGGTGACCGCTTTAGCCTAGTTGGTAGTGACCCTGCCTGCGAAGCAAGAGGTCCAGGGTTCGAATCCCGGTAAGGGCATTTATTTGTGTGATGTGCACGAATATTTGTTCCTGAGTTATGGATGTTTTCTATGTATTTAAGTATTTATTTATCTATATAAGTATGTTTATCGTCGTCTAGTACCCATAGTACAAGCTTTGCTTAGTTTGGGACTAGGTCGATTTGTGTAAGATTGTCCCCTAATATTTATTTATTTTATTTATTTTATTTGTTACTGCATTTTATGCTGTGATTAATTAACAATACGTTTGATATTAGGATTGTGAATTTAGTTTAGACGTGATAAGAATAGGTTGTTTGTTTTGAATAATATAATACCTATGCCAAGACATTTTTCATTAAAAATAAACGTTTTTTATTTTGTTTAACAAAAAAAGTAACTGTTCTCGTATAAGAAATCCTTGCAATAACCTTTCCTTACGATCTGTACAGTAATTTTGAATATTTTGTTTGATATGATACGTCTTCAAAAATTTCGGTTTCGGTTTCGGTTTCGGCCGAAATCAGAAAAAAACCGAATATTCGGTTTCGGTTTCGGTTTCGGCTAAAAATCGTGTTTCGGTCGGACACTAATTTTTATAGATAATTGTACGGAACCCTTCGTGCGCGAGTCCAACTCACACGGCCGGTTTTATTTAAGCACATCGACGACTTCTCCTGGTGTCGAAAATCGTTGACCACGTAATATATTCCAATGCTTACAAGTAAAATAAACGTCATTGGATGCCAAAGCAGGATTGTACGGCGAATGAACCGATTTCCAAGGTGATAAGAGTGTGGAAATCATATCTAGACACGCTTGTCAAGCCAAGTTCAAGCAAAGGAACTGGCTAGCCAGCGCCGAGTGTAGAGCACTACAAATGCTCATCCATTTCTGCTGCTGACTATACTGACTGTAAATAGGTAGGGCTCGAAACTAACAATTTGCGTTCAAAATTGATATTAATCCTACTGTTTTATGTAACAAGCATAGTATTTAAATAGTATATGCTTCTAGAGTAGAGTTACCCGGAAAGGGTTTACCCCCTTTTAGGGAGGCGAGCCAACTGGGTATCGAAATCTTGCCTAACAAGGGATGAGTGCGGCACTCGACCGGCCAAGGTAAACCTCGGTCTGAAATAGCCATGCCAATTCTATTTACATAAAGTTACCATATATTTAACTGGTTAAACGAAAACTAGCTTACTAATGTAATGAATGAATGAAATAATTAACGATTTTTGGTTTATGAGATAAACTAGCTTTTCCCCACGACTTCGTCCGAGCAGAATTCAAATTTGTGATAAAGTGTGTTCAATGTTCATCTCTATCATTGAATAAAACAAAAATCTAAGGTACACGGTATAGTAGAAAAGGACCACCGTAATCGTAACCGGCCTTTCATAACGGGAGCAAAAAAGATATAAAGCATGTATGTGTGTGTGCTCCTGCGTTTGGAGCACACACACATGCTTTATTTATATCATCGATGAAAGATGAATTTTATTTATCTTGCATTCTTTTGTGTTTGAACTATATTCGTACAGCTTTTATGGATAGTTAACCAAGTGCTTTACCATTTTTACGACAGTACCTTTCTACATCAGTAGAAAAAAAAACCTGATACACACATTGATTTGTAAGTGAAAATAGCCGTTAATGTTTTAAGCCGTGCAACTGACATTGAACCTTAGGGTGGTAAAGAAATGGTCGACTGTACCTGTCAGTAACATCTTAAATATTACTAAACGGGACTTATTATCAAGCAAATAATATTTACTTCGACGTTTCGGCCACACTGCAGCAGCCGTAACTCGTGAAAATCACGAAAGTTTAAAACAGTATAACTTAAATATTGTCATTATCACACATAGGTATTCATCAGGCACAAAATACTTGAACGACCGCCTTAGCCTAGTTGGTAGTGACCCTGCCTACGAAGCAAGAGGTCCTGGGTTCGAATCCCGATAAGGGCATTTATTTGTGTGATGAGCACGAATATTTGTTCCTGAGTTATGGATGTTTTCTATGTATTTAAGTATTTATTTATCTATATAAGTATGTTTATCGTCGTCTAGTACCCATAGTACAAGCTTTGCTTAGTTTGGCACTAGGTCGATTTGTGTAAGATTGTCCCCTAATATTTATTTATTTATTTATTTATAAAGTGAAATTCTGTGTGACCCAAAAACAGTTTTTTTTATATAACGTGTTCCAGTTGGCTATCATCCCTGTGGGCCAAACTTAATGCCTACATGAAAATGCTATTAGCGATGACTTACTTGCGATAAACCGGAGTCGGAGTATTATCATTTTAACACGTCGTTATACCAACGAGACGATTTAGTAATGTATAACATTTTTCTACATATATAAATTCAAAATCCTTACTGACTGGCTGATAATATCAACGCACAGCCCAAACCACGAATGAAAGACTTGAAATTTGGCATACATACTAGGGGCGTTCAATAAAAAGTGAGAATGAGTATGTTATAAACAACTTTTACTAAATGTCATTTTATTTTTCGACATAGTCACCTTTTAGCATAATACACTTAGTATATCTTTTTTATAAACTTAAAATTCCATTTTTGAAAAAGGTCTCATCTTGAGTACTTAAAAAATCTTGTACTGCATCGACTACCGCGTCGTCGTCTTCAAATTTCTAGCCTCTCAGGTATTGTTTCAATCTCGGAAATAGGTAGAAATCACTGGGAGCGAGATCTGGTGAATACGGAGGATGCTTAAGGATATCGAACCCAGCATCACGAATTGCAGCCATTGCAACGGCGGACTTGTGTGCCGGGGCATTGTACTGGTGGAACAGCACAACTTTCGAGAGTTTACCTCGCCGTTTTTCGCGGATCTCATTGCGCAATGTTGCTATTTGTTTGGCGTATAATGTGCCCGTAATAGTAGCTCCATGCTCGAGATACTCAATCATTAATACCCCTTTACCATCCCAAAAAACAGAGCCCATGACCTTACCGGCAGATGGGCTCACCTTGAATTTCTTCGGAGTTGGAGATGATGGCCTTTTCCATGTCATAGACTGCAGTTTCGTTTCTGGGTCGTAATGATGGAGCCATGTTTTGTCCATTGTTATAAATCGCGCCAAAAAAAGTTCCCAGTCTTGCTGCATCAGGTTCAAAGCTTCTTGACAAATCTCTAGTCTAGTTTGTTTTTGCGTGTCAGTAAGCATTCTTGGTATCTAACGCGCAGATACCTTTTTCATACCCAAGCGTTCATGTAAAATATTATGCACGCTCCCCGTTGAAATCTTTACATTTTCAGCAATAAAACGAACCGTGACACGACGATCCGCCAAAACTGAGTTTTCGACTTTTTTCACAATTCCTTCAGTTACTGCTATAGTAGGGCGTCCGGAGCGGGGGTCGTCCATTGTCGATGTTCTTCCACGTCTAAATTCGGCGCACCAACGTGCGACTGTCGAATACGGAGGAGCATTAGACCCTAAAGTGTCCCGCAAATCCAAATTGACTTGATCCGTAGAAAAATTTTTCAAACACAAGTATTTGATAACGGCGCGCAGTTCAATTTTCTCCATTTTCGCTAACGTACTCAATAGCATTGCAATGAAATTACCGTATTTTTTTTTAAACAAAAGACAGTTGGGCCATTCTACTTTTAAGTAACCATTAATCTTTCGTGAAATATAAGGCATACCTGGTCATTTTTTTCAAGTGTAAATAACTTATATGAAAACTGAAATAACTAAATTTAATATTTTAAAGCAAAAAAACTTTAAATTCAAAGAAATTTTGTGGAAAAAATTGGTAACTCAGCGGAAAATACACCAATTTCTATACAAATGGCGGGGACAGGCATGTCCACTGCGTTACCTACTTTATAGATAATAATGATTACTTTTTATGCGTAGTGATAATTTTAAATATAAGCTTAATTATGTGCCTATTTAAATCTTTAATGATAAAACCGAGCACTTTACCGTTTTCGTAAAAAAAATATTTGAAGAGCACATTACTAAAAATGACTGGTCAACGAAAAGTAGAATGGTCCAGTTAGTTTTTTTTTTTCATAGCAATCAGCTAGATAGATTAGCTTTACCGGCCAGTATTTAATTTCCTAATATTGTAAGAGTTTGCATCTCATTCTCACTTTTATATTGAACGCCCCTCGTATACCTTGAGTGTCATAGAGGTACACTAAGAAGGGATTTTTCGAAATGCCCACGAGATAGGGAATAGCCCGGTCTCTACTGAGCGAGCCGCCTCGCGAGGCAGTCATTTTCGGTGCGATTTTGAGCTTGGTGTAGAACAAAATCATGCCTCATGCGCTTGCCTCGCGAGGCGGCTCGCTCAGTGGAGACCCGGCTAATGAATGGGATTTATATTTTCGCTTCAAAATGGCCCCATATAATTATTAGAGACCCTAACTACATATACTTCAATAGACGACGTTAGAGACTTCAATTTTAGCATGCAAGTAGGTGATTATAACAGTAAAAAATTAATGTTAGGATTTTCAAAAACCCACGAGATAAGGAAAAAACGAGATTTATATATTCAATTCAATGGGACCCTATCTCCGTAACCATTCCTTAAGGGTCATAGAGGTGCAGTAAATTAGATTTTTTGGAATTTCTCGCGGTATAGAGATCGGGAGTTGGCTATAAATTTTATTTATATGCACGGACGAAGTCGCGGACATTAAATTGTATTATTATATATAAATACTTATTTCCGAAGCATTCCAATTTCCAAACAATAACCATTGTTCTTGTTTATTTCATATCCGCAAAAAGGACGTTGCTTGTACCGTTTCTTAATCCGTTTGTGATTGTTGTGACCTGATTTATGTACCCAATCGAAAGAGGACTGATTAGAATACCTCATCCCTCTTTTACCGTTTGGGTACGTAACTAATTAATGAATTCACTCCAACTCGGGATAAAACGACCTCTAACTTAAGTTATCGCGGGGATTTGATATAAACTTAAGAAAGAACAGAGAAAAAGGTCCCTTTAAGGGATAAATTCGCCTTTGTGCATCTCTTTATCCTCTTGCTATCTGTTAATTTCATGTTTTTGTGTATTGAATTATAGGTTGTATGTCTCAAAACCAATGGTTATTAGTTATTATATTAGCAAAGATATCAAGTGTTAGCTGTAATGACGAGCGTTCTCATGAAGGTTATCGAAAAAGTCTCAGCAATTCGTCTTCTCGCAACCAGAAATATCATATAGGCCAAGGTACTCAAATCATTTATTTTCTGATATTATTGAGCTGCCTAGGCGGCATCTCTAACCGAAATGAGTGGACATTAGTCTTGGCGCAGGGGAAATTGAGACTAACACGTTGACTAGCAAAATGTAAGATACAACAATTCAGTGTCTATGAAAATAATTTCTCATTCTACGTGTCCTTGTAAACATTATATATGGATAGTGAAATCTGTGGTCTTTGTTTTATTTTGTCATACTCTCCGAAAACCATTACGGCCGAGACTGGTGATCCGAACTCATCCGTCTAATACGTATTTCGATGTCCCCTTGAAAATTCCAAATCGATATTGTACAAACCTTCGTGCTTATATGAGACAGGGCCGCATAGCTTAGGCGACCTTTACGAAATCCTCCCCTATTCTAGGGGTGATCCCCTATGGGCCAGTTGCGAGGGGGCACGGACAGTACAGTAGGGGGAAAATACGGAGGGCAACAATCTCTAAACATACCAGCTATCAACCTTACCCTATTTTAGATCATACGACCTCAGCACAAATGTCAGAGTCGCCTGCTTATACTTCGGTATTACCGGTTTTCTAGGGGTTAGAATAGAGACGCTTTTAGAAATCTAATTTATTTTAAGGAGGGGTGACTTTTGGTGAGAGGGGACGAGCTCGTACGTTTTTTGTCATTTTATTTTTTCGTTATACCGGTTTGTTTGGTTGTGTGGTGGAGCGCCTTAGTTCATAGCAGTTGCTTATGTTATTATTAACAACGCTGTGAAACATTTTCAAATATTACAGTGATTTTGCTGTTTCGTAGTCAGCAATAACAAATTATACTTACTGCAATCTTTTACTTTGTTTCACTGCTATAAAAAAACGCGTTGGTAGCGGAATAGTAGCAAGGATGATATAGACTGGATTGGCAGTCGCCATAGTACGGATCGGCCGCGGTTTTTGTAGTTCGATTATTAAATCTAGATGGCGCTGAACTATAGCCAGAGGCTTTGAAGGCAAAACAAAAAGACTACAGATATTTCATATCACTGCAAATGTATTGTTATGCAATATTTTTGAAAAATAATACATTTGTAGTAATATGAAACATCTGTAGTTTTATTGTTTTACCTTCAAAGCCTCTGGCTATAGTTCAGCGCCATCTAGATTTAATAATCGAACTACAAAAACCGCGGCCGATGCGTAGGTACTATGGCGACTGCCAATCCAGTCTATATCATCCTTGATAGTAGGTAATGTTGTAGTGCATTGACATCGATCTCCACAAAATGTCGCCTCAATCAATCAACTAGACTTTATTTCAAGAAAATATTCTATGCGGGCCATCATCATCATCATCATCATACCAGCCTATAACGTCCCACACCAGGGCACAGCCCTCCTCTCAGAATGAGAGGGTTGAGTCCGTAGGTTTCCACGCGGGCCCAGTGTGGATAAGGAACTTCACAAACACCATTGAATTTGTTCGCAGGTGCGTGCAGGTTTCCTCATGATGTTTTCCGCCACCGTAAAGCCGTCAATTTCGTAAGCGAATTCCGAAAAATTCAGAGGTGCAAGCCCGGGCCCGAACCCACGAGTCTGCTAGAGAGGCTACCACTTTTTCGCTTTTAACTTCTTCGGCGTATGCATATTTTTGTTTACCACACATAGCGACGATGACACAGTTATGTGGGTCAGGGTGTAAAACTTCGATCGGGTCAGCGGTGCCCGGTGGGGGTTCAAGGTGGGGACGACACGTCTATCAGTATCAGTAGCGTGCATAAGGGAGGTTTAACATTTCAAACTGCTGATTCAATTTATTTTATCATCGTCATTTCAGCCGTAGGACTAGGGTTGACATCCGTCCCGCTGTACGCGGGTCGTCCCCTTTCTGGAGCTCTAGAGCATGCGTCATTTTTTTTTCTGATATCTTGTTGGGGGTTACGTATCAAAATATCTAAAATTAAAAAACCTAACGTAAAATAACCTACGTTCAAAATACCTAAAATCTAAATACCTAATGATTTTTTCACTTATATTCAAAATACCGAAAGCTTAAAATGCCTACGTATTGCAATGTCTAAAATTAAAAAACCTAACGTAAAATAAACTACGTTCAAAATACCTAATGATTTTTTCACATAAATTCAAAATACCGAAAGCTTTCGTATATCCTAACCAGTATCTCGCTGGCAGCGAGCGAGCGAAGCGAGCGAGCAAGACTTTTTAAGGCAGATGTTAGGAATTTTTTTGTAACAGCACAGAAAATGATTATTTTTCCCTTAGGTATTATTGTCTTAAACATGATGAAATGTACCTAAATGTAAGGTATATCATATACCAAATTTTATCAAACAAATTAGATTTTTCACGTGGTCATAAAAAAAATAACTAACACCAAAGGCTAATGCGGGAGCTTCGCTCCGCTACGCTCCCGCATTAGCCTTTGAACCTAACCATTCTGAGTCGCTTCCGCCACGAACCGTCTTGCTCGCTCGCTTCGCTCGCTCGCCGAATATTAAGCGATGTTCGCTTAATTTAGGTATTTTGACCATTTGATATTTCAAATGTTGGTGTATCAAACTTAGGTGTCATAGCTGTTGATATTTTAAACTTAGGTAATTCGTAAGTAGGTGTTAGTTGCTTAGGTATTTAAAATCATTAGGTATTTAGATTTTAGGTATTTTGAACGTAGGTTATTTTACGTTAGGTTTTTAATTTTAGATATTTTGATACGTAACCCTTGTTGGGCTATCATCTGATTTCGACTCTTGGGATACCCTGTATAAGATGACAATAAAAAAAAACCGAAAACAGCATGGTTCTATTTTTATGGCAAACGTTGATGTGGCAAGTGAAACTATGACAAATTAAATTATGGGAAACGTTTCGAATCCCGACAAGTTTGTGTGCCCGAGAATTTTTTGTTTTTACCTCCCTGAGTCAGGCTGAATCCCGGCCTTTTCTAAGCGATGTCAAAGGGGCCGAGAGAGGTACGACGGCAGGCAAACGAGGCGCGCTCGCCGCCCGCACCTCCCCCGGCCCCCTTTGTCGTCATACCCCCCCCGGCCCCTGTACCGCACGGGCGAGGACTTATTTAAACGGTGTAGCTATAGTATTTAACCCCGGCGCCACACATAGACAAATGTTTCAACACATATTTGATCTATGGTTGATTGTATGGTTGTTCTATTGAACAAATAAGCAAATACCGGTGCTTCACATGTGATCAAATATGTGTTCAAATATGTGTTGAAACATTTGTGCTATGTGTGGCACCGGGGTAAGACATAGATAAGAGTCATACGTACAGTCGACTACAAAAAAATCGATACGGCCAAAGTTACAAAAATATGTATACACGAACTTAATGTTAAGTCAATAAAGGTGTGTATACATATCTTTGTAACTTTGGCGGTATCGATCTTTTTGTAGTCGACTGTACAATTGTATTGTATTGTAATTTTGGAACTTATTTAGCGTCTTTAAAGTTCTTTAATCATTGTATCTGAATAGTATTGACCCGCACCATGCTTAGCGAGTATTTTTAACCGACTTCAAAAAAAGGAGGAGGTTCTCAATTCGGTTGTATGTTCTTTTTTTTTTTTTTTTAACGTGTGTTACCTCAGAACTCCGTCATTTATGAACCGATTTGGAAAATTCTTTCGTTGTTTGAAAGCATATGCTTCAAGGTTGGTCCCGTTGTTACCGGAATCCAGTTCTGATGATGGGATCCATGAGGAATTGAAGGAACTCTTCAAAAGTTCAAGGGAAATGTAAAGCGATTTTAGTATTTTCAGTGACAAATCGAGCATTTGCATTCATAAAGTGTCATTTGGTAAACTAGATCTGATGAAGAAGACCGCAGATGGCCAACGGAACTCCTCAACGGGTCAAATCTTGCAAGTTGAATTTGACTCACTTCCCGGTTTCTGATTGATTTCATATTTTACATGCATGTGTAAATCAGGTGACAATGCAATATTATTGTGACATGGAGCTAATCTGATGATGGAGTTGGAAGGTGGCCATAGAAACTCTGTAATAAAACAACACAACCCCGTCGAGTTTGGGTTCATTTGAAACGTCTTGACGAGCACTTTGATCCCAGATGGTAACCAGGGTCTGATGATGGAGCTGGAAGGTGGCCAAAGTTACTCCATAAAGTAACGGCACTTACCCCATCGAGTACGGACTCATTTGACTCGTCTCAACGAGTACTTTGGTCCTAGATGGTAACCAGGGTCTGACAATGAAGTTGGATGGTGACCATAAGAACTCCGTAGTAAAACGACATAACCCCATCAAGTTTGGTCTCGTTTGATTCGTCTTGATAAGTACTTTGGTAACCAGAGGCAAAAAGTACAGTCAGTAAAGAGTGCCAGTCCAGGCCATTAGCAACAACTAAAAAGAAAAAAATAAAAAATTTTAAATAAAAAATAAAACCGCCTTCAAAAAACACCCAAAAAAAACTTGGAAATAAAAAAAAATTAAATAAAAAATAAAACCTCCTTCAAAAAACCCCCAAAAAAACATAAAATAATAAGTGATTGAACCGACCACAATAAGCATGAAAATATCTTTCTACTAATCTGTTTGAAGTTGGTGCCTCAGCACGAGCCAGCAGGAGTGGACCTAGTAATCTAACTTACCTACATACCTATTATAGGGCTTCTACACTCCTGCTGGCTCGTGCTGAGGCACCAACTTCAAACAGATTAGTAGAAAGATATTTTCATGCTTATTGTGGTCGGTTCAATCAATTATTATTTTATGTTTTTTTGGGGGTTTTTTGAAGGAGGTTTTATTTTTTATTTAATTTTTTTTTATTTCCAAGTTTTTTTTGGGTGTTTTTTGAAGGCGGTTTTATTTTTTATTTAAAATTTTTTATTTTTTTTTCTTAACATGAATACCTAAATCACAAAATAAAATCTTCCCTGAGAATTAAGCTAAGTGATAGCGAAAACCTTATTGAAATCGGCTAGGAATGTTGACTAAGTGGGACTGTGGACGAAATGGGAATTTTGACTAAGTGGGAATGTGGACGAAGTGGGAAAAGGACGAGATGGGAATGTGGACGAAATGGGAATGTGAACGAAGTGGGAATGTGGACGAAATGAACCTAAACGAATAATTTGTACTTTACATAGTACATTCGGCCGTTATTTTTACTGATGATTTGTTCTTTATAAAGTAGGTACGCTAGAATTCACGAGGTTAACATCAATAATCAGTAACCCTACAGTGGCTACAGTGCAGGGCAGTCGGGTAAAAATTAGAATCCATGTGCGTTTATAGTGGTGCCAGCTCAAATATTCGGCTGCCACGGTTTTTTTCTAAACGTTTTTATTGTTACAGCGTTCCGCAAAGAAGAGCAGTTAAGGAATCATATGAGCGTTCACATGAAGCCCCAAGTCGCGCTCGAGGAAGGCCTGGAGCCCTATCACCCGGCCATGGAAATTGACGATTACGAACAGGTACAATATGAAAAAGTTATAACGAGTAATACGATATACTTTTCCGAAAGAAATTATAATTTGACTGACTCCGATTTAAAGGCGTTAAAGGCGTTTGTGAAAATCAATATGTTGCGCAATGTTTTATTTTTAACTGAGTATTAAAAAAGGGAGGAGATTATCAATTCGGCTGTATTTTTTTATGTTTGTTACTTGAGAACTCCGTCATTTATAAACCGATTCAATTTTCATTATACATTTTTTAGGGTTCCATAGTCAACTAGGAACCCTTATAGTTTCGCCATGTCTGTCCGTCTGTCTGTCTGTCTGTCCGCGGCTAAGCTCAGAGACTGTTAGTATTAGAAAGCTGAAATTTGGCATGAATATATATATCAGTCACGCCGACAAAGTGGTTAAATAAAAAAAGCTAAAAAAAATTTTTTATGCTACCCTCCCATAGACGTATAGTGGGGGTGATTTATTTTTTCTCGACTAACCCTATACTGTGGGGTATCATTGGATAGGTATTTGAAAATAAATAGGAGTTTGCTAAAACCATTTTTTGATAAAGTGAATATTTTCGGAGATATTCACTCCGAAAGTTTAAAATAATGTGTCCCCCCCTCTAACTTTTGAGCCGCACGTCTAAAAAATAGGAAAAAAATCACGTAAGTTAAACTTAACAAAAACTTTCTAGGAAAATTATTTTCAACTTAATCAGTTGAGCAGTTTTTAAGTTTTTGTAAAAAAATATTTCTTAACTAATATTGTAATTTAACCGCAATTGCAAGCTTTTTTTTTTAATTAGGCACCTATAAGATCACGCTAACAGTATCTTCTTTCAAATAAAAAATAAATAAAATACATCTGAAAATAATCAACATACCTGCATACGTACTAGCTTGCGTACTAGTTTCTAGTAGACTGCAGATTAGTTACCTAATTCGCCGATAGATAGCGCTGTACCGCCGACGTTGCGACCAAACCGACCACATGTAAAGATTTTTTCGTACCTGCCACGGAACCCTATCTTGGGCGTGTCCGACACGCTCTTGGCCGGTTTTTTTTTGTATAAATTCAGCTTTTATCGTAAGCGTTTTTTGGGTCAAAGCCCAACTGGAATGTTTTGCCTGTTGACTTCTTCAAGTGCCTCACCACTGAATGTTTTCAGCTCCTTATAGTGCTTACTCTGAGTATTGACTATGTACTTTCCAGGACTCCCTCCTAGTCCCGTGCGAGAGGCCGCCGTCGCGCGCCGAGCGTCCCTACGCCTGCCCGCTCTGCCACCGCCGCTTCAAGCGCAAGCAACATCTTAAAGTCCACGCGAACGTACACGCCAGGCAGCACCCGCCCACCATATGGTGCTCCATATGCAATGAAGGTACTTTTATTTTTACACCTTGTACAGTCTTTTGTTTTTTTAACTTTGTTTTTGTTTCTTTTGTTTCGTTTTAATCTCTCGTATGCTTAAAACACGGACCCGTGCTCAATTTAAGGTATTCTTTTTGTATTTTTTTTTAATCTGTCATAGAATTTGTATGAAACAGTTGAGGCTAGAATGCACGTTGTTTTTTACTTCCCGCATACGAGAGTTTTAAGACGTGTAGATGAGAATTTTGGAATAGGGAGACCAAGGACAGTCGACTACAAAAAGATCGATACCGCCAAAGTTACAAAGATATGTATACACACCTTTATTGACTTAACATTAAGGTCGTGTATACATATTTTTGTAACTTTGGCCGTATCGATTTTTTTGTAGTCGACTGGACATTCCATGATCAGATTCGGGATGTCTTGAAGAATTGTCAGGTTAAGAGTACCCAAAACCGGCGAGCATGCGTAAAGACTAATGAGTGTTGTGGAAAGATGTATGTCAGGATCGTAGCAGGTGGAATCATATAATTTCTGCCTACCCCTTTGCTGGGAAGGAGGCGTGTATGTATGCGTGTAAAACAACACTGTTTTAAACTGTCGCTATTTTCATTCATAGTAGTATTTATATGTATATGGAAGTACATCACGCATGGTGGTCTGTGTTCAGGGTTCTTCAGCAACGACCAGTTCGAGCAACATCAATGTCCGGGCGAGGAAACCGCACCGCCGTCACAGCCGCCGCTCGCCAACCAGGAAAACTACCCTGCGCAGGATTACGTTCAGGTGCGTGTCACTGTATAGTTTTAATGCCTTTCTAGTATCGAAAACCGAGGGTCTGGATGCGATGTAGCTATCGATTCTGTGACGAATGGACAAGTTAATTAATTATACAAGGAACAAGATATGTAGTTGGGTTTGAAGTTTTGTCTGTAAAACGAAATTATTGATTTACCTTACTTATCGTTTTGCTGAGAAGGAGGCGTGATTGTATGTATTTATGTATTAAATACTCAGTAATAAGCGAAATTTTAAACCTGATACAATATATATATATATATATTCCCTGTACCATGATAAATTTAGGAAAATCCCTTCTTTGTGCTCCCCATTTAATCTGAAGCAAATATGTCCTGTCAAATTTCAATGTAGCTACAGTGGTTTAGATCGTGCATTGGCTTTCTGTAAGTCACGTTTTTCCTATTTATGTGTAGTAAGCTGCTTGTCGTAAGTTTGTAAGCTGTTTTTAGGGTTCCGTAGTCAACTAGGAACCCTTATAGTTTCGCCATGTCTATCCGTCTGTCCGTCCGCGGCTAAGCTCAGAGACTGTTAGTACTAGAAAGCTGTGATTTGGCATGAATATATATATCAGTCACGCCGACAAAGTGATTAAATAAAAAAGTAAAAAAAATTTTTAGGGCACTCCCATTGACTTAAAGTGGGGGTGATTTTTTTTTCTCGACTAACCCTATAGTGTGGGGCATCATTGGATAGGTATTTGAAAATAAATAGGGGTTTTCTAAAACCATTTTTTTATAAAGTGAATATTTTCGGAGATATTCACTCCGAAAGATCAAAATAATGTGCCCCCCCCTCTAACTTTTGAACCGCACGTCTAAAAAATATGAGAAAAATCACGTAAGTTAAAGTTAATAAAAACTTTCTAGGAAAATTATTTTCAACTTAATCAGTTGAGCAGTTTTTAAGTTTTTGTAAAAAAAAATTCTAAACTAAGATTGTAATTTAACCGCCATTGCAAGCATTTTTTTCTTTACATACCTATAAGATCACGCTAACAGTATCTTCTGTCAAATAAAAAAAATATATTACATCTCTAAAACAATCAACATACATACTAGTTCTAGTAGACAGCAGTTAGATTAGTTACCCAATTCGCCGATAGATGGCGCTCTACCGCCGACGTTGGGATCAAAACAACCACATTAACAAAGTATGCAAAGATTTTTTCGTACCTGCTACTGCTACCAGTATGTATCTATCTATATAAGTATGTTTATCCGTTGCCTAGTACCCATAACACAAGCTATGCTTAGCTTACTTTGGGACTAGGTCAATTGGTGTGAATTGTCCCGTGATATTTATTTATTTATTTATTATTTATTTGCTACAGAACCCTATCTTGGGCGTGTCCGACACGTTCTTGGCCGGTTTTTCTTTTTCGAAATTTAAGTTCTTTTTCGCATACATGCAATGAAATATTGATGTTGTTTCTTATAATAGGCCGCGAAGTATCACGTTTGTCCTGTGATATTTATAATTTGTCTAGAAATAAACCTTTGATTTTTTTTGGAGTTTTTTTTTATCATTTATTTCATTGCATGTTTGAGTAAAGCACTATGCAAACCACGACGAGAAATGGATTTTCCAGCCTCAAAAATGTCTGTATATAAGTATTTGGCCGGCATCCCCTTACTTCCCGGCCTCTGTAGTAATGTACTGTTTTCTTTGTTGTCAGATGCTAGACGAGCCGATAGCGCGCGAGGAGCCGCCGGTGCCGACGCCGCGGCGCGTGTTCGTGTGCCGCTACTGCCAGAAGCCGTTCAAGAGGAAGGACCATTACCGCATACACTTGCACGTCCACACCGGCGTCAAATCCTTCTTCTGCACTGACTGCGGGAAAGGTACAGTGTACTTACTAAAACCAAGGGACCTTAGTCGATTTAAACGTTTCGGGCTAATCTGTAGCCCTTCCTCCCGGAGCCACACGTCACGGCGGCTGCCAAACGCGCACCGCGACGACACGTGACGTGACGTGTGGCTCCGTAAGGAAGGGCTACGGATTAGCCCGAAACAGTGAGTGATCCGTATATTTTCACTATGGATCTAGTCGTCTCATGAAATATGGTCTGGCCATTGCTTTGGAAAAACCTCGCATCTCAAGATCGACATCATTGCATGTGTGTGTAAATCAAATGACAAAGTAATATTATTATGACATGGAGCTGATCTGATGATGGAACTGGAAGGTGGCCATAGTAACACTGTAATAAAACAATACGACCGCATCGAGTTTAGGCACGTTTGATTCGTGTTGACGAGTACTTTGATAAGACATACATACATACAATTACGCCTTCTGCCCAGCAAGGGGATAGGCAGAGACTATTTATTTTGTTTCCACCTGCTACGATCCTGACATACAATCTTTTGCTTCCACAACTTTGATAACCAGCGGCAAAAAGTACAGTCGACAAAAAGCTTGTATTAAAAATAGAATTTTAGACAAAAACTTATTTATTACAGGATTTTACCGCAAGGACCATTTGCAAAAGCATTCGCAGGTGCATCTGAAGGAGAAGCCCAAGATAGTGATCCGCAGAGCGAAGAAGGAACTCCCCGAGCTGTTCCCCATTCATATGCTGAAGAAACCTGATGCTCAAGTCAAGCCCGAGATCACTATTACTGTAAGTACAATGAGTAGACGCTTTGTCTTACTTAGATATTATTTCAGTTTGAATTTAGCTTTTATTTGGGTTCACAGTGCGTGCATTTTTACAAGAATACAATATGCTATTATATTCTTAGAAGGCGGACCTGCGTGGACTAGAATTAACTGTACATGGTGGAAAAAAACCGGCCAAGAGCGTGTTGGACACGCACAAGGTAGGGTTCCGTAGCCATTACAAAAAAATCAAGTAATATTTTTCTAAGGATTTCGTATGTGTACGGAATCATCCAAGTTTAGGTATGTTTTATACCTTAGGCTACTATTTACTCTTAAACTACAAATAATTTCCAAGCAATTTTAGCCGCTATAATTTTTTCTAATTTTTCCACCTAACAGTTTAGATTTTAGAGGGGGGGGGGACGCTCGATTTTAATGAAAATTTTCACTTTAAAGTTGAATATTTCGCAAACAGATCGCTGAATAGAAAAATCATGTTAGCAACCCCGCAATGGTTTTAAAAGACCTATCCAACGATACCCCACAATATAGGATTAGTCGAGAAAAAAAAAACACCCCCCTTTACGTCTATGGGAGGTACCCTAAAAAAAATTATTTTTTTATTTTGTATTTTACCACTTTGTTGGCGTGACTGATATGTATATTCATGCCAAATTACAGCTTTCTAGTACTAACGATCTCTGAGCTTAGCCGCGGACAGACAGACAGACGGACAGACATGGCGAAACTATAAGGGTTCCTAGTTGACTACGGAACCCTAAAAACGAACGTCACATGGAGGAAAATAAGCTTAAATATTGGAAATAGCACATTACAAACAAAATTAACATATAATTGTTGGTTGTCATGGCCTTCTGTTACTTTGATTTTGTTTGTTATATAGAGGTAAATGAACCTTATCAGTTACCCTTTTGATATGCATCATAAAATATGACATGTTATTTTTTATCCCCAAGTCCCGACGACAATGACAAGCGATTTTTCAAAAATCATTCTATGCAGTAATTGTTATTAAAAATACTGAAAAGTCTCCTTTTGGCTGCGTATCCACCGGAGCTGTGCGAGGATGCGTTGCGAGGGATGTGTTTGTCATGAACCAATAGAAACACTTCATTTAAAATCCTAAGTGAATGAAGTGTATCTATTGGTTCATGACAAACACATCCCTCGCAACGCATCCTCGCACATCTCTGGTGGAAACGCAGCCTTACATAGAATGTGCCATTTCCAATATTTGAACGCTAGCGTCGTCTATAGGCTAGCGTCGTGTAGCGTTCGTTTTTTCCACCCTGCATAACTAAAGTAATTGTTAACTACGTCAAAATGTACTACTCATTCGCGGTTTTAAAAATACATGTATGTTTCCAGGCGCCATTGAACACGAAGTTGCGTGTGCCGCTGCAGATCAAAGTGCCGTACCAGGTCGTGACCGCCACTGCCAGCGGCGAGCACCGCGCCGTCACCGTCGACCCCGCGCGCGGCATGCGCGACCTGCTCGCGTGATACAGGCACAAGTATGGCGCCTGAACCATACTGCCCAAGTACACCTAGCATGCGCCATACTACCCGTAAGCTTGTCAGTCTGGTGAGTGGGACGTACTGCCCGTAAACAGGCAAGTGTGCGTGAACAATAGCTTAGTGAGTCATCCATACTACAAAAACCTAGCAGCACGCGTAAACCATGCTGCCCGTAATCACATGCCAGTCTGGTGAATGAACTATACTGCCCGTGTACACTAAATAAGTGTGCGTGAACCATACTCGTAAACACATGCAAGTCTGGTGAGTGGTGAGTTAGCCATACTACCCGCAAACACGTAGCAGTATATGTGAACCATACTGCTCATAAGCACATAGCAGCATACGTGAAGCATTACTGCCCGTAATCGCATATTTTTGTGCATAAACCGTAACCAGGTAGTAGTATGTGTAACGTACTGCTTGTGACGTCATAGTGCCCACACACACACACGGATTATATTCTAAAAACCATTGCCCGTAAACAAGTACCTCTTATTCATAAATAGTACCTGTTACAAAGGGCGTAGTGCTGTATGAAAACGACATGTCGACACGTGAGCTCATCGAGATTTAATATAACGTATACTGCCATCTATTGGGCAGCTGACTGACGAAAATTACATAGTAATAATGTCAAAATTAGATATTAGTGTGTAATTTGCAATTTGCTTAGCCAATTGCTTACTCAAGTTGCTACATAAAAGACAGAATTATTTACCTATGTACATTTGATCTCTTTGTGTCATAGAGTTTATTGTTGCCATACATTGCGACCTACGTAAATGCAGATTGTGATAATTTTGATATGCAAAATAAGTTGTGTAAGCACTTTGATATTCTTTTACGTGGTTTTAACTAAGTTTTCATAAGTTATACATTATATATATAATGATAATAAGAGCCTCAAGTAAATATTTAAAATGCTTGCTTTGTATATTGCTGGTAACGAGGTAATTTACAGGTCGTTTTGTTTAGCTCGAAAACAGGGACTAGTAAAACAATATTTAAACGTATCGACAAAGACTGGGTCCAAATAATTAAGATCTCGTTAGTTTGTACTTATATTTTTAGTTTTTTAAGCTGTCGAGTCGCCATTCACACCTATCTGTGGGACTCTAGGAACCTACACACCTATCTGGGGTGGGAATTGATATCAAAACTTTTCTAATATAATGTGTGTGAGATTTAGTTAATATGATATTATATGTGAAATTGTGTTTTATGCTCTTGTATATGATTGTTTGTAAATACATATCTTTGAACCCCTTTTCCCAGTAATTGTATATTTCATTATGATTTTTATACTTAGGTTTATATTTAAGTTACCATAATTGACAAATGTGGTTACTAGACTAAGATATCTTTGAAAGAGTATAATACCATTTATTGTTACCGGTAATTTTAGATTTTACATTGATTTACATACTATATTTGAACATCATGAATTCCGTATGTATGTACAATGCTACATACTTAACAGGCCCGGGGCATGTCTTCTAAAACAAATCAAAATATCTGTATAAAAACTAAGTTAGTCAAAAAGAGACTTCCACTTCTATGCCAAGCTACAAGTTTTGAAATGGTCCTCAGGTGGTTAAAACTGAAACAATACAATACCGAAGCCATATTAATTATACTTCGTTTTTTTTCGCATTCGAAGGAGGCTAAGCGATCTTGACGTGTCTTTTTATTAAAAAAAAAACTGGAAAAATAAGTCACAGAAAATAGGTAACAATTAGCAAGGACATTCCATTATTTTGGTTTCATACGTAATAATTACTATTTTTTAAAAGCGTTTTTCAATCTTAAGTCTCGTCAAGATTGTTTACCTTATTTCTAATGCTAAAAAAACGAAGTATATTGTTGTAACAAAACGTCACCTTCCCGTCCGCAAATAAGGAACTTCCGCAAGACATCGTACCTCCGTCTTCGCATTCATTTCCGCATATTTTAACGGAGGTCTGGCTCCGTTTTAATCTATTATATAAAAATCTCGTGTCACGGTGTTTGTTACCGAACTCCTCCGAAACAGCTTGGCCGATTTTTATGAAACTTTTTTCTCTACTCTCGGTAGGTCTGAGAATAGGTCGTAGGCTATTTTTTATCCCCCCCTCCCCCATTCTTCGCGGACGGAGTCGCGGGCAACAGCTAGTATTGTTATACTATTTAGTGGAGCCGCTTTCATTTTATTTACAAACCCGATATTTTAATTGTCTAGAAGGTGAAAGAGTTATAAAAATTTTACTTAATTCATTTTGAATCTGATCTTCAAGAAATGTCATTTAATTATATCTTTTTTTCTTATTCATCCGCCTTCGAAAACCTCAAAATTCTGCCCTTGCGCATCAACTTCCGCCTCCGAAAAACGACGTCTGTTACAATTTTAATATTAATCCATTTCTATGTCCATTTCACGGCATCACTAAGTTCACCAACAGTGACGCCATTAACCAGGTCTGGTAACTTTGTAGCACTATACTTGTTTACTGGACAATACAGGTATAGGTAGATTCACAAGAGTTGGCACGAATGGATTGAATATGAGTGTTATGAACAGATTTTAAAGATACCTTGGTCAAATGGTCAGCCTGAATGATCTTTGTCACTCAGTGCAATGCGTTGCTGTATTTTTCAAAAAGTTCCTCTATTTTCTCTTTAAGATGTGATTTTATCTACTAAGTACAAAGTGTTTCGAGTACAAAAGTGAATAAAATATTTTACGCACCAACTGCAGTTTCTTTCTTATTGATTAAACCAGCTTAATCCCTAACAAATCGTATTAATCGTATTAATACCTAGTACCTGGGCGACAGTTTTCCCGAGACAATACCAAGCTAGATCGATTGAGATTTGGCAGATATATTCCTTGAGGATCATAGAGGTGCACTAATTTTTTGAAAACCCCACTGAATAGAGAGCTAGTCAATTTTTCAACGGTATGGTTGCCGAGGGATAATAATTATGTATATCCATGCTGTTTTTGATATTAAGTTGGTACTTAATGCTGCAATGAAACACCGTGTAAAGTGGTTGTTTTTTATTTAAATTACGATAAAGAAAGCGCATTTCAAAGTAACGGAAGCACGACTTAGGACTATTAGAAATTGAAACACTATTGCAGATGAAACATCATATTTTAGGTATCCACTGAAGATCTTAAGTTTATTAAATTTACTGGCGGACTTAGGGACGTCGATTAATAGTTAATCGTATGTAGAGTTTGATAACTGACGTTACTTAGGGTGTTTCACTTTTGTAGGTGAAAAAAATTTTTGTGATATTTTTTCTGACTGCTCAGCTTCCGGTTCTAGCTTATGTTAATAGAATATTTTCCAAGTTTCTTTTGGATTGGACCATGTTTAGAGGTTGCACAGAATGAACAGCTCTAAATAAGAATCAAAAAAAGAAGTAATTACTTTTATTTAAAAATAGCACAATTTGGTAGCAACACATCGTTTTTAAGTGAAAGAAAATTAAATTAAGCATAAAATAGGACATTAAGTACTCAATAAACAATTTACTACTTAATCTACACAAGTTGCAACCTCATCTTTGGTTCGCTTGTCCACGCATTTTCTGTTGCATGCTTGTTTCTGCTGTTCGTCTCTGATCGAATCATTAAATAAAGAATAGTTACTCTGTCTTCTAGAATCTTACAGGATACGATTGATGGCAACAATTTACTGTTTCAATGTTAGAGTAAAGGTGGATGATGATAATTTTTTTGAGCCATTTCGCTTCTTTTGGTCACCCGAGCTCGATGAATAGTAGACGGCAATATAGAAACATCTGAGACATCGTGACCAAGGCTTTTAACAGCTGTAATAAACGAAGTATCTACTAGCTTGCCGAGTGGAGCGGTCCTATGCAGCTATGAGTTTCCAATCGAGAAATTTTAGTTTACTTATAAAGAGGACTTGACATTTTTGCTGGTGGTACAGAGAATAGAATTATTTTCATCGTCTTCATGACTTGATGACTACTTAATGAAGGGCGTTCTTGGTCCAAGGTCACTGTCATGTTGATTTCTTTAATCGATTTATAATGCTACATTTTATAAGCATCCACTTTGTCTTGTCTCTTACGCTTTCGGGTAATTTCTAAGGAAAACGTTAACAAATTATGGTAAGTGTTCCTTATAAAGTTATTAAATGTAGCTCAAACAGTTACTGTCTTGACATATATATTAGTCTTTTTCCACACTTCTTGCAGTTTAATACTTGTCTACTTAGTGGCGTCCGAAAGAGTTTCAACAGCACTTGTTCCTTGGAAGGAAGTTCAGCTCCTAAAAAAATATCACAAGGAAACCTCTCGAGTAACCGAATTCGTCGTTGACTAAGTATTCATATTATTATTTACGTTAAAATATGCTTCAATATTTTAAACGACACACTTAAATCACTTATAACCCTCCAATTCAGATAATAAATTTGAAAATTTTGCTATCCTCTAATACACCGATGTCAATTACTTGACATAAAAGTCATCAAACTGTGCAACCTTTAGATGATAATCGATTTTACTGATTTTTGGCGTGTGAACTTTACATATGAGTGGAAACAAGAATTCGAGCAAAGTCAAAGAAAAATCAAAAATTTTGAAAAATGAAACACCCTAACATTACTGAGTGGAAAGTTAATCTGTAGAAATTAAGTACTTAGGTATCCTATTTTCACACCAATTGTATACTTTTGTACTATCATTCTAAATTTACATTTTTGAAAACAAATTTATGAACACTTCTGTTGACACGATCAGGTATAAGCTGATTATAAAAATATGTACCTGATTGTACTCGCATTACATATTTTCAGGTTTTCAAACCCAAAGGCAAGAGTAGGTCCATAATTCATATTTTATTACGAATTCATACGAATGCTTTCAAGTTGCTTAAAAATATGGTAAAAGTGAAGAAGTTTACAGCTTTTATTTTTATTTACAAGTTCTTGCTATATTATTCAAAGTCAAATAAACTACTTTTAAACGAAAAACTTTATAATCATTACGATGGTTTCTCTTAGGATTTTATCGAACAATAATAAATGGTTGCAACTGCTCCAAGTAAGGACCTGCCATAAACACTAATTTTAGAATTTAACTGATTTATATTCACTATACATTATAACAACTATCAATAACTAGTATTGCATAAACGAACTTTTCATTCTTTAGAATTTTAAAACCAATAAACAAAATTGTCTATAAACGTGAATTACCAACGAATTACGAAACAACTCTTCACAAGGTTGCCAACATTCATGAAAAATATATTTTTACTATTTATTTTAAAAGTACATGACATCACAGTAAAAATATCAAATAATCGAATACAATTATTTCCAATCCAAAGAAGCTATACAAAGGAATATTTTACCGCCTTTTGGACCCTAATAAATTAACACTAAGCAAATTAAGACAAGGATATCGTCATTAAGAGGGTACGATGGCTGAGAGACTTTTGATAAATAGGTATTTTAATGAAATGTCGCTGTCTCGCCCGAACCCCTCCGTGTCAGTACAGCGAGAGCGGGACAACTGCAGCTCAGACCGTTATTAGGCGCGTAAAGTTGATCAAAACAGCATTTCGTAATCCCCTGTTTTCTTCTCGAAAACTGGACCAATAAAATTTTTTTTTTTCAAAAATAATTAGAGGACAGATTTAGCTGTGCCCCTATGTTTTCCTTTTTTTGTTTATATCAGGGATTCTTTTCTGATGAGTGTCTGAAAATGACGTTGAAATTGGGCATTTTTTTCAGTTTTTGAAAGCTCATATTTCTTATGTTTAATTGAAATATGGAAAAAAACGAAACATAGGGGCATAGCTGTGGTAGATACAGATTACACAGTAAAAAAAACTGGCTCTAAAGCCATTATCCAGGGAGGAAACAGGGGATTACGTTTGTATGGAGAAATGGTGCGCATCGTACCCTCTTAATCAAATGTCAATCAATGGTCGTACCAGACTTTCAGATTTTAGACAGTCTTCTTAGGATTCTAGTTTTGCTGCAGTCAATGAGGTGCAGTAGATTCATTTGCACCATTACGGTACATGCTACCGTAATGGTGCTAGCTAGCCAATGGTGCAAATGGAACTAAGGCAATGAATTTGCGTGGGAGAGGCTAGGGGGCGCACCATAGAATAGACGGGAGTTCTGAAAGGCATACTGGGGGTGACACAAAAAGTGCGTAGGTATGAGAGTGATGTCAGACACATACCATATGGTGCGTTTGCTTGACTATATCGATAAAATGGCACTTCGTTCTAATGAATATGAAGTTCTAATCGGGTTAACCAGCCAAATACAATATTTGTAATTGACTTTCACGCGTCGCATTATCGACGTACTCTTTAGTTTATTGGCATCGCATGATAAATTATTATGCGACTAAACTAAAGAGTGCGTCGATAATGCGACGCGTGAAAGTCCATTACAAATATTGCATTTGGCTGGTTAACCCGGCGCCATAACTGTTGGTTGTTCATGTTTGTTTACATTTAGTTAAGTACAATACGTTTACTTTTAGTTTACCACTGACAGATTGCTTGCCTTCATTTCATTTCCAACTTTAACACCATACAAATAAAGTAGTTATTGCAAAATCTGCAAACGTGGGTAACAGTATTCTAAAATTGGCTTTATTTTTAGGTCGTTAAAGTTGAATATGAAATGAAGGCAAACCATCTGTCAGTGGTAAACTTTATGTAATTTTACTGTACCGGTAAACTGGGGGGGGTTACTTTAGGAAATTTTGGGCCTACTTTGATAGATTTAAAATGTTTATAAAAACGCAAATATTCATAGCTCGATTGAGCAAATGACGTAAAAAGTTAGGTGATTTATCAAGCTAATAGTTATTTCACTGCCACAGATGGTCTAAAAAAATAAGGACACTGCGTAAAAACTGTTTTCTAAAGTAGGCCCCGCATTTCAAAGTAACCCCAGTTTACGGTACCTAAACATTTCTAGTATAGTACAGTGAACTCAATTTAAAGTTGTAAACGACCAAAACCCCCAGTAGCCAGAACCGAGTGCCCCGGTTACGATATTTTTAAAGCGTTTTTCAATAACATTACTCGTCGAGATTGTCCTTTTTCTAATGTTAAATTAAACGAAGTACACAGCAGTAGCAGTGGACGTGTGCGCCGATCGGCGTGGCACACACCGCCGCCGCCGGTCATTGCAACGGCGTGAAATCGGCGCAATACATTTACAACAACTTTAAGGTTCGGCCAAACCGCTGCTTACGTCACCAGATGTCTGTAGTTAGTTTTATAACAATTTTACAAGTGAAAGCAAACTATTATTTTCATTAATAATTAATTTTGTTTTATTTACACCGATCACGCCGATTACGCGCCGCCACCATCGGCGCACATCTCTAAGTAGCAGCAGCAAAACTAGTCGTCCCCGTCCAGTCAGAAGACATCCTTGGCGGCCGCGATGAGCGAGAGGAGGTCAGGCTTGTCTTCGGGTCAGGAGGGCTCCGCGGGCGCCGGCGACGCCGCCTGCTGGGACAGCTCGGCCTTCACGCGCCGCGCGATGTGCGACCGCGTGTGCTTGCGCAGGTGGTCTTTGCGGTAGAAACCTGTACAATGGATTTTTTTTTTAATAGCCTGTTTCAGTGTCCCACTGCTGGGCAAAGGCCTCTCCCCTGGACTTCCAACTCGGCCTGTCTGCACTTGTGTTTGACCAATTGACAATGGAAATAGAAATAGTTTTTTTAATACAGTTGCTCAAAAAGTGGCGTATTGCAGGGACGTATAGCGTTCGGGATGTGGGCTATTACATACTCGAGCTTTTTCTTTACCTTTTCCGAACTCGTGCGTTCTCTTTCCCAACTGTCAAAATAATGTCTATTAAAAAGAAAAAAACCAACCACGAAGTTTTTACTAAAAAAAAATCATCGAAGTTTTTATGATTCATGCAAATATTTCTAAAAAGAAGCTACTAACTTGTTTCAATATCAGATTTAATGATTTGATTCAATGAGTTAGTTAGGTTTCATTTCATTTCATCTTATTAAATTTCATTTTCATTTCATATCAATAAAAAAATTCTACTGAAGACTTGGCTGTATGGGCATAGTTCCCTTTGCCTACCCAGAATGGGTGAAGAAAACAAAAAAAATCTCTGCTTATATTCTTTTACGGTTGGCGCCATTTTCCAAAAATGTTCTTTGCGAGTTTAGTTGTTTGTTGCACAAAATTAGTAATTTCAACGATATTTTATTTGAATTAACACCACCGGAACTCAGTATAATTGCACAAAATGCTTCGGAGAACATTTTACCGGAAAAGTCAAAAAGTCGCTACATATCTACATACGACGAATTTATTGCGTGGAGAGAAAAGAAAAAAGCAAATAGTTTTTCAGGAAATGTTATGTTGGCAAGTAGGCATACTTCTCCGAACTCTCATCAAAATTAAAACCTGCTACGTTATGGTCGAGGTTTTCGATGATAAAAAGTATACTGAAAATAAGGAACAACGTGGATATAAGTGAATACCCAAAACTAAATGCTTCCTTAAAACGACAATCAGACGGTTTTACAACTAAAAAGTCGAAAATATTAACATCGAATGAAGTGGAAAGGTTATTGAACGAAGCTCCCGATGATCGTTATTTAGCCACAAAGGTAATTTATTAATAAATACTTATATTTTTCTTTAGTATTCAGTTTACGAAATCGCAAAATACAGTCAATATATTATTTAAAAAAATATTAATCAAATCCCTTTTTTTGTAGGTTGCGCTGATTTTTGGCGTTGTTGGAGCTTGCCGCACAAGCCAATATTACTTTAAAAGATACATATGTTATATATGTGAATTATAACTTTTATAAGAAATAAATGATTGGTTAGTTGAGTTTATTGTGTTTTCATTATTTTATTAAATTGCTACATTTTTTCGCAACTGTATTAAAAATAGTTGTTCATTACACGTGCGGAACCGTCATTGCAACTTGTTCCGACTGTCAACCCCCACCTTCGGCTACGCCTCGGCTCGGGTAGACATTTGTCGGAACTCATTGCAATGACAGGCTTTCCGCACTCGTAATGAAATATACTATTTTTTTATGGTATAGGAGGCAAAAGAGCAGACGGATCGCCTGATGGTAAACGATTACCGTCGCCCATGGACAGGCGACACCATAAGAGTCACAAGTGCGTTGCCGGCCTTTTAGGTAGGAGTACGCTGTTTTATTTATTTGTTGTTGTTTTATTTATTTTGTTTATTTGTTCAACACAGATAGAATTGTACATAAGCACAGATCTTAAATGTTACAGTTACACCACCATGTTGGGCCACAAGGCGTACAAAAATTTACAGCTTTTAATGGAACTTGTTAAAGTTTAGACAGGTAGCGACATCTCTTGTCCGGGTGAGCGGGTAAGTTCCGAAAGAGTGTTGAAATCTCTCGATGAGGGTATAACATAGATGGCGCTGTATCACGCAAGTGATGATCTAAGAAAGTGAGATATGAATGTATAGGAAAAATTCGTGTCTTAACTCCTGAGCAGTGTTGGTGTAGGGGTATTAGCACGCAGCACGGAATGCTGAGGACCTGGGTTCGATTCCCAGCGCTGGTCGTTTTTCTGGGTTTTTTCTGTGCATCCATATTTCAGTTTGTATTTAGTATGAAATATGTGGACTTTAAAGCTTGTAAGCAGCTCACCCTTCCCGCATTCGTTGCAGACGTGCCGCTTCTCGCCCGAGTGGATGACGAAGTGTAATGTAAGTTGCTCCTTGCGTTTGAAGGCTTTGAGGCAGACGGAACAGACGTGCGGACGCTCGGGGTTGTGCGACTGCTTATGCCGCGTCAGATGGTCCTTGCGTTTGAGCGCCGCGTTGCAGATGTCGCAGATAAACCTGCCCCAAAAACACGATCAGTCTAAGGCAGTGGTTCTTAACAACACAATAGAACCGGTCACAAAATCTAAATATTTGGGTAGTTTAATTACCAAAGACTCCAGATTTACTCCAGACTTAATACAAAGAATAGCTATGGCTGAAAGAGGTTTAGAGGATAGTAAATAGCATTAGGTACTCAAAGCCAAAATATCCACAAAAGCTAAACGCATTATAAAAGTGTACATCATTATACAGGTCGACTAGCTTTTGCCCACGACTCCGTCCGCGTGGAATTAGTAATTTGGGCAGCTTATTTTTTTATCCAATTTGCTTTTTCATCAATTATGGCTCTCCTTAGTTCCTCGATATAAAAAAAATTACCCGCCCCCGCACCCCCCATACCCCCCGCACCTCCCCACCGAACCCCCCGCACACCCGCGTTCACATTCACCACCGTACTCCCAAGTCAAGCGTGCCTATAGAAGTTTTACTTCAAAAACTCCCGATTTTGAAACATTCTTCCGCTCCGCTCCGCTCCTATTGGTGTTAGCGTGATGATATAGCCTAGCCTTCCTCGATAAATGGGCTATCTAACACTGAAAGAATTTTTCAAATCGGAGCAGTAGTTCATGAGATTAGCGCGTTCAAACAAACAAACTCTTCAGCTTTATAATATTAGTATAGATCACAAGAGCTGGCACGAATGGATCGAATGACTGAATGAAAGTATCTATCTATGTATGTGTTGCCTATTTGAATACACTTCACACAAATATGAAAACGACATGCATCAGTCATTTTCCTACAGAAGTGTCAAAATGACATTACTTTCGTTCAATCCATTCGTGTCAGCTCTTGTGAATCGACCTTTACTTTCCGGCACATCAAAGCCACTAGAGATCATAATGGCCAGGGGGGGCACACTTACATATATCACACTTTTCATGCGACTACAGCGATCTCTGGTGTTTTATTAAAGAACTAAATTAGCGGCCATCTTGGTTGACTTGTCAAACTTGTCAGTTGTCATTCATCGGCCATGACCATGGCGTACCAAATTGTACGGTCAAGGACTTTAAATGATAGGCCACTTGCCAATGTTCGTATTTTAGCCGTATAGTGCAAATCGGGTTTAGCCGCTTATACTTCGTATATGCTGATTTGAATTAGACGGCTAAAATACGAATAGTGGCAATTAGCTTATCAATTAAAGTTACGCGTAATTATAGCTGTACATCACTACCAACATATAGATATAGATAGGTATACATCTATAGATACGTCACATTAGTTCTTGACCAGGGCGTTGTATTGTTGATCGAAGACCAGGGCGTAGGGCAGCAGCACCTTCCATACATGGATATTTGACCATAGAGTTGCCACTCTTGTTCATATGATATTACAATACTCTTTGATAATGGCCCAGACGGCGTCAGGTGGAAATAATGATGCGACCGCTGCGCTAGAGTCAAGGACTTAGCTAGGTATTCAGGCTAAGCCTAAGCTAGACGATATGGTAAGTAATATCACAAAACAGCGAGCTGACCTCCTCTCCATAGTGTGCCCGACTAAGTGTTGTTCGAGCAGCCCTCTCTCGGGGTACGCCATGTGGCACTCCGGACAGCAGTACAGGGTGCTCCCATCTATAAACAACCAATAAATACAATTAATCCTTTATGGCAAAGGCGATTTAGTAACCACATGCATTGAGTTGGATTTTCAACTTTATTGATTACACTATACGTCACAATTTCCATTGTAATTATTGAAAATAAGACTAGCTTTAAAAATATCGTTTGTCAGGTAAGTATGCATTCGATAGCTGCTTTTGATTTTGTGGTAGTATGCTCTAATAAATGGGGCCTAAGTATAAAGGATTAATCGCGGGAGGGTGTCGGAATCGCGCACCGAGAGTCCCGTACGAAGGATTTAGCAGGCTAAGGAAGATGTGGCCCCTGTGAGGAATAGTTGAATTGATAAATGTACTGACATTGTTTGCTGCCTCATACATAATCACTCCAACTTTTAGCCCTCTATCTTGAACTGTCATGTCAAGAGAGATAAAGTCAAAAGTGTACTTTTGTATTTTTTTTTATTAAACTCCTTTCTCTCCTAATCCATATGAGCTAAACTAATCAAAAAAAATCATAGCTACGTAGATTGAGTAGGGTAGGAGTATACAAATACACTACAATTTTATTAATAAGTATTTTATACCCGAAAAAATTAAACAATAGTCAATATATCTTTGAAAGCTCTTTCTATCAATTATTCGTGTACACCTATGAAAAAATCGTATAAATTACAAATACTTAGTATTAGCTACTATCATACGGAAAATCATTTTTTTTTATTTATCTATACATATAATAAATCTGTAACAAGTCGGTGTCTGTACATTGAAGATAATTGAGAAAAACTGTCACTAGGGCTATTTATTAGCGCAATAGAACCCAAAATAATGATTTTTAGAATTATTGTCTGTTTGTCTGTTTATCTGTTTGTCTGTTTGTCTGTGCGTTTGTGCGCGCTAATCTCAGAAACGGCTTAACCTAGAAGGATGCGGTTTTCGCTGATATGTTGGTATTTTCTTGGATTAACATTTAGTGTTTGTTTCATTTGAATCGGTTCACAAATAAGAAAGATACGTTTATTTTAAGAATTTATCGAACAGTTTTTAGAAGAATTGACTGACAATCGCTCGCCGGACTTCAGGAACTACTGCTCCGATTTGAAAAGTTCTTTCAGTGTTAGATAGCCCATTTATCGAGGAAGGCTATAGGCTATATATCATCACGCTAACACCAATAGGAGCGGTGAGGAGCGGAAGTATGTTTCAAAATCGGGGGTTTTTGAAGTAAAACTTCTATAGGCACGCTTGACTACGGAGTTCGGTGGTGAATGTGAACGCGGGTGTGCGGGTGGGGTTCGGTGGGGGGGGGGGGGGGGTACTTTTTTATATCGAGGAACTAAGGAGAGCCATAATTGAAGAAAAAACAAATTGGATAAAAAGAATAAGCTGCCCAAATTACTAATTCCACGCGAACGGAGTCGCGGGCAAAAGCTATTTATAAATATATTAATTGTTTTGTATAATAAAAGATGTTTGAGGACTAATAGCCTGGCTAGGCGTTAGGGCTGGAACAAAATAAAGTCATTCACCTAGTGCGGTAGTGAGCCGTATCTCTCCGGGTTTGGGGCGCGGCTTCTTCTCTTTAGCCGCCTTCTTTTTCTTCTTCCTCTTCGGCGGCGCGGGCGGCGGCGGGTGCACCACCGCCGCCGTCTGCACCACAACCGTGTTCAATGGTGTACTGGTCATCTAGAAAAACCAACACAATTGTTAGAACCCTAATAAAATAAAATAATAAATAAATAAATATTAGGGGACAATCTTACACAAATCGACCTAGTCCCAAACTAAGCAAAGCTTGTACTATGGGTACCAGACGACGATAAACATACTTGTATAGATAAATAAATACTTAAATACATAGAAAACATCCATAACTCAGGTACAAATATTCGTGCTCATCACACAAATAAATGCCCTTACCGGGATTCGAACCCAGGACCTCTTGCTTCGTAGGCAGGGTCACTACCAACAACTAGGCTAAAGCGGTCGTTAATGAACTAAAACAATTACTTTGCTCACCCGCGACCCACTACGCACTGCATGTACCTACGCACATTTCTTGCATAAACGTAACTATCGTAAGGTCGCGGGTGAGCAAAGTAATTGTTTTAGTTCATTAATATGGACCTCCGCAAACTACGCCTGATTCAATAAATTGTTAGAACCCTTTTGTCGCATATGCTCCCGTTTGCAAATCGGCCCGTTCGCAAATCGTCTCGTTTCCTGGCAGAGTCGGCATGTAATGATGGGATCAGTCAAACTCAAGAGTCGAGTAGATACTGTCTATTCTATATTAAAGTATAGCTTACGATTACTACATAGGTAGTGGGAGAGTGAGTGACGCAGCTCACACTACAACAGAATAATAATCCAGGAGACAAAATTTGTGTAACCATAGTAACGGATGGCAAGAAAAAGTTGATTCACCCATAAATTAATGGCGCCTAACATTGCCTGTCGCACGTAGTAGGTAGGTAGGTAGTGGCCATAGTAGCGCGAGCTAATCTGTGGGTGGATGCACAGGCAATACACCGTGAAATTTTAGTTGTTGTTTTCCCGAAACGAGGTGATTTGGTATCGATTGTACAATCGATTTATAATTACTATTTTGACTAGAGTCAAAAATCCAATTGTGAAAAACGAAAGTCGAAAATGACCGCAAACCAATAGTAACGCTTCGTTGGTACCTAACTTATCGTACGATCGTACGCTACTTGTACCAACGAAGCGTTACTATTGGTTTGCGGTCATTTTCGACTTTCGTTTTTCACAATTGGATTTTTGACTCTAGTCAAAATAGTAATTATAAATCGATTGTACAATCGAAACTTAATCACCTCGTTTCGGGAAAACAACCACTAAAATTTCACGGTGTATAAGCTAGTTCGTTACTCGGTACTGACCACTGGCGTCGCGGGCGCGGGCTCCTCGCGCTTGTCGGAGTACTTTAACAGATGGTGCAGCGGCAGCGGCAGCGCCGACAGGTAGTCCGCCACGCCGCCGCCCAGCGACTGCCACGTCGCGTCCGACACGTCGCCGATGCCTGGACACACACAACTCGATTATCAACGGCACAAGCCACACTGATGAGACATGGGCAGTGTTGCCACCTTACGCGTGGAACAAGTAGCTAAGCTATACTCAAAAAGTAGCCAGATACGTGAAATTTTACCCTCGCAGAAGCGGCTAGAAAGTGGCTGAAAAATGTAGTTAGATTATTATCGATTTTTAATTATTTATTGATTATTTAAAGAAAAAAAATTAATAATAAAGTTGATGTCAAAGGCGAAGGTTTGTTGTTTGGTTTGGGCTTTTTGATTCTTTCAATTTCCTGTAGAATGTTGGCTGAAATTTGGTATGCGGCACACGTCTCATTATTTTATTTTTAAAATATTGAATAGTTAGTATCAAATTTAATGTTAGTAAGTCCATTATATTCCTATTTTTATTTTTCACAATGTTCACTGTGGAAAATATGGCTATGGCTATAATGTATCTCCACTTCATTTTATACTTTTAATTGTAATTATATTCTAAAAATTAAAAAGTGGCTAGAAAAATTGGCTCAATTATTTAGCTAATGAATTTTTATTTTGTAGCTAACAAGTTTTAAAAAGTTGCTAGATCTAGCCAAGAAGTGGCCAAAGTGGCAACACTGGACGTGGGACGGGGCGCGTCGCAGTCGCACAGCCCCTTCAATCAGTATAGAAGCGTCGCGACGAAAGCAGACAGAAGAGACGCGGCCTGCGAACAAACGACGCGGACTGCGACGCGCCCTCGTCCCACCTCTCTTCTGTGTGGCTTTCGCTAAACAGTTCGGCGGACCTGCACGGACCGGAGTTAAATATGACCAGTGCCGTTTCTAAGGTCATTGTCTAGATGGCATGACCGTAGGGGTGAAGCATAGTCGATACCAATCCTAGACCCTGCGATAATAGTAGGTAATTTGCACTAGACCATTTTGGGGTGGGCATTAGTTGTATGTAACCTAGGATTAAGTAGCATTAAAATGTATGGAGCTGTCGTCCTTAACACAGGGTTAAACGTTTTTTTTTTCACCGTACATTTGCGACCTTATGTTGTACCTGTACCTTTCGTTACCTAATTAATATTGGTGTTCACAATGCGCCACGCACTCGACATGGAATGTGACGAGGAAAGGAGGTAGAGACGAGTGTGATTATGAACTTCTCTCACCGTCCCTCCCTCTTTCTGCCCCTCTGGTCATGACTGGCAAGAGTCAGGGAAAAACGCCTTACCATCTACTACTGTGTGTGGTTGTTATAGTGTATATCTCGGCAGTGCGAACAGCATAAGTGTAACACAGGGGTTACAGTGATATGTACCTACATTGATGGCGCGCGCCAGGGCCGCCGCCTCCTGGGCTCGTGCGGCACCCGCAGCGTTGAGTGGCTTGTGGCAGCGGCGCTAAAGCCGCGTATCCATTAGCGCAGCCTCAGGCCGAGCAACCTCGACTTGAGGCAAACAGCCTCAGTTTGAGGCTCCTCGGCCTGAGGCATAGGCCTGATTACGTTGCGGATCAAGCTGAGGCGATACGCCTCATCGTGATCAGCGAGCCAGTTTAAAGCAATGACCCTGTGAGACTGGTAATCTTCTTTTTGACAGCGTCCACTGGAATGCCCAATTTGGAACTAATATCGTTCCACGCATCCTGTTTCACATTTTTGTCGTAATACTTTTTATTTAACGGATCCCAGAGAACACGGTACCTAATACTCGCTCGTCTGCATCAAAGGCACGGCTCAGACTGAGGCTCCTTTGTGCACGCCAAAAAAACCGACGAAATATGGCTCGGCTCGCGGCGCCGAATTTGCCTCGTGTCGCGGCGGGCTTCAGATTGAGGCAGCGTCTCCACTTGCGCAGCCTCAGAGCGAGGCAGCCGCTCGGCCCGAGGCCGCCTCTAGTAGATACGCGGCTTTAAAGGCCTTCTACACGGTCGGGACCAACCGCCAACCATCGTGGCCTTGGTCGGGTTGATTTAAAAATGGACAGTGTAGAAATCGGTTGACCCGACCGATATTTGGTTGATGTCAACGGCCTTGGTCGCGAGCGCATTGTCTGTGGTCAGCCCCAACCGTATGGAACGCTGTCGGCCGACGCGAGCGACACGACGGTCGGCGGTTGGTCCCGACCGTGTAGAAGGGGTTTTACACACACACATTGTGGCACACTCACTGATGAATTCGGCGGGTGCGGGCGGCGCGCGGTCTTCGCGGCCCTCCTGCTTGATGGCGCGCGCCAGGGCCGCCGCCTCCTTGGGCTCGTGCAGCACCACCAGAAGCTGCTGAGTGCCCTGTTGCAGCGGCGCTTGCGACACTAACGCATATACGAACAAACATATCAGTGGCGATGCGTCTTTCACTTTCTTAAACTTGCGTACCACGTTCCCAAAATAACAGATTTTTCAAAATAAGACATTTTACAAAAAAAAAACACTTCCTTGAGTAATCTTCGATTTTTTGTAGTGCAACGAGAATCTGGTAAGCTATATAGAAATGTGGTAAATAGGTATATAGTTTTTTGAAAAATCTGGTATTTTATTTTGGAAACGAGTTATTTTAAGCATGAGCGGACGGGACCCTATTAGTGAGACTCCGCTGTCAGTCCGTCTGTCCGTCCGTCCGTCCGTCTGTCACAACTTAGGGCTCTATCTCTTGAACCGTAATAGTTAGACACACAACTATTTTTTTTTAACTCAGTAGATACGCTATTCGACACTAGGGAACCCCAATACGGATCAGAATTACTTATTTCCAAACATCCCTGACCATAATTTTATAGTACGCCTTAGATATAACATGTTCGGCTCCAGTAACGGTCCGCTAAGCCCTTATTGTACGCTATGCCGGCCGAAATAATCGTAGTCACGAATGAGTGACACTGGCATAGGAGTAAGAATTTTTAGATCACAGACGTCGTGTCACTGGCACTGAATGTCATGCTTACTTTCTGTCAAACTCGGGACTTTGTCACATGCCCCAGACGCACATGTGCGTTCAATTGCTTTCAAAATTTATGACAGTGGCACTATAGCTAAACCGTTTAAATGAGTCCTCGCCTGCGCGGTACAGGGGCTGGGGGGTATGACGATGACGACAAAGGGGCCGAGTGAGGTGCGGGCGCTGAGCTGCGTCATACCCCCCAGCCCCTGTACCGCGCGGGCGAGGAAAGTCAAGAAAACGTATATGTATATGCGTTGCTGGCAGTGAATGTGTTAATGTTGCGTTTGTAACTTCGATGGTACCTTGCTGCTGCATCATGGTGGCCATTATGTCGTGCGTGATGTCGTCGCGGAAGTCGCGCTTGCTGTCCTTCAGTTCGGTATAGCCCGGCGCGTACGCCACGCTGCCCAGGTTCACCGACGACGATATCGTCTGGTACTTCACGCCTGTGTTCACTGCGGACGGCAATGGAGCTTTGCCACTTTTTTCCTTTTTAACCCCCGACGCAAAAGAGGGGTGTTATATTATAAGTTTGACGCTAACATATACATATCTCTGTCTGTGGTATCGTAGGTCTCGAACGCATGGACCGATTTCGATGCGGTTTTTTAAGTGAAAGCGAGTTTCCATGCGCTGTACCTACCTCTACCATGAGTTTACACTAGTTTTCAGTGACCGTACTCGCTAGCGACGGCGTAAATGATTTGTATGGAGAATTGTACTTCCGTAAGTGACCGCTAGAGGCGCTGTACAATTCTCCATACAAATAAAATACGCCGTCGCTAGCGAGTACGGTCACGTAATCTAATGTAAACTCATGATAGAGGTACTGGTTCTTAGTATGTGTGTGTGGTAAAAATCGATGCAGCAGTTTGAAGACTATCGGCTCATTTCCAAAATGATGTAAGACATTTTCGGAATAAAATGGAATTATTTACAAGCTGCTTTATTAACATGTGTCAATTCTTGGAAGTCGACTTTTTCCCACTTCCGGTGGCAGATTGACTTGACATTTGGTATAGGTACTTACATATTTATGTAAGTAGGATGACATTGCAAGTAGATACAGTCAACAAAAATTACATTTTTAACAAGAACTTTTTTTTTGGTATACATATAGGTACCACGCCTGCCTACACTAAGAATCTACTTTGGGCAAGATGTAAGGGCCTATGCACAGCACACAGTGCATTTTGGACGCGTATACGACGCGTAGTTACCGCGCGTTGACACGCTTCAAACGAGATTCAGTTCATTTTGTAGGTACTAGCTTTTTGAGAATTTGTCAGCGCGTATATAATACGCCGTGTGTGGGCCGTTACACTCGATTGTTATGAAGATCCAATATGAAACTCATAAATGATATCAATCTGGATAATCAGGCATTGCTATTAATAGAGCAGGTAGGGTAGGTATAACCTAACCACGATGAGCACAAATTAACAGGATTAATTAAAACAAAGATAACTAACGTTTTTGATTATCCTAATAACATACTTAATATTAAGACCTATGTAGCAGGGGTTTATACATAACGGCAGGAAGATGATTTGGCAAAAAAAATGACCTTTACATATTCTACCTCTGTCAGGTATATTTGTCTGATAATTAATGGAATAATCTGTCAAATTACGGAGAATAAATAGGGGATCAAGGATAATCATGAAATTTCAAATATTTACCTACCTAAATTCTTCGTAATTAAATTAGAAATAAACTCGAGAGAGTGTCTTGTTTACAAACTAACCAGTATGAATGGGGGCGATTCCGGCCAGCGTGACCGACCCGGCGGGCGCGCTACTGACCACGACCACGCTCTCAGCCTGCCGGAACTTGACGCCGTCGACGGCCGCGGCGCCGGCGGCCGGGGCCACCGCGAACTGCACCCCGCCGCTCTGGTACCGGGTCTCTTGGGGCCCGCCACCCTCGTAACCAAACTTCGCGGCGAACTGGTGGATGGTCGGCATCGCCGCCGCCGTCGGTATGTGCCCCGTGAACGGGGCGAAATTCATTGCGACGTATTACCGATCCTGCAACCATCCTGACACTGAACAGCGTATCTAAAAGGTACTCAGCGACACTGAGCGACGAGCACGCCGTGCCAGTGGTGTGAGGCCGAGTCGAGCGGAAAAAAACGTGCTTCAAGGGGCGACCCCTAGGCGGGCGCTCACTCACCCCGCCATTGCCTCACCCCAGTCGCCGCCGACATTTCTAGTGCTTTATTTTTACCGGCCCGCGAACTCACACCACTCATTTTTGAAACTTCACTGCGCGTCTCTACAACTGAGCTACTCGATGGATGTGAGATATAAGTGAATTATTACCTGTTTAGTGAAGGAATTGTGGGTTTTCATGTCGTTTTAATAGTCTGTCGTCACTGAAATACGGTGGTGGAGGTATGGCGGCGTGCGCGGAGGGATGCGCGGAGCGGGGCGCAGGCGCGGCGGGCGGGAGACGCACGTGCCGCCAAAACTTGTTGAAGACTCCTACTAAGTACCTAATCGTGGTGTGGGTTGGTCAATTCTGATATTTGGACTGAAACTAATTTGTACGACATTCGACGAAGTGCCCTTGACCTACTTCGTTATCAGCTTTATTTTCCTGCCTCCCACTGCCCGTTTTTACTCGTAATTTAAGTTGCTAATTGAAGGAGCCAGGGGAAAAATCCTAATTAACCGGTGTTTAGTAGGTACATCCAGTTACCCTTACTCTTATTTAGCACAATAAGCTCATTTTATCTTATACGTTAGTACTATTACTTATTCTGTGCTAATGGATAAGAACGAACAGCGACAAGGCAGGTTTTGGCGAATGCACTGTTGTTGGCTGGAAAGTCTACATGTTCCTTTTCATCACGCCAGTTGGTACGAATGAGAGACGAAGCAAGTTCGTAGGTAGTATTTGTGAACTCGATAGCTTACCGTCTTCGTGTTAATTTTAATGAACGTGTTTACTTACCCCCATGTTTCACTACGTTGGATTCCTTTTATGAAATGAAAATCTGTTTTATAAAATCATTGTTTTATTGTAATCGTTACTCTGATGTTATCTTATCAATAAATAATTTCATACAAAAGTTTACTATTACAACTTTCAACGGAAGTAATGTTTCCTAGCTTACGTCTTATATTTATAATACTTGCCACTAATTTCAAACAAACGTGTAAAAAAATATGAATCTTCTAGCCGACTTCTATAGAACAAATAATATAATTCATCAAGAGAGTAGAAATTCCTTTTGATCGGCCAACTCACTGCCATCATTACATATTAGGGCAGTATCTTGGATTGTTTCTACTCTACATAATTGTGTCAATGCATACCAAACTCGCCTAAGTCTTGAAAAATTGGTACTGCATTATGAGCTTTATCCGCTTTACAAAGAGATCCTAATTTGCATGGATTTAAACAACTCTGGTATCCTTCGACACATATAGATATAGACTTAGATTAAAAATAGCCACCATATTCAAAATGAATGATTCTGTTTTTTTTTTCAATGTGATGTTTCAACAGTACAAACTAAACATTTACAATCACTACACTAAAACTAATTGGAAAGTCAGATACAAAACATAGCACCTCGACACTTGTTCAATGTACCACCACATACATCCTTAAAACTTACTCAACTTACACTAAATAAAAAAATAAAATACAAAAATCATTTACACCTACATTAAAGCTGACATTGTTAATATCGTATGTTGAAATAATAGCGATTCGAAAACCAAAATACCTTTATAACGCCTTGGACAAACGTAAAATGTGAGATTTAAAATATTTCTAATTAGATATGCACTTAAATATCACTTATTGTACTGTCAGCTTCGAAAGTCTAATATAAATGTATGTTCCTGCTTAAATAAAAATGGTCAAGAGTTATACTAGACTTTTAATGCCGACGCATACTAGCTTAAGAACTATGAAGACATGTGGTTTAGTCTTACTAATATTGTATATGTATAAAAATGACTCTACTGCCAAAAATAATAGAGCTCCTTCCAGAATTGTAAAGTTAGCAGAAAAGCTTTTAGAGTACATTCGTAACTCATTAGTTTATGAACTGGAGACTCTGATTTCAGATCAAAACAATGCTCTTGAAAACGAAACTATTTTTCGTCCCTAGCCAGCAAACATACAAAAACGGGACAAAAAAAACCTTTTCTTCAGTCGTACTTAAAACAAGAGAAAAGACAATACTCCCAATTTTACTGGCTGTGTGCGTATTTTATGCAATCGATAGCAATCAATGACGGAGCTGTCACGTTTGTTCAAGGCATTATTAGTCAGAATTATCACATTACTGCAAAACCAACTGTCATGTCTGAAAATCGTTTGTAATTGAAAAAGTATTAAAATATTAAAGTAAAAGGATATAAAGAGGGTGGTAAAGTACTGTTTATTTGTTGTTATGGCGACCCCCTATTAAGAATGTACATGATATAAATTTATTCGTCAAAACTGTTCCTTATCTTATTAGATATTTCGAGTTTTTGAAAATCCAATGATGTTCGTATTTAAATTCATTAGCGATTTCTTGACTATACAGCAGCTGTGTAGATATTAACATTATGTTGGACAGGTAGTAAAGAATGGTATAAATATCACAGTGAGAATGATATTTAGAACGATTAGTGTGTCAGATAGCTTTCGCAACCTCGTACGCCATCAATAGATACCATATACTAGCTTGCGAAAGTTACCAATGGGTGAGGATAGCACGTCTAAATCAAGTCAAACCTCTTGGCCTTATCAAATCATATGTTTATACTAAAAAAATATCTGTGTACACATTCATAATCTTAATTCTCTAATGGCATAAAACTGAAAAATATCGTGATATGTAATTTATGTCGGCAATCAGTATTTCGATTTTTAAAAAAGGGGTTACTAATATTTTTTTGCGATTCTATCAAAAATTAAACTGTCGTTAGTCGCACGCAGCGTGTGGACGGACGAGCGCATAATAGAAACCTACGTGAACATGAAATAAGTAAAACAACTCAGTATACAACAGAGCTACTTAAATTAGTTTAATTTCAAAATAATTATAATAGAGAAACCACTCGAAAGCATCTTTAATGCATTTAAAATGTATTTCCGCTCAGTCATAAATACCCATTAAAAACCATACTAAACGGTGCCTCTCAAGTAATTTATTGTTATAGTTTAACAATAACCAAAAAACAAATAGGTTGAATTTGAGAGCATGCGTGTCACATACCAGACACCGCGCGATAAATGGTACATCTAAATGACAACTGGCAGTTATGAAAATTTTATCAATGATATAATAGAAAATAAAGCGTGAATTGTCATAATATTCCTTTTCCCGCAGGATGTCACAGTGAAATATCTACTCCAATCATTCTTAAAAAAATAATACCTATGACTGATCATGATCATACACTCGTAATGATGGTTTAAATATTGTCATGGTGTTACGAATTGAGCTAAAGAAACATATTGTCATTGTCATGTACAAAATTTATAGAATTATAGTCTAGTAGAACATGATTTATCATCAAATTACTCCCCTTTGGGATCGTGCACTTGTCGTTTATTTCACAATTGCAATATTACAAAAATAAATGTCATTTGGAGCTTAAAATTCGCCACCAGGGCACGGCAAGTAGGATGAGACCGTGATGAGACTAGGAATAGAGCCGACAGTATTCCATATATTTACGTCAATGTGTGTGTATGAAATGACAGACTTAAATCCTACTCACATTGCAGTGTAATAATAGTTTATAGTGCTTTATCTTTAGCTGGTCATCAGTGATCAGTCTTGAGATGCAGTGAGCGACAAAATATTGGTTATTATGATCACTTATGACTGGGATCGAACATAAGAGTGTAAGCAGCCATTTTAGCACCCGTTTTCAGCTTTTGGAGCAATATAACGAAATCATTTCTTGGTTATATTGTATTGCTTGTGATCCACTCTATTTACATGTTGTGTATTTATATGTATGTCTCATGCTTGATATGACATAAAATAAATAAAAAGAATTCTTGTAATTGTAACCAATAAGAAAATCATAAGAAAGTAATTATTCGATTATATTATAGCTGTCTGAAACTTTTTCATAATCATTGGCCAAAACCTGCTGGAATACATTTTAACCGACTTAGCCGTCCACCACGAATAGAATAGATGCCACAGTGACACTACAACACAATATTTCCAAAACACGACTCTAGTTATTTTAGCCCTGAAAACCACTTTAATTTTCAATTAACTGCAAAATTATATTTTTAGTTGCTTCAAAACAAATAAATAGCAGATTGAGTTGGCATAGAATTGGATAGAAGTGACGTCAGAACTAGCTAATACCATATAAAATATATGGGAGAATCGTGTTTTCGCAGCTCAAAGGTACGTCAGTTGACTGGTGACGTCATCATTCCTATGGATGGATAACTTTATTCTATTGTCATGAGCTTTTCATGTAGTCGTTGGTAAAATTGACCTTCTGTATGATAGACCAAACTTTAACTTTTTGTATTAAAAAAAAGCATAATTTAATAAGTAGTCCAACTATTTTCATTACACATATTTACGAGTTTTTTAGAGTAAAATCTCCGGGCCATGAATTATACTCATGCCATTATTACCATTACTAGTCATATGATCAATATAATGACTTGATGTTAGCTGCGAAGTTAAAATACTGATATTTGTATGAATTAATATGATATGCCAAAAACCATGGCGGGCATAGTGGAGAAATGTTAACAACCTAAGATTCTTCATAAAACTGCAGAAATCTTTCTAGTTTTGACACATTAGTAATCCTATGTATTGCGCGCTAGGACCCGATAGATGTGGCTCAGCTTTTTTTAATCTAATTATTACAATACATTTATAATTAAAAGGCAATCTCAAAATACAGGCCTTCGCGGAACCCTGTAGCCGAATATCAAACGACTTTTAATCAACACTCAAAACAATCGCGTCGTTTACACAGGCTAGTCTTTATTTGCATGCCAAATTTAAAGATATCCTTTTATAATCAAACGCAATAGGCGCACTGACCAATCTAATTCTTTTCTCACTTGCATTACTACATAACATAGAACTCAACAGGTTGACGCGCTCACCTTCTAATTGCGTCTGATCCAGCCAATGCACGTCAAAGTTTACTGCCCATCTGCTGGTAACTAATTTTACCTTTTCTTAAAAAGGTGGCATAACGTGGCTTCATGCCTAATATTGTCATGTCAAGTTATAAGTTATATTGTCAAGTTATAAGCTGATAAATCAGAAAATCGAATTAATATTCTTCAAACACTCATTGTCATGTTATAGGACGGCGGACCGCGGTGCGATGACATAGCCTGGTAGTCGCGCGACAGACATGTGGCATGTTGTGTGATATGATATATGATATATGATGCATGATATGCGCGATGGCATGTTGCGTAGAGTAGCGCTGCGACATAGCCCGGTAGTCACGCGATCGAGTAGCCTGTTGCGTGACGTGGCGTGGAGACATGGTCTGGTAGTTGCACGATCATGTAGCCTGTTGCGTGACGTGGCGATGACTTATCCTGGCAGTCGTGCGACGGTGATGTAGCGCGACGAAATAGTGTGGCAGTCACGCGATCGTGTAGCCAGTTGCGTGACGTAGAGTGGCGACATAGTCTAGCAGTCGCGCGATCTGCAGCCTGTTGTGATGTGGCGCGATGACGTATCCTGGCAGTCGTGCGACGGTGATGTAGCATAGTGAGTGTAGCGCGACGACATAGTGTGGCAGTCACGCGATCGTGTAGCCAGTTGCGTGACGTAGAGTGGCGACATAGTCTAGCAGTCGCGCGATCTGTAGCGTGTTGTGTCGTGCGACGGTGATGTAGCATAGTGAGTGTAGCGCGACGACATAGTCTGGCAGTCACGCGATCGTGTAGCCAGTTACGTTTCGTGGCGACGTGACATAATCTGTTGCATGACGTGGTGCGGCGGCATTGTCTGGCAGTCACGCCATCATGTGGCGCGATGATTTATCCTGGCAGTCGCACGACGGTGATATAGCATAGTGCGTGTAGCGCGGCGACATAGTATGGCAGTCGCACGACGGTGATGTAGCAGGATCCGTGTAGCGCGGCGACATAGCCTGGCAGTCACGCGATCATGTGGCCTGTTGCGTGACGTGGCGCGATGACATAGCCTGGCAGTGTTGCGGTGACGTACCGTGCGGGCGCGGTCAGGAGTGCGCGCCGGCGGTGGCGAGCAGCGCGTCGAGCTGCGCCTGCGAGTCGGCCTGCGCCTGCGCCTGCAGCGACGACACCACGTGCTGTGGGATGTTGATTTGCACCGGTACCTGCATGTTCGCGCTTGTTGGCACCTGGACAAAAAACTATATGTTGTATAATCTCTTACAAATTAATATTGGGAGATTATTCGACGGTAGGGGGGCATCCATAAAGTACGTCACACCAATTTCGATCAATTTTGACCCCTTCCCCCTCCCATAAGTATTACTATGAAAACCGCCATTATTTTGTTCTTGTGTCACAGATCGCTTGACCCCTCCCCCCCTAAATGTGTGAGGTATGGACGGCCCCTATGCGAACGACACAAACACACATAACTACTGTACAAACACAAATAGAGCGCGCATAAAAATTTTTTGCTTATATTTTATTAAATTTGTGTATGGTTGAAAATGCTATATTTATTTACTCTGTAAAATATTTATTCATTTAATCAACTTAACCGTCAAACCGTTACCAATCCAGGGTTTGAGTAAATGGTTATGTCGATTTAATAAGCAACATAATTAACGATCTGTAGCGAGCGTAGGTCGTTTTATTTGGAGCGCGCTGCTGTAAAGACGCACCGTTACATTACTATCGATAAAGATTGAAAACATAATGTTCCATATCGTTACTACTTTGAATAACCCTCCTTCGACAGTCTGGTGAAAAAGCTATTACATATTTCAAATCAATATGCAAACTAAAGTGAACCTTGATGCACAAGGTTCTTAAAGTTCACTTAACCAGGTTATCGATTTTGTGATACGAACTCTTTTCAAAGTAATGACAATATGGTGTTACTCTCATGCTAACAAAGCTTAAAAGATGTGTTTTTTGCCACTTCTATTTAAATAAAATATATAAATAAACATTTAAAAAAAAATGTTTGTATATGAATATTGTTGAAGAAATGAACTAAAAAATAGTAAGTAATTACCTCACGTTAAAGGATAACTCGAAAATACTTCAAATCACTTGAATTTACGAAAATGAACGATCATGAAAAGGAAATTTAACAAACAAAACCTTTTTAGCAATAAATGGATAATGAGCATTGATTGATGAAGTCAGATATAAATTGCATACTAACGTTGTAGATACCCTAACCTACGTGTTGGTCCCATATTGCTTGAGTCCTTATGGCTAGACCTGTCAAACGAAGCAAAAAACAGAAATTCAAACACAATTCGAACAGATTATTTGATTAAGGCACTCGCGCCGAGCAACCATTCACACCCCTTTAAGATCCCTTTAAGGGATAAGTTCGCCTTTGTACATCTGTATCTCTTGTTAACTAGTTATTTTCATGTTTTATGTACAATAAAGAGTTTTACATACATACATACATACACACGGTCGAGACTCGACTCAACTCCTCTACGTATTTATTTATTTAATTATGGTTTGCCAACAGGTAGAATACTATAAAACTTGCACTACAACATAAGTACAAAAAATGGAAGGGTATTCACCCACATACAGGCGAACACAGCATGATCCATTCTGCGTCAGTCAGTCAGCTTTTTGCAAGCGCTACTTGGTCGAACTATACGAAGTTTTTGAAGAATGTTCCTAAATGCTTGTAAAATACAATGTACTAGTCCTTCCTTCTTTCTGGTAAAGGGTTGCCTGGAAGAGATCGCTCTTAAGCGATAAGGCCGCCTATTGCTTACCTTGTAACTTAATCTCTGTGTACCTGTTTTCTGCATTGCTTACTATTCCTGGTGTACAATAAAGAGTCATTGTATTGTATTGTACTAGGGGCGTTCAATAAAAAGTGAGAATGAGTATGTTATAAACAACTTTTACTAAATGTAATTTTATTTTTCGACATAGTCACCTTTTAGCATAATACACTTATTAAATCTTTTTTCTAAACTTAAAATTTCATTTAAAAAAAAAATCTCATCTTGTGTACTTAAAAAATCTTGTACTGCAGCGACTACCGCGTCCTCGTCTTCAAAGTTCTGGCCTCTCAGGTATTGTTTCAATCTCGGAAAGAGGTAGAAATCACTGGGAGCGAGATCTGGTGAATACGGAGGATGCTTAAGGATATCGAACCCAGCATCACGAATTGCAGCCATTGCAACGGCGGACTTGTGTGCCGGGGCATTGTCCTGGTGGAACAGCACAACTTTCGAGAGTTTACCTCGCCGTTTTTCGCGGATCTCATTGCGCAATGTTGCTATTTGTTTGGCGTATAATGTGCCCGTAATAGTGGCTCCATGCTCGAGATACTCAATCATTAATACCCCTTTACCATCCCAAAAAACAGAGCCCATGACCTTACCGGCAGATGGGCTCACCTTGAATTTCTTCGGAGTTGGAGATGATGGCCTTTTCCATGTCAATGACTGCAGTTTCGTTTCTGGGTCGTAATGATGGAGCCATGTTTCGTCCATTGTTATAAATCGCACCAAAAAAAGTTCCCGGTCTTGCTGCATCAGGTTCAAAGCTTCTTGACAAATCTCTAGTCTAGTTTGTTTTTGCGTGTCAGTAAGCATTCTTGGTACCCAACGCGCAGATACCTTTTTCATACCCAAGCGTTCATGTAAAATATTATGCACGCTCCCCGTTGAAATCTTTACATTTTCAGCAATAAAACGAACCGTGACACGACGATCCGCCAAAACTGAGTTTTCGACTTTTTTCACAATTTCTTCAGTTACTGCTGTAGTAGGGCGTCCGGAGCGGGGGTTGTCCATTGTCGATGTTCTTCCACGTCTAAATTCGGCGCACCAACGTGCGACTGTCGAATATGGAGGAGCATTAGACCCTAAAGTGTCCCGCAAATCCAAATTGACTTGGTCCGTAGAAAAATTTTTCAATCACAAGTATTTGATAACGGCGCGCAGTTCAATTTTCTCCATTTTCGCTAACGTACTCAATAGCATTGCAAAGAAATTACCGTATTTTTTTTTTAAACAAAAGACAGTTAATTTTTTTTCATAGCAATCAGCTAGATAGATTAGCTTTACCGGCCAGTATTTAATTTCGTAATATTGAAAGAGTTTGCATCTCATTCTCACTTTATATTGAACGCCCCTCGTATTGTATTGTACTCACGTGTATAGTTATCTCTGGCATGATGTCGGCGCCGAGCCGCGGCTTGGGCGCGGGCGCGTCGCCGGCCGCCTCGTCGCGCGCGCGTTTGCTCTCGTGCGAGCGCGTGTGCTTGCGCAGGTGGTCTTTGCGGTAGAAACCTGCACAACAAGCTACTATTTACTAAATAGCCTTTACCCGCGGATTCGATCCATTATAAATAAAACCGGCCAAGAGCGTGTCGGACACGCACAAGGTAGGGTTCCGTAGTCATTACAAAAAAATCAAGTAATATTTTTCTAAGGATTTCGTATGGGTACGGAATCATCCAAGTTTAGGTATGTTTTATACCTTAGGCTACTATTTACTTTTAAACTACAAATAATTTTCAAGCAATCTTAGCCGCTATAATTTTCCTAGTAAATTTGATATATTTACTACCATTCTGAATTTTTTCAAATTTTTCCACCAAACAGTTTAGATTTTAGAGGGGGGGGGGGGGGGACGCTCGATTTTAATGAAAATTTTCACTTTAAAGTTGAATATTTCGCAAACAGATCACTGAATAGAAAAATCATGTTAGCAACCCCGCAATGGTTTTAAAAGACCTATCCAACGATACCCCACACTAGGATTAGTCGAGAAAAAAAAAATCACCCCCCTTTACGTCTATGGGAGGTACCCTAAAAAAAATTATATTTTTATTTTTTATTTTACCACTTTGTTGGCGTGACTGATATGTATATGCATGCCAAATTACAGCTTTCTAGTACTACCGATCTCTGAGCTTAGCCGCGGACAGACAGACAGACAGACAGACGGACAGACATGGCGAAACTATAAGGGTTCCTAGTTGACTACGGAACCCTAAAAATAAAAATGTATAAATATCACGGGACAATTCACACCAATTGACCTAGTCCCAAAGTAAGCTAGGAAAGCTTGTGTTATGGGTACTAGGCAACGGATAAACATACTTATATAGATAGATACATACTTAAATACATATTAAACACCCAAGACCCGAGAACAAACATTCGTATTTTTCATACAAATATCTGCCCCGACACGGGAATCGAACCCGGGACCTCAAGCTTCATAGTCAGGTTCTCTAACCACTAGGCCATCTTGTCGTCAAACCGGTTACTGGTTTAGTATAGCTAAACCGTTTAAATGAGTCCTCGCCCGCGCGGTACAGAGGCAGGGGGTTTCGGCCGGCGCGCCTCCCGGGCAGGCGTATGGCAGTAGGTTGTCGCTCGGCTATCGGTTCGCACGCTAGCCGCGTCGCGCGTAATTAAGCATTTTTTTCTGTGATTTTTGCAACAAACAATGACTTCTAAAAAATCTTATAGGTAATTAACTTACTTAATAAAGGTAGTTTACTGAATTGATACACTCTTGTGTTTCTTGATTTATATACCTACCTAAATATCGGCGAGTGGGAGCCCTGTGCTCTTGGTTTCGGATCAGCGGTATATGCCAACGGGATATGAACGCTCGTATCACACGATAAGTTTCAATTTCGCGTGCAAGCAGTTAACGGTCGTAAGAGTAGGCAAATTTTTATACCTAAAGTTGACTTTTGTTTGAGAGTGATCCTTTTGTACGTTAGTACTATTAGTTATTCCGTGACAGAGGCTGGGGGCTACGACGACAAAGCGGGCCGGGAGAGGTGCGGGCGGCAGGCACACGAGACGCGCTCGCCGCCCGCACCTCTCTCGGCTCCTTAGTCGTCATACCCCCCAGCCTCTGTACCGCGCGGGCAGACTCGTTGAAGCGGTCTAGCTGTAGATCTGACAGTTAGCCGATGCCGATAGGCCAGTGAGGTTCTAGAGTGGTGACCGGAAGACTTGGCGTAGGAAGGCCCCCAACAAGATGGACCGACGATCTGGTAAAGCTCGCATGAGCCACTTGAATTCGGGCAGCGCAGAACTGATCGTTGTGGAACTCTTTAGGGAAGGATTTTGTCCAGCAGTGGACGTCTGTCGGCTGATATAATGATGATGATGATGTGGCTATTTTAAACATGAAACTACCGTGAGACTCACTCTTAGTGAAAATAAACGGATCACTCACGTCTTAAAACGAGTTTAACTCGATATGTTTCGGGCTAATCCGTAGCCCTTCCTCTCGGAGTCGCACGTCACGGCGGCTGCCAAACGTGCACTGCGTGCTAACGCCCTGGTCGCGCGGCTACTCGACGCAACTGACAGCGAGACACAACTCGTTTTAAGACGTGAGTGATCCGTTTATTTTCACTATGTGGCTATTTCTTCGATATATGCAACAGGAAAACTAAGCCTGGCCGATTTCGGCTACAGCGACTGCCTAATGGACGAGGGCTGCGGTTGTTCGCCCTTCCAATGCCCTTAAATGGCTACAGTGGCCAATCTTATTCCTATTAGCCTTCAGGACGTAACGTTTCCGATCCAGGAACAAACTGGACCTACCCTCTAGCACCCTCTAGTATTCAATCAAGAAACTAATAGCGGTTGAAATGCCAGTAGAATTATCCAAATGTGGTTTTGTAAGGTATCGTTTCAACCGACCTTTCCCACACTCCTGGCAGACCTCCGTCTTGACGCCGGAGTGTATGACGGTGTGCAGGTTGAGATGTTCGCGCCGCTTGAACCCCTTGCGGCACACGCCGCAGACGTACGGCCGCTCCGGGTTGTGCCCGAGCTTGTGCCGCTCCAAATGCTCTTTACGCTTCAGTCTGCAACAATATTACCTTGTATGAATGAATGAAGGGAATGAATGAATGAAATTGATTAGTGCCTGATTTGCCGAATTCTTGTTTCGCCGGTTTCATGTTTCGTCGGAATAAAAAAAAAAACTATGGAAATGTCGTGGCTAACTCTTATATTAAATAAAAGAGAGACTTACATTATCCATTTCGTACTAAATACAAACTGAAATATAGATGCACAGAAAAAACCCCAGAAAAAAGACCAATGCTGGGAATCGAACCCAGGTCCTCAAAGGTCCAGGTCGTAAAAGTAATAAAAAAATGAAGTTGAAAAAATAAGTACAAAAAAAAGATACTTCATAGCTAACTTGTTTAAAGTTGCACAGTAGCGCCATCTCTTGTCCAGGTGAGCGGTTAGTTCCGAAGGAGTGTTAAAATCTCTCGATGAGGGTGTAACATAGATGTGCGCTTGTCACTGCATAAGGTGATGATTTAGCAGATTGAAATGTATGATGTATAGGAAAGATTCGTGTCTAATCTCTAGACCAGTGGTGGTGTAGGGGTATGGCACGCGGCACGGAATGCTGAGGACCTGGGTTCGATTCCCAGCATTGGTCTTTTTTCTGGGGTTTTTTCTGTGCATCTATATTTCAGTTTGTATTTAGTACGAAATGTATGATTTCACGGGATGACCGTAAAAGTAATAAAAAAATGAAGTTGAAAAAATAAGTACAAAAAAAAGATACTTCATAGCTAACTTGTTTAAAGTTGCACAGTAGCGCCATCTCTTGTCCAGGTGAGCGGTTAGTTCCGAAGGAGTGTTAAAATCTCTCGATGAGGGTGTAACATAGATGTGCGCTTGTCACTGCATAAGGTGATGATTTAGCAGATTGAAATGTATGATGTATAGGAAAGATTCGTGTCTAATCTCTAGACCAGTGGTGGTGTAGGGGTATGGCACGCGGCACGGAATGCTGAGGACCTGGGTTCGATTCCCAGCATTGGTCTTTTTTCTGGGGTTTTTTCTGTGCATCTATATTTCAGTTTGTATTTAGTACGAAATGTATGATTTCACGGGATGACCGTAAAAGTAATAAAAAAATGAAGTTGAAAAAATAAGTACAAAAAAAAGATACTTCATAGCTAACTTGTTTAAAGTTGCACAGTAGCGCCATCTCTTGTCCAGGTGAGCGGTTAGTTCCGAAGGAGTGTTAAAATCTCTCGATGAGGGTGTAACATAGATGTGCGCTTGTCACTGCATAAGGTGATGATTTAGCAGATTGAAATGTATGATGTATAGGAAAGATTCGTGTCTAATCTCTAGACCAGTGGTGGTGTAGGGGTATGGCACGCGGCACGGAATGCTGAGGACCTGGGTTCGATTCCCAGCATTGGTCTTTTTTCTGGGGTTTTTTCTGTGCATCTATATTTCAGTTTGTATTTAGTACGAAATGTATGATTTCACGGGATGACCGTAAAAGTAATAAAAAAATGAAGTTGAAAAAATAAGTACAAAAAAAAGATACTTCATAGCTAACTTGTTTAAAGTTGCACAGTAGCGCCATCTCTTGTCCAGGTGAGCGGTTAGTTCCGAAGGAGTGTTAAAATCTCTCGATGAGGGTGTAACATAGATGTGCGCTTGTCACTGCATAAGGTGATGATTTAGCAGATTGAAATGTATGATGTATAGGAAAGATTCGTGTCTAATCTCTAGACCAGTGGTGGTGTAGGGGTATGGCACGCGGCACGGAATGCTGAGGACCTGGGTTCGATTCCCAGCATTGGTCTTTTTTCTGGGGTTTTTTCTGTGCATCTAATCTATATTTCAGTTTGTATTTAGTACGAAATGTATGATTTCACGGGATGACCGTAAAAGTAATAAAAAAATGAAGTTGAAAAAATAAGTACAAAAAAAAAGATACTTCATAGCTAACTTACATTATCATAAAAAAATATTTACTGAATTATGATAATTGGCATAACCTGTTTAGACATTCTATAACAATTGTTTTCTGTTCGATGTAGGCATTGAATATCTTGACATGTAAATATTATCTAATATATAAAAATCTCGTGTCACGGTGTTTGTTACCGAACTCCTCCGAAACGGCTTGGCCGATTTTTATGAAACTTTTTTCTCAGTATTCGGTAGGTCTGAGAATAGGTCGTAGGCTATTTTTTATCCCCCCCCCCCTTTCTTCGCGGACGGAGTCGCGGGCAACAGCTAGTTGCACATAAATATTCCCGACGAAACATGAATCCGGCGAATAGGTCACTAAACATGAAATTGAATGAAATTACTTATTCTGCTTTAAACATGCAAACCTGACTTATTCCGTTTATCCTCGGAAACGCGTGACCTATCCATCCTGAACGGGGTGGATAGGAAGGAATTCACTTCTGATTGTTCTTCAGACTTTTCCTTTAGACAAATGTTGTAGTGGTGGTAGAGCCATGTGTAGCTAGGCGCTGCATCACGAATGGGCCGGCTCGTCCGGGGCAGTACCACCCTCTCACAGAACACCAGCGTGAAGCAGCAGTACTGCTGCGTTTCGTACGGTCAGTGAGAGCGCCGGGGGCCCAATACCTCTCCCCCTCCTCAATTCACTTTCCTTTTTCCTCTCCCTTTTAGGGCCGACAACGCACTGGCATCGTGTAAAGTGCTGCGGGTGTCTATGGACAGTGGTGATCATTTAACATCAGGTGACCCACTAGTTCGTTTGTCTGGCCTCTCTAACATAAAAGACATATGAGTGCAACACTCACCCAGCCCCGCAAATGCCGCAGATGAACCGCCTGTCTATCTCGTGCACGGACAGATGCATCTCCAACTGCTCCTTCTCGGGATAGGCCATCTGGCACTGCGGGCAGCAGAATATGGGCGAGCCGTCGGCCGCGGACGCGATCACGACCTGCCCCGGCTTCGGCCGCGCCGGCTTCGTGGCCTTCTTTTTGTACTTTTTCTTCTTCTTCGGCTGTATTCTTAGGGAGCCGTCTGTAGAAATAAAATTTAAAATTTAAAAAACCCCCAACGCTCAGATGAAACTTTAGTAAGCTATATTATCAATTTATCACTATCAGCAGTTTGTCTGTCTGTCTGTTACCTCTTCACATTTAAGCAGCTGAAATAATTTTGATAAAACTTGGTATAGAACTAATTTGAGACTCTGGGAATGACATAGGATAGTATTTATCTCAGAAAATTGCTGTTCCCGCGGGATAAAGGAATTCTTTGCAGATGGAGTCGCAAACAACAGCGAGTAACTAGTTTTTAGTTATCAAAAATTAAACTTAACTCATTGTAATAAGTCGGTATCAGTCCAACTCGCTCCTAAAGGTCTTCCGAGAAGACTGAAACGAGTGGGACTATTATCGGCTTTTTCATAACTATAATAAACTAGCTGATGCCCGCGGCTTCGCCCCCGTTCTATTTTTTCTAAAATTTCTTTCATAAGAACCTTCTCCTGACAATAACAAACGCAACAAAAAAAGAATTATCCAATTTGGTGCAGTCGATCGGAAGTTATGCGCTTAGCAACACATTCAGCGATTCATTTTTATATTATACACCGTGAAATTTTATTGGTTGTTTTCCCGAAACGAGGTGATTTAGTTTCGATTGTACAATCGATTTATAATTACTATTTTGACTAGAGTCAAAAATCCAATTGTGAAAAACGAAAGTCGAAAATGACCGCAAACCAATAGTAACGCTTCGTTGGTACAAGTAGCGTACGATCGTACGATAGGTTAAGTACCAACGAAGCGTTACTATTGGTTTGCGGTCATTTTCGACTTTCGTTTTTCACAATTGGATTTTTGACTCTAGTCAAAATAGTAATTATAAATCGATTGTACAATCGATACTAAATCACCTCGTTTCGGGAAAACAACCACTAAAATTTCACGGTGTAGATTACGTTCCAAGAGACCTCAAAAAATAAAAAAGGTCTGGTTCTTATTTAAATAAAGACCAACTAGTTTGCGCGCCATTTTTACGAATAAACCTGTAGGAAACGAACGACAGTCAGTAAGTTTCTCTCCCACTATGTTAATTAATGAGGGACGCACTGAGCCAATATTTACTATATTTAGGTTTGCAGTAGAATACAAATTATAAGGTAAAATTACCTTCTTCAACGATCGCCTCGGCCATGCTCTCGTCTTTCTTAACATCAGTCAGGGGTAGTACTTCAATTTCCACCGTGTCCGACTTCTTGCCGTCCGCCGGGTTGATACGGAGGAATTGCTGAAGTGATACTGGCAGCGTTTGCTGCTGCTACATAGAAAAAGTAAAAGTATACAATTACTGCATGCAGTATTTAGATAGCACAACGGGATTTTATCTGGCAGCATATATTTGTGGACAACGTAATGGTAATGGTCCGATGAGCTTTTAGTGTTAACCCTTAAACCAACCCTGTCAAGACATTCGATTTTTGAACCGTTAATGATGCTATTAATTTGAGTCGGCTTTGATTTCTGTATGACGACAAATATATTGCCGGTATCGATTTAAACAATAAACATAAACAATGTTATCAATAAACACACACACATCACAATCACATTAGTAAACAATGTTATAATTCGTAACATAAATAAATAAATAAATAAATATAAAATTATTGTGAGAAAATTATGCTCGAGCATTTTAATATTAATGCCCTGTTTCACCGCTGAAACACAGTTAACAAACACGGCAGATGTTTTGCTTTTTTTTTAGCAATAAAAATTATTTATTGACAAGCGCATTTTGAAATTTAATTAATGCCAAATATTGCAAGCCCAACAAACACTCTCCTTCGGAGAGCAGGCCTGTGCCCTGCAGTGGAACGTAAATAGGCTGGGATGATGATGGCAAATTAATGACCAGACGACCAGATGGCCTAGTGGTTAGAGAACCTGACTACGAAGCTTGAGGTCCCGGGTCCGATTCCCGTGTCGGGGCAGATATTTGTATGAAAAATACGAATGTTTGTTCTCGGGTCTTGGGTGTTTAATATGTATTTAAGTATGTATCTATCTATATAAGTATGTTTATCCGTTGCCTAGTACCCATAACACAAGCTTTACTTAGCTTACTTTGGGACTAGGTCAATTGGTGTGAATTGTCCCGTGATATTTATTTATTTATTTATTTAATTCCAAATACAGGTTAATTTTTTAATAAGTGCACAAATTTTAACATGTGATTCAGTGACGTTAAAATAAAAATTTCAGTATTTTTCGTTATAATATCTATCACTTATTTTTTTTTGTTTTTCATAGTAACTCGACCAATTCTTGGATGAATTACTATGACTATGAACAACAAATTACAAAATGTAAAAAAAATCTTGAACAGATAATCGTGATCTATCAAGGATACTGAATCACGTATAAAAATTTGTGCACTGATTAAAAAATTACCCAGTATAGTTTCATAACCATAACAAATTTGTCACATAAAATAACAGGAACTAAATAAAGAATGCGAAACTTAGCGGTCAATATGCTAAAAATGTAACTAATTCAGGCACCGTCACTACTTTGAAAAAAGCTCGTATATCAAAATCGTTAATATGGCCAAGTGAACTTTACTTGTTGCGCATCAAGGTTCAGTTTGGTTTACATATTGATTTGAGATACTTACGAGATTTTTTCAAAGTAGTGACGATATAAAGTGTTTTATCAAACCATAGACTATTTCAATGAGACGATTTGTTAGCACTGTCTGATACTGAATTTTATCAGAGTAGACTTATGTTCACATGCGAAGTGTAGACAAATGGTAAAACAAAGTTAGTTACCTGAGGCTGGAACTGGTTGAAGTACTTGATGAGGTCCTGCTGACTGCTGCTAATCTGCCACTGCATGTCTCACTGGACTCTGTACCCTGGGAGCTTTCCTGTGCAATCATATGCATTCATTCAATTTAATTTTTGACACCATCAATCACTTGACATAGGTTGTCCATGCTAGAAAAAAGTTGTTTTTAAACAATACACTACAATAACTCTTTATTGTAAACAACATAGGAAACAGAAAAACAAGTACCTACTTGTAAAAAATATATAAGGCAAGCAATAGCCGGCCTTATTGCTTCCCTAAGATACTTTTGTTGTTGTTGTAAATATGTTGTTGCAAATATATTGTTGTAAATATGAAGCCGTGGTGGCCTAGTGGTTTGACCAATGGCCTCTCAAGCAGAGGGTTGTGGGTTCAAATCGGCTTGCACCTCTGAGTTTTTCGGAATTTATGTGCGAAATTACATTAAAATTTGTAATTTACCATGAGCTTTACGGTGAAGGAAAACATTGTGAGGAAACCTGCATACACCTGCGAAGAAATTCAATACTTTTATTCAATTTTTGTAGTGGTAGAGCCATGTTGTAGCTAGCCGCTGCATCACAAATGGGCCGGCTCGCCCGGGGCAGTACCACCCTCTCACAGAACACCGGCGTGAATGAACAGTACTCCTGCTGCGTTTCGTACGGTCAGTGAGAGCGCCGGGGGCCCAATACCTCTCCCCCTCCCCTATTCCCTCTCCTTTTCCCAGGGCCGACAACGCACTGGCATCGTGTAAAGCGCTGCGGGTGTCTATGGACAGTGGTGATCATTTAACATCAGGTGACCTACTAGTTCGTTTGTCTGGGGCCTCTTTAACATTACGGCCCAAGCCCTCTCAGTCTGAGAGTAGGCCTGTGCCCTGCAATGGGACGTATATAGGCTG